>CM048744.1:663225675-664475675 GCA_026315105.1 Locusta migratoria
CAAATGTGCATTTACAAGTATAGGCCTACTACATGCGAAATCAGAAACTTAATGGTGTTGTAATAAGTGTCTTCAACACAAAATTAGACATACATATTTTCATATATTGTGAGAGAAATCCCATTTCAGAAAACTAAGGCAAGTTTTATGTGAGCTTTGGAAAATGCTTGATATCTTCAGCTATTGACAGGGTATTCAGTTAAATTTTACTTAGGGTATGGTGTGCTATGTTGGTAACAAAATGTTCACTTTGCAAGGGAAATTACTGACAGGACAAGGTTACATATAAGAGCCAGTCAACAACAAAGCAGGAACAGTATTATTTAACTCTCAATTTGAAAATTTATTGTTATTCTATAGGCCCACGGTTGAGTTTTAAAAGAGCATTCAAAGGTCATTGCTAACATCAGCATGTTACTCTAGTGAGACCGTAAGAAAACCTTTACCATGACAGTTCTTCATTTTTGGGTGTGAGGATGACTGTTTGTTGCATACACTTATCAATATCTTTAAAGTGCTCTCTTTCTTTATGTTCAAAAGTATTGCAGACAGAATTAGGTTCCACCTGTCAGGTGCTACATGTTTCTTGCTTTTTTCTTTGTTTTATTCAGTAAGGACTTGTGTGAACAAATAAAACCAACACAGCATGGATAGCCACTGTAAATGACAGTGTAATTTTCATAAAGAAAATCTGACCTGGCAAATTAGTGCACTTGGCAGAAAATTCCTCTGTCACCCTGTATGATGAAAATCCTTTCTGTATCAACACAATTGCTATTAATTCATAAAATACCACCAAGAACTATGTGTGGCCCAGTTATTATAGCAAAAAATATAGGTTTTCATTAAAATGCTTCTCCGTGCAATGCCAAATTTGAATGTCTCTCCTACATGTGCATTTAAATGTATAGGCCTACTATATATAAAATCAGAAACGTAATGGTGTTGTGGAAGTGTCTTCCAGTCAACACCAAAATATACATACATATTCCCGTATATTGTAAGAGAAATCTCATTTGAGAAAATTTAAGCATGTTTTATTTGAGCTTTGGAAAATGCTTCAGATCTTCAGCTATTGACAGGGTATTCAGTTAAATTTTACTTAGGGTATGGTGTGCCATGTTGGTAACAAAATTTTCACTTTACAAGGGAAATTACTGACAGGACAAGGTTACATATAAGAGCCAGTCAACAACAAAGCAGGAACAGTAATATTTATTTAACTGTCAATATGAAAATTTATTCTGTTATTCTATATGCCTACAACGAGTTTGCAGCATACACTTTAAATGTCTTAAAAGCACTCTCTCTTATGTTCAACAGTACTGCAGACAGAATTAGGTTCCACCTGTCAGGTGCTACATATTTCTTTCTTTATTTTATTCAGTAATGACTTGTGTGAACAAATAAAACAACCAACACATGATAGATAGCCACTGTAAATGACAGTGTAAGTTTCAAAGAAAATCTCACCTGGCAGAAAATTCTTCTGTGTCACCCTGTATGATGAAATTCTTTATGTATCAGCACAATTACTATTAATTCATAAAGTACCACCAAGAACTGTGTGTGACCCAGTTATTACAACAAAGGTTTTCATTAAAAACATTCCTCCATGAAGTGCTTAACTTGACATTTGTCTCCTAAATGTGAATATTCTGTTGCATAATTTTTGTGCAAACTGATGTGTTTAATGTGCTGCAGAAAGTTTTTTCAAAGTCTCATGCTAAATAATTAAATAAAAAACTACCATGTGTAACTGAAGAATACTATATGAGAAAGCTAGTCACTGTCACAATTCTCACAATAATGCCTAAGAGAAAAGTCTCACCGAACCACCCAAGTAATTTGTACTCTGAAGCTGACATGAATAAGATGTATGGTAAGTGTTTTTTATTAGACATGTCTGTGATGCAGCATTGGCACCTAATATTAATGAAGCCACTAAGGTTGAGGTACAGGGTATACTAGTACTTGCAGATGGTTCAGATTTGCTTTAATATTTTACACCACCTGCAATATATAAACATGAGAAAAATGTTCAAAAATATAACATTCATACTCGTTAACTGTGCTGTGTATGTTTTCTCACAGAAATATCACAGTAAGCACTTTTTGAGAAGGAGTGAGTGTTTTTTCTTTATATTTGATATATTGAATGATGTTTAACATCCCAAACATGCACTAATACAAATAATGAACTGTGTGATCCTGTTCTATGTAAACCAGCACTGCCATTCTTTCTCATGCTTTTGTTAGACAGCAATACCACCTCAATACAGACACATGTGACTAGGCAACAAGTGAAGACTTACTGCCTGTGAGGAATTAAGGCACTTAAAAATGTATCAATATCCAAACTGTGTTTATAATGTGGGATCATCAGTTGGGTTGAACCTTGACTCCTTTCCCAAATCAAATTGAGCATTTCAAACACACCAGTGTTACAAATAAAGGAAAAAAATATGGTTAAATACTATTAGATGGGGCACAAACTGTGTCTGGACAAGGATGGGATCAGTTCACTGGAATCATCAAATAACACAGGCATCAAATATTTATGTTTATCTTTTTATTTAATTTTAGGAGGTGCCCATCTATCTTCTTCTTTTCATTTTTCCAATCGTTGTGGGGACAAATTCTGTAATGGCAATTTTTATAACTTGCTGCCTTGAGGTGGATGGAATACGTTGCTTGTCTTCCATACTGCATGTGACTGGTGGGATCACCTCCATCAGCAGTTTTTCTGCAGGTCTGGTTTGACCTGCAGATACATGGGTTTCATATGAACATAAGCAAATATTAAGTTGACTATGGATATGGGATGAAAATTAAAGTGTGTCTTTCATTCTGCTACAAAAAATTTCAGTTTAGTGCACAATTGTTCTTCATGAAACTTGCAGTCTGAAATTTAGTTCATAGAAAGTTACAACAGATTCAGTTTTCTCTTGCTATACAAATGTATAATAGAGTACCTAATAATTGCAGACTTCTCATAAATACCGAACTTTTTAAAGAGATGCTGATGTGTAACTATGGCCCTTAATTTGCAGATATTTAACAAGACATTCACTGTAGTCATCCTACGCACCTCGGAGTGTGAGTCCCATCAAAAATGTAAGATTTCCGTTTTTCTACCTTCCCCTCAATCCTTAACGAATAAATGGCAATAATTGACGTAAGTTTGTTTACAAAGTATTGGCAGCAGGGCACTTTCTTCCTCGTAATAGCATAAAATATTAATTATAACGATTAGAGCATATTCATTCTTTTATTTAGTAAATTTATTAATCCTGTCATACAATATTATGAACCTTTTCACTGACCAGCATTGGTTACAAAACTAAGTTTTATTTTTTTATTATTTTTGGAGGATTTATTCATAATTCTAAAAGTCGGCACTCTACGAACGAAATATGTATCCTCTCTGGGAATATCATGACCTGCTACAGTTAATAACCAAATACCAAAGAAGTATATCGGTCTTTGCCAAATACTCATAACGATGCTGCCAGTGAAAATTAACTGCCACTGATATTTCTACTACTCTCGTCTCTCTATACTCCCCAAAGCGTCTACCGTTATCATAGTACCTCGAATTCGCTTTGATCACTCCATGTTATTAGATTCAAGATTCCTACGAGAACGTAGTACACACTTTCACCAACAGATGGATACTCGTTAAACAGTTATTATTCATGATTCTTACGCGGTGAATTCCATGGAGTATAGAACTGACCAGTATATGGACAGGACATCTGGTCGATACTGTGGTCGAATCGTTTCATTAGTACCAACTTTTGTGAACAGATGGCGCTATGCAGTACGCATAGTTATTACGATAACTGCCAGTATTTGATGAGCGGTTATTACAATCACGGTTATTCATAAATAACCGGATATTTCTATCAGTTATCGTTATTTTGGCCCAGCTCTACTGTAGGGAGATGATTGTCCACTGTTGGTCGAGCTGATCTCTACGAGATTACGAGAGTAACTCGGGCGTCCGATCCTTGATTGTCGTGAGTGCATTCGTGTTCTCTCGATAATCCATTTTTGTCCGGGACAAGTCCCGGAGATAATGGTCCCAATCCCCCGGCTCCGACCAAGGTTTTCGGGAGGTTTTTCTTGGTTGTAAGGCGTATGCCGGAGCTGGTAAGCCCCTCCCATTTATTCCCAATTGGCATCCCCCTTTGCCCCACTATCAGCTTGTCTGATATTGGCTGAATAGAACCGCGAATCTTTATGGGCCGGATCTCAAACAGCCCGCTCCACTCCTCGGAGTGGAGAATGAAAAGAGATAGGGTTTTTTTTTTTTTTTTTTTTTTTTTTTTTTTTTTTTTTTTAAACTTCCGACGTGTGTAGTCGTAATGCAAATCATAAGTGTTATGGGTGGTTAGTGAGCAAGAGGCAACATTAGCTCTAAAGAGCAAGAAAAATAATGCGCCAGGGATGGATGGAATATCAAGGAAACTTACGTGTAGCCCCGAAATAACTGATAACATCTCAAACCATCAAAAAGCAGGAAAACCATCAAATGACCCAAAGTCTTATCGTTCCATTACATTACTATCAGTCACGTACTCACGAAAGAACCGTGAGCCCCCTGGAGGCGTAATTTAATGGTAACGTTACGATTATAAATGAATTTTATTCTTTAAACACAAGGGAAAAAATTGAAACAAACATGTCAATTTTAGAAATTCCCGCCTAATCGCCATGTACGAAGTAGTATGGGAAGTGGCGCCACACAGCGGTGACTGTTGGAACTCTGTGTATGAATTGGAAAGTGAAACACGTTGTCAGGCGTGTTCGTTGTTGTGTAAAAATTTGTGGGAGATTGCGCTGTTTGCGGTAAGTTCTTAAAATTTTATCCTTTGTAAAACAGCATTGGAGTCAAATTCATATATCTGTGGTAATTCGTTTAGTAATTTGTTAAGTATTCGTTTAGAAGTAAATTTATATAATGGAGAAAAGGTTATGGTGTTACCGGGGCGTAGTTATGCTTGTGCAGGACTGCCAAAGTAGGGGAAAAATAATTTGCATTTCCGCCGAATCGGGTCAAAACAATTCGCTTGAAAAGGGTCAATGCTTTTATTTCGATTCATTGCAATTATTATATTGTTTCGTTTTGTATTAAATCGTTTTCGGTTTTTTATTGCAGACAGGGAAATATAAAAGATAAACAGTAACTTTCTGGAGCGAGGATGACATGCAAAGTGCAGTTAAAGCTTACCAGGAGGGTAGGAGTCAGCGCCATACAGCGAATTGTCTGGGGTACCGCATTGCTGTCTACAACGGCGACTGCAAAGTGGAAAGGATTATCCAGCAAAGGTAAAAGGAGGTCAGAAAACAGAAAGCACTACTTCTTACATCCCAAAAAATATAAATGCAACAAGAAATAGAGTGAAAAAAAAAAATCCTCATCCCAGCCCAAAAGTTTGGAGAAACGCCAGGTTAAGAGCAAACAAGACCTACAGCATGAATCATCAGCGTCACTTTCATCAGAACGCTTCGAAGAAACAGATGACGACGACACATCTTGTGAACTCTCCAACATTAAATACAGCGATTCAATATCAGCGAAACTCGGTGACTGATACAAACTACCCGAGCGAGTGCACCGTCTTAATAACCACGATGTCGACGGGACGATAACCCTAATTAAGTCTTATTGAATCCATCATTGGTGGTGGAAACGGGACAGCGGCTGGTCAAGAGTCTGAAGGAACTGAGATACCAACAGCCGTACGTATAATAGAATATTTATTGTATCACAACCAGTTTCGGCATTCCACTGTGCCATCTTCAGGTCCCTACATCGGAGCATAATATCCAAAAGTAGGGATACTAAAACTCGATTCGTGGACTTCTGTCTCTTAGTAGGAAACGACGACGACAACAACAACAACAAAAACAACTGTTGTTGTTGTTTTCCATGAATCCAGTTTTAGTATACCTGATTTGATTTGATTTTCTCAGGGAAGCCACAACAGTCTTGGTCCAACCCGCCACTGCCCGCACCGAAACTAAGTTTATTGTGCGGTATCGCTCCCTGTATATCTAGTAAAGCCAACCAATGCCCTTGAACAGTGCAAGGAGTCCCTTTACCAGTTCTTTATTAGACACAATTTCTTCGGATCGGGTTGTCCCAAATGTTCTGTGCCTTTTACTCTCCAATGCAATGCATTCGAAGATTAGATGTGATCACCGTCATCACAGATCCTACATTTAGGGTCCTCTTCTGTTATTCCCATTGTATGTAGGTGTTTTTTGAAATTCCCATGGCCTGTCAGCAATCCAACCATGAGTCTAATCTCTCTCCTGTTCAGGCCCAGGATTGCAGAGCTTCTTTTAAAACACGGCTTTGGCATCATTATCTTGCCATGTTTTTGTTGATGGACTTTGGTCCAATATTCTACGTGCTGTCTTCTGAGCCAGTTCCGTAGCTCCAATTTGATCATTGCCTTGGTGATTGTCAGGACAGGTTCCGATCCAATAAATGGAGTCTCTGCCCCCATCCTGGCTAATCTGTCGGCATGTTCGTTGCCACTGATCCCCGAGAGGCCAGGTACCCACAATAGGTTTACTCTATTGCTTTCCCCTAGCTCCACCAGAACCCTGTGACATTCTGCAACAATTTTAGACCTTGTTGCAGGAGCTGCCAGTGATCTCAGGGCTGCCTGGCTGTCTGAATAGATATAGATGCTACGATCTTTGTAGCACCTACGTAAATTCTCCTCCACACACGCCCGATGGCAGTGATTTCCGCCTGGAATACTGGGGCCAGTTTCCCTAGAGAGATGACGCCCTCCAGTCTTGGCTGCACCCCATATACCCCGGCCCCAACGCCTTGCTCTGATTTTGAGCCATCAGTGAACCAGACAATATCCCCCGTACGGTGCCGAACTATTTTCTCCCACTGCTCTCTACTTCCAATTGTTTTATTGAAAGGCTTGTTGAAGCAGTATGGGGTTATAATACAGTCGGCTGGCATTTCCCCAACCTTTCTTATATTTACCTCACTCACTATTTTAGTGTGTGATTCTGTATATCCCAAAGAGTTCCACTTGTTGCCAGTTTTGAGTCTGTATGCACCAGCCGCTGCCTCCATCTTGACCCAAAGGTGTAATGGGGGCGTATCCAACATGGTCTCCATCCCAGCAGTTGGTGTGCTGGTAATTCCGCCTGTTATGGCTAAGCAAGCTAATCTCTGCACCTTACCAAGCTCCTTAGCAGCAACCTGCTGTTCTACCTTCTTCCACCACACAACTGTTGTTGTTGTTGTCCACGGATCCAGTTTTAGTATCCCTACTTTTGGATATTATGCTCCGATGTAGGGACCTGAAGATGGCATAGTGGAATGCCGAAACTGGTTGTGATACAATAAATATTTTATTATACATACGGCTGTTGGTATCTCAGTTATTTCAGGCTAACCCTAATGTCCTTCCTTATATTTCCTGGCTGAAACAATGTCATGTCTTGAGTACAACAGGCTGCCTCACTGAGAGAAGCCGCTACCGGACGTCCACTGTGGCGGCTGCAGGGACACGTTGGCCGCTGGTGGGGCGCAGCCAGTGGACACACATCTCGTGTGGCTGGATGCCGCTGCATTTACTCCGCCACTTAACGTCAAAGCGGCCGGGGATCCAATTACAGCCGGCGGTGGCGGTGTCGCCCCGATTACTCTCTGACGTGGCCGGACCCGCTTTTCGGTGCCCGTCGACAGGTATAGCATTAACTACCGCAGTAGCGGTCGTGAATCCCGTAACAAGAATCGATACCGTCTGCTAACTTTGTAAACACGAATTCCCTGCTGTTGTGTCCCTTATGTCAGCACTTTCGATCATAATTCCAAGGAGCATTCGAAAGTAATGCTCAAGGACATTTTTTCTCCTCTGGTGTTGCAATTGGAATCTTGAAATGTCATGACTATAGCTGGAATTTTGCGCTATAAAGGGTATTTCTTTTCATGTACAGTTCTTACGAAAGAAACTTGAATTTCGTACCAAGTTGTATGGAAAAGTGAAGTGTATTTACATAAAATCTCGGGCGAACTTCATGTCACGATATTTCGGTGCAGAGTCTTCTGGCCATCTTCAGGTGAGTACCGCCGAAGTACAGGCGCAGACGCACTGAGCTGTGCTATTTATGAACAATTCAGCCAACATTGCGCATGCGCGTACCTTGCGTGCGCGTTCACTACAACTACGTATGCTGCTCCAGCGTCCTCCGTGGTGGAGGCTTGCCGCTTCGATATCAGATCGATTATTATCATAATTCAGTACGCCGACTACGAAGTTTTTCAATGACAGGATTCGGCGCAGCATTTATTTGGAAACCACGGTTTCGATTAATAAGAGTCTTACTGTCAGACAGTCTTATTTCCACTGCTTCATTAATAATTGAGCTCCAAAAGTTTGCTTTGTGGGCCACAATTTTCGTTTCATTGTAGTTCATTGAACGACCTGAGGAAATACAATGTTCGGCGATTGCGGACTGGGTGGGCTGGAGTAGCCACGCACCCGGCAGTTCGCCCGAGATTTTATGGAAATATCTGTACGCCGGGAAAGCTTTAAACATCACAGAGAAGTGTAGTTGTATTTTTCTGGGTCAAAGAGCATGGACGTAAGTAAATTTATAGCGTCATAGGTGGCGTACGTGGGGACGATTGCATGGACCGTAGTATTGTCTCCAGGTGGTGTGCATTCTCCCAAGAGAGCCATTTTAACCTCAGCAGCAGCGCGGAGTGGCCGCGCGTGGGCTAAGGCGTCATACCACGAACTGGGCGGTCGTTCCCGTAGGAACAGGTCAGAATATTGATAATAAACATCAGTTCTCGAGAGATGAGGTCGGATTAGTTTTGTTCCTCTGTTTTTTAACAAGTGAGAGAGCAGGATCCCAGGCGAAATTTAAGCAAAAAACAGCCCCGGGTGTCCCTCTTCGGGCCAGCGGTCGCCTTAACCACTTCGCTACCAGTGCGCGCCTCCCGTCCGTCTCAAACCTCCAGAAGTCGCACGCTATGGCTGTACCGCCCCTATCGTCCACGCCCTCTTATACTCGCCGTTACGGATTCCTTTGACGGCATCTGCGGTGGAGTAATAGAAGCCAACGCCGTCTTCGCGTGTAAATACTTATTATATTGGTGTGGTGTCTGTTCCTGCGGACGTACCCGAAATACGGACGGGGGGCGAACACGGGTAGCCAAGTGGTTAAGGTGACCGCTGGCCTGAAGCGGGAGACCAGGGTTCGATTCCCGGTCCGGCTAACATTTTCACTTGGGTCCATTGTTTAATTTCAATGCCCTAAGGCAGCCAGTCAATCCTTTCTTTCTTAATCTTTCTTCCTTCTACTACCTTCTCAATAATTTGCAAATGCAATATGGCTGCGAAGCAGCTGTAATTTCTATTCATTCGGAAACCACGCCAATAAAAAAAGTTCGACATTTATGTGTTCTTATCCTCCCTCGTTACTTCTCGTACTGCTTAACGTGCGGTACGCTACCATACTTGAAAGAGATAAGCCAGATCCCGATGCGATCTGCGTATTGAATGGACGACCATTGGTTTGGTACACTAGCCAATCTGTTTTCCAGCTTTCTTCGGTACAGATTAATGTGATTTCCGCACTGGTTCCGAAACTTAGCTTCTGAGAACGCGATACATAGCTGTTATATCAGGACAACACACGCGATTCACAAAAAATTCGCGAAATGCCGCAATTCGTGCTAGCGTAGTCAGTGCAGCTGTGGTGTCCATTGTTTCTGGGTGGCGTAGTAAATAGCGTAACTGCCTAGAAAGCTGGAGACCCGGGTTCAGATCCCCATATGGCACAAATTTTCAACTTTCTCCATTGAAATTATGTATATGTAGTGTCTGTTCTATATGTCCCTGGCGATGTTGGGTGGTAGGTGGCGTTGAAATAAATCAATGGGGAAATTTGACCCCAACCGGGATTCGAACCCGGGTCATCCTGCTTACTTGGAAGTCGCACTGACCACTGCGCTACTGGGAACACAGTGATCACCACGGCCTTGAAGCCTCTCATCGAACGTAGTGCTCCTGCCCATTAACGTGTGGATAAGTTGAGAATTTGAGTCCAGCGAGAGGCGTGTTACAGTAGCTCGCGTAGCCATGGTGATCACTGTATCCCCAGTAGCGTCGAGGTCAGCGCCACAGTCTAGTAAGCAGGAAAAATCAAATGTTTGTAAATCTATGGGACTTAACTACGTTGGTTATTACTCCCTAGGCTTACAAACTACTTATACTAACTGAAAGTAACTTATACTAAGGACAACACAAACACCCATGCCCGAGGGAGGACTCGGACCCCCGATGGCGAACGGCCGCGCGCACCACAGCTGGGTGCCATAGTGCGCACGGCTATTCTGCCGCGGCAGTAGTAAGCAGGAGATATGGGATCGAATTCCTGCTGCGCCAAGATTTCCAACTTTCTTCGTTTATTCATTTCAATTCCGTTGCATCTTGTTTGGCAGATTTCTGACACGACTTCTCTCCCGCAGGTTAACTGATGACTAAGACGACAGGAGGCGTAGTTGCTCACAAAATAAAAATGAAACTAATATGCAGATCATTAAATCAGAAGAACCAGATAACACTAGAGAGAAAGAAGTTAGTTTTCCTTGGAAACCGAGCTCAAGAGAACATATCTGCTCTAAGACGCTATGACGATAGCATATTCTGGTTATTTCATTATCCAATTCAGAAAGACCTATATTTATTTTTAAGACCATGAAACGGATAACAAGTTGGCAATGTACTGTAATTTTGGAGCTGTTATTCTTTCTATGATGTTTTCTGGTATAGAAAATATTAATGTAACCATTTTTATGTATTGTTCCCATTGCTCAGCTGTTAAACCTCCGAAGACTTTTACCCACCTCCGGTCATCCGATTTAGGTTTTTCGTGATTTACCTAAATCACTCCAGGCAAATGCCGCGATCGTTCCTTTGAAAGGGAACGGCCGAATTCCTTCCCCATACTTACCCAAAACACTAAGCGTTAGCTCCGTGTCCAGTGACCAAGCTGTCGACGGGACGTTACACCCTAAGCTTCCTTCATCCAAAGACTTTTTTGTTTTATTCAAGTGTGTTCCGTCTGCAGAAACAGGTAGGTAGTTTCCATGAGTTAAGTTTAAACAGAAGAGAAAAGTAATTCTATATACAGGGTGAGGCATTTAAAAGTGTTTTTCAGAATATTTGAAAAAGTACAAATTTGATTTAAAAAAAGGTTGCAATAAAAGTTGTTGACATCCATTAACACAATGCTCGACCCCCTGCACCACGGCCGGAGGCGGGAGGGGCGCTGTAATTACCAAAAATGAAACTGAGATCGGGATTGTTGAAAAACAGTAATACCTCAAACAAATACACATCATTATTAGGGAAATAAAAACACAGTTTTTGATAATGCTATCATGTCATGACAATATCGCATGAAGCACAGACATCTTACTGTCGTCAGTGGTCAGACTGTTTATTGTATTTCAATGATTCGGATTGTAGACATCTATACGCAATTGTTCTACGATGTTAATGACTGTAGTGAGAGAGTGGATGTCATTTTCTCGTACTATGAGGCTCATAGAAATGTTGATAGAGCTCACAAAGCTAATCTGTTCCCTGATAGGAATATAGGAATGTTCCGTCTGCAACGACTTTTCGCAGTGTTGTCCACCTGTTTGCTGAAAATGGCAGTGTTAAATCTAGAAGAAGACTCCGATGTCTATTTTTTGAGATATTAGCGTTTTCGATAATTTTTTTACATATTTTTATTCTTTCGAATTAATCCCAGCTATCACGAAACGGAAAACTGTGTCATACGAAGTTGAATATTTTATTCACGGAAAATCTAAATCTGTAGTAAAAAAAAAGTGGTTTCTATGTGAGATCTGAGTCCCCCCTCGTCTCTCCTCCCCGAGAGGAGGGGTATGCAGGGGGCTGTCGATCTTCGTGTTAATGGATGTCCCTCTTCAGGTGAACTTTTATTGCAACTTTTTCTTAAGTCCGATTCGTTTTATTTCAAATATTCCGAAAAAAAAGTTTTAATTGACTCACCCTTTATACTGATAAACTGAAGTGGCAAGTCTCGAGTTCATACATATATTTGGTGCGCATTTACTCTGCTATTAATCATATCCTTAAGTAGAACAGACACTGTATTTTTCTAAAATTTTTGGCGAGGTAATTTGCATATGCAAATGACAGGCGTATCTTAAGCACTTGCAGAACACAATTTATACGTACCAGTGCACGCTTATCGATTTATAAGCTGAAGAGGATTTTAGAAATGACATTTTGAATGTGACATCGGTTTTCCAGGAATTCTGTTCTTGAAGTTTCGCGTTCCTTCGAGCGAAGGCATAAATAATATTGCAGTGATTTTTAATTTTGCGCCAGCAGTCACTTACATGGATTTAATCTGAAGGGGGACTGCATTGCCGCCTGCGTACTTGTGGTGGTGCGTTTGTACTATCCGTGTTGTCTGTGGCGGCCCAACTGCATTTACCTGCCTACAGCTGGCAGCGGAGACAGGCATACTCAGGCACCAATTTAGCTGTCCAGACCCACTCTCTGCACTTACCTGCAAAAACAAAATAAAAAAACGTTAATGAAACAGCAAGCGTATTTATAGTGCTCTAATGTAACGGGTAAAATGTAAGGAATTTACTTGTTAAACACAATAATATGTCATCAACTCAAAAGAACAATCACCATTATTTAAATAAATCGCAATTAGTGATCAGTTATGACTTCACTATATTTCACTATACTATGATCCATAAAAAACCCAAAAATTACACCAAAATTAATGCCACAAAATAATACATGGTTCACCACTTTCATACTAGCAATGAAACCTCCTATTGCCATACCAATAACACCAGATATGCTCTATGTGGTGTCGCACAAGTCCAAAGTGCGCGCCACCTACTTTCGCCGCGCGCCGCCATGCACGCACGTCGCGGCGTTCTTACGACGACAGCCACGAGCGCCCTCTGCTGCAACTCCGCTCGTGTCCACCACTGAACGAGATCGTTCACTTGGGACTGAGATAGCAACCAGTTAGGACCTTCGAACTCAGATAGGCACCAGTGAAGACTTAGCTATCGGTCAGGCACTAGGCAGGCCTCTAGCTCAACTATGTACCTGCAGAACTGATCTATGTAAAAGTTAAGTATTGTATAAATTTTGTGCAATATATATCTCGTTCTAATTTACTCTAGTGTTTCTAGTTTCTGGCTGCTCCCCTCCGTACCTGCACCAGCGTGCTATCTTTATTCCTGTGTCGGTCTCATTCCACTCGGCCACCGACACCGACGACGGAAAGAGACACAAAAGCGGCGACGAGGCTGGGACACAAAACTCTATATAATAGCAAAGAAATAATTGCATTGTAAACTTGTAATATCGCTGGCATATCTGTCTAAATAGCTGTCAAGAAACGACAACATAAGAATTATTTTAAAAACATTATATACAGCTATATAAGAGCTATAACAACAACAGTTCTTTTACATATGTAAATAAGAAAATGTACATTAAAGAGAATCAGCGATATTACAAGGGTAAGAAGTGCTAGCAATGTATGTATAAAGCACAATTATCTTCTTAAATAGTATACCCACCTTTGTATTTTACAGTACACCTGACGATGGCATTCACGCCGAAACAGGCCTGTCGTATTAAAGAATTTAGTAAAAAATCAGCGTCTTTGGTATCAATAATTTACAATACAACATGTCTGTGGGCGCTCAGTACAAGAAAAGAAAAAATAAAGTGTCAATTATTTCAAAAGTGAACGCCGCATATACATTTACCCCACTGTACGACAAATCTGTCGATGCCTTCATAGAAAAACGTTGCGTGGCCTATGGAGCCAGTCGTACCCAGGCGTACACGTCTCAGTCTGAAGCACATCGACCGCCACAAATATCTTTCTTCAGAGCTTCAGAAATACGTAAACTGCACGGGGAGCAGTCGAAGATGTGCGGAGGATGCATAAGGCGTGTCAGCGAAACTTCGCCAGCGCAGTGGAAACAACCTTGGGATGTAGCCGGCCATTATTCTACAACAGAGTGACGCCGTCATTCAACATTCCTGCGCGTTTAAACTTGAAGGGGCGCTTCAGTTTTTGCTTCGGCTTAATTGTAGCGCCGTGTTCCAGAAAATCAATGAGCTGTGGGCCGTTTAGGCAGGAAAAAGAAAAAAAAAAAAAGAAAAAAAAAAAAAAAAAAGTAAAGAGAGAGAAGGTCATCGCGAGTTGCCCTTGGAGTTTTTCTTCTTTTTCATGTGTTTGGCAAATCCATGTGCTATCATTGTTGGTACTGATGTTTGCTCTCCGGCTCAAAATGATGACACGAAGTTGCATGTGCAGTAACAGTACCAGAGAGAAAACGTCTCGTCTTACATTCTAGGTGCTGCAGTGGTTTGGACATACCTACTCTATCGGCATGAGCGCACAGATTTTCTGGGCCTTCAGATGCCAACAAGAGCCGAAAGTCTTCTATCGTTCGTTTTGAACGGCAGAAGTGGCAGAAGGGTAATGAGCCTCAACTACACAAATTTCCTGGCAGATTCAAATTTTGTATCGGAACCGGGATTCGAACATAGGACCATTGCCTTTCCGTTGCAAGCGCTCTACAATCTGGGCTATTTCAGTTGCGGCCCACAATTTTAATCTGCCAGGAAGTTTCATACCAGCGCACACTCCGCTGCAGAGTGAATGTTTATTTCTGGAAACATCCCTTAGGCTGTGGTAAGCCATGTCTCCACCATATCCTTTCTTCCAGGAGTGCTAGTACTGCAAGGTTCGTAGGAAAACTTCAGCGAAGTTTGGAATGCAGGAGGGAAGGTACTGTCAGAATTAAAGTTGTGAGGACAGATCGTGAAGCGTGCCGGGATAGCTCAGACGGTAGAGCGCTTAACCGCGAAATGCAAAGGTCCTAGGTTCGAATCCCGGTTCCGGAACACAATTTTAACATGCCAAGAAGTTTCATATCAGCGCACACTCAGCTGCAAAGTTAAAGTTTCATTCTGGCCTCACCTTCTGTTGTCTTACACTGACAAGCACCTGACGTTCTCGAAATACACACGCGTAGGTGACATACTGTGCTTAGCACACACAGCAGGCATTCGAGCGTGAATTTCACTTTCCGACTGTTCTTACACAGTTAGAACCCGCACTGCATCTCGCTCTCCCTTTTTCCGGACTCCATAGTGAAAATGGACGCAACCATGACTTGCACCGTGCACGTTTGACAGACAAATACACAGAAACATTAGAGACAGTAGCTGCCATTGCGCATTCAAATTCGTCAATGCAGAAAGCTGTCAATTTTTGCGGTAGTGGGATTCGAACTTCGATCTCCTCCTCACAACGCGGTTGCGCTGTCCACTACGTCACCCGGAGAGAAAGGTCATTACACCGGCACTGACTGTCCAAGTAAGAGAACACACATAGCTGACGTAGTGTTCCTAACACCATTACACGTGGCATTACGACCATTCCCCATACAGAAAGAGAAATGAAAGTAGGTTATGGCTTAAAGTTCCGACGACAGCATGCTCGCCGGCCGCGGTGGCCGAGGTGACTGAGGCGCTCCAGTCACGGTCAGCACGGCCACTACGGTCGGGGGTTCGAATCCCCCCTCGGGCATGGATATTTGTGCCGTCTTAGTTCGTAAGTAGTTCATAAGTAGTTTGTAAGTTTAGGGACTGATGACCCCGTAGTTAAGTCCCATATGCTTAACAAACATTTGAACATTCAGCATGCTCATGGAGATCACACTGTTTTGAAAAAGACAGCGGGAGAAAATCATCCATGCCGTTTCAAAGAAAGCATCGCGCCGCTTACGTGAAAAAAGTTCAAATCTTTGTAAATTTAAGGGATTTAACTACGGTGGTCATCTGTCCCTAAGCTTACAAACTACTTACACTAACTTCAAGTACCATTTTAATGCCATACGCATTCACAAAACGATAACATAGGACACAAGTGACCAGATGATAATATCCTAAGTGTATCGAAACCATTCGTCAGAAAAATGAAATAGGCCTGTGTTCGCTTAAATTCTGCATGCCCTTTTCGCTGTTTTTGAAACAGTGCCCTGATCTGTTTTGTGTACCAAGTGGGATCACCTCCTTCTTTTATTAATTTATTTGGTATAAAACTGTCAATTGCTGTCGATACCACTTCTTTGAATTTGAGACACATCTGGTCTACACCTACGTGGAGTGTTCACTTCGTCTTCTTCGGTGAAAGAATTTTCGAAAGCTGTGTCAGTCCCCTGCAGCAGTATTCCAGACATTAGTCGAGTCCATGCCACGTTACGGCAGTTCTGCGTGCTCGCGAGATTAGGCAGGTGTGTGTGTGTGAGTGTGTGTGTGTGTGTGTGTGTGTGTGTGTGTGTGTGTGAGAGAGAGAGAGAGAGAGAGAGAGAGAGAGAGAAAGGCCTGCCTTTCGAATTTCCCAGTGGGTGCCCCATCGACCAGACACAGTAGCGGAGCTAAACAAAACAGGACAGGACAGGACAGAATGCGAGTGACCGGATTGCGACAGCAATTAGTGGGCACGCCTTCGCTCCCAGGAGAGAACAGTGAAGGATTAGCCACGGTGAGCAGGACGCTCCCGCTCGGCCGAAACGCCACGTTCGCTCTCCGGGGGTCGGCGGACGAGCTGTTCCGCGGAAATGCGCTGCCATTTCACTGCCTGCGCCGTCTGAAATTAGGCGTGAAAGCGGCGGTGACCCAGGGTGCAGCAGCGAGACACAACAGGCAAACATCTCACCTGTGTTAGTATTGAGAAAGCGTCACCTTTATCTGGTAGCAGAATGCAGTGCTGTGTAACAAACCTAATCAAACGAAATAAACCGAGTCCGGGAGCCCGGTGACTCTTTTATACTAAGAGGTTTTTTTTCCGCGCGGGAATTGTGATATTCCTGGCCTGTGGCCACTTCATATTTCTGGCCGCTGGCCGTTTCTTTGCTAACGTTGTACGTATCTTAAATGCGGAAGAAAGACAGAAGTGCATCATATGTTGAAATGTGGGGTGGGGAGCAGTAGCATATGGCACAGTAGGTGCTGGTTCCCTTGGGAAAGCCCGCCTATGTTACTGGTGCTCTTCTCGCATTGGCTGCTGCATTTCACGTCACGTGATTTCTTTTGAAATTAGTTTTGTTCATTATATACTAAATATTAATTATTCAGAGCTGAGAATTTCTAATAAATATCTCTCAAGGACAAGCTAGGTTTTGACAGTTTAAAAAAGTTTAAGGTGCCTTCTCTTATTGTAACAAGAGAAGAGCGATTTTGCAGAAGGCGCGCGACGGCCCTGTTTTGGCGCGAAATAGAGCTTCAGGTGCCCTCTCGCAACGCGCCGCAGTTTCAGTCTCAAGCTGACCACTATACGCGCCGGACCGCGCCGGTCATGAGTAAAGATTTGTGTAATAGTGATAACAGTCGAGGTCTCAACATGAGCTATGGGCAGCATAGGCCGTGTCGTATTAACAAAATTGTTCATATTTAATTATTTATTTAAAAATGGCATCCCTGACAATTAAAAATCTCGCGAGTCGCTTCTTATGCTTCCATCATACAGAAATTATTTTAGCCTCACTTGTATGATGTAGAAGAACCGACGACCTGTGTGCTATATTCTGCGCTGGGGACACAACTATAGAAGACAACAGGTTAGTCAGAACTCTGTGCTGTCCATAAAGACTTGGACAGCAACTACGGCACCTCGTGCGTACTGTAGGGCGGTACAAACGCACACTGCTACGCAACAGCATCCGCAAAGATGTGGAGGTTTTAGGGGACTTGTGGGAGGAAGCAGTACTAACTTCTCCGTCCGCAAACAAAACCCTAGGAAGCTTGTAGAATCACCGCGCAGTCTACGGCGTCTTGCTACGGATTGCGCGGCCGCTCCCGCCGGAGTTTCAGATCATCCCTCGGGCAGTGGATGTGTGCGCGTTGTCCTTACTGTAAGTTAGTGTAAATAGTTTGTAAGTCTAGGGACCGATGACCACAGCATTTTGGTGCAATAAGTTTACGAATATTTGAAACTTACTGGCAGATTAAAATTGCGTGCCGGAACCGGGACTCGAACCTGGGACCTTTGCCTTTCGCGGGCAAGCGCACTACCGACTGTGTTATCCCGACACGACTAACGATGCCGCCTCACAACCTTACTTCCGCCAGTACCTCGCCTCCTACTTCGGTAGTGCGCTTGCTCGCGAAAGACAAAGGTCCCAGGTTCGAGTCCCGGTTCCGGCACACAATTTTAATCTGCCAGGGTGTTTCCATATCAGCGCACACTCCGCTGCAGAGTGAAATTTCATTCTGGAAACATCCCATAGGCTGTGGCTATCCCATGTCTCCACCATATCCTTTTAACGATATTACGAAACACACACAAAAGTGTGACGCAAGTGAGAAGATTTAAAACTCTTCTTGTAGAAAGAAAATAGTGTGACAGGATGGAAAACAATAGATAAACCGGCTGTGAATGAAACACGTCGATTTTCACCTGATTGCTTCTTCAGTTTACTCCATGGGACAGAAAGATTTCGTAGTCCTGACAGAGTACAGCACATTAAATCTGAAGAGAGTTATTTACATTCGTGCACCCTCATCAGAACAGCACACGGACCATTTACTGCACTTGAAGAACACGCCACGGTAAAGCATATCCCTCCTAAATTCGACTGCAAACGGAGCGAAACGTATCGGAGTAAGGAACGATGTGCTGCGTTGACCGGCACTAAAGCCTCTTGAGGATTACGGTGCCCATATATCACCTGACTGGCCGCACATTAATGTCGAACGGGGTCAGCGGCCTTGTCATAAACGTCAAACGCGATATGGCGTGACGGGATAGGCAATGCGCCCGCGTTCCCACTACCATTCTCCACGTGGAGAGCGGACAGCCGAATATCTATCGAATTTATTACCAGTCGCCAGCTACATTAGTTACAGGTTTTCGTGACCTACTTTCGTAATAGTTTATGAAATTACAGTCATTTCGAGCGAATACTTGCCGTCGTCACGTACCTTCATTTTAGTACAACGGAGTAAGAAATTATAATAAATCTATTATTCGGGGTCATTTTAGGCAAGAGAATATCTGAATTCTACAGCGAAACCTATTCCTTGTATTTCAGATGAAATTACCTGCTACAGAAGTCATTTAACGTTGTTTGCAGACATGCTTGTTCACTGAAGAATTACCAATGTAAATTCGGGGAAGGAAATTCGCACAAAAGGAATCCATGTTTGGTTAAACAACTCGAGAGTACAGTATTCAAAAATGAAGCATATTATTCTCTGAATATAGATATTGTTTTAGACCTGTCTAGCAGAATGTATGACGAGCTACAACAATCGTTATCTGGATCTTACTAAAACATTAACATAAAAAAAGGTAAAAGTATCTTGTCTTTTTTTATAGGACCTATACCGGGTGAGTCACCTAACTTCACCACTGGTAATATCTCGTAAACCACAACAAATATTTAATAACTAATTCCGCAGACCGAGAGTGAGGAGCCGGCCGCGGTGGCCGAGGGGACTGAGGCGCTTCAGTCACGGTCTGCTCGGCCACTATGGTCGGGGGTTCGAATCCCCCCTCGGGCATGGATATTTGTGCCGTCCTAGTTCGTAAGTAGTTTCTAAGTTTAGGGACTGATGACCCCGTAGTTGAGTCCCATAAGCTTTACAAACATTTTTGAAAGTGAGGAGAGGGTCTGGTGTAATTGGTTAATACAAACCATTAAAAATGGACGGAAGTATGCTTTTTAACACAGACATATGGTTTGTTTAGTGGAAACTATTTTTATTTTTAGTACAACTGAAAACAGGAAAACATACTTAAGTAATCATGTTTGCTACATTGTAAAATGCCGGCCGCGGTGGCCGCGGGGACTGAGGCGCTTCAGTCAAGGTCTGCACGGCCACTACGGTCGGGGGTTCGAATCTCCCCTCGGGCATGGATATTTGTGCCGTCCTAGTTCGTAAGTAGTTCATAAGTAGTTTGTAAGTTTAGGGATTGATGACCCCGTAGTTAAGTCCCATAGACTATACAAACATTTTGAACATTGTAAAATGTTAATTAAATCCAGACTTATTGTAACCTAAAGTTTATGCTTGAGTAACTAAAAATTCAGAATGTTGAAATGTTTGTAGAGCTTATGGGACTTAACTACGGGGTCATCAGTCCCTAAACGTACAAACTACTTATCAACTAGCTAATACTAATGACGGCACAAATATCGATGCCCGAGAGGGGATTCGAACCCCCGACCGTAGAGGCTGTGCAGACTGTGACTGGCGCGCCGCAGTCCCCTCGACCACCGCGGCCGGCATTTAGACTGTGGCAGGCTGTCAACATTTGTAGGGACACATATGCCTCTTGTTTTGTAGTTTGGAGTATAGCTGAGGAAACAGAAAAACTCTTAAAACACTTCATTACTAGTTTGTCTAAAAATTACCGTTAAAATGATATACAGAACGACAAACATAGATCATTTCTGCAATGTATTAGGCATAATAAAAAGATACTGTCCCATTATTCAACTGACAGAAATTTGGTGAAAATAGCTAACACCATTATGAAGATATATGTACCTAATGTTCTGAAAATGTAGTTTCGAGAAAATGAGAAAAGAATGTTCACAGTGTCTTTGACTCACAGTATGCCTCTTTCAGAACATTCGAGAACATCTTGCTGGCCAGCTGCTTCCTTATTCTCTGCAGACTTTTTCAGAGTCTTTTCCTTATTCTGGACTCTAGTGTTGGCTTCCTCAGCGTTAGTCGCTGCCGATCTATGGCAGCAGCAGCTATCTCATTATTTGATGGTTCGATGCCTAATTTGTCCATTACTTTTGTCCTGCTGATTACACGATCATTACATAACAGCCTCCATCACAGCTATTTTAAGTACCGTCCAGCCTACAAACACCTGTTTTCGGTACTCATTGCCACATGCAGCTGTACGGCTATGTAATTTTTTATCTGCAAGGTCCCTGTATATTGATTTCATTGTTTCCATGACTGTGGAACATGGTATGTTTACAGTGATATTCCTTGCCTGAAGCATCAGAATGTTCAAATGTTTGTAAATCTATTGGACCAAACTGCGTGGTCATCAGTCCGTAGCTTACAAACTACTTAATCTAAGATAAACTAACCTAAGGACAACACACACACACCCATGCCCCAGGGAGGACTCGAACCTCCGACGGCGAGCAACCACGCGCTCCGCAGCGAGGCGCCTTAGACCGCTCGGCTACTCCACCGCGGCCTGAAGCATCAGCGTGGCCAGTGTACAAACATTTGTTCAAAGAGTTTAAGACTATACTAACTACTTAAAAGTAAGTAACCCATACATATTTGGAAACATAAGAAATTTGTCTTTCAGTGGGAGGCAGAAATTTGTTCTCGATATTTCAGTGATTTTCACGTCCAGGTCCCCCTTAAGTCATATCTCGATCCACTACACAAACTTCCATGTTCCGTTACAAATACGAATCAACGTTACTAAGGCTTTCCATTAGCGGAATAACAAAAATTCAAATGTTTGTATAGGTTATGGGACTTACCTACGGGGTCGTCAGTCCCTAAACTTACAAACTACTTATGAACTAGCTGATACTAAGGACGGCACAAATACCCATGCCCGAGGGGGGATTCGAACCCCCGACCGTACTGGCCGTGAAGACCGTGACTGGCGCGCCGCAGTCTCCTAGGCTATCGCGGCCGGCGCGGAATAACAGCCCAGCCAAGAACGTTAACGGGAACTATCCGTGCCTTATACTCGCCTTCAGTTTAATATTTCTATTGCTATTCGTCTATAGCACAGCATCCTAAAATATTTAATCCTCCTCCTGAAACACCATCTCTATGAAATGGCGTGAACGTAAAAGGAAGTTGTTCTGAAAATGGCGTGTTTTGAGGACAACTTGTTGGCGTGTGGTACTGAGAAACGGGCCGAGATTCAAATCGTTGCGGTACTTGATAAGACGAGGCTGCAGGCGACTCAGTTAAGTGTGTGAAGCGGCGAGCGTGTGTAGAGAGGCTGCCCGCGCCTGACGTATGTCGCGTCCTGGCCGGGGACTTTGTGAGCAGCGTGTGCCCGCGGTCGAGGTCAGAGGTCAGGAGTCAGCCCGCGGGCGGCGGAGGGGGCGGGGGTGGGGGGGGAGGTACAGTAATAGCAGGAGAGGGGGGGGGGGCGGCCACAGAAACACTCAGACCGTGCCCGCCGTCGCTTTGTCAGTCACATTCCACATTTCGGTTCGCTTAAGCCCTTTCTATACGAGACGCGCAACACGCACAAGAAAGTCGTTGTCAGCTGCAACGCACCTTGCGATAGACCGCCGAACTACAAAGAAGCGTTCAAACAGTCCGCATTTGTCGAATCGTCTGCTTCACGTGTCTACTTGGTTTGTTGTCAAATTACAGCAAATGAGTTAAGATCACTTTTCGAAACTGTAAGACATATTATGACTAGCTTAAACCCGCGGCTCCGCTCGCGTGTTGGTTGATTATGATAGATATCTTTCAGTAGTGTGCTATGATACTGGTTTTGAAGGATGAAATGAAATACAATACCTTTTTTAGAAACAAACTTTTTTAAACAACATTCGAATAAAAAAATAAAATTATGTGAAGTGCTTAATGATCGATATCTATAAATGTGAATGTCTGTTCGGTGTACATTTATCACGTCTGAACCACAAGACATAAAGAGCTAAAAATTTGTATAGTTACTAATGTCTACCCGGGGAAGGCTTTAGGCACGGTTTTATGGCGATCGGATAGCTATTTATCTATATATATAAAAGTGAAACGACAAGACGCAGAGACTTAAATATTTGTACAGTTACTAATTTATACCTGAGTAAGTTTTTAGGCAAGGTTTTATAGCGACCTGATAGATATTTAGTAATTTGAAGAATATAACGCGAAATGCACAACAATAATTACTCTCTGAAAATTATATTTACTCTTTGAAAATGGTTTTATTGGTTGCATTGTTGCTTGATGGTTGCTAATGATAAAAGGGTGGAGTATATTGGGATGGAAAGTTATCGGTGTATATAAAATTCAACGTATAGGTGTGTTAATATTTCGCTCTGCACCGACAACTACAGAATGCAAACGAATTGTCTGTGCGTAAATGTTGTCCGAAGTCTCCCGATGTACACCATGGCAGTTCCATGCCGATAACTATAGGAGGGTGGAAGATATGATGCTTGAAAGTCGTCAAATTATAAAAAAATTCGGACTGAAGGCCAGCAATGACGTTTGCGAGTCTATAGCAAGGAGGTTACATACAGCGAAATGTGATGCCACAGACCATATCTTTGGTCTATGTGTGCTACAATGTCTTCAGCTCTTTCTCTGTAAGGATAAGCATACGAATAAGAAAAAATAAGAATAAATAAATAAAGCAGTAAAAACCATCAAGAGAACAAACTATGCTAACGGCATACTACGCCTTCCACATCGCTTCAACGGATTCTGCACAAATCTATCGTTTTATTCCGATATTGATGAAATTTTGCACACTCTACCACAAAAGCAAGAGAAATGTCACTGTCTGCATAAAATTGCCTTCGGTGCATGGTGAAGGGTACTTAACGTACTGAATTTTACAAAATGCATAGTGTTGCCCCAATCTTTATGAATTTTTGCACACATGACATTTGAACCAAGAGGAAGATCACTGGATACATAAATATTTGTATGGTACATGATAGAGGGTATCTTGCAGAAAACTTTGCCGAGTGAGGGAAAGGTGGAAACGACCAGAGAGATGGGAGAGAAAGAGGTGGATGCAGAGAGAGGGCGGAAGGGGATGTGGACTAAGAGTGTGTGGGATACATAAACACCCGGGCAACGCCGGGTTTACAGCTAGTTTACAATAAATAATACATACATTATTCCTTATAGCCTGTGTTGCTATATCTCAACACGTATGGTGAGAGTAATGTCCAAATTAATTTTAATTTCATTTTAGGGCATTCTAGTAAACTACCTTATTTGTAGTATTGTTTGGAGCGTAAATGTAGAGACTTTTAAGGTTGCCCACCCTTGAGAAAGTTGACCGTGTGAAATACACGAGGGCTGTAAATGGATTCCTGCGACGTTTAATAATTGTCCTCGAGCTTTGTTAATTGTCATGGAAAAATCTAGACGAACTGGAAACTGAAGTCTTTTGAACTGAAATGGCATATCTGAAGGGATTAAAGGAAATTCAACAATAATGATTGTAATAATGTCACAGATCGATCACTTGATGTAATGCGCGAAACGTCAAATCGATTTTTAAAAGAGATGTATTAAAAGTAATTTCTTTTTTACTGTTTTATTATTTATTCTTATATTTCCTTACAGAGAAAGAGCTGAAGTCATTTTAGCACGCATAGACCAAAGTTGTGGTCTGTGGCATCACGTTTCGCTGTATGTAACCTCCTTGCTATAGAGTCGCTGGCCTTCAGTCCGATGTTTTTTTTATAGTTTGACGACTTTCAACCACCATATCTTCCACCCCCTGATTAAGATTAGATGGGTAGATCACGTGACTAATGAGGAGGTGTTTAACCGAATTGGGGAGAAAAGGAGTTTCTGGCATATCCTGACTAAGAGAAGGGATAGATTGGTAGGACACATTCTGAGACATCAAGGAATTGTGAACTTAGCATTGGAAGGAAGTGTGTGGGGTAAAAATTGTAGAGGGAGACCGAGGGACGAATATAGTAAGCAGTTCCAAAAGGGTGTAGGTTGCCAAACATATTCTCAGATGAAGAGACTTGCACAGGACAGGGTAGCGTGGAGTGTCTGCGGACTGAAGACCACAACAACAACAACAGCGATCGTATGCGTGCACCTTGTGCGAGTGGACGCGTCTACACTGTACCCGGCCGGCGTGACCGGTGCATCACGGATAATCTCGTAAGCTCTCACTTCCCGTGTAGAAAGTCGCGTCATAATTGCCGAATGTCGCCGTTAGTAGATGTAGGAAGTAAAATAAGAACGACTGAATTCTGTTTTAAAATAAGCAGGTGACTAAGACTAGTGCACGCTCTTGAAATGAATCAGGTTAGTTTTGCTACCAACTAACGGCGAATTTATGGCCGTGACAGGATCTCACGAAACACGTGCAAGGGGGAGGGGTGGACAAAGTACAACAACGTCTGACAATAAACTTTGCTGAATAGTCCTGTAAGGTGAACAATGAACTGCAGTTGCCTAACTGTCCTTGGAAAGAGTCAAAGAGTCACCTCCCGTAACTAAGCGCCGCTGAGCTTTGCGATTAAATGTCGTGGAAACTTTGCACAAAGTCTTCCTTTGGGATGGCGTTCAAAAGCATCGTCACGTTTCGTTGGATCTCTTTCAGAGTGCGTTTGAGGGAGCAGGAAGAATGAAGGATTGACATCCGGCGAGTATGGTGGAAGTTCAAGTTGCACGACGCCCTTTATCACCAGGAACTGTTAGACGATATCTGCTGTCTGTGGGCGAGCGTTGTAGTGCGATTTGAACACCCACCATCTCAGTGCTTGACTTCCTCCTATTCCCTCGCTTGCCAAGGAAAGAGATTTGACGATATTCCTGACATCCATCGAAACGTGACAAGTCTTTTGAACGCTACCCCAAAGAAAGACTTCATGCAAAGTTTCCAGGACATTTTATCGCAAATCTCAGCGGTGCATATTTATGAGAAGTGACTATTGAAGTAACCGTGGTTCATAGTTTATCTATGTTAATGTCACAGGACTATTCACCGAACTTTATTGTCGGAGGTTGTAAGATGAACACCTAATGTATAAGAAGGAGTAGACTCACCACTGGGTTTGAGAACAGCGACATCTCTTCGGGGAACAGATTCCTAAAGTGATTTTATAGTTTCCAAGGCAATGCTACCACTCTTGTACACAAACATCCGCCAATGTTAGCGCTATAAAGCTGGTCCTCATTCTCAGCTACAAAACGCCATTTTACAGTACAATTATGTTGAAACATAATGATTTTGCTGTCCAGGACAGAAATTTGCCAATTAATGATGCTGTTCAATACACATCTGAACCTTTTTTGGCTGTGATGTTGGGCGCACTATCGTTTTGGAATCTACATCTACATCCATACTCCGCAAGCCACCCGACGGTGTGTGGCGGAGGGTACCTTGAGTACCCTCCTATTTCAGTCACGTATTGTTTGCGGAAAGAAAGATTGTCGCTGTGCCTCTGGGTGGGCTCTAATCTCTCTGATTTTATCTTCATGATCTCTTCCCGAGGTATACGTAGGAGGGAGCAATATACTGCTAGTCACCTCGTTAAAGGTATGTTCTCGAAACTTCGACAAAAGCCCGTACCGAGCGACAGAACGTCTCTCCTGCAGAGTCTTCCACTGGAGTTTAGCGATCATCTCCGTAACGCTTTCACGATTACTGAGTGATCCTGTAACGAAGCGCGCTGCTCTCCGTTGGATCTTTTCTACCTTCTTTATCCACCCCACCTGGTACTGATCCCACATCGGTTAGCAGTACTCAAGCTGTGGACAAACAAGTGTACTGTAACCTACTTTCTTTGTTTTCGGACTGCATTTCCTTAGGATTCCTTAGAAATTCTTCCAATGAATCTAAGTCTGGCATCTGCTTTACCGACGATTGATTTTATATGGTGGTTCCATTTTAAATCAATTCTAATGCCTACTCCAGAATAATTTATGGAATTAACTGCTTCCAGTTGCTGAGCTGCTATAGTGTAGCTAAATGATAAAGGATCTTTCTTTCTGTGTATTCGCAGCACACTACACTTGTCTACATTGAGATTCAAATGCCATTCCCTACACCATGCGTCATTCGATGCAGATCCTCCTGCATTTCAATACAATTTTCCATTGTTACAACCACTCTATATACTACAGTATCATCCGCAAAAAGCCTCAGTGAACTTCCGATGTTATCCGCAAGGTCATTTGTATATATCGTGAACAGCAACGGCACTCCCCTGTGGCACCCCTGACATCACTCTTTCTTCGGAAGTGTTTGTTAGCAATATGTCAGATACAGTAAGCGGTATGCTGTTGGCTATAGTGAGATATTCATAGTTTCCCATCAGTGAGGATAACGGAAGAAACAGTGAAACCACCACGATACAGATTCAGAAATCATGGAAAAACCTCTCCAAAACAGTTAAATACTAGGATGTACGTTTTCGCCCACTATTAGTCTTTCGCCAATGATCTTTAACCTTAAATTATGTACGCTGTCATTAACACGGGAAATGCCGCTAGTCAAACGTTAAGCAGGGCAGCCGTTTTCGTCACAAATGCTCCGACTAACAGCGCGCCATAACTTGAGCTCTTTGACAGTCTGAGAGATGCCGCATACTGCCGATCATTGGACCGTAGCAATAGCGAATGAATAAATAAAATGCAATTAAACTGTAATGAAAACAAATCTATCATCTCAAGACTCCAGGAAATGAAAACAGCCTTTCAGTTAACAAAAAGTGTTTACAACAAAAAGACACCCGCTTGGAACTGCAAAATCCGACACTACACAACAGTAATTAAAACCGAAGCTTTCTACGCATCTGAGACACTAAATATTCAACTCAGAACACTAAAAGTGAACTAGAAGTGAAACAACGTAAAATACTGAGGAAAATCGTGGGAACAAACATTACAGATAGCGTACATTATCAAAAACCAATGCAGAAATATATAAGAAGATCTCCAAAATAACAGACACTATGCGACGAATCCAATTCATATGGCATTTAGAAAGAAATGACTCAAACAGGTTCATGCACAAAAGTCATATGACTACATCGAACTGATACAATCAGACAGAAAATGACCCAAATTAATTGTTGTTGTTGTGGTCTTAAGTCTGCAGAGTGGTTTGATGCAGCTCTCCAAGTTACCCTGTCCTGTGTAAGTCTCTTCAATCGTACGGCAACCTACATCCTTTTGAATCTGCTTACTGTATTCGTCCGTCGGTCTCCCTCTACGATTTTTAACCCTCACACTTCTGATTTCGCAGAATGTGTCCCACCAATCTATCCCTTCTCTTAGGATATGCCATAAACTTCTTTTCCCCCCATTTCTGTTAAGCACCTCCTCGTTAGATACGTGATCTACCCATCTAATTTTCATCGTTCGTCTGTAGCACCACATTTCAAAACCTTCTATCATTCTTTTGTCTGAACTCCTTATCGTTTACGTTTCACTACTATACAATGCTGCACTCCAGGCAATTTCAGAAAGGACTTCCTAACATTTAAACAAATATTATATGTCAACAAATTTCTCATCTTCAGAAACGTTTTTCTTCCCATAGCCATCTTCCGCTGAGCAAGACATTGTATATGATAGGCAGGTATGCATAGCATATTCTAGAAGGAACCCATTTGGAAGAATTGATTTTATTGAGAGATATCATTTGCTGTACTTCCAAATTACGCATGCTAGCAGTTTTTTTTATTCGAATTCTAGAGTATTTGTTTTGTCTTCTTTGATGAAGAAATTTCGGAAAGCTATATTAAGTAATTCTGCTGTAGCAGCATTGTCATGTGTAATTAGTATTTCTCAGTTGTATTATGCCGCATTACATGTACCATCGCCCGCTAGTATATTCCCAGCTTTCCCACTTCGCTCCGCTTGCGTGTTTTGGAGCGTACGTCAAGAAGTTACCGCCTTGGCCGCTGCGGCGCTAGTAGCGTGCCCCACACCAGCGCTGCACGAACATTGCAATCAACAGTAGAAACTAAATAAACAGTGCAGTTACTTGTGGTTTGACTGCCAGACTAGCAAGAGTATGCTGAGGTATGATCAGTGAATTACTGTGGATTGATTCCGTAATAAGAAGGTATGAAATCGTAGTAGTTATTAGAACAGCATTACAGAGTTTGCAATAATCCGATCCTCATGTTTCTTCTCAAGCGCGCTCTAATTTTCTATCCCATCGGTATATCTGGTCTAATTAGTTCAAATGCTCAAATATTGGATAGCTTATGGGACTTAACTACGGGGTCATCAGTCCCTAAACTTACAAACTACTTATGAACTAGCTAATCCTAAGGACGGCACAAATATCCATGCCCGTGGGGGGATTCGAACCCCCGACCGTAGTTGTGGTTGAGACCGTGACTGGTGCGCCTCAGTCCCCTCGGCCACCGCGGCCGGCTCTGATTAGTTACTTTCTCCTATATTACCAAACGTATATTATTTTAACGCAGTAACGTCTCATTACATGTTTTAATTTGTCAATATCAATGGTGTATTGTGGCACAAACCAAAGTGGTAAAGCGAAAGGAGTTTCATTTCACGAATTTCCCAGCAAAAGTGATGTCAGAGAACAGTGGCTGAAAGCAATATCAAGAGCAGATTTTTCGCCCAATTTCAAATTTAGATCGTGTGTGGTATTTCCGAGAGGCTGATTATCGGTGCTGTGTAATATCTGGAGTTCATATGATTTCGAAGTAGATAGTAGTAGATAGTTCAATGATTTCGAAGTCGTAGATAGGTACCGAATAGTTTTTATATCTGTAGTATGAAATTATACTTCAAGGAGTGCTAGAAGGCGTATTATCGATCATAAACACGATCACCAAAGTACAATATGGTATTACACTGTGTTTTTCTCATTTACTTACACTCCGCCAATGCGCACTCTTAAGTTCTTAAACATGGCCGCCGAACTGCATTGGCCACTAGAGTTGTGGCGATTCGTCAATGAGTCGTTCATTTGAACGAATACAAATAAAGAATCGTAAGAATCGAATCGTGATCCGGACGAATCGTCGTTCAAAAGAATCGCCTGTCTCGTGACGATTCCAAGATCCAACGATTCATGATTCGAAAGCAAGTGGCGAATCGTGCCGAATAATTACGAAGGCCAGATAGCGTGTGAACAAAGGAAGGACAGAAAGTAGATCGTGAGCTGTTAGTTATTAGCCTATTCACGAATTACAAATGACAGAAACAAAACGCAGCGAAATACACAGCTGCCAATACATACGAATATACGTCTTTTATACAGTTTACATATTATGTATTTAAACGAGCAATCTTTACACACTTATATTTTGCGTATCCCGGAAATGGCTGTAGCGATTTGGATTATATTTTGTGTTTAGAGAGGTTGAGCTTTTCGAGTTCATCTAGGTAGTTGTAGTTTTTGTAAAAACTCAGTTTTGCAAAAATATTCTTTTTATATAAAAACGCGATTTTAAATGTTTTTGAAGCCATTTCAAAAATCTTTTTTACTATTTTGGTTTTTACGTTATCAGCTTTCCTGAAATAAACCGATTTTACAAAAAAGAAACATTTTAAAAAACGCGAATTTCTTGTATCTCGAAAGAAATTTAATATTTAGAGAGGAAGTTTTATTTTTAATGTTTATTTATATAGACGTGTTTCATTAAACTAACTGATTTTACATAATAATTATTTTATAATGATTATATGTTTGTTAATTACCAGAGCTTTAATTAAACTTATAATTAAATGGTCGAAGTATTCAAAGAGAACGAAAAAAAAAAAAAAAAAAAAAAAAAAAAAGGTTACAGCAGGATTCGAAATAAGTGACCTACGTTCACTAAACCTACAACACTACTAAATGAGCTATGATGACAGCAGAAATAATTGGCAGTGTAATATGTATTTATAACCGCTCGCAAAACTTCAGACTATTTTCTCAAGAATTCTTGAGAGCTGAATCGAATGGCTTTGCCTCATTATTATCTTAAGTCTGAACTTTATGCACCATAAATATTAAAAAATCCGATACCCATATTGTCACCTTTTCGGCATTTTGTAAGAATCGTGCCGTCTCAGACCAGAAAGAATCGTGAACGAATCGTAGGAGCAGATGCAAAAGGTTAGGATTCCAACATACATGACAGACATGTATTGCCATCTATGAGCAAGATGTAGAACTAAGAATCGCGCCAATGCAGACTAAAGAATCGCGAAAGAATCGTGAACGAATCGTAGGAATCGATTCACAATGTGCGATTGAATCGCAAGAATCGATTCCTAAAAAAGAATCGTGTTGACCAACTCTATTGGCCACTCTCTCTCCATAAAGGCTCTCTAACTAGGGCACGCTTGCAGCGCTCCAGTGGCGAATGTGAGTACTTCCTGACTTTCGGTGATTTTCTCGGAGTGGGGAGGCGGGCGATGCAAGTACGTAAAACTAATAGGTCTAGTTTAAGAGGAACAAGTGTGTCAAATGTTCACCGTCAGCTCGTTTGTACCACTATACAACGTCGACCGACGTTCCTGAGTTGATTTCGAGCAACCTACTAAAACACGCCACTTGAGAGCTGATACATATGCCAGCGGTGGAAGCGCTGTTTTATGGGGGCGACTAATTTGGTGGGGCACTTTGGGGCAGGCAGGCAGGCAGGAGCTGAGCAGATGCGGGTCCCCGTGTAGTCCAGAGAGGCGGCTGTTGGTTTCTCTGAGGCGCCGCCACACACCACACCACACCACACCGCAGCCCGGCCAGGGCTCCCGAAAAACAGGCCGGCTCCCGTTACAGCACGTGCCAGCGCCAGCAGCGGGGCTGCCGTCTGCCGTCTGGCATCCACTGCTGGCCGCTCCTTCCGGCTTCCTCTCACGTTAAAGAAGGCAGCAAGCCAGGCAGCAAGAGGACGTCTCGCAATAAAGGCACCAGCAGCAGTACTCAAATCCAAGGTAGAGGTTCTAACGCCACATACTGCATCTGTTATGAAATAATGATTTGGTGTGCCATATCTGGCCGTTTCGGCCTGCTTAGTGACGCCACTTGGGTGACTTGCGCGTCGATGACGATGAAATGATGATGAAGACAACACTCAGTCCCCGAGTCGAGAAAATCTCCGACTCGACTGGGAATCGAACCCGGGCCCCCTGCGTGAAAATCTACCATGCTGTCCACTTTTTTATTATTATTTTTTATTTATTTATTACAGAGTGCGTTGAACCCTCTGACCGGCCGCGCTGAGCCACGGCGCCCGGCCAATGGTCACCAGAGTCGGACTGTTATGGTCTGAACTATCCGATACCCGATTATGAACCTATTTTTCGACCTTTTAACACTTTTTGGGAGATTTGTGAAATCTAACCTTATCTGTCTGTTGATTGCCACGTACTTTAAAGACAACTTATTTCTACATATAATTTACTCCAGAATCTTTAATAATATGATCCAGATAGTTGTTCATTAAAAAAAATTATTTCTATGCACTACCCGACTTTCGAGACCCGCGCTGGGGCACACAAGTATTCACACATTGGGGTATATGATGTTGTTGTGGTCTTCATTCCGCAGACTGGTTTGATGCAGCTCTCCACGCTAACCTGTCCACTTGTCCTGTGCAAGTCTCTTCATCTGAGAATCCTTTCGGCAACCTACATCCCTTTGAATCTGCTTACTGTATTCGCCCCTCGGTCTCCCTCTACCATTTTTACCCCACACACTTCCTTCTAATGCTAAGTTGACGATTCCTTGATGTCTCAGGATGTGTCCCACCAATCTATCTCTTCTCTCAGAATACGCCAGAAATTCCTTTCTCCCCAATTCTGTTGAGCACCTCCTCATTAGTTACGTGATCTACCCATCTAATTTTCATCATTCGTCTGTAGCACCATATTTCAAAACCTTCTATCATCTTTTTCACGGAACTCCTTGGGGATATATGATACGTACATTGTATGTTTAGATTACTTATAAAATTCCTTTAGTAAAAAACCGGCTTAAGTGTAAATTATTTATTCCTTATTTAATGACGTGTTTCGCCCTTTAGCAGGGCATCTTCAGATTATCTGCGTGACAGAATTTACACAAAATTACAAGGCGGAATTACAAAGCAGGGATAATGGGACAGGATGAAATGATGACGACTGCTTGTTTTGTAATTCCGCCTTGTAATTTTGTGTAAATTCTGCCACGCAGATAATCTGAAGATGCCCTGCTAAAGGGCGAAACGCGTCATTAAATAAGGAATAAAAAAATTGCAATCAACACGGTTTTTTGCTGAAGGAATATTTATTCTCACTGATTGCTGTACGCCATGAACTGGAAATCACTTTATATCAACTTACAACATTTGTGAATACAAGCGACCAAATTCAAACAATGTTCTACATATATATCCGTTTAACTGAAACATAAATAATCATAAATACTGTTCTAAAAAAATCAAGTCTTAGCTGTACTGTGATAATGGCCTATCATAAGTATTCACAGAGTCACTTATGTCGCATTGTTTGATTTAGCTGCATGCAACTAACAGCGTGTATTCTTTTCCGTGCTTCTAATAACAGACCTCTGTCCTACAGTGGTTGTACTAGCTTTTTTTGTTACTGCTACGTCAATCTTCCTCCATTCTTGAACTATCACTTCCTTCAGTTGTGTTTGACTGGAAATGTAATATTTTCTGATTCTTAATTCCAACTCGTCCCACAAATGTTCAATAGGGTTCATGTCTACGGACTGTGGTGGTGTTATAAGGTGTTGGGGGTTTTATACAGAATCCAGAAACGTACATTGTATGCTGTATGTTTTGGATCATTGTCCTGTTGGAAACGGTAATCAGTATTCAAATCTACTTTTTCAGAACTGACTTTCAAATTTGCCTCAAAATATCGAGATACACATACTGATGCATAGTTCCATCAATACATACCAGATTTCCCACACATGACGTAGCCATGCATCCCCACACCGTGATTCCGCCACCACCATATTGCCACGAAGCATGCTGGATTCTTCATTCCACGCTTCGCAGGGTAGTGGAACGTGGCGTTCCTCGCTGCGGCGTCACCACTTCCTCCTCCACGTGCGATTCCACGTCCCGTGAGAGGACGGCTGAAGTGTCGGGAAGGAGAAGAGTAGCTTTGCAGGAGGCGTGCTCAGGGCCCATTCGGCAGTGACATGGAGGACGTGCCGGTCTGGTGTGTGGCGGCGAGTTATCTGCGGCCGCCACTTATCGGCGCGGGCCAGGGCTCGTAATCCCCATAAAACCACCAGATAGAGGCGCCACTCCACCGGCGTTTTTGTGCCGGGCACCGCACACTGTTCTGAGGCTGCCGAGCTCCGCGTCTCCAGGGCTGAGGGCGGTTATCTCCAGCCGACAATCGCCAGCTGGCTGTGGGCAATTCGGGACGTGTCAACTGATGCGTTACCCAATCCTCTAACGAGGGGAGATAATGCAGGGGGGCTCTCCTGAGGGCATTCGGGAGCGTTTACTCTCGAGTTTCTGCCGAAAGAACAGACGTCGCTTTATAGCCACGTTTTATGGTTATAACAGCAGCACCCGAGACTGAAGAATCCCATTTAAAAATGTCACTAATAGCAGCATGACGCGTGTTCTCTTGCACACGGCCGCAGTTCTTAAGTGTAAGCCTCCGTTTCGAGGATCAGAATTTTGGTCGGACGATGTTCGTGTTCAAATGTTTGTTAAGCTTATGGGACTTAACTGCGGGGTCATCAGTCCATAAACATAAAAACTACTTATGAACTATTTTATACTAAAGACGACACAAACCCAGGCCCGAGGGAGGATTCGAACCTCAGGTGCAAAAGGCCGCGAGATCCGCAACATGGAGCTCCAGACCGCTCGGCTACTCCCGCGCGGCGATGTTCATGCTTGTGTAGTGCGTGCAGTTGTGTTGAGCCATGGGACGTACCTGGGGTGGCGCAGGGGGTTAGAGCCAATGCCCAGTAAACACGAGGCCGCGGGTTATCATGACATAATTTTACAACTGGCTGACTTGAGATTAATTTTTTTTACAGTTATGCATACATGATATCCGGTAATATATATATTATGTACAAAAATTGTTTGCGGCAATCAGTGCAGACGGAAAATCTTACTGCAACTGATCAAACGCTGCTTGCAAAAGTGGAATAGTATTTTTAGGATTCATTGCGGAAGAAACAAAAAATACGTCTTTGTTATTAGCCTCCCTATTCAAGCTTTTATAGGTTCGACTTAGATTACATTAAAAGTAATTTCTGTAACAAAGAATTGGTCTCTTTTGGGATAGTTCCCCCCCACCTCCCCCCCCCCCCAAATTTTCACTGCCCCTTCAATATAAAAGGTAAAACAGTCAACAATCTGAAGATTGGTCTGAACGTTACATTGCTTTTCTAGGCATGGTCCCGTTTGGAGATGGTATGCCGTAGCCTTCCTCCGACCTTCGAACTGAATTACCCAGACAGTTATAGGGGAACCCACAGTTTAACGTGGGTTCCGAACCACGCAGCTACTCGATATTTTCCACATCAGCAACGTCGGCAGATGTGAAAGCAGTGGAAAGTGACAGATAAAAATCCTAGCACCTGGCGGGTCTGACACTCTACCTTTGTGCTACCGAGCCGCACCCTTCAATATAACTAGGCTGATTTTAGTCTTTTGTCAAGAGATACTTTCATAACAAAAATCATTACAATCGCTTAACTAATCTCTAAGTTATCGCAATTTTTCCATTGTAACCCCCATTTAGCAGGAACCCTTTTCACCCCTTACCGCTCACCGCTAAAAACCACGTGTCCCTTAGTTTTCCATGTATTACGGCATACGCAAATTTAAGAAAAATCAAACACTTCCGCAAGCTTACTTGTGAAAAGTTTTGCTAACGTGCTTATAATCGTGTAACGCGTAAGAACCGATATATTTTTTAGATCAGGGGTCGGCAACACGTCGATCGTGATCTACTGGTAGGTCGCGAGCGCTTATTTGGTAGACCGTGTGAATTCTGACAGCGCAGGAGAAAAAATTGTTGAATACAATTCACATTTGCAACACTCAAAATGTGCGGTTGTTTGACAAACGAGTTTATTTTACTTATTAACAATCGCGTAGAACTACCTTCAATCTTTAACTATTTGTTCCCGCATTGTTTCAATCAGTTGCACGCCATTCGTTGCTACACTATTTGATTCAAGATATGCAATTTGTAGTATTAGTTCGGTATGTGTTTGGAGAAGGGTCGACTTTCATACCTCATATCATTCAAGAAGATTAGAACATTAACTTCTTTGCTGCGGTCAAGTACGAACTTCTGCGTTCATAGTGTGTGGACGGTATATTTTGTGACTAAAATATTCAAAAGATTTTGTACCAACAACTTGAAATAACATCATCAAAAAGTATTTGCTTCTCAAACGTATTGCAGAACCCAATAAATGCTGGTCTGTAATTCACCAGGAAAAGTAGACTGCTTTAGTTAATGTTGCACTTAGAATAAAGGCATTGTTTGCTTCTTCTTACTATGTTGTACGGCTTTTCAAATATGAATTTAAGTAAAAATCAACACAGACAAGTTTGACTGACGAACACCTAGACTCTTGTATTTGACTATGTGTAACACGTTATACATCAAAATTCATGGACCATGTTAACTCAACATGTACTCAAGTTTCAGAATAAATATAAAATAATATTTGTATAATATTATGGAATAATTTTTAGATGTATTGAGTAAATAGTGATGACGTTAAAGTTTATGGTTGAATCTAGTTGTTTTGCTGTACTTAAATGTTAGAAAATGAGGAATTACTGAATTATTTATTAAAAGAAGTAGATCACTCTGACACAATGGTATGAAATTGTAGATCGCCACGGCTTTGCGGTTGCCTACCCCTGGTTTAGATCTATCACGGTCAGAGAAAGACTACTGGCTCACAATCCAAGGAAACTGTCGGTGAGTCACAAACATGTGAAATAGCAGGAAGAGAAAATGACTGAAATAGGGATTGTCAGATAAACGCTGGCAGCGCACCAGTAGTTTCTAGACTGCGGACACGAACAGCGGGAGAGATAGCCTGCAGTAGGAGCGACCACTGCCGATCTTGCTATAGGTGGTTGAGGCAGGGGGTGAGTAAGGCGGGCGTGCGCCCTGGAAACAGAGGCGGGGTGCAGTCAGTCACTCCAGGGGCAGCGCGGGCCCTCTGGAGGCTCCAAGAGTGGCGGGACAGGCACGGCAACGGCCAGCGGCCGGGGATCGAAGCACGCGCAGCGCGGCGCCGTCTCACGGTCAACGCTTGCCACAGTTCACGGCCACAGTATCCGATACAAGAAATGGCGTTGACTATACTCATCAATCTTTTGGACAGAACTAAGGGAAATGGGCATGACTCATGCTACAACAAATTCGTGTCGTACTCAGACTGTTTGATATGATGCTCAAAAAATACTTGGCGTAAAATTACATCGCAGAGTTCTTGGTGGAAATCTACACCACTGGACCGTAAGCGCCTGATAACGTGATCCCTTATTCTGCAGTCATCCACTCTGCAGTGACGCAGCTCTGTATTCCACCTCAAGTGCCTCTCCGTCGTTGCGGAGCGCGCAATTGCTCGCCGTCGGAGGTTCGAGTCCTCCCTGGGCATGGGTGTGTGTTGCCCTTAGGTAAGTTTACCTTAGTTTAAGTAGTTTGTAAGCTACGGACTGATGACTACGCAGTTTGGTCCGATAGATTTACAAACATTTTAAATGTTTTTTAAACAAGTGCCTCTCAACGGTGACTGCAGAAATGAGTGGCTTATGAGGAGCTGCACGACTACTGTACGCCGTGTTTTTTTTAATTACCTGCGCACAGCCATTGTGATAGTCCTACAAGTAGCACTCTGAAGCTGGTAACTGATCACTCCTGCCGATTTCAACCGATCGTCAGTACATGGTCTCGCTTCCTCTGTATTTTAAACATCGACATCTACAGTTTTCAAAATGAAAATCCAAGATCGCACATTAGTAATTTATGAAATGACGACCGGTTTCGGTGCACTGTGTCACCATCATCTGGTCATTCAGAAAAAAAATGGGTATAATATAACAAGTATGCTGCACTTGTTATTTTATACCCAATTTTTTTAACAAGATGACCAGATTAAAACACATATGTGACCAGATGATGGTCACACAGTGCACCGAAACCGGTCGTCATTTAATAAATTACTAATGTGCGATCTTGGATTTTCATTTTGAAAACTATAAAACGATCAGATCGCCTCCAAACGCGACCATGTCAGGTTATCTACATCTACATACATACTCCGCAATCCACCGTAAGATACACTGTACCACTACTAGGCATTTCCCTTCCTATTCCACTCCCAAATAGAACGAAGAAAAAAAGACTGCCTATATGCCTCCGTACGAGCCCTAGTTCCTCTTGTCTTTCTGATCACTACGCGAAATGTAAGTAGGCGGCAGCAAGATCGTACTACACTCAGCTTCAAATTCCGGCCGGCCGTGGTGGCCGAGGGGACTGAGGCGCTCCAGTCACAGTCTGCACGGCCACTACGGTCGGGGGTTCGAATCCCCCCTCGGGCATGGATATTTGTGCCGTCCGTAGTCTTAGCTAGTTCATAAGTAGTTTGTAAGCTTAGGGACTGATGACCCCGTAATGGGACTTAACTACGGGGTTCTACAAACATTTGAACATTCAAATTCCGGCCCTCTAAATTTCCTCAACAGAAATTAACGAAAAAAGCGTCGTCTTTCCTCCAGCGATCCCAAATTGAGTTTCCGGAGCATTTCCGTGACACTCGCGCATTTGTCGCCTTTGGACTGCTTCAATGTCTTCCTTTAAACTGATCTGCTGCGGGTCCCAAACACTCGTACAAGCGTTTTATACGCGGTCTCCTTTACAGTTGAAATACATCTTCCCAAAATTCTCTCAATAAACCGAAGTCGGCTGTCCGCCTTGCTCACAACTGCCCTTACATGTTCGTCCCATTCCATATCGCTCCGCCATGTTACGCCGAGATATATGAACGACGCGACAGCATCAAGAAGCTCACTACTAATGCTGTATTCGAACATTAAGAGATTGTTTTTCCTACTCATGCGCATTACCTTACATTTTTCCACATTGAGAGCTAGCTGCCATTCTTCGCACAAACTAGAAATCTTGTCTAAGTCATCCTGTATGCTATTACAGTCGGTTAAAGACGACACCCTCCCATACACCGCAGCATCATCAGCAAACAGCCTCAAATTACAAGTTACTCTGTCCATCAGATCATTTATATAGATAGAAAAGAATAGCGGTCTTTTCACACTCCCCTGGGGCACGTCTGATGATACACTCTGATGAACACTCGCCGTCGAGAACAATGTACTGCGTTTTATTACTTAGGAAGTCTTCCAGCCAGTCACAAATCTGTGAACCTATTCCATAAGCTCTTCGTTAGCAGTCTGCAGTGTGGCACGGCGTCAAACGCCTTTTTGAAGTCGAGAAAAACACAGTCCGTCTGTTGCCCTTAATCCATCGCTCCCAAGATGTCATGTGAGAAAAGGGCAACCTGAGTTTCACATGAACGATGTTTTCTGAACCCGTGCTGGTTCGTAGAAAAAAGCTTTTCCGTCTCAAGGAAATTTACTATATTCGAACTGCGAATATGCTCCAAAATTCTACAGGAAACTGATGTCAACGGTATTGGCATACTGCATTTCACCATATCAGAAGGATTGAAATTTCGCTAATGGGTTTGATAGGTGAAATTCGGTGAGTAAACCTTCGAAGTCACTGAGAAGCATGACCGCCGCTCTCTGCTGTTGCTGCACTGCACCTACTGTGGTGGCTCGTCTGTTCCTCATGCCAAGTTGTAGTCGAATGTATAGTGTGTAGAGTGTAGAAATGGAAACCTAGTGTGATGTGGCTGACGTCACTGGAGAACAATACGGGGTACCGTCGTACTGCCGGTCTCCCAGTGCTGCGCATTCACTGAATCCTCAGGCAGTTTTCATCTGGCTCATCTCTTCCTCCGTAAACGTACCTGTACTCCCGAGAATCTCTGATAACGTACAACTACTACTGCAGTAAAAAAGTGCACCTGACACGGACGTAGCAGTGCTGGATACGAGGTTGATGGTGAAGAAGGGATTCGTTTAGGAGACGCTACGAAACGGTAAGGACAAACGTTAAGAGACAAAGTGGAATAACCGTGCCAGTTCGTGTCAGTCGTTGGCTCGTCTTGAAGAGTAATGAGGACACGCCCCCTAAGATACGTAGTAAGAAACGCAAACGACAGGGGCAATTAAAAGTTACGAGCACGCTAGGTGCGTAAAAACCGGCAAGACGCGGTGCCGGCTGTCAGCACTCAGCGCCGTGGAGTCGCGTCCTGTCTGGGGAACGTCACTGCTCGACGCGCAGACAGCCAATCAGATGGCGGCAGCCAGAGGACGAGCGTGATTAGCCGCGTGTGATGAGGCGCAGGTGCGGGCGCGGAAGGGTGAAAGGCTGGGGACTAATGTCCCGTAGGCAACGTGGCCACTGTAGCACCAGCCCGGACTATTCGATAAGGATGGGAAACCGGCCGAGCCCTTCCAACGGAACCATCCCGGCATTTGGGTGGAGCGACATCGGAGAAATCACGCGAAACCCAAATCGGAGGTGGGTTTCATCAGCCGTCATCACGAGGGCGTGTCCAGTGTGCTGACAACTGCGCCACATAGTGACTGTGTCTTTTGCTTCGGTGATGAAGTGAATATTTTATATACTTGAAGACTAATAATAGGAGAGTATCGCATAACATATCAGTGTACTATACAGGGTGGTCGGAAATTCCTGGTACAAACTTCTAGGACTTGTAGAGGGTAGTGAGTATGTAACATTTTTAATAGCAACCCATGTCCGGAAACGTATCGTTTCCGTTCCATGACGGTTTTAATTCACATGATCTCCTCATCCACTACTACTTGAGGTATGTAATTAGGCGTGACCCAGTACAATTTTTGCAATCAGTTTGAAAAGAATACTGAATCGTTCCGTTATTACTCACGCATTTTCATTATAATTTACACCTTATGGTTTACATTAGTCGACAACAACAAAAACCCAGCATCTACGGCACCAGCCGCAACGTACTGATGCATTACGACAGCGGCTCGATGTGGCGACCACCAACGTCGTTACACACATTGTACGTCCGAAGCAAGTTCAGGTACTGTCTCTACATCCCACGTGGTGTCTATTCAATGCCTTGTGCAGCGGCCAGAACTCGTGCCAACATCTTCTTCTGTCTCTACAGGTATCGCATAAATTAGGCTCTTCGTACGCCGTCCGCGGTGGCCGAGGAGACTGAGGCGCTCCAGTCACTGTCTACACGGCCACTACGGTCGGGGGTTCGAATCCCCCCTCGGGCATGGATATTTGTGCAGTCCTAGTTCGTAAGTAGTTCATAAGTAGTTTGTAAGTTTCGGGACTGATGACCCCGCAGTTAAGTCCCTTAAGCTTAACAAACATTTGAACATTTGATTTGCTCTTCGTACGACCACACAAGGGTTTAAATCTGGCGATCGTGGTGGCCACGCTATTGGGTCACCACAGCCCATCCGTCTTTCACAAAATCCTCTGTTGAGATGTCTAAGGAGAGCCACTGAAAAGTGAAGTCGTGCACCATCATGATGAAACCACATTTCCTGACGGACATTAAATGGCACATCTTCCAATGAACGGGGCCAATACGTGTCGTAGGAAGACAAGCATGCTTTGTTGCATACCAAGACAGGAAACTCTGAGACGTATCGCTGCCCTAAGCAGACGTTGACGAGTTACACATCTGAACGGAACGGAACGGAAACGATACGTTTCCGGACAAGGTTTCCTAATTAAAATGTTATGTACTCGACCCTCTACAAGTCCTAGAAGTTTGTAACGGGAATTTCCGACCACCCTGTAGAAGCTATCACGAAACGTATGCAGCGTCTGAAAATAACACCTGATTACTATTCTTCTCTCATAAATGATGTTTCCACACAAGAGCAAGTGAGTAGCCTATTATCAAAGACGGACATTTGTCGTTTGCCAGAAACTGAGATAAACGTCATTTTTATTGCGAAACGTAGAACTAACATATTTATAAGCGGATTTGGGCATTATCAACTTTAATACTCGAAGATTTATACCTGGAAGTGGCTAACATCAATTTGATTACTCAAGCACCTTCAAATTGTGTTAGAAAATACAGATGTACATCTTCGAAACCAAAACGTGTAGGTGTCCACTTTGATGTGAATACGTTTTCAGATGTCCGGTTTTGATACACAGAGATTCGCTTACTGCTGACGAGAATCTTTTACAATTGTATAATCTGGAAAATTATAGGAATATCAACATAAAGTGGAACTCAATTACATTTAGGAAAAATGAATAATGAATATTGGAAATGAATAATAGTCATAATAATCTTTTTTTTTTTAAAAATTTTATATACAATATGAAACGTTTCGGTATTGAATCTCTAAAATTATTAACATAAAGTCTGTTGAAACTGTCGTCAGATTTTTCCGTAAACATCCTTACATAATTTCTGACATCGAACTTCTTTCCAACAAGTGATGATTTCGACAACACACCTTACAATAGAACAGTCTAGTTTACAAGCTGCTTTGTTTGAATGTTTATTTTCCACTTTTCAGGTTGTCTCATCCGCTTCCTAGCTCTTCCTTCGGAGGGTGGTGATATGTTCCATTTTAAGATGGTTATTAGTAATAATACTATAAGAAATTACAGAAAAACTTACGTACGGGCTAATGCGTCTTAGTACCTGCCACATACTGTCGCCATGTCTGATTTTCGAGGTCATGTGATCATATACTGTGTTCTCATTGAGGCACACTGCTTCATTCAACAACTGTCCGAATTTGATATCAAGCTCTTACGTAAGTGTCCGCTTTTGATGTGAACAGTTAAATTTAGCGTGTGATTTATCACGTTTACGTCAATTTATGGAAAAAACGGATTTCACCGCTGAAAAGAATGGAATAACTTTCTTTATGCTCGACTGCTAAATAAATTTCGACCATTAGGTCAGATGTCCAGGTTTGATATTAGGCTAGTCAAGTATGGTCCAATAGCTTATACTTAAAAGAAGACGAGGGAGAGTGTGACTACGATTCGTGGGCACGGTAAAAATGCTCTTCGATTTCCAGATTTTCTAAATTTAGTATACAGGGTGTTACAAAAAGGTACGGCCAAACTTTCATGAAACATTACTCACACACAAAGAAAGAAAATATGTTATGTGGACATGTGTCCGGAAACGCATAATTTCCATGTCAGAGCTCATTTTATAACTTCTCTTCAAATCACATTAATCATGGAATTGAAACACACAGCATCAGAACGTACCAGCGTGACTTCAAACACTTTGTTACAGGAAATGTTCAAAATGTCCTCCGTTAGCGAGGATACATGCATCCACCCTTCGTCGCATGGAATCCCTGATGCGCTGATGTAGCCCTGAAGGATGGCGTATTGTATCACAGCCGTCCACAATACGAGCACGAAGCGTCTCTACATTTGGTACCGGGGTTGCGTAGACAAGAGCTTTCAAATGCTCCCATAAATGAAAGTCAAGAGGGTTGGCGTCAGGAGAGCGTGGAGGCCATGGAATTGGTCCGCCTCTACCAATCCATCGGTCACCGAATCTGTTGTTGAGAAGCGTACGAACACGTCGACTGAAATGTGCAGGAGCTTGTAACGTTTCTGCTATGTTGCTAACTCCTAAAAATCAGTTGCCATCATTGAAACACGAAATATCTGATACCTAAAGTAAAACTTCATTACCGGACATGTGATATTTTACATTTTCGCCTTCTGTTTGAAATTCTATTAACACTATTAGTAAAACGCTTTTAAGAAATAGTACGTTCATTTAAATATAACTTTGGCAGACCTTTTACGTTATTTTTCATTTTTTAATACTTTCGTAAATAATAGCTGCAAACACTAAAAATGCATTACACTTAGTTTCGGAAATTGCTGAACCTATATAGATACTAATTTGTATAAACACAACAATGCTACATGTTATGAACTATTGCACAACATGATTTCATATATACCTTTTGTTTAAATAAATTAGGGCAGACCATGTTTTATGTATCACTAGATCCTAAATTAAATACTGATAATTTTTCATGCACTAAAATTAATAATCCGTTTGGTACTAAGAAACTATCTTCGAAATTAACAAAACTATGACAACCATAAACAAATCCGTATTAATAAATAATTTGACCGCAAACCGAAACACATTAAAATTACATGTCATAATAATAGTACGCCTACACAATATTGGCAAAACAAATATGTGTGCATTTCAGAAACACACATAATGTAAATAATTTGAGCACTGTAAACACTAGTCAAAATGATGACGTTAAATTTGTGCACTACATTTAAATACAAATTTCATGAAACAAGTACATACATTGACATAAATAGTCAAAGCTTAAATGTAATGTTTTAATTTCTGTATTTTGTCATATTTAATGTAAAAGAATATTGTTTAATTATGAATTACAAAACTTTGTCATCAATCTTATTATGCAGTTATGCAGAAAGATGTTTGAGAGAAACCATTGTTTGTTTAGTCACTGTCAGTCTGCTATAGAGTTTGGGAGTGGCGAGAAACCTGTAAGCAGTTCTGTTGGCTTGCTGCTGCATTTCTTGATTGTGCAATGTTTAAGTGGAAATAAAATCGTTTCCATATCAACTAAAATGGTTTTAATTTAAAAGAAGATCCTGTAGAATCAATTTCTTTAGTGAATGCCGAAGATAACTCACAACGCAATGGACTTCAGCCAGCATATAAGTTCAACTTCACCTACAGTGGAATGACTTTGTTTTAGACTGTGAACTAACAAAATTTTCCGTAATTCAGGAAAACGTTAGGGCTCAGTTGGAGTCATTCCGAAAAGAGGTGATGGACGTTAGATGTGGTGCCGTGTGACCAGGATTTTAAAAGCGTATTCACTAATGTAAAATGTTAGAAGTGGTGACGTGATCAAAGGATTTTAATGAGTATTCGCTAATATAAGAATGTGTTTCAGGATACAAGGAAAATAATGTATGTGATGGATGTGCAATAAAACCATCATAAAAGTGCAGAATTCGACTACAATACTATCCACACCTACGATGTCGAAATTTAATGGAGGAAGATGGCAGTAATTTGGACTACTAGATTCCTGTATCGCCGCATCCTTGTGACGAGCTAAGTACTTTTTTTTTAACTTTTGTAGTGACTGTTTGTGTGATAGGGATTTTATGTGGACTGAAAACTTATTTTAAAATGGATACAGTAAGAAAGGAAGTTGATGATAGTACTCAAGTTTCGGACTTTGACAATGGGGTAGAAGGTTCTGGTATCGCGAGTTCTACACTGATTGCAAGAAAGCAGCAGGTCCTATTTTTCTAGTGATTTACAAGAGACTGGACAACAGATTAGTAATATGGCAGCAAACGCGGAAATAGAAAGAAAATCAATCTTGGAACTTTTATTAAAAATGGAAACCACGAACTCCGAACTTTTATTACAAATGGAAACTATGAAAACCGAACTTTCGTTAGATATAAAAACCATGAAAACCGAACTATCTGACATAAAATCTCAAACAAATGACTCAATGACCGGTTTAAAACAATACATTGGAAGTCTAGTGACAAAGTTTAGTACTGGATTCAATAGTGTAGAAAAAAGTGTTTTGGTAGCTGCTACTTCAGAAGATTCACAGACGAGTGACAGTGTTGAAGAAATAGATGACAGTTCAAGTTATGTAAATTCTCAGAGCCAGGATACTAAAACAGAGTTAACTGGAAAGATTCGCGATTTTGAACAATGTAATAGCAAACTTAATATTTCTGATTTGAAAGTAGAAACTGAACAAAACTGTTTTATAGATAAACCTGAGCAAGAAGTCGAAAGTGAATGTACAGTCACAGAATTACCACAGTGTGTAGACGAAATTCCAGAAAAGTCACATGCTGAAACTTTGAGTATTCCTACACGTACTAATGTAATTTGTTTACCAGTAGTGAAGTTACCTGGTAGGCCTAAACAGACATTTCATCCTATTTATTTTATGCCACAGGACAATGATTGTTTTTCATCAGAGTTGAATGACACTACAGAAATTATGTTGCTTAAGCAAAGTCTAAGGTGTAAATTATGTTCTTGGGCAAACCATACCCAACTGTTTGCATTTAATTTTGGACCTAGTAGTAATGTACCACTACCTATTCTACCTGATGATAGACAAAATGAGATGCATCAGACTATGTACTGATGTAATACCTTAGGGGCATAATTACTCTTTAGTTATGAAACTGCTGACACCAGTTCAGGTCCCCAGTCGTGTGCTGTGTACTTCTATTGATCATTTTCACAGTGCAGAATAAATTCTATGCTTTAAGTTTTCCTTCAGTGTAAATATTTATGATTATTTGACAAAATGTTTTAATTACCACTGACAAGTGAAAACAGCTGAGACATACCTTTTGATATATACATTTTTGCTATATGCTTATTGAAACTTAAAATATGTGTAGCCTAAACTTTATTACCAGTTGGAATTTTTGAGAAAATATGAACAAAAAATGTGTAGGTGGATGTTAACCATCAGTTATAAAAAAAAAAACTTTATACCAAATACTAATACTCTACCTAATCTGAGATACTAGTGTCATCTTAGTTGGAGGTTTTTAATAAGATTTTTTTTTTTTTTTTTTTTTTTTTTTTTTTTTTTTTTTTTTTTACTTATGCCACTGTATAGGCCAATGGACTTAAGAGAGCTAAGAAGTAAATATACTGAAATACAGTTTCAACTAAATAGTGAATTCATGTTTACAGTTAATACAGTTACAATGAATAATAAATGTTGAAGGATTTATGAATAAAAATACTATGTGAATTTAAGTACAGAAAAAGAAAATAGGTAGATGATGGGGGTTTATTTAATGTGTTTGATAGGAATTTTGGAGACTTATGTTATGATGTTTATGAACCACTAGCTAATGTGGAAGTCTTTGAGTAGTCATCAAAAGATAAGACAAGTTAGAAAAAAAGGGGAAGTGCTGTTCATGAGAAATATAAGTTAGGTTAAGAATTGTCAGTGAAAGTACTGAACAAATAGTTATTAAGTTACTGAAATGGAAGTGAAAAAATGCTCCATATATTGAAAAGAAAGAATTAATAAGGGATAAAGAAAATGAATATGAGAATAATGAATATTTAAATGAAAAATGATGATGATGTAGGATTAAGATTAGTGTATTCTCTGAACAGATGCTTTACCTGATATTCTAAAATGTTAGAATTGCTTGATACTGCTGAGGAATCTCAAAATGATAGTGTTAAGTGTACTGAAAATGTTAGCTCCAAACCCTGATGTAAATGTTAAGTCATCTACCGAAATGTTAAAGAAATAAGTGAAAGCAAATATGAAAGTATACCTTCTGTCAATGTCAACTTAAGTTGTGATTTTAGTAACATGAATAATTTTGAGGAAGTTTAAAAAAAATCTAGTAACTGAACCTGAAAACCAAGTACTATTTCACTATGTGTGTAGTCCATTTGTTAAGATCAGAGTTGAAGTTTATCTACATACATGCATTGAGCCTCTTGAAGTTAATTGAAACCTTTAGCTGTATGCTTATAGTTTTGTTTATCCACGATCCATAAAGTTGATCGGTCTGATAGATTAATGCGTTTAAAATCCTACCTACAGAAAAGTTAATGTCTTTAATAGTTTACCTTGCTCTTACTCTGAAACCTACAAGGAAGATAGTTGTTGATAGTGTTGATACCATTTATGAATATGGCACACAATAATTAATTTATTAAACTCATATGCATAGTCAAGGGTATGTTGAACTGGTTATTATTTGTTTATGGTTTGAAATGTCTTTGTATATATGAAAATTCTTACCTCAGTTATGTACTGTGATTTTTCTATTAATCACGTCCACAGTGCATTACAATTCGAATTCTTTAAGACTTTTCACATTTGTTAATCATTCATTAGTATTTTTGTGTTGTACTTTGATGTGTCAAGAGGGACTTGCTAACAATTAGTACAAAAGTGACTATAAGCATGGGAGGACACATAAGACACACAAGTGTTGACCAATGTAAAATTCAATTTCTATCCTTGAGCTTACAGCTTAATAGGAAAATATTTAATACTGGTTTAAGATGACCATATTATAGTATATTGTACATATGACACAGCTTTGGCTGATGCAAGGTTTAATTTTCATTTTTATTCTTAAAGTTTACAATGAAACTATTGATGTTTTACAAGTTACATACTTGGAATGTTTATCATGCGTACTTGCACATACTCATGATGTAAAGGTTAATGAACCATTACAGACTACCTATTACTCATTATTATTATCACCAAACTTGTATAATTTTGTATTTTTCATGTGGAACACCTATTTTTAGTTCATGACACACTTGTTGACTTGCTCATGCATGCAAGCGTTGTGTATCAATAAGTAGTTGATTACAAGGTGTTTAATTTTGATATGGTACTGTATCTGAAAATGATCAGGCAGACCATATGTAAATTTTGACTTTTGTGTAGTATATAATTGAGATTTTACACTGTTAATGTAGACATGTGCAGACTTTCAGAACACTTAAGATAGTTACTCATTTTCATTCACTTCTACTGTATGATTGTCACTCATTTTCAAACACTACTGGACAACATTGAATGTTGATTTTGAGTTATTGGAGGGTAGTAACTGTTCACCATTCAACAAATACAGGGTACTCTGGACTGTGTTGTGTTTGATTGGGGCAGTTTGTTCAAAGAAGAACACAAAAACTATGTACTGTTATTTACTTCTGCGGAATTAAGGAGTCAAGTTACCAGTTGCATCTTGTAACTCTTGGTAAGGTAGTTACCATTAATACAAACATTCCGTTTAGAAGATAATCTATGAAAACTAAGTGGTGTATCGTAATACCTTACGGACACTAAATTGTTAAACAAAATATAAGTAAACGCAACCAGAGTCTTTTTCTGCTTATGTAGCCGTTTGCGAGTCAGTTACCTGCCCTGGCCGTGGACGTAATTTAATGGCAGCGTATTTTTCCGCCTTCTCTTGATTACTGCCTTGAGAGTGGGTGTAGTTTGGCAGTTTAAAAAACTTTTTCATTTTTCTTTAAATTTTTCCACGAATTAGAAAAAATTTGACACATTGATGGATCAGTTGAGAACTGACACTTATTACTTTAATTTCCATGCTTGATTTGAGCTATGAGATTTACCATTGCCACTGCTAACTACTCGCAGGGGAGTTAGTTTTTGAATTTTTATTAACGCATATGTTTTTTTCAATAAGTAAAATATTATGTAATACCATGATCTAATTTGTTTATACTCTTTACAACTGCTCATTCTAATCTCAAACTGTATGAGAAATATTCAATACCCACAGTACATGAAAAAGTTTCAAAACCACGATTACATTTTCTGTCTATATAACCATTTTAACTATACCATAATTTTGAATGATAATTGTTTGATGTGCTCACTGAGAGCTTGTTTCTATTCACTGTTTTACTATTTAATTATGTCATTCATTTCACTTAGTAAATTGACTATAAATTGTGAAGTTATTACAATGTACAACACCCTTTCTAGAGGAATTAGGAGATTAGTACTCACATAATGGCATTTACATACATGTACACATAAAAAAAAGTTTTTCAAACTAGTAAAATATTTTTTTTATATGAATGAATACCAAACATAACTGTTTACAATGTGAATATCAATGCTCTTTGAAAAAAAAAGTTGTAAAAGCTTGCTATTTCATTATTCAAACTAAAGTAAATTAGAGAGATTTCTCGTTAATTTTCAGTAACATTTAAGGGTTAATTTGAACCCATAATTTGATTTTTGTTCAAAATACCGTATTGAGAAAATTGATTACTCTTTCCAATAGCCTGATAACAGTATGCTTACTTATGTATGTAGTTAGGGAAAAATAGTATGTGGTTCTGAGAAAGATACAACCATGTTGTAGGAACCGTCTTGAATGCCTGTAACTACAGTCAGCTGAAGCTGCAAGCCACTACAGCAGTTTGCAGATACACCACTGTCGGCGCATCATGCAACATCAACAACCACCAGCATTCGCAAGACTTCAATCAACATAGAATTTTTATTTTAGCCTAAACTAATACAGACTCACTATGAACACTTAAATCACAACATATTGAAACGATAGTACACAGTGAACCTTACATTACATTTCAGGTACACTATGTAGGGGGGTGTGTAACGTTTCTGCTGTTGCTAATTCCTAAAAATCAGTTGCCAACATTGAAACACGAAATATCTGATACCTAAACTAAAACTTCATTACCGGACATGTGATATTTTACATTTTCGCCTTCTGTTTGAAATTCTATTAACACTATTAGTAAAACGCTTTTAAGAAATAGTACGTTCATTTAAATATAACTTTGGCAGACCTTTTACGTTATTTTTCATTTTTTAATACTTTCGTAAATAATAGCTGCAAACACTAAAAATGCATTACACTTAGTTTCGGAAATTGCTGAACCTATATAGATACTAATTTGTATAAACACAACAATGCTACATGTTATAAACTATTGCACAACATGATTTCATATATACCTTTTGTTTAAATAAATTAGGGCAGACCATGTTTTATGTATCACTAGATCCTAAATTAAATACTGATAATTTTTCATGCACTAAAATTAATAATCCGTTTGGTACTAAGAAACTATCTTCGAAATTAACAAAACTATGACAACCATAAACAAATCCGTATTAATAAATAATTTGACCGCAAACCGAAACACATTAAAATTACATGTCATAATAATAGTACGCCTACACAATATTGGCAAAACAAATATGTGTGCATTTCAGAAACACACATAATGTAAATAATTTGAGCACTGTAAACACTAGTCAAAATGATGACGTTAAATTTGTGCACTACATTTAAATACAAATTTCATGAAACAAGTACATACATTGACATAAATAGTCAAAGCTTAAATGTAATGTTTTAATTTCTGTATTTTGTCATATTTAATGTAAAAGAATATTGTTTAATTATGAATTACAAAACTTTGTCATCAATCTTATTATGCAGTTATGCAGAAAGATGTTTGAGAGAAACCATTGTTTGTTTAGTCACTGTCAGTCTGCTATAGAGTTTGGGAGTGGCGAGAAACCTGTAAGCAGCTCTGTTGGCTTGCTGCTGCATTTCTTGATTGTGCAATGTTTAAGTGGAAATAAAATCGTTTCCATATCAACTAAAATGGTTTTAATTTAAAAGAAGATCCTGTAGAATCAATTTCTTTAGTGAATGCCGAAGATAACTCATAACGCAATGGACTTCAGCCAGCATATAAGTTCAACTTCACCTACAGTGGAATGACTTTGTTTTAGAGTGTGAACTAACAAAATTTTCCGTTATTCAGGAAAACGTTAGGGCTCAGTTGGAGTCATTCCGAAAAGAGGTGATGGACGTTAGAAGCTCCATCGTGCATGAACCACATGCTGTGTCGTACTTGTAAAGGCACATGTTCTAGCAGCACAGGTAGAGTATCCCCTATGAAATCATGATAAAGTGCTCCAGCAAGCGTAGGTGGAAGAACATGAGACCCAATCAAGACATTACCGCCGGCCGCGGTGGCCGAGGGGACTGAGGCGCTCCAGTCACGGTCTCCACGGCCACTACGGTCGGGGGTTCGAATCCCCAAATGTTCAAATGTTTGTAAATCTATCGGACCAAACTGCGTGGTCATCAGTCCGTAGCTTACAAACTACTTAAACCTAGGTAAACTAACCTAAGGACAAACACACACACCCATGCCCCAGGGATGACTCGAACCTCCACGGCGAGCAACCGCGCGCTCCGCAGCGAGACGCCTTAGACCGCTCGGTTACTCCACCGCGGCTGTTCGAATCCCCCCTCGGGCATGGATATTTGTGACGTCTTTAGGATTAGCTAGTTCATAAGTATTTTGTAAGTTTAGGGAGTGATGACCCCGTAGTTAAGTCCCATAAGCTATACAAACATTAAATTAAACAATATATCACCAACAATTCCTGCCCAAACGTTCACAGAAAATCTGTGTTGATGACAGGGAATCGAGGAAGTACAGTACATACTAACGAAACAATTTTGACAATTGTCTGCGCTAATTATTTCAATTTACATTTAAAGAGAAATACTAAAATGAGCTCCAACATGGAAATTATGCGTTTACGGACACATGTTCACATAAGATATTTTTTTCTTTGTGTATGAGGAATGTTTCCTGAAAGTTTGGCTGTACCTTTTTGTAACACCCTGTATAGGTTGTGGAGCGTCAGTTGGTGCGGTGCAGAGACGGCAGACAGGACGTGACGTCACGTGAGGTGTACGCGCGGCGCCGGAAGCGGCGTGGCGGGGAGGGGGCTGGGATGCGTCTGCCGCTAGGAATTGAAACTGCCGCCTGCCGCCTGCCGCTGCGTACGCCAGAGCGCGCCGTCCCCGGCACATACAGTGGCTCATTACCAGCCGGCCGCGCGTGCCGCCGATGGAGGGGGGGGGGGGGATTCCTTTCCTGACGTGCACCTTACTGCCCGTGACAGCTGTACAACTTTTGGGCTCACCTGAAGACGGGGATACCGCCCGTCAGCTTTGACCAGTGTCGTCATCGCAGCGCGGTAGTTTTGAGGTGCGTTAGTGTTTGTAGAAGGCGTGAGTAATTGTGTGCTGGTTTGAGTTAAGGACGATAGTTCGTCTACAAGCAGAACATGGAGTATAGATTATGGTTTTGTGTTTACAAAGTGATATGTAGCTTCTCTCTGATGTAACTTTCTACTCCCATACCTTCAACCCGCTTATCGTCTTATCGTTATCGACTCTCTACCACCATAGTGCACAATGGAAGACTGATACCTACTACCATATATATATATATATATATATATGGCAGAACGCCACCACCTGAGCTACAACAACAAATGCTACAACTGATTAATTTTTTGCAAAACTTCAAAGTCGAATTTCTCGAGCATTTTTGAGAGTTGCATCCAATGGCTTTCGCTAATTGTTATTTACGTTTTGAACTTCACGTACCATAAACATAAGGAAATTCTAAAATCCGATACCCATGTGCTGTCCTCCTTAGATAAAATTACAGTGCACAGTCTGCATATTAAATTTCGCCTTCCTTTTGCAAAGATAATTCACGTAAATACGTTTATTAATTAACTTATAGAATGTATATTTCAAACAAAGACAATGTATACAAAGTGATTTCGAAATAGAGCGATCGTAGGTTAAAAATGACTGTGAAAAAATATGAAAATTATAAAATCTATCATTTCTTTTAAACGGTCAAGAACCACAAACGCAATGCCATCGGCATTGATTAGACGTAAGTGTCGCTATCTCCGATTAATTATAATTGTTCTATCTGTGTTTCATTCGTGAAGTTAACTTAAATTGCAAACTGTCATCTTACTTAATCAATAGTCTTTTCTTTACAGCTTTGACTTATTCTCAATCAATTTCTGACAAAATTACAGATGAAGGCTTTCGTCCTCTTACCGGAATCGAGACTAAATGTTAGGTCAGAATAACCAGTCTTTTGTAATTTTCACGTAATTTACCAAGAACCTTACCGGCTACGGGATTTGTAACCGGTTTCGTAAATTTTAGAATAAATTACCTCAGTTAGTCACTTTAGACTCTAAAATCGCTTACGCCAACTCGAATTCGCCAATCCGCTCGTCAAGTTTCTACGGAAGCAAACTCCGCAACGATTTTAGTACAAATTAAATTTTTGCAGAATTAATCTTTCCAACTTCAAGCTTAAACATTTCTTTTTAAATTCATGTAACGTCATTCCGGCGTGGAATATTACTTCCATTTAGCGGCCAATTAAAATGTGTATTTATCAAAAATTTAACTTAGCTCGTTACTAGCAGGTTTCATCTTATTGTCTCTTGTATATATATTTCATGCCGATATAATGTATGTATAAGAGTTTTATAACGGAAATGCTACTGCTGCATGTCGGGAATACGCCGTACGAGTTCCTAACCGCAGATAACCAGATTCAAGAGCGTTTCTTCGTGTGTTACACTGCATTACACTAATAATGTGCTCAACAGACTTAAAAATCAAATCAAGTGTTTGTAAACTTATGGGATCAAACCTCTGAGGTCATCGGTCCCTAAACTTACTGATTAGTTTACCTTAAACTTACTTATACTAACGACAACACACATACTTATGTCCGTAGAAGGATACGAACCTCCGACGGGAGTGGCAGGAATAGGTCTAACGTTGATGTCCCTGTCCTCATAACAGATCTGTTGAAAGAGTTAGTAATTTAAGAGATGCCCCTCGCTTTGTAATCCTGTGACATTCGCTTAGCAACAATTGTGTATATAGAATAATCACTTGAAAAACAGCTCTTCGGTTGTGGAAGTTTTGGTAAAATTTTTACTTTACCATGGTTTCGGCTTCACTAGGAGAGCCCTCATCAGAAGTAAGACAGTTTGTTACATATTAATGTATAGTACGAGGATGGTCTTGAGCGATAGGGCTCACGTTAAAAATTTTAAAAAAAGTTCGAACATTGCAAAATTTTTAAAAACAAGTAAGACAACGCGCCGCTAAAGATATATACCAGTAGCTGCGCCATGCGTAGGTCACCGCATGGCCTGTTCAGCCCGTCGCCCCGGTTGTTTTCAGGCTCCGCGTGGTCCGAATCCTTGTGCTGCACTGGTGATGCACTTACCTGAAACACAACAGTAAAACGAAATTAGTCAAGTACAGTGTTATGACTAACGTAGTTTGAAAAAAGGCGACTAAGCATAAAAAGAAGCAAACGTTCTACATGCGAAATCAAACCATCTCATATCTAAGCAAACTCCTTTCTGAAAGAGAAGTGTAAACTATTCCTAACAATAACAAAATGGTGCTAAATAGATGCCAAAAAATTTTCAAATGTTTGTGGAGGTTAAGGGACTTAACTGTGGGGTCATCAGTCCCTAAACTTACAAACTCATTATGAACTACCTTATACTAAAGACAGCACAAACATCCATGCCCGAGGGAGATTCGAACCCTTGACGGGGAATGGCGTCGCGCATCACAGTATAGCGCCTAATTGCGCTCGGCCGCTCCGCCGCGGCAAATAGATGCTGATATCATGATTTGACATGAAACAGACTATGGTACACCCTTCGTCACACCCCGTAAGGTAGCTTACGGAGTATTGATATAGGTGTAGTGTTACGTTAACGCAGAGAAATATGTTACTAACACTTATGATGATTGTTTCGTGTGGCATTTTTAGCCGTCAGACCCCAGCTGGAATCGTGTTCGCCCTGCCTTGTGCAAGTCTTTTAAGTGACGTCAGTGGGGCGACCGGCGCGTCGATGTTGATGATACCACAAGACACAGTCGCAGAGTGAAGAAAATCTCCGACCGGACCGGGAATCGAACCTTTTTTTTTTTTAATTTTTACAAACATTTATTAAACTTTTATATAGAATATAACAGTTACATAGATTTTATAGTATTGTACCTTTGATTTCTGTTTGGCATTTTATTCATTATATAAGATAGACATTAACACATTAGCTTTTATTTCAGTTTCTTTGTAGCACGATTGTCCCTGAAAGAGAGGGAGAGAAATATGCTTTTTTTTTCATATGAAATTAGTGCATTATTTAGTTCTTCCCGGGCACCATGCATGCCTCCCTACCACGCTGTCCATTAGACTACGGAGGCAGACACGAACACTGATATACCGGGTGATCAAAAAGTGAGTATAAATTTGAAAACTTAATCTCGGAATAATAGATACAGAGGTAAAAATTGAGACACATGCTTGGAAAGACATGGGATTTTAATAGAAAAAAAAGAGTATTGCTAGACGCGTGAAAGATTTCTTGCGCGCGTCGTTTGGTGATGATCGTGTGTTCAGCCGCCACTTTCGTCATGCTTGGCCTGCCAGGTCCCCAGACCTCAGTCCGTGCGATTATTGGTTTTGGGGTTACCTGAAGTCGCAAGTGTTTCGTGATCGACAGACATCTCTAGGGATGCTGAAAGACAACATCCGACGCCAATGTCTCACCATAAGTCCAGACATGCTTTACAGTGCTGTTCCCAACATTATTCCTGGACTACAGCTATTTTTGAGGAATGATGGTGAACATATTGAGCATTTCCTGTGAAGAACATCATTCTTGCTTTGTCTTAATTTGTTATGGTAAATATTGCTTTTCTGATCTGATGAAACGCCACCTGTCGGACATTTTTTCTACTCTCTCTCTCTCTCTCTCTCTCTTTTTTCATCATCATCATCATCATCATTAGAGACTGATTATGCCTTTCAGCGTTTAGTCTGGAGCATAGTACCTCTAATAAAATTCATCCATGATCCCCTATTCAATGCTAACATTAATGCCTCGTCTGATGTTATGCCTTTTACTTCAAAATCATTTTGCACCGAATCTAAGCACTTTATTCTTGGTCTACCTCGACTCCTCTCACCCTGCGCTGCCCGTTGCCGAGCTCATGAGTCTCTTAAGTTTTTTTTTTTTTTTTTTTTTTTTTTTTTTTTTTTTTTTTTTTGTTCTAATACTCCATGTAATTCCAAGCATGTGTGTCAATTATTACCTGTCTATCTACATCATTCGGTGATTTATAAAGTTTTCAAATGTATACTGACTTTTTGATCACCCGATCACCCGATAAATGGAGGCAGAGAGTAGACACCTTTCAGTGACATCAGTTGACTAGTCTTCAACAAGATCGCTTTCGGCTCAGTGTGCATGTCCCTCCTGGCTGAGAGACAGAGCGCAGCCTGTTGTCAGACAGTGGCCTCATAAAAGACAGAGCGCGTCCCTGGGGCTGGTGTGCAGGCGACGCGCTGCAGACGACAAAGGGCGGCGGGGTGGAGGCTCTGGCTGGCCAGGCGCCCCAGCCCTGCGCTGCTGCCGTGTCTGGACTCTGCTCTCGACGACATCACACAGTCGTGTCAACCCTTCCAAGTGCCAGGCCATATATTTATACGCACAAGCGTAAGGTCCCTGACCGCCAGCTAACCATTGGCGGCCAGGATTTCCTTGGCGTGACTCCATCAAATACTTAGGATTAGAAATAGATAAAAAAATTAACATGGAACAGAAATATAAAAAACGCAGCGAATAAGGGCACCGCCCATATATCCCGACTTTATCCCCTCCTCAAGGGTGACACAATCACAATCGGTTGTAAAGTCCTGCTCTGGCGACAACTCGTACTTCCGGCTGTCCTGTACGGCTCGGTAGCGTCTGATACCCATCTCCTCAGACTACAACGTCTCCAGAACAAGGACATTCGTCTCATCACCGGAGTTGACAGATTCACTAGAAACACAGATATTAGGGAACAATGAGGCCTACCCTACATCCACACACTTATTAAAGACACATCTACAGAACTTTTCGAACAAGCACAATCTTCGCCCCATCAACTCGTTCAAAATTTAGGACAAGACCCTCGAAATATTTCTGTAAAAAGACCAAAACTCACACGTAATTTTAGAGAATAATTTTTAGCTATAAATACAATCTTACACTCCCCACTGCAAGAGGGAACAGGTATAGACATACACCACAGTAAATAACACACACTTACACTGAAAACACGCTCCAACACAAGATCAATCGGAAGTCAGACGGGCACAGCCCAGTGGTGCTTCCTTGTTCATACCACAACCATTGCCTGTCCAACTCTGCTGGAGTGGTTTTCATCGATGACGCTTAGTAGACATCATTCAACGTCCATCATTCGGATGAGACTGGGACATGAATGTTACCCTGCCCACCTACACCGTTTGAAAATCATCGCTTCTCGGCATTGTGACAAAGATGTAACGGCAGTGGCGGATCTCAACCACATCATACCGGCATGCACCAAGTACACGGCCGCACAAAGCGTATTCTACCGAACGCTGGTTGCGAGGGGTTACCCCCTCCCCACAAGTGTCACTGTCCTTCATGGATTCGACAAGTTTAAGTACAGTTTACTGAAGGACTACCTCAAAGTCACCGGCATACAACTCTAATTTTAGAGCTATTGTGTTTAACTTGAACATGCACAGCGTGAAACTGCATAAGTGATTTTATATTATATTTTGACTTTTATTTGTCTTTGCACCTCTCATATGGTCCTATGCTGTTTGCACTTTTGTTGTATTACATATGTCTCGTACTGTTAAATATGTATTGTTTTATGTCTTGTACATATGATTTTTCTACTTTTATTCTAAGGCTGTATGATGTAAGATACTTATTAATATTGTGCTATACATTGTAAGAATCTCCATTGTACTGTAATATGGTCACTGTAACCAAAAGCCATAATAAATAATTAAAAAAATAAAATAAAAAAGAACTCTGCTGGGCCTGTTTCTGAGCCGCCGTCGCGCTCCTTCACACACCTGTCTTCCCCAATTTATGTACACCGCTCAAAACAATTTGGAGACCAGGTGAGATATCATACACAACGTACATACAGTAACTTATTTTATATTTTACTAGCTTAACTCCAGCTGCTTCGCAGGTGTACACTGCATGGTCTGCATTGGTCGTTTCTACTTCTAAATATAGATTTTCATAGATTTAGCTGTAAAAAGGCTTTTGATACACTTTGCCACCCTCTATTGCACCACTTATAGCAGCATTCAAAACATCCAGAACACATCTATTTTTTAAATTCTAACCGCGCTTCCAAATAAACATTTTCGCATTTCTAGCATCAAAATAGTCTCAGAAGCACCCTTAAAAGATTTTCCCTCATTTCACACGCTTAATTGTTGAATTTCCAAAAAACATCGAACAGTTCTTTATAAAATTCCAGTCAAAAATCTAAATACGAAATTTTGTATTTCTTCCTTCAAAATTGCCTTAATAACAACGTATTTTCAAAAAACCGTTCATGAGGCGCGCTGCGGCTCAAGCGAGACTCACAGTTGAGTCTCGGACACGCGCTAGCAGCGCGCCTCGTGTATTTCAAACGTCAACTTCGCTTCGCAGTTTCTCCGGATGTAATTGACGCATCGCGATCCAACCGACGCCATTATTTTTGTGATTTTTCATCCTATCAATTGCTTAAGAAAGAATATGAGATATCGATTTAAAAAAAAACATAAGTTTGTGTTGAAAATGTGGTGTCGCACAAGTATGAAGTGCGCGCCACGTATTTTCGCCGCGTGCCAAAAGTGTCGCCGTCTCAACATGCGCTCGCTGCGTACACAGGTCGAAATATTCCCGTGCTAGGAACGTGTAACCTGCCCGCCTCGTTTTAAGGTGTAACAAAAAACAGTTGCTTTTGTAGTTCTTCATGCAAAATCTACACAGAACATTTTTGGACTAGATGCATTTGACTTGTTTGGCTTATCAATTCAAAGAGATGTGCTTCAAATTTCGTCAGTAGTGCCTCGGAACAAAATCAATGCATTGTGTGAAAAATATAGTGACTTGTTTTCGCCGGAACTAAGTTGTGCAAAAAACTTCGTGGCACATGTAACTTTAAAAGAATCGGCAGTACCAAGATTTCGTAAAGCTCCCAGTGCCGTCGCCGTGGCCATCAGCCCTACGCCACGACGGCGCGGCGGTTTGGGGAGGAGGGGTGTGGTGTCGCACAAGTATGAAGAGCGCGCCACGTACTTTCGCCGCGCGCCGCCATGCACGCACGGCGCGGCGTTCTTACGTCAGCCACGAGCGCCCTCTGCTGCAACTCCGCTCGTGGCCACGACTGCTGCATCGGCCACTTGGGAATCAGATAGGCACCAGTTAAGACTTGGCTATCGGATAGGCACTAGGAATCATCAGTAGGCAGGCCTCTATCTAAACTATGTATCAGCATTCTGCAATCTTTAACTTTGTAAAAGATGAGTATTAACTTATTTCTACGAAATATACAACTTGTTCTAATTTAGCCTAGTGTTTCTAGTTTCTGCTGTCCCACTGGCTGGTCACCTCCGTACCGCACAAGCGTGCATCCTATTTTCCTGTGTCGGTCTCTCTCTACTCGGCCACCGACACACAGGACAACCGGCGGAAACGAGACACAAAAGAAAATAATATTTCTTCACGTTTTAGAGTGTCTCTCTAGTACGTGGGGTTCACGACCGTAAAGGTCGTTTTTCATTATCTCTTGTAGTTTCAGGGATATCTGGGGTGAAACAGTTGAGTGGGACACCCTGTATATAAAGTTGGCTTCTTGTGAATTTTATTTAAGGGCTACAGAGTCTTATTCTTACAAGTAAATGTTTTTTGTTAAAACAAATAAAAGGCTAACAAAAAAAAAGGTAGGTTTTAGGTGCATTTTCCCCCAGTTCCTCTGAAAAGATTTTAGAGCCGTTTTGCCGGCCGCGGTGGCCGAGGAGACTGAGGCGCTTCAGTCACGGTCTTCACGGCCACTACGGTCGGGGATTCGAATCCCCCCTCGGGCATGGATGTTTGTGCCGTCCTTAGTATAAGGTAGTTGATAAGTAGTTTGTAAGTTTAGGGACTGATGACCCCGTAGTTAAGTCCCATAAGATTTACAAACATTTGAACATTTAGAGCCGTTTTGACGGGCGCACTGCTTCTCCCACCACTGCAATGCCTGCAACACGTGTGGTAAGGGCGCCCGCGCCCGCGGGCTGGTGTTTGGCCATGACTGGTTTAGACCAGAGGGGGCCCGAATGGACTGCGCAGTCCGAGGTAGAAATTCGTCGTACTGCGCATGACGTCACCGCCGAAGCACCTGGCGGCAGTTGTAGCTTTAGCCCTGCAGTAGCTTGTTGTTTACTGCGTATTAGCGGGGAACGTTTCGTTTATTCGTGTGTTTAACGACAGAAAATTCGATGCCTCTAATTCAGTTCAATATGTTAATGATTCGTTTGACATTTTAAATTCTTACAGAATCTTTGACAAAAAGACATTAGCAAGTCTACTGCTAACTTCCACACTAGCCTGTGGAACAAACGAGCAGCTCCAAAAAATAATTCTCAACAAAATGTATTTGTGCTGTGAAACAATGCAGATTCGAAACCGAAAGCAGCTGTTACCATTTCACAAAGAACTCTTTAATGTCAAATAATTCTTTATTTGTCCTTCATCCTGAACTTTTGTCACAAGGCATAAAGTATATATTAACAGCACGGCTGAACCAGGACTGTCTTGATAATTTGTTTTCACAGATTAGAGGTCTTGGCGATTTCTATTAGCATCCTCTCCCTAAAGAAGTAAAACATTGGCTGCGTTTGTTGCTTCTCTGAAAGAATGCCGAAACATTCCAGTGACTAACACTTTTTCTGTGAGACAGGAAGCAGACTCGCAACAATTTCTGTCATCTAGTCTGCTGTGTGGATATGTCTGACGCAATGGTCATGTCAGATGGGGAAGCAGAGAGGCACGAAATAAGTTTTGTTGGTGCTGTCTAACGAGTGGATGCGACAGATCTCAGAGTTTGAGCTGCTGTTCAACGAGATTTACGGAATTGTCATACTTTCAAAAGAAAAAAAATGTTTCTAAGAGATTAGCCGAAATAATTTCGCAGAAATATCCTCACTTGGCGCCGGAGGTCATGGAAATATTCTTACGTACCCGAATTTTCGTTCGATTGCGCTACCTCAACATGAAGCTGAAGAAAGAGAAAGCAGCGGCATCACAGGGGCGAAAATCACGCCAGTGGCATTCTTCGGTTAACGGAAAGATTTCACGAGGTACGTAACTGCAATAAGCAAAGCGTAAACGGTAAACGTTAGTGTGTTTAGTGGTGTTCTATGTGACTGCGCAGCGCCGCTTCGCGCCCCTCGCTGGCAGTGCTGCTTCGCCGCTGACGTCATTTCAACGGCCAATAGCAGGTCGTTTCGCTTTGGGCTTGGTTTAGACTGCAGTTTTATCTTTACCTACTGCTCAACGTGGGCAGTGGCAGACAAGCACTTGTGTTACATACAGTATGGCAAATGAAAGGAGTCGTCCACACCGTGTCCAGTGTGATAAAAAATACGCAGAATGCCGCGTACCATCCATAGTTATTCGGTCGTTTTTCACGGCAGGTAGCAGACAGATCCGACTCGGTAACTCCTTCAGTGGAGGATCTTGCGAAACGTGGCACCATTAGTACTCTCGTTGTGGAGGAACATATGCTGCGACTGGGCCAAGATTCTAAAACAAGTGCACACAGAATACTAGTTTCTTTCGGTGTCGGCCACCGTCCGGCCGATTTTGCAACAACACTGTCCGTATCGCGTAGAGCGAGTCTAAGTACTACGGCTGTTCAGACACTGTCTGTCTGTAGTTCAGACAGTGGCTGTACCTAACACGTAACGCAGATGCACTCATCAAAACAAAGATACTGTTTACAGACGCACGAGACCGGATACGGCTTTAATTACCAACATATGTTGACCGATGAAAATCTACGCTTACTTAAACAATTGTGTTTGAAAGAGCCGCACACATTTTTAACTGAGGTGACATGAAGAAGATTCGATCACGGAAATATGCCATACACTGGTAAGAGGTAAAGCAGTCACCAATCCGAAGATTGGTTTGAACACCACAGTGCTTTACTAGGCATTGTCCTGTTATGGAGGTGGTATGCCGTTGCCTTTCTCCGACCTTCGAACTGAGTTACCCAGCCAGTTATAGGGGGACCTACAGTTTAGCGTGGTTTCGGAACCACGGTGCTATTCGGTATTTTTCACATGAGCAATGCTGCCAGAGGTGAAAGAAGTGGAAAGTGACAGATAAAAATCCCAGGACCTGGCGGGGATCGAACCCACGACATTTGGATTTGTAGTCTGGCACTGTACCACTGTGCAACCGAGGCGCTGAAATCGAATATCGCTTGGCGAGCAGCCTACTTTTGACAGTAACTTTATAAAAGCTGATTAAAGAATGAGACTGTTAACGTAACTTCCATACAAACGCTCCACCCTGTCAATGCGTTGATGCCGAGTGTTGCGTAAGTCGAGTCAATCGTGGGCATTCCACATAATCACTCTGCAGAGTGGGATACAATTTTTGAAAGTAGAAAACGCTATCTTATGCAGACTTTAGCTAAAAACTGGCTGATAACGATAATATTGGCAATGAAATTGACCCTATTCTGGCACATTGGCTGTAAGTGACGTAATAGCGAATACGGCGGCTCTTGATCTGTACAGTAGGGCTTATTGTTCTGAAGCTTGCCTCCCACGCCACTTAATCATTTCCTCATTTCAGAAAAGAAACTATGACGGAAACAAACATGCTAGTTGTTACAAAAGCAAAGAAGAAATCTTACACATTGCCAGGGAATGCTCCTTCTGAAACAACTAGGGAGAGAAATTCAATGCGGTTCAACTTTTGTGGAAGTCAAAGTCGTAACATGTATGGAAACACAGCATTAATTATCAAGGAATATTGCTACCAAGCTACAGGATGACGGGAACTACATTAAACGCCTGGAGTCCACCGAGTTTTGAAAAACTTCTTACTTAATGAGTTTGGAAAACATTTCTTTTTTCCTTTTGGAAGGAAACGAACTAATATAAGGTTTTTGGTTTTTAATATGAAAATATCAGTCTAGTTCGCAAAATATTATACACTTTATTTTATAGTAATGTGGCTGGTTTTTCTCTTATTCTAAGATCATCCTCAGATCTATTTGTCTCAGGATGGTGCTGATACGATGAGCATGTGGCGACTTCTTACTTCACCCCAACAACTATATTTCAGGAAATCCGTAACATTATAAATCAGTGCCACGTTCCTACAATATATCTTCCAGGAGTGCTGGTCCTGCAAGGTACACAGAAGAACTTGTATGAGGTTTGGGAGGTAGGATGCGAGGTACTGGCGGATCTAAAGACGTGGAGAGGGGCCGTGAATCGTGCCAGGGTAGCTCAGTCGATCAAGCGCTTGTTCGCGAAAGACAGTTTCCGATCCGGCACAAAGTTTTAATCTGCCAGGAAGTTTCATCTTTTATGTAAATTTCAACTCTACTAGTTTGGATTGTAAACTAGTCATAAATGAAAGTTTTTTTTATATTACTATTTTCTGAAGTACAGTAAATCTATTAGAAACATGTTCATGTACACACTAGAAGACACCACATAGCCAACCGACATATCCTATGATCTGACTACTTTTCCTTACAATAGTATCTGAACGAACTGTGACAAGTGTTTGCAGATTTGTCAACGGACCGGACGCGGTGGCCGAGGGGACTGAGGCGCTTCAGTCACGGTCTGCACGGCCACTACGGTCGGGGGTTCGAACCCCCCCTCGGGCATGGATATTTGTGCCGTCCTAGTTCGTAAGTAGTTCATAAGTAGTTTGTAAGTTTAGGGACTGATGACCCCGTAGTTAATGAAACTGTCTCGAAGTTGTTCTGCATTTCCATAAATCAAATTTATGTTTGGTTCACTTAAATTTCTAGTTCTTTTCACATTACCAGACGATATAATGGCTCCAAAATGAAAAAAAAAACAGTTTGTTCTCACCCATATCAAAATTACACAAAAATAAACGATGCGACAAGCCCTAAATGAGATTAGATCATCCATGTTATCTAATCGGATAGCACCGGAAAAGGAGGTTTCTTTTTGTATGACTTAACATGACTTTTTATTTGTTATTTTTGGATATGGTATACACAGAAATACACTTTGGATGAACGCACGCTCAACTGATTCAAGGAAATTAAAAAGGGTCGCACTTCATCGCCTCACTGGCGGTTCCAGTGGAAGAGATCAAAACAGTGTGGAGTACGACAGCCGAATTGTAGTCTGAAACTGAGGTCAGGGGGGAAACTAAGAATTTCAATGAAGAGGTTGAAGGAAATTACGTAGTTGTCATTCATGAAGGAGAGCATTTTCCAGTCGAAATGTCGAAAATTTGTAGGGGCAGTGTATTTGTCAACGGTACGGAGTCAGTGTGCAAAAGCTACCGGTGGCTAGCAACAGAAGATAAAACTGATGTAAAACTGAGGAAATAATTTGTAAAATAAATGGCGCAAGAGGTAAAGGAAAACTCATTAATCTGTGAATTCTGTTAATGTGTGACATTTGTGACATCTTTGTTGTCCTATACTTTCAGCTTAAAGGTATTAATAAAGGTAGTTTATAGCATTTTCTCTCAATAAACTGTTTTCGTTACTTTGTATACCTCCTTCGGTGTGTCTTTACTTCGATGACAAAGAACTAAATATATATCATAATTAAGCAGAAATACGTGTGTCGTAATGTTGCACTGTAAATATGTCTTTCTGACGCATATTTAGTAAAATTCTGGTGGCCTCGGATAAAAATTACGTCTAAACAACGGTTAATAGATAAATGATATTTAAAATCTAAAAGAATAAGAATGCTTGAAATAATATGCCCCAACATGAATTAAATTTTGAAAAACCATGACAAGTGTTCAAATGTTCAAATGTTTGTTAAGCTTATGGGACTTAACTACGGGGTCATCAGTCCCTAAACTTACAAACTACTTATGAACTACTTACGAACTAGGACGGCACAAATATCCATGCCCGAGGGGGGATTGAACCCCCGACCGTAGTGGCCGTGCTGACCGTGACTGGAGCGCCTTAGTCACCTCGGCCACCGCGGCCGGCATGACAAGTGTCACAAAGTTATAAAATGTTTGTTAAGCTTATGGGACTTAATTGCGGGGTCATCAGTTCCTAAACTTACAAACTACTTATGAACTAACTTATACTGAAGACAACACGAACATCCATGTGCGAGGGAGGATTCGAACCACCGACGGGGAACGACCTCGCGCATCAGAGCATAGCGCCTCAGTGCGGTCGGCCACTCCGCCGCGGTCACAAAGTTATACCAGTTAATGGTATTAGTTATCACACCAGAGTATGAAGTCCCTATGGAGCACTTAATTTATCCAGGAAACACATTTCTGCCTCGGAAGTATCTCATCTTTACGGATATCGTTTGAAGAGTAAAATGACATTTGAAAGCAGCTCTGTCCATAGTGCACAGACAGCACACGTTGCATGTTGATGCATACTGCAGCAAAATTGTTCAGATGTTTGTATAGCTACGAGATCAAAGTGCAGTGTGCAGTGCTCATCAGTCCCTAGATGTTTTATTACCAACACACAGACTGCCATGCCCTAGGGAGGACTCGAACCTCCGACGGGGAGCAGCCGCGGCCGGCGCCAAAGCGACCGCAGATGGCCCCGCTCGCGCTCGCTGGCTGGCTACACAGGCGTCGACAGTTCTGGGAACTGAAGCAGCCTCCGCTCACGCGTCATCTGTGACGGATGCTTGGATTGTGCTGCCTGCTCTTTGAAAGCTCTGGCGAGAGAACCCTTGCGTTTAGTCTCCGCTCAGTAGTGCACTGTTTAGTCTGTCCAAACAGCTTACGAAAAGAAAAGAAAGACAGGTACGTAACTCGAAAAAATAACCCTTCCGCATTCTCTGTTTCAGTTCCTAAGAGTAACGCAGCGAAAACTTGCTCAGTAGAATTTCAATTCAGTATCTTTTAGATTATTTGCAACCAGAGAGCACTATTATTTGTAGAAAGAAAAGGCCAAGCATGATTTAATTACGGCATGCAGCAACAATTAGTTTCGGGAAAAAATACCTGGTTCTTTCAGCAGTAGAAATAATCTGTGGTAATCGTAGTGTTATTTTGCTTCCCGAAGTTGAAATCGTCACTGTCATTTCGTGACGATACGTCAGCCGGTTATACTTATCGTTAAGGTAACAAAAAATGTTCTAATGCTTGTAAATCTATGGAACTTAACTACTGCGGCTATCAGTCCCTAGTCTTACAAACTATTTAAACTTATGATAAAGACAACAGACACACACACATACACACACACACACGCCCAAAGGAGGACTCAAACTTCCGACGAAGAGCAACCGAGAGCTCCGCGCCATGGCGCCTTAGAGCGCTCGGCCATTCCACTACGGCGTTAAGGTAACAAAATTTGAAGGTCGCTGTTGTAAATTTTGTTCTCCTATCGATACTTGTTGCTCGCATTTACAATATTGCTACTTCACCATCGTCATCGTTTCCAAGACTTAGTCCTCTTGATTGTTGCGACTCAGACTCGCTCACGCATGTCTTTAAACAGCGTTCAACTCCCTGCTTAACGGTTGGTTTACAGCTTCAACAGTCATATCATTAGACATGCGTTGGACATAATTGGTTTAACATTTAATTGTTGTGTAATCTCAGTAGTCTAACGATGAACATACTGCCAGAAAACGGAGTTAGCAGTACTTAAATATATATATATATATATATATATATATATATATATATATATATATATATATATATATATATATATATATAACAAGAAAAAAAACGAGACATGTGGAAGAGGATAAGTTTCTTTTGTTTGTTCACTAAGTACCTGTAACAGACGGTTATCAAATTCACAAGTTTCTGTTTCTACAAGAGTGGATCATAAGAGGACTTCAATTTGTTCTAAAAGGAAGCAATAGCTGATTTATAACGTTTCAAAGTAATGCTTTTATGCTACGAAGGGGAGAAAGATTTAGTTCTGTAATATACTAAGTTTCTGAAGTGATAACAAATGACGGCGTATGGTGAGAAACGTGTCTTTTCAGAAATGGTTCTTGCTCGACAGAGAGGTAAACTAAATCAATGCCTAATACAAAAACACAGTATACATACTTGTTTACATGAACCTAAATTGAATGTAACAATCATCAGGAACGAGGGCATCGTCAGGAGTGCCCCAGGGAAATTTGACAGGACCGCTATTTTCTACTACAGTACATAAATGATCTGACGGACAGACTGAGTTGCAAACTACCGCTGTTTGCTGATGATGATACCAACCTAGATGGCGCAGTGGAAACGCAGTGGACTCGCATTCGGGAGGACGGTGGTTCAAAGCCACCTGCGACCATCCAGATTTACGTTCTCCGTGATTTCCCTAATAATATCAGGAAATTGCCGGGATGGTTCCCTGGAAAGAGCATTGACGATTCCCTTCGTCAAACGTACCCAAAAAATCCGAGCGCGAGCTCCGTCCCTAATGACCACGCTGTCGACGGGACGTGAAACTCTGAGCTTTCTTCTGCCTTCCCGATGATGCCGTGGTGCACGGGAAGGTGTTTTGACTGAGTGACTTTAGTAGGATACAAGATAACTTTGATAAAGTTACTAGTTGGTGTGAGGAATGGCAGCTTGTTTTACGTGTAGAAAATCCTATAATGTTCGAATACAGTATTAGTAGTGTGATGCTTGACGTAGTCGCGTCGACTACATATCTTCACGTAACGATATATTGCGATATGAAATGGAAGTGACATGTAAGGACAATTGTGGGGAAATACGGTTGGTAGATTTTGGTTTATTGGGACAGTTTTGGGAAGATGTAGTTGATCTCTTAGGAATCCTCGTATGGAACACTAGGGCAACGCACTCCTGAGTACTGGTCAAGTGTTTGGTATCCCCACTAGATCGTTGGAAGGGAAGATATGGAAGCGATTCAGAGGCGGAGGTACATTCGATCAGCACGCAGGTTTCATGGTGGTGACTTGGGGACTCAAATGGGAATTGCGAAAGTAAGTATGGTACTCAACTACGGGGTCATCAGTCCCTAAACTTACAAACTACTTATGAACTAGCTAATACTAAGGACGGCACAAATATCCATGCCCAAGGGGGGATTCGAACCCCCGATCGTAGTGGGCGTGCAGAACATGACTGGCGCGCCGCAGACCGCTCGACCACCGCGGCCGGCGCGGAAGGAAGACGACATTGTTTTCGAGAAAAGCAGTTGAGATAATTTGAAGCTGACTGCAGAATGAATCTGCTGCCGCAAACTTATATTTCGCAGAAGGACCATAAAGATAAGTGATTTTAGGACTAGTAGTGAGCATATAAGCCAAACATTTCGTAACAGTTCACATTTTCACATGTTGTTGTTGTTGTTGTTGTGATCTGCAGTCCGGAGACTGGTTTGATGCAGCTCTCCACAATACTCTATCCTGAGCAAGCCTCTTCAACTCCACATAAGATCGACAACCTACATCTGTCTGAATCTGCTTACTGTATCCATATCTTGGTCTTCCTCTGCGGTTTTTACCCCGAACACTTCCCTCCAATGCCAAATTCACGATTCCTTGATGTCTAAGAATGTGTCCTACCAATCGATCCCTTCTTTTAGTCAAGATAAGCCAGAAATTTCTTTTCTCCCCAATTCTGTTCAGTACCTCCTCGTTAGTTACGTGATCCACCCACCTAAACTTCAGCATTGTTCTGTAGCACACATCTGAAAAGCCTCTATCCTCTTCCTGTCCGCACTGTTTATCTTCCATGTTTCACTCCCATACAAGGCAACACCCCACACAAATGCCTTCAGAAATATTCAATATTCGATGTTAATAAATATCTCTTTTTCAAGAACGCTTTTCTACCCATCGCCATTCTGCATTTTATATCCTCTGTACTGCGACCATCATTTGTTATTTTACTGCCCAAGTAACAAAACTCATCTACCTCCTTTATTGATTCGTTTCCCAGTATAATTCCTTCAGCATCACCTGATGTTCTTACACTGCACTCCATCACCCTAGTTTTGCTCTTGTTAATGTTCATCTTAAATGCACCTTTCAGCAAACTGTCCATTCGGTTCAACTGCTCTTCCAGGTCCTTTGCTGTCTCTGACTGTATTACTATGTCGTCGGCAAAACGCATTGTTTATAATTCTTCAACCTGAACTTTAATTCCTACTCCAAATTCCTCCTTGCTTTCCTTTATAGCTTGCTGGATGTACAAATTGAATAACAATGGAGAAAGACTACAACCATGTCTTACTCCCTTCCCAATCACTGCAACCCTTTCATGCCGTTCAACTCTGACAACTGCTGTGTAGTTTTTGTACAAGTTGTAAATAACCTTACGCCCTCTATATTTTGCTCCTGCTTGCCTCAGAGCTTCAAAGAGTTTATTCCAATCAACATTGTCAAAAGCCTTCTCCAAATCTACAAAATGTAAAAATGTAGGTTTGCCTTTCCTTAATCTATCTTCTAGGATAAGCGTTAAAGTGAGTATTGCCTCCCTTGTTCCTACATTTCTCCTGAACCCAAACTGATCTTCCCCGAGGTCGGCTTCTACCAGCTTTTCCATCCTTTCCTGTACGTATACATTTCGGGTACACATATCTTTCCGGGGGCCATGGGGTGGCGACAGGAAGGGCATCCGGCAACGCCGTGAGTACTAGCACGCCAAATCCGAATTAACAAAGCCGATCCATCATGTGCGGGAACATGGCCAAAGAGATAGAGTGAGCACATAAGCAGTCGTGTTTCCCTCGTTATATTTAGAACGTGAAGGGAAATGACGCACCGTATAGTAGCTTGCGGAGTTTGAATGTAAATGTAGCTTTAATAAACCTCAACGAGTTAAGGACTAGTCTCTAATTCTTTCAAATCTATTTTCTCACTTAGTCGCATATTTAAATTACGGAGGTACAAAATAAAGGCAAACAACTCGCATGCGACGAGCACGTAGTGTGTACGACGAGGTGACCCACAGTCACGTCACAGTTGGCTGAATAAAATAGGGATCTGTGACGTCTGCTCCGTGCGGAGAAAACTAAGCAGCAGAGGTGGTGGGCGTAACGCAGGGAGCGGGGAGCGGGCAGTGTTCTGGGAAGCTGGGCGCGGCGCGGCGCCTCGCATCCCAATGAGGGCGCCGCTAACAAAGGGAGAGCGACGGGCGACGAGCGACAACCGCAGGTGCAGGGGAGCACTTGTCGCGCGACACACACTTCCGCCTACACTGCGTCGCCGGGGTCGCTTCCTCTGCTGAATGCGACGGCCACGAAGAGGCGCTAGCGTGCAAGGAAACGGGACAAGGCAGGGGCGTTGGCATCGACCAACGTGCTGGAGCACCGTCTACAAAATGTTCAAATGTTTGTAGAACTTATGGGACTTAACTAAGGGGTCATCAGTCCCTAAGCTTACAAACTACTTATGAACTAGCTAATCCTAAGGACGGCACAAATATCCATGCCCGAGGGGGGATTCGAACCCCCGACCGTAGTGGCCGTGCAGACCGTGACTGGAGCGCCTCAGTCCCCTCGGCCACCGCGGCCGGCGCGCCGTCTACAGCGGGAACGCCGTGTTTTCACTCACCGGTAAACTGTACAGACCAGCTGCGTGTCGGTATAAAGCTGGTCGTGAATTGTGGCCAATATTTACATTCGATTTAGTACATTACAATTTGTTCTCTTCTTATCTAAGTACAATGCTAATTCTTACATAAACAATATTAGGCTGATTAGTATATTCATTGATAGTTTGGTATATTTCTGTTGAATTTAATTATCGGTTAGGGAAAAATGGTTCTAATTGAAATAAAACTAATTTGGAAATAGGAAAAGTGGGGTGGTGTTAGTAACTTAATCTACGCTATAAGTTTAAGAAGGTGAAAAGATGACAGGATAGTGGTAGGTGGGGGAGAGAAAACTATTCTCGATGACAGGTCAGGGACGGAGGCCTCGGAATTAACATCGAGCCCTGCGGCCCTGGCCAGTGTAATGTACAATTTATTTGTTCCTAAACTATTCTCGTTTAATTATTTAGTCTTTGACAAATTTCTGTGCATTCTGGCTTAATTATTTGGGCTAATCGAGTTATTGTAGAGATGATTCAGAGGTGTCCGACTCTGTGCTGGAGTCGTCATCAGTGTCTGCGCCTTCATTGCTGCTGCTGTGCCATGAGTCGTGTCGTGTTCTGTGTACGTACCGAGGTAGGTGTTGAGTGCGTGTATTATTGCATTCGTGTTGTTTTAGGGTGGATACCTCATCGACTATCCGATTTAGTATCTCCCACGTATCTTTGTCCCGAATTATCGTCTGTATGTCTTGGTCGTCTGGCAGTGTTGCGTGAGTTGTTGTTCCGTATATTGTACAGTGTAAGACTGAGTATTCGGGGGAGCCAAACTCCCCCCAGGTACATGATGCGGTGTCGTTGAGCCCCATGTAGTTCCAGTAGCACTCTCGCACCGCGTCAGCACTGCACGCCGCCGCCGCAGCAACTCGTCGCCGGGTGAAGAAACACCGCGCCTGACGGAAATTAATGTCTACAGGCCATGCAACACTTAAAAAGCCCATATTAGTGCCACTACACAATTTAAACTTTTAGAACATCTAATGTTCCTCAATTGTAATTTGAACAAAAGCATGTAATGCAAGGTTGCGTGCAGAAATTACTCAGTCAATTTTAGGGTTGTAGAAGATGAGATATAGATATTAATTTCAGTAACCTACTTACAACCATGCTCCTGACCGCCATGAAAGTTACAAAATCCTTCCTGCTTCTCGTATACTAAGTTGTTACTTTCTTGTTAAGATTGACGCCAGAGGAACATATTCTGCAACTACAATGGAGGTCCTCGAATTTTTGGGACCTTTCGTCATGCTACCCTGCTCAAAATAGTGAGGTTCTTAAGCTAAGATACATGATTGATACCATAGGTTTAGCCAGAATTTGAATTGAGGGGTTTTCAATGAATGATAAATGTTATAACGTGGACTTGAAACAGAAATGTAAACCCTGCGTTGCCCGGGTGTTTATTTATTCTACACTCTCGTAGTAAACCTCCCCTTCCCTCCTCTATCTGCATTCATTTCTTTCTCTCCCATGTCTCTGTTCGTTTCCACCTTTCCCTACCTCGGCAATGTTTTTTTGCAAGGCACCCTCTGTCATGTACCATACGAACAAGTACGTATCTTGTGACCTTCCTCTTGCTATAAGTGTCGTGTGTGCAAAAATGCATCAAGATCTGAGAAAACCTATTCATTTTGTCGAAGTTCGTATGTTAAGAACCCTCCACCGTGTACCGAACGAAATTTTATACAAAAAGTGACACTCCTCTTGTTTTTATGGTGAAGTCTGCAAAATTTCATAAATGTTGGAACAAAACTATAGATTTGTATGAAATAGAAACAGTCACATTGAAAATGGCACTTTGTTGTTCTCAAATTTTCCAGTTTCATACAACCTATGTTCTGAGAATAAAATAATAATAATAAATATTAAAAATAAAAATAAAAAGGAGATCCGTTCTCAAGTTATGGCGCGACCAACATACTAAGGGATCCGTTTTCATCTTGCAAGATATTCTCCCCCATGCACCATATGAAACTTAAGTGGACGGTGACCTTCCTTTTGAAGGTCAACCGTGCAAAGTTTCGAGAAGGTCGGAATGAATCTATAGATTTCGTCAGTCTGTACGAAAAGTATCCTCCGCCAAGCACCTTCATTCCGTCCTATCGTAAATACTTTCTTAGCTAACATCTTCTACCTTTAAACTACACACCGGTAAAATTTCAGCTTCGGGGTGCAGTAGTTTTAGAGATTTCGTGTTTCGTCAGTGGGTGAGTGAGTGTCTGAATGAGTTCCCTTTCGCTTTTACATGGATAGATTTCCCTAAATAATTTCATTCCAAATGACTTTGTGGTAGTCACCATGGCATTGAAACAAAATAATTAAACGTCTCAAGAATAATATGCGTATTAGGGATAATACAAACCAGATACGGTAAATAGACAAATGCGAATCGAACCTAGGGTGCCGATGACAAAGGCCATGCCTCAACCTTCTGAGTGACATCTGAAGGAAAACGTACCTAGAGGCACTCCGTAACTCAAATTTTGTTTTGTCGTACATTCACGCTATCAATATGAAAAATAAATAAATAAATAAATGTACACTCTCTGACAAGACATGAAGACCAAAATTTATTGATGGAAGATAAAAATAAAAAAAAAAGTGTCTTGCATCAGGCAGATTTCCTCTCCAGTTCAAAAAATATTATCGCCATACAGTAGCCCCATTGACACAAAGATGACTGGCAATGTAATCAGTACAGTATTATTGTAAGCTCAGATCTCTGAAGCACAGTGAAGCTCCAAGGTCCCATCAGGTCATTGTCAGTTTCTACTTAGGATCTTCGACCGCCCCTCTCTTTACCGTGGGTATCTTGAACAAGGAATCGTTTGTAGTGATTGATAAATAGCAACTCACATTCATATACAAGCAGCAGTGAAATTAAAACACAGTTGTCGCCACAAACTAAGTGTTGATTGTTTAAGAAGTTAACACTGTTAATACATTTTTTCTGGTGTGAGATTACGGGGTCAATTTCGGGAGGGGTTTGAACCCTCGAATTCCCCCCCCCCCCCCAATGGCTACGCCAATGATTGGTACACGAGATCCAGGCATCATATTGTGAATAACCTGACCGAGGATCGGTAGACCAGGTGGTAGTTTTTACAGACTGGTAACTACGATTATAACACCCTAAAGGTTCCTTCCGAAGCGCTGTATCCGTATTTTCTTTTTTTGCGACAACTTATTCTTTGAATGCAGTTGTTAGGGTGGCTACAGTACCTCCAGTTTTCATAGTACAATGCATTTTATAGTCACGAACACAATTACAAGTTGAAACTTCCTGGCAGATTAAAATTGTGTGCTGGAAACGGGACTCGAACCTGGGACCTTTGCCTTTCGCGGGCAAGCGCACTACCGACTGTGCTATCCCGACACGACTCACGATGCCGCCTCACAACTTTACTTCCGCCAGTACCTCGTCTCCTACTTTCCAAACTTCACAGAAGCTCTCCTGCAAACACGCAAGACTAGCACTCCTGGAAGAAAGGATATGGTGGAGACATGGCTTAGCCACAGCCTAAGGGATGTTTCCAGAATGAAACTTCACTCTGCAGCGAAGTGTGCGCTGATATGAAACTTCCTGGCAGATTAAAATTGTGTGCCGGAACCGGGACTCGAACCTGGGACCTTTGCCTTTCGCGGGCAAGCGCACTACCGACTGCGCTATCCCGACACGACTCACGATGCCGCCTCACAACTTTACTTCCGCCAAGTTGTTTGCTTGACTGATTGGCTTAATGATTAAACGGACACAGCTTCAAAGTCACCAGTCCCTATATGAATGTCTGTTTGTTGTCTATGTGTTCATAAACCATTGAGTCTTCTATTGCAATGAAACTTTGGTGAACTGTTCACCGTATGCCCACGAAGGTTCCTGTCCCAAAAACAAAAGAGCACGGCACATATCTCAGCAGATATTACGCCATAAATAATGAGAGGCCGCGTGAGAATACCCAGATTTATGGGTCAATTATTGGAAAATTGGAGTAGTTAGGGACCCGCAACAAAGTTTTCATGTAATTTCGCAAGTTTATGAAGCGTTTCTAACTGACCCCCCCCCCCCTCTTCCCACACACACGCACAAACACAAACGTGAAAAGAAGTCTACAGCTCACAAAAGTTTCACTGTAGATGCCATGAAACTGTCGCATCAGGCATGACCTTATATCAAATAAAGTTATCATTTCAGATTTGCATGTTACTATTTATTTTTGTCTGCAAATCTCCCTTAATTCTCTTGCATCCAAAATTAAGCTATCTGCTTTCTTAATCTCTGTCTACATAAAAGCGAAGGGACACTTACTCACTCACTGTCTAAAGACGAAATCTTGAAAACTACTTCACCTATGAAGCTGAAATTTGGCTGGAATGTAGTTTTTAGGTAGAAAACGTTAGCTAAGAAAGTATTTTGTGATAGGTGCACGGCGGAGCATACTTCTCGTGCAGATTCACGAAATCTAGTTTCATTTCGATCTTCACGAAATTTCGCACGCTTGACGTTCAAAACAAGAGAAAGGTCACCGTCTATCTTAAGTTTCATACGGTGCATACAACATAAAAATGGATCCCTAAATACCTTGATCACGCCGTAACTTGAGAATGGTTCGACGGATTTCACAGATACTTTTTGTTGTTTTCGTTATTCCCAGAGCAAGGGTTGTATGAAATACAACTGGAATATTTGAGAACAACAAAGTGCGTTTTTCAATGTGACCCTGCGTTTCTATTGCATAGCAATCTATAGTTTTGTTTCGATATTGATGAAATTTTGCATACTCTACCTTAAGAACAAGAGGAATGTCAGCGGGTATAAAATTTCGCTCGGTACATGGTGGAGGGTACTTAACTTAAGGTTGGTTACACCAGGAGGAAAACTGGTTAAGCTGCTTTTGGAGGTGTTGAGAGCGTTGGAGGGAGGGCGCGACGACAAGGAAGGCAGTGTTGTCAGCCTACTGAAGGACGAGATGTGTGGTTTGGGGCGTGTCTGTAGTGTACAGAGGGTAGAGAGGGCGCAGAGCATCCCGGTGGAGGGATACAACCAACGGGAGTCGGAGTTGTAGACAGGGACATAGGATGGGCGGTCGGAGAGGAACGACGCAAGGAGGCGGACATAATTATCAGGAAGGACAGTTCTGACAAAGCACCGCCCTTTGTCGTGTACATTATTATCTTTGGTTATTGTTGCAATGTATCCACTCTACTATTACAAAAGGATGCATTCCAGGATTTCACTTTAGGTGACGTCATACCTTGTCAAGGACGTCTACTTTTCATGTAGGAACTTGCATATCAATTGTTGAGTAACATCTTCACTTTAGGTGACGTCATTCTTGTCATGGACGTCTGCTTTTCATGTAGGAACTTGCATATCCGTTGTAGAGTAATATCTTTGGATTTTTTGTTCGTGTTTTGTTTTTAAGCAAATGAGGAATATAAGAACCTCAATAGAATATTAATAAAGTCCTTCCTCAGATATACAGCCGTAGGCCAACCTATAAAATGGTGTCGTGGGTAAGGACATCTCCTATATTATAGGACGAATAAAGTAGGATAATAGATATAATATATGACTTATGGTAGGTGGTAGGGGGTGGGAAGGGCGGGTAAAGCGGATAGGAATATCTTTGTCGTATACATTATTATCTCCGTTTAATGTTGCAAGTTCCTACATGAAAAGTACACGTCCTTGACAAGAATGACGTCACCTAAAGTGAAATCCCGGAATGCATCCACCTGTAATATTAGATTGGATGCATTGCAACAATAAACAAAGACTCGGACATTCCTATCCTATGATTTTTGTCACCTCAGTGATGTTTATTCCTCTACTACCGAAGTTCGCAGGAGCGGGTTATTGTCATGAGAGGCAGTGTGTGATGGGAGGCAGCAGGTGTTGGAGAGAGGCCAGGAGGTGCGCGGGCTGAGGAATCCGCATCACAGGTGGCGCCCAAACACAGCCCGATGCACGGACGCAGCGCCAGGAATAGACGCCTGTGTCCCCCACCCCACCCCCTGCAAAGCCACGTTCTCTACACGCCGCGTCCGCCTACCCTGCCAGTGCAGCGGACGAACGAAGGAATCTTACTTAAGTGTTTAACGTCCCGTCGACGGATATGTGGCAGTTGCACCCAGTATGACTGGAAACTACCTGTTCACTAGGCTGCAGTCTGTACCCCTAGCTAAGCCGCTCCTGTGCCTGCGGTAATTCCACGTCGCCCTCACCCCGGGAGTCCTCGCTCACCGGAAACGCTCTCTCGACACAGTCTGCCTGCAGTCGCAGTTTCGATATGGAGATATCGACGACCAACAAGGGAAACCCATGTGGCCACTATGAAGGCTACTCTTACATCATAAAAAGAAGAGATGGAACAGAGATTTAGCGCTGTTCAAAACATAGAACAACGCACGGTCCAGGAATGTATTCCAATCAGTGTTTCCCTAGTGATGTAAAATGCCTCGACATTTATAAGTTAGGGCAAATGCCCAGAATAAATGCCTGGGCAAATGCCCAAAATTCATAATTCTGCAGGCATTTATGGATTTAAAATATAAACTTACAAGCAGTACCTACAAAAATAACGTGATATTTTGTACTACTCTCTAAAGTACATCTCAAATGCTTCAATGCTCTTCTGTTCTCATTTCTCAGCAGCCCAAGTTTCGCAAACATACGATGTTGTGCTGCAAACGTATGTTCTGAGAAATTTGTGCCTCAAGTCCAGGGCGATGTTTGACAGCAGTCAATTTCTCTTTCCCATGAATGCCCGCTTTCCTTGTGCTAGTCTACTTTTTATGTCCCCCTTGCTTCTTCCGTCGTGGGTTTCTTTACTGCAAAGATAGCAGAATTCCTTGTCTTCGTGTACATTGTGACACCAATTTGGATGTTATTTTCTCGCTCCTTTTATTTCTGTTAGTTCTCATGCTTTCGTCTTTCTTTGCTTTTTGCTTTACCTTCAATCTATGAACTGTGCTTATTAGTCTTTTCATTTTAATCCCGGAATGCATCCACCTGTAATATTAGATTGGATGCATTGCAACAATAATTTTCCTGTAATTTTCCTGTAATTTTCCTTCACTTCCACAGACGATAGCAATCTCAACAACAAATCTTATAATTGATATCTTTTTACCCAGAACTTTTACACAGCCTTGAACCTCTTCTTTATTTCCAGCATTACATCTTCATTGCGCAAGTTAGAAAGTGATGGCGTCAGCCCACAACCTTTTCTTACATCCTTTTTAATCTGAGCACTTTGTTCTTGACTTTCGACACTTATTGTATCCACTTGGTTCTTATACAAACAATGTATTACCCGCCTTTTTTCCTACAGCTTACTCCTATTTTTCTCAGAATTACGAACATCATACAGCACCTTACATTATCGGAGGCTTTTCCCAGGTCGCAAATCTCATGAATATGTCTTGGTTGTTCTTTAGTTTCGTTCCCATTATAAACTTCAGCATTACTATTGTGGCCACGCATAGCCGTAAAGTACGGCCTGTGCCAATGCTATCTCTCAGCCCTTGGCTATTCTGCGTGCCGCGCAGAGATCGTTCGGTGAGATTAGCTGACCGTCCCTCGACCAGAACTGGGTGCTAATGTCAATGGGTGCATTTATCAGCACAGCGTGGTCATTAGAGACGGTGTTTACGCTCGGAGTTTTGGGTGAGGATGGGGGAAGAAAATCGGCCGTGCCTTTTGAAAGGAACCATCCCGGCGTTTTCCTGGATTCATTTAGGGAAAGCAAGGAAAACCTAAATCTGGATGGCCGAAGGTGGATTTGAACCACCATCCCTCCGAATACGAGTCCGGTGTGTTACCACTGCGCCACCTCGCTTGGTGCAGCGGAGCGATGCTGTATTACTCTACGGCGACGTGTAAATGAAGAGTGGCTTCAGAAGAAAATAACAGGTGTAAATTCAACATTTAACACGAATTATCCATCTGATGCTCACTGCTATTAGGACAACTTTTTTCAAATGTTACGCGTTTCAGTTTTTATTTATACAGCATTTTCTGTGGTTCTGTAAATCTAGATGCACAATTTTCGTACATTTTGTTTTGCGTACATCCATACATTACCAACAGTTCTGACTTTCCGCGCACGTATTGCGTTTCTTAAAGTTTACTTACGTAGGTGATGCCCCTTCTTTACATCCCACTGGTGTTTTTTCCTTTATTTTTTATTTTTTTATTTATTTTTTTTTTTTTTTACTACCGTTAGTCGGTTTGCGATGTAGATTTTCATTTACACTTGGCAAATTTCGCCTATTCTTTGCATCTTTTTTTATATGCCTTTTCACTTCACCTCACTTTTCAATAGTGGTATAAACAGTGCACATAACCTTACATTCGGTTCGAATCCCCCCTAGGGCATGGTTATTTGTGCCGTCCTTAGTATTAGCTAGTTCATAAGTAGTTTGTTTAGGGACTGATGACACCGTAGTTAAGTGCCATAAGCTCTACAAACATTTGAACATTCGAACAGGTCTTGGAAAGTGCATGGCACTGGCAAGGATGTACAGCTCAGCAGGTGTGTCATTGTTTGTTTTTCTCCACATTGACAGAGCTCGTCTTCTGCGTATCCCCATTTGAACAGGTTATCCTTTGATCTTTCCATTCGATACCTAAGTCTATTTAGGCTCTTCCAGACTCTCCATTCCAACTCAACTAGAATGCGGCATAATGTCAGACTCTTAAAAGTCGTGAATTTTTTTATGTCCGGCAATGTAGTTCTGTGCGTAAAATACTCTCGGCGTTCTTGCCGCGTCAGATATGTGTAGGAGCAAAGCTTTCGACTATATCCTCCATAGTCGTCGTCAGGGGTAAAACTGAGTGCCGTGAACTGGAGGCGTCCGCTTATATAACCAGGAGACGACTTCTCATTGGCTAACTTAAGTCATAGCGGTAATGGCGCGTACTCGGGTGGTGCCATCTAACCACCTAGAATTTTCTAGCGCACTCTATTCCGCGTTGTTAGCAGCGCCATCTCTCGCAGCAGGCGGTAATCTGCGGGAAGTACTGAAGGTTCTGGGAGCCAACCTCTGTTCCTTCTCCTTATCCAGTGCTCGCTTCCATGCATTGCTGAGTGCATATCCGGAGTCTCTATTGATATTATTATCGCATAATCTGATTTCAATCGCCTCCCTGATGACAGAATTCCAGTAGTTGGAAGCGTGAGCCAGTACTGTCGTTTCTTCAAACAAAATCCGGTGTTTATTTAACAGGCTGTGCTCAACCACCGCAAATTTTTCTAAATGCCTGTATTTCAGGTGACGCTGATGTTCAACCCAGCGTTCAGAAACAGTTGTTATTGACTGCCCCACGTAATTATTGCCACACTCGCACGGAATGCTGTATATTCCCGGCACTCTCAGACCGAGGTTGTCTTTGATGGGTGGCATCATTTCTTTCATCTTCTTGGGAGGACGAAAGACAGGTTGGATCCCCTGCCTATTTAGGACTCTTCCGATTTTACTACTTGTTGCACCGCAGAATGGAAGCCGCGCGATCTGTTGGTCCTCTTGATTTATTGAAATAGCATCCTGTCTAGGTTTCCTCGACAGTGTGGACCTAATATCACGGGAGGAATATCCATTCTTTCTGAAGACCTTCTTCAGGTGGTTGATCTCAGAGTCGAGGTGGTTTTCGTCTGAAATAATCCTTGATCTGTGTACCAAGGTATTCAGCATAGTTTTCTTCTGAGTGGGATGATGAAAGCTACGGGCATTCAGATACAAGTCTGTATGCGTCGGCTTTCTGTACACAGAGTGTCCAAGTCGTCCATCTGATTTTCGTTCAACCAACACGTCTAAGAAGGGTAGCTTCCCGTCCTTCTCTGCTTCCACTGTAAATCTTATGTTGGGGTGTATTCCATTTAAATGATCCACTAACTGCTGCAGTGCCTCATTCCCGTGTGGACATATTAACAATGTATCGTCAACAAACCTACAGAAGCAAGATGGACGCAATGGAGCACTGTTCAACGCTCGTTCTTCAAAATCCTCCATGAAGAAGTTCGAGATGGCTGGTGACAGTGGCGAACCCATGGCTGTTCCGTCAGTCATTTCATAATAATTTCCACCATACAAAAAATAAGTGGTCGTCAAAGTGTGCCGAAATAACTTCAAAATTTCAGGAGAGAAGTGAGCAGCCAGCAATTTTAATGTGTCTTCCACTGGAACTTTCGTAAACAGAGCAACCACATCGAGGCTGACCATTATGTCATTCTGGCCTATCCTCATCTGCTTTATGATGTCAACAAACATTGGTTAGATGGCACCACCCGAGTACGCGCCATTACCGCTATGACGTAAGCTAGCCAATGAGAAGCCGTCTCCTGGTTATATAAGCGGACGCCTCCAGTTCGCGGCAATCATTTTTACCCCTGACGACGACTATGGAGGATATAGTCGAAACCTTGGGCTCCTACCCATATTTGACGCGGCAAGAACACCGAGAGTATTTTACGCAAGAACTACGTCGCGAAAGACTTCGTACTCATATGTAGTTCTGTGTCAATTTGTCTGCGACTCGACGTCGACGTCGTGCACTCTCCCAGCCCGTGAAGTTTCAGCTTCTGGGCCGCTTCTACGTGCTTTACTGTTTTGTCCAGTCGTGGCTAAGCTTTCCTCTTCGGCTAACGCACACGCAAATGACAGCCACAGCACAGTGACGGAGGAGCCTGCCCAACCGTAAGCACTGCTTTGTAGGGCACTGAGTGGTCGGGAGTGGAGCTGGAATGGTGGCAGGGAGGCGGGGACCGCCGCGGCTGGAGTCCCGCCACAAGCAGCGCATTACAGGCGGGGACAGCGGGACATTTCTCTGCAGAGCAGAGCAGCATAACAAAGGGCGCGCCGGCAGGCGCCGTGAATCACTGTGGCAGCGCGTGGGCGGCAGCGGCACACAATGGCCTGTCCACCAGCTGCCGCTGTCGCCGTGGCAACGCGCCGGCCAACTAAGGCAGCGGAGCTCCAGTGGTCCCGCCTTTATGGAGCGCTCCTGCCGGTTTTGTTGCGGGGCGCGGACAGGTGCCAAAACCACACGGCCACTACATCCATAAGTCACGGCTGCAAAATGCTAACGCCGATTACTTGCAGGCGAATGGATAACAGAAAGAATCCGACCTTGGGGAAGATCAGTTTCGATTTATGAGAAGGAAATACATAACAACTTATCTCGGAAGGTGATTGTCAGGACAGGTTCCGGTCCAATAAGTGGAGACTCTGCCCCCATCCTGGCTAATCTGTCGGCATGTTCGTTGCTACTGATCCCCGAGTGGCCAGGGACCCACAATAGGTTTACTCTATTGCTTTCCCCTAGCTCCACCAGAACCCTGTGACGGTCTGCAACAATTTTAGACCTTGTTGTAGGAGCTGCCAGTGATCTCAGGGCTGCCTGGCTGTCTGAATAGATATAGATGCTACGATCTTTGTAGCACTCATCAAATTGGAGCTACGTAACTGGCTCAGAAGACAGCATGTAGAATATTGGACCAAAGTCCATCAACAAAAACATGGCAAAGCCATGTTTTAAAAGAAGCTCTGCAATCCTGGGCCTGAAGAGGAGAGAGATTAGGCTCATGGTTGAACTGCTGACATGCCATGGGAATAACAGAAGAGGACCCTAAATGTAGGATCTGTGATGACGGTGATGAAACTGCATCACATCTTATCTTCGAATGCATTGCATTGGAGAGTAAAAGGCACAGAACATTTGGGACAACCAGACCCGAAGAAATTGTGTCTAATGAAGAATTGGTAAAGGGACTCCTTGCACTGTTCAAGGGCAGTGGTTGGCTTTACTAGATATACAGGGAGCGATACCGCACAATAAACTTAGTTTCGGTGCGGGCAGTGGCGGGCCTGGACCAAGACTGTTTTGGCTTCCCTGGAAAAAATCAAATCAAATCAAAAACTTATCTCGGAAGGTAGAGTAAGGAAAGGCAAATCATTAGCCTTTGTACACTACTGGCCATTAAAATTGCTAAACCAAGACGAAATGCAGATGATAAACGGGTCTTCATTGGACATATACGAGGCGCGTCCAGAAATTAAGTTCCTCCTCCCCCCCCTACCCAGTGCCTCGCGAACCTGCTAGCCTGCGGACGCTGTGCAGACCGGCGCTGTCTGCCGCGTCGACGGCTGGACGAGCGCCACTCGCCGCCCTCTCGATGCTCTCACTTAGGCCGGCCAATCGCCGCCTGTCAGCGTAAGCCTTCTAACATCCTCTCTGCTGATGGGCCTTCACGGGATGCGGCGTCAACACTGCTTACAAACTCCTCACGGCCGCACTTTCCTTGAACTTAGCATACGAGATTCTATGACGTTATTACTGCTCTTCTCATCCACTGTCGCACTGATAACGGATTTAACGAAAGTTGCGACAGCAGCTGCCAAAAAAGGTTTACGAAATGTTTAAATGTTTGTATAGTCTATGGGACTTAACTACGGGGTCATCAGTCCCTAAACTTACAAACTACTTATGAACTACTTACGAACTAGGGCGGCACAAATATCCATGCCCGAGGGGGGATTCGAGCCCCCGACCGTAGTGGCCGTGCAGACCGTGACCGTGTTAATGCTGCCTTAGTCCCCTCGGCTACCGCGGCCGGCAAAGGTTTACAAAGTAAATATTTTGTATGTACGTACATTCGAAATTTGCACATAATATTTGCAATCTACAATTACATTTCACGTAACAGTCCTACGATCTGATTGTTGATAGCTCATCGCAAATGATTACGGATATATTATGAACATTACCACGGAGTGTTAAGTACCGGAAACAGAAAGGATTTTCGCGGCAGGGGCACTTCACGGATGCTTGCAGTACTCGGTCACACTGTACGTTCCTGCGATGTCCTCTGAGGTACCTAAGAAAGTACGGCGTGCCACTACTGGAGAACACAACTTACTGTTTTGTATACTTCTCTGCAAATAAATTGAATCTCTCGAAGATGAAAAAGAAAATGTTCAAATGTTTGTAAATATATGGAACCAAACTAATGGTCATCAGTCCATAGGCTTATAAAAGCACTGAAACGTACTTAAGGGCAACACACACACTGATGTCCGACAGAGGACTCGAACCTCCAGCGGGAACAGCCTCGCACTCCCTGACAAGGCGCCTTGAACCGCTCGACAATTCCCACGCGGCACCTGACAGTCCTTGAGAACACTCCTATCTTCAGTCCACTCGTCTGAACTGTGGTATCGCACAAGTCTAAAGTGCGCGCCACCTACTTTCGCCGTGCGCCGCTATGCACGCACGGCGCGGCGTTCTGACGACGACAGCCACGAGCGCCCTCTGCTGCAACTCCGCTCGTGGCCACCACTGAACGACATCGTTCACTTGGGACTGAGATAGGAACCATTTAACGCCTTCGGAATCAGATAGGCACCAGTTAAGACTTGGCTATCGCATAGGCACTAGGAATTATCAGTAGGATGGCCTCTATATAACCTATTGTTCAGCATTCTGCAGTACTGAGCTATGTAAAAGTTAAGTATTGTATAAATTCTGTGCAATATATACCTCGTTCTAATTTACTCTAGTGTTTCTAGTTTCTGCTGTCCCACTGCCTGGTCACCTCCTACCTGCACAAGCGTGCATCCCTTATTCCTGTGTCGGTCTTTCTACTCGGCCACCGACACCTACGACGGAAACGACACACAAAAGCGGCGACGAGGCTGGGACACAAAAGTGGCGACGAGGATGGGATACAAAATGAACTGTCAGAAAATTAGCACATCAAGTGCCTGCATGTAAGTTATGCACGTACGGTTCATGGTATTGACTGTATAAAGCATGATTTGAGTTCGGATATCATCAATACGATACCTTTCTATATTCGGAACGATTCAAGCAGAAGAAGAGACTGCTGCGCTGCATATGGGAAGTAGACGTCAGGTTTCTCCACAGATGTATTCCGTAACAGCACGCAAAGATTAACAGGACATGGAGGATGCTCCACTGAACAATATGGAGCAGGGAGCCTGTAGTAGAAGATAACGGGAATACTAACGCAAAGTACTGCTGGCCGTACGTGAAAACGTTCACTGCTTACTGTTACTACTAGCTGTCCTGTTATAATTATTTGTGACGAATCCGATAAGGTATTTGTCTGTGTTAAACTGCCCGCTTGCTCGCATACGTGAATAATAAAAGTACAAAAAAAAAAAAAAAAAAAAAAAAAACAGTTTAACGAAGAACTGCAAATTGTCGTAAACTGATACTGATGCACATATGGACAGGAGTTGCAAAATTGTGAACTTTGGCGGTCGATCCATGACGTTACATCGCAGTATCTCCTCCCACTGGTACTGATATTTGACGGCTCTCGATCCGTGCACTGGGATACACAGGCACGCGAACAGTGCACGCAGATGTCACCGTTTTACAGAGAATGTTTAGTCAAGATTTAAGAAATCGGAGGAATCGCTGAATCTGTGAATGACGCTTGTTCAGCTTTCGACGTTGCGGAAAGGAATAGTAGAAACGTGGTCGAACAGCAGGCCAAGAAGGGAGCAAGACGATTCGTGAGTAATCGTCAGAGAGGCACTCAGAGCCCCAATCCTTGTGTCTACGATTTGAAGTGCAACGGATGGTTCTGCGACCACGAGGATCATCAACAAACAGCTCACAAAATGGTGCTGAGCTTATTGCACCCCCTACTCCGACTACCAGTGACCGTACACTAACAAGCTCGTTTCTAGTGGTATGGGGCCTGTAATTTCACTGCGTGGAATAGAATTGTCTTCAGTGACGACCCCCGCTGGGAACTAAGCTCCGATGAGCAGCGAAGACATGTTTGGTGACCTCCCCCCACGCACCAACTACGTTGTAGACCACCATACGGCTCGACAATGAGAAGTGATAGTTTGGAACATTATGGGTAGGACAGGACCCTCGAACCATCTCTGGATTTTGGTGATCTATCTCGCCAATTCTACAGAATTTGGCACGATATCCCTCAGGAGGACATCAGACAGCTCTATTAATCAATTCGAAGCCGAATAACAACTTGCATAAGTGACAGAGGTAAACAACGCGGTTTTGACTTAACTTGTGAAGCCCTTTGTTTAGAATGAATCGCCGCGTGGAGTAGCCGAGCGGTCTAAAGCACCTCGCTGCGGACCGCGCGGTTGCTCGCCGTGGAGGTTCGAGTCCTCCCTGGGGCATGGATGTGTGTGTTTGTCCGTAGGTTAGTTTACTTAGGTTTAAGCATTTTTTAAGCTACGGACTGATGACCATGCAGTTTGGTCCGATAGATTTACAAACATTTGAACATTTAGAATGAATCCTCAAATATTTGTGAAATTTTAACCACCGCGGTGGAATGGCAGAGCGCTCTAAGACGCCTTGCTGTGGAGCGTGTAGCTGCTCGTCGTCGAAGGTTCGAGTCCTTCCTAGGACATGTGTGTGTGTGTGTGTGCTTTGTCCTTAGGATAGTTGAAATTAATTCGAGCAGTTTGTAAGCCTAGGGAGCAATGAAGTCCCTTAGATTTACCGACATTTGAACATTTTTTGCACTAGTATTACTGCGGTCATAGAGAATCCTCGTGAGTTAATTTGACCAACTAGCAAGCTGAAGTAGAGAAACTGCTAAACAGTAAAGATAAACAAATTACTTGATAACCAAACTGAATATAAGAAAAATATTGTAGCTCTCTTTAATGTAAAACTAGAGTAGTGCTTCCTGAAAGACAATAGGCGACGCCGGCTGCTGAATAGTGGGCCGCATGTGTCGTTTTGTCAAGTGTGTTTGAGACGGTCGAGAGGGGAGACAGCGCTGCAGACGTCTGTACTAACCAACTGACAGTGTCGTCTAGCGCTGCATTGGACTCGGAAATACCAGGAGTTAACTGTGGGGTACGGCAGACGAGCTGCTTAATCAGCTGTCTCCTGCTTCCTGTCACACTACACTAACGGCCGTGTCACGTTACGACGGCCGCAATAAGAACACACGGGGCCATACAGAGGCACAGCACAGTACCGGGACCAGTAACTACACGCACTGTAAATCTTTGTCAGGCTCCACGTTTTGCTCTACACCACACTGACTTAATGGGCAAACGATCACTGTGTTGCGTTAAAAATTAAATGCACAATATTAATTAGTATTACTGCGACAGCGGCTTGAAACACGACATCTGCGCTTCATCTACATCTACATCTACATTGATACTCTGCAAATCACATTTAAGTGCCAGGCAGAGGGTTCATTAACCACTTTCATAACTTTTCTCTACCGTTCCATTCTCTAATAGCGCGCGGGAAGAAAGAACACCTAAATCGTTCCGTTTTCGATCTGATTTCTCTTATTTTATTGGGATGGTCATGTCTCCCTAAGTAGGTGGGTGCTAGCAAAATATTTTCAAATTCATAAGTAAAAGTCGGTGATTGAAAACTTCGCAAATAGATCACACCGCAATGAATAACACCTTTCTTTTAATGATTTCCACCCCAATTCGTGCAACATTTCCGTGACGCTTTCCCCCCCGTAAAACATAACGAGCTGCCCTTCTCTGAAGCTTCTCAATATCTTCCGTCAGTCCCACTTGGTGAGGGTCCCACAAGGGGCAACAGTACTCCAGGAGAGGACGCACAAGTGTGATGTAGGCAGTCTCTTTGGTGGAGCTGGTGCATCTTCGAAGCGTTCTGCCAATGAAACGTAACCTTTGATTCGCCTTCCCCACAATATTTTCTATGTGTTCTCTCCAGTCAAAGTTGTTCGTAATTGTAACTCCTAGGTATTTGGTAGAATTTACGACCTGAATGTTTGACTGATTTATCGCGTAATTGAAGTTCAGTGGATTTCTTTTAGTGGTCATGTGTTACACTTCACAAGGAGTGTGCTATCAGCCACGTGTCCAAACACAAAACACACACTGTCTTGTCACGGGCTTCTAACCACTCCTTCTTATTAACGCAGCTTGATGACCGGGAAAGCTAGGAACGGGTTGTCGACCGAATCCACACGTCATTTTAACTCGCCATAAATATTTTGACCTCGATGCACTAGTCTGCTGATTGGAAAATTCACAGGAACAGCAGGGTATTTATATTCTGGTCCCCTCAATTACATTTTCAGTCAGAACAATTTTGCATAGTGCAATTGAAAAAGTTCAGTATCTTCGGTACGCTTGTTTATTATATGCGCTGTTTCTTCTCCTACTTGCGCCCTGTAGCGTGTTCTCAGAACTGGAAGCTGAGAAGTAAAGGTGTTGCACATTCTTTCGCCGCCTCCCCGTAATTGAACCCAGCAGTTAGAGTTCAGTCAGGTGTAGTGGAACGTAATGGACGACTATGTGACTGTGTTGGGATTGACTTACTGCGAAGCGGAACTAAATGGAGCAGCAGAAGCAGTGGTGGCCGTTAGCGCAGGCGCTGCTTAGTGATTCTGATCACTTACCGCGCTGGCGATTAGCAGACAGCTTCCCCTGGCCCGTAGGCACCACTCCGAGCTAATGTGCCGGCAGGTACAACGTTTTGCGGGCAGCATACGTGCAGGCAAACAGGATTATTTGCGCGTATCCTGGGTTTCTCCTACTGCTGGCACATTCAGCGCCAAATGGGTATAGAAACTGACGATAGTTTAAATTCCGAGTCATAAAACTGTATGTCAGAACGAAAATTAAACTATAGAGTTTTAATATTAATTACGAATATGGGCAATGAATGTTATATACACTAGACAAAACTGAGGATCAATTCAGATAAGTAGGTTCTGAAGTATTGCCATCGGCAGAATGAACTATAATGTTTCGCCATCTTCCTGTCGGTTCTACGGAGTAGAGACAATAGCATTAATATTACTGAGATAGTGGTGAGAACAGAAACCTTCTGCAGAGGAGCTAGTGTTCATTTGAAAACTCAAAATAAAAAACAAACTAGGAATCAATCTAGATTCAGAGAAGATATAAAATGAAAACAAATTTAATCTAGAAAAAGAACAACATAACATAATTATTAATAATAAAACAATAAAAAATTATAATGATAAAAAATAAATAAATTGATCTTCTAAAAGTAATTATTATACAACAAACTCAAAAACTTAATAAAATCAATATAAAAGATTAAAAATCAACACCAAAATAATAACCAACCATTCTTAAATCAGAATAAGAATATATCGAAACCATAAAAACAAAACTTAATAAAACCATTAAAGAATGAATTAATCATCAATAATTAGTTAATAAACAGATAGGGATAAAAAACAGTTATAAATAAATACCTTAACATCAGCACAAAAAAAGAATTAAAAAAATGGAGCTCCAATTATTAATGGGACTAGTCAATTTCCAAATCCTCCAATTGTAATTGGTATAACTATGAAGAAAATTATAATAAAGACATGAGCTGTAATAATTAGATTGTAGATTTCATCATCTCCAATTTTTGTTCCTCGTTGACCTAGTTTTGCCGAAGATAAAAAGAATTACTTGTGTCCAGTATTTTCCTTTTGATATGTTTATATCGTGAGATAGCCTTGGGGGAAAAAAATATTCTGTTCTAAACGTATATCCGCGGTGGAGTAGCCGAGCAGTCTAAGGCGCCCCGCTGCGGAGCGCGCGGTTGCTCGCCGCGTCGGATGTTCGAGTCCTCCCTGGGGCATTGGTGTGTGTGTTGTCCGTAGGTTAGTTTACCTTAGTTTAAGTAATTTGTAAGCTAAGGACTGATGACCACGCAGTTTGCTCCGATAGATTTACAAAAATGTGAACATTTTTTCTAAACGTAGCTGAATTACAGCAACCGATTAGCTGTATTACTTTTTTCTTTTTAAATCTGGATATACGGTTATTCAGCTAAGTTTAAAATTGTAAGTTACTTATCTGCTCATATAATCAAGGCTGTCTCGCAGTATACTGATATTAAAAGAAAAATAATGAACACGGGCAAACTTTTTACTCTTCTGATGAAGTTAGCCTTAGTGGCAACGAGACCTTATCAAGAACCATAACATTTACGGAGCGGTTTGTTGTATATTACACATATATTTTTTTTATTATACGTCAACTATGTATCTATCACTTGTTATAATAGAAATGATACAGAAAAGTAAAAAGTTTCGCGAAATCGCTTTCTAGATATGTTCATTTGGGGCAACGCACGCACACCGCCTACCGCGCAGCTACAATGCCACAACTGACAAGTCGATGGCGTCGTCCGTTGCACATCAAAATATCGTAGTAATTAAGTCTGACGATGACGCCTACTGGCGTCGTTATTTCTCTTAGTTCTCTGTACGACTTTCTTGTCACTTAGCACTGTCGCTACGAAACCAGTAGTTAGTTTCTAATTTTTAAATTCTTAACTTTGAATACCTACGACAAAGAGAGAGGAGGAGAAGAATGGAGAGAAAGCATTGGAAATGGATGGACAGAATATAGAAAACGATTGCTTTGCTCATGGACAATTATACATTACGTGCTGTAGAGTCGGCGCAGCGTCATATCTGTATGTTTATAGAGAAAACGCACAACAAAAAATTAGTCAGTCCACTGGATTTACAATAAATAATGACTTTTGAGAAAACATCTTTTTTGTACGTTATCTTTCATTACTTATAGTCACACCAGATTTGGGGATATACGTTCACTACCAGTCAACGTAGTCGATTAGTTTTTACTTTTCTGAAAGATGCAAACGTGAAATTAATGCCAAGAACATCCTTGATTGTACGTGTTTTCATTTACGTATGTTTCTCTAGTATTTAAATACTTCAGGTCAGAGCAATCCGTGACTTGGCACCTCAGACCGCGCGACTGAGAATGCTAGTTGCAGATTAATCGATACTCGATGAGAAGTTCCAACATGTAATCGTTCGTGCTTGCAGTATATCTATGGGGGCAGCGACTCACTTTTCTTTACTCCCCACTCACTCTCCACCTTTAGAGGTCGAAAATGATTGTGACTGGAAGTCTGAATGACAGTTGTAAGCTACTATGTGTTACTAACTGAAAATGTACGAGGCCGTAATCTTCCAGTAACACGAGGCATTCAACCAGTCTCTCTCTATGAAACGAAAACTAAACACAATTCTTCACGTGCTCAGACATTTAGATAAGCCCTTATGTTTTCAGGGCGGCTTCAACTCATCACATACAGAGCATCACTGCCATATTTATTCTTGAATCACTTGTGGCGTATAATGGATTAACGATTTTAAACAATGTTATACAGCCGACTGCAGTGACCGAGCGTTCTGCGGCGTGCGTCACGGTCTGCACGGCCGCTGCGCACGGGGGTTCGAATACTCCCTCGGGCATGGATGTATGTGCTGTCTTTAGTATAAGCTAGTTCATAAGTAGTTTGTAAGTTTAGGGACTGATGACCCCGTAGTTAAGTCCCATAATCTCTACAAGCATTTCAACATTTTTAATGTTATACACGGGTAAGTCTTATACTAACGTGTTTTCAAATAAGCATTATATTTAACAATAAGTACTATTGCTTTAGATCGTGAATGTGACACAATTGAGATTTTACAACCCACACTGGTTATAGGTAAGTACCGTACCGTTGCCTGTTGATACGTGCCTCGTCAACAATTCCAGTTGTAATTCTACTCTTACAAACCACCAGAGTTACGTACCGGAGTGATGCGCAGTGCACGCGGATATAGAATAACACACACTTTAATTTAAAACAGAAGCAAGATAACCTTATTAGGATAACCACATTCGGAGCTCAACGCCATTCACTGAACTTAATATAGTGTAATTTAACTTTGCCACTGCGAGTTTGTTCTTTACGGTCGTCGTTATTTTAAGCGACATTTTCTGATTTTTCTAAATAGACTTACAGAACCAACAATTTTTAATCAAAGTCGGGCATTATGGCTTTACGGCGGCCCCAGCGGAACTGACTGACTCACCTGTCAGGACGAGCGACACCTTTCGAGAACAACTGGGCTTCTCCGTCCGTCGCTGGATCACAGGTGCGTTAGGGAAACCTCCATGTCTCTACACCCTGAAGGTTTAGGCGTCTCAGTGGTCTTAATTATTTTATGGAGACAGTCAACTACTACTTGAGTTGACCCAGAAACGTAGAAATTGTAAGTCTGGTGGGGGACTGATAACTTGAATGAATGAAAGGCTATCGCTATAGATTCTGCTCACAAGCTAGCAGTTCAGATAGGTCGAGGTCAACAATCTAATTGTGGTACAATTTCTGGGAAGTACGCGATATCTTGTTATTATAGTGAGCACTAGAAAACTCCTAGTGTGGTATGACGTAACCGCCTCTACAGAGTCTATGTTGTACTTCAGTTGCTTCTGATGAACCTGTAGTTCTGACATTACAGACTGGATGGATTTCGACTTAATAAAGATATAATACGTAAAAGTAATGATTTCACTGAAGGACAATGATACGTCTGTATTGGCTCTCAATGAAAGAAAATCTGGGAGATAAAGGTTTAAACTTCTCTTCAGTGAAAAGTTACTTCGGAACCAAGAAGCTTACACAGTAGTTTGTGACCGAGTCGAATTGTTAAAAGGAAGGAGACCTAAGGGAGAGGTATATTTTTGATCCTAAAGGGCAATTGCGACGCTGTACGTAATTGATTTCGTATTGCACCTGCGGAATGAAGATAATTAGGAGAATTAGACGACATCAATGACCACAACAAAAGACTGTGAAAATCGGGTCACCTTTCCCGATATAAGAAGAAGTAATTTAAACAATTTTAAATATAAGGAGAGGCATTTAATTAAAATTGGTGCTATTGCCTGGATTCGAACCCGGGACCTCCAATTTACTAGGTAGGCTCTTTAGACCAGTCAGCTAACACAGCGGTGCAGCCAAAGCGACTACACGGACTGTCTTAAAGCACGTCTCCCTCCACATCACATACTTTAATTCTGTCACATGTTCTCTGTGAAATGCGTATCGAATTGCCAGGGCTCTTCTATATTGGAATAGCACCCCATATATATATATATATTCCTTGAGACAATATTGTCTCGTTAAACCAAAGGTATTAAATATAAGGAGTGGCATTGAATTAAAATTTGTGCTGTGGCCGGGATTCGAACCCAGGACCTCCTACTTACTAAAGCGCGTATCTAGTAAGTAGGAGGTTTCGGGTTCGAATCCTGGCAACAGCACAAATTTTAGTTCAATGCCTCTCCTTATATTTAATACCTTTGGTTTATGAGACAATATTGTCTCAAGGAATTGTATTATTTGTTGATTTTTAAACAATTCTGGTCTGATATCTATATGTAAGTAACGTTTTCTCAGGTACCTTGACGCGTTTAGAGTTTTCATAAGTTCTCTAGCGTTCAAGTAAATCCATGAGATAAATATTTTACAGGACTATACTAATCTTTGCTTAATTCGGGCTGGAAATATTTGTGTAAATATTGTGATTCTATTTTGTAACAGATTTACTGCACAGTTTGTTCATCCCAGTTTTCACGTTCGTCGAAGATTATACGAAGATCTTCAGTTATTTATTCATGGGGCAGTGGAAACAGTTCCACTGTACAGAACAGTTTGGGTGAGTATGATCTCTTCTATTTGCATCCAGCATTAAGTCGTTTGATTTTGTGTACACATGGAAAACTCGGTCCATATATCTATTTTTAACGCACTGTGGAGTGGTAATCAGAATGCCGCGGACGTGTTTACCGCGCCGTGTGCCCGGTGCCGGCACAAGGCGACCCCTCTCTATCTGCTGACACACGTCGCTTATCTCGGAGGATGTGTCGGGACGTATAAATTATTTACATCGCGAGCCACAGAGAAAAAAGAAACGACAAGTTGCCGGCACAGATCACGGACTGTGGAGCTGGTACTCGGGCGTCACTGAACCCCCTGTCCTGTACTGGGCCGTAATCCCGGTAAGGTCTCCGGCGCGCCCCACAACAGCGCCGTTGAGGGAGGCGCGTCGTGCCGTGTCGTGTCGTGGGCGCCCGCCCGCGGCAAGTGTCAGCGTCAGCGCCAGGGGTCACGGCCGCCGTGACGAGCCGCCGCTTGGCGCCGGCGGCATCGCCAGTGATCCAGCCGCGAGTGGCGCGCGGTGTCTCATTTCAAGGGCGCGGCCTTCGCCCACTCCATTCACAGAGGCGGAGGCGCGGCCTCCTCACGCATTACCACCACTCTGGGTAGCGCTCCGGGAGGGGGACGATTCCTGTCACAGGTACAATGTAGCAGTCGATTATACAAGGTGTTACAAAAAGGTATGGCCAAACTTTCAGGAAACATTCCTCACACACAAAGAAAGAAAATATGTTAGGTGGATATGTGTCTGGAAAAGCTTAATTTCCATGTTAGAGATCATTTTAGTATTTGGCTTTAAATGTAAATTGAAATAATTCGTGCAGACAGTTGTCAAAATACGCAATTGTTTCGTCAATATGTACTGTACTTCCTCGATTCACCGCCAGTTGGCCCAATTGAAGGAAGGTAATGTTGATGTTCAAATGTTTGTAAATCTATCGGACCAAACTGCTGACTGAGGCGCTCCAGTCACAGTCAGCACGGACACTGCGGTCGGGGGTTCAAATCCCCCCTCGGGCATGGATATTTGTGCCGTCCTAGTAGTTCATAAGTAGTTTGTAAGTTTAGGGACTGATGACCCCGTAGTCAAGTCCCATAAGCTTAACAAACATTTGAACATTTTTGGACCAAACTGCGTGGTCACCAACTACTTACACCTAGGTAAACTAACCTAAGGACAAACACACAACACCCATGCCCCAGGGAGGACTCGAACCTCCACGGCGAGCAACCGCGCGCTCCGCAGCGAGACGTTTTAGACCGCTCGGCTACTCCACCGCGGCAAGGTAATGTTGACTTCAGTGCTTGTGTTGACATGCGACTCATTGCTCTACAGTACTAGCATCAAGCACATCAGTACTTAGCATCAACTGGTTAGTGTTCATCACGAACGTGGTTTTGCAGTCAGTGCAATGTTTACAAATGCGGAGATGGCAGATGCCCATTTGATGTATGGATTGGCACGGGGCAATTAGCCGTGGCGCGGTACGTTTCTATCGACACAGATTTCCTGAACAAAGGTGTCCCGACAGGAAGACGTTCGAAGCAATTGATCGGCGTCTTAGATAGCACGGAACATTCCAGCCTATGACTTGCGACTGGGAAAGACCTAGAACGACGAGGACACCTGCAATGGACGAGGCAATTCTTCGTGCAGTTGACGATTACCCTAATGTCAGCGTCAGAGAAGTTGCTGCTGTACAAGGTAAAGTTGACCACGTCACTGTATAAAGAGTGCTACGGGAGAACCAGTTGTTTCCGTACCATTTACAGCGTGCGCAGGCACTATCAGCAGGTGATTGGCCTCCGCGGGTACACTTCTGCGAATGGTTCATCCAACAATCCAAATTCTAAAATGAGCTCTAACATGAAAATTAAGCGTTTCCAGACACATGTGCACATAACATATTTTCTTTCTTTGTGTGTGCGGAATGTTTCCTGAAATTTTGGCCGTGCCTTTTTGTAACCCTGAATATGAGGGTCGTTCCCGAAGTAATGTCTTCTGTTTTTGTGGTGACTTTGTATCTCCACCCCAGATGTCGTTGGACGGTGAGCATCACCTTGCCTGCTGACAGCACAGCCTCGAATGTCTTAGGGGGAGGCTACGACGCATGCTTCGCGTCCCTACTGTCCACTTCAAAATGATTAACCCCTCACTTTGAACTCATTTTCTGGTCACATCGCACGACGAACATCTACATCTACATAGATACTCTGCAAATCATATTTAACTGCCTGCCAGGGGGTTCATCACTTTCATAACTTTTCGCTACTGTTTCATTCTCCAATAGCGCGCGAGAAGAAAGAACACCTAAATCGTTCCGTTTTCCATCTGATTTCTCTTATTTTCTTGGAATGCTCATATCTCCCTAAGAAGTGGGTGCTAGCAAAATATTTTCATATTCAGAAGTAAAAGTCGGTGATTGAAACTTCGCAAACAGATCACGCCGCAATGAATAATGTCTTTCTTTTAATGATTTCCACCACAATTCGTGCAACATTTTCGTGAAGTTTCTCTCGCCCCCCCCCGTAACGTGATAAAACAAAACGAGCTGCCCTTCTCTGAAGCTTCTCAATATCTTCCGTCAGTCCCATCAGGTGAGGGTCCCACAAGGGGCAACAGTACTCCAGGAGAGGACGCACAAGTGTGTTGTAGGCAGTCTCTTTGGTGGAGCTGGTGCATCTTCGAAGCGTTCTGCCAATGAAACGTAACCTTTGATTCGCCTTCCCCAAAATATTTTCTATGTGTTCTCTCCAGTCAAAGTTGTTCGTAATTGTAACACCTAGGTATTTAGTAGAATTTACGACTTTAAGGTTTGACTGATTTATCGCGTAATTATTTTATACCTCGCCGGAATCGTTGAAATGTCTACTTTTATTTAGTATTTGAATCCCTATATTTTATCCCTGCTACCTTCAGAATTTGAAAGACTGTATTCTAGTCAATATTGTCAAAAGCTTTCTCCAGATCCACAAATACTAAAAACATATGTTTCTATTTCCTTATCTTCTCTTCTAACAGAAGGCGTAATGTACTGCCTCGCGTGTTCCTACATTCCTCCTAAATCCAAACTGATCTTGCCCAAGTTCGGATTCCACCTGTTTTTTCATTCGTCTGTAAATAATTAATATTAGTATTTTGCAAGTATGACTTTTTAAACTGATAGTTGTATCTCCAAAAAGAAATTTAATACTTTGAAGCGAGAGTTACAGAAATGCAGTACAGGAGAGGAGGTGAAGTAAGCAGAGTATGGAATAAATAAATACCTGAGCAACGCCAGGTCTTCAGCTGATAAATAAATAAATAAACAGTGGCTGCTATGTGAATACGGGCACAGTTTATGGAAAGCTGATGGACGACGTGGTGATTGAGCTTGGCAAGCTGTACCGGGGAGCAGCGTTGGTGCGGCCTCGTGTGATAATAATTGGTGGCAGAGCGCAGAGCGGCGATGCCGCGTTGATGGCGCCTAATACGCCTCAAACAGCGCGCCGTGCCCGGCATGCAAGCACACGGCTGCCGCCGCTGTCCCACGCCACCACGATAGCCCCTACCAGAGGACAATACCTGTCATCGGTCTTGTGGAAGTATTCACAGTTGGAAAAACACCACCTTGTGCTGCGCTGCATCGCGATCTCCATCAGTCTCAACATCGCCCATCCTGAATTTGGCATCAGCAGGCGTAAAATATAGGGAACGGAAGGATATCTACAATTTGTACATTAACCAAAATTAGATTAGGTAATGAGACAATAAAAGTAGTAGATGAATTTTGTTATTTGGGTAGCAAGATAACTTCTGATGGCCGAAGTGAAGAAGATATAAAATACAGAATGGCTATTGGGAGAAAAGCGTTTCTGAAGAAGCGAAACTTGTTAACATCCAATATTAATTTAAGGGTTAGGAAGTCCTTTCTGAATGCATTTGTCTGCAGTGTAGCATTGTATGGCAGTCAAACGTTGACGATAAGGAGGTCAGATAAAAAGATGATAGAAGCTTTTGAAATGTAGTGCTATAGACGAATGATGAAGATTAGATGGGTAGATTACGTGACTAATGAGGAGGTGCTTAACCGAATTGGGGAGAGAAGGAGTTTCTGGAATATCTTGACTAAGAGAAGGGATAGATTGGTAGGACACATTCTCAGACATCAAGGAATTGTCAACTTAGAAGGAACTTTGTGGGGTAAAAATCGTAGAGGGAGACCGAGGGACGAATACAGTAGGCAGATTCAATAGGATGTAGGTTGCCGAACCCATTCTCAGATGAAGAGACTTGCACAGGACAGGGTAGCGTGGAGAGCTGCATCAAACCAGTCTACGGACTGAAGACCACAACAACAACAACAACAACATTAACCAAGCAGCGGTTATTAGAGCTGAAGAGCATGAAAGGGACGCAATGGTTGAGAAGGGAGTTCAAATGTTTGTACAGCTTATGGGACTTAACTACAGGGTCATCAGTCCCTAAACTTACAAACTACTTATGATCTAGCTAATCCTAAAGACGGCACAGATATCCATGCCCGAGGGGGGATTCGAACCCCCGACCGTAGTGGCCGTGCAGACTGTGACTGGAGCGCCTCAGTCCAATCGGCCACCGCGGCCGGCTGGGAAGGGAGTAAGGGTTGTAGCCTTTCTCCATTTGTACATTGAGCAAGCTGTGAAGGAAAGTAAAGAGAAACTTGGAGAAGGAATTCAGGATGAAAAAATAAAGAAATTGCATGTCGCTGATGACATTGTAATTCGGTCAGAGACAGCAAAGAACCTGGAAGAGCAACTGAACGGCGTGGACATTGTGTTGAAACGAGCGTATAAGATTAACAAGAGCAAAACAAAGGTAATAGAATGCAGTCTTAGAAAATCAGGCGATGTTGAAGGAATTAGATTAGGTAACGAAACAGTGAAGGTGGTAGATGGGTTTTGTTACTGGGGTAGTAAAATAACATATGACGGTCGCAGTACAGATGATATAAAATGCAGAATAGCAATGGGAAGAAAAGCGTTTTTGAAAAAGAGAACGTAAAGTGACGCTTCCGACCTAGGACAAAGTCTCTAGTTGTACAGCATAGCAGTTCCGTTTGATAGCTATGAAAGTGTGGAAGATATAGTGCTTGAAAGTCGTCAGCTGATATAAAATTCGGACTGAAGACCAGCGATGACTTTTGACACTATAATAGGAAAGAGGTTATATACCGCGAAACATGATGCACATTCTTCGATTGTTTTTCTGCAACAAGTGTAAGAATAAAGAAAAATAAGTGCATATTTCACTTTGAAAAGTAAAACTATTACATGAGATACCAAAGCGTAAGAAAGAAACTTCGCGTTCTCGATCCGTTTCTAAAAGACAGAAAACGGCGCTCAAAACTGATTCTACTGACGATACAAACTTGAAATTTGTAGACGCTGTTTAACTTACACTGTAGGCATCAGCGATTTTTCGATATTCCCATCCCTAAGGGGGTCAAATAGGAGATGATCGATATTATGAAAAATGTTGCTATTAAGTCCATTTTGATGCAAGAAATTACGGATTTAGATTTTTTACTGGAATTTTAAAAACACGTGTTTCGATATTTTTGGAAATTGAACCATTAAGTGGGTGAAGTAAGGGAAAATCTTAAGGGTACTACTAAGACTGTTTTGATACTAAAATGCGAAAATTTGGATGTGTTTCGGGATGTTTTGAATTCTGCAATCAATAGTGCAATAGGGAGCGGTAAGTTGTATCAAAATACCTGATTAGGAAAGGATTTTTAAATCTAAATCTATGAAAATTTATATTTAAAACTTGCTTAAACCCGCGGCTCCGCTGGCGTGTTGGTTGATTATGATAGATAAGCTATTTTTCAGTAGTGTGCTATGAGACTGGTTTTGAAGGTTGAAATGAAATACAATACCTTCTTTAGAAACAAACATTTTTAATCAACATTCAAATAAAAAAATAAAATTATGTGAACTGCTTAATGATTTACAATAGATAATACATACATTATTCCTTATAGCCTGTGTTGCAATATCTCAACACATATGGTGAGAGTAATGATCAAATTTATTTTAATTTCGTTTTAGGACATTCTGGTAAACTACGTTATTTGTATTAAAAGAAATTTATTTTTACTGCTTTATTTATTTATTGTTATATTTCCTTATTCGTACGCCTATCCTTAGAGAGAAAGAGCTGAAGACATTGTAGCACGCATAGACGAAAGATATGGTCTGTGGCATCACGTTTCGGTATGTAACCTCCTTGCTATAGAGTCGCAAACGTCATCGCTGCCCTTCAGTCCTAATTTTTATATAATTTGACGACTTTCAACCACCACTTCTTCCACCCCGTTATAGCTATCGGCATGGAACTGCTATGGTGTACAACGGGAGACTTCAGACAACAATTACACACAGACCATTCGTTTGCGTTCTGAAGTTTTCGCTGCAGAGCGAAATATGAACCCACACACTCGTAGAATTTTATATACACCGATAACTTTCCATCCCAATATACTCCGCGTTTTTATTATTATCAACCCTCAAGCAACAACGCAGCCAATAAAACCATTTTCAAAGACTAAATATAATTTTCAAAGAGTAATTATTGTTCCGCATTTCCCGTTATATTTTTCAAATTACTAAATATCTATCAGATCGCTATAAAACCGTGCCTAAAACCTTCCTCTGGTATAAATTAGTAGCTGTACAAATGTTAAAGTCTCTGCGTCTTGTCGTTCGGACGTGATAAGCGTACACCGAACAGACATTTTCATATATAGATGTAGATTAGAAACAAGTAATGCAGGCCATGCAGTCTACGCGTGGAAAGCAGCGGGAATTAAGCTAGTAGTATATAAGTCGACAAGGTATTAGAAATTAGGGTGTTTACGTGCTCTTGCACAGCAGCCGTGACTGACAATTAAGCTGTTCTATGGCGTGTGTTTTTTTGAAGGGATGCAAGTAGCTGTCGAGTGATGAAGAGTAAAAGTTTGAGAGAGCGGCCAGCAGGAAGGGAAACAGCCCGGGGCGCCGTGCAGGCCCTGCGGGTGTGTGCTGGGCAGCACGGCAGCTGCAAGTTTTATGACTCCAGCCTTTTGACACGTGGCACAAAGCCGCCGGCTACCTCACCAGGCAGGCCAGCACTCCCCGGTGTATTTTTCATGGCGTCCGCCTTCAAGGAGGCCGGCGCCTTGCAGCTAGCTCAACGCTCCCTACCAGAAGAGTTTTCTGTACGTGGGTACGTGGCCAAAGACGCTCAGCGATGTCAAACCGAAAACTGCACACGCAGCATGTTCAGGCGGTATCACAGTCTAAAGGCTAGTCTACACGACGACACTAGGTTGCGACACTGGTTGCATGAAATGAGTTGCGCCCAATTGGTTTCGTGTATGTCTGTCAACACGGCGCTAAAGCTATACAGTTCAGTTTCGTTGTTTTATGAGTACCATAGTAGCCGTAAAATGTATGAGTTGTGGCGGAGCTGTTGCTTGTGTGGGTGAAACTGTCGCGCGGTCTGAGACACCATGTCACGAATTGCGCAGCTGCTCATGCCGAAGTTAAGAGTTTTCCCTCAGCCATTTGTGTGCATGTTGTCATTGACATGAGTCAATTTAAGTAGACAGTAACTCTAGGAACCAATAACCTAAGTAATTTGGTCATTAGCTACACAAAGTTTCAACTTTAATATAAAATGAAAGTGTTGAGTCTGTAACTCAAAGCAATAGTGACTCAATTCTGTGCAAACTACATAAGAGAAAAAGAAATTCTTAATAAAAATGACAACTTGACATTAAGTAAGAACCGTGGGCTCACAGAAATAATTTAAATGAATGACGTTCCAGGAAATCATAGTTTCCCTCAGGTTATTGTGTGATATGTTGAAATGTTCAAATGTTTGTAGAACTTATGGAACTTAACTAAGGGGTCATCAGTCCCTAAGATTACAAACTACTTATGAACTACCTAAAACTAAGCACGGCATAAATATCCATGCGCGATGGGGGATTCGAACCCCCGACCGTAGTGGCCAAGGTGTGTGGTATGAATGAACGATTAGATGAGCTCCTTTCTCTTCGCGTTTCATGCGCGTTATTGCGCATGCGCGGATTCGCGCGAAGGAATATCCGCCGTGCATCGTGTTAATAGATTTACATGAAGCAGTACGTAGTTCCTGATAATCACACTTGTGGCGTTACTGCATAGGCGTACGTCTTAGGTGTATCGTGTAATACGGCCTTTACTCTCGACGGAGAGTTAGAGTGATCTCAGTGTGCCCCTGGGCAGTGTTATAGGACCGTCGATTTTCACAGTATACGAGGGTTGGAACTTATATAGTTCCAACTATTTATTCACAGCCGAAGCAAAAGCGTTACATCTTTGCACCTGTTACTGCCCAACAGAGTAGTCACCAGCGTTGTGTAGAACCCGTTGCCATCGATGTGGAAGGCGTTGTATACCGTTGGTAGAGCCTGTTCTGCTGATGGTGCGAATGGAGCGGTCTACTGCCAGTCGAATCTCTGGGACAGTTCTAAAGCGAATGGCACGAAGTAGTTCCTTCATCTTCGGAGTCAAATCAAACTCACAAGGACTTCACCCCAGGTAGTATGGTGGATGATACAGTGATACAGTACTTCCCAGACCCATCGACCGAACAGAGTAGCCACGGCTTCTGCTGTATGCGTCCGCGCATTGTCAAAAAAAAAAAGTTGAAATATTTGTAAATCTATCGTACCAAACTGCGTGGTCATCAGTCCGTAGCTTACAAACTACTTAAACCTAGGTAAACTAACCTAAGGACAAACACACACACCCATGCCCCAGGGAGGACTCGAACCTCCACGGCGAGCAACCGCGCGCTCCGCAGCGGGACGCTTTAGACCGCTCGGCTACTCTACCGCGGCGCGCATTGTTGTGCAAAATGATGGGAGGGTTGACCAGGAAGTGTTGACGCTTCTTTTACATAGCTGGTGGCAGGTGATGCTCTAAACACGAACGATAATACTGGGCATTGACGGTCTGCCGTGGAGGAACGTTACTATATCACCATCACAGACGTACCATAACCTTCACAATACAGGGGCTCTGACGGACTTTCGACTTTCGCGGCGACCCATAACGACGCCATTCGTTGGATTGGCGTTTCAGTTTTGGCTCGTACGATGTGGCCCATGTCTCATCCAGTGTTACGGTACGGCGTAAGAAAGCCTCTCCTTCTCGCTTTTTTTTTTTTTTTTTTTTTTTTTTTTTTTTTTTTTTTTTTTTAATTCTTATGGGACTTAACTACAGGGTCATCAGTCCCTAAACTTACAAACTACTTATGAACTACTTACGAACTAGGACGGCACAAATATCCATGCCCGAGGGGGGATTCGAACCCCCGACCGTAGTGGCCGTGCAGACCGTGACTGAAGAGCCTCAGTCCCCTCGGCCACCGCGGCCGGCTCCTTCGCGCTCATAGCGCTGCGAGTGCCTCTGAGCATCGTAATGCGTTTTCGTCAATTCATGCGGACCCCATCGTGATGCAATTTTTCGCATGCCCAGACGTTCCTTCAGGATGAGAAGAACAGCCATGTGTGCTAATGCGGTTTCGTGGACGAGGTCAGGAATTGATTGTTGTCGATCACTGTCCAATAACTCGGCAACAGTGTGCACTTCTTCTTCAGAGACGCTAAGACGACCTGCCCGTTGCATCTCTGCCACAGTTTGCCGACTTTCGTTGAAGACTTTTACGGAACATGCCACTGTTCTGTACGGCAATGCCGATTCCCCGCACCCCTCTTGAAGACATTCATGACACTGTCATGCTGTGCGATCTCTGGCACATTCAATCTTGATCCAGCTCCGGTGTTCCTGTTTCGAAAACACAGTGACACCTTTACGTTAGACGGCTCGCTCACAAGTGACTGTGCTTCCCTCGATTGTGCGCACGCCGGTGACGTGGGACGCTCGGGTCCATTTGCTCGGAGGTAAGGTAGGTATGTCAACAACGTGTGCTGTCAGCGACAATAGTAGATTGCATTGCATAGTGTCTCCACTGCAGTGTTGCCACTATTTAAGTTCCAACCCTTGTATATTAATGATCTCGTACATAACATCGAAAAACAATGAGGCTTTTTGCTGATGATGCTGCAATTTATCGAGAAGTCGCAACAATGGGAGCGGAAAACGAAATGCAGGATGGTCTGTAGCGAATCGACTTTTTGTGCAGGGAATGACAACTGGACTTTAATATAAACGAGTGTGACGTGCTGCGTATACATACAAACAAATATTCTTTAACATATAACGACGCAATAGCAAGGCAACCACTGGCAGCAGCCTACTTCCATAAAATATCTGGGAGAAGACATAAAGAGCAACTTTAAGTGAAACGACTATATAAAATCAGTGTTGGGTAAAGCAGATGGCACAATGAGATTCGTTGGAAGAATCCACAGGAAGGTTAGTAGGACAACATAGGAAGTAGGTTACAAAACTTTAGATCTGCCAGCACTTGAGTATTGCTCACCAGTGAGGGATCCGTACCAGGTAGGGTTGGTAGAAGACATAGAGGAGATCCAACGGAGGGCAGCCCGCTTCGTTACGGGATCATTTAGTAATCGCGAAAGCGTCGCAGTGATGATTACGAAACTCCAGTGGCAGACGTTGCAAGAGAGGTGTTCTGTATCGCGGTTCGCGCTTTTGTCAATGTTCCGAGAGCGTACATTTCATGAACGTCAACAAATATATTGCTTCCTCCTACGTATATGTCGCAAAACGAGCACAAGGATTAGGCTAGTTGTTTGTTTGTTTGAGACAGAGGGACGAAACTGCATACGTCATCAGCCCCTACTTGGGAGGGAAGTAGTGAGGGTAGGAAAGTAGGGAGAGGGAAAGGAAATGCCGTCCAGGAACGAAAGAAGGAAGGAAGACTGCATTAGCAGGGCTCTCCGTGCTCGCCAAATACGTACTCACTAAAGATCCGTGAGCCCCACAAGGAAGCATATAGGCAATCATTTTTCCCGCAACCCACACGCGACTGGAATAGAAGGAAGCGAGGATGGTACACAAAGCACCCTCCGCCACACAGCGTTAGGTGGCTTACAGAGTATGGCAATGAATGTACATGACGAGGTATCTCAATAACAAAAAACAACGAAGCGACTTATTTTAAAAATCTGTTGACTCTCCGTACTGTGAAGCGAGATAGACTTTGCCTCATTACTGGCTGTCTTCAGTTAGAACCGCACACTTTCCAGAAGATAGTATCTCAAGCTATTTCATCATTCTTATAGCCAAAGCTTGTGAGATGATGCGGGGTTTTCACTGGATTACGCGACAAAAGACTACCATTTTTAATCGTATCCTGGGGAGGTCCCGATGATAACGAGGTGCCCCCCCCCTCCACCAAAAAAAAAAAAAAAAAAAAAAAAAAAAAAAAAAAAAAAAAAAAAAAGATAATACGGCGTTGTTGACCGGGAGAGACCGCCAGGGGTAGTTAGACCTCCTTTTTATTTGCCGCCACGTGAGCGACTTGGAAGTAGATGCTGATGAAATTATGATGAGGAAAAAATACAACACCCAGCCCCAGCCGGGAATCGAATCCGTGCCACCTGCGTGACAGTCTGTGACGCTGTCCACTGAGCTACGGAGGACGAAGCTCAAGAAATAAAGATTGACATATGGTCCAAGTCGTGGTTATTAGAGACTAAAGACTGCCTTGGTTCGTCGGTGGGTTCACCAGTTCACACCAGATCACCGAAACTGACCTCTCTTGAGCGCGCTTGTCACTTGTGTGAGTGACCATCGGGGCCGCGATCCGCTCTTGACCTAGTTGGGCGCACTGGAAAACGAGGAGCTACTTGACCCGAATCGCCTCCACTGCAACATCTGATGAGTCAAGATGGCTTGACACGGGACTAGATCATCACCGTCGGCCTTGAAAATCCTATTTGGAGAGTTTGTTGACATTCAGATGTTTATTCTCTGGGGCCAGAAGAAAAATTGAGCAACAGGAAAACGTGACAGAAGTGACGTCAATGACCAAGTGACTTAAAAATGCAAATATCGTTTGTATGAAAACTCTTTTGGTTTCGTTCTATTGATGGCGACCGCCCATGGTTTAAAAACAATGTACGTCACCGATGACGCGAAAATTGAAATTTTTTATCTGTGACATTCTGTTTAGTGCTGTTTTGTAAATAAACCACTCTTATAGTGTGTGTCGAGATGTCGATCAGTGAGCGTATGAGATGTTCACGTCAGTGAGAGGAGAAAGAGTGATAACAATATACAGAGTTCTTGTACGTCCTCTACAACTGACGATGAAAAGATGCTTGTCTGCAAAGAAATGAAAGGAATAAACAGAGTGCATGGAATAGGAAGTACACACCAAAAACAGAAGGTCAATACAGAGCAGCAAACACGTAAAGGACAAGACGCCGTGCCTGACGACACAGTGAGCAAAAGCCACTGAAAGTTCACTAAGCTTTTCTGTGACGATTCGTTTGGTTTCACTCCTAAGACATCACCATCATCTGGAATATTTCCTACTGGAGAAGTTATTTATTGAGGTTTCTCCCCAGAAGACGCCCCGCTTTTTGCTCGGTTTCATCTCCGTTGATCACGATGCCTGGATGAGGAATACGAGCCATGTTTTTCCCGAGCAAGAATTCATTGTTTTATCTACTAACGAGAGGTCGAGCGCTTACATGGTTGAAAGAGTATTAGAGAAGCCGTCGTAATCTCTCAGTGATACCATTCTGACAGTCGTCTGTAAACAATTAGGAGTGCCATGCAACAAGTACAAGTACCAAGCGTCTTTATTAGAAAGTGAAGTTTCGTTTCGTGCCGACATAGGAGTATCGCCTAGACCACTGCGTCATGTTCTGTAATGTTTACAAGCAGGACATAGATTACACATTAAGATTTTGTGTTTAAAAAGTGATCTGTGGCTTCGCTCTGATATAGATTAAATTATTTCGAGTACACAAGCTACGATACCGCTCGGATTTTCACATGTTCAAGCAGGCCATTATCGATATTAAGCCACTATAGATAGTAGACCGATAATGCGAGGTGCAATGCTTCTTCCAAATTACCGTGGTGACAGTAGGGGATTCGCATTCGGAAAGGTGACATCCCCGTCCGAACAGGAACGTTTTTCTCGGCTGCCCATACTTCTTAAAGGCTACTTATAATACAGTTGGAAAGGAAAACTATACAACGCAACGAAATGAGAATAGCATGTAGTCGATGGTGGGCTTTGCAGTGGAGTAGCGTTGTGACAGGCAGCCGGTATGGAGCCATCTGCTGGTTGCCCCTCGGGACGTTCCCGTGTCTCGCAGTTTCTGGACGACTTTCGCCAGCAGATCGGCCGTCAGCGCACTTCACACGTCCGCCATGTCCGCCCTGGGGGCGCTTTACGGCCTAATAAAACACGGGGCTGTGTGTGTGTGTGTGTGTGTGTGTGTGTGTGTGTGTGTGTGGTGACCCGTCCGAACTCTGACGACAGTCTGCTGCTCTCTCAAGCCTCTCTTGTAGTCACATACCTAACTACATTCTCACTTTACACTCCTTATTCTCACATGCTCATGTACCGAGCGTCAGGCAGGAATCATAACTTTGTCGCCATAATAACCTGCACCCTCGCGTACTGTGACTCGCTTCCGTTGGTTGACTTGTATTTGGCTTCAGTTTGTGACTTGTGTGCTGTAGATTTCGGCTTGACATTTCACAGTTTGTAGCGGATGTATAGGTTCTATATTTTATTTGTCATCCCAGTATGAAATTTAAGTTGGTAGACCTGTACTCCTTCATAATTAATAAAATTTATATCTTTCTTGAATTTTTGACACTTTAGATATTGGTTCTGTGCATAATTTAAATTTAAAGACTTTTTGTACTATTTGAGCATGTATTTCCGTTCCTCAGGGGCTGATATTTAATAAACCGAAAAACACTTGAATCATTGAGTCCCGGTAGTTCAGACCGTTTGAAGCCAGTCACAAAAGATATTATTTGTGGCTGATTCCTTTTTCTATGGAATTATTATTAAAAAAATTTTATTTAAAGTCTCTCCTAACCAAAGCTGTCAGATATTTTTCTTTCACACATTAACTGATTTCTTACGAACTTCACACATATTATTATATGTTCACCTTTAGAATAATCTTGGATCATATTAGGGAACTAAATACTTGAATAACTGTTTAAGACTTTTTTTAAGTTTCTCAGATTCTCTATTTTGAAATTAATAGTCACTTTCACAGAAAACACTTCGTAAGTTCACAATTCGTGACTATTTTCGTAAAAGTCTCATTTACATAAAATTGTCTGGATCCTATTACATTGGCTATGAACTTTAATTCTTCCAGATAAGTTTTTTAAAAGTTATTTCCTTAAAACTTGCAAATAAGTTCGAATTCGAATATCACGAATATTAGTCATTTTATTAACGGGAGGCAGACGTTCTTCCTTTCTAGCCTATCTCGATCGAAGTCCAAACACATTGCACGCATTAGCGTATGATCACGATGTGAAAGTTTATATTAAGAAATAATTTATCGGGTTCCTTTCTATCTTGAAAATAAACCGTGTATGATATTTCGAAGTTAAGCACTCAATACTGGGAGCAATTACATAGAGAGCTACTCACATAAAGCTAATCACATAGAGCGTTAATGACATAGAGAGCGAGTAACTCAACTGCGGGTACTATTTATAACGGCAATCTGACAAATGATCTCTGATATACGAGGTGTTTTGACCTACTTATTCCCTGTATACTATTATTCTGAATTACGCTGATATAATTTGAATTTACTAAAAATTTTGAAAAATGAGAAATTTCTGCCTCTTAACAAATAATTAAAATTACGGAACGATGAAAAATGTTGTAATATGGTGATTCTAATACTATGGTCGCGATGTGGTGTTAGAGCACATACTCCATCGTCCTATCGCCCCCCCCCCCTCCACAAAATAAATAAATAAAAATAAAAACACAAACACTTTAGGTTTTCCTGTACTTTATGATTTTTGCAAATATCTCGAACAAAAAATTAAATATATATAAAATTTATTGATGCCAACGTAAGAAAAGACTATTTCTTTGGCAATGGAACAGCTTTTTCAAATCGGCAGCGTAGGAAGTGAATCAAACCAGAAATGAAACAGCAACAGGAGAAAATGAGGCTGCTAGTACGACGTACAGATGGTAGCTTCCTTTTGCCTGTTGGTAATAAATGGTTACGTCGTCTGTCGCATGAGAGGGGAAAATCAGAAACTTCTCAAGCCCATCCCCTATATGGACATCAACCAGCAAACCAACGATTAAAATCCAGGAAGAGTTTCCTTAGATCTACGGAGACTCTAGTTGGGACATTGCAGCAATGCCGAACCGAACTATGGCGTGCAAGGTATACCGGTACTGCAGGATGGTTTACACCACGTGAAAAACTACCACCCGGCTACACAGAGAAGTGGAGTACATGGAGATCACTCAACAGACTACGTTCAGGTGTCACAAGATGTAAGAGTAATCTGGTTAAATGGGGCTTCCTAGTGGAGTCGCCACTCTGTGAATGTGGAGCAACGCAGACGACCTCCCACCTGCTCCATTGTACCCAGTGTCCAGCAACATGCACACCAGAAGATCTGCTACATGCAACACCAAATGCAATACAGGTCGCTAACTTCTGGGCATCAAAAGTGTAAATAATTGTCTTGTAAATATGATGTATTCACATAATATATAAATATTGTGCATTAGTTTACACATTCTAAGTGCTTCTGACACGAATAAATAAATAAACTAAGTGTCGTAGAACTGGGACTAGAGACAAATGGAATAAAGAGTAAGGAAGACAAAAGTTACCACTGCATGAGCTTCAGAGTGTTCGATGGAATGCCCGTGCTTGGCAACGTAGACTGTTAAGTGGAGGTGAGCCAGAGGTGCAGATGCCTGAGGCGGTTAGTCAGCGCGGATTTCGCAGCGCGCGGCAGGTGTATGGGCTGGTTAAGCGGTCGCGGTCACCGGCAGTCGTACGGCGTCGGCAGCGTGCGGGCTTCGGTTGCGCAGACCCTCCGCCATCCACAGCGGCGAGTGCCTGCCTGCCTTACCGCTGATTCACTCCACACTGCACTGCAGCGACGCCGAACAACGGAATTCACTGTCTAACGCCACAGGCAACAGCAAACCCAAGTCTTCCTCTTTCACTAAATCTGTTTTCAGGTATCAACTAGACCAAGGAGGTTAGAATACAGGGAGACACCCTTACGCTGAAAAAGTGAAGCCTGCCTCCTCCACATTGCTAAGTTTGCGGGAAGTGCCCGAAATGTATAGCTAATGTTTTTTGTCACTTAAAACAGGAATAAAACGGCCGATGGTTTTGCTGTGATGTACAACGTATTAAAAAGTGCAAATTAGTCATTAAAAATTAAGTTTTCAAATATATTATGAGTATTCATTACTATTTATTCAAGAAAGTATATTGTTTGAAAGTACATACTTTGCAGTGACTGATAGTTCAATGCATTAACAGTAAGAGGGTCGACTTCACGCATAGTTTTAACGGAAAAATAGCATTCAAAAACTGACCAAGATGGCGGACAGGCATCAACTGACCTATGTGCTCGGCATATATAATGCCATCTCCCTTTATTCTAACCTCCTTGAACTAGACAGCCATCTTCATTTGCTTGCCGGCCGCGGTGGCCCAGTCCCGGTCTGCACGGCCACTACGGTCGGGGGTTCGAATCCCCCCTCGGGCATGGATATTTGTGCCGTCCTTAGTATTAGTTAGTTCATAAGTAGTTTGTAAGTTTAGGGACTGATGACCCCGTAATTAAGTCCCATAAGCTGTACAAACATTTGAATTTGATTTCTCCTATTTTACTGGGATGGTCATGTCTCCCTAAGTAGGTGGGTGCTACCAAAATATTTTCACATTCAGAAGTAAAAGTTGTCGATTCAAACTTCGCAAACAGATCACGCCGCAATGAATAACGTCTTTCTTTTAATGATTTCCACGCCTATTCGTGCAACATTTCCGTGACGCTTTTCCCCCCGTAAAACAAAACGAGCTGCCCTTCTCTGAACCTTCTCAATATCTTCCGTCAGTCCCACCTCGTGAGGGTCCCACAATGGGCAACAGTACTCCAGGAGAGGACGCACAAGTGTGATGTAGGCAGTCTCTTTGGTGGAGCTGTTGCGTCTTCGAAGCGTTCTGCCAATGAAACGTAACCTTTGGTTCGCGTTCCCCACAATATTTTCTACGTGTTCTCTCCAGTCTAATTATTAGCGAAGAAGAGTTGAAACCAACAGTAAAATGTTTCAGTCAAGCTGTTACGAGTAAATAAATACGCCGATAGGAATAAACATACATGCAACTGTTGAAAAAAAGCATTTTGTTGTTGTTGTTGAGGTGTCTCTTCAGCAGTTACAGTTTTACGTGAGATATATCGTACTTCACGACGGTACAGAGCCTGACTATTTGCGACAATGGTACTGTAGTAAACCTGCTATCGAAGAAGTAGCAGCAATCATTAATGGTGTAAGAGAAAATGCACGACATGTACGCAGAATGGACAGTCTACTGCAATATAGCGCCGCGCGGAAAGGCCGCTTGGTCTCAGGCGTCATGCTATGGGCTGGGCGGCCGTTTCCACCGTAGGTTCGAGTCCTTACTCGGGCATGGGTGTGTGTTGTCATCAGTGTTAGTTTGTAACTCTAGTGACTGATGACCATAGCAGTTGCGTCCAACAGGTGTACAAGCATTTGAACATATGCAACAATTAACAATAGCAACTGATCCGACAAAAGACGAAAGCAAGGAGTTGTAGAAACGAGATTAACGACGAAAAACATCATAGATACCTCTAATTAAACTAGGTGCAGGAATTATGCTATCTTGAACGCAAAATAAGACATGATGATTATGGATGTAGAGAGGTGGGACGTAAATGATAGTGTACAGGTAATTTGAACAAAGAATTTAGTGAACGAAATACTATTGGAATGTGTCGTGAATTGCGGGAAATCGGCAGAGAATACATTCGAAATCTTTGACATACAATAGTGTTCAAAATTAGATGGATCGCTGAGAAGAAAAGTTCTCCGGAAAACTATCAAGTAGAAGAACGTGTGGAAAACGTCGACTATAAAATGGGATAAGATTATAAGATATTAAAGAATGAATTTCATGATTTTAGAGGGAATAGTAGAAAATTAGAGAGACTGCAATATCTAAAAGCGATGTAATATCGCATCGAACTTTCATTTGTACAGCGAAGTGCAATGACTCAACGTGGAATCAAAAAGTCGTTGAAAGTACCCTGCAGGAATATTGTTCGACGCTGCCTTTATAGCAGTCACTAACTGTGAAAGTGTTTCCGGTGTAGAATTTCGATTATGTTCCGTAAATGGGATGTGTACCCAAATTAGTTACTGGAATTGTCCAGACTATTCTTCCAACCAATAGCGAACGACTGTTGCCCTGTGATACGGTGAATTGTGATGCATATCGGCCCCGTCGTTGTTTGGGAACAGAAAGTCCATGAAGGGTTGCGAATGATCTCCCAGAATTTCGCGTCAAGGATCGGTTCATTCAGACGAAAGGACCCAGTCCATCTCGTATAAAAACAGTTCACACCATTATGGAGCCAACGTCAGCTCGCACAGTGCCTTGTTGAAAATTTGGGTCCGTGGGATCGTAAGCTAAGTACAGCCCTCGAACTCTGCTAACAGCACCTACTAACTCGAATAGGGACTCATTTAACTGAGGCACGGTTTTGCATTCATATAAACTTATGTCGTGACAAGCACAAGAGAGGCACTGTGGGTGATTTCCAGCTGTTAGCAAAAACACTAGGGTTGGTCGTCTGTTGCCATATCCCATTAACGCCCAGTTCTGTCGCCCTGTCCAGTAAAATCGGTGTACGTTCCACCTCCACTTTCATGAACCACAGAAATTGTTGAGGTCGGCTGGGGTGAGTACGTCAATGATGCAGATAGGCGTAACATGGGTGCAACCACAGCCGGCCGCGGTGGCCAAGGGGACTGTGGCGCTTCAGTCACGGTCCGTACGGCCACTACGGTCGGGGGTTCGAATCCCCCCTCGGGCATGGATATTTGTGCCGTCCTAGTTCGTAAGTAGTTCATAAGTTGTTTGTAAGTTTAGGGACTGATGACCCCGTAGTTCAGTCCCATAAGCTTTACAAACATTTGAACATTTGTGCAACCACAGCGGAAGGGTGCCTGGAGAGGCCAGACAAACGTGTGGTTCCTAAAGAGGGGCAGCAGCCATTTTAGTAGTAAACTATTTCGGAGGTAAAATAGTCTTTTCTGAAAGCATTTATCTTGGGTGCAGCATTGCACTGGAGTGAAATATGAACGCTAAGGAGTTCAGATAGCAAGGTGATAGAATCGTTTGAAATTTGGTGCTGATGATTTAGATGGGTAGTTCAGATAACGAGGAGGTGCTCAACAGAAGAAATTTATGCCATATCTTCACTAAGAGATGGGATACATTTGTGGGACACATTTTGAGACGCCAAGGAATACTTACATTAGCAAATTATTTATAAAGGACGAGAAGGAAGAAGAAAGAAAGGAAAGACAGTGGTTGCATTAGGGCATTGCACTGAAACAATGATGACATACGATAATGTGAGCCCAACCGGGAATCGAACCCGGGTCTTCCGCTTCGGGCCAGCGGTCGCCTTAACCACTTGGCCACCCGTGCTCGCCTCCCGTCCGTGTCAAATTCCCACAAGTCGCACGCTATTGCTGTAGCGCCCCTATCGTCTATGTCCTCTTACACTCGCCGTTATGGGTTTCTGTGCGAGGTGGAACGTATGACCACATCTGCGGTGAAGTAATTGGAGCTAATGCAGTCTTCGCGTGTATGTACTTATTATACTGGTATGGTGTCCTTCTTTCGTACATGTCCGAAAGAACAGCAATATAACACTGTAATTAGCATTGGAGGGAAGTGTGTGGAGTATAAATGACAGAGGGCGACCGAGAATAAGCACGTTCAAAAAGATTTAGGCTGCCTTTCTCCAGAGAGACAAGGCTTGCGCGGGAGAGGGTAGCGTGGAGAGTGCTGTAAGACAGACTGAAGCCCACAACAACGTTCCACATTCATTTACGCGGTTAATTCGCGCTGTATTGGTTGTCTGTTAGCATAGACACCTCCAAGCATATGACCGAGCGACGTGGTTTAAATCGATTTCCGGCCATCGAGATCTGGCTTTTCTGTGATTTCGTCTTTCACCATTCTTACACAAACAATCCGACCGTGACCTCAACGCGGTGGTAAACCTTCTTTCCCTCCTGTTGCGTAAATGCCTCTGCCCTCGGTCATTAAGCACAGGTCGATGGCTGCTGCGTTGTCGTAATGCCCGAAATTTGTTATTCGATTTTCGTAACATGTTGTGGTATGCGTGTAGCTACGATTACCGTTTTGCGTGCAAAGTCTGTCGATTCCTGCAGCGTAGCTATAATTACGTGGGAAGTTGCCACGCGATCCATCGGGATATAAATAACAGTTCTGGCAACTATAACGTCTCGTTTATGTTTTAATTAATATTTTTAAAATATTTTAGGGATAACGAATTAATTTTCAAAACAGGGATTACAAAATTTAAAATGTATTATGAATATAATATTAAGTTTAGGCCAAAGTATTTACGGGAGGTGCCAGCTTGGAAGCCGAATATGGCCGAGGGTATTTCTCTGTATAGCCATGTTGTTGTTGTTATGGTTTTCAGTCCGGAGACTGGTTTGATGCAGCTCTCCACCCTATTCTATCCTGAGCAAGCCTTTTCATCTCATAAGAACGGTAACCCACATCAATTTGAATCTGCTTACTATATGCGTCTCTTGGTCCCCCACATACTTCCCTCGAATGCTAAATTTACTATTCCTCGATGTACAGCCATTTAAAAAAATTTTCGCATTGTTCAAGTTAGTTTTGTCTCTCATGTTAATATAGTTCTCTCGTGTTTAATATAACGGAGCTAAAAACGTGTATGAAATTAGTCATTTAATGCAATTATTAAAAGTTATACACGAGATTTAATATCGTGTAATAGTTTGCGATCCGTCTCAGATATATCTAAATCAGTTAGTACATTCGATACATATCGGCTGAACGTGTATGACGGTGCGGACTTCAACTTGATTCAAATAATCTCGGGAATTGTGATTTGTATTTAGAGAGTTAAAGGGCATTTTCATTGAATCTTTAAATATTTGTTAATATAGCCGGACACAGAACTTACGAGTGTATATTTATATAATTATAACTCTCGGTGAATGAACGGACGTGCGTGAAATTATCGATTGGAATGTCCTATCAGAACGCAGACCATATAATACTTCATAGGCATTAAGTATCAGTGTAGAATCGCATTAGAACGTACTGAGGTGTGAACTTTGATAGAAATTAATATGAAGAAGCCAATTCCATGAACAGCATTTTGCTAGGCAACACATGAGACTTCCTTGGGCAAAATACACCACGTTTACGGTTACTAAAATCAAGCTAGTTTTACAAGTGAGGGCCCGAACGTGTGTTTTGTTCTGGCATGCATGTCAACGGAAGCGTAAATTAAATATCAAAGCAGTAACGCCGGGAACATACGCTCCCGTACTTTGGTTTACGCGTAGTGTAACTAGAGGAATGCCAGACAACGTACCGGCCTTTTACACCTTGTGTACCGTAACTTGAGGTGAAATGGAACAGAAAATGTAGTTTTTACTGAAAATTAATCTCTAAATATTGCAGTACAACTCTGAAAATTTAAATATAGTATCCCTAGTTATTCTTACATCACTGTTTTGCAAGGATAAAAATCCTCTATCAAAACCCTTCTTTATATTTTAATCTAAATTGTGTTCCAAATCACCCCAGGAGTTGCATTTAAAACATGTGTAGTGGTTAATTGGAACGCAGTAAGCAAATCTAACAGAACTTTGTTGTGGAGGGTGCCTTTATACTCGTATTCCTTCTGTTTAATGTTAATTACGAGGTGGAACACCTCTCACTGTCTGCTCCAAATTTCTGAAATAGTTTTATATCTACTCTGTTAACTTGCACCCTAGCTCTCTTTACATTTTCACTTAAACGTACTGCAAGATCTTTGTTACACGAGAGCAGATTTTTCACCCACTCATATCCAGGCCTGTTGCCATCAGACCTCTTTTCCACTTCGGTCCAAATAGCACCTCACTCCTCATTGGTCGTAATTGGCTGACCCCATTCTGCACATATAAATAAACCACTGATTAGAGCCATCTCTTCTTCTACTGCCAAGACGGTTTGTCCACCTATTTTAAAAGGATTTTTATTATTTAACTTCTTTGAGAGTGTACTAACAGGTGTTCCATATTTTTTTTTTTTTTAGAAACATTTCTGAGAGATATTTTATGTGTCTTGACTTCATTCAGAGCTTTCTGGAGGCTAATCTCGCGATAGTTTTGATATCCAGCTGGCCCAATCTTCTTTTTGTACACTCGCAGCATGTTCCAATTCACCCTGAAAACATACGATTTTGCACATTTACACCTCTACCTAATAAATAAACAAACATAACCTAATTTTGCACACATCGTGACTGATCGTTGCCGTTAAGATACCGATGTCAGAAACCTGTATTACTATTACCAGAGTAGCTGTGCAGTAGTTTGTTTTCAGATTTTCATATTACGGGAAATTTTACACTAAAATATAAATATTTTTTGGAGTCGTATACCTCTTTCACACACACAATTTTAGTTATCAATGTAACAACTAGTAGCTATCTCTGGTGACTATGTGAGGTGGTTTTCATTAGTTACACCAAAGCATCTCTCCGCAGCAAAGATGATTTCTTGAAATGAACGCAGTGTTCTATTTCACCCCAGTAGTTCCAAATCACCCCAAGTTACGGTACGCGATGCTGCCCCCGTTGCTGCGTGCATCGGCTGACCCGTGACTCGGTGAGTCTGCAACAAGTCAGCGACCGCATCTGGCTGCGACAGGCAGGCGGTATGTACCTGCGTGGCTCTGCGCCGGGCTGCCGGTAGCTGGGTGAGAGTGGTCAGTGCCATAGCACCCGCGCCCCTCGGCCGTCGTGCGTGGCTGCGTGCCACTGGTGCGTGGCGGTGGGGGCGCCGCGCCGCCGGCCACGGTCGATAGCAAGCCGCCGGGTCGATACCGACACCGACCAGCCAAGCGGCGCCAGCCGAAGCCGGCCGTGCCTCACTTTTCTTCTGTCCGCCCAGCCAACACAAAGCTCCCTAAACACACGATACATTTTCTTGCGAAAGTCGAATACTCGAAGCGTGGACGGCTTTTCTGCAATCGCGTAAATTAGGGGTCAACCACGGCGCGGGTTGCGACTATGACGTCAATAACCTATCGATTGTGCCGAGTGTGGAGTTCTAAATTTTCGAGTGCGATGAACACTGCACATGCGCAGAAACAGCGGCTGCATTGCCCAGCAGAAGACGCGAGGTACTGTTTTGTTCACAACGAAGGCACCTAGTCAGCCATTTTTACTTCACGTTTTCCATCAAAATAATACAAAGTATTTGCTTTATAGGTAAGGTCCGCCTTGAGCAAACACAAATGTTGTTAGTCTCTCCCATACATGTTTCGCTGGCGTTGCAGCATCATCAGTGGGATGTTTAATTCATACTGTCTGTCAAATTAACAATGAAATTCTTGTTACTTTTTGTACATTGTGTGAAAAAACTACAGGTAATTCTGAAACTAATATAAATCGTTTCTTATTTTTATAGGTATACTAGGCCTACCTTTGAAGAACCACAAATACAACTAAATGTGGTATTAAGGTAGGCCTAGTATAACTATAAAAATAAAATACAATTTATTAGTTTCAGAATTATCTGTAGTTTTTACACTTAATGTACAAAAAGTAACAATCATTTCATTGTTAATTTGACAGACAGTATGAATTAAACATCCCACTGATGATGTTGCAACGCCAACGAAACATATATGGGAGAAACTAAAAACATTTGTGTTTGCTCAAGGCGGACCTTACCTACAAAACAAATTTATTTGTAAGCAAACACGTAGATTGAATAGCTTTTTAAATCAAGATGAATACAAAGCATATTGATTGTGGGTTACTTTTTATGTTTTGTAGAAATGGAGTGTACGAAAGAAAGCGTTAAGCCTCTTATTTCGGCTTATGAAAATACAGAATATCATTTATATCACAATAAGGTAAATTGAACCGCCCCTGGTATTATTTGTGATTTTTTTTCCTTTTGTGTGTGTGTGTGTCTGTGTGTGTGTGTGTGTGTGTGTGTGTGTGTGTGTGGCCGCGGTGGAGTAGCCGAGCGGTCTAATGCGTCTCGTTGCGGAACGCGCGGTTGCTCGTCGTTGAGGTTCGAGTCCTCCCTGGGGCATGGGTGTGTGTGTTTGTCCGCAGGTTAGTTTACCTAGGTTTAAGTAGTTTGTAAGCTACGGACTGATGACCACGCAGTTTGGTCCGATAGATTTACAAACATTTGAACATTTTGTGTGTGTGTGTGTGTGAGAGAGAGAGAGTGTGTGTTTCGGTGACTGCAGATACTGAAAGAATCATATATTTTCTAGAATACAAGGAAAGAAATGCTCAAAGTAGTGGCAAACGAAGTATTAGCAGTTTCAAATCAAATGTTCAAATGTTTGTATATTCTATGGGACTTAACTACGGGGTCATCAGTCCCTAAACTTACAAACTACTTATGAACTACTTACGAACTAGGACGGCACAAATATCCATGCCCTAGGGGGATTCGAACCCCCGACCGTAGTGGCCGTGCAGACCGTGACTGGAGCGCCTCAGTCTCCTCGGCCACCGCGGCCGGTTATTAGCAGTTTGCCCGAAACTTCAGCTGAAGATTGTAAATCTAAATTTGGCATTCTGCGGTCAGATTACGGAACGGAATTAAACAAAGTTCGCCAGAACGAAAAAGTGGGTGTTGTGCACCAGATGTTTACCATCCTAAAGTGTGGTGCTTTGAACAACTTGTCGAAACATGACTTGTTAATTCGTAGGAAGTTTCCAATGCATCTGCGTCTTCAGGTCGCAATTCGTTCACGAGCATTACGTATATCCTCTTTCCTCCTTCTCGTCTTTGCCATCATGATCGCATCCAAACGCCTCTCTTCCTGCCTCTGCGCTCTTTCCTTGTGCCTTCCTGCAAAGCGGCGGCTGTTACTACCGTTGCTGCAGCCAACACCACAAGATTTTCATCCATTTCACTGTGTTGGATAAAAGATTGTGATTAAAATGCAAATCAGCACACGAAGTACTACAATAACCACAGCGCAAAGACCGCCCAACAGACAACACACACACAAATTTCGAAGCTATCGTATGAACGCAAACGATCACGCAAAACAAATGAAACCACCAGGGGCGCTGCTGTCGACACGCTCGGTTCGAGTAGTCGACCGAGACAAGTTGAAATGTTTGTAAATCTATCGGACCAAATTGCGTGATCCTCAGTCCGTAGCTTACAAACTACTTAAACAAAGGTAAACTAACCTAAGGACAACACACACACACCCATGCCCCAGGGAGGACTCGAACCTACGACGGCAAGCAACCGTGCGATCCGCAGCGAGGCGCCTTAGACCGCTCGGCTACTCCATCGAGGCACCGAGACAAGAAAGTCACTCGTGCAAAAGCGGCTTAAGGCTTTGTTTATAACAGGGAAGGTGTGGCCAATTGCCTTGCTGAGCCTAAACCGCTGCTCCTCATACAAGGCGAGTCGCAAGTCGCAGTACACCCTTTTACGACGGTTGAAACTTAAATAGTGGGATCTATTTATTCACAACCGATACAAAAGCGTTACATGTTTGCAGCTGTCACCAGCGTTGTGTAGAACCCGTTGCCAGCGATGTGGAAGGCGTAGTATACTGTTAGCAGAGCCTGTTCTGTTGATGGTGCGAAAGGAGCGGTCTACTGCCTGTCGATTCTCTGGAACATTTTACCCTCAGAATAAGCTCAAAGTCACAAGAACTTTGGGGCTTAGGGTGGTTGGTACAGTACTTCCGCCTCCCATCGACCGAACAGAGCAGCCAAAGCTTGCGCTTTATGCGCCCGCGCATTGTCGTACAAACTGATGGTGTGTTGCACAGAAAGTGTTACCGCTACTTTCTCAAACCTGACGGCAGGTGATGCTCCAAAAACTATCAGTATTACTGTGCCCTGGCTGTCTGTCGTGGAGGAACGTAATGCGTTTGGATAATACCATGACAGTCACCATACTTTCACCATACTGGGGCTCTGAAGACCTTGATGACACTGTCGTGCTGTATGACCTCTGGCCCATTGAGCCTTGATCTAACTCTGTTCTTCCTGTTTCGAAAACATAGTGATACCGTAACGTTAGGTGGCTCGCTCACAAATGACTGTATTTCCCTCGACTGTGCATTAAGCCGCTATGATCCGATGCGCCGTCGAATCCTCCCCCGGGCATGGATGCTTGTGTTATCTTTAGTGTAAGTAGTTTGTAACTTTAGGCACTGATGACACCGCAGATAAGTCCCATGAGCTTAACAAACATTTGAACATTTGATTGCGCGCACGCCCGTGACGTGGGACGGGCGAGTCCATTTGTTCGCTGGTAAGGTAGGTATGTCAACAACGTGTGCTATCAGCGACTATAGTACATTCTTTTCCGTAGTGTCTCCACAGCAGTGTTGCCACTATTTTAGTTCCAACCCTTGTATTTCAAATACTCTGCACGAGATTTGTAACGTGAATATTCCTGTTAAGTATGCGTGAGATGGTCTATCTTTTACGGTATATACCGGACGTGAGCGTCATCTTGTGATCGGCCTTCTTGAATTTAAGAAGGAGAGAACGCCGACTCGTCGACACATATTTCGATGAAATTTACGGTACATGTAAGGCGAGGTGACACATGAAAGTGCCCCAAGTGGGAACTCCAGACGGTCAAGCGTTTAGGAATTTTGATACGGGTCTATCACCATTTGTACCTCATAAATTGTCCCTATTCGCTCTAACTGCTTCATGTATGGTGCTCATTCCCAATTCTTCTTTGATTTATGCGTTATGGACACCCTCTCGCCATTGTTGCCGTCTGTTAGTACTTATAATAATTCTTTCTACTTTCATAGCTGTAACTTCAACCTTATTAACAAGATAACCTGTATGCACCCAGCTTTCACTCGCATACAACAAAGTTGGTCAAATAAAGGGCGGTGAACTGGTAATTTGGTACCGAGTTCCTTTTTGCAGAAGAGTGTAGATCTTAGCTGAGCACTCACTGTATTAGCTTTGCTACAACTTCATTCCAGTTCTTTCACTATGTTGCCCTTCTGTGTGAAAATACATCCTAAGTAATTGAAACTGTCCACCTAACTTTGTTTCCCCTATTTAGCACTCAATTTGTTTAAAACACTTTCCCACAGACATTACTTTCTTATCGGAGATGCTGATCGTCATACCGTAATCCTTACACCTCTGATCTAGCTCTGAAATATTAGATTGCAACCTTGCAATTGAATCTGCCATCACAAATGTCAGTATATTCGAGACAGCTTACGTTGTTTCTACCTCTGAACTGCCTCTATGTATTTCTATAAACTGATCTACTACGGGTCCCACAACACTTGAGCAATACTCAAGATGGTCGTACAAGCGATTTATACGGGGTCTTCTTTACAGATGAAGTACAGCTTCCCAAAATTCTCCCAATAAACCGAAGTCGGGTGTTCGCCTTACTCACAGCTGTCCTTACATGTTCGTTCCATTTCAAAATGTTTACAAATGTTTGTATAGCTTATGGGACTTAACTACGGGGTCATCAGTCCCTAAACTTACAAACTACTTATGAACTACTTAAGACTAAGGACGGCACAAATATCCATGCCCGATGGGGGATTCGAACCCCCGACCGTAGTGGCCGTGCAGATAGTGACTGGAGCGCCTCAGTCCCCTCGGCCACCGCGGCCGGCGTTCCATTTCATATCGCTCTGCAATGTTACACATAGATATTTGAACGACGCGATAGCATAAAGAAACTCACTACTAATGCAGTATTCGAACATCATCCAGTATGCTATTACAGTCAGTAAAAGACGACACCCTCCTATACACCACAGCATCTTCAGCAAACAGCCGCAAATTACAAGTTACTCTGTCCATCAGATCATTTTAGAAAGTAATAGCGGTCCTATCACACTCCCCTGGGGCACGCCTGACGATACACTCGTCTCTAATGAACACTCGCCGTCGAGAACAACGTACTGCGTTCTATTACTTAGGAAGTCTTCCAGCCAGTCACAAATCTGTGAACCTATTCCATAAGCTCGTATCTTCGTTAGCAGTCTGCAGTGTGGCACCGCGTCGAACGCCGTTTTGAAGTCCAGAAATCACAATCCGCCTGTTGCCCTTCATCCATGGCTCGCAAGATGTCACGTGAGAATGGACAAGCTGAGTTTCACATGAACTTGATACTCCTATTTAATTATTTTACGGCTACTGACAAATCCTGTTAGCCACGTATGCGAAATGGTAACAGTAGGCACTTGGTGAGCCGGGTTGTGAAGTGAACCTGATTCAGGCGTCTGTGAAGCCTACGGCTGGATCGAATTTCCGGCTCCTCGCCGCTCCAGCCCGGCGCTCCAGATTTCAATGAAGTAATTTTCTGCTCGCGCGGACAAAGGGAATTGCGAATCGGCGACACAGTAACTTCATCATATCTCACGGAGAGGATAAGACGTTCTCGTTATCCGCCGCCTGTTGAGAACGATTGCTGCGCTGCCTCGCACCGTCTTTTTTCATTTTTTATTTCAGTCTCATTCTTCCCGTGTCTCTGCTGTACTTCCTCTCCCTGGATTTTTCACTTTAACTTAGTAGATGAAGTGACACAAAGTCATTAAAGACGGGCGAAGTAAGATTTCCAATCACTGTAATAGAAAGACTTTGACTCGATTCTTCCCCGGCAGCCTGCTGTGTACTGATGGTTCTCTTACTCTGAGAATATAGAATTTATGAAATGGGTGGATACTTGTTTCAGGATCAATTCCAAAGCTGTAAGGAAAGCGTTTGCAAAAGCACCGTCTCCAGCTTACAATTCTAAGGCCGTACGTGTCACATACGACACATAATCTACCGTGAAGAACAGATGTGATAACCTAATCGCAATCTTATCTTTTCACGAATTCAGAAGAACAGAAGGCTCTTGTAATTGCTTGCTTAATAAGAAGTAGGTTGTCACATATTGTACTCACGAAGTAACGCCTGACGAGACGTTCTGTTTTAGTGGTTTACTAGTTTCAGTTATCGGTACGATTACTGTAAGAGTATCCTACATTACCATAAGTCTGTTTGAAGCGAAGAATAAATATCATAAATTACTGTCCAAAATGTTACCACAACTTTTCACTTTTCGATGTAAAGAATAATAATAATAAAAAAAGGCAGAGGCAACGATGAAGTATGAAACAGGGCACGCATTCCAGAATGGTATTTTCACACTTCAGCGGAGTGTGCGCTGATATGAAACTTCCCAGACGGATTAAAACTATGTTCCGGAACCGGGATTTGAACCTGGGACTTTTACCTTTCACAGGCAAGCGCTGTACCGACTGAGCTATCCCGGCACGCTTCACGGTCCGTCCTCACATCTTTACTTCCTCCAGTACCTCGCTTCCTACTTTACAAACTTCACAGAAGCTCTACTGCGAATCTTGCAGCACTCCTGAAAGAAAAGATATGGTGGAGACATGGGTTAGCCACAACCTAAGGGATTTTTCCTGTCTCGGGATAACTTAGTCGGTAGAGTGCTTGACCGCGAAAGGCAAAAGTCCCAGGTTCGAATCCCGGTTCCGGAACATAGTTTTAATCAGCCAGGTAAATTTCAGGTAACGCATTCATCTTCTCTATTTACATCCTGGCGAGGTGGCTTGCCCCCTCCCCCTCTCCGACGAAGTGGTGAATATAAAGAAAAGAAAGTACGCAATGTTAATTATTTTTAATAAATGATTCATGAAGGCATCGGCGTGATAGGCAGTCATACGTCCCTGTGTTGTGAGGGGAGTGGGGTGTTAGTCGCGTGAAGTTGGTGCCAGGATTAATATATAAATAGGGTGTCCCATTTTAATCTACTCCGACCAATATCTCTGGAATGGCACATTTCAACAAAAAATGTCTCTTGTGAAAGTTGTATGGTTTGAAGGGGGTCATGAAATGATTACCTCTCTATGACCATGAACCCTGTTTTCGAGATCAAACCAAGGTCAAGGTGATTTCTTCAAATGGTAACCACTATTTTTTAATTCCATATTCGTATTCTACATGAAGAAATACGCATTTTTTTTTAGGGAACAGTTTTTTCGAAGAACCAATTGTTTGCCGGAAAATAGACTTCATTGTAACTTTCCCAGGTGACCAGTATCTCGAGAACGAAGAACAATCGGGAAACATTTTCCATGAAAAACTTGTGCAGTTTCTGAACTCTGTCCACTGGGGAAATGTTCTTGAAATTTATATATACATATATCTTTTGATGGCAACAATGGAAAAAAAAACTTGATCTCATTGAAGTAAGAGGGTTTCAGTGGAAATCAACCTCTGAATGTTAACAACAAAACTGATACAAAATATCGATGAGTGTCTACTTAACATTACTTATCTTTACATTGCCCCCCCTCCCCCGAAAATATATGCCATATTCGCCGCTGGGTAGTGACTGTATGTTAGTTACGATGAGTGTGAGAGTACTTGGTGGACATTAGTGTATCGATATTTCTGGTGAACTGGTGCAGCGCCTGGCGGCAAGTGGCCGTGTAATGGGCGGGCGCGGTAATGGCTTCTCTCGTGTAATGGAAGCCGCCTCAATGCGCCTCCCCGCTCCCATTACACGGCCGCTCCCGCTAAGTGCCTGCTGCCAGCACTTAATGCGCTAACCATCGCTCCACGTTCTCAAGTCATTCAAACTATCTGCAACTCTTTTCGCTTATTGCCCATTCGTCTACTTGTATCACTGTTAAACTCTTTCTGTGGTACGTAATTTCTGAGACTTTCCAGTCATCTAAGATAGAGGTAAATAGCCTACATAAAACAGTAATATAACTATATTTCATAATTAAAAAACACAGGTAAGTAATTAGTGACGAACCAGTGAGTGGGTGCTGGAAGCTCAGCTGTTCGTGCCGAGCGAGTGTCACTTTCGACTAGCGTGTATCATACGCAGAAATGCAAAGCCTGTAAATCTACATTGGTGGAAATGACGCATGCAGACACTACTGCGGTTAAGAACAGGTGTTTAAGAATGGACTAACATGCCCAGAGTCGCAGCGGAGCGGCCGAGCGCATTGAGGCGCTATGTTACGATGCGCGAAGCCGTTCCCCGTCGAGGGTTCGCATCCCCCTTCGGGCATGTATGTTTGTACCGTCTTTAAGCTAGTTCATAAGTGGTTTGTAAGTTTAGGGACTGATGACCCAGTAGTTAAGGCCCATAAGCTATACAAACATTTGAACATGCCGAGAACTGTAATTACTTGGTAAATTTAGCCAGCTTATAGTTTTTTTTTAAATTATATTCAGCTTGTGTTTAAGGTTTTTAATCCTTTTTATTTACGGAAATATCAAGTTTCGACTAAAATACAGTCATCTTCAGATTATACTATTATCCTGTCTCAAGTATGAACATATCTTCCAGACCCGGCCGCGGTGGCCGAGCGCTGTGCGGCGCGCCACTCACGGTCTGCACGGCCACTACGGTGTGGGGTTTGAATCTCCCCTCGAGCATGGATATTTGTGCTGTAATTAGTATTACCTAGTTCATAAGTAGTTTGTACGTTTAGGGACTGATGACCCCATAGTTAAGTCACATAAGCTCTACAAACGTTTGAACGTCTTATCTTGCAGAAACAAGGAATCTCACGTCAAAAAGTGAAATTGATGAACTAGGACGGCACAAATATCCATGCCCGAGGGGGGGATTCGAACCCCCGACCGTAGTGGCCGTGCACACCGTGACTGACGCGCCGCAGTCCCCTCGGCCACCGCGGCCGGCTAAATCCTATTCCTTGATTAGCCTGTCATTGTGTACTTCTTGTCACAATCCATTTTGCAGTGCCTTTTATGGTTACCGTTCCTGCACGTAAAGTTTCATCGCTTGTTAGCATCGATTGCGGTTTCGTCTGCTACCACCGAGGCCGTCTTTGTTGTTTCAACGCTCAGCTGTTCACGCATGCGAGTGTGTGCGGGCCGCCTCGCGGTGTGGGGTTCCATCCATGGCCGCGGCTGGTGACCATATTCCGAACATGGAGAGAGTGACTGATCGTACTTTTCACATCGTCACACTTTCGCACTGGGGTGTGAATCGTTGTCAAGTCGACCATTTAACATTCCAGTTAAGATGTAGCAGGTGGAACCCATTATAAGTTGCACTGTCTTCACATCTTTCTAGTCGCCTTCCTCTCCAAAGATTCTTCCGGTAACAGCGGGGCCCATGTCAGCGTTGTTCTGGGTGTTGTTGTTGTGTTGCTGTGTGCTGTAATATTTGTGGTTCTGATTTTCCGCGGCGGATTACCCGTGCGTACTGAGGTGCCATGCTGCGGTGCGCGCGGCCGTTCGCCGTCGGGGGTTCGAGTCCCCCCCCCCCCTGGGGCATGGGTGTATGTGTTTGTGTGTGTGTGTGTGTGTGTGTGTGTGTGTGTGTGTGTGTGTGTGTGTTTACCTTAGTTTAAATGTTCAAATGTTTGTAGATCTATCGGACCAAACTGCCTGGTCATCGGTCCGTATCTTAGAAACTACTTAAACCTAGGTAAACTAACCTAAGGACAAACACGCACACCCATGCGCCAGGGAGGACTCGAACCTCCATGGCGAGCAACCGCGCGCTCCGCAGCGAGACGCTTTAGTCCGTTCGGCTACTCCACCGCGGCTACCTTAGTTTAAGTAGTTCGTAAGCTTCGGACTAATGACCAAGTAGTTGAGTCCGATAGATCTACAAACATTTGAAAAATTTTGAACTCTCTCTGTTTCATGCCTGGTGCTTATCTTCCGTCTTGTTTTTCTCTGATTAAGTGCAGCCAGTCAACTGCCCTGCGCAACGGCGTAAATTTTGGCAGTGCAATTTTCCTTCCCTTGTCCGAAACTGACCAGTGCGAGTTTGGTATATAATTGTGTATTTTCACGTTATTCTGCGCTGTCTGCGCATGCAGGTGGAGGGAGAAGTTCCCCCACCTAGTTGCTTCATGCGCTTGCTCCTTGAGCCGCTAACGATATCACGCAAACCAAAAGAAACAGTTTGTGGGTAATTTCTCGCGTTCAAGTTTAGAGTTATCTCTATATCTTGGCATTATGGAATTTATTAGTCAGATATTGCAGAGTGCAGAACACATCAAAACATAAATTTTGTAGCACTGAACTATTTAATCTAGCAGGCAGATGCCTGCCTCGAAATGACTCGTCAGCAGAAGGCAAACATGTGATTTTTAATTCTGCTACGCGCCCTCTCTCTCTATTGCCCGTCGGTCTTCGGAAAAGATTCCAACGAACTAAGAAGCGAGATACGTTTGCCATAATAGTTCGCGACCGATCGCGCATATTTTAGTTCGCGACTGATCGCGCATATTTTAGTTCGCAAACGGTAGCTCTCCTTTTAGTCCCAGCTCGGCCGCGAAGTAGGTCACTGTTTTTAGTTCGTCCGCTCTTTTTAGATCGTCCGCTCTTTTTAGTTCGTCCGCTCTTTTCAGTTCGTTCGCTCTTTTCAGTTCGTCCGCTCTTTTTGACATTTGCTACCGCTATTAAAAGAGCTCTTTCTTTTGTTATGACAGCTTTTTTATATAATGAATCAATGTTGCCAAACCGTGTGCTATTACCCGTATTTTTGGGCAATTAGACATCTAATACTTAAGCAAATAAACCATTTATTTACACGAATGGGTGATACAATGGTATTCAGCTACTTTGCATACAGATTACAGGTAGTACTTTACAGCTGTACAATACAGCTGAGCTTCATCTCAGCTCGAAATGACGGCAACTGGCAGAAGGGAATCACGCGATTCAGCGCGCTCTCGCGTCCTCTCGCTGTTCCCCGCCAGTCTTCGGAAAACGAGCGGACAAACTAAGAGGTGAGGGATCTGCGAACTAGTTCGCGTAGTTCGCCTGTATGAGCGCTCTTCCGAACTAGTTCGTTCGCGAACTGCACAAGACTACTATTTGGCAACACAGTTGCATTTCGTTTCTCCGAATGGGGCGGTCTACAAGTGCAGTAGGCGGAGACAGGGATCATCGTGTTTCGGCCCGCCTGTAGTCGCTTTTCCCTCGCTCTAGTCTTCGGAAAAGGAGCGGACGAACTAGGAGGCGAGGGATCTGCGAACTAGTTCGTGTAGCTCGCCTGTGGGAAGGGCTCTTCCGAACTAGTTCGTTCGCGAACTACACAAGTCTACTATTTGGCAACACAGTTGCATTTCGTTTCTCCGAATGGGGCGGTCTCCCAGCCCAGATGGCGGAGCCAGGGATCATCGTGTTTCGACCCGCTTTTCCCTCGCTCTGTTTGGGAGTGGATCACAGTGCTAGCCTCCGCCACGCACTGTCCAGCGAGTATGTAGATGCTGCGGAAGCGGCCGGCGGCTCTCCCACGAGTAGCGCCAGCCTGAATTATGTAGCTGGCGGTAAACAGCGGCTGTACAGTGCCAGTGGCGTGCAGCGCGCCGCTCTTCCGCGCCGTCCCCTCAATAATGGACGGCCGCTTAAAGCCGAACTGCCGCCGCCGCCGCCGCTGGCCAGTTAATTAGCCGGCCTCGGCCTCGCACACTCGCTAATCGAGTTCCCCCCGTTCGCTGCGGCAATCCCCTCCCCCTCCCCTCCCCTCATCTCTCCTCTTTTCGCGTCACAAAATCGCCCGTTTAAATCGCGGGGCCCGGCGCGAGAACCTTTCATTACCGGTCAAAGAGCCGGTTCGCGCCTCTCGGCAAAGGGAAGATGATTTAGCTGCCGCTGGTGTTTACTCGGGATTAAAGGCTCTTCGGCAGCCGAAGAGGCGCGGCCCGCTTTGTAGCGTGGCCGTCTGGCGCCCGAAATTGCCTTCCTGGCAGCTGCGCTAGCGCCGCACTGAATCAGCTGTTCCGTTATAACGCTGCAAACTACACCGGCAATGTTATCAATACCTCCTCTTTAATACGCGATTAAACAAAAGTGGTGGGAAAATTAAAAAACTGGGTCTACAATACTATCAAACTGGTAGCCAACGAAACAGAAAACACGAAACTCCGGATAAACTACTCTGATTTTCACGAACTGAATACAGAAAAACCCGTAAATAAACTACTACGCATACATCAAAAGTTTTTATTATTTTTTTCCGTCAACAGTTGTGTACCTATGTCACTAGTTTCTCTGTTGTTAACCCATTCACAAACAGCCCGCCTTACCTGTAATATTGTTTCCATATTAAAATGAAGTTGTGCTAGTTCACATGTATAGTAGCCCTATCAATCTATGTTAAACTACCGTCACTGGTGTTTCTAATAAGAGAAGCGCAAAGCCTACAAATGTACACTGGTGGATCTGTCGTATGTAAACACTCTTGCGGTTAAGACAAGGTGTTTGAATCTGCACCAACAAGTTTAGTCACACAAAATCTCACTAAAAATTCGTAATTGTTCCTTTTTATCTACCATTATCAAATATTCTCAAATGCCAGCCGCGGTGGCCGAGCGGTCCGCGGCGCGCCAGTCACGTTCTGCACGGCCTCTACGGTTGGGGGTTAGAAGGTCCCCTCCGAAGTGGATATTTGTGTCGTCTTTAGTATAAGCTAGTTCATAAGTAGTTGATATTCATGTAGGGTTTCCAGCCGGATCATCGAGTCATCTTGACACAATATTTCAACGGACCACCTGGCCGCCATCTTCAGGTGCTGAGTCTCGTAGGAAACTGAAGTCTTGCCGTGCCCGGCCGCCTTATATACGCCGCGAAGTACTAACGGCGCGTGCGCCAGAGAGTCGTGGCTGCGTCCTCTGCCGCAAGCAGCCGGTGCAGCGCCTCAGTGGAGAAAACTGGCAGGAACGATGTATCGCTTACATGCGCTAGTTGTCACAGGTGGAGAAAAGAGCACGCTGTTTTTTAAATATGACAAAACTGGATTCCACATGTTGCTAAGAGGGAACCCCTTATCTCTATTTATTAAATTGTCCGCCAACCTAATCTCAATAGATTCCTTTAAAACGCATTCCCAGTAGCGAGACGCAGAAGCAAGTACACGTGTTTCGTCATACTTCATTCTGTGTCCTTCGGTTAAACAATGCTCCGCTACTGCAGACTTGTCAGGTTGTAACAAACGTGTATGTCTGTGGTGCTCGGTGCATCGATCATTGACGGTGCGAATCGTTTGTCCTATATATGCTTTCCCACAGTGGCAAGGAATCTTATAAACACCAGGTTTTCTCAGCCCCAAATTGTCTTTAACTGAGCCAAGAAGAGCCCTAGTCTTGGCAGGTGGTCGAAACACACTTTTTATATTAAACTTTTTTAAAATCCTTCCAATTTTTGATGACACATTTCCAGCGTACGGAAGGAAGGCAACTGATGTGCATTGGTCCTCTTCTGGTTCTTGCGACGGCCCAATCTGCATGGCATGACGGATCTGTCTCTCTGTGTACCCGTTCTCCGTAAACACCAACTTCAGATGTTCTAGTTCCTGTGTTAAGGTATCTGCATCCGATATGGCATAAGCTCTTCGAACTAAAGTTTTCAGGACGCCTGTGCGTTGGTTCGGTGGGTGGCAACTCATTGCATGTAGATATCGGTCTGTGTGCGAAGGTTTTCTGTACACACTATGTCCTAGGGTTCCATCGTCCTTTCTGTACACTAAAACATCCAAAAATGGAAGCTTCCCATCTCTCTCCACTTCCATCGTGAATTTAATGTTGGGGTGGAGGCAATTAAAAGAATCCAGGAACCGATTAAGAGCATCCGGTCCATGAGGCCACACCATGAACGTGTCATCCACGTATCTCCAGAAACAGGTAGGTTTCAGACGAGCTGTCCTCAGTGCCCTGTCTTCAAAGTCCTTCATAAATAAATTGGCGACTATGGGGGATAAAGGACTTCCCATAGCCACTCCGTCATTCTGCTCAAAGTACTGGTCATTAAATAAAAAATATGTAGAGTTCAGCACATGACGACAAAGCTTAGTCATTTCTGCGTCCAGTTTGTCACCAATTAATTCTAAAGACTCTTCAAGAGGGACCCGTGTAAACAGAGATACTACGTCGAAGCTGACAAGCATATCAGATGGACCAACACACAAAGATTTCAACCGTTGAGTAAACACCAAAGAGTTCGCGAACTACACAAGACTGCTTTTTGGGAGGGCAGGCGTACTGAGTTCAGGCGGCAGCAGCAGATAGCACGTGCGGTGCACGTGTCGCCGGGGAAAGCGACGCGCCGGCCGCTGGAAGTGAAGGCACCTGCGGGGGAGGGAGGGGGTGGGGGTGGCAGGAAGCGGCGCGCGACGTGACGAGGGGTGTGGCCGCGCGTGAGTCACGGGGACGCCGGCAAGGCCGCCCCCCACCTGCCCAGGGGACAATGGGGATGCGCGGGGACAAAGCAAAGGTGGCAGCCCTGGCGCACGCCGGCCGCTTACTTCCTTCCTTCCTCGTCCACGCGTCCCGTCACACCCTATTATTAGCAGCCCGACCACTACAGTCGCCAGTCGTACGCATTGTCTAGACCTTACCATACCACTAAGAGCTGCTATGTACTGGCTGAAGGCGGAGAAGTACGACAAGGTCCACGAACTCGTTGGACAAGAGATAACAGAACGGAGGCAACTAATTAAATGGAGAATGGACACAAGGGAAAGGGAATGGGAAAACTGCGAGAAAGGAAGACGTGTCTATGACTTTTTCCCGAATATAAGGGAACGTCTTCGAATGGGTCATATCAATCCCAGCCGGGGTATGATCCACTTCCTAACGGGACACGGCCCCTACCCCACACACCTCACACGTGTGGGTCTCGGTGACAATCCATGCTGTACGTGTGGAGAAATTGGGACCCCAGAACACACTGTCATACACTGTCAGCTCTACAAAACACACACTCACACTATGTTTGACACGACTAAAGACCTAAACGAACTAATACGAGATAAGAACGGATGGGACATAATGAACAGGCTGACGGACGAAGTCTCACTACGAAAAAAAGACGAGTACACACAGAACGTAAGACGTAATGCAACACGAAACGCCCACAACAGAAAACAAAACACTTATGATGAATCTGACACTGAAAACACAAACAGTACAAATTACACCACAGATGACAGCCCCGACACAGAGGACGATATAAACACATACGAAATGTAACCGACAGATATAGCCAATCATAAGAGTCTCAAAATGAGAAAACTCCAGGATGGTAGGACTCTAAGTAAATTTCGAGGCCTCCCACCCTGGACTTACCTCTCTTATTCTTCAAACTGTCACTCAAACCAATCCTTCCTATCTTCTATTATTCTCTTCTTAAAATAGTTGATGTTTTTAAGTTGCCTTTCCATTTTCCTTATGATAAGTTTTTACGTTTTTCTTTGTATTTTTAATTCTAATTATTGTAAATGTATAAAGAAAATAATGTATCATAGTCGCATAAATGTATCACATAGTTTTTGTAATCACGACCAGCTATATATATACCCAAAGGCAGCTAGTCCGCAAAAAGGGTATATAAATAAAAAAATTCTAGCCGACCAACTGATTACACTAGGCAGACCAGACGTCTCGTATTTTACGGGATCGTCTCTTATTTAGACCAAGTGTCCCGTTGTCCCGACAAGTTAAATACGGGACGCATATTGTCCAGTATTTTGCAAACCGTCCCGTATATTTTGAATTAACATCTTTTAAAGTAATGTTAATGTAACCAAGCGGAGGACAAATGTCATACTCATGCAATGAAGGAAACAGGCTTCAGCTCAAAGGAAATGAGGCACGATTTTTGACGTAATTCTTTCATATATTTTCAATATTTCAACCTTTGGAGGCGATCTTTAATATTAAATGCAAAAAAGCACAGGGTGCCCAAAATCGCTATATTAATTTTTAATTGATAAACAATGCTACTATGACGCTGTGTAAAATTACAGGGCCACAGATAGTGATGTCGTCAACGTTTATTGACGCGTTTCGATTGAATCATCTTCAGAATCGTGGAGGGGGGTTAACATAATATGGCGTCAAGGCCCTGCTGAACATTATTCGGAGCAGGGCCTTGACGCCATACAATTTTATTATGTTAACCCCCCCTCCACGATTCTGAAGATGATTTTTATCGAAACGCACCAATAAACGTTGACCACATCACTATCTGCGCCCCTATAATTTTACACAGCGTCCTAAACAGTGGTTTATCGATTAATACTGATATGGGCGCATACCTCAACGACTTCATGTCACGTCCCGATATTAATTTTTAAACATTCACAGGCAACCTATGATTTCTTGCAATTTTTTATATTACTTTATTTTAAGTAATGCTTTCACACGGCACATGCAAGTCTTCGATCTATACAAATTCAGTGATTAAGTTTATTTCACGAGACATGAACAGATTATGTCGCGAAATTGGGCTTACCCATTTCATGTGCTAAACGCAGCTCAAAGATCCGCTTCTATGGAAGCTTATTCAGTAAAGAATTAAAAATTGACCTGAGGTTGATGAAAATATGTTGCAAGAAAGACATGAAAAACAGCTTATTGAGAACGTGAACCATCTTCAGAATATACGTGAAGAGACAATTTATTAATCGAGAACTGTGTAGCGAGTTGGTAAAAACTGGTCTCTCCTTTTCAACTTATTTGGTTCTGAAAATATTCGGAGCAAATAGTGATGTGGAGACAGTGCTCTCCCTCACAAATATTTCATGGACTACGAAAACAGCGTATTTAGTGCGCAAACTGTGAAGCAAGGCATTATAATAAGAACTCATTTTCACAATACTCCGTGTTGTGTTTATGATGTGAAAATACCGACCTCCGGAATGACACACATTCTCCTGCTAAATATAATTCACAGAGAAATACGCAAAGTGCGTAAGTAATCATAACTGTCTTTCTTGCTTGTCTGCATGTGATAACTACTTAAAAAAAGTTTTTCTTTAATTATTAATGCAGTTTATTTGACTTTTAGATGTGCGAGTATATGTTCAAATGGTTGTAGAGCTTATGGGACTTAACTACTATTGTGCGAGTCGTTCTGTTCAAGTGATTGTATTGGACCAAACAGCTGTAGTCACCAGTCCCTTGAGTTAGAAACTACTTTAACTAAATCGAAGGACAACACACACCCATGGCCGTGGAAAGACTAACCTCTGACGGCGAGCAACGGCTTTCTCCGCAGCAAGGCACCTTAGAACGCTCGGCCATTCCGCCGCGTCGAGTAGCTCTTTCGTTAATTTTTGTCTTAGCATCTGACTTGGTATGTCGTAGTTAGTGAGATTACCTTGTATGTAGTTTGTCCCGTCCCAAAAACCCGTAATTACGATGCTTGTCCCGTTGCTTTCATGTTCTTCAACCAATTAAATGCTTTTCCTGTTATAGTAATAGTTTTCTAAAATAAGTGATTTCGAGAAAATGTAAATACGAGAATCACCGAATACGACACGTTAGCGTGGTGAGCAGGAGCAATGGGGAATGGGACGGGGGGGGGGGGGGCGCTGGTTGTTTCAACTCTGTGTGTGCATCAATTCGTGTGTATATGTGGCCATTCATGCTACAGGTAAAGATTAAAGATAACATTTAGTGTCACACGCATCGGTACCCAAAAGTGTCCCGTATTTTTATTTTGGAAATCTGGTCACCCTAGACTACACCCCATCTTCTTTTTAGTTTGGGTCATCTAAGGACCACGCAACAATTTTAATGCTTCTTCCTTTGTTCTTCTTTCTTTTTCCTACAGAACTGAAACAATGCACTCAGTCGCAAAAGTATTCGGACAGCATGTAAAGGTGCATAATTTTGCAGTTTTCCGCATGAATACGGAAATTGCACTTTGTAATGTATTTGGGACTCCGGGAACGACGTCGCAACGAAAAAACACGCGTCAAATACGAAGAATTGTCGTTGGACATGTGTCTGTTACGTGACATTTCCTGAAAACGGCATGGGAAGGTGCAACAAAAGTATTCGGACAAAGGCGGACAACGTGAGAGAACGGTTCATTCCGAGAAGCACGGAGGATGAAGCGACTGCAGTGTGTCCGACGTTTCCGCGAGACGATAGCGATGATTAGTAAACACGTATCGCGAGCCTGTGCAGGTCGACGATGGGACGCAGAGGGAAGTGTTCTACGTCCGAGCAAAGGCAACTTGTCCTTTATCATCACGCGAATAATTTTTCTTTCTAGGACTTCAAGTTTGTAATTCAGTACTGAACATTCACTTGCATAAAGATATCCTGGTTTTATTACTGTGTTGTAACGCTGTATTTTCAAACCTTTAGACAGACACCTTTTATCGTAAATGTTCCTCATTATTCCATATTATGTTCTCTATTTAACGTACTCTTTATCCTGCAGAAAATTTTTAAGCCATTTTCTTGAATCTTTTCCCAAATATTTTAATTTACTTATCCTCTTCTTCTCCCCAATGTCTGTTGCTAAAATATCTAGAGTATTTTTTATGTTTGTCGTAATTTTTTTCACACGGATATTCTTTAACCAGGTTTGTGGCTGTTTCTTCCGTGAGATTTATTTGTATCTTCATTTGTTTGGTTTTATTTCATTTATTTACCATTTTGGGTTCGTTTCGGTTGGTCTACGGCCATCGTTTTTCAACTCTCTTCAGTTTTCATCGCGGTATAGGGGAAAGCGTGCTGGTTCTGACGTTAGGGCGAGCAGAGTCTTCCTAAGTCCAGTTTTAGACAGTCCTGTTAGGCTGTTACCATTCTGGTGTTTGTAAGATGACTTGCAGACCCATCGACATATAATGGATTTATACTTTGTAAGTTAATGTTGAGGCATGCTGCCTTCAGTACCAGACCAGATATTCACACTAGTGTATTTTACGATCCGAAGACGCTGTCTGAGCACACTGAAGCCGTTCACCATGTTTTTTTAATAAATAAATAAAAATAAAACTATGAATGATAAACAACAATCAAATGGCGTAAAAGCCTTTTATGTGTGCTCTGTTATAAAAAAATTACTTGTTTCTTGGAAAAAACCCTCACATTCCTCAAGTCTCCTTAGCAGAATATTGTCACTGTAAGCGCAGCGGATGGGAGCTTTTTAAGACCGAAAGTTGAGTCGATTTATCAGTGTGTGTTACTACAGTACCGTGAAAGGTCTACAAAAAAAGTAGCGAATCTAGAGGCGGGAAGCTACAGTCCCCCTTCCCCCCTAAGACCACGCTGCAGCAAGAATTAGTGGACTTTACAAATAAGCGTGCATGCAAAAGTAGTAGTAATGTTCTTATTTAAGTCAGTGGCCATACTGCACTTCAGTGTAATGAGTTACTGAGCACTTCGACAAACACAGCACACCTTTGCTTGTGCCCCTCGCCGTGCAACGCTGCTTAGCAATAATTACGTATATGGCAACAGCTGCATCAGATAGGCGTACGTCACCGGCTGTCTTGTTGAGCCCTCGCCGCCATTGTCTTCAGACTCAGCGTGGCCCCACTCCCTTCCATCGCCACTCTGATGTCGAACTTACCTGAAACACAATAATACAACGACATCAGTCAAATGCGGTGTTACTGGCGAACATAGTTTACAACAGGTGATCAAACGTAACAAAAAATAAACACTTTACCCCAGAAATCAAACCATGTCACATTTAATCAAAGCTCTTCCTAAAAGAGAGATGTATAAACTAGTAATAACAACAACTAATGGTGCCAACTAGATGCCAGTGTCGTCATTCTACCCTGAAGCAGACAATTAAGAACTGAAGGAGTAAGTACAAATATCATCATTTATAGTTATGATGTTTTATATTCATTCATACGATTTAAAAAAAATTACAAGAAAATGACTTCAGGATGACTTTTCTCACTTCCTTGTTCTCGTGACAAGCACGAGGAAGCGACAACGAGAACGTCTAACTGTGCTTGTATTATTTATGACCATCATTTGAAAAGTAACATCCGATTTTTGGGGGAATGTAAATTGTATCGCAAACTGCCATACAAACAACAACCTCTTTTTTTTTTTTAACATAGTCACCATGAACACTTACACATTATTCTAGTCGTGGCACCAGAGTTTCCAACGCAGCTTCAATGAACTCTACCGTCTAACCGTTAAACCATTTAGTAACAGTTTGTATCTACATGTATCATTTCCGAAGAGATATGCACGAAGAAATTAATTCTGTTTTGAAAAGAGATGACAGTCTGAAGCTCGTTAATAGTAAAGCGATGTTTTGGCAAATTCCGTCATCAAATTCAAGCGTCTAGTCTTCAAGATAGCAGGCGTCCAGATCTTTCCATCGCGAACATTTTATCTTTCTTTATTGAACACTCTTCATTATATGCGCTCATTTCCATTATTCATAGCACCTGCGCCATTAGCTTGAACAATCTGCGGGTGACCTTCAGCAGAACAATGTAGTTTTGAATTTATTATTATGTATAAACTTTAGTGGAGATAAGTGAAAACAGTGTCAAGGTACTTTTTGCCATCACCGTATGCTGAGTTGTGCTGTATAAAAACCCTCTGCATCAGAACGTTCACTCATGTTTAAACTTATTACCAATTAGTTCAACGGTATCAAGGTAGTTGTACGGTACCCTCTTGTTTTGATGGTGTTAGTATGCAAATTATCTTCACGATCGAATTTAAACTGTAGATACTGTCGAAGTCAGTAAGTAACTTACCCCTCTCCTCGCCATCCAAAATACGAAATCTTTTATATGGTAAGGTAGTGCAATTGTGATATTTCGGACAAATGTTATTGTAAGTGGAAATATATTGAAAAAAAGTAATAATTTTAAGTATAGCACTTGTTCCTGAATGTTTAATGAATATCTAAAACAAACATTAGACAATTACAAATGTTGGTATAAACACACAAAAAAAGGTTATAGAATGAAGGAAATTCGATCGAGAAAGTACCACACTAGGTAAAATTGTCATCACTTTTTGGTAAAATTTTGATCATTGGCATCTTCCACATAAAAAGCAGTTTTTCCCTCGATCACCAACGCATACTTCGTCGTACCTAAGATTGCATTTTTAGAAACTAATCCAGTCACGCTTTATTAGAAAATTTATAAGAGCGCGTGAGACCTAGTAGCTTCAATTACGTCTACACAGGAAAAAAAATTCCAGAATGAATCTTTCACTCTGCAGCGGAGTGTGCGCTGATATGAAACTTCCTGGCAGATTAAAATTGTGTGCCGGAACCGGGACTCGACCCTGGGACCTTCGCCTTTCGCGGGCAAGCGCACTACCGACTGTGCTATCCCGACACGACTCACGATGCCGCCCCACAACTTTACTTCCGCCAGTACCTCGCCTCCTACTTTCCAAACTTCACAGTAGCTCTCCTGCGAACCATGCAAGACTAGCACTCCTGGAAGAAAGGATATGGTGAAGACATGGCTTAGCCACAGCCTAAGGGATGTTTCCAGAATGAAACTTTCACTCTGCAGCGGAGTGTGCGCTGATATCAGCAGTTAGCGCTTTGCAGGCGACAACTTTGCCTATAGCCCAGACTTCACGATGGAAAACAGTGCCGATTATTGGTCACTATGTCACGTTGCCACAACATTTAATTTGCAGTAAAAATAATATACAGAATATTAATCGAATTCATAGTTCAATGGGGCGATCTATAATTGTTTAATAATGATTTTGCAGCCAAGATCGCATTTTTAATTTATTATGTTACTTCAAAGACTTTGAACTACCTCGCTTCAAAACCATTAGAATATATATAATAATGAATTTTATATATATATAATGAATAACTTTAATATTCGGACACTAAGATATTTTTAGTTTGCTGCGTTATAGCTGTATTCTGAACAAACAAAAATATAATATTACCAAATATTATATGAAGGTACATGTCTTGTATATAACAGTATGAACGTTGTTTACATAACGTAAAACAGTTGTTAAAGAATGCGATTAAAATAAACCACTCTTCGATGGTCACGTTACTTTAATATCCGGACAGATGGCAGTGTCGCACTTGTCACCGTTCACGCCGGGGTGAATAGGCTTGCTTCTAGTCAGAAGGCAGGTGTGTGTTTACAAGCGCGGTCGACTGTCCAGACGATACGATACCACGCAAAGCTAATACCAGCTTTGAGATACGACAACTTGTGATTTTTCACAATGCGAAAGGAAAATCGTATCGACAAATTGCTGCCATGCTCAACATGAGTAAGAGTACTGTGGCAGATATTGTCAGGCGTTTCAAAAACGAGGACCGTATAGACTCCATACCACAAATGGGCCAGTCACAGAAGCTGGATGCTCGTGACAAGAGGAAGTTAATACGAAAAATAAAGAAGGATCCTACACTCAGTGCACCGAGATTAGCACCTGAGCTTCTAAATGAGACTGGCAAGAGGGTACGTCCTCAAACGATTCGCAGAGCATTGAAAGAAAGTGGATACAATGGAAGAGTGGCTAGGAAGAAACCGTACGTAAATCAACAGAATCGACAGAAAAGTTTGGACTTTGCTAGGGAGTTTATCACGAAGGATGCAATTTGGTGGAATAGCGTCATTTTTTTCCGACGAAAGTAAATTTAACATTTGTGGGTCGGATGGACGAAGCATGGTAAGGCGGAAGAAGAATCAGGAGTTTACAGTCACAAATATTAAACCAACTGTAAAGCATTGAGGTGGCAGCGTCCTTGTCTGGGGCTGTATATCGACATTTGGACCGGGCGAATTGGTGTTCATCGACAATATTATGGAGAAATATGTCTATTTGAACATATTAAAGAACAATTTACGAAAAAGTGCTGAAACCATGGGGATGTCAAACACCTTCAAATTTTACCAGGACAATGACCCGAAACATAAGGCTCGCATTGTGCAGGAATATTTGTTGTACAACTCCCCCAAGTCCTATAACTACCACCTCTGTCACCAGACCTCAACTCGATTGAGAATGTGTGCGGAGAACTGAAGCGACGTATTAGAAGTACAACAATATCTTCCAAAGAAAGTCTGAAGCGTCGACTAAAAGAAGAATGGGACGGTTTCCGTGCGGACTATTTATGAAAATATCAGTAGCAATATGCCGCCGCGTTTGAAAGAAGTGAAAACAGAATGGCTACCCAACAAGGAATTGAAACATTTATTTTCCATAAAATTTTGTCTTGAAATACTTAGTTCTGCAAAGTGTTCGAACATTAAAGTAACGTGAATATAGGACCGAGTTGTATTAAAATAGTATTATTAAGGAAGTTACGTAAGTTATCTTAATAAAATTTATGTTATTACTTACAAGACACATCACGTAATGTAATAATTGGTTAAATGTTTTGTTTGTTTTGTTATAAATAAAGCTATGATGTTCCAAGTTTGAAATATCACAGTGTCCGAATATTAAAGTTATTCACAGTATATATTATTTGTGACTACTAATTTTATGTTTAGTGATGCCTCAACCTGGATGTACTCTTTTAGTATATAAAAATGTCGTGAAATTATGTAAATTACGACAGGTCTGAAGATGGCGTCGAGCACGCCGGAACCGGTAACATAATAAATGAAAAATGCGATCTTGGCTGCAAAATCATTATTAATCGAATTTAAAAAGACTATCTTGTTCATGAAGTTCAGTTGAGTAGTTTCGGAGTTCGTCGCGGGCAAACATCAGGACACTGGATTTTTTTACATATATAAAAATAGAGCTGTAAATGGAAAGCGTATGGCCCTGCGATTTAGCGAAGGAGCGGCTACTGTATTTTGAGCGGTGATGGTGGAATGTGTGAGAAACCATTAGAGATGTAGCCCGCGTGAGGTGCAGCGTAGGATGAGGTGCGGCGGCGCGCTGTGTACGCGCGAGGCCTTTGACTCTGGAAACAGCTGTGGCAGTGAATGGGCACTCTGTGCGCCGCGCCGCGTAAACAAGGCTGCCGGCAGGCGCTTACGCAACGCCTCGGCCGCTGGCCGCTGGCCGCTGGCTGGGCGCTAGCGGCCACGGCTGACTCACGCACCGCTTCCGCGTCTACTGCTGCTGCCCTGCACTTTTTCTTCTTCTTTTTTTTTTATGGGACTTAACTACGGGGTCATCAGTCCCTAAACTTACAAACTACTTATGAACTACTTACTAACTAGGACGGCACAAATATCCATGCCCGAGGGGGGATTCGAACCCCCGACCGTAGTGGCCGTGCTGACCGTGACTGGAGCGCCTCAGTCACCTCGGCCACCGCGGCCGGCTGCCCTGCACTCTAGTCTTGTGTAGTTCGCGAACGAACTAGTTCGGAAGAGCGCTCCCACAGCCGAACTACGCCAACTAGTTCGCAGATCAAATGTTTGTTTGTAAATGTATCGGACCAAACTGCGTGGTCATCAGTCCGTAGCTTACAAACTACTTAAACCTAGGTAAGCTAACCTAAGGACAAACACACACACCCATGCCCCAGGGAGGACTCGAACCTCCACGGCGAGCAACGGCGCACTCCGCAGCGTGACGCTTTAGACCGCTCGGCTACGCCACCGCGGCAGTCCGCAGATCCCTCGCCTCTTAGTTCGTCCGCTCCTTTTCCGAAGACTGACGGAAAGCAGCGAGAGCGCGCAGAATCGCGTGATTCCCTTCTGCCAGTTGCCGTCATTTCGAGCTGAGATGCAGCTCGGCTGTAGTTTTAGTAGCGGTAGCAAAAGCCAAAAAGAGCGGACGAACTAAAAAGAGCGACCTACTTCGCGGGCGAGCTGCGAACTAAAAGGAGAGCCACCGGTCGCGAACTAAAATATGCGCAATCGGCCGCGAACTAAAACGCGTTACTGGTCGCGAACTATTTTGCCAAACGTATCTCGCTTCTTAGTTCGTTGGATTCTGTTCCGAAGAACGACAGGCCGTAGCGAGAGGGCGCGCAGCAGAATTAAAAATCACGTGTTTGCCTTCTGCTGATGAGAGCCATTTCGAGGTTAGCGTCTGCCTGGTAGATTACATCAGTGCTACAAAATTTCTGCTTTGCAGTATCCTGCAGTATCTGACTAATAAATTCCATAATGCCAAGATATAGAGATAACTCTAAACTTCAACGCTAGAAATTATCCACAAACTGTTTCTTTTGGACTGTTGGACTGTGTGATATCGTTAGCGGCTCAAGCAGCAAGCGCATGAAGCAGCTAGGTGGGGGAACTTCTCCCTCCACCTGCACGTGCGGACCACGCCCCTCAGCAGTCACTGGGAGCGAACGAAGAAAAAGAACTTACTAGTTCGCGGCAATGCCGCGAAGTAAAGTGAGCGCTCCCGATCGCGAACTGTTATGCGCAAGTCTACTGCACAGCGCCACACACACTACACCGCAATATCGGCCACTGCCGCACCACCTGATCCCCAACAGCTGGCTCAGTCTCTGGTGCCGAGGATTTAGTCAAACACCGAATACGGCAGGCCGGAAAACTGGTGTGGGAGAGAGTCCACGTTCACCAAACAGCGCGCCGGTATCCCCAAGACAATACACGAAGTTGTAATCGATTTAGCCATACGTAATCTATTTGATTGGAAAATTGAACTTACGGATACCATTTATGTTTATGTAAGTAATCCAGGCTTTACCTTCTACACCAATGAATATTCTTACATATTATTACAATATATCAAGAAAATACTTTGTCAAGCATAAGAACTCCGAAAGTATGATGGGAGGTGAAAAGTTTGTGGGACAAAAGTTGCATGGCACAACGAGAGCAAGAATATGGAGTTCGTTTTTTGTTGCTAGGTGGCGTCGCTTCAGAGATATGAAGATCAACTTTTTCTTTCTTTCTTTTTAAATGGAATGCTATAGCTAGGTAAGTATTTGATGTCAGCGGCTATCAAGACGAATCCAATGACGTGTAACAGTAAGGTCTTTGAAGGTCAAAAAGGTGGCAGCAATAAATATTGTGAAGACGCTCACCGGTTCTGTCACGCTGCATTGGTGACAAGCGCTTGGCATGACGGGTCGCTGGCGGCATTCTGGGACTAAAAATTTCATTCTAATTGCCATGGCAACATCTGCAAGAGCCGAAGTGCTACGGATACCACTCAATCCACGATAAGAAGATTGCAGCGCTGCATTGATACCAATGGTTTCTGATGTGATGGTGAAGCGGAAACGTGAGGGTCGTATAGTGCAATAGGCAGACATCTGTCCAGACCGTCACACAGGAATTCCAAATTGCATTAGGATCCACCCCATGTATTATGACAGGCGGGAGGTGAGAAAAATCGGATTTCATGAGCGAGCGGCTGCCCATGACACAGGTGAATGCGAAAAGACTCCTCCCTTGGTGTAGAGATCATGAACATTGTACAATCGAACAGTGGATAAACGTCGTGTGGAGTGACGAATCACGGTACACAATTTGGCGATCCGACGGCGGGGTGTGGGTGTGGCGAATGTCCGGTGAACGTCACCTGGCAGCGGCTGTAGAGCCATCAGTGAAATTCGGTGGCTGTGATGTTATGGTGTGGTCGTGATTTTGTTGTTTTGCGTGGCACTATCAAAGCACCGGACGACATTGATGTTTTAAACACCTTCTTGCTTCCCACTTTTGAAGAGAAATTCGGTGATGGCGATTGCACCTTTTAACACGATCGAGCACCTGTTTATAATGCTTTGGTGAGGCGAGTGTCAACAGCCGTGATATATTTCATAAAATGCATTTAAAAAAAACTATCAGCTGTTTATTCAAAACCTTATCTATCAGTTTCGGGCATAGATCATCTTCGTGGATAAAAAGGTGTTAGAATGGTAAAATGCATAAAAAAATTACATCCAACTGAGACCAACAGGAGTCAGTATAACTAAAAGTTTAAAAATTACACTGTAATTTTTAAACTTTTAGTTATACAGACTCCTGTTGGTCTCAGTTGGATGTATTTTATTTGATGCATTTTACCGTTCTAACACCTTTTTATCCACGAAGATGGTCTATGACCGAAACTGGTAGATGTATAAGGTTTTGAATAAACAGCTGATGGTTTAAAAAAATGCATTTTATGTTCATAATGCACGGCCTTTGTCGGAGTGTATATTCAATGGTATATCTTAATGCTGCCATCAAGATGTATCGCCTGAAACCATATTTTGTCTACTTTCATGAAGATAGTAACAGCACCGCCTGCATATTGTTTCGGTACCAATTTAACCTCCCTTTTCCATGCTTGCTGTCTTCCCGGTGTCGTTAGAGCCTTTAGAAGACTTGTAAGCTGTCAGTTTCGGCTGTAGGCCCAGAGCCGCGGTGCTGCGAAAGAGATGAAGCACTCTTGCAGCCGGCTCAATTAAGCGCGCCCAGTTAAAGACGGCTCATTCGCCGTTCCGCGAGCCGCCAATAAACTGGACGCAGTCTTTAAGGGGCGCTGCCGTCTCAAGCAGACATCTCACTACAGTACACCGCCACAGCACGTGAAACTTCTAATGAAGATGTAGGAAGCAGATTCAGCCTTCACGTGACTTTCAAGTATGAAGTACTTTTTTCAGTTTAGGGAAACAAGAGCAGAAACAGCACTAAAATGTTCAAATGTTTGTAAGGGACTTAACAGCGGGGTCATCACTCCTTAAACTTACAAACTGACTTACACTAAAGACAGCACAAACATCCATTCCCTAGGGGGAATTCGAACCCCCGGCGGGGAACGACCTCGCGCATCGTAGCATAGCGCCTCAATGCGCTCGGCCGCTCCACCGGGGCAGAAAAAAGCACTTTGCCTGATTACATTTTTTAACTTAGAAAAACAATACCAGAAAAAGCACTTTGTCTGACTACTAGATTTCGACTGAATCAACATATCATGGCGACCAGCTGAATAACAGATAATATCGATATGTTTTTCCTTCCATATATTAATTATGATTCACTAACTCATGACTTCGAAATCTAGTAGTTATAAAATCACAATTACCATCAAGGTCAGTTCATCACTTGACCTTCTGACTATGGCGATTTAATATTTCTGAAAAATCGATAAAGGTCCGTGCCAAAATGTTTCATTTAGAAAGGAATCAGATCGATTCTTGTCCATGCTTGCTCTGTTGTATTTTCTTCTCTGTCTGTAATGACGCCGTCACCGTCGGTACATTAAGCCCCAGTCCTCTTTCCGGTATTTTTATTTTCAGCCGTTTTGTCTATCACGCTGTCTTAAGTACGCCTCTAACAAGAGTGATTCTGAGAAAGATTTGTTCATACGTGATATCACTTACAGAGTCAGGCTGAAAAGGAGGCTACGTGGGCATCGGATTGATGTTTTTATCATTATGTCTTAATTTATGGCAGTGAAATTCAGAACTCAAAATAGGAATCAGCCAAAGCCATTGGACGAACTCTTGAAAATTTTCGAGAAAATCGACTTTGAAGTTTAAAAAAAATGTTGAAATGTTTGTAAAGCTTATGGGACTTAACTGCGGGGTCATCAGTCCCTAAACTTAAAAACTAATATGAACTAACTTATACTAAACGCAACACAAACATCTATGCCAGAGGGAGGATCTTAGAAGTTATTTCAGACATTAATTACACATATTATCGACAAAGGTTCGTACAGCCGTTGTAGCTCATTGGTCGCATAGCAAACTGTAAATCAAGAAATTGTGGGAATGATAGCTCAGATCGCATAATTTTTATTTTTTGCCGCTGTGTGAAATGTTCAAACATTTGAAAAAGTTAAGCGACCAAACATCAGTGGTCATCAGCCCCTAGACTTACAAATTAACTTACACACACACACACACACACCTATGCCCAAGGGAGGACTCGAACCTCCGACGAGGAGGAACCGTGCACTCTGTCATTCCCATCATTTAAATATACGTACAACATTCAACTTATATATTCACTTTTTATATATTCATTGTTAATAAACGTTGGTAATAATGTTGCTTCCAATTCGATAAACATTACAATTTACATATTGGGCGCTGATGACCACGATGTTGAGCGCCCTAAAGCCCCAATAACAACAACAACCACAACAACAACAACAATTTACATATTTTGAACAATACTGTTAATAAAGTAAACAAATAAAGCCAACTTTGGTCAGTTAAACCCAAAGTGCATACGCGAAATAAATAAAAATACAATAACTGAAATAATTAGATTAGATGAAATTTTCATTATTAAGAAAATAATGAAAATAAGACGTACATTTTTCACGAAAAATTAACGAGAACACATGTAATAATTATCACATATTTGCTGAACTTTAAATATTAATTCTGTAAGTATTTGAACAGAAAGAAAAAAAATAAACAAAAATTTTAAAAAATTAAAAATACAAAATCTAACACGGCTGCAGTTCAGCAACTATGGAACACGATCAAAAACAGAACAAAAACTTTGAGCCAACCAGTTGCATTAAAATGGTTTATGCATTAACCTTGACCCGGGTTTCGGCAAAAGTTATTTTGCCTTCTTCAGAAGGTTTTCATTTAGCTCAGATTAAAGTAGTTGTAAATAAAATGAAGACGCCATGATGTGGAGTAAAATTGAAATTTTAAAACAAATGTCTGAAAGATAAAACTGTGGAACAACGTCACACACAGGATGCGTGCTGGCAGAGGCGTAGGAACACTAATGACGTGCGCCCGCACTAGGTGGCGCCAAGAGGGCTGATGGGCGTGCGTGCAGTCGCGGACGCAAAAAGAAAATTCCACGATATGGCTTCAGCTACATATGGTCACTTCATTTTATTTACAACTACTTTGATAGGAGCTAAATGAAAACCTTGTAAAGAAGGCAAAATTACTTTTGTCGGAACCGGGGTCAAGGTTTATGCATATAAACCATTTAAATGCAAGTGGTTGGCTGAAAACTTTTGTTCACCTTTTGAAATTAAAGATAAACAAGGTCGTACCATTGACGGCCACTGTCGGAACTTTGTGTCTTTTACGTGTAATTAAAGGATTTCAAAAAACTTCAGAATCCATTTTATGGAGAATTTTTGAGTGTTGCGTCGAATGGCTGCAGCTGGTTGCTATTTGAGTTGTGAACTTGACGGACCACAAGACAGCGTGTCGTCTCCCACCGCAGCACCGTGCGGTCCCTGGCACAGTGTATGAGCGTCGGTGCCCGGTGTTTGGTGAGGGCAGCGGCGTGCCGACGCGTCCCCAGCGGCAGGTAACGGTCCGCACACACCTCAGCTCAGACGGGGCGCCGCCTGAGAACCGCACCTCGCCGGCTGGCTCGGCTCGCCCCGTATCGCCGCCAGCCATCGCGGAGGCGCGGCCGTGCCAAACCTACTCGCTCTCACGATCACCCACACTACCGAACCACGTTTCTCGCTTGTGGAGATGAACTCCCCGTGTCTGCAACGAGCTTTCCACTACCGACCTACGTCTTCAGCTGTACGTATCAACTCTCCTGTAGAAGCTGGTCATTTGTGACGAGAAACTTGTCTATCATATCGGCATGCAGTCAGCGACACCTGCCTTCGTCAGCAACACTGTTCCTTTTCAGCCATCCGGGCTCATCTTCCCGATCAACATACAGCTTAGCACTTTGCTCCTCTTGAATGTCTACAAGCTCAATATAAGTTAATATTCTTCAAAAGTGAAACGCCATGATTGCGAAATATTTATCTTAAGATGACCGGTTTCGGAGGACTATGCCATCGTCATCTGTTCATATCATATTTTATAAGTTAGTCATCTTATTTAAAAATGGAGATAAAATAATACGTGCAACATAGTAGTTAGTCTCAATATAAAAATACATAAATTAAAACATCACAGCTTGCAAGATACTCATCTTGCAAGCTGTGATGTTTTAATTTGTGAATTTTGCAAGCTGTGATGTTTCAATTTATGTATTTTTATATTGAGACTAACTACTATGTTGCACGTATTATTTTATCTCCATTTTTAAATAAGATGACTAACTTATAAAATATGATATGAACAGATGACGGTGGCATGGTATCAGAAACCGGTCATCATTACATTAACACATATTTCGCAATTTTGGCGTTTCGCTTTTGAAGATTATTAATCTATCAGATCGCCTCCAAAAATGACAATACAAGTTGTTTGTAGGGTCAGATTTACGCATAGGCCAGGTACATCAGGGCCTGCGTCTCCGAGATACCTGGGCCGGAGCTGGTATTTTCGGTACTCTCTCTCTCTCTCTCTCTCTCTCTCTCTCTCTCTCTCTCTCTCTCTCTCTCTCTCTCTCTCTCTCACACACACACACACAAAGAACTTCAACCGCTCTCAAACAGTGGAAGCATGTCAGAACTGTGGTCATTAGCGTAATGTTTCCTTTATTGCTGTGTTTCGCTGGAGACCATCCTCAGGAGCGTAGCTCACCACTGCTGCTTACTTGGTACAGGTTTCTCTACAACTTAATACTACATTAGTCTGAAATTTCCAGGTAGATTAAAACTGTCTGCCACATTCGGTTTCACCGCCACCTCGTCCCCTACCTTTACACAATGAATGGATGATGTACACATTTGGCTTAGCTACAGCCTAAGGCATGTTTCCGAGAAATTTTCACTCCAGAGCAGAGTATCCGCTGATATGAAACTTCCAAACAGATTAAAACCGTATGTCACACTGGGAGTGGAATCCAGGCCCTTTACCTAAGGCGGGCAAGCGAAACATGTCCTTAGCTGTGGCTAATTCATGTCTCCACACTATCCTTTTTCCCAGTACTCCTGCATGGTTGATACGAGAACTTCTGTGCAGTTGGTGAGGTGAGACGAAGCAAAGCCACAAGTAAAGCTGTGAGAACGGGCTGTGAGGCATGCACAGGTACCTCAGTCGCTACAGCGATTGCCCGCGAAAGGCAAAGCTCCTGAATTACAATCCTTCGCTGCCACACACTTTTAATTTGCCAGGAAGTTACTCTTGCACAATGAAATTTCACTGTGGATTGTTTTGGTTGTCACTTTAACATATGTTACATTTAAACAATCAGATGCTGTCCACAAGCGTCTATCTGCGGATCCCTCTTCTGGAATATCATCTCATGGATCTAATCGAGGGAGATGAAAGGTAATACGAGATGTTTGCTTTTCCTGACGACCTGTTTGTTGTGATATGAACCGACACTACGCTTCCACTGTAATCAGACAAGTTTCGGAAGCTTCTTTTCCTTCACAGCGGATAAAGTTATTGAACTTGGATATTTCTGCACAATATTTTCCCCCTTCCGTTCCTTTTAAACATGTCCATAATAAAGGGAACTTAAGACCGCAAGCAATGTGCTGCCTTTGAATTTAAAATCTTACCTCAGTTTTGAAATTACGGAGCTATTCTCTACTACCGCTGATGAGAATTATATCATCTACATAGGCCAGTCGAGTCAATGACATGTAGTCTAGAGGTAATCCAATAGGATCAGTTCTCATAAATGCCCACTCTATTTTTTTAACACAATAATGTAAGAGAAAGGGCGTCTCCTTGTCTGAGGCCATTTTTAACTTGAAATTGGTCTGATAGACTGAAATTTGTCCTCGCTTTACAGAATGTTTGTTATAGACACATTGCCACCAAGCGGATTATTTTAGATGAAAACTGAAGTTCTTTTAGTACTCTGATTACGGCACTCCTGTGTACGCTGTCATAGGCTATGTTGAATCAATATTTGGGAGGAACATAGTAAACAAAAATCAGTTCGAATCGATAGGGATTAGAATTCCGCTCCTTACTCGATCCCGCGCTCCATTTTACTTCTTTGTTAGCTACGACTGTCAGCAGCGCGTAGCGATAGCAGGGAGTTTTAGGAGTGGTGGCGCTACGCCTCGGATATAGGCTGCGCCGCACAACACCGGCTACGATCCTTCACGTGCTGAGTGCGAGTTTGCAGGTGTGAAAGCCCGTTCGAAATAGAGGTGGGTAACAGTTTCTCGTGTTGACGCGATTGCACTCAGAATTGGCGTTTCCAGCTCGAAGTAACTGACGGTAGCCACGGATACAATAATACAGTATCCGAAATCGATTCTGATTGGTCGCTACATGTTTTATTACTACAAACTCTTTTAAATAAGTTGTATTCTTATAACATATAGCGACCAAGATGTACTGATTTCGTATACTGTGTGAACCAAAATGGCCGCATGGCTTATGCCGAATTTAAGTAACTTTTGAAATCTAGGAGAGACTGCCACTGAGGTATGGGCGGAGACCCACCAAAACGCCCGTAACGACTGCCGAAATCCTGAGAGGGTCGCTTGGTAGTCCTCAGTGCAATTTATTTTGAGACGGCGCCTACTACTCGGCCATATGTGTCTTACTGAACACTGGTGCGGATGAAATGCACAAGTCTGGTACTGCAGATCAGGATAGCTTAGGCTGCGGATCGCTATCCCGACGCCCATAATTGCGAGTGGGGAACTACAGAAGGAACGTGAGAAAGTAAAGGAAACGTGACAAGATTACAAAACAGAGAGCAGTAAAGCAGCGACTTTATTTGCAATAATTGGTTCAACTTAGTGAAATAAAAACACGAGGCACGTACATTGTGCAGCAGTTAGCATTCAAAAATAAAAATACGTTTTCCACTTAGTTAACGGAATGAGGCTGCATACTACATAGGACGCCAAAACATTCAATTCTGATATGTTTACTGCGCCTTTCTTGTAAACCAGGAATTTAAAGAGAATACTGAGCACGTTTCGTAAAGATTAGAAACAATATAGTTTCCTTCAGATCTATATATACACTGTACATAAACATTGTAAGCTAACAAATAAATGTTGAGAATCCGAAAATCTTAAACATAGCTTCACTCGGCCATACATCATATGACAACCACTCCTTCGTCACCTGCTAATCAACAAAATGAACTAAGCGTGATTAAATCTAGCGCTGTTAATAACGGGTACGAGCATCACATGATAGATTACATTATCAGTAAGAAAGCATCTCGGAGATGTTCCACTTTAGGCAATGTTCCTTTTTCTTGCAGTAATAAAGATACTAAATTCATTTCCATTCCATTCTTAGGCAACATTTCGTATAGGATCAGACGTCTTCTAATAATGAATTTCAACTGCAATGTCTCATTTTCTACAGATAACAGTTTGAAGAGACACCTACATACTGTCGAAACACTGGAGATAAGTTATCTAATTTTGGCGTTTATAAATTAATCTGTAACGACTGTCCCTGTTATTATATTAGCCAGTCAGGGCAGTGAAAGTAAGATATAGAGAAAATCTATTGGGAAAGAATGGAGAAAATATACGCAACTCCACATTCGCTGATCACCTTTTTATTACTAACCATACGCCGAAAAAGCTAGAAGACACTTTGGTTTTACGTAGAGAAGACAAGGGGCGAAAGCTCGATATTTGGGAGGAGTTGAAGATTTTTAAACATTTACAATCTTGAAATGATAACATATTAAATGATCAGCTCCATCTCGCGTGGAAACAGTTTTTCGAAGGCTTTAAACCAATATTGTCAAAAAAATTTAAAAGTCAACGGTAACGTCTGCGGTGTCATTTCCTCAAAATTCTGTTCTATTTTAAGCTTCCGTGGGTTTCCAGTTTTATAATTTGCATTAACATGTATTGACTACTGACGCTGTAAGGATGTCTTTCTAATACCTTCATCCTTCCGACGTTCCAATTATTAAATACAAGAACTGCATCATAAGTTGGAATTCCGACAACTGTAGCAGATGAAATTGTAGTTTTAGGGCATGTTTTCCATATGACTGAATTTAGAGACTCATTTGGATTCTGGGTTATGCCATGAAAACACTTTTTGAGAAGTGCATGATCGGCCAGAAACCGAGATTCATTACTGGAATATACACGATTCACCTCACTAATTTTTTGCTTGGAGCTGCTACAGACGAGTTCACATTTTCAGCACATGTTCTTACTTCGGACGTAGCCTCATTGCTGGTTCGTCGTCGTTTCTCGCGTCTTCTGTTCACTGACTTATTCAAACGCAGTTTATCCAGTTTTTTATACACTCTTTGTGACCGTGGCACAACTGAATGAAGAAAGAACCGAACACTTGTATAAATCTCCGTCAGTATGTCAAGGCAAAAAAAAAAAAAAAAAAAAAAAAAAAAAAAAAAAAAAAAAAAACCGAAAGAATTGCTTCGTCATAAACTATGCAACTAGTTTCTTATTGTTTATAAGATACGGAAGAGAGTCAAAGACGATCTCTAAAACCAAAAAGTATGAGTTGTATCTCGCACTTGTTTGGTTGAAATTATACACAGAATCTTTGTTTACTGAGCTGGTATTGAAGTGCTGCTTCAAACTGAGGACTTCACACTTTTAATTAATTTTCAGGCATTTCGACTGAACGACTCATACATACTTCCGCGGTGTTCTGCTAGACGCTACCCTTATTGGAAGACACACCGTACCATTGTGCTTCAGCCAGTGTCGGCTGTGAGGTGGGGAGGAGCGGCGGCTCTTGTGCCGGCGCGGCGCGGCGGCAGCGTCATCGCACGGTGCCTTCCGGCGCGGCCGGACGCCGTCCATCTGTCTGCTGCTGTTGTCATTCACCAGGCGCCTTCACTGCCGGCAGACGGCGCTTACGCCGTTGGCACACCCAGACCCTCACAGTTCTGGTGTGGAGTGTACGGCACCTTATTAGTTGACCAAAATCCTTAACTACAGGAGCAGCTGCCAACAGCTCTCTGTATTACGACAGCAGTCGTGGTCGCTGTATTCACACCGGTCAGCCACAACTTTATCATCTCCTACCCATAGTCATTGTAGAATTAACCCGTGCAGGCGATAACACGTCTCCTGAAGAGGAATCACCGCCCGTTTTGACGCGCGCTCGGTGAACTTTGTCGTGGCGACGCCATTCGCCACAACACGAGCGGTCTACACGCGTCGCTGTGCCACACCCAGAAGAGGCGGAACTCGCCCCATTGTACTTCGACCGCCGGGGATGGCTCAAGTCTCGTTACCTCTTTGCCTCGCTCCGCGGGCCGGCCAATCAGGGCGTCGCAAACAAATGCCGGCGTACCACAGCCACGGCGGTCAGTCTACGAGTGAGTAGAAGTCAGTAACAGGAAGTTCAACAAAGTACATTAGGTGATACCTTGCAGATCCATGTGATAGCAAGCACCTAACAGTTGAGTTTTATCTGCAATAAAAGTAAATGTGGACTAAATACCTCATTTATTTGCAGACCTTGTCCACATCCTAGCTAGCCACGGCCCATCTCTTTCTATTGCCGTGTCCCGGAGATATAAAACTTATCAGTGTGTGGAATGAGGGAGGCTGCCCGGGGGCAGATTCTGAAAGACAGTAGGCTCGACACGACCATGGATGGCACCATGACTGACAAGAATTACGAAAGACACGTTGCAGACTCCAAAAATCCGTTACAACAATCATTTTTCGTAACCGCGGTGGCATTTACCAACAATCCACAATGTCAGATTTCTAGGAGTGTGATGGAGTGGTTCGAGGAACACAGTGGCGAGTTGCAATTGGTGTGGTGGCCCAAAACCCGCCAGACCTGTACCCGATCGAATACATCTGGGATGTGGTCGAACGTGGCGTCAGTACTCGTTACTTTCTGTCAAGGCGTGTCATCGTTTTTGTCAGTCGCAAAGATGAACATATCTGCTATTAGGCAGGCGTTCATAACATTCTCTCTAGTCAGTGTATAAGGTGGATGTTCAGCGGGCAGTTCCACCGCTACGCCTATTGTCAAAGCGAGCATCCGAGATCTATCCCAGGGACACAACACACAACGTTGTCATTATTTCCCTCTTCCTCGTCCCCCATACTATCGTCAATGGGGAACAATGACAACGCACATGTAATCAAACCAACAGTCTAATAAGGCATTACGTCACGCCCTTTTGCCGTTTTATGTAACAGGTTTTTTTTTTGTTTTTGTTTGGGGGTGGAGGGGGGGTGGAGGGGGGTTGAGGAGAAAAACACCCCGAAAGAAGCAAACAAATCAGCTGAAATTTGCAGCTTATGTTTCCGGTGTGGAGAGGTTAATACTATCAGCATTTCAGCGTAAGCCCACATACCTGGCGCCACCACCGCCCCCTATATAATGTGGGAACACACGGCTGCGTGGTCATACTGCACTTGTCTTTTCGCGCGGTTCTTTTACTTGAGCAGTTTCAGGCCGTCTTGTCGAAGACATTGAGCTTCTTTCGAGAACGTTTCGGACTGCGGATTATCCTTAAGAGAAATCGATGATCCTGTCGGTCGTATCGAAGCAACTGTTATACGAATCTGGAATCGCGGGGCCCAGGAGGGGACGACAGACTGACGGTAACTATTGTACCCACCTCATTGCACCACTACACGAGAGAGATCGCTCTACTACGTTACGAACCATATCGCAACAAATTCGGTCAGTTGCACAACAAGCAGTGTTCACGCGTTCCACCTGTCGACGTCGTTTGCAGTAGATCGCAGTACCCACAAGGCGTCCGTTGCTGCGTTAACAGCTGGCCGCGGTGGCCGAGGGGACTGAGGCGCTCCAGTCACGGTCTGCACGGCCACTACGGTCAGGGGTTCGAATCCCCCCTCGGGTATGGATATTTGTGCCGTCCTTAGTCTTAGTTAGTTCATAAGTAGTTTGTAAGTTTAGGGAGTGATGACCCCGTAGTTAAGTCCCTTAAGCTTAACAAACATTTGAACATTTGCTGCGTTAACCAGCAGTGATGTGGTGATCGACGAACATGGACAACCGAATGGAAGCAAATTCTTTTCTGACGAATCCTGATGCTGCCTATCTGGAGACATCGTGCCGAGATACTGCTGAACGGATGCATTGTACAACGGCACTTTCGTCCTGCAGCAGATCTTCTGGTTAGCGGCCATTAACATTCCATTCCCTCACCCTACCTGGGTACGCACTACCGATACACTAACAGCCGACGCTCCATCTCTGAAATGTCGGAGCTTGCCGACGACCACACTGCAACAGGACAATGCGTGACGACACATGGCACGGAATGTTCAGTATCGCCCACTGCAGCCTTAGTCCTTCTGTTTTCTTAAGCTGCGGAACGACTGGCTCGGGATACACGCCTGTTACTACATCAGACCAGCTTCCTCAACGTTTGGAAGCATCATGAACTGCTATATATCAACAGCATATCACTATGATTTAATGCCCAGGCTTACGGCCAACAATGGTGGCAACACACAATACCTGTTTCATGATCTTGCTCACTTCACATCTGGCTGTATTTTCAGTCATATGATCTTCGTACAAGTTACTATGTCCCACTGCCCGAGCGATCTAAGGCGCCTTTCTGCGGATCGCGCGATTGCTCTCGTCGGAGGTTCGAGTCCTTCCTCGGTTACGCGCGCGCGCGCGCGCGTGTGTGTGTGTGTGTGTGTGTGTGTGTGTGTGTGTGTGTGTGTATGTGTGTGTGTGTGTGTGTGCTCGTGCTCTCCTTAGGTTAGTTTAACTTCGTTTAAGCCTAGGGACTAATAACTAAAGAAGACCCATAAATTTGTAAAATATTTGAACATTTATCCCCCAAATACCAGGGTCATTCAACAATTAAAGACACAAATTGGTCGAGGGAGAACTGTTGGTAAGGAAAGTTTGGTACTTCTATGGCTTTTAGTTGGCATCACCGGGATAAGCCCTATTTAGCTGGTATAGCAACATTGTTTTCCTTGTAACTTCAAAAATAAATTTCAAGATGGCGAATCTGCTTCAAAGTTCCACATTACTTGAACAAATTTCAATATTTTTTTTTTCCTTGTAGACGAGAAACCAGTGAATACATATTGTAGAATGTCGGAACTTGATAATAAAGGTTCTAGAAATCTTGCAAACTTATACAAGTGGGTAAAGCACTTCAAAAATGGTCGACCCAGTGACTGACGAATGAGTTTTATTTTCAACTCACCACTTGAAAGTGGGATGATTGATGGAATAATTCCCGCCGACCACCGTGTGCCTATGGAAATAATAGTTGATATGGTTCGTGTTTGTACTGGTACAGTTTATAACTGGTACAGTATATAATTGCAGTAATTTAGATGGTATATATATTACGTTTATCAGGTATTAATTCATTACTGTTAATCTGTCAGTTTGACATATCCTCCAGCGATGCTATATCATAGAGCATATAGAGTTCTATCATATATATACCATCTAAAGAGCACATATACTGCAGTTATATGCAGTTATTGTAATAAATTATACCTCCACGATGCCATATGGAAATAGTCTGATGATGGCCACAGTGCCGAAATAGGCCTATTGCTATAATAATAAACAGTTTTTGACATCTATAATGTGAAGCAGCATTTTGGCATAACTTAGATTAACAATATGTCCTTAAAAGACATACACAATGCTGCAGGCCCAAATGAAATGAAATGTAAAGTACATAAATGTTAAAGGGGTTATGTTGAGAAAGTATTGTTTCTTTCTCCAGCACAGTTTGTCTCTTTAATTAGTGCATGTCCCTCGTAAATTTGGGTGTGATACCTCCACCTTGTTACTGTATTTTGGAGAACAAGCAGTGTATAAACCACAGTCCCAGTACACCTTGACATTGGCACTGTCCAAATGTGATACATACTAATAGACATTTCAGATTCGTACACTAGAGATAATATGATCCTACAAGCAAACAACATGCAAGTGTGACATCTGATAAACACAGTGTGTAAGTTTTTAGAATATTCAGAATCTAAAGTGTGTCAGTCTTACAAACTGTACGTGATAATACCGAAATGTTTACCTGGAGCAGTATATGATGTAGCTAATTTGCTTCCTGTAACAGGATTGGACATCAATAATTAGAACCAAATGACAAAAAGTTTTCTCAGATGCCATTCCTATAGGGTTAACACACTTTTCGGCGCGATTAAATAACGCAACTTAGCGATCCCGGCTCGCAAGGCCACTCGAAGACAGCCGGACTGAAACGCGAGAACAAGAGCGGCCAGCTGGTTGTGAGTGAAGTTGTCGGACAGATGGATGAAAGGCGGCGATGCGGGGCGGCGGGGACCGGCTGGGCCGCCGCTCTCCCACAAAGGCGCCGCCTCCAGCATTCAGATTGCAGCCCCCCAACAGGGCCGACGTCCTTCAAGAGCACCGACTACTCCCACGCGAAACCCTCGCTCTGTCGCTGCAGTGAGGGGCTGCCACACTGGCACAACCGGCTGAAAAATTATGCCTGTCAGTGTATAACTTGAACTGGCGGGCAAGTTCTTTTACGTGGAGTATTGGCCCAAGACAGACTCAGACACCACTAGCCATTAAAATTGCTACACTAAGAAGAAATACAAGTGATAAACGGGTATTCATTGGACAAATAAACTAACACGTGACTATATTTTCATGCAATTTGGGTGCATAGATCCTGAGAAATCAGTACCCAGAACAATCACCTCTGGCCGTAATAACGGCCTTGATAATCCTGGGCATTGAATCAAACAGAGCTAGGATGGCATGTAAAGGTACAGATGCCCATGCAGCTTCAACACCATGCCAGAGTTGATCAAGAGTAGTGACTGGCGTATTGTGACGAGCCAGTTGTTTGTCCACCATTGCCCAGACGTTTTCAGTTGGCGAGAGATCTGGAGAATGTGCTGGCCAGGACAGCGGTCGAACATTTTCCGTATCCGGAAAGGCCCGTACAGGACCTGCAACATGCCGTCGTGCATTATCCTGCTGAAATGTAGGGTTTCGCAGGCATCGAATGAAGGGTAGAGCCACGGGTCGTAACACATCTGACATATAACGGCTGCTGTCCAAAGTGCCGTCGATGCGAACAAGAGATGGCCGAGACCTGTAACCATTGGCACCCCACACCATCACGCCGGGTGATACGCCAGTATGGCGATGAGGAATACACCTTCCAATGTGCGTTCACCGCGATGTGAACGTGATATGCGGACGACTTAGTTCTAATGGCAGATTCCTGTTCAAATCAAATGTTTGTTAAGATTATGGGACATAACTGCGGGATCATCAGTCCCTAAACTTACAAACTACTTAATACTAAAGACGACTCAAACATCAATGCCCTAGGGGGATGCGAACCCACGACGGGGAGCGACCTCGCGTATCGCAGCATAGCGCCTCAATGCGCTCGGCCACTCCGCCACGGCTGAGATTTATTATTTATGACAGCAAAACCAGACATAGAATACTTGGAACACTCTGTGTGTCTCGCTTCCTCACCTTACTCGATGCCATAGCGTCGGAAAGTGAAGTTATTGTTGCATTGCACTACCTGATCACTACATTATCTCGTATTACATCTTAGTTGCAGTAAATTTTTTCTACTCCGCATAACCGACAGAAAGGCGTCAAACCATTTTAGTTGAATCTGTTGACGATGGTACTTCAGAACCTCAATATCTCAACTTATCCCCTAATTGTTTTCACCAGTGTACTAAATCTAACTTACACACACACACACCAATGATCAAGGGAGGAATCGAATCTCCGGCAGGAGCAGCTGACCAATCCATAGCATGATGCTTTAGACCAAGCGGCTACACCCGTGCTGATCTCATAGACCGATGAATTATCTTCGCCCCTGTTAGAGCTGACGTGCCGGCTGGACAGGAATTGAGAAATCTATCGTGATTTCAAGGAATCCACCCCGGAATTAGTGTGAAATATTGAAAAGCACGACAAACCGAGGTAGAACAAGGGATTCTCTTTAAAAAGGTCAGCGTGTAGTGTGTTAACAACTGCGCTGGATCGCAAACAATCAGTTCACATTGAAAAGCAAATCCCCAGAATATTTGTAACGAATTTAAGCGAGTTTGATATACTCGTAACGTATTTATTCATTAACTCTAAGCGTTAATGACAGCGGATGAGTAAGCTGAAAATTAACGTTGGGGATTATGTATCCACATGATATAGCCAGACTCGGTAAGCGCACGCGAAGGATAATTGGAGATCTGTTTTCGTTTTTATTTTTTTAAATGTAATTATCTGTCGGCCGCCGGCCGTGGTGGCTGAGGGGACTGAGGCGCTCCACTCATGGTCTGCACGGCTACTACGGTCGGGGGTTCGAATCCCCCCCTTGGGCATGGATATTTGTGCCGTCCTTAGTTAGTTCATAAGTAGTTTTTAGGGACTGATGATTGAACACATTTTCTGTCGGTCGAGTAAAATGGTGACTTCTATAAAGACGTGGCTAATCAATTATCAAAAATATTTTAAATCTACAAACTAACGCCTCTTGAAACTAGAGATGAATAGTAAATAAACTTCTCGTTTTGCTTGGTCGACGTATGATTAACAAGCACGAAATGTTTATAAGCACTTTACAGTAATGCCAGAACGGTACTATACTGTCTGGCACACTTGTGGAGATTAGATGCAGGTGAGAATTATCGGTCTAATTTGTAGGTGTCTTAAATAAAGCAACAAACAGCAGTTGTGACGAAATGCGTGTAAATATAAAAGTGCGAAACATCGAGTTTTATAGCAAGGCATGTAACCTCGGTTTCATTTTGTGAAGAGCAAAGATCCGACAATACATGATGAACCTCTTAAAAGCGTTAGTAACTGGGTGAAATTAGGATTTGCTGGAAGATGCTGAAGTTATTGTGTACGCTCTAAGGCTACTTGCACGATGTTCAGATGAAACGCTGTACTGTACTACTATTCAGTGAGAATCACACTGCGTCACTAGAAGAGAGGAAACACGTAAAAAGCAGGGGAGGATGTGTGAAGCGGCAACTCAAACTCCAGGGGAGGCCCCAAGGCTATCTGTCAGGCGCCCACAACGCAGCGGAAGGGAACGGAAACATTTGCTTTCCCTCCGCTGTTTACTTTGCCCTGCTGGCTGAACACGTTTGTCAGCGTGTTCTTCCAGACTTTTCTCCTCTTCCAGAATCATTACCATGTTGCAGAAACCTTCACAGACCACTGTCCCATCGCCATAATATGACTTCTCTTGGCCGAAAATGTATATTTAAAAAAACTGCAAAGAAAACTACAAAGAAATAACGACAGGTACCTATGATTTACATAAATATTATACATTTATCAAATGTTCAAATGTTTGTAGGACTTATGGGACTTAACTACGGGGTCATCAGTCCCTAAGCTTACAAACTACTTACGAACTAACTAAGACTAAGGACGGCACAAATATCCATGCCCGAGGGGGGATTCGAACCCCAGACCGTAGTGGCCGTGCAGACCGTGACTGGAGCGTCTCAGTCTCCTCGGCCACCGCGGCCGGCTATACATTTATCATGGAAGATGTATCATACGACAGTCTAATGGACTATACGACGGACGTTTAAAAAGTTCGTGCAAAAATAAAAACTACTAACGTATTTTTATTTTCGATATAGTCTCCTTTTAGACTTATACACTTCGTTCAATGCTGTTCCGATTTGTTGATCCCTTTCGAATAATAGCAATTGTTGAAGCCTGCAAAACCGCAATTAGTTTTTGCAATCACCTCCTCGTTTGAATGAAATCTTCGTCCCGCTAGCCTTTCTTCAGTTTGGGGAACAAACAGTAGTCCGAGGGAACCAAGGCTGGAGAATAGGTGGGATGTGAAACGAGTTGGAATCGTATTTCCAGTAATTTTGAGATCACGACTGCTGGTGTATTTTCGTGGGCCAATCGGCGGTATTTTTCTTGCAGTTCGTTTATCAAACGGTTCAATAACGATGAATAATATGCACATGTAATAATTTTACCCTATTCCAAATAGTCGATGAGCATTATCCCTTGCGAATCTCAAAAGACCGTCGCCATAACCTTTCCGGCCGAAGGATCGGTCTTCGCCTTTTTTGGTTGCAGATCTCCCTTGGTAACCCATTGTTTAGATTGTTCTTTGGTCTCAGAAATATAGTAATGTATACAAGTTTCATCCACAGTGACAAAAGACGCTTAAGTTCTGCGGATTCTTCCTAAACAGCTGCAAATCTTCCTTGAAACCCTTCACACGATTCTGTTTTTGGTCCAGCGTGGGTAATCGCGAAACCCATCTTTCGGATAGCTTTCTCATGTCCAAATGTTTATGCAAAATATTACGTACTCGTTCATTGGAGATTTCCACAGAACTAGCAATCACACTCACCTTAACTCTTCTGTCATCCATCACCATCATCCATGGATTTTATCAATGATTTCTGGAGTCGTAACCTCCACAGGGCGTCCAGAACGTTCAGCGTCACTTGTGCTCATAGAGCCACTCTGGAAATTTTGAAACCATTTATAAACTGTCCTAATCGGAGGTGCAGAGTCACCATAATTTTTATCAAGCTTCTCTTTAGTTTCCTGAGGCGTTCTGCCTTTAATGAGGTAATTTTTAATCGCCACACGAAATTATCTTTCGTCCATTCTTTGACAATCACTCGACTTCCTTCATTGACACGAATGCCGAACACAAAGAAATAGACCAATATGGCTAACTCACCCCGTAATTTGTTTTCTTATGAAACAGAATCCGTATGGTATTTTAAAAAGAGACATTGGAATCTGTCACTGAGGACGAAACCTGGTGTCTCTAGTACGACCCTGAAACAAAGCGGCAAAGCATGGATTGGCGTTCTCTGACATCATCTCGTCGGAAAAAAGTCAGAGCCGAAAAATCACTAATAAAACGATGTTCATCACCCTTTTCGATTGTCAAGGCGTTATCGACAAGGAATTTCTACCCGAGAGAACGAAGTTGAACTCTGCAAGGTACGTTGAAATTTTGATCCGTTTGATGCAACGTCACGCAGGATACGACCGCAGTACGCTTTGAAAGGAAAGATATTTGCCTGACATCCAACAAAACGTGACCTTTTGAACATCATCGCAAAGGAAGACTTCGTGCTAAGTTTCCACGATGTGTATCGCAGAGATCAGCGGTGCATTGTCTTGGGAGATGACTATTTCGAAGAACAGTAAGGTAACTATAGTTCATAGTTCTTCTACATAAATGTTACACGACTATTCACCGAAATTTGTCAAGGGTTGTATTTCAGGAATAAAAATCGTGAACGTAGATAGTTTTCGAATAGGCTTGGATTGAATGAATATTTCTTGGATTTTACGTTATTACATTTTTTATTTATTTACTTTTTCAAATTACGAACACTAGATTCAAGTCTCAGGATCTTGGTGAAGCTACATCTTTTTTCATCGTAATATTCTTTCATGAATTTAATTACTCTCAAATTAGGAGGGCAATCATGAATAATGAAATTTATGCTTATTTCTCTTCATTGCGGAGATCTGCATTTCATTGCTGGACTATTCTAGTGGAGGATCTTGTATCGTTCCGTCTTCATTACGTGATCAATCCTCAGCACGATACTGAAAGACTTCTCTTTTCAGCATTAGTTCATTTTTAACAAACATAACTCACATTTAAGAACAATAATTGATGTCAATCTTATTATATATATAAATTGAGGTGTTTGTGTCTATGAATTTCACTCTGCAGCCAAACATACACATCGCAAACGGATAGTGTTTCTAAGCGGTAGTAGGTATCAGTCTGCCATTGTGCACTATGGTGGTAGAGGATTGATAACGATAAAGGAGTGGAAGATATAGAAGTTGAAAGTCACCGACTTCTATAAAATTCTACGTGTGGGTGTCAATATTTTGCTGTTCAACCAAAACTACACAATAGAGACGAAAGATCTCTCTGTGTTGTTGTAGTACAAAATCTCCTGTGTCGATAGCTGTAAGAGGGAGGAAGATATAGTGGCTGAAAGTCGTCAGCTTATATAAATTTCGGACTGAGGATCAGCGATGACTTTTGACACTATAATAGCAAAGAGCTTATATACAGCGAAACGTGATGCTCGTTTTTCAGTTGTTTTTCTGCAACAAGCGTACGAATAAAGAAAAGTAAGTGTTTATTGCAGTTTGAAAAGTAAAACTACCAAGAAAGATGCCAAAGCGTAATAAAAAAATTTCGCGTTCTCGATCCGTTTCTACATGACGGAAGACGGCGCTGCAAAGTGAAGCTAAAGACAATAGAAACTTGAAATTTGTAGAAGTTGTTTATCTTACACTGTAGGTTTCAGGGATTTTTCGATATTCCCATCCATAAGGGAGTGAAATAGGGAATGAACGGCTTTTGAAAATTACTTTGTAATTATGTCAATTTTCAAGCAAGAAATTACGGATATAGAATTTTGATTAGAACTTTAAAAACAGGTATTTCGATATTATTGGAAATTCAACCTTTAAGCGGGTGAAGTAAGGGAAAATCTATTATGGGTGATACATGACTATTCACCGAAATTTGTCAAGGGTTGTATTTCAGGAATAAAAATCGTGAGCGTAGATAATTTTCGAATAGGCTCGGGTTGAATGAATATTTCTTGGATTTGACGTTATGATGCTAGAAATGCGAAAATTTGGATTTGGAATCATGGTTAGAATTTTAAAAAAATGTGTTTCCGTGTGTTCTGAATTCTGCCATCGTGGTGCAATACAGGGTGGCAGGTTGAATCAAAATGCCTTATGAGGAAAGCATTTTTAAAGCTAAATCTATGAAAATTTATATTTAGAAGTAGAAAGAACCAGTGCAGAACATGCAGTGTAAGCGTGTGAAGCAGCGGTAATTAAGCTGGTCATTTATAAAGCAACAGCTGCAGCAGACAGGCGTACGTCACCGGCTGTCTCGTTGAGCCGTCGCCGTGACTGGCTCCAGACTCAGCGTGGCCCCTCTCCCTTCCATCGCCACTCTGATGGCGAACTTACCTGAAACATAACAATACAGCGACATTAGTCAAATACCGTGTTAATGGTGAACGTAGTTTACAAAAACATATCAAAAAGTAAACACTTTACAAACCATGTTATATTTAATCAAACCTCTTGCTAAAAGAGAGATGTATAAACTAATACTAACAACAATAAATGGTGCCAACTAGACGCCAGTGTCGTCATTCTAGCCTGAAGCAGACAATTAAGGACTGAAAGAGTCAGTACAAATATCATCATTTATAAGTATGATGATTTCTAATTATTCATACGATAAAAAATTACAATAAAAGAAATTCAGCGTGATTCTTCTCACTTCCTTGTGCTCATGACAAGCGCGAAGAAGCGGCAACGGGAACTTCAAAACTGTGCTTGTAGTATTTAAGAGGGTCATTTTACTTATTTTTTAACATTATTCTAGACGTGGTACCAGTGTTTGGCATCGCAGCATCAAAGAACTGCCACATAACAGTGAAACCAGTTAGTAACCGTTTTTTTTCTACGTGTTACTTTCGAAGTGCTTTGCACCAAGAAATTACTTCAGTTTTGAAAAGAGACTAAACTCTGACACTCGTTAATAGTAAAGTGTTTGTTTTGGAAAGTTCCATCATCAAATTCAAACGTCTAGTCTTCATCATAGTAGGCGTCCAGACGGTTCTCCAACACGAAGACTTGCTCTTCCTACATTAAACGCCCTTCATTAATTGCGCACATTTCCACCATTCATTAAACCTGAACTATTACCTTCACCATTCTGCGGGTGACCTTCAGCATAAGGAAATTGTTTTGCATTTATTATTATCTGTCAACTTTCGTGAAGACCAGTGAAACTATGTCAAGGTACTCGATGCCGTGACCATATGCTTAGTTGTTCTGACTTGTGGTTTATAAAAACCCTCTACATGAGAACATTCGTGCATTTGTGAACTTTCTAACATATATTTGTGGCATCTGTTCTTTTGGACATGTCTGTTCTTTCAATCCTGCAGTTACTGTCTATCGATATTCACGGAGTATATGATATTAACTGCGAATGGGTAGAACTAAAGTTTAAAATGTGTACCCAGCCTTGACTCGAACCTGTGTCTCCTGCTTTCTAGGCAGTTGCGCTGACACCTGCACCATTGGGGACACAGCGATCATCAGACCTGCACGGAATTACTAAAGCACGCCTCCCGTCAGATACAAATTTGCAACTTTACCCTGCCCACTACAACTCAGACTCGTCGTTTTTGTAAACTGATTCTCGTAAGACTAAGGGCCTAGGAGTGCCTCCGAACTGAAGAAAGGATCATTGCCCGTCTTCGACATTTATATAAGTTATATGTATATATATGGCGTCTGTTCTAGAAGAGACCAAATAGTAACTAAATATATGTTTTGTCACACTCATATATTCTGTTTTTCTGTCTTGCGCGGTATTAATACATTCGAAAATGCCCTGTGCAACAATGCAATTCTTCAGGAGCCCATATATTGGATTATCTTGACCTGACAGACAAGTAAAGAGTTTCCTTGGGAAATTGATCATTTGCATACCTGTCTGAAGAACTCTATACTGTATCTTTCCTACAGTACAGTGTCAAAATTTAAACATTCTCCTCAAAGCAAAATTATGAGCACAACCAAAATGTAGAGGACTGCAAACTGCTAACGAAGCTACGAACATATGGAATATGTACCCATATATGTGGGTGGATCAAAAACTACTTAAGTAATACAACTCAGCATGTTGTCGTCGATGCACAGTGTTCATCCGAGACTAGACAGGTTGCTTACCCGGTTGTTCGGGACAGCGGGACCAAATTGCTAAGGTCATCAGTCACCCGATGAGGAGGGGAAGAAGTGAAGATAAGAAAGGAGGGGAAGGGACAGGAATTGCAGTCCAGGGAGGAAAGAAGGAAGAAAGACTGCATTAGCTCGGGGCCCCATGCTCGCCACGCACGTACTCACGAAAGGAGCCCCCCGAGGGGAGAGACTAGGGTATAATCAGGGGTGCCCCAGGGAACTGTGATAGGCCCGTTATTATTTTCTGGCTATATAAATGATCTGACGGACGGAATGAGTTGCGTCTGTTTGGTGATGATGCAGTGGTGTACAGGAAGATGTCATTGAACGACTGTAGTAGGATTCAGGATGACTTGTGATTCAATTTCTAGGTGGTGTGAGAAATGGCAGGTAGCTCTAAATGTAGAAAAATGTAAGGAGATGCAAAAGAGTAGAAGAAACAAAAGAATCCCGAAGAATACAACATTATAAGTTTTTTGCTTGACAAAGTGGCGTCATTTAAATATCTAGGCGTAATGCTGCGCAGCAACATGAAATAAGCATATAATAATAGTCGTGGGGAAGGCGGATGGTCCAATTCTGTGTATTAGGAGAATTTTGGGAAGACGTGATTCGTCTATAAACGAGACCGCAAATAAAACGCTTGTGCGATCCCGTCTTGAGTATTGCTCAAGTGTTTCGGATTACCACCAGATCGGCTTAAAGAAAGACACAGGAGCGATTCAAAGGCGGGCAGCTGGGTTTCTTACTGGTAGGTTCGATCAGTGTTCGATTGTTACTGAGATGCTTCGTGTACTCAAATGGGGGTCGCTGGAGGGAAAGCGACATTCTTTTCGAGAAACACCGTTCAAGAAATTTAGAGAGCCGGAATTTGAAGCGGACTGTATAAAGACTACTGCCGACAACCTACATTTCGCGTAAGGACCACAAAGGTAATATTAGATGCATAAAAGCATTGGTTTTCCCTCGTTCTGTATGGGAGTGGGACAGGAAAGCAAGTGACTAGTAGTGGTACTGAGTACCCTCCGCCACGCACCTTTGGGTGGATTGCGAGGTATGTATGTAGATGTAGACGTGAATAATTGTCTGATGACGAACCGACAGGCCTATAACCAGTAACGGCGCTGTTTTGTAAATAGATAGGATAATTAAATGTGGATCGTAACAGTTTTATCTTCTGCGTGGTCCCAGTACATATCGGCAACTTCTTAAGAACGCTCTTCATACTACTGTCTGCATGAACTCAAGAAATAACAGTAATTTACTTTTTTTCAGTAATTCTGAACTACAATCGTTTACATTATTATGCAACACACTGTTGCACCATATACTATCGAAGCAGAGATTATTGCCTCGCACCAATACACCGATATTTTATTCCCCGTGTAGAACTGGGTCTACAACTGACAACGAGTTACACTCTACAGATCCACATGAGAAAATGTAAGACAAATGAGACAATGAAGACGAACGAAGAGTGTAATGACATAGGTCATCAACGATCTTGGAAGAACACTGAAAGCTGTATTATCGCCAGCACCATGGAAAATCAGTGCCACGCACCTGGCTGTTGGTTATCTGCAAATAAGGCTTTCACATTTGTGTAATGCACTAAATGTTACAGAAGAAAAGTAGTTTCTTTTCGGGACTACATAAAAAAAATCATAATTATCAAAGATTTTATAATGGTATTTTTGTACATAATTTGTTATAAGTGCGCAAATACCCGTATATTTAGGTATTTTGGTTGTCAGTTTATAAGTAAAACCACCATAGCAAAGCCTGAAAACATTTTATTATTTGGAGATAACACGTATTTGAGTCTTATAGTGAAATATGTGCTACAGTTCTTAAAGTTTGGTGAACCGCATCAATTTTTTGTCATTTTAGTATTTAATTCTTAGTGATCCAGAATAACGCACTTAACACGAATGTAAATTTTCTATTAATAAAATATATGCTCACTATTGGAAGTATAATGCTACATGATACAGCTTAAGTTCACGACACCAAGGTTTGTCGTTACTGTTATTGTAATACTTGGTTGATAACTACGCATTTACCCTACAAACCACTAATCGTTTTATACTGTATTTTTCTAAAATTTGTTAATGCGCATACAGACCTGTGCAACGAATAAAAGAAGCTCCAGCTCTTAAATGAAGAAAAAGATTTCCCGTTTCCGCCATAACTCACATTTCATATGATTAGTAGCGACACGAAACTTCTTCCTTAAATCACATTCTCCGAGTTTCTTCTCGATTTCTCTTTCTACAGAAGTGTGTTGTGTGGCGTCACAGACGAGTGTTGCTGTGTTTGGCTGGCATTATCTTCGGAAGATCTGTCAATATTGTCTCGTTTGTACTTCCACTTATACGACTTTCAGGATCCGTCAGTAGATATCTTTTGTTTTACAAAGGACGAGTATCGTTTTAAAAAGGGGAAGAAGGTATTTTCCTTCACGACAACTTTATGTGTAGTCGCGTCTAATGTTGGTATGATTCACCACACTGATAGTAGACCCATTTTAACGACGAAAAAAATTAAATATGTGCGAAGAAGATTCAATGACGAAATGTGAAACTTCATATTAACTGCAGGACAGAAAATTACAATTGCTTTCAATATGCTTGAGTTCATACAGTCGTTAAGAATACGGTGTTGACCGCATGAATACGTAAACCCCACAAATACGAAAATGCATTACATCTATTGTGTAATGTTTATTGCTAGTGAAACATCATTGTACGAATACGCGGGTAATGGGGAAATAAATCTTTTCTTCAATAGAACGTATCTTAGTTGCACAATTCAAAAATACAGCTATGAAGAAGATGATGGATGTACAAAGAAAAGATAATTTCGATTACTTATAGAAACATTCAGAGGGTGATACCTCCTCTTCAATTACGTCGGTGCACTGAGTCAATCACTTATCCACTTAGCAGGTGTGCCTCAACACATTGTTCCAATGTTCTCAAGTTTCACTGAGCGAGGCTACATCTTTCAATTCAACCAAGAACGTCGGAGATGCTTTATAATATAATCCAAAAGGGAACTAGGCCGATATTACTCAAATTCGGTAAATACACAATATGACGAATTTTGCCTGTCTATAAGGTGTCAGCGTAAAAGAGTTTTGGATGTTATACTTTGCTGAGTTGTAAAAGAACTGAAACTGAGTAGCTCTGTAGTCCAAACATCGGTTTTATTCAGTGACAGTTGTTTTACATATGGCGTGCTACAATTCCTACAAAGCATTGATATTAACTTTATTTTTAAACCCCATGACAAATTTTATTCTCTAATTTTTCTCGAAATTTTCACACACAAGAAGCATCTAAAGAGAAACACGATACTCCTGATCGTAATAAAAGACGAATAAAAATGTAGATCTTCGGCTGTCTCTTCCAGCATTTGTGAATATAATCTGAAATTAGTGATCTTTTCAAAGACGAAAGCTTCTTTACTAAACTTTGCCGCTTCTAATGACCACACTATCGACTGGACGTGGCACTCTAATCTTGTTTCCTTTCCCTTTCTCTTAGCTTTACATTAAGAAGGAAAAATTAGTTACCGTTCTTCAGAAAATACGTATCACATAATGACAGGTAGACTCAATTTTTATTATTCCAAAGGCATTCAGCTCAAAAGCATGTAACCGAATGATATAAAAATACGAAAATTCCCTCATTCTCTACAAACATTTCACAGGACTGAATATTTTTTACTATAGTTTCATATCATGAAAATAAAAGTAACGTCAGAGATTTTCCACAAAAGTGTTACCGATTAGCTCTTATTATTTCAATGAACAGGAATGTCAGATATTATCAGATGAAAACACTTTTTTTTTTTTTTTTTTTTTTTTTTTTTTTTTTTTTTTTTTTTTTTTTTGCTTGGAAACAGATGTATTGACTGATTTTGAGCAGATAAATAAGGATTCACAGGAAGGTGTGTAAACAAGACTGCTGTTATTCTGTGGAAACCAAACAAGGTAATTAGAGGCATTGCCTGCCAGACTGACAATTAACGCGATAAATCTCGTAAAGCGCGGTACGAATTCGGAACAAACAAGGGTTGCGTTGTCTCATACTTTAATAACTGTAAGTTAGTTTTGTACGATTTGATGTGTTGCAACTAATATTTGCGTCCCTTGAATGATAATAATATGGCTGAATGATTATCATCATTGATTTTGTGTCTACTGCTGGAATTAATGATGTCCTAATGAGTTAATTAAAACAGAGTAAATATCTGAGGGTACCGAGCAACATGGAAGTGGGTGAAAGGTAGGTGGCCTAAATGAAGGACACGAGTTTGTGTGAACAAATTCGTCACCGAATAGAGCAAAGAAAATAGTTTGCGTTAATAAAGAGCACTGTGTGAGCCCTTAGTAAAGAAACAATAACTTAAACGTTTTTATTCCAGATAAATAGAGACCAGAAATAATTTCATACAAAATTCAAATTAATGTTTGATCCTGAATATAGCTCCTTGCTAAAATCACGTTAAAAGTGAAGTTCTCCTATCAGAAAAGAAAAACTAACTTGTTTACTTGCTAGCTTGGAACCAGAGACCTGTCAAATTTCATACCAACCAGAGGAACTGAATCTGACAATGTATTTGTACAGAAATATTTGTTTTATGCGAAAGCAGAAATTCTTCCTGCAATCACACAACTGCAAAGCGAAGTCAGTCACACCTATAAACAAAAATAGACGCTTTCCTGCATTTGCATACTTCGTGAGGGGAATAACCGTGTAGTTCTAGGCGCCATGACATGAACTGAGAGGCCGCTCCCGCCGGAGGTTCGAGTCCTATATATAGCGTGTGTGTGTGTGTATGTGTGTGTGTGTGTGTGTGTGTGTGTGTGTGTGTGTGTGTGTGTGTGTGTTTTCCTTATGACAGGTTAGTCTAGGGACCGATGATTACATTAGTTTGGCCCAATAGGTCTACAAACATATAAACATGTGCATACAGTTAATGAAGACTTTTGTGTCCCGACTTCGTCGCCGCTTTTGTGTCCCAGCCTCGTCGTAGGTGTCGGTGGCCGAGTGGAATGAGACCGACACGCTGGTGCAGGTACGGAGGGGAGCAGCCAGAAACTATAAACACTCGAGTAAATTAGAAAGAGATATATTGCACAGAATGTAACAATACTTAACTTTTACATAGTACTGCAGAATGTTGATACATAGTTGTTAGAGGCCTGCCTAGTGCCTGTACAATAGCAAAGTCTTCACTGGTGCCTATCTGATTACGAAGGTCCTAACTCGTTGCTATCTCAGTCCGAAGTGCCCGATGTCTTTCCGTGGTGGCCACGAGCGGGGTTGCACCAGAGGGCGCTCGTGGCTGTCGTGAGAACGCCGCGCCGTGTGTGCATGGCGGCGCGCGGCGAAAGTAGGTGGCGCGCACTTTGTACTTGTGCGACACCACAAAGACCATATGATGAGACAGAGAGAAATGGTCCAGCGTTACAGCAACACAAATGCAAGACCAAAACTGGACGAAAAGTGTGTTTTCACCAGAGAGCCTCCATCACTCATGGGTGTTAGCACTTTTGTGTTGGAAAAAAATTGATTCCACCAATGACATGACCCGTAATACATTTTAGTTCGAGTAGATTCAAATGTTTTTATAGCTTATGGGACTCAACTACGGGGTCATCAGTCCCCAAACTTACAAACTGCTTATGGACTAGCTAATACTAAGGACGGCACAAATATCCATGCCCGAGGGGGGATTCGAATCCCCGACCGTAGTGGCCATGCAGAACGAGTCTGGCGTGCCGCAGTTCGTGCAGAGAAACTTGCCCACCGCCCCTCTGACATTATAGCAATAGTACCAATCAGTGCTTTTATTTTACTTATTTTTTACAGAATCGATGGCTTCCAAACCAGAGCGTATGAAAGCACGGTGTCCATCCACCAGCATGGAATGGTGAGGAATTTCGTATTTTCGGGACGCTGTGATTTAGATGCTGTCTGTGCCCTTTTAAGCAAATCTAATGGGCAACCTGTTTTGCGGGGTACAAGTGCAGAGTGAGGGCAAAGGTGATTATCAACCTCCATCTTGTCCACGCTTTCACCAAGCACCTTAATGATGTTTAGGTTACCGAATGCGTTATGCCACTTCTGGCTGTAAGAGGGCTGTAAAACCGTCAGAGAAGAAAACAGCTATTCACGTTACTAGTTTTCGATGTACTGAGTAAATATAAAGTCGCCAAAATGCTTGATGTCTTTAAAATTCGAGAGTAATACAGATTGTAAAAAGATTCTGCGTATGCGTAGTAGGAACCTCACAAGATGAAGATAACCAAAAATAAACATTTCTCGCGTCTGGAACTCCCTGATAAGAACTAAGACCAATAAACCTGCGAAGGCTTCATTCCATAGTGGCACTTGTGCTCAACGACTGCTTTTTGATTTGTAGAAAATTTTTCAGCAATCAGTCGTAAATATTTAGTTTATTCAGCTCTATATTTCGACCAATGTGTGGTCATCCGTCTGGGCATCGTTTCCCAACTCTTAGCCCATCCTTTCGTTCCCAACTCTCCACCCATCCCTTACGCCCTCCTCCACATTCTACCCAGTGGTTGAAATCTAGATCTGAATAAATATTTGCGACTGATTGCTGAAAAATTTTCTACAATCCTGCAAAGTATCCTCCAACATAATAGATTCAGTCATGGTGGCTTAAGGTTAATTCGGATGCAGAAGCAGTAATTCTCGTCCATAATTGGCGATTCCACCAGATTGTGATGAAGTGCCTATAATATAGTCCATTTTCAAACTACAATTAATATCTTTTTTGTATCGCTATATGAAACACATGGGCTTCATTTTACTTGTTTAATTATTTATTCACAGTGTTGCAAATTTCACTTGAATTCGGTTACAGAAATACTAAAATGTAGCATTATCTCCACTATCTCAATGTATATTTATTTCCACTAACATTTCTTCAATTATCAGTTAAAATCTTTCTATACAAACATGAATAGCTGTGCGTTAGTCTCACGGAAACTCTGAAGGGCAAGTTGTTCAAATGTTTGTAAATCTATGGAACTTCTGTGGTTATCAGTCCGTATGCTTACAAACTACTTTAACTTATGCTAAGGGAAACACACACACACATACTCGCCACATACATATGCCGGAAGGAGGTCTCGAACCTCCGACGGGGAACAATCGCGCGTTCCGTAGCAAGGCGCCTTGGAGCGCTCGTCCACTCCACCGCGGCTTGGACAAGATGCTTAAGTCACTTTTATATAGGGGTGGCTTGGAAGAAAAAACGAATGGGGATAACTCAAAAGAAGAGCTGAAAATGGAAAAAGATAAAGAAATCCGACATCTATTACCTTCCCGAGAGCTAACTGTTTGGGAGGTGCAGCCGTAGGAAAAAAAAGGGGCACACCGCTGTTCCACTGATGCATCGCAATATTAATAAGTGAACACGATAGTTGGAGTACCCATTATTAAATTATCTTTCTTATATGCGAAGAAGAGTGTCCCTTTGAGTGTTCGTTTGTTTACAATTCGCACAAAACTACCTACAGTCTATTCCGATCTTGACGAAACGTTGCACACTTGACCTTCAAACGAGAGAAAGGTCGCTGTCTACGTAAACTACGGTGGATGGCGGAAAGTACTTCAACTACAGACTTCGATTTTGAGGAAGTACCGCACATTTCATTGTCAAACCAATACGGTTATATCATAACAGACTTTTGATGACTTTTTCTCATTATTGGAAATTTTGCTCATGTGTTTCCATGGAGAGGGTTTTTATAAAACGAAAGTTAGCGAATGATGCGCAGCAAAGGATACCTCGCAATTAACTTTGACACTGTTTCATTGAACAGCACTAAAGTTTAGGGAAGTGAGAAAGTGGGGTTTGACAGCTTTTAAATATTTTTAAAATGACATTTTGATCACAGCTGCTTCATTTATTAGCTCAAAGCTATCGGTTTCCGTTAATGAACCATTCTCAAGCGCCAGCAGAGCTTAGCCAGTTTCTTAACATATCATGTTAAAAAATTGGAAAACTTTAAAATAAATATTTGGCACCATGCTTCACTTCCTATAGATGTTTTTCCAGTGACTGATTGTTACAAACTCGCTTGATAATGGTACATTAACCGAAACCGGTAGCTTTGAGCTAATAAATTAAGCACCCGTGGTCAACATGTCATTTTACAAAATGTTCAAATGTTTGTATAGCTTAAGGGACTTAACTACGGGGTCATCAGTGCCTAAACTTAAAAACTACTTACGAACTAACTAATACTAAGGACGGCACAAATATCCATGCCCGACGGGGATACGAACCCTCGACCGTAGTGGCCGCCCAGACCGTGACTGGAGCGCCTCAGTCCCCTCGGCCACCGGCGTCATTTTACAAACCACTAAAGGTGACGTATGTGAGTTTTCATAGATATGAGATGAGGAGAAGAAAAAGAGACGGAATGAACACAGGATGTGCAATGGTGGAGGTGGAGTCGGGGAGGGGGCGTAAGAGACGGGCCGAGAGAGGGGAACAAAGGGATGGGTTGAGAGAGAGAGAGAGAGAGAGAGAGAGAGAGAGAGACAGAGAGAGCAGATTGAAGGGGAGGTGGACTGCGAGAATTTGGAATAAATAAATAACCAGGCAACGCCGTGTTTTCAGCTTGTTACAAATAGATATATTGAGGAATTGTTTTTGTAATTATGGGTTTTGTAATTATGGGTACTAAATAACTTTCCCCTGGGACGTCGCTATCATCAGTAATTTATTGCCTCGAAAGTAGCTGCCATTTTGTGAGCAGGCTTTATTGACACCATTTCGGCAGCGCCGAAAGCTTCGGTCAAGATACATACAAAGTTTTATTTGGGGCTGCGGAGGTAAGTGACCGCGAGGTGTACGGCTGGGGTCTAGAGGGCAGGGGGTGGTGCGCGGATATAAACGGGATATAGCGGCCGCGGCCCGCGTACAACTTTGCCGGAGTTGGTTATTGCCGGGGCGCGGATATGGCCGCCGGATCGAACGCGCAATAAAAGCCAGCCACGCCGCCTTATGCCGCGCGAATTCCGTCTCAGGATTATAGGGGGGCCGTTAAAGTAACGCGGGCACTGCACTAGGTAGTACGCCGGCTGATGATATTACAGAAACTCCTTCAATAGTGGGGCTGCGAGGTACCGCATGGTGGCTTGTGGAGAATGTGTGTAGATGTAAAGCTCAAAGGTGGCAGTCGCTCGCATGGGCGGAGAACAGTTCGTTGGTGTTTACAACTGCACATCTAAAGAAAAAGCATAGCACGAGAGAGGTATTGCTGAACTCGACTGAGAGCGATTAAAGACAGTTGAGGCAGCTAGCACCTACGTGTGACAGTCATGGCAGCGGGAGAATGACCCTGCGGTCTAATGCGGTCATCCTCAGGCATGTCCCAAATATACTCAAGGGGAACACATCTGGGGATCGTGCTGGTCAGTGCAGTTGAAGAGCACGTTGGGTGGTACGGAATAGATGTGGTGGACATGCATTGTCCTGTTGGAAACGCATATCACATTGTTGGTGCTTGACCGGTAGCAAGACGGGGTTGAATGATGTTTTCAGTGTACCGTGTACTGTTGGTTGCTCCCCCTGACGATAGCCAGAGGAGAACGGCCCGCTGACGCTCCAAAATCGATCAGTGATGTCGCGATAGGCGCTTATGGAAGGATTAACGGAGACGTTTCGCCTTTAGTGATGAGAATCGCTTTTACTTAGGACCACTGATGGTCGCACACGTGTGTGGAGCCACGCAATGGACTGGGAAAATCTGGTATGGAGAGCCAAATTCTACACTGGCCGTTCTCCTCCGTGGAAGGAACAATGAACGGTGCACGGTACAATGAAACCATCATTCAACCCTCTCGCTACGTTTCATGCGCCATCAAGGTGATATACTTTCCCAACAGGATAAAGTACGTTCATATGTAACCTGTACAACCTAACGTGCTGTTCAAGGTGCACGTCAACTACCTTGGGCAGAACAATTCCCAAATCTGTCCCCCACTGAGCATGTTTGGGACCTGATGATACGTCGTCTTGCGCGGTGTGCACGACTGGCACTAAATCTGGCCCACCTGAAGCACCAGGTGGAAAATGCCCCGCAGTCCATTCCGCAAGACAACATTGGCGACTCTGCGGTCGGCTCCATGGCAGAACTGCAGATTGCATTGCTGCAAAATGGAGGGTATACCCGGTACTAGCGCCGACATTGCGCTCGCTCTGGCGACTGCACTCACGTGTGTATGGCTCTGTCTGTCCGATCGTGTGTTATATACAGGGTGAGTCACCTAACATTACCGCTGGATATATTTCGTAAACCACATCAAATACTGACGAACCGATTCCACAGACCGAACGTGAGGAGAGTGGCTAGTGTAATTGGTTAATACAAACCATAGAAAAGGTACATCACCGTTCCCTTTGGATCCTTACTTAATTCGATGCTCTCCGATACACACGTTCGAACAGCGGAAGAGTGGTACTCAAGCGTCAATTACACGTTCGGTATGTGGAATCGGTTAGTCAGTAATTGATGTGGTGAGGAGAGTGGCTAGTGTAATTGGTTAATACAAACCATAGAAAAGGTACATCACCGTTCCCTTTGGATCCTTACTTAATTCGATGCTCTCCGATACACACGTTCGAACAGCGGAAGAGTGGTACTCAAGCGTCAATTACACGTTCGGTATGTGGAATCGGTTAGTCAGTAATTGATGTGGTTTACGAAATATATCCAGCGGTAATGTTAGGTGACTCAACCTGTATATCCTTAAGAATGTGTCAATAAAACTTCCATCTGCTGGGTCGACGAATACATGGTATTCTTTTTTCATTTTACAGGAATGCAGTTTTCGATCTCTCTTGAATTTATAGATCCCCATCACAAACCATTTTGATTAAAAAGGCAAACAAAGTAACACCAATAATATTGGTGCTAGAAAGAAATGGCCAACAAATGCCAAGGCAGCATATAAGAAATATACACAAACACATCGATTTATCTTGTTTGGTCCTGCTATTTAGTAAAATGTTCAAATGTTTGTTAAGCTTATGGGACTTAACTACGGGGTCATCAGTCCCTAAACTTACAAACTACTTATGAACTACTTACGAACTAGGACGGCACAAATATCCATGCCCGAGGGGGGATTCGAACCTCCGACCGTAGTGGCCGTGCTGACCGTGACTGGAGCGCCTCAGTCACCTCGGCCACCGCGGCCGGCTGCTATTTAGTATCAAGTAGTGAACTAAGATCATTGAAGAACCGACTGATTTTTAGCGAAAACCATAAACTTACGCCTGAAACGAAAAGAGGTGTAATACCTCGCTATGTCAAAGACATTAAAGATAAAGTTGAAGCAATGAATTCCAGTTGCTTCACCTTTATCTTTGATGGCTTTGACATGTTAGAGACGAAAAACCGTCTCAGGGTTTGTGAATTTCTGTTTACACTGATATTATCTCACCTTAGCCTAAGGTTAAAGGCAGGAATTGTTCCAATATGTGTATTGTCGAGGTGCTATTCCGCTGCATGGAGAGCCTTGGCTGTAGTGCCAATATTCTATGGAAAACAGAAGCTGAATTAAAGTTTGTGACGTGGAAGGAAGTCGTACTTAAGACTATTCCGAGGCGCCTTAGCCTCGCGATATAATATTACGGATACCGCAATTTTTTGCACCTCCGACGTAATATTACGGCGACCACGCGGTGTATCTTCTGATTCCAAACCTCCGGCTATCAACAATATTTTTCGAAGTGTGGTGCGTTTAGAGTGCCTGGCAGCGGGTTTCAGTGGAGTTACCGCGTATCCTGTCCCGCAGAAGCAGCAGAACGGTGCAGCGAGAACGGAAAAAGCAGCAGGAGCGCAGCTGCGCGCCTTGCGCAGACCGGACGTTCCTGAGCTGCATGCAATGCGGCGCCGCCGCCGCCGCTGTGCCGCCCGCGACTGGCGTTCCCAGTACAGCACTGCCACCTCCCACACGTATAGTCAGTCTCTGCAACCGCCTAGACGTCACAACCCTTTTTCACAGCGGACACGATAACTGACAAACTGACGAATGCGGGCTGCATCGTCACCCTGCACATTATTTGCAAGCCACAACGGCATCTCTGCGAAATTTGATGCCACAGGCACATTTCTGTAATGTTCAGAATGATAATGCCTCTATAACGGAGAGTGCGCTGATATGAAACTCCCTGCAAGATTAAAACTATTTGCCGGACCGTGATTCGAACCAGGGGCGTTTCCTTTTTGCGGGCAAACTCTCTACGGAGTAAGCTACCCTGGCACGCCTCCCGGCCCCTCCTCCCGGCTGTAGTTCCTCCAGTTTGGTTTACAGGATAAGATTCTACATATTTATTCTGCAAGTCGCATTTCAATGCCTGGTAGAGGGTTTTATCGAACCGCTTCGATTATAATTCCTCTACCGTTTCATTTTCTTATAGCGCGCGGAAAAGAGAAACACCTAAATCTTTCCGTGGTGTCGCACAAGTCTGAAGTGCGCGCCACGTACTTTCGTAGCGTGCCGCCATGCAAGCACGGCGCGATGTTCTTACGACGTCGGCCACGAGCGCCCTCTGCTGCAACCCCGCTCGTGGCCACCACTGAATTGCATCGTTCACTTGGGAATCAGACAGGCACCGGAATAGAATACTCATCAGTAGGCAGGCCATTACCTAGTTCAACTATGTATCAGCATTCTGCAGTCATGAAACTTGTAGAAGTTAAGTATTATCATATTGAAACGAAATACATATCTTGTTCTAATGTAGCTTGGTGTTTCTAGTTTCTTCTGTCCCACTGGCTGGTCACCTCAGACTGTGTACCTGCACACGCGTGCATCATACTTTCCCTGTGTCGGTCTCTCTCTCTCTACTCGGCCACCGACACCTAGACAACCGGCGGAAACGAGACACAAAACTTTCCATTGTAGATCTAATTTCTCTTATTATTATCATCGTCATGTCCCGGTATGTAAGTGGATGCTAGCAAAATATGTATGCGTTAGCAGTTGGTGAAAGAAATTTCGTAAATAGATCCCGCCGTAAAGGGTAACACCGTCCTTCAATGACTGCCCGCCCGCTCCCCCCCCCCCCCCAAACTCGGGAATTATTTCTGTGACACTCTCTCCCGTGTATCGCTATAATACAAAACGAGCTGCCCTCCTCTGAACCCTTTCTATCACCTCCATCAGTCACAACTGGTGAAGATCCAACAATGCGCAGCTAATCTCCAAACAGGGCGGATAAGAGCTGTGCCTCGGTAGGACAGTGGTAGAATACCAGACTACAAATCAATAAATCACGGGTTCGATCCCCGCCAGGTCACTTTCCACTTCTTTCACCTCTGGCAGTATTGCCCATGTGAAAAATACCGAGTATCAGCGTGGTTCGGAACCCACGTTAAACTGTAGGCCCCCCTATAACTGGCTGGGTAAGTCATTTCGAAGGTCGGAGGAAGGCAACGGCAAACCACCTCCAAACAGGACCATGCGTAGTCAAGCACTGTGGTATTCAAACAAATATTCGGATTGTTGACTGCTTTACCTTTTTTTAAAGTGGAGAGTAGGCACTTTCATTAATACAACTATTCCATCTTCTGAGATTTCTGTCATCGAAACGTAGTTTTTGGTTCGCCTTCTTCACAATATCTTTTATACGTTCTCTCCAATCAAAGTTGTACGTAATTGTAATTCCTACGTATTTAGTTTAAATTCCGGCCTAATTTACCGTGTAAAAGCAGTTGCTCATTTTTTTTTTTTTTTTTTTTTTTTTTTTTTTTTTTTTTTAATATGGATGACTTGACATTATTCATTATTCAGGGTCAATTGCCAATTTTCGCACCATGCTAATATCTAAATGCTTTTGCACCTGCAATGTTCAAATGTTTGTTAAGTTTATGGGACTTAACTGACGCGTCATCAGTCCCTAAACTTACAAACTACTTATATACTATCTTATACTAAAGACGGCACAAACATCCATGCCCGAGGCGGGATTCGAGCCTCCGACGGGGAGCGGCCTCGCGCACCATTGCATAGCGCCTCAATGCGCTTGGCCACTCCGCGGCGGCATATCATCTTCAGGTGACTTTACTAACCAATAAACCACAGCATCATGCGCGTCTAAGACGGATGATCAGATTGCCTCCTAAATCGTTTATAAAAAAAATTAACCTGTATTTAATGGCCAATTAACAGAAAACTTGCAAGCTCTAGAGTGGCCCGCCCACCCCCATCAGGAGTGGAAACTGGAAAGTGTAAATAAATAAATAAGTGAATAAGTCTATTACAATAGAAACAGATGTGAGTATGTATGTATGTATGTTCCTAACAGACTACAAAACAGGTAGAGTAATTTTGATGAAACCTTCAGGAAATATGCAGATTAGCCCAGTGGGTGATCCAGTACAGTTTGGTAGCGACCGGAAGATATTTATTAATGTATACTTAAAAGTTTACGTCAAACTTGCAACGACAGTTGCTCCCCTAGCGGAGTAAGAGCCAATACTTTACATCACGCCATTCTTGTGTAACTGTAGTGAAGCCGCTTGGAGCACTAGCATTCGCTTCCGAGATCGTATTGAGTGCCGCTACAGTTAACGTAAACATGCATTAAACTGTTATGATAGTACGCAAATATGGTATAAACATGCTGAGGCTTGTATAAGCATGATATGCTGGGTTTAATAACGTACATAGAACATAGTAACCAAGAAAATATACAGAACACAAATTCCATTTGTGGGAAGCTGGCTGGGTCACTAGCAAAACACTAGGGGCCCTATAACACATCCCTGGGGTACGCCAGGTATTAGTTCCTTATTACTCGACTTTTCGTCGATTAATACGTACTTTGTCCTTTCTAAGAGTTAATCGTGAATCCATACACACAACTGTGGCGATATTCCGTAAGCACGGAGGATTAGAAGCAAGTTTTGGGATAGTGTAAAAACCCTAGGAACATGGAAACCTCTGTCGACAGCACTCATCACTTCATAATAGTAAAGAGCTTGCTGTGGATCGCAAGAACGATACTTTCGGAATCCGTCTTCTGCTTGGCAGAGTAATTCCACATTTATCAATGAATAACACAAAATTCTCTATTTTCGTATGTAAAGTGTTTTCGCCCTCAAGCTGTTATCAGATAGTTCGTATCAGCAAAGAGAGAAGTGGCCGAGCGGTCTAAGGCGCCTTGCTGCGGAGCTAGCAGCTGTTCCCCGTCCGTGGTTCGAGTCCTCCTTCGGGCATGACTCTGCGTTGTCCGTAGCATTAGTTAGTTTAAGTAGGTTTTAAGCCCAGTGACTAATGACCATTGCAGTTTGTTCGCATAGCTTTACAAACATTGAATAATTTCGTAACAACAGTGTTCAGGAAAAATATCAGGATACTGTGAATCCCAGAACCGCCGAACGTATTTTCGGATGCAGACCCCGCGGGCTTATAAACTCGGGCGTATTATCTCCCTTGCATACGGATTTACCTGCAGTTAGGGAACAATATGCAAGAACCGAAACAGGAGAATAGCAGTGTGGAGCTGTGTTACATTTCTTGGCGGAGGTGTGGGGTGTGCTTAAAGCCGGTGCAGGGGCGTTCCATTTGTCAGAAGAAACTGGCGCGTAATACGCGCACGCATTTACGCGGGCCGTTACAGCCAGCAGCGGCGCGGCGGCGCGCTACGGCCAACCAAACTGCCGGGGTCGGGTTGCGGCAGGCAGGCGGGCGAGTGCCGAGGCGAGGCTTTTACTGGCTCGCGGAAAGCTCACAATGGCCACTTAAGGCGAAAGCCGCTGCCCCCGTATACGTGTGCTGCCTGCAAGGGAGAACTGCCAGCCGCTGCAGGCTGTTTGCTTTCCCTAGCGTCAGCTGCGCTCCCTTACCTAACAGCAGATGCTTAAGCTGATGTAGCAGTGGGCGATCAGTAGAGGACGACGATCCGGACGTCTAATAGCAAAGCTCCGTTAAAAGCGCAATGCGTGGTACAGTCGACAAGTTCTGAAATTTTTACGCCTGGAGGATAGGCAACCACAACACTCTTGTATGTTGCACACGTTGCCGCATTTCACGGCATTACAGGGCGGCGTGCCCAACATATGAGAGTGATGTGGTTGCCTATCATCCAGTCTCACAAGGAAACTATTTGAGCTCGAACAAACGTATCTGTATGAACGTATCTCTACGTACACCTCAAAGTGCTGGTGGGTGTCGTTTTTATGCAAAACTTTGCAATCATGCTCTAGGTAGCACTGTAGATGTAATTGCAGACGCCATATTTAATGCAGATATCTATACTGTAACTTATTTAATAATCGCCATACATGTTCTCTAGCGTATTGTCATCAAAAGCCGTGATGATAGTTGCAACTTTAACCTTCTTCTCGGAAGACTGTTGGTATTCACTGCCACTGCTTCCATCGCCTCTTCCCGCACTTACCGTAGCACTACCGCTAGCAATGAGTTCTTCGTCATTATCATCCCTGTTATCATCATTATGTGTTAGTGTAACAAAAGTATCTAACTTATGCTCATATTTCTGTACCATAAGAGATACGAGAAAGCATGCAAATGATTCATCTTCTACACTAATACCATCTTCACGAAGAAGGGTTCTTCGTAACTTCATCTCAACTAATCACAATACATTAGCAGGATTGATTATCAATCGCCACCCCATCTGACGTTTCACCACACAAATGTCACAAAACGCAACTTCGGAGGCACACTGCACTGTGTCTACTGGCGAACCGACAGGTCAAAATGCAATGTGGCATGGCACACGCAGAGGCCTCTAACGGACGACTGCAGAGTTTTGCAGATGCGGGAGTGTCACTAGTGCAATAAGGGACCTTTACATTATCTCTCGTACGATTTTGATGTATATGTGTTTGTTCGAGCCCAAGTACTTTCCTTGTCAAAACTTCTTGACTGCTCCTTGTATACACCCCAGCCTCAAGGCCAGTAGGCAACAGATCAGGAAGTATGCAGTGGCGGGTGAAGTAGAGACCCAGGTCGGCAATAAAAAAGGACGTCCCCCCGCAGTATCCCGCAATTCCTAGTTAATGATAAAATATGATAAAATAATAAAGTTTTGTCACTGTTACGATCATTTCTGTCATCTTTGCTGCTAAAGAAAAACTTGAGTTTTAAGATGCCTAAACATAAACGTGAAACATGAATTCGATATTAACAAAAGGTTACAGGAAAGTGGAACTAAAACCAAGTTATATAAAAATGTTCATGTGTTAGTAAATCTATAGAACTTTATTACATTGGTCATTAGTCCCTAGGCTAACAAACTACTTAAACTCACAAGGAAAGTACTTGGGCTCGAACAAACACACATTCACCAAAATCGTATGAGAGATAATGTAAAGGTCTCTTATTGCACTAGTGATACTCCCGCATCTGCAAAACTCTGCAGTCGTCCGTTAGAGGCCTCTGAGTGTGCCATGCCTCATTGCACTTTGACCTGTCGGTTCGCCAGAAGGGACAGTGCAGTGTGCCTCCGAAGTTGCGTTTTGTGACATTTGTGTGGTGAAACGTCAGATGGGGTGGGGATTGGTAATCAATCCTGCTAATGTATTGCGATTAATTGAGATGAAGTTACAAGAACCCTTCTTCGTGAAGATGGTATTAGCTAGAAGATGAATCATTCGCATGCTTTCTCGTATCTGTTATGGTACAGAAATATGAGCATAAGTTAGATACTGTTGTAACACTAACACATAATGATGATAATAGGGACGATAATGACGAAGAACTCATTGCTAGCGGTAGTGCTACGGTAAGTGCGGGAAGAGGCGATGGAAGCAGTGGCAGTGAATACTAACAGTCTTCCGAGAAGAAGGTTAAAGTTGCAACTGTCATCACGGCTTTTGATGACAATACGCTAGAGAACATGCATGGCGATTATTACATTAGTTACAGTACAGATATCTGCATTAAATATGGCGTCTACAATTACATCTACAGTGCTACCTAGAGCATGATTGCAAAGTTTTGCATAAAAACGACACCCACCAGCACTTTGAGGTGTACGTAGAGATACGTTCATACAGATACGTTTGTTCGAGCTCAAATAGTTTCCTTGTGAGACTGGATGATAGGCAACCACATCACTCTCATATGTAGTGCTACGATAAGTGCGGGAAGAGGCGATGGAAGCAGTGGCAGTGAATATCAACAGTCTCCCGAGTAGAAGGTTAAAGTTGCAACTATCATCATGGCTTTTGATGACAATACGCTAGAGAACGTGTACGACGATTATTACATAAGTCATAGTTACAATTTCTGCATTACGCATGGCGTCTACAGTTACATCTACAGTGCTATCTGGAGGATGATTGCAGAGTTTTACGTAAAAACGACACCCACCAGCACACTGAGGTGTAGGTAGAGATCCTGTAAGCAAACGTTCATACATATATGTTTGTTCGAGCCCATGTACTTTCCTAGTAACTTAAAGTAACTTACACTAAAGGCAAGAAGGAAGGACTCAAACACCCGACGGCGAATAGCCGCACGCACTGCAGCACGGTGCTCCAGTGCGCACCGCTGATCCGCCGTGGCCCTCCTCATTAGTTATGCGGTATAACCATATAATCTTCAGCATTTGTCGCTAGCACCTCATTAAAATAGTTATATCATTGTCCACGTTTCACTCGCACATACTGTTTAACTCTAGAAAATGCTTTCAAAGGCACTTTTTTCAGTAAAACTTTTCTTTCCAATTGGGGATCGCTGGAGAAAGACGACGTTATTTTCGTGAATTTCTTTTGAGGAAATTTAGAGGGCCGGAATTTGAAGCTGAGTGTAGTACGATCTTGCTGCCGCCTACTTACATTTTGTTTCTTTTGAACTGGTATTACTACATTCTTCTTTAAGTCTGACAACATGTTCGTGTCACATACATGTCTCGATCTCCCAAAGATATCATCAGTTCAGGAGGAATAACATCTGCGCCAGAGATCACGTTTCTAATCAAATCTTTCAGTTATCTTTTAAATTCTAGCCGGAGTGGATTGGGTGAGTACTCTAAGGTGATTTTCTGTGGAGCGTGCGGTTGTTCGCCATCGGAGGTTCGAGTTCTCTCTCAGGCATGGGTGTATGTGTTGCCCTTAATTTGGTTTAAATTAGTTTAAGCAGTTTGTAATCCCAGGGACTGATAACTGCAGCAGTCAAGTTTCTTAGATTCACAAAAATTTGAACACTTGAGCTTTTGGTTGCTTCTAGGTGTGGGTGGAACTAATTGTGAAAAGTGACGGGCTATCAGTTTCATTGGGGAGTCAAGAAACAGCTTAAAAACGGGTGCCGCATATGAAATTGAAATGGTGCCCGTACATATACACGAGTGTAGTACCCGACAGGTAGCAATTACAGCCCGTATGTATACGGGCAGGGCTATGAAAGGGTTAATTCAATATATTTCATGATTTTAAGTGTATAACTCTAAGACTCCTTGGAAAAAGTATTTATTTTGTGGCGTTTGAAATTTATTACATTTATTAAAATAAAATGACTACAATGCTCAGACAAAACGTCAATGTCTTCCAGCCGCCGAACTGATAGCGATGACATTTTAAATCCTGCATAAGTTACATTTTATACGACGTATAGCTTCTTCAGTCAGCAGTTCAGTCACGATGTAACAAACAGTTCCCCTGCTGTTGTAGTGGGACAGACATTGACGAGCCTCGCTTTCTTAAATCAGCTCTGTTTTGCAGGATATGAATTAAAAAAATTTAATTGTTGTGTGTAAATATTATAAATTTTTATATATTTATTTGTGTATAACTGTCGTAATGTCATGATGTGATACTTAAAAAGTTTTTGTTTTCGTTCTGTTTCGTGTATGACACAAAGGCAATGTCGTCGTCGCCACAGCCAACATTGCTGTATCTGTCCACTATCCACAAACAACCGAAGGCTATGGGGCTACGAATCCAGCTGCATCTTCTCTATTGCCGCGCCTCGACATTTACAAAAAAAACATAAAATGTTACTACATTGTTGTATGCTGTGTAAGGAAGCAAGTTTTCCTCACTGTCATTTCCTGCATATTCCGACCTCACATAAACTTCTACTGGTCAAGACGAAACTTTTGAATGTAAACTCGATGTGGTATGGATATTTTCAAAGATAATAATTACAGTTTGATATGAAAATTAGGAGATAATCTTGCAAGTGCGACAAGATAATCAAGGCTGACGCATACTAATGAACAAACACCCAGAGTTTTTGTAAAGCAACAACGTCGCTTATCGCTCCGGCGTGGGCTACTTACGAAACTCCAGTCGCGAACATTCTCCTCCGAATGCGAAAATATATTGTTGACTCCCACTGAAATGATCATCAGAATAAAATACGAGAAATCAGAGCTCGAACGGAGATAATAAAATAATTCTCAGTCTCTGTTGCAATATTTTTTTTATTCTCCAATTACGCGTTTCGCGCTGTTAGCGCATCGTCAGACTGGAAAAAGAGAAATGTTTTGTTACAGTCCGTGTACCTGGCGGGCAGCGAATCTAATGTGGCTAAGGTGAGTAAAATTTTGGGAAGTCAGACTTACTTGGGCGGAGAAGGAGCCACAGAACTATATATAGCTGTGGTGGAGGTATCTTAATAATACAGAGAGATTCAGGTGTTCTTTCTTCCCGCGCGCTATTCGAGAATGGAATGGGAGGTAAATAGTATAACGGTATTTCGATGAACGCTCTGCCAGGCACTTAAATGTGATTTGCAGAGTATCCCATGTAGATGTAGATGTACCAGGTAACATTCTATGTCGCTCATCGAGATAGTGCGCAGCAAGCGCCGACTTCTCGGGCTGGAGCAAACGTGTCTGGCGCTGATGTTCAACGCATCTGTCGTGAATGGTACGGATCGTCTGACCAATATAAGTTTTTCCACATTGAAAATTGTATACTCCGGGCTCCCTCAGGCCCAAATCATCCTCGACAGAGCCGCCTATCGCGCTGGGAGCCGGGGCGCAGGATCCATTCCTCCCGCGGTCAGAAAAATAGGACTGAATCCTCCCGAGCCTGCAAGGGTGTGGAAAAGGACGGGACTGAATCCTCCCACAACCTGTTTAAGCAGGTAGTTGGTGGCGGCCCGAGACCAAGTGTGTGGCCAGACCTATATGAATATTCCAGGCAAGCAAAGCTATCTAGCATATGTTCCAGCCTATGTTCCTACATTGTACAGTAAAGTAAGAGTGAGAATTAAGCCCCAGTTAACTTTAGAGTCAGAGTAAACGTACAGTAATATCACTTTGGTTCTTACAATCTAAAGATTACGTTTTACTCGCAATTGATAAATCTGTGCAACATTTTCAGCAGTTGGTATACACGTTTATTTGATACAGCGTCGAATTTGTAAACAGAGCACAAGGCAGGCTAATTTTTTCCTAACGAAGAAGAAATTCTGCTTTCAACGGGAGAGCGGGACATGAGTCTCATTGAACTGGCTTGACTTAACGTGAATAGAAGCAAGTTATGAACATCTGTAGTTTCTAATAAAACTTGCCTTAATAGGAAATCGAAAAATAGGAAATACTCCTGAAAGACTTTCACGGATATTGTATGTATTATGAGCAATACTCTTAAATGAGGTGCTGGGGCATTGTAGGTAAGCGATCAGACTGCTATTTTTGCGACTCGGGTTCGATTCCCACTAGAAGCTTGATTTCATTTATTAAATTTCTTGCACATCTGCGTAGTTGTGGTCTTCATGAATGTCCACAACATCCAGCTCGTCAACAGAAATTGATTTAATAAAACATTTGCTACCCTTAATGTTGCACGTCCATCGCGCTACACCACTTTACAACAATTTCTGAAATCCGAAAGTGTTACCTTTCAGAAGTAACACTTTCCCTTCATTTCTACTGACTGAAACTTCAAGGGTGTCGGAGGACATCACTTTTAAGCGATCTGCCGTGGACTGAAGTGACAACTACGGCCGGAAACGGCTTGGGGCGGGGGTGGGGGCTGGGGGCTGGTCCCTGCCGGAGATGCCATTGTGCTAGAGTAGTTCGGGAGGATTCAGTCCTGTCCCCTGATCGCCTACCTGCCGTTGGGAGGATTCCGTCCTGCGCCCGGGAGCCGGCCGCGGTGGCCGAGGAGACTGAGGCGCTCCAGTCACGGTCTGCACGGCCACTATGGTCGGGGGTTCGAATCCCCCCTCGGGCATGGATATTTGTGCCGTCCTAATTCGTAAGTAGTTCATGAGTAGTTTGTAAGTTTAGGGACTGATGAAAAATGTTCAAATGTTTGTATAGTCTATGGGACCCAACTACGGGGTCATCAGTCCCTAAACCTACAAACCACTTATGAACTACTTACGAACTAGGACGGCACAAATATCCATGCCCGAGGGATGATTCGAACCCCCGACCGTAGTGACCGTGCAGACCGTGACTGGAGCGCCTCAGTCTCCTCGGCCACCGCGGCCGGCGGGACTGATGACCCCTTAGTTAAGTCCCATAGACTATATATATATATATATATATATATATATATATATATATATATATATATATATTATCGCACTGGGAACTCAGTTCCGGCGAGACTGTGTACCAGCACGCTCACCTGAGGATGGCGGGCAGTTGCGCCGCTGAAATATCGTGTCTAGTTGACTTTAGTACCCGCTGCCAACCCGAGAAGCTCGTAATGAGCCTTAGTAGCGACTGAACTTTCGACCCGCACTCAGGCGGTTTCGCGCTCTCCACTTTAAAACGGTGCTCGCAAGTCCGCCAATTCTTCCAGCGCGCGCACACACACGCACACACGCGCCTGCAGACAATAGCACGCGTGCTCGCCCCTGAGATAAGCAGCGAGCGGCTATTTTGCGCGCGGACAATAGCTTGCCGTGTGGCGGCCGTAATGAGCAGCGCCCAGTAAAGGCTGCCACTGCCACCGCCAAGCCAGACAAGAGCACGCTGCACGCCGCACCGAGCATTACCGCCGTGCCGCTAATGAATTACGAGGCGCCGCGCCGCCGCAGTTGGCACCACTGCGCGACACTCTCACCGTAACTACCCTCACTCGCTGCTAGCTAACTCGCGTATTACATCTGTCCCACCACGCTTGCTTTACTTGCAACGATTGTAATGAACTTTGTTTTGAAACAATTATAATGCATCCGATATTAGTTTATCCAGTGAAACTACAATTTTTATCGCGTGTGATTAGTTTGCAAATCTAGATATCCCACCAAGTGGGTGTTCAAATAGTAAAAAAAATTACAGGAATCACTGGGAATTGTGTTGTTGTTATGGTCTTCAGTCCGGAGACTGGTTTGATGCAGCTCTCCACCCTACTCTATCCTGAGCAAGCCTTTTCATCTCCTCATAAGAACGGCAACCCACATCCACTTTAATCTGCTTACTATATGCGTCTCTTGGTCTCCCTCTGCGATTTTTACCCCACACACTTCCCTCCAATACTAAATTTACGATTCCCCGATGTCTAAGAATGTGTCCTACCAAGCGATCCCTTCTTTTAGTCAGGGTATGCCAAAAATTCCTTTTCTCATCAATTCTGTTCAGTACAGAACCTCTTCATTAGTTAGGCGATCTAGCCACCTAATCTTCAGCATTCTTCTCTAGCACCACATTTCAAAAGCCTCTATTCTCTTCCTGTCCGCACTCCTTATCGTCCATGTTTCATTCCCGTACAAGGCAACACTCCACACAAATGCCTTCAGAAAAGACTTCCTTACCCTTAAATTAATATTCGATGTTAGCAAATTTCTCTTTTTCAAAAATGCTTTTCTTCCCATTGCCATTCTGCATTTTATATCCTCTGTACTGCGACCATCGCATCTTATTTTACTACCCTAGCAACAAAACTCATTTACCACCTTCATTGTTTCGTTACCTAAACTAATTCCTTCAGCATCGCGTGATTTTCTAAGACCGCATTCCATTATTTTTGTTTTGGTCTTGTTAATGTTCATTTTATATTGGGGAATGGGAATTATTATTATTATTGCCGTTATTTTCCGATCTAGTTTTCGGTCACTGATTTAACATCTTCAGTGCAGTAAAATGTAGGTCAATATATTATATCTCCTGAATGAAACTTTCACTCAGCAACGGAGTCTGCGCTGATATGAAACTTCATAGCAGATTAAAATTTTTTGTCGGAACCGGGAATCGACCTGGCACCTTTGCCTTTCGCGGGTAAACGCTCTACCGATTGAGCTATCCCGGCACTCTTCACGGTACGTTCTTACAACTTTACTTCTGTCAGTACCTCACTTCCAGTTTCGAAAGTAGGTGGCGAGGTACTGGCAGAAGTAAAGTTGTGAGAACGTACCGTGAAGAGTGCCGGGATAGCTCAATCGGTAGAGTGCTTGCCTGCGAAAGGCAAAGGTCCCAGATTCGAATCCCGGATCCGGCGCACAATTTTAATCTGCCAGGAAGTTTCATTATGTCACATTTTCGTATATTTAGTCCCAGATGATCCATGCATAAAGAAGGCTGACTTTACATTGTGAGGAGTGTGTACCCAGCCTTCCCCATGAAGGATCCAAGTTGAACCATATGGGCGAGCATTGGAACTAAAATACTGGCAACACTGCTGTGGAGACACGTTGCAATGGAATCTATTATTGCCGCTGTTGACACGTTGTTGACATAACTACCTTACCTCCACCTCGCTGTTCGCCGTGTGTTCGTCCTGCTGCTATTACATTACAGCTGAGTGCACGACGGCGGTGGTGTGAAGCGTCAACCATGTTCTCCACATAGTCTGACGACAGTGACAGTGATTTGTTCGCTACAAAAATATTGTTACCGGAAAGGAGAAGGAAGAGGAGGTATGGAGTGCATCCTTTGAATGCTGAACGTCCTCACTACAGACACTTTCACAAGTACTACCAAACAGCTCAAAAACTATCCAGATTGCTTTTTTAGACATAATAATCATCTGCTTCAGATCTTCACTCAATGTTGCCTGTAATGAAACTACCTCAAACGAACAATATCGTACGCGCTGTGCACGAGAGTTCCGCGCGCGAAAAAGTCAAATGCCGCCCTGCTAGAGTGACCTTGAAGCAGCCAATCACAGTGCAAGTTTCAGGCCGGGCTGCGATGATCGTAACGTGAAACACAAACCTGGTATCATCGCCAGGCGAGGATCGTAGCGAGCAGCGAGCTGGACGAACTGCGATGTGCATGCCAAATGGGCCGGTAAAGCTCTGTGGGTTTGATTCATCATCGCCGTGCCGTGTCGGCGAGCAGCGAGGTGGGAGCATAAACGCATCCTAGCAGAGCTGGAACTCGGTGCCTCATGACTTGTGAGCGCGCTAAGCCGTTCGTTTGCGTAGCTGAGGCGTGTAGCCAGGGCTGCCGTTGTCAACAGACGGAGCGCAAAAACGCCGCTGCCAAAACAGCGAGGCGCCACCCGCGTCGTTCCTGGAAACAGCCGCCCAGAGCGGCCAACGTCCAATCTCTGCGCACTGACAGCACAGCACAGCACAGCACAGTGGGGAGCTCGGTAGCGTTCTAACACTGAACACTCCAACGGTAAAGCACCCCTCAACAGACAGCGGTCTATTTTTTCTAGAGGTGGTGAATGAATGGCTTACGCATTGGTCTCATTTCTAAGAAATAGTGAGGTTAAAATCTTAGATTCACCAAGATTTTGGTTTTCTGAAGTGTTCCAAAAGTAAGAAACTGTAGGGATAATTACTTTCAAATGTCCATTTTTCCCAGCCCTATCTACTTTGTCTCGTCTCTGCTGACCTTGAGATCTAGTTTTCTTGTTGTTCCTCCTACGGTATCAGAAGGGTGCAGTTTTTATGCGGCGTCATGTTAGTCGCTTCTGGCTTGCGCTCTTGCCATTGCAACAACAATGACGCCTTACACATCGGGTCTCGAGAAGACAGCGACGCGACCAGATACCGTGGAAAATAATCTCAGCCCGCGGAACTGTGCTCCGTCAGAGTTGTTCCGTGCGCCCAGACCTGTGCAACCGCGGTTATCGAGAACTGGCGGGGAGGAGCGGAAAGACTGGCACGCGGCTTCCGCTAGCACCAAACAGTTGCGCTTCCCCTGCCGTGCCGTGCCATGCGGTTTCCGCTGCGGCGTTTCTCCTTTCTCCGATTTCTGCGTCGCTCTTTCCTGTTCCGGTCGTCGCAAACATCCCGCGTTTCCCTTCCCAACGCCTCCTTCACATTTCTTCTTTTGTTTCCACACAAGAAACCTTTTTCCGAAGCTGAAACTGTGCCGACGGTTTACCGAATTTGTACAGAGTAACGACGGTGACTCCTGGCCATTAAAAATGCTACACCACGAAGATGATGTGCTACATACGAGAAATTTAACCGACAGGAAGAAGATGCTGTGATCTGCAAATGGTTAGCTTTTCAGAGCATTCACACAACGTTGGCGCCGGTGGCGACACCTACAACGTGCTCACATGAGGAAAGTTTCTAACCGATTTCTCATTCACAAACAGCAGTTTACCGGCGTTGCCTGGTGAAACGTTGTTGTGATGTCTTGTGTAAGGACGAAAAATGCGTAGCATCACGTTTCCGACTTTGATAAAGGTCGGATTGTAGCCTATCGCGATTGCGGTTTATCGTATCGCGACATTACTGCTCGCATTAGTCGCGATCTAATGACTGTTAGCAGAATATGGAATCGGTGGGTTCAGTAGGTCAATACGGAACGCCGTGCTGGATCCCAAAAACCTCGTATTACTAGCAGTCGAGACGGCAGGCATCTTAACTGCATGGCTATAACGTGCAGCTACGTCTCGATCCCTGAGTCAACAGATGAGGACGTTTTCAAGACAACAACCCCATCTGCACGAACAGTTCGACGACGTTTGCAGAAGCATGGACTATCAGCTCGGAGACCATGGCTGCGGTTACCCTTGACGCTGCATCACAGACAGGAGCGCCTGCGATGGTGCACGTAACGACAAACCTGGATGCACGAATGGCAAAACGTCATTTTTTCGGATGAATCCATGTTCTGTTTACAGCATCATGATGGTCGCATCCGTGTTTGGCGACATCGCGATGAACGCACATTGGAAGCTTGTATTCGTCATCGCCATATTGGCGTATCACCCGGCTTGATGGTTACACATCTCGCTCACCTCTTCTTCGCATCGACGGCACTTTGAACAGTGGCCATTACATTTCAGAGGTCTTACGACCCGTGTCTCTAACCATCATTCGATCCCTACGAAACCGTACATTTCAGCAGGATAATGCACGACCGCATATTGCAGGTCCTGTACGGACCTTTCTGGATACGGAAAATATTCGACTGTTGCCCTGGCCAGCACTTTCTTCAGATCTCTCACCAACTGAAAACGTCTGGTCAATGGTGGCCGGTCAACAGGCTAGTGAGAATACTTTACTCTTGATGAACTGTGGTATCGTGTTGAAGCTGCATGGGCATCTGTACCTGTACACGCCATCCAAGCTCTGTCTCAATGCCCAGGCGCATCAAGACCGTTATTACGGCCAGAGGTGGTTGTTCTGGATACTGATATCTCAGGATGTATGCACCCAAATTGCATGAAAATGTAGTCACATGTCAGTTCTAGTATAATATATTTGTTCAATGAATACCCGTTTATGATGTGCATTTCTTCTTGGTGTAGCAATTTTAATGGCCAATAGTGTAGTATTTGTGGTACTCAAGGTATTTTGTCCACCTCTCGTATCTGCCACCTTTTTATGGTTATCGGTGAAACGGGATGGAAGATCATTGGAGGGAACCTTCTACCGTGCATCATACGGTGATTTGCGGAGCATACATACCTTTTCCGTTGAAACGTTGTGACAACACAGTGACCAACGCCACTTTTGAATCACGTAACGGGTCAACAAAAAGTTAGTGTACATTTGAAAACTTAATAAATCACAGAATAATGTAGATAGGTAAAAATTGATACCCATGCTTGGAATGACATGGGGTTTTATTATAAGCAAAAAACAAAGGCCGACAGATGGTGCTGACAGCAAAACGTCAGTGACTGCACATGAAAATCGTGTATAAATGGAGCTGTAATGAGAGAGAGAAATAGATGCACCAGCAGTCGCAGCATGTTTACGTTACCTGAAAAGGTGTTTTAGTGAGGCTGTATTATCAGAATGAGGAATGTGTTAGTTACGATCCTGTCGCCATAGGAAGGGGATTGGAACGGGTAAAGGTTCGTTGACAAATACAGCTGTGGTGAGAATGATTTCTAAGTTCGAAGCCACGGTTTGTTTAGACGATAGACACCGTAGTGGCCGACCGAGCACAAGGCGTATTGCTGCTGAGACAGTTCAGGAAGAAATGGAAACTGTAGTGGGTTCGTCTATGCACGGGGAAGTCAGCGCTCGTGCAGTCGCACCGGCATTCCATACACTACTGTTTGGTTGGCACTTAGGCGTACCCTCCGATGCTATCCTGACAAAATCAATCGGCATCATTTGCGGTGTGGGCAATTCAAAAGATGACGGAAGATGACGATTGGCTGAGTAACGTGTTGTGGATCGACGAAGCTCATTACACGCTCCGAGGGTCTGTCAACGCCCACAACTGCAGAATTTGGGCTACCGAAAATCCTAGAACTGTCGTGGAAACTCCATTGCACGACGAGAAAGTCACGGTATGGGTTGGATTTACCACATCTACCGTTATCGGGCCTTTTTTCTTCGAGTAACTGCGTGATTCTGGTTTTGTAACTGCTACCGTGACGGGTGAGAGGTACGCATCTAATTTTCATCATTCGTCTGTAGCAACACATTTCAAAAGCTTCTATTATCTTTTTGTCTATTATCTTTTTGTCTAAAATCCTTATCGGCCATGTTTCACTATCATACAATGCTACACTCCAGACATATGCTTTCAGAAAGGACTTTCTAATATTTAAATTAATATTGGATGTTAACAAATTTCGCTTCTTCAGTAAGGCTTTTCTTCCCATAGCCATTCTGCACTTTATATCTTCTTTACTTCGGCCGTCAGAAGTTATCATGCTACCCAAATAAGAAAACTCCCCTACTACTTTCATTATCTCATTACTTAATCTAATTCCTTCAGATCGCCTGATTTTCTGACGCTACATTTCATTACCCTTGTTTCACTCCTGTTGAAGTTCATCTTATACCCTCTTTTCAAGACACTGTCCATCCCATTCAACTACTCTTCCAGATTTTGAGGTCTCTGACAGAATTACTATGTCATCGGCAAACCGCAAAGTTTTTATTTCTTCATCCTGAACTTTAATTCCCTCTCCAAATTTCTCCTTCCATTCCTTCACTGCTTGCGCAATGTATAGATTGAACAACATTGGGGAAAGGCTACAGCCCTGTCTTACGCCCATCCCAACTTCTGCGTCCCTTTCTTGCCCTTCGACTCTAATAACCGCTGTCTGGTTTTTGTACAAGTTGAATATAACGCTTCGCTCCCTATATTTTACTCCTGTTACCTTCAGAATTCACTGAGTCGTATGGCTATAAACATTCCCTATTAAAGCGTACACACAGACGGCGCTCTAGCAGCTATTCACTACGGTGTCTGCTAGTGGACGACGTTGAAACTGTTATCAGTACCTCTACTACACCACTGGGGGCCTCTTCTGTCATCGGATCAAAATCGACGTCGTATTTCCAGGTTTAATAATTTTTTTTTTCGGCAGTATATAAAGCGGTAAAAATGTGAGTACCTTGTGGTGTGCATGTGACGGTGTTGGCTGGCCCATTTCGTTGACGTCAGTTTGCAGTAGGGTTTTGGAACATATTCAAATATTATGAATATCTCGAACAGAATTATCTATTAACCTAAGGTCAACACGGATTTATAAAATATATTTTGTAATATCTTTATTCACACAAAGGGTGCGTGCTATCGACAAGGGTTCGCAAATCGATTCCGTATTTCTTGATTTCCAGAGGGCTTTTGACACCGTATCTCACAAACGGCTTTTAATCAAATTGCGTGGTTATGGTATATTGCTCCAAATTTGCGATTGGATAGGAGATTTCCTGTCAGAGAGGACACAGTTCGTAGTAATCGATGGTAAGGCATCGACTAAAAACAGAGGTGATATCTGGCGTTCCACAGAGTAGTGTTATTGGTCCTCTGCTGTTTCTTATTTATATAAACGATTTAGGGGAAAATCTAAGTAGCTCTCTTAGGTTGTTTGCATGTGACGCCGTCATTTACCGTCTAGTAAAATCATCTGATGATCAAAACCAACTGCAGAGCGATCTGAATAAGATATCACTATGATGTCAAAATTGGCGATTGACTCTAAATAATGAGAAGTGTGAAGTCGTCCACATGAGTACGAAAAGAAATCCGTTAAACTTTGTTTGCAAGAGAAATCAATCAAAAGTGAAGGCCGTAAACTCAACAAAATACCTAGGAATTACTATTACTTGAGACTTAAATTGGAAAGAACACGTAGATAATGTCGTGGGAAAGGCGAACCAGAGACTGCGTTTTATTGGCAGAAGTCTTAAAAGATGCAACAGAACCACTAAAGAGGCTGCATACACTACGCTTGTCCGTCCTTTTTTGGAGTTTTGCTGCCCAGTGTGGGATCCTTATCAGGTGGGTTTAACGGAGGACATCAAAAGAGTCCAAAGAAGGACAGCTCGTTTCATATTGTCACGATACAGGGGAGACAGCGTTAGGGAAATGATACAGGATCTGGGATGGTAATCATTACAACAACGGCGCTTATCGCTGCGGCGTGGGCTACTTGCGAAACTCCAATCGCCAACATTCTCCTCCGAATGCGAAAATATATTGTTGACTCACACTTACGTAGGTGGAAATGATCATCAGAATAAAATAGGAGAAATCAGGCCCCTAATGGAGAGATTCAGGTGTTCTTTCTTCCCGCGCGCTATTCGAGAATGGAATGGGAGATAAATAGTATAATGGAGGTTCGATGAACCCTCTGCCAGGCATTTAAACGTGATTTCCAGAGTATCCCATGTAGATGTAGATGTAGAAGGCGGTGAATGAGCCGGCTGGTGTGGTACCTGGCGCCGCCCACGCCTCGCCTCTCAGCGTCCTTGCCCCCCCTCCCCCCCCCCCCCCTGGCTGGCCGAGCCGACGCCCACGGGGAAAGTGGCAGCAGCGGCGCCCACCTTCACCGCCTGGCGCCAGACACCGCGACACAGCTTCACCAAACTCTCGGTTCTTTCCAGAGTACGTGCGTAGAGAGCGTGGAGCCCCCAACTAATGCATTCTTTCTTCCTCACTGGACCAGAGGCGGATCCAGGACGGCCTCTTGAGGGGGCCGGGGGGGGGGGCGGCGAAAGACTTTTTCATCGTAAGCTAAACTATGGCTGACTGACCACCCCTTTTTACCGCACAACCAATCAAAACAAAAGTCCTACAGTTTTGAAGACTCAGTGCAGTGTTAGCACGCTAGCTTCGCATGCATTTCCTTTGCCTTCCCCTCCTTTCGTATCCGCATTCCTTCCCCTCCCCACCGCGGAAATGATGACCGAAGTAGTTTGGTCCCCCTGTCCCAAACAAACAAACAACCAATCAACTAGTCTTTCACCACCGGTCGCTCACAAATGTTCAAATGTTTGTACATCTATGGGACTCAACTGCTTGGTTATCAGTCCCTAGCTTACAAACTACTTAACCTAAGGTAAACTAAACTAAGGAAAACACAAACATCCATCCCCGAGGGGGGATTCGAACCCCCGACGGCGGAAGGCCGCGCGCACCGCAACACGGCGCTCCAGTACGCGCGGCTAATCCGCCGCGGCACCAGTCGCTCTCCGCCAACACAAATTAAGCATTAAATGTTCTTAGGTCGCCATGCGCCATATTCATTCCGGATCCGCAAAACTTACACCACAACCTGAAATTCATAGGAAATATCTACGAAAAATAAAGATGACTGTACCTCAGCCGCGGTGGAGTGGCCGAGTGCATTGAGGCGCTATGCTCCAATGCGCGAGGCCGTTCCTTGTCGGGGATTCGAATCCCCCCTCGGCCATGGATGTTTGTGTCGTCTTTAGTATAAGATAGTTCATAAGTAGTTTGTAAGTTTAGGGACTGATCACCCCGCAGTTAAATCACTTAAGCTCAACACGCATTTGACCATTTAAACTCTAGCTCACGGGATATCGGTCTTTCTTCTAATGGGACCCAGAACATTCCTGGAATAATTGTGAAGTGAGGCATTTAAAACCGGGAGAAATACAAATCGCATTAAAAAACAAGTTGTAATAAAAGTTGGTCACCTCGAAGAAGACCATTCGTTAACATAAGGCTCGACATATGTGAAAAAAATATTTATCTGTTACACGCAACATTTTTTCATGATAGGCGGGGAAAATAAAAACGAGTCGCAAATTTTTGAAAACGGTAATATCTCGAGCAAATAGACTTTGGACTGTTTCTCTACGTTTAACAGTTCGAGTTTTAGTGAACAACTGGGCAATACTGCGAAGTCATTGGAGAGGGAACATTCATCTGAGCGAACAGATTAGCATAGCTTTGACGAGATGTTTTAACATTTCTGTGAGCCCCAAACTACGAGGAAATGATATCTACTCTCTCGGCAATCGTTAACGTCGAGGAACAATTGCATACAGGTTTGTAGACTGCTAATCATTGAAGTACAATAAACAGTCTGACCATACACTGAGACCATGTGTGTGTTTCATTCACAGTGTGTGTTTCATTCAATTGTGGGAGGTGTCACACAATGGCGTTTCAAAAATATCAAATACTGTATTTTCATTTTACTAATAAGATGGGTATTTCTTTAACATATTACTGGTTATCAACAATTTTCAACTCAATTTTATTTTTGCCGATTACGCCGCCATATATCACGAAACAAAAGTTTTCCATGAAAAGTTACATATTTTTTCACGGAGAATCCAAATATGCAATAAAAATTCGAGTTCCTATTTCAAATTTGAAACTAACTCCCTCCCACCCCCAGGGGTGTGCATGGGTGGCTGAGCTTTACGTTAAAGGATGTCCCTCATCAAGATAAACAACTTTTATTGCAAATGTTTTAATCCGATTTATATTTTCTCAAATATTATGGAATACAATACCTTGTTCATGAAGCAGACTTGAAAATTCATGCTCACATACCTAAGTAGTGCCACTCGGAATGGGCACGTGGTCTATGGCGTCATGCTACGGACGACCGCTACCGCCGGAGGTTCAAGTCCTCCATCGGGCATGGTCGTATGCATGTGTCAGTTTAAGTAGTTTGTAAGTCTACGGACTGATGACAGTAGCAGTTTTGTCCAACAGATATTTGAACATTTGAACCCTTAGTGAAATAAACAGGAAAGCAGAATACGATGTAAGATAAATCAAATCGCTACTATAAATACATATGCTCACCGTCAGTAACAAGAAAGCTGCGGTCTCATAGTCACAAAACAATGAATGAATGAATGGATGGATGCATGAATTTTCGCACATGTGATACTACGGAGGAAAATGCCGGAATTAAGAACGAATGCTAGGGCTGTGTTTTTTTCTCGCATCGAGTAAGTTATTAGCCACGTTTGTTTCTTGTTTACAAATCTTTGCTCTTGAAACTGACTTTGGTATTTTTTCAGTCGGTAATATATTTTACTCAGATATTTGGCGATGCGCGTGAATATAGCCCTCTAGCTACAGTTTGGGGACCACTACTGTAGATCAAGGAGGTTATAATCACTTAGGATCCCCTAACACTGAAATAGTGAGCCGATAAATTACGTACTTCGCCATTTCTTGTGCCCAAAACATTGGTCTTACGTGTTTATTCGTCATTAAAATTTAGGTGAAATGCAACTACTTGGTTCCATCTGCTAATTAAGAGCGCGCTCCTTAGAAGGCTCGATCACCCCACCCCGGCGACGCAGGTAACGATCAGTGTCCACCAATGAGAAAGCCGCGGCGGATTAGCCGCGCATACTGAAGCGTCGTGCTGCAGTGCGCGCGGCCGTTCGCTCGAAATGTTCAAATGTTTGTAAATCTATCGGACCAAACTACGTGGTCATCAGTCCGTAGCTAACCTAAGGCAAACTAACCTAAGAACAAACACACAGCCGGCAGCGGTGGCCGAGGGGACTGAGGCGCGCTAGTCACGGTCTGCACGGCCACTACGGTCGGGGGTTCGAATCCCCCCCCCCCTCGGGCATGGATATTTGTGGCGTCCTTAGTATTAGCTAGTTCATAAGTAGTTTGTAAGTTTAGGGACTGATGATCCCGTAGTTAAGTCCCATAAGCTCTACAAACATTTGAACATTTGAACACACACATTCATGCCCCAGGGAGGACTCGAACCTCCGACGGCGAGCAACTGCGCGCTCCGCAGCAAGGCGCCTTAGACCACTCAGCTACTCTTCCGCGGCGGGCCGTTCGCCGTCGGGGGTTCGAGTCCCCCCTCGTGTATGTTGTCATTAGGTTAGTTTACCTGAGTTTAATAAGTTTGTAAGCTATGGTCTGATAAGCAAGCAGTTAAGTCCGAGAGATTTACAGATATTTTAACGCCTCACATATCCGGTGACATCACAGATATACGTTAACTGGATTTTCAATAAAAAAGTAAAGCAGTCGACAAAGCGAAGACTTGTTTGAACACTACAGTGCTTTACTAGGCATGGTCCTATTTGGAGATGGTATGCCGTTGTCTTCCTCCGACCTTTGAACTGACTTACCTAGCCAGTTATAGGGGGACCTACAGTTTAACGTGGGTTCTGAACCACGGTGCTACTCGATATTTTTCACATACGTTAACACAGCCAGAAATGAAAGAAGTGGAAAGTGACAGATAAAAATCCTAGGACCTGGCGGGAATCGAACCCGCAACCTTTGGATTTGTGGTCTGGCACTCCACCACTGTGCTATCGAGCCGCATCATTCGTAATATCACTTGCTGTCACTGAAGCCGACATTTTACAACTGGCCGCCATATTACAGCATTACAGCGCATGTAACCAACTACCTTTGTATGGATATAACACTCATAAGGAATGTGAGTAAACTGACGTAACAACGGCAGCTTTCTAGTAATTTTCAACACAGGCGTCGTGTTTGGCTGTAATTTTTCGTACAATATGCAAACTTCTCTGGGTCTGTGTAAGTCAGATGACGGCGTCGGACTTGGATACCACGTGCATCTTTGTAAGTGTGGGCGACGTACGTGACAGTAGGGTCGGCCGCTGGATGAGCGTGGAGGGAGTAAAGCGAGGAGAGGTGCAGCAGCTGTGGCGGTGGCGGCGGCAGGAAACGAGGTCGTCAGCTGTGAGGTCGCTAGCCCTGGGGGCCCGCGGCCGCGCGCTGCGTCACACCGAAATAGACGCAGCCGGCACACGCCGAGCCCAGCCGCTCACCGCTGCACCACGCCACGCGGCAGCCACAATGCGGGAGCCAGGACACGGTCCGGCACTCCAAGCTACAAGCCGGCTGCCCCAACTGCAATACGGTAATGTATTCCTACATCGTCGTGTACGTCACTACCCAGCAAGCCACCTCGCGGTGCGAGGCCGAGGGTAGCCCCGTGTACCTTTGTTTATCTCCTCCTCCGATTATACTAACATACCGCTGGATCAAAAAGTCAATATAAATTTGAAAAACTTATAAATCACGTAATAATGTAAATAGAGAGGTAACAACTGACACACATGCTTGGAATGACATGGGGTTTTATTAGAACAAAAAAAAAAAAAAAAAAAAAAAAAAAAAAAAAAAAAAAAAAGTTAAAAAAAATGTCCGACAGATGGTGCTGGACAGCAAAACGTCAGTGGCTGCGCATGAAAATCGAGTATAAATGGAGCTGTAATGAGAGAGAGAATCAGATGCACCAGCAGAAGCAGCAAGTTGACGTTACCTGAAAAGGCGCTTTTAGTGAGGCTGTATTATCAGAATTGGGAATGTGTTAGTTACGATCCTATCGCCATAGGAAGGGGATTGGAACGGGTAAAGGTCCGTTGACAAATACAGCTGTGACGAGAATGATTTCGATGTTCGAAGCCACGGGTTGTTTAGGCGATAAACCCCGTAGTGGCCGACCGAGCACAAGGCGCAATGCTGATGAGACAGTTCAGGAAGAAATGGAGACTGCAGCAGGTTCGTCGATGCACGGGAAAGTCAGCTCTCGTGCAGTCGCACGTCGCACTGGCATTCCATACACTACTGTTTGGTTGGCACTTAGGCGTACCCTCCGATACTATCCTTATAAAATCCATCGGCATCATGAACTGTTACCTGGCGATTTAGTGAAGCGGAGGGCATTTGCGGTGTGGGCGTGTAAAAAGATGGCGGAAGATGACTATTGGTTGAGTAACGTGTTGTGGACTAAGAAGCTCATTTCACGTTCCTAGGGTCTGTCAACGCCCACAACTGCAGAAGTTACGCTATCGAAAATCCTAGAACTGTCGTGGAAACTCCATTGCACGACGAGAAAGTCGCGGTATGGGTTGGATTACCACATCTACCGTTATCGGGCCTTTCTTTACTCGAGGAACTCCATGATTCTGGTTTTGTAACTGCTACCTTGAGAGGTACGCCGATATGTTACAGAATCGCATCGTCCCAAGCCTGGCTGATAAACACCTGCTGGAACGTACGACTTTTATGCAGGATGGCGCTCCACCCCGTATTGCTAGACGCATGAAAGATCTCTTGCGCGCGTCGTTTTGTAATGATCGTGTGCTCAGCAGCCACTTCCGTCATGCTTGGCCTCCCAGTTCCCCAAACCTCAGACCGTGCGATTATTGGCTTTGGGGTCGCAAATGTATCGGGATCGACTGACATCTCTAGGGATGCTTAAAGACAACATCCGACGCCAATGCCTCACCATAACTCTGGACTTGCTTTACAGTGCTGTCCACAACATTATTCCTCGACTACAGCTATTGTTGAGGAATGATGATGAACATATTGAGCATTTCCTGTAAAGAACATCACTTTTTCTTTGTCGTAATTTGTTATGCTAATTATTGCTTTTCTGATCAGATGAAGCGCGCCATTTATCGGACATTTTTTTTTATTTTCTTTTAAAACCCCATGTCATTCCAAGAATGTGTGTCAATATTTACCTCTCTATCTACATTATTCCGCTATTTATTAAGTTTTCAAATTTATACTGACTTTTTGATCTCCCGGTATATAAAAACTGATATGTTTGTGCCAATATTTCACTCTGCAGCCAAAACTACACATCGCAAACGAATACTGTTTGTGTGTCGTAGTAGGTATTAGTCTCCCATTGTGCACTATGGTGGTAGACGGTTGATAACGATAAGAGGATGGAAGATATAGGAGTTGAAAGTTATCGACTTATATAAGATTCTACTTGTGGGTGTCAATATTTAGCTCTTCAGCAAAAACTACACAATGGAGACGAATGGTTTCTCTGTGTTGTTGTAGAATAAAGTCTCCCATTGTACACCATAGCAGTCCCGTGTCGATAGCTGTAAGAGGGAAAAAGATATAGTAGCTTATTTAAATTAGGACCTAAGACCAGCTATGACTTTTGACACTATAATAGCAAAGAGGTTATATACAGCGAAACGTGATGCACATTCTCCGGTTGTTTTTCTGCAACAAGCGTAAGAATAAAGAAAAATAATTTCATATTGCAGTTTGAAAAGGAAAACTACCAAGAAAGACGACAAAGTGTATAGCAATAAATTTCGCGCTCTCGATCCGATTCTAAAACACAGACTATGGCATTGAAAAGTGAATTTACAGACGAAAGAAAGTTTATCTTACATTGTAGGCATCAGCGATTTTACGATTGTCCGATTCATAAGGGGGTAAAATAAGAGATGAAAGGTTAAAAAAAAAAAAAAAAAAAAAAAAAATACACTGCAATTCAGTCAGGTTTGAAGGAAGAAAAACGAATCTTGGGATTTAGATTTTTGATTGGAATTTTAAAAGTACATGTTTCGATATTTTGGGAAATTCAATCATTAGACGGGTGAATTGAGCGAAAATCTTTTAAGGGTGCCAGTAAGACTTTTGATGCTAGAAATGCGAAAATTTGTATTTTGAACCATGGTTATAATTTAAATAAAATGTGTTTCGGGATATCTTCATTTCTGCCATCAATGATGCAATAGAGGGTGGCAAGCTGTATAAAAATACTTGATTAGGAAATCATTTTAAAACTAAATATATGCAAATTTATATTTAGAAGTACAAACAAACAATGCTGACCATCCAGTCCACACGTGCGAAGCAGCTGGAATTAAACTAATCGTGGATTTAAAAAAAAAAAAAAAAAAAAAAAAAAACTATTTGCTGTTGACTTTGTGTGGGCTGTAAGCTAATTTTATCCTTGTTGTCGATTCGTGAGATATACGTAGGAGGAAGTAATATCACTGTCTAACATACGTAATCGCGACACTCACTGCAGTGTAAGTTGTTACCAACTGACAGTTGCAACGACACTAGCGCTCCTAGCGGTGGGCAAGGAACCGTAATAATAATGTTTGTTTATAGTTACTTTTCTGTGTAATTCACCAAATAGTTTCCGTAATTTCTGCGTCCCAAGCATTAACAAAATATCGAAAGACATACATACTCGGATAGAAGTGCAAAAACAGCCGAATTTCCCTGATTCAGTGATATAAACAACAACTTGTTAATGAGAAAATACTTACGAAAATGTGTGCAGTCAACTCCGCTGAACGTAAGAGAATATAAACAGACGAGAAACATTAATTCCTGTTGTGATCTGTTCTTACGTTGTTGTTGTTATTTTGAGGGCACTAAACATCTAGGTCAACAATCCCCTCTGTTCTTACGTGACAGGTATTTTCTCTGACGTGTTAAAGATTCGATGGGCAATGTAATGATTCGAACATTTTTCCAATTCACTCATATTTCTTATAAACGTATATACTTTTGAATGTAACTACTTTTACTTATAAAGCGAATGTCTGGAACAGTGTGTTTCAACCTTTTTGAACGTGCGACCACCTTTCCGAGTAAAAATGCCAGACGACCACCCAGGCCCTTAAGAAAACTGTCATGGATTCCAAAATTTTTTGTTCTTTCTTAGATATGTCTAAGATCTGCGCAACCATTCAAATCTAGTGAAAGCTGCAGCAGTGGAAACGAATAAAACTGAAAAAAGTCTTTACGACTACTCGTATTTGATGTCGTTTCGCTGTCAGGAAAAATAAACAACAATGCGTAATTTCAAGTAACAGTGTTGTAATGTGCGAGTATAAAACTATCATAGCCGATGCATCACTCCTTAATATTTCAAGAGTGCTCATAAACATTGGATTGCTTTGAAAGTATACTGAAACCATGAGCTAGCAGCAAAGTAATGTTATTAGTTGATTAAAAATAATACTGCACTAAAAACTCGTAGCCAGCAGCGAACTACTATGACCCAGTAGTAAAAAGGTAGTGTTATGTAGTGACTAAAAGTAATATATGTTAATAATATCTGTTTGCCGGCCGCGGTGGCCGAGAGGACTGAGGCGCTCCAGTCACGGTCTACACGGCTACTACGGTCGGGGGTTCGAATCCCCCCTCGGGCATGGATATTTGTGCCGTCCTTAGTGGTAGCTAGTTCATAAGTAGTTTGTAAGTTTAGGGACTGATGACCCCGTAGTTAAGTCCCATAAGCTGTTCAAATGTTCAAATGTTTGTTAAGCTTATGGGACTTAACTACAGGGTCATCAGTCCCTAAACTTACAAACTACTTATGAACTACTTACGAACTAGGACGACACAAATATCCATGCCCGAGGGGGGATTCGAACCCCCGACCGTAGTCGCCGTGCTGACCGTGACTGGAGCGCCTCAGTCACCTCGGCCACCGCGGCCGGCCCATAAGCTGTACAAACATTTGAACATTTTGATATTTGTTTTTCTGACAACAATATTTACACGTGGACGAGGTCATACAAGAAGATTGCGACCATCCTAAATAACTGTAGCAGAACTGCACAAAAGCTAATATGTCGCCTAATTAACAATTCATCATGATGTTGGAAAAATGGCCATAAACAATGGAGCCGATTATATTGAAAGTGTGTAATGGTAAGCATCTCTGTCAATAATGTCATCTCCGAGGAAAACAATACGGGCCGTTACTTTTTCTCTAGCGCATATATGAGTAAAAGATTAATTTCTGAACATAAGCCGCAGTGGAGTAGTCGAGCGGTCTAAAAGGCGCCTCGCTGTGAAGCGCGCGATTGCTCGCCGTCGGAGGTTCGAGTCCTCCCTAGGGCATGGGTGTGTGTGTGTGTGTGTGTGTGTGTGTGTGTGTGTGTGTTGTCTTTAGGTTAGTTTACCTTAGTTTAAGTAGTTTGTAAGCTACGGATTGATGACCACGCAGTTTGGTCCGATAGATTTACAAACATTTGAATTTGATCTGAAGATAAGTTCGTTACCACAATCATACCTGCCAGCTTTTAAAAAGGACTATCAGTAAAAATTACGCGCGACAATAAGTCTGACAAATGCCAACATACCACGGCTTCATTAAAATAATAATAATACTTTTGGGTCATATCCACTTACATCCCACGCCATGGTTTCTAGATGAACTTAACAATCAAGAAGAAATACATGTTAAACTGCAGCAGGCGTGGTGAATATTGGTTTGTAGAACACAAGACGTCCTTGATAAATTAACCAGATACTAGTTTTACTTAACATAGGCAAGAAGTAACACACACTGCAAGCCCGCCGCGGTGGCCGAGCGTTCTGCGACGCGCTAATCACAGTCTGCACGGCCATTACGGTCGGGAGTTCGAATCCCCCCTCGGGCATGGATATTTGTGCCGTCCTTAGTAGTAGCTAGTTCATAAGTAGTTTGTAAGTTTAGGAACTGATGACCCCGTAGTTAAGTCCCATAAGCTCTACAAACATTTGAACACACTGCAAATCACCTGCTAGTTCGACTTTGAAGTCATATTTGTGCTCTTCTTTGCTTCCTGCAAGATGTCATGAGAAAATGTTTTGTTCTTGACAGGTACCAGAACTATTCCTCTCCAAAATACTAACACTCGGGAGATTGATTGGGCATGGATGATTAGAAGTCTTGTATTTTTCTTCACAAGGTTGACAACACATTTACTTTTTGCATTGCTATGGACTGTAGTGAGAGTAGGGAGTACAACGTAAGTAAAACCGAATTTCTAGGAATATCCTTCGGTTTCGTGAATTCTTCGTATTGGTGTCCAACGGGAATCATATGCAGCACCTTCATTTGCAACTAGTCATCTACGTGAAGAGCTGTGAACTGCCTCCGAAGCTCATTCACCATCTCATCTGTAGTTTCATTCTCTTCCTTGCATAACAATATAGAAAACGTTTCCAAGGAAAAACGAATGGATGAAAACTGTGTATCTTCAATTTTGTCAAACCTTGTGTGCAAACTTGTTGATGTAGTCACAGGAAGGCAGTACGTACAAATTTTTCTGTATGCAGGAGATCGATCACTATGTTCTTGGTCTAAATGCCAACAACTAACTAATGATCACTGCTCTCCGTTTGCGGTGCAGAGTCTGTCGAATCCTGAGATCCTCACAGAGGAACGGTTATCGCGACTTTAAATTCATCTCCAATGATGATACTAACATCACACTCTTAAAAGCATCAATCGTATCATAGAACTTGTTATCCACTATCGCAGACTTGCCTTCGACCCACGCATACAATAGATTGTAACGAAGTGGGCTGATTATCAAGTGTTAACGTCTCATATTTTTGCCCTCGAAGTCGTAAAACAACAAAGTCCATCCGTGAAACTGTAAAATGCCGCAATTTTGGTAAATTTTAGGGATAATCCGTGAAGGTTGGCAGGTATGCACAATGTTAGCCTCTTGTACAACCCCTAGAAACCCAGAACATGGAACTATTTACCTCTCGCCCTGACATATTACAGGCTCACCTACATCTACAGACTACTTACTGCAGGTACAGACTTACCAACATTGCCATTACTCTATTCACAGAGAGGGATATCCTCAGATATCCTCAATATGTGAATATAAACAAAGTTCCGTATTCCAAGAAAGTCGCTTTTAAATTTCACATTTAACTGCAAAGCTCTTGTATATTGAAAACCCCGGTACAGTTTTCTGCACTGTTTCAAGATGTAGGGCTTTGGAAATCGTCATGGAACGAGAAGACAAACTGAATACAACTCACCAGTAAGACATGGATGGTGGAGAGGCATTCAACAACGGATACTCACCTGGAACAGAAGAAAAAGAAAATTAGGATCAGAACATGGGTATCGTAAGAAAAAGTCATTTAAAATATGTTCTCTAAAAACAACAGCTAAAACGAAACCGTCATCAGATCACATCCGCACACACAATAAGGTCAGATTTACAGCAGATTTAATCTGTAAACTGTGTAACACAAGCAGGACACAAATTCAATAATGTGGCACAAACCTAGAGCAAAGCAAGGCAAACGCAGTGCTCTCTACTGATTGTTTACGTGCTACATATTCACTGCTTATTTGGGGGTCACAGATTAATGGTGATGTTTCAGTTGTCGTTTGTGTGTGAATGACGGTTAACGGTGACTTCGAAAATTATTGTTCGTGCCAGTGGAGAATGTAATTAGATTTTTATGTCAATATAAGGAAATGCATCTGGAGTGGGAACTAGTAGTCCATCTGGCAGTGATTTTCAACCTTCTCCAATGTGCGATCTCTTCCAGTTAAAAATATTCTAGCAACCACCCTGAACCCCTTTCAACTCTAACTCTCACAAAACTTTGTCCGAAGTATTTTATCCATTACAGCAACTGTTCAGGTTAGCTTGCTTATGTATTAAAAACTATGTTCGCTATCTCAAAGGCAGCGAATGTAATGTTCCTTCAGATGCTACATCTTTCTTGTCAATTGTTGGACGCGATTTTAATGTGTATTTTTTCGGATTTGAAAACATTATTTTACATGGTTTTCGACAGAAATGTATATTTTGCGTAACAAGTGTTTCGAACTTAGGCAAGATTCAGAACCGAATTATGCTGATTAAGAAAGATATCACTGATAGACAATTTTTAAAGAAGTAGTTGCATGTAGATGCAGAAATAAAATAGATGCAACACAAGCGGACTTGGCAGTTCATATAAAAAGTCTCACCAGACGTCCCGAACACGATGAGTAGGTTATATAAAATGAATATGTCCTGTGAATATGCTCTTCCTGTATCTGACAAGGTGGTTTTCTTTTTTCCTCGCTCTCTCCTCACATGGATGTATTTGTAGTCAGAGTTTTATTCAGTGGTGGCTCGTACAAAATTTGACCAGTGTGCTACAATATTACAAAAATAAACAGGAAACAAAATATATTAAAATAAAAAGTCAACCTATGTATGATTGCCTTTAACTGAATAGCAATTAATATTGTACTGACAGTAAGACCTTCAGGGGAAACTATAACAGCGCTGCCAACTGCATGTACTGACTGCAGGTAGTAAATATAACGTTTAAAAACTATTAATATTATTTACAGAAATTAAAAATTTAGACTCAGAGGTATTTGAATACGAGCCTCACACAGGTAGGTTTGAGAGACAATGCGCAAGACGCCTCAGCCAGCGCGCTATTTGTATGCCGCAATATTCGTCGTATACTATTGTTCCGCAGCCGTTACACGCAGCGCGAAGAGATATATTGATCTGGTGCTGCAGTCGGTGTCAGCAAACGAGTCTCCAGGTCTGACGTCACGTCTGAGCATGCGCACTAGCGAACAGACGACTGCGCCGCCTCTCTGCGCACGTACCAGCGCGGCTGAATCCCACTTCAGCACACGGAGCTGGTTTCCAGCTATCGCAGCGAGAGCGCTCCAAAATGCCTTTTCATCCTTATTACTAGCATTCTAATACGCAATGGAAGGGAATTGGCATAACTTTATTGTGATAAAAAAAGGTAAAGCAGTCAACAATCCGAAGATTGGTTTGAACACCGCAGTGCTTTACTAGGCATGGTCCTGTTTGGAGGTGGTATGCCGTTGCCTTCCTCCGACCTTCGAACTGACATCCAGCCAGTTATAGGGGGACCTACAGTTTAACGTGGGTTCCGAACCACGGTGCTACTACTCGGTATCTGGCTCTTATTCCAAGAGAAAGTATGTAATTTTACAGCGTTTTCTCGCTTGCATTCGAAGAGAAATGTCATAATTTTAGTAATATATTTACAGTGTGCTGCAGCGCATTAGCACATTATCACCAGCCGCCACTGGTTTTATTTTGCGTTTTACGTAAATGGGCTCTGTGTGCGGTAGATCAGTGGGCACGTTGACAGCGGTAGACAATTGGGACGCGGCGCTACTGTAGGTGTAGCCCGTAGCCCGGTGGCCCGCAGCAGCTGGACTGCTCGCTAGCGGAGGAGAGAGTGTGGGGCAGGCGGGGCAGGCGGTCGCTGGCGCCAGTGTTTGTGTCAGGTAGGGCAGGCGGCTGTTGCAGTGGCGCCAGCTGCGGCTCCTGCCCTCACGCGTGTTACGCCCCCTGCCCCCCTCCTCCCAACCCTGGGTCGATGCCCCACCCTCGCCTCTGCGCGCCGGCCGCCACCCGTCGATCGATTCGTCATAAAGCGAGACCAGCACAAGCACCAACACCACCACCAGCTGTCCTGCCCTCAGGAGAGCCTCTAGACGGGCTCGCCCACGCGTCTTGGAGCCATGCCTTCGTGTGCAGTGTCCCGCCGACACTCATAGTTCGAGATTTAATGGTTTACCAAGTTCGAATGTTTGTAAAGCTTATGGGACTTAACTACGGGGTCATCAGTCCCTAAACTTACAAACTACTTATGAACTAGCTAATCCTAAGGGGGGGATTCTAACCCCCAACCGTAGTGGCCGTGCAGACCGTGACTGAAACGCCTCAGTCCCCTCGGCCACTGCGGCCGGCATTTGCCAAGTCTACATTTACATTCATACTATGCAATCCATCCAAAGGTGCGTGGAGAGGGTACTCAGCACCACTACTGGTTACTTGCTCTCCTGTTCCATTCTCATACAGAACGATCAAAAACGAATACCTGTATGGCTCCGTACGAGCCCTAATCTCTCTGATCTTATCCTTGTGATCTTTACGCGAAATGTAGGTTGTCGACAGTAGAATCGTTCTGCAGTCCGCCTCAACTTCCGACCCTCTAAATTTCTTCAACAGTGCTTCTCGAAGAAAGAACATCGCCATCCCTCCAGCAACTCCCAGTTGAGTTCCCGAAGCATTTCAGTGACACTCCTGCATTGATCGAATCTACCGGTTACAAACCTAGCCGCCAACCTCTCAACTGCCCTATGTCCTCCTTTAAACAAATCTGGCGAGGATCCCAAACACTTGACCATACTAAAACGGAGTCGTAGAAGCTTTTTGTTTCCTGCCTCCTTTACAGACGAATCAAAACTTCCCAAAATTGACCCAATAAAGCGAAGTATATTATACGCCTTCCCCACGATTGTCCTTATATGCTCGTTCCATTTCACATCGCTGTGCAGCGTTACGTCTAGATATTTAATTGACGCGACTCTGTATACCAACACACTACTACTGCTGTATTCCAACATTACGGGGTTATTTCTCCCACTCTTCTGCATCACCTTACAGTTTTCTACATTTAGCTCTAGTTGCCATTCCTCACACCACCCTAGTAACTTTGTTGCTCATTCTACACTAGCGATCGAAAAAAATCGACCTGTTAATTATCGATACCAACTTTTTTCGGTATTCCTCTGGTCGCGATTAGCACAATTTTCATCGTATTTAATAATAACCTAGTAAAGAACATGAACATTAATCTGTCATAGCAACAGTTTTATAATCTACAGTTCTTAATTTTTAATTTAAATTTATTCCATTTTCTTTTTTGAACGAGTAATCTTTATGTTCAAATGTTTGTTAAGCTTAAGGGACTTAACTACGGGGTCATCAGTCCATAAACTTACAAACTACTTGTGAACTACCTACAACTAAGGACGGCACAAATATCCATGCCCGAGGGGGGATTCGAACCCCCGACCGTAGTGGCCGTGCAAACCGTGACTGAAGCACCTAAGTCCCCTCGGCCACCGCGGCCGGCAGTAATCTTTATTTGTAACATTTTCTTTAGTTTGAAATACTGGTTGGCGATAGAAAATACGAAAAGTATTCAGTCCCATTATAATTATGATAATAGTAATAATAATAATAATAATAATAATAATGAGATGGTTCAATCTAGCAACAAACAAAAATTTCAAGACAGCTATTGACCTTATAGAAAACATCGTTTGATTATACTGTAAAGAATTTAGCAAATTGGTCTTAAATGATTTATGTTTTCCGTAGCATGGCACTGATGCTGTTAGCGATATATTTACTTTTGTTAAGTTTTTAATGTTCAGAGAAGAGAATGTGAAAAGAGGTATAAAAATGTTTGTAAACACATTGGACCAAGTCGTTATGGTCATCAGTTCCTACACTTACAAAGTACTTAAACTAACTTGCACTAAGGACTTGAACCTCGTCGGCCGCGGTGGCCGAGCGTTCTGCGGCGCGTCAGTCACAGTCTGCACCGCTACTACGGTCGGGGGTTCGAATCTCCCCTCGGGCATGGATATTTGTGCCGTCCTTAGTGTTAGCTAGTTCATAAGTAGTTTGTAAGTTTAAGGACTGATGACCCCGTAGTTAAGTCCCATAAGCTGTACAACCATTTGAACATTTGACTCGAACCTCTGGCGGTAACGGCCTCCCAGTCCGTAGCATGAAGCCTTAGACCACGCGACCATTCCGCGCGGCTGAAAACAGATAGGACGACTGCAATATAACGTGCCGAAACCGGCAATCTCACTGAAAAAAGAATTTGCTACCTTGGCCTGTTGATTTGTGTGAAAAGTCTCTAGATCAGATCGGCCGCGCCTCATAACGAGAATGAGCAGCAGCACTGGGTCAGCAGTGTGTGCATACGTTCATAATACGGGAGACGTGCTAGGGCAACCCGAGCAGGCGGGTGGTCAATGTCTGCAGCTGGCGTAGCGAACAGCACAACTGCTCGTTAAGAAGGAGGCGGGTGCGGGACAGACTCAAACTTTCCCCATTCAGAGGTGCACCAACTACTGTTTTAGTGAGGGGAGGGGGGCAAGAAAACATATTTAATGATTTCGTCTTTCACAGAGGCGAATCCAGGACTTTGGTCTGAGGGAGCGGGCGAGATCGTCCAACTTTCATTTAGGCAAGGCGGTCCCTTTTTCTTTAAAAAAGAAGAAGAAAAATAAAAAAATAAAAACAGAAGAGGGATGACTCGTCAAGGATGTAGCGGTTGCGCGCACATTTTCGCTGTACTCGACGGCTTGAGAGTGCTCGAACTAAAGTGAAACATCGTATGATGGTATTTTAGTATTGAACCACGTATGTATAACAGTGACTTTTAAATCAGTTATTTAACACAAAAGCCACGGACCCTCAGTGATCCCCACATTAATTTGACTCCCCAGGCATGGCGCCCGGTCTTGAACGCCCCATCAGTCTCAACAACTGCTGTTCCAGACCGCTGGGCACAATTCGTTACAATTGCATGGAGATGTTGTTCCCTATTGGGGGAAGAAAGGAGAGGACAGAATGTAGTAGGTGTTACAAGAATTCGTGACGGCAGCAAAGGGACGAAACCATCTGCTGCCCTTCTGAAGTTTGAGATGTGTGTGTGTGGGCGGGGGGGGGGGGGGGGGGGTACTGCCCCTCATGCCCCTCTCCCCATCACCCCTCAGTTGAAACACCGTTGTCCCTATTCATGCATTTCCAGTCCGCATCGGCACGCAACGTCTTTAATTCCTGTGTATTAAACAGCAGTGTGATACATGCCGAAGATGTCTGTTGAAATACTCAAATGATTGTAAATCTGAGGGACTTAAGTACCGAAGTTATCACTCCCTAGGCTAAGAAACTGCTTAAACTAACCTATGGACAACATACACACATGCCCGAGGGAGGACTCGAACCTCCGGGGGGTGCGACTGCAGGTTCTGCAGCATAGCGCGTTAGGGTGAAAACAGCGGAGTCAAGAGTCAAGCTGCGCGTTTTTTGAAGGAAGATGGTAGCGGCGCTGCCGGCCGCGGTAGCCGAGTAGTCTGCGGCGCGCCAGTCACAGTCTGCACGGCCACTACGGTCGGAGGTTCGATTCCCCCCTCGGGTACGGATGTTTGTGCCATCCTTAGTGTTAGTTCATAAGTAGTCTTTGTCCCCGGTCTACACATACTGGGACTCTGTAATGAAAGAGGCTGTAGAAATAAGAATGTGTGAGAACAACTTCAACCGTAATAATGTATAATGTTAGCGGTGCTTGGAAACGAGAGCTCGACACAGAAATGCAGCAGACACGTCGCGCAACGTCTTCAATACTACTGGAGGGGTGGCGCCACCAGCGCAGACATAGACTGAATCTGTGGCAGCGTGACGTAGCAGCCGACCAATCAGAAGCCGTACATGGGCTATTTAAGGCCACCACAGCACCAGAACTATCAGTCAGCGGCTCCTGACGAATAAGATGGAGGATATCTTCGAAAGCTTGAAATTTTATCAAGAATTTAAATGTTTGTATAGTTTCAAATGTTTGTATAGCTTATGGGACTTAACTACAGGGTCATCAGTCCCTAAACTTACAAACTACTTATGAACTAGCTAACACTAAGGACGGCACAAATATCCATGCCCGAGGGGGGATTCGAGCCCCCGACCTTAGTGGCCGTGCAGACCGTGATATCAAGAATTGACGCGGCAAAAAGTTCCAGAAAGATTTATACGGAAGTGCCGCCGCGAAAGACGCTGCACTTCTAAAAGTCCAAGATTTCGGCGCGCCGCAGCGACGCAGGTGGGAGAGGCGGCAGCCGCCCCGGCTGCAGCGCGCTGCGAGGCGCATCGCGAGTTGCGCCTCCTCTCCTCTCCGCGAGAGCGAGTGCAGAGGCGGCTCTTTGTTCGCGCACCAACGACGCGCATTTTCGCTATTAATCTGGCAGAGGCGGCGGGAGGGGGGGGGGGGGGGAGGGCTGGTGGCGAATCCCGCGGGCAGATGAGGGCTGCCAGCGCGCATTGTCGAGTCTCCAGTCAGCGGCCACAAAGCGGCGCGGCGCGGCGCATAGCCATCAGCGCGATGAGACTGCCGCACGCCTCACACGTACAAAACGTCCGGGTTCCAGTCCTGCAGAGCCCGCTGCTTCTGACACAGAATCGCGTGTCTCTACTGCTAAACGCTGTTCTGCTGATACATATAATGCCTGTGGATAAAATTAATCTACACTCCTCGCCATTAAAATTGCTACACAGCGAATATGACGCGCTACAGACGCTAAATTTAACCGACAGGAAGATGATGCTGTGATATACAAATGATTAGCTTTTCAGAGCGTTCACACAAGGTTGGCACCGGTGGCGACACCTACAACGTGCTGACATGAGGAAAGTTTCCAACTCCTTCCTCATACACAAACAGCAGTTGACCGAGCGTTACCTGGTGAAACGTTGTTGTTGATGCCTCGTGTAAGGAGGCGAACTGCGTACCATCACGTTTCCGACTTTGATAAAGGTTGGATTGTAGACTATTGCGATTGCGGTTTATCATATCGCGACATTGCTGCTCGCGTTGGTCGCGTCCAATGACTGTTAGTAGAATATGGAATCGGTGGGTTCAGGAGGGCAATAAGAATCGCCCTGCTGGATCGCGACGCTGTCGTATCACCAGCAGTCGATATCACACGCATCTTATCCGGATGGCTATAGCGGATAGTGCATCACGTCTCGATCCCTAACTCAACAGATGGTAACGTTTCCAAGACGTTAATCGTTCGCACGAACAGTTCGACGACGTTTGCAGCAGCATGGGCTATCAGCTCGGAGACCATGGCTGCGGTTACCCATGACGCTTCATCGCAGACGGGAGCGCCTACGATGCTGTAAGCAACGACGAACCTGGGTGCACGAATGGCAAAACGTCATGTTTTCGGATGAATCGAGGTTCTGTATACAGCATCATGATGGTCGCATCCGTGTTTGACGACATCGCGATGATCGCACATTGGAAGCGAGTATTCGTCATCGCCATACTAACGTATCACTCGGCGTGATGGTATGTGGTGCCATTGGTTACCTGTTGTTCGCATCGACGGCACTTTGAACAGTGACCGTTACATCTCAAATGTGTTACGACCCGCGGCACCTATCCTTCATTCGATCCCTGCGAAACCCTACATTTCAGCAGGATAATGCATGACCGAATGTTGCAGGTCCTGTACGGGCCTTACTGTATACGAAAAATGTTGGACTGCCACCCTGGCCAGCACATTCTCCACATCTCTCGCCAATTTAAAATGTCTGGTTAATGGTGACCAAGCAACTGGCTCGTCACAATACGCCAGTCACTACTCTTGATGAACTGTGGTATCGTGTTGAAGCTGCATGGGCATCTCTATCTGTACACGCCATCCAAGCTCTGTTTGTCTCAATGCCCAGGCGCATCAAGACCGTTATTACGGCCAGAGGTGGTTGTTCTGGATACTGATTTCTCACGATCTATGCACCCAAATTGCGTGAAAATATAATCAAATGTCAGTTCTAGTATATTTGTCCGATAAATACCCGTTTATGAAGTGCATTTCGTCTTGGTGTAGCAATTTTAATGGTCAATAGTGTATATTAATAAAAGTGAATTGTCGTATGTATGAAAGCGCATGTTTTCTTTGTTCTGTTCGTAATTCTCGGGACAATGTTTGTATGAAAGAAACTTTCGATAAATCGGAAAACTATCAGAATTTCAAAAAAACTGAAGTACGCTTCCAGATCGGATCTTTTCTAGATTCTCCAACAATCAGCTTATTTATTCGCTTCTCGCCTAGCCAAACACGCTGTAACGGAGCGAACAAATATGCCAAGGAGGTTAGAATAAAGGGAGATGGCGTTATGCCCACTAAGCTAAAACGATCAGACAGATTTAACATGAAACTTTGTTTCTTTTGAAACCTCTCCGTATTATTCTTACCTCTATGGTCTTACAGGTGGTGATCATATCTTTGGAGCGTTGCAAAGATATAATTATGTCAGTTCGTGGTATTTTTTAGTGTCACAAACAAGTTGATTACAGATCGTTCTTTATTTATTTTAGAACAATGCCTCCATTGCAGCGTCGTAATATCGGTCGGCGCACGCGCAACGCAATCCTACTACGCGATCGGCAGTATGGGAGACCACAGTCATGCCTGCGTGAACGTGATCGGCTACTCGAGTCGTACAGTCTCCCAGTTCACATGTTCAAATGTTTGTAGAGCTTATGGGACTTAACTACGGGGTCATCAGTCCCTAAACTTACAAACTGCTTATGAGCTAGCTTATACTAAGGACGGCTCAAATATCCATGCCCGAGGGGGGACTCGAACCCTAGACCGTAGTGGCCGTGCAGACCGTGACTGGCGCGCCGCATCAGCTCGGCCACCGCGGCCGGCAGTCTCCCAGTCTCCCGGTTGTCAGGTAACTGGAGAAAGCGATTTGCGCATTACCATGTGAATAGGGCATATGTCACGAAGTTCTCCGTGGAATAGATTGACAGCAGGAGCGCGTGCTACGGCGGACTGACTAGTTGACCAGACTTCACCCTGTGGGAGAGCGGCAGACGGCCGCTTAAAAACAGCTGAACGATCGCCCCCACGCGGAGTGCTTCCCGCTCCCGGGGCCCGGTAATCGCTGACACTTTAATGGGGGCGCCCCTCATTAACGACTTCTGCCCTGACACCGCCCCTCTGCTAAACTCTCTTCCATTACTCTTCATTATATCGGCCGCCTGCGCACTTCCTCACACTCTCCGAATATTTGTGCACCTCGGAAGAACTGGAGCGACGCTAGGTAATATGCAGTAACACCATAAAGGACTCACCACAATTGTAGCCCTCAAGTATAGTACTATACTTGTTCTGCAGCCAAAGTATTTTTCTGGTTAACTTCTCACTATCATTTATTTTAACGCTTACATTTCTCAGATTCACTGCATTGTCGCCTATTGCAGATATAGCAAATAGCTTATAAAGGTAGTAGCGGAAACTCTTCGCTGCGACGTGCGAAAGCGCTTCCGAGCACCTCCTAGCGGCGTGAGTTGTCAGCTAAAACTGGGAGTGAATGGCCGATTAACAGTGAGAGACACAGAACGTTTACATCATTCATCGGCGTACTTTATACAAGTAGGAAATTGTTGGAAGAGGGAGTGTGTGTGCTACACACGGCTGAAATAGCGAACTACAAACAACGATGCTCTCCGAAATATTTCTTCAGTTTCCTGAAAAATGGAGAATTCTATAAATGGTAGTTTAAGAATGCTTTATTAGGCATACTGAGATAATTTACTTTTAATAAAGTGTCATTACCATTTTATAGGTTCTTTATAGATACATGCAGTGGGTTATTCGTAGCCGACCGCGGTGGCCGAAGGGACTGAGGCGCTTCAGTCACGGTCTGCACGGCCACTACGGTCGGGGGTTCGAATCCCCCCCTCGGGCATGGATATTTGTGCCTTCCTTAGTATTAGCTAGTTCGTAACTAGTTTGTAAGTTTAGGGACTGATGATCCCGTAGTTAAGTCCCATAAGCTATACAAACATTTGAATTGGTTATTCGTAAGCGAAGAGCTGAATTTGATAAAATTTTGAGAAAGAAAGGTAAAGAGCATTGGAATGAAGGCCATGTGTTATGTCCAGACTACCTTGTGGAGAAGGATTTCATAAGTAACAGTCTGTAAAGCCCAGGGTAAATGTAATTTGTTCATTTCGTTTAGTTTTCTGAAAATTGTGGTTAATGTATTAGAACAACAAATTATAACAGCAAGTCTTATTTCAATCCCTTCATTTAAAGTGTAAACGAGTTTTTAGAAACATCCCCACAATCCTTCACTGACAGTTATTTGTATTCAAGCAAAAATTATATTTTATGAAACGCAAGGCTAAACAGAAATTTAAAATAATGTATTTCATTTTCGTTGTCATTTCCAGTACTCGGCCTGATACACTGCCTTCCGCTCTGCAGCCTAACTGCTCATGCTAACTGCGTTCATCTATATGATTGAAACTTACATTATGTATCGTGTTTCAGTTCCAATTCTATCCAAATAAACTGCTCACATTGTAAAGGGTACTATTTGTCCGTCTACGCAACTATAATAATTGCGATAGTTTCTCGCCAGATTGAATATAAAACATTTTCACTAGTCTGGAATGAGAACTACCTAAAATTTGTTTTTATAGTTTGTTGAAAATTAGTAAAAACATCGATTTTTTTTTTTTTTAAATACGGAAATTTTTCTTAGATTTTCGCATGAAATCATGAAGCGCCGAAGTGTTGCGTAGTTCATGACAGAGACGATTGCTGTAGTTTCTTCAGCCCTACATTTTAAAATAATTATCATCTAACATAATATCTTAAATGGCGTAAAAAGTGCAAACCTTTCAAAGTAATTTTGATACGCAGCGAAAAAAAAAAAAAAAAAAAAAGAAAGAAAGGGAAAACGGAATTACAAATGTCAAAGTATAGCCTACAACACCAACCTACAGATGGAACTGCTAGCGGTGTCACCTCTGACTGTCATTACAAGACAGAATTTCGATATTTCCTCTCATGATAACGGTTGAAAGCTTCAATAAATTTTATACACTCAAGAGCCAGAGAAATTGGTGTAGCCTAAGAATGGAACTTTCACTCTGCAGCGGAGTGTGCACTGATATGAAACTTCCTGGCAGATTAAAATTGTGTGCCGGAACTGGGACTCGAATCTGGGACCGTTGCCCTTTGCGGGGAAGCGCTCAACCGACTGAGCTATCCCGACACTGCTCACGATCCTCGAAAGCCAAAGGTTCCAGGTTCGAGTCCCGGTTCCGGTACACAATTTTAATCTGCCAGGAAGTTTCATATCAGCGTACACTCCGCTGCAGACTGAAAGTTTCATCCTGGCAACATCCCTTAAGCTGTGGCTAAGCCATGTCTTCACCATATCCTTTCTTCCAGGAGTGCTAGTCTTGCATGGTTCGCAGGAGAGCTTGTGTGAAGTTTGGAATGTAGGAGGCGAGGTACTGGCAGAAGTAAAGTTGTGAGGCGGCATCGTGAGTCGTGTCGGGATAGCTGTGCCGGTAGAGCGCTTGCCCGCTAAAGGCAATGGTATAGGTATGTGTATGCAAACGCAGAGATGAACAAACTCTCAGAGGCAGCGCCCAGCCGGCCGCGGTGGCCGAGGAGACTGAGGCGCTTCAGTCACGGTCTGCACGGCCACTACGGTCGGGGGTTCGAATCCCCCCTCGGGCATGGATATTTGTGCCGTCCTAGTTCGTAAGTAGTTTTGTAAGTTTAGGGACTGATGACCCCGTAGTTAAGTCCCATAAGCTTTACAAACATTTGAACATTTTTGGCAACGCCTGTATAAGACAACAAGTGTGTGGCGCAGGCTTTAGACCGGTCACGTGTTAGAGTGTGGTGTTATGGTCGGCTCACGAGAGATGGGACTCAGCGTCTCTGAGTTAGCGATGAGGTGGGCAATTTTCCGGTTAGACCATTTCACGAGTGCACTGTCGGGAACCCGGTAAAACATGAAATCTCCGACATCGCCGCAGTCGGCAAAAGGTCGTACAAGAACGGGACCAACGATAACTGAAGAGCAACACTTCCACAAATTGCTGCCGATTTCAATGTTGGCACTTGAAACAGAGTCAGCATGTGGTCTATTCAAAGAAAGATTATCCATATTGGTTTTCGGAGCCGAAGGACTACTCGCACGTCACCCCCGCCTGTGTCCGTCAACACCGCCATTGGACTAGAAACAGTTTGCCTGGCCTGACGGGTCTCGTCTTCAGTTGTATCGAAACGAAGGACGGGTACAGGTATGAAGACAACCTCATGTATCCATGGAGCCTGCATGTCAGCAACCGATGGAGGCACTATAATGATGTGAGGCGCGTGTTGTTGGAGTTATATCGGATCTCTGATACAACTCTTGAGAGGTAACAAGTACGTACACATCCTGGATGATTACCTGCATCTGTTCACGTCAACTATGCTTTAAGACGGACATGGTCATAATTGAGACAGAGTGCCTGCAAGAGTTTAAACACCCCCGCTGGCCAGCGAACTCCCCAGATATCAACCAAATTGTGCATACCTGGGATGGCTTATAACGTGCTGTTCAGAAGCGACCTCGTATTCTTACGGCTTGTTGACAGCCATGCACGTTCAATGTTGCCTCTTACCCCAGCACTACTTCAGACATCAGTCGAGTCCATGCTACGACGTGTTGTGGCAGTTATTGTACTCACGTGGGTCCTACACGATGTTAGCCAGGTGTACCTTTGGCTGTTTACTGTATGATGTAGGTCAGTTGCATGGTCTTCTTTACGCGCTGGAAGCTCTTCGTTTGGCGTAGAGTATATTGTGTTCTTTCACGACATTGTTTGTTCGTTATTGGAAGCGAGACGTTAGAGGGATCTGCCAGCAGTTGTAGGAGGAGAGTGTAGACCAGCTGAGGCCCGCGAGTGGCGAGCGGCGTGGCTTCCGCACTCGTGCTGTCGTTGGGAAAGCGCCGTGAGCGAGCTGTCGGCCGGCGAAAGCCGCAGTACTCGCCTGCGATCTACTGCCGGCGCACAGCCGCTAATCTTGCCGGGACAACTAGGCGAGCGCGTTCTCGCTGACTGTGTAGCCATCGGCACGGGTTCCTAAAGGAACGTTCTTTCGAAACCCGGATCCACGAGAGCCAGAAAGCAGTAGATACAGGTAGATGAGGTGTTCTTTGACTTCCGGAAAGTGCTCGATACCGTTCCACAATGAATAGCATCAGACGGTGGCGAATATAGCATATAGTTTCAGGAGGGGAGAGGGCGGTAAGAGTAAAAATTTTGTGGCATCTTATCTCAAACTGATGCGTAGGAAGGAAAAAGATGCTGCACGTTCCGATCCATGCTTGGTTATGGTGTTTTCAGAAAAAGCCTACCATGATTGACCTTCAAAACTTATTTATTTTATTTATTACATTCAACAGATCGGGGGGGGGGGGGCTGCCCCTCCCCCCTCCTATATACGCCACTGACCTCAGACCACTGATGGATACAGGAATTGCTCTCAAATGCCACGCACAACGATATTCGCAACGGAGAGGAGAAGTCTTCGACGTGAAAGTAATCTTATGGGACCGTTACTTTTCAGTGACGCTTTTCGCATGTGATGCCGTAGTATATAAGGACGTCGCAACGCTGGAAAATTATAGTGAAATGCAGGAGGGTCTGCAGGGTACTGGCGCTTGGTGCAGGGGGTGGCATCTGACTCTCACAAAAAATGTTACTTATTCAAATCAAATGTTTGTAAATCTATGGGACTCACCAGCTTGGTTATTAGTCGCTAGCTTACAAATTACTTAACCTAAGGTAAACTAAACTAAGGACAACACAAACACCCATGCCCGAGGGGGGAATCGAACCGCGGACGGCCGAGCGCACCGCAACAAGGCGCTCCAGTACCCGCGGCTAATCCGCCGCAGCCTGTTACTTATTGAGAATACACATAAGTAAGATCCTTTACTGCTTGAAAAATGTAAGAACTGTCATTCGTAGTATTTACTTTCATAAAGTATAAGGGAGTAGTCATAAGGAGCAATTTGACATGAAATGACCGCATAAGTTCAATTGTGGGTGAGGTAGATGCTAGACTGGGGTACACTGGAAGAAGCCTCAACTGTAGTCCATTAACAGAGGAAGTAGCGTACATAAATTATATCTTGACAATTTTAATTCAAAACTGGAATGCATCATAAAATACAGTTCTGAAGCCGCTACAATGCGCAAGGCCGTTCCCTGTCGGGGGGGGTGGGGCGGGGGGGGGGGGGGTTCGAATCCCCTCCTCGAACATACAAATGTCAAATGTTTGTATAGCTTATGGGACTTAACTACTGGGTCATCAGTCCCTAAACTTACAAACTACTTATGAACTAGCTAACACTAAGGACGGCACAAACATCCATGTCCGAGGGGGGGAATCAAACCCGAGCAGACCTTGACCGGCGCGCCTTAGTCCCCTCGGCCACCGCGGCCGGCGAGGTCGGGCATATGCTAGTTCATAGGTAGTTTGTAAGTTTAGGTACTGATGACACCGCATTTAAGTCCCACAACCTTTACAAACAATTGAACAGTTCGAAATTCTATGATTTCTCATCGCGAGTTTTAACAAATCTTTTCAAAAATTTTAAACAGTTTTTTATTACTCGGGGGTGGGGTCGGGAGGGGAGCTGTACAGCTGAAGAGAGTACTCTTCGACACCAAAAAGTTTAAGCTCTCTTGTGTTGTTTGACGCAGTGCTTTATGATGGGTTTGTGTAAGTTGCTTGTATGGTAGTGTAAGCTGCGCGGGCCAGCAGACGAGCCTCTCGCAGCAACGCCGCCTAGAGACAAGGCCTCACAACAGGCCGTGCTACGTCACATTGACCAGACCGCTTCCGCCAGCTGAATGGCTGGCCGCTGGGACACGCCCACTGCCTCGTAGCGGCCAGCCGGTAAGCTGGCGGCCGCGGCCTGGTCAGTGTGACGTAGCACGGCCTGTTGTGAGGCCTTGTCTCTAGGTGGTGTTGGTAGCAGCAGCCTGTGGCAGGGCACGTCCTGGAGAGCTGGAGGGGTGGCAACCACAGCCGCGGCTGCCAGCGCCGCCCCTGCAGGCCGAAATAACTGCCGGCTGCATCGCCTCGCTGCTGTTCATTTATCTCTCCGCGCTGCCTCTTTGAGCATCAGCTACTTGACGCCGTCTGAACACGTTTCTTCTGGGAAAAGCAGCCAAACGAGGGACTTCAACGTTCTAGGAGACAGGTTTCTTCGTCGAAACACCCTTTTAATATACAAAGCTTCACAAGGTACACTTTCACTAATATCACCGAAATATATTCTTTTGTAACAAAGATTTTAATGGTATTTCAATTTTTACATTTCGTTTCTAAATACGGTATAATTGATTATCGGTTAAACACATTTCCTAAGCGACCAAACATTTCAATCTTTATCTATAAAACTGAATCCCTATTTCCCTTGGTCACACCATAACTTTAGAACGGCTCTTTGTTGTGTTCGTAATTCTCAGAGCAAAGTTTCTATTTCATTTCATTTGGACCTGCAACATTGTGCATGACTTTTAAGGGCATTTTAACAATCCAAAGGCGCGGCGGATTCGCCGTCCGCACTGGGGCGCCGTGCTGCGGTGCGAGCGGCCGTTCGCCGTCGGAGGTTCGAGTCCCAACTCGGGCATGGGTGTTTTTGTTGTCCTTAGGTTAGTTTAATTTAGTTTAAGTAGTTTGTAGGCTACGGACTAATAACCAGCCGGCCGCGGTGGCCGAGGGGACGAGGCGCTCCAGTCACGGTCTGCACGGCCACTACAGTCGGGGGTTCGAATACCCCCTAGGGCATGGATATTTGTGCCGTCCTTAGTCTTAGGTAGTTCATAAGTAGTTTGTAAGCTTAGGGACTGATGACCCCGTAGTTAAGTCCCATAAGTTCTACAAACATTTGAACTAATAACCAGGAAGTTGAGTCCGATTGATTTACAAACATTTGAACATTTTTTCACTCACGGATAGTTCTGGAATTCTGCCTCTATCTCCCTGAAGAAACTTTGCGGAACTTGTAAATAGTACGATTCAATAGCAAAACAGTCGCTGCATTGTTATTTCCTGTTAGACGTGTTGTGAGTGTAACAAATACATTTAAAAAAAGATACATCTGATTGATATAGAACTAGCAGGATAGAATGTCATAAAAGAACTGGTCTATCTGAAGAGAAATAAGGAAGTTAAGTGCAGAGTAGCAAAGGTCACGGGTAGATGCCCGATCAGTCGAAGGATTTTCACCTGTTACTTTTCACTTTCACCTGTGACAATGTTGCTGCTGTGAAAAATGCCGAGTTGCACCGTGCTTCGGATCCACGTTAAACTGTAGCTCCCCCTGTAAGTGGCTGGGTAAGTCGGTTCAAAGGTCGGAAGAAGGCAGTGGCATACCACCTCCAATCAAGACCATGCCTAAAAAACGCAGCGGTGTCAAAACAAATTTTGGAAACGATGACTGCCTTTCTTTCTTCGACGTAACAATGTTATTATGAAGAACACTATTCATTTCCTCCTAGCTATTGAATTTACAGAGAACTAGCTTTAATATTAAAGTCTGAAGTGCATATAGAAAATAAGAGAGCTCGTAGGGGGGAGTGAGTACATACTACTTTACTTTAAACAACAACCATGTTCGCTAGTTCTTTTTTATTATTGTTATTACTTAGATGACGGGTTTTAGGGGGTATACTGTCGTCATCGGATATGTCTTTGATGTAAGAGACATCATACAGAAAACTTAATGAACTGAAGTTTTTCGATAAAACATCAGTTTTTGCCAAAACTTCATTTTCATTGTGCGTGATGTTTCGTATGTTAAGACAGATCAGTAGATCGCAGCATAACATGTTGATAACTGGTCGCAACAGTCTCATGAGGCGACATTGTTCCACGTGTCTATCTTTGACAGTGCGGACAGATCGGCCGATGTACGCCTTGCCGCATTGACAAGGTATTCTATAAACACCCGGCTTCCTAAGACCTAGGTCATCTTTTACAGAGCCAAGCAGTGCCCTAATTTTGCTGGGAGGGCGAAAAACATAAAATTGGAACGTTCTGTGACGAAGCCAGCGCCAGTGTTTGATCAACCATAATCGATATATTGGTGCACTTATGTCCCACTAGGGGCGGCGCCACTAGTAGACGTCCCGTACGTAGCAACCTTGGAAGGTGGCGCATGCTCCGCACACACGTGCGACGCCTCTATAGGACGGAAAATTCGGCTCTACCCTCCTCCCTACCGCCTCCTTCCCCACCGTTTTTTCCTCTCCCCCGCGCTTCCTTCCCCCCTTCTCGGGGTTCTGGACCGACAGTTTCAAATTTGTGCTGTGCTACACTGAAGTGTATGTTTTTGAACTGCGTCCACCGCAATCAGACAAGCGTCGCACCGTGTGTTTTAACTAGTGTCTCCGTGTACGCGCCGTCCTGAGTTGTTGTCGTCCTAATTTCTTTTTTTTCACCGTGGGTCATCATTTTTAACTGACTAAATGTGACTTTAATCATCTGTTAATTGTTTGTGCTTCGAATTGTCACCTTGTCTATGTCTTTGTTCCTCCGTTTGTTTTTTCGCCTGTCTTATATTTTAATTTTCATCTCATCCATGTATTTTATTCTCTCGGCTGCCAGCCTATTGGTGTAATAGGTGGTGTGAAAACACAATAAAGGGAAAAAAAAAGAAAAAGCTCTACCCTCAGTAATCGACGGGACTCAGCAGCATCAGCGTTCCTTAGGATGGCAGACAGTTGGATCGCCGAAGTATCGGATCAGTTTGTTCTTAGTATCCGGCAGCATATCCGGAAGGACTATTAAGATTTACTACGTCGGGAAAGCCTTAGATGCCATATATTTTCTTTTCTTGCGTGCCCGACGGAATATTACTGGAATAATTTGCAAGTGTTGTATTTTTTCTCCACTACTTTTTCGAGACTTAGAATTAGTCAAGGTACAAGGTTGCCCTACTTGAAAAGGCTCTCCACTCTTGGCGACGAACTGGAGTTGGACTCAATAAATTGCGTCGCTCCCGCCCTCCCTCGTGTCACAAAAAGCCCCATTTACAAAGACGGACTGTGCGTCTCTCGGGCGAGAGTCCTTCGCTCCAAGGTGATTCCCGGAACGTCCGCCGCGGCCACGCATCCGTTGCGAAAGCAGGTCGTGTGTGCGAGGAAGGAACTGAGGCGAGGCGCTGGGAGGGGAACGGGACGGGGAGGAAACGTTAGATACAGCATTTCTCCTAGCAGAAATCCCGCCCATTTTCTCCCCTCCACACCTGGCATGTCCGTGCTTTCCCACCAAAAATCTCTCTGGGCGGTTCATGATATTTGCTCTCAGTAGAAACCTGCTTGTTTTGTTTATAGTGGTTATGTTATCTAGCAGAAAAACTGTTACTATTACTCTTTTGCGTTGCGTGGTTCTACTGGTAGCGGTGTGTAATTAGAAGTGTAAATAAGTGCCATGAAATATAAATAAAGCTCCATGTCCCTGAAGCTGCGTATTTCCAAATACCAACCATAAAATCTGAATGGAATCGTACCTCCGATTAAAAATTATGCAACGTGGTGTGAATATATTCTCAAAGTTAATATTGGTTTCCACATTACAAAGAATATAACATTTGACTCTTTTGTAATTCACTTGCGATAAATTAACTGCAACACACAATTTCGTTGACTATTAGTCCATTGTGATGTAGGTTGTATGAAATTTGCAATCTGTTTTTGGCATTGAATGTTGTATATAGTCCTAATGGGGACGTCATAGATACCATAATCTTCCGTATTCACAATAATTGACTTCGTTCATTCGCAACTATTCAAGATAAGGCTAGGCAGTAGGTCCCGCCTGCATTTGTTGTAGTCTACTAGCGATGTATGTAAATAGTATGCATTAAAACACTTGATAAATTTGAGAAAATATATGTGAGACAAAGGAGATTATTCCAAGTGTTTTACTTTTTATGAAGTGTATGTAAAATATTGCTTGCAACCCCCCCCCCCCCCCCACACACACACACGCCATTCCACCCCCTGCTCAAATAATTTTGTTCTGTATTGGGTTACCTTTCGAAATGTAGTCCAACATGAGTGAAAAATCGTTGACTTAGATACAATCACCAGTGAATGTATACAAATATATAATTTTTTATTTATTTTTTTCGTTTCGTTTAACAGAAGATGAATAATTCTGAACCAAATGATGTAGAAACCTGATAATGTAAAATAGTGCACTCACAGAGCTGTTCTTCCATTTATTTTGGGAAACACTTCACACACTACTAATGTGGGCGATTTCATATGGAGTGGAGGTATACCATTAGATGTAAGAGTTCTATGAAAGCTAGGTAACAGGGAAAAGTAAGTAGTTTTCCAGGGGAGTACACAGAAGAAAGAAATGTCACAGTGTTGCTAAATTTCAGCTTAATCTTGTATAAATCACTGAATTAAAAGATCCCTTTTCACTTCAAATGTAAAATTCATTCAAAGGTGACGATTCTACCACTTACTGTAATCTGCCCATGCTGATCTGTTACAATATGAAGTAGGTGATACCATCCTCCCATAACACACAAATAAAACTTATACTGTTTTAGTGTTACACTGTGTGTATACTGTCATGTGGTTTAGTCACCTTGGTTGCAGTGATCTGAAATATCTGGCAATTAATGAAAATAATTCTAGTTTGCTACATTCAGTTAGTGGCTATCCTGGCAAAAGAAAAAGTAACCTGTACAGATGAATGACAACTTGGTGAAAAGCTACAAGTCTGAAAATTTTGAAAATAGAAATTTTCACACAACTATCTCAATATAAGAAGACTCTAGCTATGGTTCTAACTCAGCTATCATAAAGGAATGGAGCAAATGTGAAGTAAAGTAGTTGCAGATTATATGTAAAACAAGGAAAAAGCACCCACACACCTATAGCAGGTTGATGTATAGACAACTGAAAATAGCATTCTCACTATAAACGTTTGTGTGTATCTGCGCTCCATACATTAATAAACTGTAGGTGGCTTATTATCATTTCTTTATTTTATGTATTGCTTGATTGAAGAATTTCTACTAATGTCTGTTGGGGTGTGCATTAATATGCCATTAGCCTACTGCTTCCAACTACAACTTCCACCTTGTCACTTACTATTCTGGACTTGTCACCAGACAGCAGTAGATATAGGCTGGAGAACAGTGAAACCTTTGATAATTTCAGTGTATCAATTCTGAAGTCTTACAGAGAACTTGTAACCATATCGGATATCTGCTGCTTCCACACCTCTACAGAAACCCAAATAAGTCTGTTTTTATGAAATTAGTTGACTCATATGGTTGTGATGTTTACTTTTCTTTGTAATGCTGTTTTCTTACATACCATGCAACTTTCCAATACATTCTGTCATAAGCATTTTGTAAGTGAAATTGATTTTACATTTAAGTGCTGGTAATCCAGTGGCAGAACACACCATGACAGTGGCTAACATCCTATGATAAACTACAAGAAAAAGTTATTTGCTTATTTACTCAGACTGCACTGATGTCTAGCTGTGCAGTTTAGTAGTATTTTTTATTTACACATTTCGTATTTAAAGGCAAAATTGTAAAATTGCAACCCATTTAAGAGTCATGTGAGACTGCAGAAGTATCCGAGATATTACAAGCAGACTGAATCTAAGTTCAAAAATATTAAGTGGGAAATTCTTCAGAAATATTATAAGATGCCCATTAAAACATTTGCTGAATTGGCACCAGCTTCCACAGAAAATAGGATTTAATATTTGACTGTTACATAACATCAAGGTCCTTAAATACAAGTACCCTAAATTTAGGTGAATTTGTTGTGAAGAAATAGTACAAGGAAAAGTCCCCACTCCAAAACACTGAGAATTGCAGACTCAGTGTTTTGGACACGATCAGGAAAATAAATAAATAAAATAAATGGATGAATACTTGGAAGCAATGTAACTAGAATCTAACTGAAAAGTAAGTTTCAGAGTTTAGACAAATTCTAGCTGTACTTTCAAAGGGTACCCTAATAACTCATTAGCTACTGATTTCACATGTAGGCCTGTTTTATGTTGTGCCCTTGAGGGTTACAGTGAGAAAGAAAACACATGTTTGAAGAAATACATTACTGACAGCTTCTTTCTCGAAGCAGGCATAACTTCTCGATTATCAAAGTAGTGTTTGGATGGAATGCAATGACGATATTACATACAAGTGTTGTCTGAAAATCGACAAGAAAGTTCTTGGTATAATATAAATGCGTGATTATACTGTGGTGTTTCCAAGTGCTCCTAGAATGAAGATATCATAGCCACATTTCTTACAATAACAGCAGAAAAACAAGAAAATGTGTCTTTTGTTTCCAATATGCAATAATTCCATTGAAATCGACCTTATAAATTCACGTAAATGATAATTTACGTTCTGAGAAAACTGTAGGCCTACTGAAGTAATTTTGAGTTGTTTATGAAAACTCGGCTTTAGAAAAATCGACTGTATCCCACAGTAAACTTTTACTTATGGGCACAGCTCCCTACTGCACTGATGTTGGCAACGACCAGTGAATGCTTTCGTGTTGGACTGTGAAATAAAATAATGCTCTTTCTACTTTATGGTTGATACTTTCTTTTATGTATGCTTCTCCATTCAGTAATTTACCTTAGTAAAGCGAATATTTCGTTGCCAGTATTAGAACACCAAGCCGTCGCCCTCCCCCCCCCCCACCCTGCCACAAGTAAAATGTAACCCCCCCTTGTCTTTACGACTCAACTGAAGACGGGGATACCGCCCGTGACGTCATAGATGTTTGTAGAAGGCGTGAGTAATTACGTGGTGGCTGTGTTAAAGACGATAGTTTGTTTACAAACAGAAATGATTACAGATTAATATTTTGTGCTTAGAAAGTGATCTGTACCTCCTCTCTGATGGTTAGGTTAGAGAGGTTTTTTTCTTCCCCCATGTGACTTTTTCGACTGAGATCTGTGATCGATAGTGTATTTTGTTATCAGTAATTTACGAGGATAACTACAGATAATTATGTAATCTACAATACAAAAGTATTAAGATATCCCGCATACGGGTTTTCCGAAGTTTCGTTGACAATTTTGGCTAAAAGCTAACAGGTGGTATCGCAGTCTTCAGTTATGCCGGCTTAACCTCCAAAATTCAAAGGGCGTCATTTATGATACGACATTACCCTCAAGGAAAGGTTTGTACTAAGTGAATAAAGTGATGAAAATTCTCTAAAATAGCAATTAACGATGACCACATTTTTATTAGCGGACTAGTGGCCACAAAAATCTTGTTCATTTTTATTTCCTTTCGTCCATTGCTGGTGACGTTTTCAGATCAGTTAAGTGCAACAGATACTATTATTCCTTAATAATACATTCCACTGCACAACAGTGTCTTGGAAAGACGTTAATATCAGGTGATTTGCAAAATATATTCGTATGTTTTACTTGGAAAAAAGTCTATTTGGTTTTACGACTGACATATCTGCGACATTAAAAGCCCTTGGTAGCAACTGGGCAGACCAAGGGCGTGGCTAAGTATGTGGTAGAGAGTGGAGGGGGATAAATGGGCGGAGCTTCTGCCGGGAAAAATGCTGTATCTAAGGTTACGTGGGACGGGGCGGGTCGTGGGAGCTGCGGCGGACCCGGGCTGTGTGCGGCCCAGAGGTTCACAGCGGCTGCCAGCAGTACTCAACACGAACGCCGACTCTAAAACCCGGTTTACACGATGATCGCGCTAGTAATCAACAGATCACGTTGAGCGCCATCTAGCGACGTAAACGTAGAACTACTAGCATTTCGTGAGCGCCGACGACGTTTCGTACTAGCTAGTACGCTTTAGGACAGGTTCTAAATTTGCTAGTAGCGAAGTGGGTGCGCATGTGCAGAAGTGAATTCCATGTGTGGTTTTCATGTTTATGTGTGGAAATAGCCGCGTCTTTAGAGAAATTGCTTTGTTGGAGTGATATGTCTTGCATCAGTGTAGTGGAACAGAGCAGGAATTGCGCTTTCGATTGAAGCATACAGGGTCGCTGCAGAAATTTCACTCTATTGTAAGAAGGTACATGACTGTTATTTATGAAGAAAATAACCGAAAAAGTGTAGATTTAAATGAATTTTTAATACGTCTTGTTGATTAACTTCATATTTTTAAAATCCTATAATTTTTAGCATATCAGAAAGTGAGTTGCACATAATTTCGAAAGGATGATGCTAAAAGAAAAGCAAAATTTAGTTGACTGAGGTACCATTATGGATCGGAAATTGAAATTGTTGTGCAGACTTCAACGGCAATATTTGTAAGAGTCGGTACAGAAATTCTTTGTGCAAAGGCTAGGCTTTCGAAAGATTCTCCTGTCGCCAGAAACCGCAATGTTATAGCGAATCTTCAAAAAATAACAATTACAGGAAGCTACTGACGCATAACTTTAACAAAACTGAAAATGTAATTCAAGTGTAAAAAGTATTTCGTAGTTCAGCTTGGCGAAATACTCATTCTCTCTCTCTCTCTCTCTCTCTCTCTCTCTCTCTCTCTCTCTGTCATCGCCGTATTTTTGTCCTTGGACGAACAAAAGTAAATTGGTAAAACACTCAGCACTTAATATACGAAAAAAAAAAAAACTAAAAACAAAACGAATTCATTGAGTTCCTCTGGTATGAGCTACTTCATTATCTGCATGCAGTACACATCTTATTCTTCGCCTCTTCCTCTCAACCAAGGACACATGCAACTTCTATTTCTTCTTCACTTGGAGTGCTGTAACAAACATTGCCAGTTCTGCAACCGCCGACAGTGTAAGCTTCTTCAGTTGAATATTATGAGGTATGACATACACCCAAACGTGAACAATCCACGTATACAAACAGTAATAAGCCTGTATTTTCGCACAGGCGCTGCTGTTAGAGGTAATCAGACGTGTGCACGGGAGTTTATCGCATTAACGCAACCAAGCCTGTATGTTCGCATGTCATTAGTACCGAGATAGCACGCTTGGAGCGCTGCAGCAGACATTTAGCTTTCTTGTGAACTTCCGATCGTCGTGTAAACTAGGCATAACGCGCCTTGTAATCCCAGGGACGGCCTGATTTATGCATTGCGATACGGCGGCTGGATTTCAGTCCGCTGTTCTCTCCGGTAGTCGCGGCGAGTTTGTATGCAGGTGGTTACGTTCCAGAGGACAGCTGATTCTCGGCTACTGATTATTAGACGATTAATGCGTGTACATTGGAATCTACAACTCCACGTATGCTCCACGAACAACCATACAGTGGCTGCACGAACTACCCTAGCACACATGATGTCAAATACAAATTCTAATTTATCCACATACTGTCAATAAAATTATTCCGGGCGCTGGATCGCATCAAAAGTTACATTCATGCAGTGAAGGCTTTCACGACCAGCTATAGTAGTTGCGGGTTGTATGGTCTTGGTCGAAGAAACATTTCTGCTTTTGACGTTTCGTCCAGAGCTGCACTAGACATCTTCATAGGAGCTTCCGGTAGCCGACTGACGAGTCGGACGTCGGAGAGCGGTATAAATACTGTCTAAAAGGGGCATGGTCAAGTGTTCACGTGCGCAGCAGAGATAAGCCTTGTTAAAGATAAAAACATAACTACCGATAGTCCATGGTGAAGGATAAAAGAGTACTACCTACTCTGAAGAGCCACTGTCCATATGTCACTAAGTTTCATAGCTCCTTCCTTTCTATTGCTTCTCTGTACAAACGAGGATAATAGTTCGTCGTTGTAGATAAAGTTTTCCTTTCGGAAAACTTGATGATTTCATGAGTGAAAAGCACGCCCCTTGTAGACGGCATTTACACCGCTCTCCGACGCCCGACTCGTCAGCCGGTGACTCACCGCTACCACAAGCACCGGACGAAACGTCAGGAGTAGGAAAACTTACAGTGCCGGAAGCAAACAGCTCACTTGGATAGACGACGTCGATTGTTATCCGATGACGGCAGGTGTTGCTTGGGGGATAGTAGATATATCGGTAATAGTATCAAATTGTCCGCCAACAGATAGCGTTGTCACACTGATACCTGAGTTCCCCTTTAATACGAAATGTGTAGAGCCACAAGACTCCGTGTGGTATCAACGTGTGAAGCAAAGAGGCGCCATGCTACAGAGGTGTCCTTGTGCTTCGTACAGCCGATTGAGCGAGTCTGAAAGGCGGCATGGGCCTCTCTTAGAATTTCGAGCTGGATATGCTGCGTATGTTGTGCAAGGGACGCACAAACTTCTCACACCCATAGACGGGGTTTTGGACGACCACGCAGCACAGACAGCTGACAAGATAATGGAATTGTAAGAGCATAAATGGCAGATCGTGGACCTACCACAACTCGGATAAGACTTTTGATATGAAAATATCTTCCAAAAGTCAACAAAGTTTCAGCCGACCAGTTGCATAAAAATGGTTTACATGCATAAACCTTGATGTAGGTTTCGATGTGAAATATAGTAAATACAAAAGTGTTTCTAAAATAAGTAAGAAATTAAAATTACAGCATTAGATGAGAACGTACTTACATTTAGCTCACATTGTTAAATAAAATGTGGCTGACTCCATGTCATAGAATAAAAAGTAAAATTTAAAACATGTCTAAAATATAAAAAGTGGAGCACGGCCAGGCACAGGTCGAGTGAGCACTGCGTACTGGTAGAGGCGTCGGAACCCTAGTGACGTGTGCCCGCACTAGGTGGCGCCGAGAGGGCTGATGGGCGTGCGCGCAGTCGCGGACGCGAAATAACTTGAAGAGAAGAAAAATTTTTAACATAATACTGACAGAAAACCGATAAGGTAAAGAAAGATGAGAAATAACGTGCAAAGAAATCTGGAGCCGAGTCATGTGCATGGCAAAATACGTATACGTGCATACACGCAAAAATTAGAAAAGTTAGGAAATATTCAGCGGCCAGACATATAGTGCATGAAACACAAACTGAAATAAACAGCATGCATCCGGTAGGAGGGAAGGGGATAAACATTATGCATCACAACATTGTAAAACTATAAACAAGTGCACCACCAGAATTCTGAGGACAACAAACACCACGCAGGAACAAGTATTGCATTAACAAATGTCTACAAACAGTATAGGTTCGAAGCCTTCTAGGTATTGTCTACTTGCAAGTTGCAGTTGGTCATTTAGAATATTGCGATCGTTGATGATGAGTTGTTTGAAAATTTCATATTCTTCCCATAAATCTAGTTTCCTTCCCTTGGCCTCCCTATGCAAAATTACAGTGTCTTCCAACGATTTAGGGACATGATAGGCTACGAGCAAATGCTCGGCAAAGGTAGAATTGTGCACATTGCGTCCTGTCCTCTCTAGTAGATGTTCTCTATAACGCACCTTGATTGCTCTTCCTGACTGTCCTATGTAATAACAAGGCCCTCTTGGCGCCACCTAGTGCGGGCGCACGTCATTAGTGTTCCTACGCCTCTGCCAGTTCGCGGTGCTCACTCGATCTGTTTGTGGCCGTGCTCCACAATGTTATGTTATAGACATGTTTTAAAGTTTACTTTTTATTCTATGACATGGAGTCAGCCACATTTTATTTAACAATGTGAGCTAAATGTAAGTACATTCTGATCTAATGCTGTAATTTTAATTTCTTACTTATTTTAGAAACACTTTTGTATTTTACTATTATTCATATGATTTGTGTATTATATTTTATTAGGTAATACTTCTGAAGAAGGCAAAATTACTTTTGCCGAAACCTAGGTCAAGGTTTATGCATGTATACCATTTTTATGCAACTGGTCGGCTGAAACTTTGTTGACTTTTGGATCGTGTTCCACCGTTGCTGAACTGCAGCCATGTTAAAAAAAATGAAAATATCAGTTTAGTTCGTGATTACGATGATAATTTCGTGTGGCATTTTTGGCCGTTAGACCCCCAACTGGGATCGTTTATGTCCAAGTCTTACGTGACGCCAATTGGGCAACTTGTACGTCGATGATGATGACAACCACAACCCCCAATTCCCGAGTGGAGAAAATCTCCAACCCGACCTGGAATCGAACCATGGATCCCTGCATGGCAGTCTACCACGCTGTCCACTAGACTAAAGAGGCGGACTGTTCAGTTCGTAAAAAAGTTTACACACTTTATTTTATAATAAGGTAACTGGATTCGATGTTATACTATCTCAAACAATCGGTCTGACGATCATGTTAGTCTAAGATCAAAACTGGTCACAATATTATAAAATAAAGTGTATAATTTTTTGAGTAGTAAACTAATATTTTCATAATAAAACATTGTATCAGTTCGATGCTTTCCTAAAGTAAACATGTTTTCCAAACTCATTAACGGATAACATGGTTTGTGAGTCCAACTGGTTATTATCAGTTGGGCTTCGAGCACGCACGCCACAAGCCCTTTTTCCACTCACGACACAGCACCGATTCACCGACGTGCACGGCTCGACTGGTGCCGTGAGAGGATCACTTGGAATGACAAGTCGTGGTCCTCAGCGACGAAACCAGATTCTACCTGCACGTAAGTGATAATCGTCTGCGTGTACGACATGCACAGCGCTGTCTTCTGAAGTCCATTCGTACAAAACACACTGGCCGCACCCCGAGCCTTATGGTCTGGCGCCATACGTCACAGACGTCATTCGCCTTTTGTGTTTGCGGAGGGAACGCTGACTAGCGCTCGGTACCCGTGCCACAGGGAGGACTGGAACCTCCGTCGGGACAGGAGGAGGAGGAGGAAGTTTAGGGTTTAATCCGCCGTCAGTGAAGTCGGGTATGTGATACCCGAGGTGTTTCTATGCGCTAATTAGTGAACGTCATTGTTGGCACACAGATCTTGCTGTTACAGTAGCTGGAGGTAAGAGAGGGGGGCAAGATGGAGCGTTGAGGTTATTGTTCCGCCAGTGTCAGAGGGAGACACACGTGTGCAAATGTGGCTGGGGTACTTCATACCCGACCTCGTAGTTGGTGTCACATTTTTGAACTGTCAGAAATTTTACGAGATGCATACTTATTTATAGTATTTCTTGAATTATTTTTAGAATTTAGATATCTGAAGATGACTTACGAAGAGCATGAACGTCGGCCACAAGAACTACTAGAAGAAGTTTTAGGAAAATGTTCAGACGGTAGTTCCTGTGACTCTGAGAGTGAAAAAGAAGTTGACAAGGTTTCTCAAAGAAGTGAAGAAAGTGATTCGGATCAGGAGTGTATTTTGGATCACTTGGAAGAGCCAAAATCTGTGTTAGCGGCTCTTAGTCAGTCATCTGAGGTACTTATCAATTCTCCAGGCGTAAAAGATGCTGCAAACAAAGCAGAAAGGCCATACTGAATGTTGGAGTCTTTTTATAACAAACAGTATGTTAAATACTGTACTTACACATATAAATAATCGAATAAGGAATATCGGGGGAAGAAATATGCAGAAAATGAAGAGCAGTACCTCGCAAACACAGTACTTTACTTATTCATCTCGTTTAATAGGCTGAGTTATTAATATCCCAAGTAGAAAAAAATATTCAATACACGATTTTAGTATCAAAAATTCGTCATCAGAGTTTCGAGTATCTCATACCCAACTCATATTTAAATGTTTGTACAGCTTATGGGACGTAACTACGGGGTCATCAGTCCCTAAACTTACAAACTACTTATGAACTACTTACGAACTAGTACGGCACAAATATCCATGCCCGAGGGGGGATTCGAACCCCCGACCGTGCAGACCGTTACTGGAGCGCCTCAGTCTCCTCGGCCACCGCGGCCGGCACCCAACTCATAGCTGGTGTTACAATTTCTCAATTTCTCACCTCATTCACACCGGGTTAACGTCCCGTCGACAGCGTGGCCAGTACAGACGGAGCTCACGATCGGATTTTGCGTAAGGCTGTGGAAGGAAATCGGCCGTTCCCTGTGAAATGCACCATCCCGGAATTTGCCTGGAGTGGCTTAGGGAAATCACGGAAAACCTAAATCTGGATGGCCGGAGGTGGATCTGAACCATCGTCCTCCCAACTGTGAATTCAGTGTGTCACCACTGCGCCACCTCGTTCTGTCCTCCGTCGGGAGATGACACGCAGTCTATGACAAGGCGCCTCAGACCACGCGGCCATTTCCGCGCGCCGTACAGTTGTTTTGGTTCGTCGCGGAGACGTGCCTGGACAGCGTAAGAGTAAGAAGACCGATCGGTAAAAGTGGGGAACCCAAACTCGAGCCCCGGCCCGGTACAAATTTCCGCATGTGACCATTTGGTAACCCATCTACACCCAATACAATGGCGCTCTTATAAATGTGTTATAGTGAGTACATTAATATATATATATATATATATATATATATATATATATCATAGCTTATTCGGACATCACATTATTATCATCACGTACAATATGCATTATCGGAGTTACTGGGTGTGGCACCCTCTGTCAACCAATTTCCAGAGAGGACGAGACTATTCTTGAGCCAAGAGATACCTGGAAAATTGAGACATGATCGTTACGCCGTTAGTGTTGGGTGTGCATTGTAGACAGTAAAAGTGTTTGCCACTTCAAGACGTAGCTTTGCGCATGCGCACAGGGCGCGTCAGAGCAGGGCAGAGCCGCCCACGCGCCTGGCAGGCGCTCAATAGGCCAGCCGCCCGCTACCAGCAGGGGACCATGCGGACGCCCCATCACCACCTCCACAGCAAACACACTCAGCCCGCAGGTCACTCTAGCAACATGACACTCAAATTACTTTGACTCGGTATTTTTAAAACAAAGTTCCCCACTAGAAAGTTGGCCGTTCTACAGAGGCTGAAAAATTTTTAATTCATGGTGAGCACATTTGAGTAACAACGATCGCCCGTGTATGAGGTGTATTACGCATGTTGACTTGAGGTGGTTAGACCCTATTGAATGGCGAAGTATGAGTTGGCCACCAACAGGGTCCAACCACCTGCAGATGTCGGAGAGTTGCTCCGAGGATATATTGTGGGATTTGGTAACGTCATGCAGCGGCAAGCACGTGAAGACTACTTGCATTAAGCATATTCCTTGTTGGCAGTAACATCTTGAGGATACCGTTGAACTCCAGTATGTGGATTATAAAGAAATATATCCTCTTTGTACGTAGGAATTTTGGTGCTAGACAGTTATGCTCTGAGTGCAAGAACGAATTTTTTAAATTATTTCCGTCAACGGAACGTCATACGCCTAAGATGCACAAAATAAAAACTGAATATCAGTAATTTGCCTAACACACGACTAACACTTGTTAATGAACATCACGATTTAAAAATTTATTTTGTTTATTGTACCTATTTAGAAAAGGTTCAGTTCACGCCATTTTGACGACACGTTTAGCATTCCAGGCTTTGCTGAAAGTTCTGCCAAAATACTATCAGCCTTTAAGTCATTTTTAAAACCTCTTCTTTTTAAAGTATTGAAACGAGGAGGTTTAGTTGTCGGTTGATGTACGGATCGGACACTTGCACACCAAGGTCCACGGATACCAAGTTAAACAGAGGCGCCCATTCATCAAGGAAAACTGACTGGATAGTTGCACCAGTTCGTAACGCAAAGTCGCAAAATAGTGCTAATGGGTTACCGAGACCGGTAGCCTCATTAAATAAAAAACTTTTGATTACGATTGTTTGAGTTTATGTCCTTAAATACTGACGAGTGATGTACTTTGACATCATCTTCTGCTCGCATATAGATGGAGCTTATAAAGATGGAGATTAAAAAGTTAAAGTGCAACATTGCACTTAGTAAATAATAATATGCATATGTTACAGTATGTACTACTTGTAAGAGTCTTACAACCAATCCATATTGTAATATGTGGATTAATGTATCTTGTTTGAGATTCTCTTAGAAGCAGTCCTAATGTAACATGTGGATATTATCATATTTTGACTAAGTGCAATGTTGTACTTTTTCTAACCTGTATATTTTAAATACATAACCGAATTGTAAAATTATATACGACCAGAAACTGATGCTAAAGCACATCTAAACTGGTCGTCAGTAAATAAATAAAACCGCGATCCTGGCAGTTTTTCGTTTTGGAGCTTGTGTTGTTGTGGTCTTCAGTCCGAAGACTGGTTTGATGCAGCTCCCCACAATACCCTATCCTGAGCAAGCCTCTTCATCTCCACATAAGAACGGCAACCTACATCTGTCTGAATCTCCTTCCTGTACCCATCTCTTGGTCTTCCTCTGCGGTTTTTACCCCACACACTTCCCTCTAACGCTAAATTCACAATTCCTTGATGTCTAAGAATGTGTCCTATCAATCGATCCCTTCTTTTAATCAAGGTCTGCCAGAAATTTCTCTTCTCCCCAGTTCTGTTCAGTACCTCCTCGTTAGTTACGCGATCCTCCCACCTAATCTTCAGCATTCTTCTGTAGCACCATATTTCAAAAGCCTCAATCCTCTTCCTGTCCACACTGTTTATCGTCCATGTTTCACTCACATACAAGGCAACACTCCATACAAATGCCTTCAGAAAGGACTTCCTTAGGCTTAAATCAGTGATGTTACAAGGCCAGCTCAGTCAATCATCCAGACTGTTGCCCCTGTAACTACTGAAGAGGCTGCTGCCCCTCTTCAGGAACCACACGTTTGTCTGGCCTCTCCACAGATACCCCTCCGCTGTGGTTGCACCTACGGTTCGGCTATCTGTATCGTCGAGGCACGCAAGCCACCCCACCTCGGCAATGTCTGTGGTTCATGGGAGTGGAGCTAATGAAATACAGTTTGACATTTGTTGCATGAGGCTCCGTAGTGTTGCACTTTGAGTCGTCGGCAGTGTAACTTCCTCCACAGGACAGTAAGGTGTCACTGAGGCTAACTAGTACGTGTCTGCTGGGGTGAGTGTTCGTGTGACGTAGCGAGTGTACAGTGCCGGTGCTAGACGAAAACTGGGCGTCGGCGAACTCGTCTTTGCGAGGCCCCTTTTATTTTTTCATTACTGAAGAAAATGTTGAATGAGCTGAATTATACATCAATAATAATTATACTAAAATTCTATTAGTATAATATACGAGTATTATTGCAATGACAAAAATTACAATAAACAAACACTTATTAGAGGTACTTTTCACCTTTTCGTCTCACTGAATTTTTTAAGATCACATCTTAATACTAGCCGCTATTTCGGCTTTATATGATAGTACTGACAATGCAGATAGTCTTTCTTGGATCATTGTGCTTTTCAAGTTAGTCTTAATCAATTTTAACTTTGTGCAGCTTCTCTTGGCCGAAGCTGTACTGACTGAAACTGAGCATGATTCTGATTGTTATATAAACATTTGGATATACTTCTTCCAAATAGTTTTCTAAAATGTACTGAAGAAATTGTTTTGTAAGTATTTAACTAAAATTGCATCACTGCTGCGCTCATACGGAAATAAATACGGACAACTAAATAGCTGCGGGCCGGGAATGGCTGAGCGCACTAAGGCATCATACCACGGTGAGCGAGATCGCTCTTGCAGGGGGTCGAATCCAACCCTTGGGTAGGAATGTTGTGGTCGTCCATTGGTGAAGCTAGTGTAAATTAGATGAAGGTCGTCGCTGCATAACCTAACAGTTGGAAAGCGCCGTTAAACATCAAATATGAAAAAAGACTAACATTTTAACAACGTTTTGCGAGGCTCCCACAGGCGCGAGGCCGTCGGCGGTCGCCGACATCGCCGACGCCTAGCGCCGCCACTGCGAGTGTAGATGCAGATGCAGATGTGTGGCGGGAGCGCGGCGCGTCGGGCGGACGGAAGGGCGCTGGTGGCATTGTGTGTGTGTGTGTGTGCGTGAGCTGTGGCATTATCGTATCGCCGCGTAACGAGCAGCATCCGCCGGACACGGCAGCCGCCGCCGCTCACAGCACAGAAGCAGACGCAGACGGGCGACCGGCGGTGCGTTGCGGGGGCGGCGAGGGCGCAGGTGGCACAGGGAAGGAGGAGGGAGGCGAAGGTGCAATATATGAATTGAACCAAGCTTCAGATTAATACTATGCCACGAATTTTTTTTCTTTATTCATTTGTTTTGACTCACAGGTTTGGGCACTGGGTTACGTCACATGCAAACAACCTAAGAGAGCTACTTACATTTTCCCCTAAATCGTTTATGTAAATGAGGAACAGCAGAGGACCAATAACACTACCCTGTGGAACGCACGATATTACCTCTATTTTAGTCAATGCCTTACCATCGATTGCTAGGAACTGTGTCCTCTCTTACAGGAAATACCCTATCCAGTCGCAAATTTGGGGCGATATACCATAACCACGCAATTTGATTAAAAGCCGTTTGTGAGGTACGAAGTCAAAAACCTTCTGGAAGTCAAGAAATACGGAATCGATTTGCGAATCCTTTTCGATAGCACCCAACACTTCATATGAGCTAGTTGTGTTTCGCATGCACAATATTTTCTAAAGCCGTGTTGACCTCGGGTCAAAAGATTATTCTGTAATGTTGCAATTCGCCTTGATGACAGCTTCCACTCTCGTAGGCATAAGTTCAATCACATGCTGCACGTTTTCTTGCGGGAAGTTAGCCCATTCTTCACGGAAAGCAACACTGAAGAAATTTAGCGAGCCGGCCGCGGTGGTCGAGCGATCTGCGGCGCGTCAGTTACGGTTTGCACGGCGACTACGGTCGGGGTTTCTAATCCCCCCTCGGGCATGGATATTTGTGCCGTCCTTAGTACTAGCTAGTTCATAAGTAGTTTGTAAGTTTATGGACTGATGACCCTGTAGTTAAGTCCCATAAACTCTAAAAAAATTTGAAGATTTTTGTAGAATGCGGATCCACGTGCGACGATCGTGTACTGTAAAGTGTTGTCAGACGCCTTCGGCCCTCTCTGGCCGTAAACAAAGTTTGGTACAAAGCGCTGACACCGGCAATTATAAGTAAACAGGAAGTTTAACGATGTTGGTCGGTGAGACCTGGCACAAAGTCGGTGTTCAAGATATCCCAACGGTGTTATGTATGATAACAGTCAGGACTCGGTTCAGGCGAGTCCATTACAGGGATGTTATTGTCGTGCAACCACCCGCCACATGTGGTGGATTGTCAACTGCCGGCCGCGGTGGCCGAGGGGACTGAGGCGCTCCAGTCACGGTCTGCACGGCCACTACGGTCGGGAATTCGAATCCCCCCTCGTTGTTGTTGTTGTTGTTGTTGGTTTTTGAGGGGACTAAACAGCTAGGTCATCAGTCCCCTGTTACTAACTGAGAGTCCACTGTCAATAATAAAAGTAAAACAAAGCTCTAAAAGTGGTCACGCACATAAAGTACAGGTTGACGATGGACAGACCACTGATAACGTAAAACAAAGACACACAGAATTGTTAAAAGAAAGTCAGGAATAAAACTGGCTAGTGGAGTATCTTGGCTGGCTGATCACAAAGAAAAAACAGGATGAGCCAGCCACACTGCACACACTAAAACCCCTAAGGGCTCGAAAATATAAAAAATCTGGGTTGCTGTTGGCCTAAGAGATCAGGCAACAGCACCCACGGTTAGATAGATGCATAAAAACCAGAAGCGCGGATAAAACTTAAAACTGCGTTAGCCATAGAGGCGTCGTCTGCTAAAGCTAATGATAGCGCGTCTGGGATATGAAAAGATCGCCGCAAGTCGGCTAAAAGCGGACAGTCCATTAAAAGATGGGCTACTGTCAACACAGTGCCACATCGACACACGGGTGGAGCCTCACGCCGAAGAAGATACCCGTGGGTGAGCCACGTATGTCCAATCCGTAGGCGACAGAGGACAACTGACTCTCGGCGGGTCGGCCGCAGTGAAGATTTCCACAAAGCTGTGGAGAGCTTCACTGCCCGAAGCTTATTCGGTGCAGTCGCCGTAACCCACTCGGTGCTCCAAGCCTCGCGCACCCTCCGGTGCAACACCAGTTTAACATCCTGTCCCGTGACACCAATAGCCAGAGGCGGTCCCATAGTGGCCTGCTTGGCCAATCTATCAACATGTTCATTCCCTGGTATGCCAACATGACCTGGGGTCCACACAAAGACCACAGAACGGCCCGATTGGCATAGAGAGTGAACAGTGTCCTGGATCGACCGCACTATTGGGTGCCGAGAGAAACACTGGTCGATCGCTTGTAAGCCACTCAGGGAGTCAGTACAGATGACGAATGACCCCCTGGGGCAGTCTTTGAGATGTTGGAGAGCTCTGAAAATAGCGACCAGCTCGGCAGAGAAGATGCTACTCTCACAGGGCAGAGAATGCTGTTCTACGTGGTTGTGATGTAGAAAGGCATACCCAGCACGGCCATCTACTACGGAACCATCCGTGTAAATGGCGTCTGTGGCACGGAACGGTTCGAGCGCTTGCAGAAACTGGTGACGGAGATGGACGGGAGAAACAGAGGCCTTCGACGCATGGGACAGGTCCAGACGGAGCTGCAAACGAGGAATGGACCAAGGAGGAGTGTGAGAGGAATAGTGGAAAATGGTAGGAAGTGGGTAGGATGTGAGAGACGAAAGAAGGATACGAACACGGACCGAGATCGGGTATCCCGACCTTGGCCGTCGTGCAGGGATAGGTAGTGCAGCGTCTGGAAATAGGAGCCGGCGGTTCGGGTGGAAGGGCGAGGCCTGAACACGAGCAACATAGGATGCCAGTAGATGTTGCCTACGGAACCGCAGCGGGAGGACTCCAGCTTCGACAAGGAGGCTTGGCACAGGGCTTGTGCGAAAAGCCCCCGTCGCCAAACGGACACCACAGTGCAAAATTGGGTCCAACGCCTGCAGTGCTGATGGCGCAGCCGAATCGTAGACTATGCAGCCATAGTCTAGACGCGACTGAATGAGCGCCTTGTAAAGTTGTAACAGCGTCGGGCGTGAGGCTCCCCAAACAGTGTGGCTGAGACAACGGAGGATGTTGAGGTGTCGCCAGCACTTTCGTTTCAGCTGGCGAAGGTGTTGCACCCAGGTGAGACGGTTGTCGAACAGCATGCCTAGAAACGTGTGGGTTTCTACGACATGTAGCAGGTCTCCAGCTAAATAGAGTTCGGGTTCTGGGTGTACTGCCCGACGTCGGCAGAAATGCATCACACGGGTCTTCGACGCAGAGAACTGAAAACCGTGGGCAAACGCCCACGACTGCGCTTTTCGGATGGCCAGTTGCAACCGACGTTCAGCAACACTGATGCTGGTGGAGCTAAAATACATGCAGAAGTCATCGGCATACAAGGAAGTGTATACCGATGACCCCACGGCTGCCGCAAGGCCGTTGATGGCGACTAAAAATAAAGGGACACTGAGAACGGAACCCTGCGGGACTCCGTTCTCTTGACAATGAGGTGAGCTAAAACAAGAACCAACACGAACTCTAAAAGAACGCAACGCCAGGAAATTCTGAATGAATATGGGAAGCGGACCCCGTAAACCCCAGTCGTACAGCGTAGACAGGATATGGTAGCGCCAGGTAGTGTCGTATGCTTTCCGCAGGTCGAAAAATACTGCAACCAGGTGTTCGCGGCGACTAAATGCTGTACGGATGGCCGACTCCAGTGACACGAGATTGTCGACAGCGGAGCGACCTTGACGAAACCCACCCTGTTGTGGCACCAAAAGTCCCCGGTCCTCGAGGATCCACATGAGCCTCCGACTCACCAATCGTTCGAGAAGCTTGCATGGAACGTTGGTGAGGCTGATCGGGCGGTAACTATCAGCCACCTGCGGATCTGCCCCAGGCTTAATCACAGGAATGACAATGCTTTCCCGCCACGAGGACGGAAAAACACCCTCCAGCCATATCCGATTAAGCAGGGCGAGAAGTTGGCTCTTGGCGTCCGCTGATAGGTGTCGGAGGAACTGACTGTGAATGCGATCGGGTCCAGGGGAGGTATCGGGGCATGCAGTAAGGGCACCTTCAAACTCCCACTCAGTGAACGGGACGTTGTATGGTTCCCGACGTCGCGTTCGGAATGAAAGCAGATGTCTCTCTGCTCGTCCTTTAAGGGCGCGAAAGTCTGCACCATAAGCAGAAGTCTCTGAGATGCGACAAAAATGGTCCGCCAGGTGCTCAGCGACGGCGACGGGGTCAGTACAGAGCGTACCCTGAACGCTGAGACACGGAATTCCCGCCGGTGGGCGGTGCCCAAAGAGGCGTCGAACCTGCGACCACACCTTGGAAGGAGAAGCGCGGTAACCAATGGAGGCGACGTACCTCTCCCAGGAAGCCCTCTTACCTTCCTGTATCAGTCGCCGGGCTCGTGCTCTGAGACGCTTGAAGGCCACGAGATGTTCGACACAAGGGTGTCGTCGGTGGCGCTGTAGAGCTCGCCGACGTTCCCGGATGGCCTCAGCGATCTCCGGTGACCACCAGGGCACCGATGTACGACAGAGCGAACCGAACGTCGTGGGGACAGAGCTTTCGGCTGCAGAAACAACGGCCGCTGTGAACTGTTCAACGGCGGCATCAACATCAGCTGGAAAGGTTGAGGATAGTACAGCAGCTGCGGAATAGGCTGGCCAGTCAGCCCTACGGAGGGACCAACGAGGCAGGCGGTCGGCAGGCAAACGCTGTGGGAGCGACAGGAAGATAGGAAAATGGTCGCTACCACACAGGTCGTCGTGGACCCTCCAGGTGAGATGTGGAAGAAGGCTAGGGCTGCAGACAGACAAGTCTATTGCAGAATAAGTACCATGCGCTGCACTAAAGTGAGTAGGAGCACCGGTGTTTAGGAGGCAAAGATTCTGCTCTGATAGTAAAGACTCAACATCCCTACCCCGGGCCGAGGTCTGTGTGCCACCCCACAGAGTGTGGTGGGCGTTGAAATCCCCCAAAAGAAGAAAGGGTGGGGGAAGTTGGGCGACCAAGGCAGCGAGGTCTACGGGAGAGACGACATCATCTGGTGGAAGGTAGACAGAGCATATCGTAAAATCTCGTAATAACCGGAGCCGTACAGCGACTGCCTCTAGAGGTGTTTGCAGAGGCACAGCAGCACTGGGGACTGAAGTGTGAACATAAACACACACGCCGCCGGAAACTCTGTTGTAGGAGTTTCGATTCTTAAAATAGCCCCGATAGCCTCGGAGGGCTGGGGTCCTCCCAACGGGGAACCATGTTTCCTGCAAGGCGATACAGATAGCAGGGCAGTGGCAGAGTAATTGCCGCAGCTCAGGCAGACGGCGGAAAAAACCGCCGCAATTCCACTGCAAGATGTCTTTTGCAGCGTGCTGAATATCCATAAGTTTAGATGTTGAATTGTTATTCAGCAGTGGCACCTGCTGCCAACTCCGCAGACTCTGCAGGGTCCAGAACCATCGGTTCTGGCGACCCAAGTATGGCGAGATCCTCAGGCGACGCGAGGATCTCCACCTCATCTTCAGAGGCCGAAGATGTGATGGAGCGTTCCTTCCGAATCGCCGAGGAGTCCTCCTTTGGGTCAGTCTTCTTCTTCTTCTTGCCTTTCTTTTTGCCCTCTCGCTGGCCCTTTGGTGTTAAGGGCTGGGAGGACTTCGCGGGAGTGGCATCAGGGGCCGTCGAAGAGCAAGAAGCCCTTCGACCAGCAGGCTTTGGATCCTTCAGCCAAAGGCTGGGATCCACTGGCGCACCCTGGGACTCCCCTGAAGGGAGCGTCCCGAAGGACCCCTTCCGAGGGAGATGAGCCGGAGGAAGCTGTTGCTTCTCCGGCTGGGGGTTGGGGACTGGTGTCCCCGATGGTTGTGGGGAAGTTGCCCCCACAACAGGTGCTGCAGCGGCAGATGGAGTATTGCCCCCACCTAACGAGGGGGCAGTGGTAGTTTTGTGGCCTCTAGGGCCCACAGGAGGAAGCGATACCTTGTTAGACGTCGTACCCGTAGTGCGCGGGGACGACGTTACTACAGCATAGGTATTGTTCATAGTCACCGGATGGAGACGCTCGTATTTCTTCCTTGCCTCATTATATGATAACCGGTCCAAGGTCTTAATTTCCATAATTTTCCTTTCTTTGTGTAGGACTTTACAGTCCGGGGAGCACGGCGGATGCAACTGATTACAGTTCACACAGACGGGAGGTGGCGTGCAGGGAGTGTCCGGATGAGCTGGACGTCCACATTCCCTGCACGCGGGGCTGGAAGTGCACCGGGAGGACATATGCCCAAACTTCCAGCACCTGAAGCACCTCATAGGGGGCGGGACATACGGTGTTACGTCGCACCGGTAGATCATGACCTTGACCTTCTCGGGCAGTGTATCACCCTCAAAGGCCAGGATGAACGCACCGGTGGCAACTCTGTTATCCTTAGGTCCCCTATAAATACGTCTAACAAAGTGAACTCCTCTGCGTTCCAGGTTGGTCCGTAACTCCTCATCGGACTGCGACAACAAGTCGCGATGGTAAATTAGACCTTGGACCATATTGAGGGTCTTGTGGGGCGTGACACTGACAGGAATATCACCCAGCTTGTCACAGGCCAATAATGCCCTGGACTGGGCTGGGGAAGCCGTCTGTATCAAAACAGCCCCACTTCTCATTTTTGAAAAAGACTCCACCTCACCGTACTTGTCCTCGAGATGGTCAACGAAGAACTGCGGTTTGGTGGACAAGAAAGAATCTCCATCAGTCCGGGAAAAGACAAGATATCGCGGCGTGTAGGGATCTGAACTCCGTAAAGTTTTGCGCTCTTCCCATGGCGTAGCCAGGGAAGGGAACGTCTTAGGGTCATATACTGTCGCATCAAAATCGGACTTTCCTCGCTTAGAAACGGCGTTTTTGCGACCGCCCACGCTAGTTAGTGCTCGTTTCATTTCAGTCCCACGAGCAGCTAGGGAAAAGAGGTCCACCCAGACAGAGCCCCGCTTGCCTGGGTAAGCCTTGTACAACTGAGGTGCGGCAGGTTCCTCAGAGGTTGCTCGCTAGCGGCTGTTCAACCTCAACAGCCATGCATCTCATCGGCACGTAGCACACCTTGAGATTGAGGGTTTTTTTATAGAGGTTTGTACCGTCCTCGCGACCCGGGCGATTAAGCCAAGATCCCCGGGCTCTGAAACGTACAACGTTCCACCGTCGCGCCGAACGATGGTCGTTGAAGCACGCACAGAGCTTACGGTGTAGCGGACTGTTGGCGCGACACAGCCCACAGCTCAGGACCCCGGGTTCGCCAAGCCCGTACTCAGCAAATTAATGCTGAGCCCCTGAGGGGAATCCCCCCTCGGGCTTGGATATTTGTACCGTACTTAGTATTAGTTAATTCATAAGTAGTTTGTAAGTTTAGGGACTGATGAATCCGTACTTAAGTCCCATAAGCAATACAAACATTTGAACATTTTTATTTTTATTTTTTTAATTTTTTTGGATTGTCAGATGCACGATCGTGATGATAGGTGCAATCGCAATCCCAGAATTATTGGTCTTTAACAATGGGAAGCAAGAAGGTCCTTAAGACATCAATATAGACCTGTGCTGTGATACTGTCATACAAAATAACAAGAGGTGGAAGCCTCTTCAGTGAAAAACACGACTACACCATAATACCAACTATCCAAATTTTACTGTTGGCACTACACACGCTGGCAGATGACGTTCCCTGCCACCGAATTGCCACATTGTGTACCGTGATTCGTGACGCCATACGACGTCTTTCACTGTTGAATCGTCCAGTGTTTACGTTCCTTACCCCAAGCGAGGCGTCTTTTGGCATTGATCTGCGTGATGTGTGGCTTATCGGCAGCCCCCCGGCTATGAAATCCAAGTTTCCTCACCTCCTGCCTAACTGTAATATTACTTGAAGTGGATCGTGATGCAGTTTGCAATTCCTGTGTGATGGTCTGGAAAGATGGCAACGTATTACACTGTACAGTCGGCGGAATGTCAGTCAACAGAGGAGGTGGGCCTGTATGCTTTCGTGCTGTACATGTGCCTTAACGTTTCCACTTCACTATTACATCAGAAACAGTGGACCTAGGGATGTTTAGGAGTGTGAAAATCTCGCGTTAAGACTTCTTTCGTAAGTGGCATCCAATTTCCTGACCACGTTCGAAGTCGTTGAGTTCAGCGGAACGCCCCATTCTGCTCTCTTACGATCTCTAATGACCACTGAGGTCAATGATATGGAGTATCTGGCAGTAGGTGGCAGCACATTCTACCTAATATGAAAAACGTATGTTTCTGAGGATGTTCAGGTACATTTGATCACGAAGTGAACAATTGCATTCCATCAAACTGTGACTATATTGGAAGAACCGAAAAAATAAACCCGAAAAAAATTTAAACGTATCCGAACAAAGGAATACACTGCAGAAGGAAACGACGTTTTTGTTTCCAAAATAGGAAAAATTCGGTGGTACAAAATTTTAAGTATAGTATCCAAGGAAAGAAAAAAAAGTAATACAATAAAAATGACGTACAACATTAATTCAAAACTCGACTATGAGCAGTATTTATTGACATTGTGAGAGTGGGAGAGTTTTTGTGACTCGTTGTTGACGACGTCATATCTCCTTAATTATGTGTCGTAAGTAGTTTTAACCACACAGCGATTGTTGTCTGATAGTTGTGGTGTCGCACAAGTCCAAAGTGCGGCCGGCCGCGGTGGCCGAGGGGACTAAGGCGCTCCAGTCACGGTCTGCACGGCCACTACGGTCGGGGGTTCGAATCCCCCCTCGGGCATGGATATTTGTGCCGTCCTAGTTCGTAAGTAGTTCATAAGTAGTTTGTAAGTTTAGGGACTGATGACCCCGTAGTTAAGTCCCATAGACTATACAAAAATTTGAACATTTGATCCAAAGTGCGCGCCACGTACTTTCGCCGCGCGCCGCCATGCACGCACGGCGCGGCGTTCTTACGACGTCAGCCACGAGCGCCCTCTGCTGCAACTCCGCTCGTGGCTACCACTGAACTGGATCGGTCACTTGGAAATCAGACAGGCACTAGGAAAGTCTCTCATCAGTAGGCAGGCCTCTATCTACTTAAACTATGTATCTGCTTTCCATTAGACTTCAGTTAACAAAGCTAAGTATTTGTACTCTCTCTCTCCGAAATATATCTTGTTCTAATTTAGATTAGTGTTTGTAGTTTCTGCTGTCCCACTGGCTGATCACCTCAGACACTGTACCCGCACTCGCGTGCATCCTACTTTCCTGTGTCGGTCTCTCTCTACTCGGCCACTGACACCCAGGACAACCGACGGAAACGAGACACAAAAATAGTGAGTAATATGTGTACCAAGTTTAGTTGAAATCGGTCCAGTAGTAGCCACATACACACATGCAGCATTTTTTTTCGATGTGTAGATAAATACTCGACCAAAGAACGAAAATTGATCGCTGTATTTCATATTCTTACTCTGAGACGACAGAATAACGTATGGACGAAAACACTGGGATAGCTGTCTCAATCCCTGTGTCGGTGCCGCTAGGCCCTCCATCAAGCCGCGATGGCGCAATACGGACAGCTGCCTGTAGCGTCCAGTTTCAGGAAAAAGAAAATCACTTTGCAGAGAGGAGACAGAGCCGCGCTAAGCGGCCGTGTGCCGCCAGCACAAGAAGTCAGGTCCGGCGCCTTCCCAGAAGGGCGGGCAAAACACGCTATGGTAATGCGGCGCCATCTGCACCACAATGCCGACGCCTAATTACACCGACACCGATACTCTCCGCTTTGTTCCGATCAGGCGCCCGGCTCTGCTTCTTCCCCCCAAAATGATAACACCCAGCCACCACCTTCACGCCTACCTGTTCAAATGTTTGTAAACCTATGGAACTACACTGGTCACCAATCCCTAGGCTTACAAACTATTTGAACTAATGCTAAGGACAACAAATACAACCAAGCCAGAGGGAGGACTCGAACCTCCGACTGCGGGCAGCGGCGCGCTCTGCCTTGGAACGCTCGGCCACCCAACCACGGTCGCCAACCTATGCCTCGCTCTCGCTCCCACCGCATCCGAGTGTTCGCCGTTACGTGCGATGACTTGTTGCCTAAGCTCTGTGCTCGGCGAAAGGGACTCGTACGTCTCATCGAACAATTTGGATTACACACTGAGGGATACTCCTTAATATGGTGACGAAATTACTTTTGGCCGAGGTTGTGGAGCATGGCATCGATTCATCAAGTCGTTGGGACACCCCAGCAGCAATATTGAGACACGCTTCCCCTACAGCTATAAATGATGAAGTGTTGTTGATCGTGATGATCATGTAATATTTTCTTGGGCGTTAGACCCCAGCTAGGGTGGTGATCGGCATTCCTGGAACAAGTGTTTTAGGTGACTTCCGTGTCGATGATGAAGGAATGATAATGAGGACAGCGCAACCCCCAAAGACCGCACGGGAATAGTCAAGTGCTCTAAGGCGCCCTGCTGAGGAGTGCGCGGCCGTTCCGTCGGAGGTTCGAGTCCTCCCTCTTGCATGTGTATTGTTCTTAGCGTATGTCAAGTTAAGCATTTTGTACGTTTAGTGACCGATAGCCCACAGCTTTTCACACATTTGAATATTTGAACACATTACCCAGTCCCCAAGTGGTGAAAAATCTCCAGATAAGGAATCGAATGCCCCCCCCCCCCTCCCCTGTGAGTGACAACCCACCAGCTGTCCACTGAGTTTTGTGCACGAAGGCACCTCACGATACTCTCCCACTGTTAATATAGCCGAAATCATTTAGTAGGAACCAAAAACCGCCCTGAAGAGGACAACTTCATAGTGCTCGGAACGTCGATATTCCTTTGCTGTTTTGAAACTGATGCGATCTAATACTCATAATTGTTTTATTCAAATCTCACCCATTATTGTTCGCTTGGATTTATTTCCGGCAATCTATGTGGCCAAATCAGTCTGTAGAAACGTCCAGAATGTTCTTCGAAGCAATGACGAACATCTTTGAACCGGTTACATGGCGCAGTGCTATTTATAAAAATTCTATTGTTGTCTGGAAACACGTAGTCTGCAAATGGCTGTAAATGTTCTTCAAGTAGACAAATGTAGCAATTTAACAATTTACTGCCAATTATCGATTCATTTTGACCATAGCTTCATGGAGTTTGCGCTACACTGCTACGTACTACCAGATCTTACCAACTAAAATCAGGCTCATCCAAGTCACGGTTGTCCAGTCGTCTAACCAATATTGCCACTAGCCCACGAGAGGCGCTGCAGGAGATGTCGTGCTGTGTGCCTGGCAAGGGGGGGTGGTATCATATTTGCGGTACAGTCAATAAGTTCAGAAACTTGGCGCCTGGAGGGTAGGCAGCCATACTACTCTCTATGTCGCACACGCGGCCGCATTTCACTTCATTGCACGACAGCGTGTGCAGCATACAGTGTCGTGTGGATGCCTATCCTTCAGGCGTCACGTCTCTGAATTTTACTCACTGTACTACGTATGATGTTCCAGATAATAAATGCTTAACAAGGTGACGAAAAATTCTACATTCGAGTAGCCATGCTGTTTGTAGTATCTGTACAGTTTTGAAAGGTATTTTTCATACATGGACGATTTCAAACAATGAATTTGATCTCAGATTACTCCCCATATGTACTATTTACTTACTTTCCACATTATAGTAAATTTATGGTAGAAAAAAGCAAATAATCTACACCCAACTGAAGCGATGTACTAAATTGATATGAAGGGCTTAAGCATAAAAAACTAAGTAAATTAAAAACTTTTGAATAAAACCAGATATTTCACGTAATTTCGCGCAACTGCAGCCGGCTATCCGCAGGATGTACTGTATTTTTATATTTTTTTGTGGGTGCTATTTGTCGAGGCATGAAGAAAGAAATGGTTAAGTTCAGCTACTCTTGCGTTCAGATTATGTTCATTGCGAACAAGGGCGCACAAAATCACACAGTTTCGCCTGGAGTTCAGCTGCAATGAGGCACTGACTCATAATGGTTATGTGACAGACCTCACAACAGTGCGTTCACTGCCACAAAATTACAGTGCACCCAATATCTGTCTTAAAATGTCCCATAATAAAATTGTGTTTCGGTAGGTCATGAATGGCAGTCACGAATGTTAACATTTTTATCTGTGTTGCTGTCATTGTCACTATAACACCTACGTGCAACAGTGTTGTAAAACATATTATAAGCCAATAACAAATATAAAAAGATACCTGGCGACACGGTATTTGCGATAAGTCACCAATGTCGCGTCACACTTTTCTCTCATTGGCAGTAGTTTCCTTAGGTATGGTAACATAGGAGAAAAATCTAGACTTTGGTCTGGTTAGAGGTTATAGATATTCAGAAGAGATGAAAATATAACCAGAGAGGAAAAGATGTAGGCCGGCGCAATGGCCGAGCGGTCAGAGGCGCGCCAGTCACGGTCTGCATGGCCGCTACAGTTGGGGGTTCGAATCCCCCCTCGGGCATGGATGTTTGTGTCGTCTTTAGTATAAGGAAGTTCATAAGTAGTTTGTAAGTTTAGGGACTGATGACCCCGCAGTAAAATCTCTTAAGCTTAACAAACATTTGATTTGAAAAGTTGAAGGACAGCATCAAACCAAGAACATGTCATCATCTGCCAGGCGCAATTTATCACAATCACGTGACTTTCCGTCATCTCGTATCATAAAAACAGGTACAAGATTTAACAAAATACCAGAAATTTAGGAAAACCTATCATTCCTCTGTGACTTATTCTAACTTTATAACTGTGTCAGCGCTAATGACTCAAACATATGGAATTGGCTCGCTATGCAACTGGTTCTACTTACTAGCTTTTTACATTCAATAGTTGCCGGCGGTATTATGGCTATGTGGCAGTTCTTCTAAGTGCCGAAGACATAAAAATATCTTGGTTACCGAGTACGTATTTGCTTCTGGCATGAGGATTTGGCGCTACAATCGAAAAATACATTCCATTTGTTTATGCTCCTTCCAAAACATACGCAAGATTCCCAGTTTTTAAGGACGTCGCCGTGGTGCAGTGGCCGAGCGCTCTAAGGCGCTTTGTTGCGGAGCGCGTGGTTGCCCGCCATCGGAGGTTCCCTGGTACATGGATAAGTATGTTGTCCTTATCGTAAGTTGGTTTAAGTTACTTTAAGTAGTTTGTAAGTCTAGGGACTAATAACCGCTGCAGTTAAGTCCCTTACATTCACAAAAAATTTTACGTGCACAATTTTCTTCCTTCGGGACATCCACAACCGTTGATCTTCATTTTAAATAATGGGATCCGCAACAGTTGTTAATTTTAAACTTTTTATTTGTATGCACTACCCGAGTTCCAAGACCTACATCTCATCATCAAGTGTATCTGAAAATTACAATCAAATTGGCAATATTCTGCCTTTTCGATGTTTCACTTCTTAATTATGGGACTGCCGGCCGCGGTGGCCGAGGGGACTAAGGCGCTCCAGTCACGGTCCACACGGCCACTACGGTCGGGGGTTCGAATCCCCCCTCGGGCATGGATATTTGTGCCGTCCTAGTTTGTAAGCTAGTTCATAAGTAGTTTGTAAGTTTAGGGACTGATGACCCCGTAGTTAAGTCCCATAGACTATACAAACATTTGAACATTTGAATTATGGGACTTATTGTTTTACACGGAGACCTCGTTAGTGGCAATGTGGCGCTCAAGTTGCATACAGACTCACCATTTTAATCTGTTCCTACATTTAACAGTTTTAAGGACATATACTCCCTTTGTACTGAATAATTTTAGTAAAGGCGTAGGGTAGACATCTTATTACATGATAGACGTCAAGAAAAGCAACTCTACGAATATCAAGAACTCAGATGGGAAACCAGTTCTCAGCAAAGAAGGGAAAGCTGAAAGGTGGAAAGAGTACATAGAGCAGCTCTACAAAGGAAATGAACTTAGAGACAATGTTGTAGGAAGGGAAGAGGAAGTAGGTCAAGATGAAATAAGAGATACTATACTGAGAGATGAATTTGACAGAGCCTTGAGAGACCTAGGTCGGAACAAGGCCCCAGGAGTAGATGACATACCCTCAGAGCTACTAAAGTCTCTGGGAGAGCCAGCCATGACAAGACTATTTGAACTGGTGTGTAGGATGTATGAGACAGGCGAAATGCCCTCAGACTTTAAGAAAAATGTTATAATCCCCATTCCAAAGAAATCAGGCGCAGACAGGTGTGAAAATTACAGAACCATCAGTTTGATAAGTTATGGTTGCAAAATTTTAACACGAATTATCTACAGGAGAATGGAAAAGCTGGTAGAAGCTGACCTCGGGGAAGATCAGTTTGGATTCAGGAGGAACATAGGAACCCGGGAGGCAATACTCACTTTACGTCTTATCTTAGAAGATAGATTAAGGAAAGGCAAACCTACATGTTTAGCTTTTGTAGATTTGGAGAAAGCATTTGACAATGTTGACTGGAATACACTATTTCAAATTCTGAAGTCAGCAGGGGTAAAATACAGGAAAAGGAGAGTTATTTACAACTTGTACAAAAGCCAGACCGCAGTTATTAGACTCGAAGGGCATGAAAGGGAAACATCCGTTGGGAAGGGAGTAAGACAGGGTTGTAGCCTTTCTCCGATGTTATTTAATTTGTACATCGAGAAGGCGGTGAAGGAAAGCAAGGAAAAATTTAGAATAGGGATTAAAGTTCAGGGGGAAGAAATAAAAACATTGCGTTTTGCTGATGACATTGCAATTCTGTCAGAGACAGCGAACGACCTGGAAGAGCAGTTGAATGGAATGGGCAGTGTGTTGAAGAGAGCGTATAAAATGAACATTAACAAGAGCAAAACAAAAATAATGGAGTGCGGTCTTAGAAAATCAGGCGATACTGAAGGAATTAGATTAGGTAACGAAACAATGAAGGTGGTAGATGAGTTTTGTTACTTGGGTAGTAAAATAACATGCGATGGTCGCAGTACAGAGGATATAAAATTCAGAATGGCAATGGGAAGAAAAGCATTTTTGAAAAAGAGAAATTTGCTAACATCGAATATTAATTTAAGGGTAAGGAAGTCCTTTCTGAAGGCATTTGTGTGGAGTGTTGCCTTGTACGGGAGTGAAACATGGACAGTGCGGACAGGAAGAGAATAGAGGCTTTTGAAATGTGGTGCTACAGAAGAATGCTGAAGATTAGGTGGATAGATCGCATAACTAATGAAGAGGTACTGAACAGAATTGGTGAGAAAAGGAATTTTTGGCATACCCTGACTAAAAGAAGGGATCGCTTGGTAGGACACATTCTTAGACATCGGGGAATCGTAAATTTAGCATTGGAGGGAAGTGTGTGGGGTAAAAATCGCAGAGGGAGACCAAGAGACGCGTATAGTAAGAAGATTCAAGTGGATGTGGGTTGCCGTTCGTATGAGGAGATGAAAAGGCTTGCTCAGGATAGAGTAGGGTGGAGAGCTGCATCAAACCAGTCTCCGGACTGAAGACCATAACAACAACAGACGTCACTATTTTATTTTATTTTGCAGATGCAAAATTATTCTTTTCTTCCACATATTGAATGTCGTCGGATTAAGTAAAAATTTCAGTTTAAATAGTGGGATTCGCAACTGTTGTTAATTTTAAAATTTTTATTTTGTGCACTACCAGAGTTTCTAGACTTTGTAAGGGAACTACTGAATGGAAATGTGAATCCTAAGTTTACGCTATATAGGTTGGCAACAACTTATACAGCCATCTTTGTGAGATTACATTTAATTAATTTATAACAATGATTTTTCAGCACAATTAGTGTAAAGAAAATGGGGTTGAAAATATAATTAACTAATCATTCATACAAAACCCCTTTTTCTTTACACTAATCGCGCTCAAAAATCATGTTATAGATTGATTAAATGGAGTCTCACTGAGTGGAAATCTATATTAATAATAAAAGAAAAACAAACGAAGAATTCATTAAAGTAGTAAATACATGTAATTAACACTTATCTTGCACTCATAGATTCCAAACCTCATCAGGTGCCAGCTTCAATTTCTCCATCTACCACCCGATCCTCTCGCTTGGCTACCAGACGCGATCCTTCCCCGACCGACTCCAGACTGCTACTGCTTCTTACTCAGAGGAAAAACCACTACCTACCGGCCGCCGAAGATAATCTTACTTCACCGAAACAAAGATGGCTGATTAAGTTGTTAACAACCTATATAGCGAAAACTTAGGATTCGAGACTTCCATTCAGTAGTCCCCTTACAAGGTCTCGAAACTCTGGTAGTGCACAAAATAAAAATTTTAAAATTAACAACAGTTGCGAATCCCACTATTTAAACTGGTATTTTTACTTAATCCGACGACATTCAGTATGTGGAAGAAAAGAATAATTCTGACAGACTGTAGCAGTCTACTGAGGTCTGTATAAAGTATGACGTGTCACAAAGGCGACACAACTCTCAGGTAGAAATGTAATGCTTCAATTCGTCTGCCTTTGTAGCAGGTAACGTGCGCCCTTCCACACAGTGGTTAATTATGGCCAGACAGTGTTCTGCCCTCCAGCTGTCTCCGCGTTCACACAGTTTACTTCTCCCTCTATTGTTGCAGTGGGTCTGCCGCGCCCCGCTGTGTCCTTTCCCCGTTAAAATCAGCTTTCGGTAATCGCCTTAGCGGGCAACCCTTGCACAAGAGGCAGTCCCCTCTCACAATCTTCTAATATAATCCAGCTGCTGCATCAGATGGAAAGGCTTAAAAGCGGTTGTCTATATTTCCTGACGACGCCCTTTTTACATGTCTGAAGTGTTGACTGGCGGTCGCCACAGTAACTAACGCTCCCCTAACGCAATTATTTGTGACACTTCTGTTATGCTCGTAACTCCGTCGCCGTGTTTTAGAGGACTAGGAAAAACAGCGATTCCATAAATAATCGAACTCCCCTGTATAGAACTGCGTCAAACGTCTGAATACCTTAGAGCATACTTTACGTCCTTAATATTTGACTTACGTAATGGAGGAAAAAAATTCATTTCTATGAAACTGTTGGCATCACTAATTACTCTCGTTATTAGACACTGAACATGCGTCGAAATTTACCAAAATGTTTATTGTCAAAATGGTCAAATGTTTGTAAATCTATCGGACCAAACTGCGTGGTCATCAGTCCGTAGCTTTCAAAATACTTAAACTAAGACACACTAACCTAACGACAAACACACATGCCACAGGGAGGACTCGAACCTCCGATGGCGAGCAACCGCGCGCTCCGCAGCGAGGCGCCTTAGACCGCTTGGCTACTCCACCACGTCAAACGTTTATTGTTACAAACTATTGTGACATTTGATAGTATCCTATACAAAAATGTTTATAATTTGCCAGTGTAATTGACACCTATTGAACGTCGAAATTAAATTTTGATTTTTTTTTTTTTTTTTTTTTTTTTGCTCTTGAGATCTAGATACTTGTACAAACATGACTGTACATTTCCCTTGAAATGACTTTTGCTGTGATGTCAAACAGTGGAAAAACCAGGAAAAATACTGAATTTGCCAATAAAGACATCGAAATTGGGGAATAAAGGGAATTTACAAATAATTTCTATTTGGAAAAAAATTCACGTAACTTGCCTAATTTTTCAAAAGGTACATCAAACATGAAAAAAAGAAAGAAAAGAAAAATAGAGGACGAATATGACAAAAAACGATAATAAGTATTAAAAAGTAGCAACAAAACTGACCAAAAAACGCCGATTTATTGACAAAAGACCCAAGTAAATTGGGATCAAAAGCACCGAAACTGGAAAAAATTAAGGCTAACATTGGTGAAATCAATAAGAAGTTTAAAATGACACAGAAAATGAAAAGTGTTAACAATAATTTGGCTCAAGAAATGCACCAAATATAGAAAAAAGTAGTACCGAAATTAGCAAAACGGAACAACGAAATTTGCAAAATACCAATTTTTTGGCAAACGATTAAACCGAAATCGGAAAAAAATTGCAAAAATGTTGACGAAAAGAACTCTTATATCAGTAACACAAATGAAAAATGCCAAACTTTCATACAACGATTTTGGCTGTGAAATAAAATGTTTTTCTTCCAAGTATAGGGTAAAGTGTGGTCAATTTAAAGCAAAACCTTGTTTTTCAAGCATCTCAGTATTTATGACGTCATATCTCCTCAATCACACATATGTCGTACCATGATAAAATTTTGCATGTAATCCAGTCATAAATGGGCGCAACTTTTCCAACTGCACTAAAACGTCGTGCGTGTGGCTGCAGTTTTACTGTACGCCATTGGAAGGAGAACATTGGTTTTGACATGTGAAATCTCCTGAAGTATGTGCCGTACCATTTTGTACCTGTAGCCACTGATATACTTAGATATTGTCAGAAAAGTGTATTGCGAATGGAGTTAGAAGTTGAAGAGTAATAAATTAAAATGTCAGAGCAGATGCTGAAATTTGAGAACATGAACAGCAAAAATGTAGTAAGCGAAAAAAGTTTATTTTCCTTTCCTCATTATGTTGGACTGTCAGCAACATAAAGCTTCTCATATAAAGTTTTTTTTTTTTTTTAGTCGTTAGTGTTAGAATTTTCGAGAAATAGAAGAACATTGTTGGCATCTTTGAGAGCCATCTGGTTCAGAACAAACACACAACGTTTAATTGTGATATGTACCTTGTTGTTTTAAACCTTAGTTGAGTTTCTACCTTTTCAGATACGACACTAATTATAATGTGAATTTTCAACTTTTCATGGCGTAAGGAGTAATCCAATGAATTTCGGGCATGTGGCCGTGCAGATTCCACGTATTCCACTAATATTTCGGCCACGTATCGTCCGGCCATTTTCAGAGTGAGTCCAAGACTGTCGACAAGTTGCCAGGCGCGGCCTTATATGCACCATCGCGACTGCACTGCGCATACGGGTCTCAGCACCACCCCCTAGAGAGAAGGCCGCGGCGCTCAGTGTGACGTCAGGCAGAGTAGGTTGCGCGCGCATTGCTGACTGGGTCGCTGCTTCGGCATCGTGGGCCGTGCCCCAGCGGCTACCCAGTCAGCAATGCGCGCGGAACCTACTCTGCCTGACGTCACACTAGAGCGCCGCGGTCTTTTCTCTAGGTCTCAGATGCTGGTCGGCGGCAAAGAGATACACTTAGCACGCGCGCTCCCGTGGCGAAAGGTTCTGTTGTCGACATATGTTCTACCCTAGCAACACCTTGTCGACATCTCTGCAATTTTGTAACATTAAGTGCAGGATCCCACGCCTTGTTCCAATTAAAACCATTATCTCTGTTTATTAAATTTTCAGGTAATCTAATTTCTACTGCTTCCTTAAAAATTGCGTCCAAAAATGAAAGTATAGGTGTTAAAATCTTCACATCACTGTAATTCATTGAATGCCTTGTATCTAAACAATGTTCTGCCACAGCTGACTTGCCTGGCTGTAACAAACGAGTGTATCTTCGGTGATCAACACATCTTTCGTGGACAGTGCGGTTTGTCTGTCCTACAGGAAGTCTGTCCTTAGAAAGTCTGGTGTGTATCAGATACCATGTGGAAATTGTGAATGTTCATTTATAGGACAGACAACCCGCACTGTCCACGAAAGATGTGAAGATTTTAACATCTAAATCATTTTGGGACGCAATTTTTAAAGAAGCAGTAGAAATTAGATTATCTGAAAATTTAATAAACAGGGATAATGGTTTTAATTTGGACAAGGCGTGGAATCCTGCTTTTAATGTAATAAAATTGCAGAGATGTCGACAAGGTGTTGCCACCACAGAACACATATCGATAACAGAATCGAACTCCTGATTACTTTCACCACGGGGGACACGAGTGCCAAGTGCAGTGGCGTAGCTATGTCACTAAGGGCCCCGGGGCAGAAATGACATTGGGGCCCTCTTTAAAACTAGGCAGGACAAAACTACTTCATCACCAGGTCCTTACCGCTCGCTGTTCGACATAATAAGGCAAACCTAAATATTACTAAGGAAATTATTATGTGTCATGCAGAAGATAATATTTAATCGTAGTGTCTAATATAATTATAACTGTGATATTTTATTATGCTTTTACGCAAACGTTACTGAGTGGATTTGGATAAAATTTTGCAGAGGAATAGAGTTGGACCTGGGTAGGACAGATAAAACGACCCTATAGTTTCCTAAGCTGCTCCATACTAGGTGAATGAAGTCCCAAGCAGAAGCTAGTAAAAAATAAACAATGAAGAAATATTACTTAACCACGGCAACATAATAATAATAATTTCGTGTGGCTCATTGGTCTGTTGCAAGTCTTCCAATTGGACGCCAGCCGGCCGCGGTGGCCGAGGGGACTGACGCGCTCCAGTCACGGTCCGCACGGCCACTACGGTCGGGGGTTCGAATCCCCCCTCGGGCATGGATATTTGTGCCGTCTTTAGTATAAGGTAGATCATAAGTAGTTTGTAAGTTTAGGGACTGATGACCCCATAGTTAAGTCCCATAAGCTATACAAACATTTGAACATTTTTTTTTAATTGGACGCCACTTTCGGCCCTAGCCAATCCCAGTTATTCAACCGGGAAAAGGGGACCTACAGCTTAACTTGTAATCCGAACCGCGTGTCGTTTCTGGCGACTACGCACATCATTGGGAGGTGAAGGATGGGTTAAAGCGAAGGCTGACAAAATTAAAGGTCCAATCGGGTTCCGAACCCGCGACCTTTCACTTTCCAGTCACACAGACATTTTTATGCTTCTAAAATAGTGCTACAATGCGGCTTTTGTTATTAATAAAGACTTAGAATGCATACGAATGAGGTACACCTGTCTGAAGAGAAGTGCCGAGGATTGTGTACTGTCCTCAGTATTGCTACTCCCAAACAAAGGAGAAATTTCTGTTACATACTTGTGATATTTGGTGGTGTCATTGACAAGCAATATTTCAGTTTTGCTTTATTTATTTGAAGTTGTGCAGACATACACCACTTAACCTCCATGCCTTAAATAATGAAAAACTACACCAGTTGGTGAAGTTTATTGCTTATCACAACGAATTTCGAGGATTTATTCGCATTTCTAGTGCATTTGTTTACATAAGTACTTTTTTCGACGTTTCAATGTATGATTTCGTGAGACAATTCCATTGCAGTTGTCTCTTTTAGGTTAGCTACTGAAGTTGGGGTAAAATCGGACAGAATAAATATTGAGTTGTGTGTTTTATCCTAATGTTACAAGCCATAACTTTTTTTCTGTTTGCTTAAAGATATTGTGCCTCTTACATTACTCAGAAAATGCAACATAATAATCGTGACTTAGGCCTACTGTACCCTACCTGAGTACAAAAACCAGTGTAAGTAACTATTTTTGTGTTGTGACACACAGTTTAATGGAGCAGACATAATACCTGCAGGTATAGACAGACGTAGTAGTTAGTATGTAAAATAAGTTGCAAAGATTTTATTATGTATGCTACGATTTCCCTCATTACAGTAGGCCTAATCTCAAAAAGATGACATATGTGCAAGAGCTGTATAAAATCACACATGTAAACGTATCGACGTATTTATGTAAACAAATGCACTAACAGCGAGAAAAATTCTCTAAATGCGTTGTGCTGCGCATAAAAGTACATAATGGATGCAGTTTTTCAGTATTTAAATCCACGAAGAACACAGTTCTAGGCCACCCAGAAACATCCGATTATGATGAACGAAATGAAGTGACGGTACACTGAATTTCAATGACTTTCATTAAATATATTTGTGAAAGACAAGTGTGAAATTAAGAATAATTTTTAACACAAAAACCACTGAAAAGCGGAAGCACACGTTGACCTGCACCACATTTGCAGGTCGCTTCATAGAACAGACTCATCGCCTTGTTAAAGAACGCAAGAACCAGAAAGAATAATTTGTGGACAGATAATACCCGATTATCACAGTGCAAAACAACGTAACAGAGCCACTACAAAAAACATTAAGATACACCACAGTCCCGCACTGAGCACGTTTTTTAGATTATAATGTACGCCTACAATTTCTGATAAAGGATTTAACTAACTTGGAGTTTCCAATAAACTGTAATATCAGACCATAGTCTCCGAATTATATCCAGATTGTGATAATTATCGTCTTCTGGGTGCCACAATCTTTTTCTTTCTTTCACTAAGTATATCAGTTGCTCACTGTCCATATCTAGCTTGTAAGAACGTTTGAGCGAAGAAAACAAATTGATTTGAATTTCACCGACTGTCGTCCGAAGTCTCTATGTTCGGGCGATGAGATCGGCTACACTGTGACCGTGCACATAGTGGAGTACTGATTTGAAACGATCGGCCGTTTTCCGCCGATGTGTATCGTCGGTAAAACCCACCGATATCGAAGCCACTATGACCACAGCCTTAGCTCATTCTTCCGTATCGATCAACGTAATTTCGTTGGTGGCCCAGTCAAAGAAGGAAAATAGGGGAAAAATTGGTTATGGTTGTTTCAGCAAAAAGTAAGTTGCCGTGCCCCTACCAGGCTTCATAAAGCATACGTTAGTGTCTGGCCAGGAAAAAGTAATAGGCCTAAGTAAGTTAACTAAGTCGACACCTTCGCTTATTATCGTGACATTGACATAGAGTGCAGCGTCTTGAATGCTCAATTCACTATTGTGACAAAGTAACCATAGTTTCTCTTCTTCTTGCACGAATTTCAGAGTGCATTTGCTTACAGCACTTCATTGGGACCTATGATTAAGGAGCACTCCCTTGGGGAAATTCAATACACAAACAGTTGAGTCACCATAATAACACTATTCTGTAGTAATAAATTGTAGATACTTCATATTCAAATGTGATCACGTCGTGTAATGTCAAACACACTGCTAGAAATTCAGCGTCATTGACAGTTATTTCGCAAAGATTGGCAGCCATGGCAACTCTGACTTCAACCGACAGCACACTAACGGTGGCAGGGTCCATGTCTTAGAGGACAAGCAATCGACCTTGTTATGTTTATATTCTGAGGTGGGAATAATTTTTTGATTTCTCTTCGTGCGTTTGAGGTTTGTTGGTCAGGGTTCAAAAAAGTTAAAAGTGGAAAATTTTTCTGTCAACTAAAATATTATATACAAAAGAATGTCGATTATCCGAAGTAACTGGAGGACAGTTCGGATTAATCGGATAACCGAACAGTACACTTCTAAATATATTATGTATACAGTATTCGGAGGCGCGCGGTCCTTCAGGAGTGGCGTCGTGTGAAGGCCGCATTAGAAGCAGTGTTCCGCCACCCGGTGGCCCAGTGCGGCTACTGTGGGAGACTTGGTTTGAGGGGAGGAGGAGGTGATGGACGGTAGAATGGGAAACTAAAAAAGTAGAATAAAAAATTCGCGCTCTACTGTAACTTTTTCGAACGTCGCTCACGGAGGCCGAGGGGCCCCTAGAGCTTGGGGGCCCCGGGGCACTGCCCCGCCTAGCCCTATGGTAGCTACGCCACTGGCCAAGTGTACCTCTTTGCCGCCGACCAGCATCTGAGACCCGCATGCGCAGTGCCGTCGCGGTGGTGCATATAAGGCCGCGCCTGGCAACTTGTCGCCACTCTTGGACTCACTCTGAAGACAATACGTGGCCGAAATATTAGTGGAAAACGTGGAATTGCACGGCTGCACGCCCGAAATTTATTGGATTATTTATAATGTTTAAAATCAGTCAATACTTATCCAAATTTCCGAATTGTTCAAAAAGATTTCTGTCTAGTATTAACTGATTTTCAAGCTGTTAACTCTTGGAAATAACAAAATATTAATAACAACAAATACATTACAGAAAATATGTATTGAGAGACCAATGTCAGAATTCAGAGGCTGCTAACAGTTATCGACAAGAGATTCGCATGCTTCCATCACACATTGCTCGAAGCGCCGTTTCTGCGCAATAGATTTTTTGAATCATAGGAGTTACCCCTAAAAATAACACCATATGTCATAATCGAATGAAAATAAGCAAAGTATACTATTTTTCGTGTTGAAGCGTCTCTTATTTCAGATACTGTTCTGATGGTAAAGAACGCATCATTTAGTTTTTGAATAAGATCCTGAACATGGCTTCCCAAGACAGCTTACTATCTGGCTTAATTCCATAGTGGCATTTGTACTCAGCGAATTTTTTAAAATTTTATTTGTAGATAATTTTTCAGCAATTAGTCGTAAATATTTAGTTTATTCAGATCTAGATTTCGACCACTTCATCGCTTAAAACAACATGGAGATCGAAATGTTTTATGTGTTTTAACCATTTCGTTTTAAGCATTGATAATGACCACACAGTGGTCGAAATCTGGATCTGAGTAAACTGAATATTTCCGACTGAAAAATTATCTACAAAGCTTACTCTCTATCTAGAAATTTGAACTGTTCAGACTCACTGGTTATGTGCCTATTATGTTTAATCACAATGTTAGTTATTGTTGAATAGTGTGTTAAAAACTGTAAAGATTGAGCCTTTCTATCAGTATCAATTTATTTTGTACAAGCTATGAACGTATTTATTTAATTGCACTGTTTGATTCTGCTTCAATTTTGCCAACAACATCCTTCACTAGCAATCTGATGTCATCAGCAAACAGAGATATTTTCGAATTACTTCGTATACTAGCAGGCATGTTATTTATTTAGATTGGAAACAACAGCGGTCCCAGTACAGAACTTTAGGACCCTCCCCCCTACTTCAATGTGGCTCATTGTGAATGATAATCACAGGCATTTTCAACAGTGCAGAGAATTACGAAGCTGAGCATGTTTCTCAAATCTGCGGAAGGTCAAGCTGTCGCAACCAGGGGCATACTTCTCTGCTGCTTTCGTCACAGTTGCTTAAATCATTCTGCCAGTAAAAGGAAGACGGAGGAAATCTGTCATAGTCTTGAAAGGACTGGCCTGTAATTGGTTTGAGCAATCAGTGGAAACAGAAAACATAAATAATGGACAGAAACATGTATCTTGTCGTTCCGAAACTTAAAACTATGCTTTATGTCGTTCCATCAGGAACCGGTAACTTCATACATGATGTTTCCGTAACAACGTGTAACACTTTAATAAGACAGCTTAAGGAGATAACTGGAAAACAATCACATTATTTGGTACTTCCTTACTTGCTTTAGTTACAGATTTGCACTGTATCTCACAAAAGTGCTGAAACTGACGACCATCCAAACTCAATATGAAACTTGGGATCGGTGAACAAGAGTCTGACAAATATCGCTGGTGTGTTTCGAGTCACATCACGAGTAACAACAATTCAGCAACTAATTCCACTTCCGAATCCACTGACATCTGATACGAATATGATGGTATTACCATCGATAGATGGGAGAGGAACATGGTCGATAAACAGTGCGGACAGGAAGAGGGTAGAGGCTTTTGAAATGTGGTGCTAAAGAAGAATGCTGAAGATTAGGTGGGTGGATCGCATAACTAATGAGGAGGTTGTTATGTTGTTGTTGTGGTCTTCAGTCCGGAGACTGGTTTGATGCAGCTCTCCACCCTACTCTATTCTGAGCAAGCCTTTTCATCTCCTCATAAGAACGGCAACCCATATCCACTTGAATCTGCTTACTATACGCGTCTCTTGGCCTCCCTCTGCGATTTTTACCCCACATACTTGGAGGTACTGAACAGAATTGGAAAGAAAAGGAATTTCTGGCACTCCATGACTAAAAGAAGGTATCTATTGGTAGGACACATTCTTAGACATCAGGGAAGTGTGTGGGGGGTAAAAACTGCAGAGGAAGACCAAGAGATGGATACAGAAAGCAGATTCAGACAGATGTAGGTTGCCGTTCTTACGTGGAGTTGAAGATGCTTGATCAGAACAGGGTATTGTGGAGAGCTGCATCAAACCAGTCTCCGGACTGAAGACCACATCAACAACAACCATCGACAGAATGAACTAAAATGGTTCGACGTCTTTCTGTTTGTTCTACGAAGAGAAGAGAATAAAGTTATGGCAACTGAGATAGTGGTAATAACAGAAAGTTTCTGCAGAGGACATGGGTTTACTCTCGCAAAGAAATTGCACAAGCAATTAGGTCCAGATAGTGTAGCAAGCAGGTAGTGCAATCAAACAACATTTTGAATTACTCGAAGCTATGGCATGAAGAGGCATACGAAGGTTGGAACACAAAGGAAGGTGGCTGCAGCCATTGGAAAGTCACAAAGTGTAATTTCCAGGTCCTGGACGCGATTTCAGACAACAGGAACCGTTAAAAGAAGGCAGGGTCCAGGTCGTCCACGGTTAACATCACTAAGAGATGACTGTTATCTCCGGTTAACAGCCCGTCAAGACGCGAGACTGAATGCAACTCAGCTGTAACGCACCCTCCAGGCAACAACAGGACGCGCAATATCAACACCGAAATCGCCTTCGGAAATGTGGCCTCACGCACGAAGGCCTATGGTGTCCCACCAAAACCACGATATCGCTTAGCTCGTAGAAACTGGACGGAGGAACATCAGGATTGGAGTCGTAACGAATGGCGCCGCGTTCTGCTCACAGAAGAGTCAAGATTTCCTTTCAGCCAGACAATCGTCGTGGAACTCGGAAGAGAATGTGGAACTCTGAACAGTCCTGCTTAAGTGCAGTAAACATTCCATTGTGGTGCACGAATAGTGTGGGCAGTAGTCAGTATTGGCGGACGTAACGACCTCTATGTCGCTTTGACTGCTCAGAGGTAGAAAAATAAGATGTATCGACCTTTTGTTCTGCCATACGACAAGGCTTCCTTATGGTGGACGATAACGCGTGGTTATGGTACATCACCCAAATTTTCGAGTGGATAGGGGATTTCCTGTCAGAGAGGACACAGTTTGTAGTAATCAACGGTAAGGCATCGACTAAAGCAGATGTAGGGCGTTCCACAGGGTAGTTTTATTGGTCCTGTGCTGTTCCTTATTTACATAATTTTTGGGGACATCTTAAGTAGCTCTCTTAGGTTGTTTGCGGATGACGCCGCCATTTACCGTCTAGTAATATAATCTAAAGATTAAAATCAACTGCAGAACGATCTGAATATCACTATGGTGTAAAAATTTACACTTGACTCTAAATAATGCGAAGTGTGAAGTCGTTCACATGAGTACGAAAAGAAATCCGTTAAAGTTTGTTTACAAGATAAATCAATCAAATGTGTGGCTGTACACTCCACAAAATAACTAGGAATTACTACTACTTCAGACTTAAACTGGAAAGAACACGTAGATAATGTCGTGGGAAAGGCGAAAGACTGCGTTTTAATGGCGGAACCCTTAAAACATGCAACATAACTTGTAAAGAAACTCCATACACTACGCTTGTCCGTCTTTTTTTTTTTTTTTTTTTTTTTTTTTTGAGTATTGCTGCCCAGTGCGGGATCCTTATCAGGTGGGTTTGACGAAGGACATCGAAACCAGAGAAGGACAGCTTGTTTCGTGTTTCACGATACAGGGGAGACAGCGTTACGGAAATGATACAGGACCTGGGATGGGAATCATTACAACAATGGCGCTTATAGCTGCGTCGTGGACTACTTACGAAACTCCCATCGCCAACATTCTCCTCCGAATGCAACAATATATTGTTGACTGACACATAGATAGAAATGATCATCAGAATAAAATACGAGATTCAGGTGCTCTTTCTTCCCGCGCGCTATTCGAGAATGGAATGGGAGATAAATATTATAATGGTGGTTCGATGAACCCTCTGCCAGGCACTTAAATGTGATTTGCAGAGTATCCCATGTAGATGTAGATGAAACGCTAGTCCTCACAGGTCTGCGCTGTTGGACAACATGCTTGAAGCTGACGAAATTGAACTCGTGGATTAGCCAGCTTGTTCATCGATCTTAAACCCGACTGAGCATGTCTGGGATGCACTTGTCAGACGCGGTGCAGCCACACCAGAAGATTGTACAGCAGAATAGTATACTAATAGAAGAATGACCAAATGTGCCTGACTGATAACTTCATACTGCCCATGCCACGCAGCGGTGAAACTGTACTGTCCGTCCGTGGCGATCTCACATCGTATTAGAAGCCAACGAAAATGACTTTTTCACTATTATGGAACGCCCATGGTGTCTCGCTCTAAGTAAACGCCATGTAAATCTCATGTAAAGATACTTGTGGCAAGAACACACGTAATTTTTAATTATGCAATACAGATGACGATCCACTTTGGTGATGTGAATTTTAATCGTTTGACAATGATCTTTTTCTTATATTATATTTTCACGAGTAACTCTTTATTTTATTGAAAATAGGATAACATTGTAATTTTTTTTCTGTGGATGATGACATAGCTCACCGAAATCGGTAAAAAACCAGCAAACTAATAAATTAGCGATGTTGACTGAAGTAAGTGCGCTTTATACAAATTTTCGATCACTCTCCACAGGCGTAATATGCCACTTAACTATACTCAAGTGAGGAATTGAGACAGCTAAATATCTTACTGTATTAGACACAAATTACTATTTTAACCAATATATAAATAAAAAGCGAGCGAGGTGGCGCAGTGGTAACGCACTGGACTCGCATTCGGGAGGATGGTGGTTCAAATCCACCTCCGGTCATCCAGATTTAGGTTTTCCGTGATTTCCCTAAATCGCTCCAGGCAAATTCCGGGATGGTTCCTTTCAAAGGGCACGGCCGCTTTCCTTCCACAGCCTTACCCAAAAATCCGAGCGTTAGCTCCGTCTCTAATGACCAAGCTGTCGACGGGACGTTAAACCCTAAGCTTCCTTCCTTCCTTCCTTCTACATAAAAACCGGTACGATATGTCACCTGATCCTCTACTTGTCTTGAGCAGCGTATAAATAATCGGCACGGAAGAGAGAGAGAGAGAGGAAGTGGAGGAAGAGAGAGAGAAATGGTTCCGATTTATATTCTCTATGTGGGTGGATGAACTATAACTTTGTTATTCATGTTCATGAGGTCTTTCACCTGCAACAATAATGCTCCAGCGAACAACATTCTAAGTAAAAGGTCATCTATATAAATATTTAAAGTCGTAGGAGTGCCTGATTGATTTGTCAGCTTATGTCTTCCGCAGATTCTCGATTAGAAAGAGGGAGATGTATATACTAGCAACATTCGTATACTGGACGATGTTAAACGCTGGTACGGATATTGGCGAACAAACGCTCTCTGTATTTCTGCTAGAGGGAATGCGCTGGGACGAAAACTGGGTTCGCAAGGCCCGCATAAGAACAAAGGCGCATTATAAGAGTGCCCGGCGTAATTGCTGTGCCAGTGAATCTCATTATTAGAGGAAACCTGTGGCAAACTGCATATCAACGCTGGTTCCTACCGCACTAAACTCAATGCTTGTAGGCGTGTGTTGTCTCCCAGCTTGAAAACTGGATACTGTTTCTATGAGGATCCATAAGCCGGACAAAAAAAAAAAAAAAAAAAAAAAAAAAAAAAAAAAAAAAAAAAACACCTACAGTACTTTAAGTGATAAAACCTACTACACATACACAGAGAAATTATGTGTTATACTATCGCAAACATAAAGTATGTCTCATGTATTATATTTAAATGAACAGAATATGAAATTTATCTAGTTTCTCTCACGACGTCTGTAGACTTTAGTGCTAAGTAATTCTTTGAAACAGTAATATCAACATTAATACAGCAAGACACTCTACTCTCTTGGGCTACGACACTGCGGAAATTTTTGTATGTGCTGACATTGTTCTGTGCTATGGCAGCGTCGATGAGATATACGTTGCGTTTACTTTCATTATATTGTTAACCGTATATATCCTACAATGCAAAATACACTTGTGTGTGTCCGTCGGTCCAGAACTTTTACTTCAGATCATTTATCTGACGGCTTCCAGGGTCAACAAAGCTTTCAATATTTTTCGTAATTAATGACAGAATTTCAAAACTTTTACTCATTACGAGGTAAAGGACTCATAGTTCAATACAATTAAACAAGTATTACAATTAAAATCTTTGTGTTTGTCTTGGAGCTCACAACTGTGATTAAAGCGTCTCCCTAGTAAGCAGCAGGTCCCGGTTTCGAATCTCACCCACAGCACAAATTTTAATTCATCGCCTTACATTCAATATCTTCATTTCCTAATCTGCCCATCCATTACCCGAAAACGATAACTCTTAGCGACTTCTAATATAAACCATATACAGTTTCAAACCTTTACAAAACTTGTTCTCCGTGACACCCCTCACAAAATGCTTAAGGGGAAAAATCTTATCACTTACTACATTTTCGCTATCGATGCTATGAAACTACACGCTTTAACTTACAACCCTACTTTACATCTAATACCTCGATTCGCAAACATTTCTAGACGAATAACTGATTCTACTTGCAAAATAATATCACCAGGAGGAGTGATGAACACTTATATGTGTCAAAAACTACGTTATTCACCGTCCTTAGAGAGCGATATACATATACTGGTTCTCACCTACATATATTATAAATGCGAAAAGTTGTGACCATATTTGTTACTTCGTCACTCTGTCGCGGCCTAATTGATTTGGATGAAATTTGGAATGTAGATGCCCTACACCTTGAATTAATACACAGGCTACTTTTCGTAAGCTACCGTACGGTGGATGGCGAAGGGTATGTTAGAACAGACGTTGACAATGTTTGATTAATCGCCGTGAAAGTTGGCTCATGTACGGCTCTTTTCGTGGATAAATATTTTATACTCCGCAAGCCACCATATGCTGGATGGCGGAGAGAACGTTACAGTAGACTCTGGCACCGTTACACTGATCACATGAAAATATAAGACGCATAATTACAAATATTTTGTATATGGTGCCTTTATATATGTAGATATCAGAATGATGGTTCTTTTTCTTTTGCGGTGATCTGTCGTCCTACACAACAAACACAAACTTGTCACTTGATGTTTTCTGTTTTGCTGTACCTGCGCCGCATGCGAACGACGCCTGGCCATGTAGACTTCCACTGCGAGTCCTCGCGATAGAGACAGGTGGAGTTCCATTGAGATAAGGGAACAATATAGTAGACGGACTAATGGAAGAATATAATAAATACGTAATGTTGTATTTTAGTAATGGGAGGGAAAGAGGAAATGGATAGTGAAAGTGTGGAGGGGGACGCATAGAGGCAGGAGGGGGAAGGAGGTAGACAGGAAGAGGAGAAACTGATGGCGTAAGAACCTTAAATAGTCATAAATTTGTTTACCTTCATTTCTGACACATATTGTAGCCAGCCGCGGTGGCCTAGGGGACTGAGGCGCTCCAGTTACGGTCTGCATGGTCACTACGTTCGGGGGTTCGAATCCCCCTTCGGGCATGGATATTTGTGCTGTCCTTAGTGTAACTAGTACATAAGTAGTTTGTAAGTTTAGGGACTGATGACACCGTAGTTAAGTCCCATAAGTTATACAAACATTTGAACATTTTTGAACATATTGTAATTCAGCAGAGTTTCGCGTAAAGTTGTTTTCCGTGAAGTAAACAACTTATTGCGAGCAACATGAGTTCTGTCAGGTGCTTCCATTGTCTCAAAAACTGGCGTTCCTTCATATTATTATTATTATTGTTATTATTATTATTTCGCGTGGTGGTACGTACTTCAAATGTTCCAAGAGCATCTCCTGTTACGAGGCATACAGGAGGACAGTGAGTTTCAAAATTTAAAAAAAAAAAAAAAAAAAAAGGTAACTGTACCGTGTGGAGATAGCACAGGGGATATTTCATGTTGCCTCCATCTACTTTTTCATGTTCGTGTCCTGAAATGCTAATCGTTTGCACATCCACGTATTTAGTAGATGTCACATCAATATTATTTGTTGAGAATTAAATATGCCAAGATATCTTGCTGAATGTTTTATTTTAGATAACCGGTTTCATCAAACTTAATTGTCACCTTCAGATCTGTACTATGACTGTTATACAATTATTACATTGCAATTGAAAAATATATATACAAGGCAAACATATTTTCGTAACCTCTACATTTCAAATAATAGCACCTCTTATGACACGGTGCTTTATGTCTACGTCGTAAAAGTGACAAACATATTTTAAATGTACTGTATTAAGTTTCTGGGAGAGCCAGCCATGACAAAACTATTTTCACCCGGTGTTTAAGATGTACGAGACAGGCGAAATACCCTCAGACTTTAAGAAAAATGTAATAATTCCCATTCCAAAGAAATCAGGCGCAGACAGGTGTGAAAATTACAAAACCATAAATTTGATAAATCATGACTGCAAAATTTTATCATGAATTATCTACAGGAGAATGGAAAATCTGGTACAAGCTGACTTCAGGGAAGATCAGTTTGGATTCAGGAGGAACGTAGGAACCCGGGAGGTAATACTCACTTTACGACTTATCTTAGAAGGTAGCTTAAGAAAAGGCAAACCCACATTTTTAGCTTGTGTAGATTTGGAGAAATGTTAACTGGAATACACACTTTCAAATTCTGAAGTCAACAGGAGTTATTTACAACTTGTACAAAAGCCAGACCGCAGTTATTAGACTCGAAGGGCATGAAAGGGGAGCATTAGTTGGGAATGGAGTAAGACAGGGTTGTAGCCTTTCTCCGATGTTATTCAATTTGTACATCGAGCAGGCAGTGAAGGAAAGCAAGGAAAAATTTGGAATAGGGATTAAAGTTCAGGGGGAAGAAATAAAAACATCGCGTTTTGCTGATGACATTGTAATTCTGTCAGAGACAGCAATAGACCTGGAAGAGCAGTTGATTGGAATGGACAGTGTGTTGAAGAGAGCGTATAAAATGATCATTGACAAGAGCAAAACAAAGATAATGGAATGCGGTCTTAAAAACTCAGGTGAAGCTAAAGGAATTAGATTAGGTAACGAAACAATGATGGTAGATGAGTTCTGTTACTTGGGTAGTAAAATAACATATGACGGTCGCAGTACAGAGAATATAAAATGCAGAATGGCAATGGGAAGAAGAGCATTTTTGAAAAAAAAAATCAAATATTAATTTAAGTGTAAGGAAGTCTTTTCTGTAGGCATATGTGCGGAGTGTTGCCTTGTACAGGAGTGAAACATGGACGATAACCAGTGTGGACAGGAAGAGGATAGAGGCTTTTGAAATGTGGTGCTACAGAAGAATGCTGAAGATTAGATGGGTAGATAACTAATGAAGAGGTACCGAACAGAATTGGCTAGAAAAGGAATTTTTGGCATACCTTGACTAAAAGAAGGGATCGCTTGGAAGGACACATTCTTAGATATCGAGGAATTGTGAATTTAGCGTTGGAGGGAAGTGTGTGGGGTACAAATGGCAGAGAGAGACCAAGAGACGCGTATAGTAAACAGATTCAAACGGATGTGGGTTGCCGTTCTTATGAGGAGATGAAAAGGCTTGCTGAGGGTAAAGTAGGGTGGAGAGCTACATCAAACCAGTCTCCGGACTGAAGACCATAACAACAAAGACACGTACATGTAAACTAGATGCATCGTAATTTAAAATCATATGCCATAGCTTGTTACTTTTAAAAACAATCACATAACACATTTTTCGCACTGTGTGTAGAAACAACTGTATAGACACTGAGCATGTGTATAATGACAATCAAAGATGTAGCTATGCATAAAAGTTGACACACTAAAAAATAAAGCGTAACACATGTAAATTTTGTCAAAAACGTTTATCTAAAATAAAACATTCAACAAGCGATTCTGGCGTATGTATGGTTTCAACAAATAACATTTCTGATCGCCCCAGATCATTCCAATATGTTTGTAGCAAATCGCCTTCATGGCCTTGTAGTTTTAATGCACAACAGGGTATTTTTTACAGTTGTATGGACACAGTGACGATTTGTGTTACACTTAGTCACCCGAACTTCACTGTTTGTCATTTGATTCATTACACCAGGAGCCGTAAATGATTCATCCTCTGTAAACAACGATTTGCATAGAAACATGGAAGCAAAGAATACAGTAGTAGGACTGGTGTTCCACTGCTGCGCAAACACTGGACAGTAAACAACATTTACACGCGGCGCTTTGCATAGAAAATGTCGTGTAGGCGGAGAGCCGTCTACTGGCGCCAGTAGTTCAGTGTTGGGCGAGAACTCGAGGACAAGCCTGGCGGAAGCAGTTACGTGAGCGCCGTATGGACGCTTCTCTCCAGGTGTGTGCAGTCCGCAGCGCCAGTATTGTAGCGAGGACGCCCAACCACACAGGGTCCACTAGTCACTGCTGAAATTAGCCAGCGTCCCAACTGTATATCAAGTTTATAGCACGGCTGACGCCGACGAGACGCCGTGACTGCCAACTCAGCGTTTATAGCTTACCAGGCTGCTCCTCTGACTTGTCGATGGACACTTTAAGCACGGCCGTTTAGTGCACTAGCTGTCGCACAGAGACCCGACTCCTCTCTGCATTTCCACCCTTATCAATTATCAATTGCAATTATTCTCATCCACTCCATACAATTTTTTTTTAATTTGTTCTGGTGACTGGATCGTATTAGGAAAGACCAGAAGGTGTTTGCAAAAAATGTTCAAATGTTTGTAAAGTCTATGGGACTTAACTACGGGGTCATCAGTCCCTAAACTTACAAACTACTTATGAACTACTTACGAACTAGGACGGCACAAATATCCATGCCCGAGGGGGGATTCGAACCCCCGACCGTAGTGGCCGTGCAGACCGTGACTAGAGCGCCTTAGTCTCCTCGGCCACCGCGGCCGGCAAGGTGTTTGCACCAATTTTTTTTTAAGGTTCAAATGTTTGTAGAGCTTATGGAACTTTACTACGGGGTCATCAGTCCCTAAACTTACAAACTACTTATGAACTAGCTTATACTAAAGACGGCATAAACATCCATGCCCGAGCGGGGATTCGAACCCCCGACCGCAGCGGCCGTGCAAACCGTGACTGGTACGCCGCAGACCGCTCGGCCACTGCGGTCGGCACCTATTTTTTTCCCCAAGCCAAAGTAGGAACATACAGGTAATAACAAACATGCATCCCATTCTACACAGCTTACATCAGTTTTCCACATACTCCCCACACCAGTTAACACATTTCAATCGTTTATTTCAGAAGGGACCTAAGTCTATTTTTCTGACATTTTGTGTTATCCACATTTCTGTTTTCTTTAGGAGTCAACTCATTGTTGAGTGTGGTAAGGACGTTCGCAGTTTCTCAAATGCCTTAAATATATAGCGGAGAAACTCTCGTTGATTTCAAAAGAATTCCATATCCGGGACATAGTGCACTTTTGATCTCAATTAAGAACAATAACTCCTTGTAGTTTAGTGAGACTCTTTGACTATCAGAAAAGGCAAGTGAACAATGTAATTAATGCATCTATGATTTGTTTGAAAGTCATTGCTGCAGAGAAAGCCGTCGTATGTGATGTTACGTCTTCATAGTATCTTATGTTAATATGAGTTAATCAGATTGTAAAGCTAAATCTATCCGTAAGGAAAGAAATACGAGCGTTGTATGTCATCCTGAGCAGTACGAATGTAATGCATGTAGTCAAAACTAAATGGATTGGAGCATACCAATACATAGGTCCTTTCTAGAAATAAATTTGAGCAGTAAATTTGAGATACCTCTGCAGTACATTTCGTTCCGCTGACTATGGAACTACTGTCTGACTGCTGTCTTGGCTTCATCGTTAGTTGCCAGGAACTTCTTCAGCGGTCCGAAAACGTGGAAACCTCTAGGTATGAGGCCCAAACTGTATAGTGGGTTGTCCAGAATTTCGCAGTGAAATGCCCAGAGTTTCCTACCGGTTCTGATTGCCACATATGAATTCGCATTGTCGCGGAGCATAATCACGTCATACACATCGAGAATCTCACACTCCGCGAAATGAGAAGCTCAAGGAAACTGACCGTGATGTGCATACGGCGATATGTTTTCACCATTGTGAGAAATGTTGTCAGTGAACCACGAACGCAGGCTACCCAACCGTTCGTTGTCAAGACTTCACGGCATTTTTCGAACTAACACTACACCCCCAGGGGGCGCACGGTTCTTTCGCGAGTACGTGCGTGGCGAGCGTGGGGCCCCGAGCTAATGCAGTCTTTCTTCCTTCTTTCCTCCCTGGACTGCATTTCCTTTTCCTTCCCCTCCTTTCCTATCCTCACTCCTTCCCCTCGTCACCGGGGACTTGACGATCTAGGCAGCTTGAATCTCCTGTTCAAATTGTTCAAATGTTTGTAAAACTATCAGACTCAACTGCTTGGTCATTAGTCCGTAGATTACAAACTACTTAAACTAACATAAGGATAACACAAAAACGCATGCCCGAGTGGGGACTCGAAGCCCTGACGGCGAACGGCCGCGCGCACCGCAGCACGATGGCCCAGTGCGCACGACTAATCGGCCGCGGCGGATTCCCTGTCCCAAATAAACAACAACAGTACCACTTCATACTTCCCAAAGCTATACTGTTTTCCTCATACGTGGGGTGTGTGGTGTCGCACAAGTCCAAAGTGCGCGCCACCTACTTTCGCCGCGCGCCGCCATGTACGCACGGCGCGGCGTTCTTACGACGTCGGCCACGAGCGCCCTCTGCTACAACTCCGCTCGTGGCCACCACTGAACGACATCGTTCACTTGGGACTGAGATAGGAACCAGTAAAGACCTTCGGAATCAGATAGGCACCAGTGAAGACTTTGCTATCGGACAGGCACTAGGCAGACCTTTAGCTCAACTATGTATCAGCATTATGCAGTACTGATCTATGTAAAAGTTAAGTATTGTATAAATTCTGTGCAATATATATCTCGTTCTAATTTACTCTAGTGTTTCTAGTTTCTGGCTGCTCCCCTCCGTACCTGCAGCAGCGGGCTATCTTTATTCCTGTGTCGGTCTCATTCCACTCGGCCACCGACACTTACGACGGAAACGGGACACAAAAGCGGCGACGAGGCTGGGACACAAAAGGGTGTATTTCCCTGTCCATCTCGACGGGCACTCGTCCCTTACTCCATAGAAAATGAATCAGTCTCCGATGCTCTAACGCCGCGCCGTGGCGTGTGTAGCACAAATCTTCAACTGACAGCAGCGCCGTGCTATGGAGCTACCGGCAGATAAGGCCGGCTCGAAACAAGAAAGGTCCAACGCTGAAAATCTATATGTTGACTTCACATTTTCAGCTGTAATTTCGCCAAAAATAATAGTGTTAAAGACTTTCTGATTTGCCCTGGTAGCAACGAAGTTTTCATATGAACTTTAAAAATGGGACGGTATTTAAGTACAATCAGATTAACCGAGAATCGCAGTTACGGCAGTACTGAATCTGAAATTGCCACGGAATCAATATCTCTTGAGTTTGAAGGAAAATTATTACAAGTCTGACGGGTCATGTGGCACATTTTACTTGCTCCATCACATTCTCGTGTTGCATCCCTCCAACATCCCAACAAAAGTTTTCCTGAAACACGGAAAGAGTTTCATTGCACGCTTCACCCATCAGGGAAAACGTAATTCAGTCCTCGTTTTGTCAGAGAAGGAAGTACGTGAGATGGGGAAATGGCTTAAAGTTGACCAATACTTCCGGGTGGACTATCATTCCTGTCGTCCCTACTCCATCTTCGTGCGCCTATCAGCTACGTATATTTCTTTAGTAGTACTGCCACTTCTTTCCCCCTCCTCTAACGAAATACAATATTTGGATATACATTCTGCCAAGGAAGCTCTAGAGAGGAACCTAGTCTGGAATGCAGCACTCTCGACATTGTACAGGGTGCAAGTTCGATAGGAAAATTTCGTTTGGACCTGATGGGTTTGCGCTTCGAGACCTGAGCGAAGCGAATCCAACGACGTTGCCGCGGCGTGCTTAATAGCTGTCATCTGGTTTGGATTTCCGAGAAGAAACAGGATGCCCACGAGCTGGACCGAGCAGCCAGCTGCATTTCGCCGAAGCCTCGTCATGGGACACCAGCTGCCAAGCGGAGTCTTCGCTGAACGTCTCTCCCCTGAGGCCGAGTTCACGAGCCACTGCACGGGAGTGCTTTTCAATCTCTTCTCTGTTTTGCCGGTGGTTATCAATTATTGTGCCTTATCCGAAAAGCCATGAAGAAATGAAATGCAAGTGATCTACCTATAACGTTACACACGACAAAGGGAAATATTTGATAACAGTATCTATATTAAGTGACGAATTCCTCACTCGTTTCGTTAAATTAACTACGTGTCTTGGAGGAAAAAACTATTGTCAGAGCCCCTATCCAAACAATAGCATTTGCTTTGTCATAGCCATTTTAATGGGTCACTCCGTTGTGAAAGGAAATCTACGTTTTGTCAGAATACGTGAAAGACGCGTCTTAACTAGACTTCCTCTTTAATAACAACGTTAAAATACATTTCATTCGATTCCATGATGGTGGTGGCGGCGGCTGGTACAGTAACAGAGGTGCTAAATTAAATAATTCTCAGTCTTTGTTGCAGTATTCTTTATTACTCCAATTACGCGCTTCGTGCTGTTAGCGCATCATAATATTGGGCGGAGATGGGGCCACAGAACTATCTAAAGCTGCGGTGGAGGTAGCTTAACAATTTGTGTTCTGTCATTGGGCCCCATAGCAGCAGAGGAGTCGCTGTCGTGGCAGGTCCATGTTTACAGCATATAAACGTGGACCTGCCGCGACAGCGACTCCTCTGCTGCTATGGGGCACAAATTGTTAAGGTACCTCCACCACAGCTTTAGATAGTTCTGTGGCTCCATCTCCGCCCAATCTGATGATGCACTAACAACGCGAACCGCGTATTTGGTGTAATAAAGAATACTGCGACAGAGATTGAGAATTATTTAATCACGTTAAACTAACTTACACAGAAGACAGGACAAACATTCATGCCCGAGCGGGAATGGGAACCCGCGATGGAAAACGGCCTCGCGCATCGGAGCATAACGCTTCAGTACGCTCGGCCACTCCGCCGCAGCCCAAAAACAGTGTCGTAGTTCGTCACAAAGTGAACAATCAAAAACTACCGTCGGCAACGAATAGTGAAGCCAATATTGTAAAAAACGTAACATGATTTTTGATTGAAATCATCATAAATTATAGAAAATTACAAATAAATAAAAAATAAAGTGCACATTTCGTAAAAATTACCATTAGATATTAAAATTATGTAAGTATACGAACACACACACACACATAAAAAAAAAGGAGAGAGAGAGAGAAAAGAAAAACCTGTCATGACGAGATTCGAACCACCCCAGGGTTGCAAAGACAGAACGCTACCACCTGAGCTACATCTGCCCAATACATTTAATAATTAAAACTTCCTGTTCAGAATCAAATGTTTGTAAAGCTTATGGGACTTAACTACGGGGTCATCAGTCCCTAAACTTACAAACTGATTATCAACTAGCTTATACTAAGGACGGCACAGTTATCCATGCCCGTGGGGGGGATTCGAACCCCCGACCGTAGTAGCCGTGCATATCGTGACTGGAGCGCCTCAGTCACCTCGGCCACCGCGGCCGGCGAAAGTTTCATTCATGTAATAATTGTTACTTACGCTTACTTGCAAAAGTTCAAAGTTGATTTTCTAGAGAATTTTTTAGAGATGGGTCGAATTGCTTTGGCTGATTGTTGAGTTCTGAACTGGACATACGTACCATAAGTGTCAAAACATTCTAAACTCCGACACCCATGCCGTCTCCTTGCGAGACTGACTTTGTAGATAAATAATGGGAGTGTATCGGAACCGGCGAGTGTGTCTCGGGTAGCGTGGAGACGAGTGTGTGCTGCGCTTGTCGCCCTGGGCGGTCGTCGCACGCGTGCAGCGGCTGAGCGTGCGCAGGGCGTGTCCGGCCTCTCCCTCTTTTATTGGCGCGGCCACTCCGCGACGGTCTGCAACCTCCGACCGTCCGCTCCTAAATCCTCCTCTTTTTCCCGTCCCGCCCAACCCGTTCTTTAGTGGAGCACCGAACGCGCGTGTATAGTCCCGCGCGTCAGTCGAAGTCATTTTATGTATCGCAGAAAGCGCGGCGTCGTTACTGTCGACTCTCGGGCACCATTTCGAGACGTAGGTGGGGCCCACCTTTCGCGGTGCCACGTGATGCCGACTTAATCATTCCTTATTGCCGCGCTGCCGACGGCCGAGCAGAATATGAAATGAGGAAAGAGGTATGTGTGTTTTTTTTTGGCGGAGGGCACCGGAGTCCTTAGCGGTCGGAGAGGTGCCCCCGTTCGAATTTAATACCCTGAGCTCTGGGAGGGTTCTTTCCGCAGCGCGTTCTCATTTAGCGGCCGAGGACTTCATTATGGAAGCTTGCTGGCACGAGCGCGCACGTCCGCGAGCACGTGACCGGAATGCATCCCGACTCGGGATAGCTGCGGCTCGCCCGCGATGGACACTCGCCCGTTCTATGGGCTTTCGTCTTTCCTGTGAGCTTTTACGAGTTCTTTTTAAGTAGGAACTTGTTTTAGAACTTTCCAGCAGCGTTTCTGGTTCTTTAAGCAGTGTCCAAATCGAAATTAATCGAGTCGCAACCTGTGTCTACTCCATTTCAGTAACGTTAGAAAGCACAAGACACCCGCGTCAGCATCGGCGCACCTCTATATATAAACACTAGTGGACAACCCGGCGTTTCCCGGCTGTTAATGTATTCCACACTCATGTAGGCCATCTCCTGTAAAAAAAATGTTCCAATGTTTGTAAAGCTCATGGGACTTGACTACGGGGTCATCAGTCCCTAAACTTACAAACTACATATGAACCAGCTAATCCTAAGGACGGCACAAATATCCATGCCCAACGGGGATTCGAACCCCTGACCGTAGTGGCCGTGCAGACCGTGACTGGAGCGCCGCAGTCCCCTCGGCCACCGCGGCCGGCTCAACAGATCTCTTCACGCCATCCTTCTGTCCATCTACTCGTCCTGTCTCCTTAGTTCACCTACTAACTTTTTTTTTTTTTTTTTGCGCTTTTTCCCGCTTGCGCAGGGTCGGTGTGGGTGAATATGCAGTTGGCATGGTTCGTTATAGCGGGTGGCCGGATGGACTTCGAGCGTATTCACTTTCTCCACCTCTCGATGAAAACTCACATGTTTCTATCAACTTTCGTCGTGAACAGTGAAATATCGTGAAGTTTATTGCCAATGTGCCCACTGCCATGAACCATACGGTGCCTAGATGAAGGTCACGAGCACAAAATTGCATTAAGATTGGAGTAAAAATATAGATTTTAGTGAAGTCCATAAGTAGTAAAGTACCCTCCGCCACTCACCATATCTCCTGAACTAGGTGGCTCTTATCCAGTGGCTGACTAAAGGAGGGGGGGGGGGGGGCGGACCGTCTCGCCGGGCCTCCCGTCTTGGGGGGGGCTCAAAATACCTCGAAAATACATTTTTTTTTCCGTGCTTTGCCTCTGGTTATGGGGCCTCCAAATGTCGGAAGTTATTCTTCTTAGATTGTCCCGCTCCTCTCTTCCTTTATAGTAGTACATATATTTGCAGGTGCAAAGGGACCTCATTTTGTTCTGCCGCCGCCCCGGGCTTCGCGGGAAGAATGAACACCTAAATCTTTCCGTTCTCGAACTGATTTCTCTTATTTTATTTTGATGATCATGTCTTCCTATGTAGGTGGGTGCTAACAAAATACGCATTCGGAAGAAAAAGTTGGTGAAAAAAATTTCTCAAGTAGATCTCATCGCAACGAATAGCGCCTTTCTTTTAATGATTTCCACACCAACTAGTGCATCATTTCAGTGACACTCTCCCCTCTCGAGCTGCCTTTCTCTGAATTTTCTCTAAATTTGTCAGTCGCACTTGGTGGGGACCCCACAATGCTCAGCAATACTGCAAAATAAGACGCACAAGTGTGGTGGAGACAGTTTCTTTAGTAGAACTGTTGCACCTTCTAAGTGTTCTGCCAATGAAACGTACTCTTTGGTTCGTTTTCCCTATGATATTTTCTGTGTGTTCTTTCCAATTTACGTTGTTCATAGTTGTTACTCCTAGGTATTTAGCAGAATTGACGGCCTGTAGGTTTGACTGATTTATCGTGTAACTGAAGTTGCACCATGCTGATATCTAAATCATTTAGCAGTTGCTTCTGGTGACTTTATCAACTGATAAATGACAGCATCATCAGTGTACAGTCTCTGGTGATATACGACTATAAAATTCTACATTAATGAGTTCTGAATATTCACATTTCAATATCATTGTATTCCAATTTTTTGACTGTGAATATTGTATCTACTAAATCACCAAGTAGGTATCTACACGGGGTACTTTGTTAATCACATTTACGTTTATGGCAGTGTTGTATTGAACCACCATTATACTATTCATCTACCATTCCACTCTCGAATAGCTCGCGGGAAAAAAGAACATCTGAATCTCCCCGTTCGATTTCTGATTTCTCGTACTGTATTCTGATGATCTGTCATACATAGGTAATTGGGAGTCACCAATATATTTTCGCATTCGGAGAAGAATGTTGGCGACTGGAGTTTCGTAAGTAGCCCACGCCGCAGCGATAAGCGCCTTTGTTGTAATTATTCCCATCCCAGATCCTGTATCATTTCCGTAACGCTGTCTCCCCTGTATCGTGACAATACGAAACGAGCTGCCATTCTTGGGACTTTTTCGATGTCCACCTGATAAGGATCCCACACTAGGCAGCAATACTCCAAAAACGGACGAACGAGCGTAGTGTATGCAGTTTGTTTTGTAGTTCTGTTGCATGTTTTAAGGGTTCTGCCAATAAAACGCAGTCTCTGGTTTGCCTTTCCTACGACATTATCTACGTGTTCATTCCAGTTTAAGTCTGAATTAATAGTAATTCCTAGCAATTTTGTAGAGTATACGTCCTTCACTTTTGATTGATTTATCTTGTAAACAAAGTTTAAAGGATTTCTTTTCGTACTCACGTGGACGACTTTTCACTTCTCATTATTTAGTCAACTGTCAATTTTTACAGCATACTGATATCTTATTTAGATCGTTATGCTGTTGGTTTTGATCTTCAGATGACTAGTAGCTTAGTATAGTGACGGTGATGCAATGAAGATTAAAGTAATAGCTGTGGTGTTTGAGACAACCTATGTGAGAGACAAACTACTTGTTCCCAGAATGAAACTTTTCACTCTGCAGCGGTGTGCGCGCTCATATGAAACTTCCTGTCAGATTAAAATTGTGTGCCGGAACCGGGACTCGAACCTGGGACCTTTGCCTTTCGCGGGCAAGCGCTCTACCGACTGAGCTATCCCGACACAACTCACAATGCCGCCTCATAACTTTAGTTCCGCCAGTACCTCGCCTCATACTTTCCAAACTTCACAGAAGCTCTCCTGCGAAACATGCAAGAGTAGCACTCATGCAAGGAAGGATATGGTGGAGACATGGCTTAGCCACAGCCTAAGGGATGTGTCCAGAATGAAACTTTTCACTCTGCAGCGGGGTGTGCGCTGATATGAAACTTCCTGGCAGATTAAAATTGTTTCGCAGAAGAGCTTGGGTGAAGTTTGGAAAGTAGGAGGCGAGGTATTGGCGGAAGTAAAGTTGTGAGGCAGCCTCGTGAGTCATGTCGGGATAGCTCAGTCGGTAGAGCGCTTGCCCGCGAAAGGCAAAGGTTCGAGTCCCGGTTCCGGCTCACAATTTTAATCTGCCAGGAAGTTTCAAACTACTTGTTGTTATAACGAAATTATGACTTATCATGAGAGACAGAGTATCTTTGAGACTGCGGATTGCAGGGGGACGTGAAACCGCGCCCGCCACGGCCCCGCGGTGTGGTCAGGCACGGCCAGGCACGGTGAGTGGGCGAGCGTATTGGCAGACGCGGCGCGTCCTGCGCCTCCCGGCGCGGCGTTCCGTCTCGCCAGCAGAGCGTCGCGGCGCCACCGCCACTGCGCATGCGCGGCCACCGCTCAGCCGCTAATGACGCTGGCATCCGCTCGCGCACACACGTCTACCTGCGCGCACGTGACCGCTCCTCTGTTTCGCGGCCTCACTCTACCCATAATCCGGTTACAATTACTCGACGGTTGCTCCGCCTCCGTAGATCAGAGAGAGCGTGTCGCGTCGCCGCTCAGGAGCCACAGTCTGAGTTCCTGTCGAGTTTGGGATTTTTTCTGTTAGGGCCATTGGGTGTTGTGGGGCTCCACCATCATTCCATAATCGTTAATAGGCAGGTCGCCGAAGTAGCGTCACTTGAAAAGAGTCCCCACCAACAAGCTGATCTTCTGTACGCCAATGAAAGCCGGAGAGTAGGTAAAAAGGTAACAACCCAGTTACAAACCTTTATATATGGATGTCTCCAGCGCATTATGAATATCTGCTAGCAAGAAAAAATAAGTAATGAGGAGCTCTGGCGAATAACAAACCAGATTCCTATACAAGACAAGGTACGGGAGAGAAAGTGAGGGTGGTTGGAACACACATTAAGGAAACCAGACGGAGCTACTGAGAAAAAAGGACTGGAATGGAATCTCCAGGAACAAGGGAGAGAGAAAGACCTAGAAAGAGGAAGAGGAGAGTGGAAAGGGAAGCAAGGAGAGTTTGCAAGACCTGGACAGAACTGAGACAAATGGCCAACGACAGAGATCGATTGAGAGCTCTTCTGAGAGCCCTATGTCCCAACAGAGGCCAAAGTAATTAAGTCAAGTCCCTCAAGAAGGTCCGAGCACGATCCCAAGCGGGGCCAATCGCCCTATTATGCTACACAATAATTTCATTTCACACTTGCTAGATCACGTCAGCTGGGGCTACAGTGTTGCCACATACACTTCCGAAAATGAAAATTAGTGCACAATCTTGCAATTATTCAATTCACTCAAGATTTATTGTGGAAACAGAGCGTAAAGAGTACGAAGAATGATTATGTGTACAGATCAATAGCTCAAGCGGCTCTGAGGTACAAGCTGAGGCACAACAGGTGTTGATTCTGGCATCCATTGGATCATACAAATGCTGAATACAATCTTGGATGCATTATTCCACGCTTTATCGACCTTTTTACAGAGTTCTGCAAGAGTTGTGAGTTGTCGAGTTATCGTCCCTTCATATGCCGCATTTGCTCGGTTGTAAACCAGTTCGGAGATAGCACTTGTCAGAGACGTTAGCTCACGTTTTGAAGAGCATGCTGACTTTCAATCACCTTACTGCTGCAACAATGGCAAACCAACACGTCTTACAGCATTCTGCACGTACCGAACGCTGTTCAGCGTTAACTCCGTAAACATCAAAGGTGAGCGGGAGTCATAGCTTATCACAATCCGGATTGCGAGGTCTTGGAGTTAAGGCACTCTACAAATGTGCTCCCCAGATCTCCGTCGTACGCGCGAACTACCATCAATTGTGTGAAGGCAATTCTGTTTCCAAGTCATCTCATAACTACAACGATCACTACACCGTACACGTCGTGGCTATGGCTGGAGTAAGAGACGGGCTAGAGGTAATCGACTGTCAGTTGTTCGTTCTGTCACTTCTGAGCTCACAAACCACCTTATCTGTGCTGTGGAAGGTGTAGTATCTCCAACTGCTGTCCTTACTGTCTTTGTGGACATCTGTGCTGCGTCGACGTCCAGACCGAGCGAAATGGCGCAGTGGTAACACACTGGACTCGCATTCGGAAGGATGGTGGTTCAAATCCACCTCCGGCCATCCTGATTTGGGTTTCCCGTGATTTTCCTAAATCACTCCAGACAAATGCCGGGATGGTTCCCTTGAAAGGGCACGGCCGCATCCTTATCCAAACACTCCGAGCGAAAGCTCCGTCTCTAATGACCACGCTGTCGATGGGACGTTAAACTCCAAGCTTCCTTCGAGGTCCAGCACCTCGTCCAAGGGTGTAATACTGTTCCCACGGCCATTGTATCAGTCGTTGTAGCACAGCAGACTCAGCACGTCCAACGTCTGTGGCAGTTCTTCGAAAGGACCATCCAGCCGCTCGGGACGCTAAAGAAATTGGTAAAGAATCCGCTAGTGTTTGGTTATTGTTGAGCATGATACGTTTGCATCATAAGCGGTAAGTTTTTGGTATCGTTGTCATGCGTGATCCAATGCGAAATAACAAAGGTAGTGACGAGCGCATGGTTGCTTGCCGTCGGGGGTTCCAGTCCTCCCTTGGGCATGGGTGTGTTTGTTGCCTTAGATTAGTTTAACTTAGTTTAATTTGTTTGTAAGCCTAGGGACTAATAACCAAAGAAGTTGCCCCCCCCCCCAATAGATTTACAAACATTTGAATTTTGAATTTAACAGAGGTAGACACCCATGATTCAGCATACAAACGAGAAAGAAATCCGGAAGAGGCACTAGAACTGAACTGATCCATTATTGTGGTACTCTGGCAACAACGAACGGTTCGGACTTGACTTTGGGTCCTCTGATAAGGTAAAACGTAGAAGTATCATCTAAGAAGGAATTTTAACCGCATATGACGTAGCATAAATGATAGAGTTGCGAATGCAGGTGGCGTGAGTTCAGATCAGTGCCAACGAAGTACAATCTAATAAATCAGAAGCCCGCAACCAAACTAAATCAAATACCGTATTCAGAAACGGTAGCGACACTTCCGTTAGAAACGGTTTACCGAAGCTACGGCATAGAGGCACGACTTGGCCGATCCACCCATTGACAGAAAGACATCAAGCATTTACATCTATTTACCGAAAGCGGTTTTTAATTGACTGTAAGAAAATACAGGATGACTTAGACAAAATTTCTAGTCGGTGTGAAGAACGACAGCTAGCTCTAAATGTAGAAAAATGTAAGGTGATGCGCACGAATACAGCATTAGTAGTGCGTTTCTAGATGCAGTCGCGTCGTTCAAATATCTAAGCGTAACATTGCAGAGCGAAATGAAATAGAACGCACATGTAAGGAGAGTTGTGAGTAAGGCGGAGAACCGAATTCGGTTTATTGGATGAATTTTGGGAAGATATACTTCATCTGTAAAGGAGACAGCGTATAAAACGCTTGTACGACCACGTCCTGAGTATTGCTCAAGTGTTTAGAACCCGCAACAGATCAGTATAAAGGAAGACATGGAATCAGTACAGAGGCGAGCAGCTAGGTTCGACCAACGCGCGAATGTCACGGAAATGCTACGGGAACTCATATGGAGATCGCTGGAGAAAAGACGACGTACTTTTCGAGAAATTCTGTTGAGGATATTTAGAGGGTCAGAATTTGAAGCTCAGTGTAGAACGATCTTCCTGCCGCCTACTTACATTTCGCGTGAAGATCACAAAGATAAGTTAAGAGAAATTAGGGCTCGTACAGGCGCAAGTAGACATTCTTTTTCCCTCGTTCTATTTGGGAGGGGAATAGGAAAGGAAATGCCTAGTAATGGTACAGTGTACCTTCCGCCACGCACTTTACGGTGGATTGTGGAGAATATTTATGTAGATGTTTTTCCGGGATGTTTGCAAAGAATCATAAAACAACAGGCAACTCTAAAGTGGGCCATAAAACACATCAGTACGATGATATTTTTTATTGCAGAGTGCATTGAGATCCTCCGTACGGGCGCGCTGAACCACGGCGCCCAACGATCGCTCACCTAACACAACCTTAAGGGTAATGCAGCTTTATGGACTGTGTTAAATCACACAAATCTTAATTCAACACTTCTCATTGTATTCAGTATCTGATATAGTGAGAATTTTACGAGGGCTGGAACAAATAGTGGCAGCACTGCTATGGAGAGACTACGCAGTGGAATCTACTATTGTCGCTGATAGCACACTTTGATGACAACCTACCTTACCTCCGAGCAAATGGACTCGCCCGTCCTACGTCACCGCAGTTTGCACACTCGAGGGAAACACGGTCACTGGTGAGCTAGCGGTCTAACGAAACGGTGTCACTATGTTATCAAATAAAATGTTCAAATATTTGTAGTCTATGGGACTCAACTACGGGGTTATCGGTCCCTAAACTTACAAACTACTTATGAAGTAGCTTATACTAAAGATGGCACAAACATCCATGCCCGAAGGAGGGATTCGAACCCCCAACGGGGAGAGGCCTCGCGCATCGTAGCATAGTGCCTCAATGCGCTCGGCCGCTCCGCCGTGGCACTATGTTTTCGAAGCAGGGACAACGGAGACCGTCAATACACAGTATTACTGTTCGTTTTTTGAGCATCACCTGCCACCAACTTTGCGAAAGAATCAGCAACACTGTCTGCGCAACCCACCCATCACTTTGCATGACAATGCGCGGGCGCATATAGCGCAAGCTGTGGCTGCTGTGTTCGATCGATGGGACTTGGAAGTACTGTAACATCCACCATACTCCCAGGACGTAAGTTCTTGTGACTTTGATTGGAATCCGAAGATGAAGGAACCACTTGAGGGCATTTGCTTCAGAACTGTCCCTGAGATTCGATAGGCAGTAGACCGATCCTTTCGCACCATCAACAGAATAGGCTCTGCTAACGTTATACAACGCATTCCACATCGCTGGCAACGGGCTCTACACTACGCTGGTGATTACTTTGAAGGACTGTGACAGGTGCAAGCATGTAACGCTTTTGTGTCGGTTGTGAATAAATAGTTTCCACTATTTAAGTTACAACCCTCGTATGTCTCACGGAATTGAATTATTGTTGATATTTACATCCGGGATATGATTTAATCTGGTGTCAGAGCTCATACCTGCCCTCCCCGGAATTTCCGATAGTTATGTGACGTATGTGCACATGTGATGACAACTCTCACCAGTGATGTACTAAGTCTTATTACTTCCATGCAAAGATATGTCGCCGTTATTTTCCTCGTCAAAAGTAGATAGGCTGTTAGATAGGTAGTATAGCGTCCAGGCTCATCATCGTTGAAAACCATTCGTGACGTTAATATGTACTACGAGCAATAAGAAAGCATACTATCAATAGGGCGGGAAGAAAGTAGATTGTATGTAAGTTTTGCTTCTTTCAACCTTTCCAAGATAAGGCAGTTAATAACATTAACTAAAAAGTTAAATATCTTTCGTCCTTTAATGTTATGAATCAGGTTTACTAAACATTAATCGAACTCTTTCCTAGGAGAGAAATGAACCTCCTTTATAGACGTCAAAGTTGTGTTTCAAATTGGCACGGAGTTACGTGGTGCAGCGATTAGCCTACTGGACTCACTTTCGGGAGGATCTCGGCCCCGGACATTCAGATTTCCGTGACTTCGGAAAATCACTCCAGGCTAGTTCCTATCAACGGTCGCGGCTGATTTCCTCCCAAGTCCTGAAGATACACAACCATAGCTTACGTTTCGTCCCTAATGACAGCGTTGTCGACGGGATATTAAACCGTAATCCTACTTTACAGTGTCAGGTACACACACGCACGGCGTTCTCTCGAAGTGTACAAACGAGCAACGCTTATAAGCGGAGGAAACTTAACACTTTCAATTTTACGTCTGACATGAATTGGGCATTAATTCATAGGTCCCTTCTGACACCACGGTACTGTTCTACGTATAGTCCTGTGTTCACATTCCTCCCTGGATTTACTTGGAATCAGAACCATCTTGCACCTTTGCTTAGTTGCATGTACAAACCAGTGAATGAACACTAGAACAAATGCAGATACAATAAAGTTCTTACGTCTAGTCATGAAGTTGGTAAATATTAATCAGTATTAAAGTAAGTCGCAATTGTTCAAAATATTGAATAATTGAAGAGGACATCCAATGGAGACACACACACACACACACACACACACACAACTACAGAAATGAAATACACTACGTTTTTCTAACAACAGATGTCATTATGGATACTGTTAACTCTGAGGTTTTCTCGGTGTCATTATAATGTCGTAGTTTCAGGTGTTCGTTCCATTTTCTGCCCAGTATTTCGACGAATGGCCTATTGTTTTTCGTCATCGCCTACCTTTTTACGGGAGATAGCTCATACATTGTAATAAACAATCCGGTTGTAATCCGACAACATGCCATTAATAAACGCTCAATACATCCATCAATGTTCGTTTTCCCGGTACATTGTATCATATACACATTGTTAATGATGAACAAACGCAAAGCCTGACAACTGTTTTCAGGAACCTTCAATTGCTAAGAGAACAAGATCCAATATGAAGTTCCGAGAAATTCGGAGAATGATTTGCTTCTTTACAAATTGACTATACAGTGGACCAGTGGTTAACGAAAATTGTTAAATTCCAAGTCTCACCTGAAATACGAAAACCTCGTAACGCAAAATATATTTTTCTGCTGAAATTACGTAAAAATAGGATGTGTTCCATTCAGAAAAATACGTTAGCATTGACCCTTTGATATCTAATACTGTACATTCTGTTTTAAAGAAAGTTGTATCGACAAAAGAAAATTAAATTCGTTGGCTTTGGCGTGTTACGGTTCAGAGGGGGGGGGGGGGGGCAAAGGTTCGCCAGAATAATTTTTACTTAGAAGGGGGTCGCGATTAAAAATTTTGGGAAATAATGTCTTTGCAGCTATGAACGCTTCACCAGCATATTGCACAGTATCAAACATGTGCACATAACTGTTAATGTATGTATTGTAGAGCCCATGTTTATTACAAATTTTGTCGCTATTTTCGTCCATACTTTCTCCTACCGAAAACTTTGCAGTAGAAGAGATTTGAACTTTCTTTTCCTCATTCATGTTGTATTTGGAGTACTAGGTTCCGTCATCTAAGTGTCAAAAGTAAAGAATGGCTGAATATAGCTTCACCTTGTGACTTTTACGGCATGGGCCCTTTCTCAAATTATTATGTATTCACTCACTTCTAAGAGTACTTGAAATTCACAACAGGGACTTCCGGACAGCCTGTATTGTGTGAAATGAATGTATGCTTTGAAACAATAATAATAATCGAAGCGTTAGCCGCGGTGGGGTGGCCGAGCGTTCCAAGGAGGCTAGCTGCAGAACGCGTCGCTGCTCGCCGTCGGAGGTTCGTGCCCTCCCTCGGGCATGGGTGTATTTGTTGTCCTTAACATAAAGTTTGTTTACGTATTTTATAAGCCTGGGGACTGATGACCAGAGTAGTTAAGTCCCATAGATTTACAAACATTTGAACATTTCGGAGCGTTATTAGTCACTGAGGCGTCCAGCTGCGGTGCGCGCGGCCGTTAGGCGTAGGGGTTCGAGTCCTTCCTCGGGCATGGGTGTTTGTGTTGGCCTTAGCATAAGTTACTTTAGGTGAATGTAAGTAGTTTGTAAGCCTAGGGACTGATGACCAACGTAGTTAAGTCCCTTAGATTTACAAACAAACCGTAGTCACCTGAACAATGGTTCGCAATCTGTTGTCAGCAAGAGCTAAAATATAGTCAGCACAAGACATAAATTTTCAAACTATTTGATTTATTATTATTAAGTCTTTGTCACGTCGTTAGTCAATCGTACTGTGCATCCACGATGAAAGCTCTGATTATGACATCGATACCATTTGAAATGCATTCATTTGTCTAATAGTGAACGCTTATTGAATTTTGTTGCAATAACATTCTAGAAATCGCCATCCGTTATCTTACGATTTTCTCCACGACTTATTGAGATGAAGAAGGGTTTCCTGCTTGCAAACAAATCCAGGAAACAATGGAAATCATGAGACGTATCTTTGAGCCGCAGTATTGGCTGAAGGATTACCAAACTGTGTGTGATTGGCCTGACTAATTATACGCCAGATTACAATAAACTTGCCAAGGATATGCAGAGCCAAATATATCAGTAAAGATTTTTCAACATATGTGTTGATGTATAACTTTTTTCACGAGTGTATAACTAGAAAATGAAGTAGTAGACCTAAAACATTTGATGGCGATAAAATAGCCTTTTCATACATTTTGGCTAATTAAAATTGTTAGTTTTCACTTCTGGCAAAGGTGTTGTTTGTCTTCAAACTTTTATGAATTTTTCACCCTAGCAATAGAGAAACGGAGAAGGAGGTGCTTTTGTGTACATTTTTTTTTTTTTTTTTTTTTTTTTTTTTTTTTGTGGTTCTAATAAAACCCCATGTCATTAGAAGCATGCGTGTCAATTTTTACCTCTGTATCTACATTATTCCGTATTTTATTTAGTTTTCAAATTTATACTGACTTTTTGATCACCCGGTAGGTTTGAATTTTCCCTATTGAATGTTATTTTTAGTATTTGCAGGTTCAGAGTGCTATTTACAAATCAGTCTCAGTTTCAAGTTTACGTTGCGAGTGATATTCAGCAAGTAATAACATTTGTGTGTGTGTTTTTTTATGTTTTGTTGAGCTCATAAAGTAATACTACCATTAGGAGTACACGTCACTGAGAGTCACTGGTAGGAATACGTACATGTCAGCACCTCTTAAAACATCATGCTGTTAATGTAAGCGCCATATTATAAGGCAGCCATAAACAACATTTTTTTTTTCAATTTTTAGGATGGGCATATACTAACCCCTCTCCTGGTAATGAGCAATACTGAAAATAGGTTAATTATTGCTGGGGTTAAGTCAGTAGATCTCTGTATGGACTAAGCGTCTCATAGTAGATCTCAAGCCTAAAAACGTTGAGCATCCCTGTGTTAAAAGTTCTGATTAAAATTTACTTTTAGATTGACAGTTTATTTTTGTTGAACCTCGTGCTCTATACTCATCATCATCATCATCCTCATCATTAGAGACTGATTATGCCTTTCAGCGTTCAGTCTGGAGCATAATACCTCTAATATAATTCCTCCATAATCCCCTATACAATGCTAACATTGAGGTTCTATACTCACAACCAAAAAAACCAAAAGGTCCCTGGCCTAAACAAGCTCGAGAGCCACTGCAGTAGCTATGACAACCGTGAAAAAACGTAGTCACTTCTTCCCTGAAACACACGACCAGAGCGCACCCGGTTGGCGCCGCAGGTCCTCCACCTCGCGGAGCAGACGGGGTAAACACTCCACTAAGACGCCGGCACTCACCACTTTGTCGTCGACGTAGATGTGCGGCGCGGCGTGGGCGGCGGCGAGCACGGCCAGCAGCAGCAGAGGCGGCAGTAGCGGGCGGCGGGCGCCGGCGGCGCGCCGCATGGCCCCCGTCGCGGACTCTGCAGCCAGCGTGCGCCGCGATCCGCTCGCCCCGGCGGCTCCGCACCGACTGGCGCCGCGCCGCGCCGCGCCCCGCCGCCGCGCGCCGCGCCGACCGCCGCGCCCCTGGCGGCCGCGCGCGCAACCGCGCTCCGTCGCCGATCGCTATCGGCCCAGTAGGCGCCGGCACGCCTTCCGCCTCCTCCCCCACCCCTCCTCGAGCGACGGCGCGCCTAGCGCGGCGATTACGCCTATCCACAGATCGAATACGTCGATCTTTGTAAGCGTACGCCGCTATTTGTTACTGCACGGCTCTTAAGCACAGCTCTGTCAACCGTGAAGGGATCCCCCGATGGCTATCTCGTCCTTCGGTATACAATGGCTTTCTGATTGCTGCTGATGTTTGTCATCGAGCTGATTCTTTACCCTTTCTTCGACGTCCTCACAAGCTGATCATAAGGCCACGTTGTGAATACGGTCATTCTATCCTCCCCAGTAGCAATCTGCGTAAAACTGCGTTTACAATATATACACTAATAATCTAGTGAAAAGTGTTCAAATGTTTGTAGTGCTTATGGGACTTAACTACGCGGTCATCAGTCCCTAAAGTTACAAACTACTTACGAACTACCTTATCCCCGAGGGGGGATTCCTATCCCCAACCGTAGTGGCCATGCAGACCGTAACTGGCGCAGCCGGTAATAATCTACTGGATAACGATCGAGGATCTATGTGGCTAATCACAAACAATACTGCTGTTCACAGGATGTTTCCACAAGCCATGGCAGCAGTCGTGGTTCTCAACAGGAATATCAGCGTCAGCAATAAACAATTCTGCAGTAGGCATCTTGTGACAGTTGAGGCTTCGAGTGGTGGAGGAAACCTGGGTGATATCGTGATATGCACATACCATTGATCAATACACAGAAATGTTAGAGATGTAGCTCATTATGCCACACATAACAAACATCCTAATAGCGGCAGGCATCAAAGCTCTGGAATGGAGACAGAACTGATGATTGGGGGCAAATAGTTATCGAGACGAATTTTAAATAGAGGAGACCAACCACAACTATATTCTGGTGCAATGACAACATCGACATCACTTCAGCTAATGCCATAAGCATTACCAGGAACATCAGTTGGATAGTCATACCAAATATCCCACAACCAGACACCGCAGCACAAACATCATTGACTTCAACAAAATAAATTGGGGACGCATTCACCACGGGGACTAGATGGAGAGATTACTGGCAGCATCGATTACAGACGGCATAACCTAACCGATACACTACAATCTGTCCACCATGAATGTATCTCGCTTGTTGCAAACAGAAATCGCACTACGCCACCTTGGACGACTGAACTGTCCAGATGACTCTACCTGATGCCAATTACAGACGCAGACAAACCGGATTACAGAACTACAAAGACGCAAAAGACTTGTTCAAAGACACACGAGAAGAGATCAGAAGAAAACTGACGCTGACACTGGCAGTCAATTATAATAATATTAATTACAGCTCAAAAAATAGTATCCCCTAGTTCTGGCCTAGTTCAGTCCCATATTATGAAATCAGCTTTGGAAAAATTAAAATTCAGTGTTTCCTGTATTAATACAGTTCAGTAAACTTAAAAATATGTGTTTTAAAATTTTTGGTCGAGCTATTGATTTTTTATGTCTTGTATTTCATGCACAACACAGACGTCTGTATCAAGGTATTTTATTACTTGGACGTTATTTTGTTGGTAGTTTAATGTGTCAAGCAGATTGGGGTTCTGAAATAATTTATCAAAGGTGAACGTAAATAATTTGTGTGAAAGTTGATTTGTGTAAAATTATGTCAGGGTCGATTTGTGTAAATTTATGTGACAGCTGATGTTTATCAATTTCGAACTGGATTTGTCAAAGAAGACATTTGAATTATCACGGAGACTTACTTTTTCGTAAATTTCGACTATGCTGTTTTACAATAAAAACGACTGTACATGGGGGACAGCGAACATGATGCAGTTGATTTGTCTTTATTCAGCAGACGCACACACCTAATGGATTCCAGCCACTCAGCCTTACATCATACACATATCACCAGAAGATGATGATATCACCCAGATGGATGACGAGGAAGATGTCATCAGAAGTATATTCCACCAATTCCACTGCCGAAACGCGAGCAGGAATTTACCCGATGGATGCATCACACTATCTCATGCTAAGAATGCGCCTTCTTTCAAATTCACTGATTCGCTTTTGGGACTACAGGGCTTTTCTTTAAAAAAAAATAAATAAAAAAAAAAAATAAAAAAAAAGTTAATAATAAAAATTAAAAATAAATTCCGAAATAATCGTGCTTTTGGGCCTGCTTCAAAAAATATTGGACACATGCCGTCATCAAATGGAAGACTTCCATTTCATGTATAATGTAACGTATTAGTTAGAGTAACATGTTTATTATTTGATAGCAACGGAACAAAATAACACAATTTGCAATATTCAGGCAATGGACATAAATCATACGTTGATGACATGTATACATCTCAACTATTTGCGAAGATTGGCATGATCAAAGCAAGCAATTTTCGACATGTTCCACTTTAACTGAGTAATAACGAAATTGCAATACTATATGTATACATGTGTCACAGATGCTGGAGCAGCTATTGCAACTGACGCTGGCATTAAGTTCAGGTTTGCAACTGATGAGGACAAACTTAGTCTTTCTTGTTGCCTTCTCAGCGACGTCGACAAATCCATCGCAATTAATAACGTCGACGTCGTAGTCTGTGTCGGAAAGCAAATCCGGAATTTCACCATTAAGCACCCTCAAATGATCTGTCTCTTCCACCCGCGTCTGTATTTAAGTACTCATAACCGAAATATTTTCCTGAGTCTCCTTTATCAATTTCCGAACTTAATCGTGTTACTAGTGTCATTTCAGTCTGTCATTTTCAAGTTTCAGTATCCGTTTCCTCGCCGTATTTGAAGTCGCACTTGAACACCAAAGAATACAGCACAAAGACTGCGCTGCCTCAGATTGTCGCTACGGATGGCAGTCAAAGATAGTAATAATAGTACATAAAGCGTTGTATCCAGTGATCTCTATACAAACTGGATGTATAACTCCGGTGTCTGAGAATAGAACTGCAGCGTGCCTGCACATTCATATGTTATGGACTCGATTTCGCATTGTCCGCCATGTTTAAATTTGGCAAACGAGTTTCCATCAGTTATTATGTGACAAAGAATTACTTGCTTACCTCTTAATTTGGAATTTAATTCAATATTCGATGTGGCAGGCTGATATGGGACTAAAATAGAAACATATTTTCTTCTCTTTTTCTTGAAACGTTCTTAGCAGCCATGTTTGAATTTGGCAAGAAACTAAATATGAATATCTATGGCTGGCACGATAAGACAGCTGAAGTTCAACATCCAGATAGTATAAAGATCAATGGTTGTATCTGTATTACCCGGATGTTGAACTTTAGCTTTTTGAGCGTGCTAGCTACCGATGTTAATATTCTGTTTCTTGCCAAATTACAAGATGGCTGTCATGAACTATTACAAGAAAACGAAAAGAAAATAAGTTTTGATGCCGCTTCCATATCAGCCTATTACATTTCAAATCTAGAGTTAAACATACAATTATTTGTTACGTAATAATGATTGATATTCATTTTACAAATTAAAATTTGGTGCGTCATGCGAAATTGTGTGCAAAACATATGAATGTGCAGGCACACTGCAGTTCTAAGCTAAGACACCAGAGTTATACCTTCGACCATAGACCAAAGATAAGATAGACTGCGCGTGACGTCATTATACAGAAACCAACATCTAAGTCACGTGAGTCGGGACAGGAAACCCTGTTCATCATTACGAATATCCTTGCTAGTAGAAATTAAGCGTAGATTTCGACAATTAAACGTCTTGTCGTATTCTTATTACACATTCAGTAGTACAATGAGCATTAGTTCTCTGCAGTGCGCAATATCAATGCAACGGTTACAGTTTTTACCTGTGCCTAGATGAAAGTATTCACAATTCTTTTTATAAGCAACAGAACTGCAGTTCTTAAGCGAATAACTTTTTTTGTTGTACTGTGAGTCTTTTAGTTTATAGCTTACACAGACGAAATGCCAGTTTGACGAGCAGCATCAGTTTTTACACGATTCCTCAACAATACATTTCAAATGTTTTGTTATGCTTTCATAGATACCTGAAATCGCTTTGCATCCATAATGTCCGATTTTAATTTAATACAAGCTTTTATATTTTAAGACTTTTGCCGCATACAGTGAAGCTAAAAGTTAAAACATTGGCTATTTACATTAAATAAGAATGTGATCAAAACAGTTATTGATGTACGTGACAAGAACTGGTTTTATAGGGATAATGAACAGTCTACATTCATCTTCAGCATCGTGTAACACCATTAATGGCAGATCTGCACCAGAAATTACTTACTTGCTGACATATATACTCAGTCAAGACACGCTGAAACAATCTTCCCATCAAAAATAACATTGATCAGTTGGGAAAAAAGTAAAAAATTCATAGTGCAACACTAACATTGAGGATGTGTAATTCTGTTGCTTGTAAACGAAAGTGACAATACTTTTTGTCTGGTCACATGTAAAAACGATCATCGTCGCATTAATGTCGGTTATATGAAGAAATCACGGTAATTTGGTATAATTCGTGTACATCGAAGGAAATGGCATTGCCATCGATCTATATCGAATGTTCGATATAGTGTTTCTGAACCGCAGATTCGGACGCTATGCGCCCTCACGTACTAAAAGAAAAACTACTTGTTTGACCTATACCTAACCTAACTTTGACTTAAAAAAAGTTATCTGTAGCGTAGCCTTAAGAAGGTTAGGTATAGGTTAAACAAGAAGTTTTTTTTTTTTTTTTTTTTTTTTTTTTTTTTTTTTTTTTTTTTTTTTTTTTTTTTTAGTAGTACTTGAGGGTGCATAGCGCCCAATCTCATGTTCTCATGTTCATGTTCGGAAACACTATATCGAACATTCTATATATATCGATGGCAATGCCATTTCTTCGGTGTACACGGATTCTACCAAATTACCGAAATCACGTTACCTTTACAACTACAGATGTTAATAGGAATACGAAAAGTCGTTTCATTGTTAATATCGCCTGTAAATTAGAAACACTGTTGTTCGTAATGGCGAAGGCTTAGTCAGGTGACTCGGGACAATATTAGATGTTGGTTTCAAAACACAACACAGCAGAGATAGGGACGTGGACGTGCGCAATCATCTTTGGTCTAGATGCTATTGACCAAAGATGGTCGAAGAGTTACACTTCCAGGTTGTAGAGAGATCGCTGATACAAACAAACAATAGAAAGCGATGCTTTCGTTGCAATGTTGTCTCGTTAAACCGTCTATACTGTCCGTTTATGATTATGAAACAATATTAGTAAAATTATTTAATCTGCATATGCCATCAGAAGAAAAACGAACTACTTAGTTTAACATGTTTAGATTACGCGAATAGAGGCTACTTTAATATAGGCTGTGTTGGCTCTTACCTCTATTTGGAAACGTAAAACAAGCGTACCTCGCTTTTTTCGTCTTGTAACTGATTTCCGCCTCCACTGCGATTTTCACCACCAGTCGCAACATCTCGGACTGCGGATCATATTGTATATCGTAGACTGACTGACAAAAACAACATGTAGGTTATACTACTTTACGTATTTGGGCAAAGATATAAATATTCCAGAGACGAATAAATCGTCACCGCTATTAAAATGAAGGTTAAAATAAAGAGGCGATTGCGTTATCTGTGACAAGCACAGAAGTAAGTTGACGAGCTGGGTTTGAACATGACTCGAATTGTTCGAACAACTTACGTCACGGTTCGGGAAATCTCGGGAAATGTTCGAACTTTCGATCGCGACGCTATCTAGCAATGTCAGGAGCTACTATCTCTACGATTTACAAATATGATATTCATAAATGATTTCTGTGCTGTGCAGTATAAGATTTATAACAAATATAGGCTGTCAGTAATGTACTGTGGGGATTAATAAGTATGAAATTCCGACTGTAGTAGCTGCTAGGGTTCGGGTCATAAGTAAAAACAGTAGCGAATATCTATATCTACAAATGTAAATGTCTGTTCGGTGTACGCTTATCACGTCCAAACGACAAGAAGCAGAGACTTAAATATTTGTACAGTTACTAATTTATACCTGAGGAAGGTTTTAGGCGTGGTTTTATAGCGATCTGATAGATATTTAGTAATTTGAAGAATATAACGCAAAATGCGGATCAATAATTACTCTTTGAAAATTATATTTACTCTTTTAAAATGGTTTTATTGGTTGCATTGTTGATTGAGGGTTGATAATGATAAAAGGGTGGAGTATATTGGGATAGAAAGTTATCGGTGTATATAAAATTCTACGTGTGTGTGTGTGTGTGTGTGTGTGTGTGTGTGTGTGTGTGTTAATATTTCGCTCTGTAGCGAAAAGTACAGAACGGAAACGAATGGTCTGTGTGTAATTGTTGTCCGAAGCTCCCGTTGTACACCATAGCAGTTTCATGCCGATAGCTATAAGGCGGTGGATGATATGATGGTTGAAAGTCATGAAATTAAAAAAAAAAATTCGGACTGAAGGCCAGCGATGACGTTTGCGACTCTATAGCAAAGAGGTTTCACACAGCGAAACGTGATGCCACAGACGATATCTTTGGTCTATGCGTGCTACAATGTCTTCAGCTCTTTCTATGTAAGGATAAGCATACGAATAAGGGAATACAAGAATAAACGAGATTGTAGGATAAATAAACACCCTGGAAACGCCGGGTTTACAGCTAGTAGGCTATAAGTAAACGATAGCAATTGCCATTAAAATTATAGTGCTGCCATCTAGCGACTCCTGTTGATACTACATACAGAGCAGTTTATGCACAATTTATTCCGAGTTTGAAATTACAGTTTATTTTTATATGACTTATTTCCGTTATTTGGTATTAAATTCCTAGTGTTTTCCTAATTTCATCTCTTTTAATCTTGTTTTCAAGGGGATTAAAAGGTGGTAACATTTTAAATTGTTACTGCACCGTATTAACAGGGAATGGAGTGGTCATTTGCAACCTATCTCTTATAATCACATTAAATGTAATTTCTACTTATGAAGAATTCACATTATTTCCTTTGAATGTTAACCATCAGAAATGAGGTGCAGTAGTTATAGAAGCAGATATTTTTTTTTATCAGTGGATCATATCTTGTACTGAACCAGATACGTCACGTATGCACTGTTTTAAACAAAATATACAGTTTTTCATATTGTTGCCGTTATTTTACTTTACATGTACTTGTACTTCCTATGAAATTAGTTCTGAACAAAGCGATAGCCCGCTATCTTCAAAATTTCCCGCGTATCGTTGCAGATAAGCAGCGCCAGTCATTTATTATCTGAGTGTTCGAACTGTTCGATACTGTATCGAGTTCTTTGCTATATCGGGAACTCCCGAACATGTTCGAACGCGAGTATCATGTGCCCAGCCCTACTGACGACTGCACGTCACCTTAGCGAGTCGTTGAATGCTATTTCTCCGTTAAAACTATGTGTTAAACCGATCGTCTTATTGTTATTACACTGAATTGACAGACAGTGCAGAGTACACACTTTGGTTGATAAATACTAATCGTCAGATATTTGAAAACGTAACAACACAGTGGACTCGCATTCAGGAGGACGGCGATTCAAAACCAACACCAGATGTAGGTTTCCGTGACTTCCATAATTCACTCCAGACAAATCCCGGGGTGGTTCCTTTGAAAGGGGCAAGGCCGATTTCCTTCCACATCCTTACCCAAAACTTCGAGCGTAAGCTACGTCTCTAACATTCACGCTGTCGACGGGACGTTAAAACCTAAGCTTTTTTTTTTTTTTTTTTTTTTTTCCTCTTTATTAACTTCTAAGTTTGACTTTTCTAAAACAGTGTACATCATGACAAAATGGCCGGACGTTTTATTCCTGTTTAAGGTCGCAGCAGACATCAGTTCTCCGAGACTCAGCAATGTGGAGGAGACAGGCTTCACTTTTTCAGCGTAACGGTGTCTTTTCGTATTCTAGCCTCCATGATAAACCTTAAACTGTATCTCGTTATTTGACGGCTTGTTCATTCGGTTGCATTTACAGCAAAGATATGGTTACTTATAAAAATAAAAAGAAGAACAAGAACATAAAAGAATAGAGGAAAAAAGGCAATTGCATGCCCCATTTAACAAGGCCATACATAATGAAACGCTGTTGTGTTCGAGCCAATCTTTGGATTAATGCTAGCTTTACCTTACCCTTATACAGGAAAGAACATATCAGTAGCACTGTGTCAAGCAAAGCGCTGTAGTGTTAGTACCACGGCTGTTACCTGAGGTATACATAAAACGCACCATAGACTTCCGTCCTACGAATAAAACATTTATCTGCTCACATTACATTTCTGGAAAATACCCTGGTAACGTTTCGTAAAAACGCTGCAACCCAGAACACTTGACATTTTGGATCAGTGGTTTACCAAATTGATTAGAAATAATACATCCTAAATCGCACTGTGACTGAAGACATGAAGTTAGAATTAAAAGTTTACTAAAGTGTGAAAACTCTGTGAAATTATCCCTAAAAATAATTATATAAATAAGCGATCACTAATATTGAAGTAATTTTTAATTTTGATTGTACAAGAAGGACAAAGAAACTTATATAATTTGAAAGGGGCTTTACCACATATGCGCACCATACAAGAGACGTGGGTGTACATAGCAGTTAAGAGTGGGTAAATGAAATAGAGTTTCATATGTAGACGAGGCGAGCAAAGCGTGCTGCGCAACAAGGCGTCTTAGAGCGCTCAGTCACTCCAGCGCGGCTTTCAATCAGCAACTGTGATACTAAAATCGTGTGTTGTAGTTCTGTGTTTTGAGGCTAACAAGACCAGAAGTGAAATGGTGTGACATTCAGATACCAGACGAAAAAAGCTACTCAACAAGAACAAACTGACCTGATAAAACAAATTTATACAAATGAACAGTTAGTCAAACATGAAAAGGGGCATTACCTCACATAGGTTCTCTTTTCGTTTTCACGGGTTTATTGCTATAGACAGCGAGATGTTTCTCGTGTAAAACCATACTGAAAAAATGAGGCACGGCCTCGAAACATGTAGCTGTAGCTGAATAAACGATTTTTACAGTTATAAAAATTAGTGGCTGGTATAGGTAATAATAGTAATAATTTCGTGTGGCTCATTGGTCTGGTGCAAGTGTTTCAATTGGACGCCACTTCGGCGACTTTCGTGTCCCTAGCCTACCCCAGTTATCCAACTGGGGAAAGGGGACCTACAGCTTAATGTGGAATACGAACCACGTGTCGTTTCTGGCGACTCCTGACATCGTTGAGAGGTGAAGGCTGGAAAACGCAGACCGAAGAAATCCAAGATCCGACCGGGTCCCGAAACCGCGAACCTTCTGTTTCCAGTTAACCACTGTACCCCGATACCACCGGGCGTAATTACGAGAGACATTCCAAAAGTAAGGTTCTGTTAAAACAAAAACATCCAAAATCAAACTTGTTTCCAACCCAATTGTTTTATTGACCACCTTCCGTCTTTCTCTATTTTTGTACATAATCTCCATACTTATTTAGACATTTGCCACATTGTTCAACAAGCTTTTGAATGCCTAAGTCGTAGAAATCGTCCGCCTGCGAAGATAACCAGTCTTTAACAGCTTCTTTCACTTCATCGTCTGTCTCGAAGCGCTTGCCGCCAAGAAACTCCTTTAGGTAGCCTAGCAGGTAGAAATCACTTGTCGTCAAGTTCGGACTGTACGGTGGGTGGTCCATCCGTTCCCTCAGAGTTCTTGATTGGAGTTTGCGTATCCTGCACATATGGGGTCTGGCATTGTCATGCAACAACAACACCCCACACGACAAAAGACCACGTTGCTTATTCTGGATCGCACGTCGAAGTTTAGTCAGGGTAGCGCAATAGGCGGCTTTTTGACCGTTGTCCCTCTTTCCATGAAGTCGACTAACAATACTCCACGTCTATCCCAAAACGCGGTCGCCATAACTTTGCGTGTGGATATTGTCCGCTTTGCCTTGACCTTGCCTGGCGATGTCGTGTAATGCCATTCTAGTGACTGACGTTTGGACTCGGAGGCGATGTAAGAAACCCATGTCTCGTCCTCTGTGACAATTTGGTCTAAACGACCGTCACCTTCCTCATGATATCGCTCCAACAATGCAAGAGCAGAAGCCATTCTTTTCAATTTATGGGTCTCGGTAAGCAGCCTGGGAACCCAACAGCCGCACAATTTTCGAAATTTCAGATGTCCAGTCACAATTCTGTACAACGTTGTTCTACTCACATTCGGAAAATGCACTGCTAAACCTGAAATAGTGAATCGTCGATCGTCACGAATTTTGTCCTCAACAGCATGAAAGAAACTCGTCTGAAATCATGGATGGTCGGTTGGAGCGTGGGACGTCGTGCACATTTCCCCGTCCTTCATTAAACTGTCGCACCCACTTGCGCACTTTACTGACACTCATAGATTTCTGCCGCTGAAATGTTTCTTGCAGACAAAAGCCGTATCACTGTCCTTACTTCACAATCCGCAGGCTGACCGAGTCTCTTAAATATTGTGAACTGACACTATCAACAGCACACAGCAACAGTAACAACGATTCTGGCGGCGTTTAACCACCACCACGTAGAGACAAGGCCTCACAACAGCACGTGCTACGTCACACTGACCAGGCTGCGGCCGCCATCTGAATGGCTGGCCGCTGGGGCACGCCCACTGCTTCGTAGCGGCCAGCCAGTAAGCTGGCGGCCGCGGCCTGGTCAGTGTGACGTAGCACGGGCTGTTGTGAGGCCTTGTCTCTAGGTGGTGTTGGTTAAACGCGCAAGGTGTGGCAGGAGTCAGCGCGCATGCGTGTTTTGTCCTTGGCGCCGCTTTCAAATATTTACGTCGAATCGGGCATTACTTTTGGAACAACGCCCGTAAATTAAGTAACCTGTTAACTAGTAGAGAATACGCGCACACATAAAAGGAACCGTGATGGTGGCCACTTGTAAATTAACATATCAGCTCGACCCTTGTCCTGCTAAATTCTTGTCCACGTGAAAGGCAGTGTTTTGTTACCGGCTGTGCCCGTTTGGGCGCTTATCGACTGTCCTCCTGCGTGTCGGCGGCTCGTCCTTCAATTGTCGGCGACGGTGGCGCCAGACGCGGCCGTTATGAGGAACTGCCGGATCGCGGGGAGCCGGCTGCACTCATTCATTACGCGTCCTTTCTTTTTGGGCCTGCGTTCGCCTTCTGCCCCAAATAGAGCCTGCGTTTTGTTTTCTTTGCGCGCCACCATGAGTCACTAAGCTTCCGCCAGGCCCCGTCCGCAGATGACGTCAGAGCAATTCGTTACATTTGACATCTGCACCTCTCGCGGCCTCGCTGCACACTGCCTTTCGCCATCTTGGGTTTTACGGTGCAATTGGGACTGAAGCTATCATTCATCTTTGATATCTGTCAACTAAAACTACACTGCTCAAAAGAATTTTGGGGCCAGGTGAGAAATATTATACAGTATACGTATGGTAATGTATTTTATTCAGATATTGGTGCAAATGTAATTTGCGTGTGGCACTGTACAATATTTTGCTGTCTCAACTCTATACTTGGGGTTAGATTGAGATAACATGGACCGTAATAGAAAAAAAAAAAAAAAAAATCATACGCGTTGCCCTCTAATATGGTGTGTGATCACCTCGGAAGGCCAGTACAGTTGCACACCTGTGTGTCATATACAGTGTGAGGTTATCAATAAGCTCTTGAAGGAAATTCGGACATTATTCCATGAGAACAATATCCAGTTGGTTACAGTGCGTCTGCCAAATGCACCTCAGACATGATCAATCGGCATTAAGTACTTCGAACAAGCTGGCCATTCCATTAGTTCAGTTCCTTCTAGTCTTGTGTAGTTCGCGAACGAGCTAGTTCGGAAGAGCGCTCCCACAGGCGAACTACGCGAACTAGTTCGCAGCTCCCTCGCCTCTTAGTTCGTCCGCTCCTTTTCCGAAGACTGACGGGGAACAGCGAGATGACGCGAGAGCGCGCAGAATCGCGTGATTCCCTTATGCCAGTTACCGTCATTTCGAGCTGAGGTGCACCTCTGCTGTAGTTTCATACTTCACTGCCACAAATTTTCTTTTTAAGGTATTCGTCAGTGTCTAAATAATATTTACTACGAGTAATCTGTATGCACAGTAGTTGAATACCATTGTATCACCCATTCGTGTAAATAACTGATTTATTTTTTAAAAGTATTTGATAATTGCCTAAAAATACGGGTAATAGCACACGCTTGGGCAACACTGAGTATCATATAAAAAATCTGTCATAACAAAAGAAAGAGCTCTTTGAGTAGTGGTAGCAAAAGCCAAAAAGAGCGGACGAACTAAAAACAGCGGACCAACTAAAAAGAGCGGACGAACTAAGAAGAGCTGACGAACTAAGAAGAGTGGACGAACTAAAAAGAGCGGACGAACTAAAAAGAGCTGCTGATGAGAGCCATTTCTAGGTGGGCGTCTGCCTGCTAGATTACATAGTTCAGAGCTAGAAAATTTCTGCTTTGAAGTATTCTGTACTCTGCAATATCTGAGTAATAAATTCCATAATGCCAAGATAAAGAGATAACTCTAAATTTAAACGCGAGAAATTATCCACAAATTGTTTCTTTTGGTTTGCGTGATATCGTTAGCGGCTCAAGCAGCAAGCGCATGAAGCAGCTAGGTGGGGAACTTCTCCCTACACCTGCATGCACAGACCACGCCGCTCAGCCGTCACTGGGAGTGGACGAAATAAAAGAGCCGCGAACTAAAGTGAGCGCTCCCGATCGCGAACTATTATGTGCAAGTCTAATTCCTTCCTTCAGCTTTAAGCATTCGGTACACCAATGCAGATCTGTGGGGACGAGCGTTATCGTCCACCCGAAGAATCCCATCTGATACGGCACCAGCGTAGGGGACAACAAAAGGTCGATGGATCTCATCTCTGTAGCTCTGAGTAGTCAAACTGCCATTCTGAACGACATTACGGTCCGTACGTCTCCAGATGTATCGACAATCTGTGAGTCGTGTCGGGATAGCTCAGTCGTTAAAGCGCTTGCCCGCGAAAGGCAAAGATCCCAGCTTCATATCAGCGCACACTCCGCTGCAGAGTGAAAAGTTTCTATAATATTAATGAGCACGACCAGATTAGGTTAATTTCCAATGTTAGCAGACACCAGTTCCTTGCTTCTGCGCACGCTCACTCGAAAGCATACTCGGAAATTTAGAACTCCACACTCGGCACTCACTGACGTCATAGATACACTCGCGATAGAGTTGGCGGTTGATTTACGCGCAGGCACGAAAGGTGCACGCACTTCGAGTAATCGATTTCCAGCAGAAAGATACTCGTGTAAAACGGGCTTTACACGCAGGCACGAAAGGAGCACGCACTTCGAGTAGCCAATTTTCAGCACCAAGTCGATGGTGTAAAACGGGCTTCACGTAGAAGCTGGTCATTGTCGACTGTCGAATTGAGGAGAGAGCCGGCAAGCGAGCTTATAGAGAGCGTGGTTCCCGCGCCGCCGCCGGCAGACAAACGGCCGTCAACTGGGCGACCTCGCGACCGCCGGGCCCCGCGGCAAGTGGGGGCGGCAGAGCCACTGTGTGTCACACACCGCTGCAGCTGTCGCGCGCCTCCCTTTGATTCATCAGACGGTAAACACCGCGCCGTGGGTGGGCCTCGCAGGCCAACGGCAATTTATTAGCCAGGCAGCGTATCAGTGCGTAGTCCAACATAGGAACGCGCCGGACCAGACTTCAGAGAGACACAATGAAGCGACTCCTATACGATGTGACGTATAACAAGTAGTGTCCGACCCAACATTCGGCTTCGTCAATCTTCGGCCCAAAAATCCCACCTCCGGCCGCACCTTACGCTACGGCCAAAATATGCCGAAGTTTTCTAGCGAGCGCCGAAATTGAACAAACTCATAGAACCGCAAAAAAAGTTCCAATATTTGTTAAGCTTATGGGACTTATCTGCGGAGTTATCAGTGTCTAAACTTACAAACTACTTGTAAACTACCTTATACTAAAGACAGCAGAAACATCCATGTCCGAAGGGGGATTCAAACCCCGACAGGGAACGGTCTCGCGCATCGGAGCATAGGGCCTCAATGCGCTCGGCCACTCCGCCGCGGCTCTTAGAACCGCGCATGCGTTCGTACGCTGATTATGTGCTTTAGTGTTTTATCGTACGAACGTGAACATTTTTACTGACCGAGAAGAGGAGAAGATCGAGTTTGTGAAAAGCGCATAAAAACAATAAAGTAAGTATCGTTTCACACTATTTATTAAGTTATTTACTTCTCTATAGTACTTCAAATTTTATTTATTTGACCGGCGATGGAACGAAAAACACGAAGTCTGAAACATTATCATTTCCATTACAGAATCAAAAATAGCTCTTATATACGTAGATGTTGATTAGTGAAGACCATCCTGTTCAACATCAGATGCAGATATCCGAAATGCATCCTCAGAAAATGATGAAGATTATTTACGGGATCCACATGATAATCTTGCACTACCTGCCACAAGTGATAAGGACTTGGATTAGAAACATCACTATCCTCCTTTGTAGGAATATGTTTCATGTATTTTGAATTTTTTTTAAAGAACTTTTGCTGACATTTGTGAATGTTGGGCTTCTAGCCATACACCTACCTAATCGCATTTTAACTTAAATATTTCTCTGCTTCTCCTACTAGTGTTCCGAGGGAACAACTTTTCAGTGCGGCAGGACAGACGAATTGCCTTAATTGGTAAAATTGTGGACAAATTATTATTTTTTTTATATTACAAGATAACATTGTTTGTTGTAGCGAATGTGTGTGTTTGAACATGGTTGGTTAGTTGGATGTTACACAGAACTAAAGTAGTTTAGTCATCGGTTTCTTCTGTTTAAACTAAACGTTTCTGTGAACCATTTTTCGTAACTTTTGTATTTCCGTTTCTTTTTCTAACATAGTTGCTCATCGGAAGGAGGCGAGTACATCTCTGGGCTGCCAGTATTAACTGCGAAACAGTTCCGTTGTCATTATTTCTCTACTCCTAACAGTCATTTGAGCCAGTCCGTATTCTTTCGGGCCGGCCGCGGTGGCCGAGGGGACTGTGGCGCTCCAGTCACGGTCTGCACGGCCACTACGGTCGGGGGTTCTAATCGCCCCTCGGGCATGGATATTTGTGCCGTTCTTAGTCTTAGCTAGTACAAACATTTGAAAATTTTGTATTCTTTCGGTAGAATCACGAACGCAAAGATGACGACATATCGAAAATCGTGTCTATTACCAAAGTTTTTCAAGATTTGTCGTCTGCAAATTTGAAATGACGACAGTACTTCGTGGAATTTTTATAACAGCGGTTATAGTCAAAACATACATTTAGAAACAGCTACCCGAGAAAGGAGTCAAGTAATAAAAAAAACTTCTTTAATGAATCTCCAGAAATAGGGGAGTGTTAGTCGCCCTATTCTAGGCTGAAGGTGTTGCAAAATCATGCAGAGGTAATTTTTAAGATATATGTTGCTAGTGAGAAACAATGTTCACGATGCCGAAATGAATGTATGCATTTGAAAACTGGGTCGACGTGAAATCAATTTGCTCTGAAAAAAAAAGTTACTGTTATTTTGAGGAAAAATTTGATGACGTAGCATGCGTGTCAAGAAAGGGGTGCCACATCCGAACAGACGAACTTGAAAGTTTTCATATTCACAGAAGACATTCATTAGTTAATTCTAAAGAAATTATTAGTATTCCAGTGACCTCTATTCAACATGTGTCTTGTTTCCTAGTATGCACAGGGTCTGCCACGGGCCATGATAATTGATCTGTGCGTGCTGGCATCGGTGCATTCAAGGCGTGAATGGTCTGCTATGGTACAGCCATGCATGCTGCATTTGCTTGGTTCCAAAGTTCATCTTAGGTGGTGTTACTGGGCAACTGCACTCCATCCTTCGTTTCTCCATATGCCACACATTTTCGATTGGCAATGAGTCTGGCGACGTCGGGGGCCAGGGCAAAAGGCTATGATCCTGTGACACCGAGAAGGCAAGTGTTCGTGCAGAAACTTATAGTTGTGCGCCATCTTAAAAATGGCGTCTGTGGTGTCGTGCAGAAAGGGTGTAGTTACGGGTCACAGGATGACATTCACGTATGTGAAACTAGTGACAGTAATTTGTGGTTGTACCTAAACCACCCCACACCATAAGGCCTTGAGCTAGCGCTGTAGGTCTTGTGAAATATGCGGCCATCATTTTCAAACAAACAACCTAAATTCGCTATAAAACACTGTGACATTGTCCCATACACCACTGCCGTCTAGCGTGTTTCTGCTCATCAGTCAAAGGTAGGCAGAGAGGTGGAAGACGTGAACGTAACGGTGCCGCAATACACGTCGCGGACTGTTACTTATTTTCCTTTATTGTTATTTCACACTTATGCAAGATACACAGGTAGCTGGCAGCAGCCTCCTACGCTGCTCTTCAGCCATGTGGTTGTACATAATGGACGTGAGGACATTAAAAAATAATAAAAAAAGTTAAAAATGGGAGAACATTAAAAAATTGATACGATATGTAGAAATGTTGGAGAACGTGAACTTTAAAGACAGTTAAAACAGTTTACCTAGATAGGTAAAAGTCTGTGCCACGAAGACGATAAAAACACTGTACACGACGAAACCACTCTTAGAAGCTGGCGGTTGCAACACTGGTTTGGAATCGGTGGATGCACTATTAAAACACACTGACGACGAAACTCACTACACTGGACGAAGCACTAATTTGAAACACTTGCCAGACTGGAGGACCCTGTAAGGAAAGGGAAGGTGGGGGCTAGTCGGAAGCGCGGGAGGAGGGGAAGGAAGGGGGATGGAAGGGAGGGTGAGGAGGGGGACAACCAAGCGGTGGGGGGGGGGGGGGGAAAGGGAGGGACAGGAAGAGGGTCCGTTGAATACACGGTCAGAGGAGGGATAGATTTCGGGACGGAGGGCGTCATCCGGGAGGGAGAGGTGTCGGAAGTTATCCTGGGATAGGATGTGGAGGTTGTGGAGAAGAAGGGAGGGAGAGATACACTGGTGAAGGCGTGGAAGAGGCCCGGGATGGGTAAGGAGGGGGTGTACCAGAGGGTTACAGGAACGTACTATCACTTCTAATAGTGCACTATATTGCGACAATTCTTCCAACAGCACGTATGGTGTAATGGTTAGCATCACAGACCGCTGTACTTGCGGTTCCCAGTTCAAATCCCGCCATGGACAGAAGAAAATTTATTTCTTAGAATGTTCAATATGTTTGTTGTCTGATGTACTTGTAAGTCCCAGAAAATTCTTTCCGTGTGTAAATAGGGGAGCACTCCAAGCAGGAGTGTACGCTTGTGTTAGTAATAAACGTATTCTAAGTGTACAGTGTTGTCCTCTTTTACCGACCAGCCTTCGAATTCCGGACCACCTGCAGTTTTCAACGTGACAATATGTTTCTCTGACGCGTCAGAGCGGAGGAGAACGCAGATAACGCAGATCTGTCCAACAATGCCACTGTGGTCAGGTGTCGATTTGCGTGGGGTGTGGTCTGGGTGCCGAGCCTGGCTCATCGCGTCGTCTTCTACGGTCTTCATTGAACCATTCAGCACACACCCGTTGCACTGCCGAAACACCAGCAGGAATTTCCCGGATGGCTGCATCGCATTTTCTCATACCAAGAATGTGCCCTCTTTCAAATTCACTGATTTGACGATACGGCTCGCGCATACGACTGCGAGGCATCCATCCTATACGTCTGCCTAAGTCATGCTAATCCATTACCTTCGGCTTACAGCGATAACGAAAGCCACAGCCACATTTTACCGGTAGCTGGTGTTGCGTCGCGACATCGATATTAACCTTGAACCTGCGAGCCGACATGAGTCATATGCTAATCATTTCTGCAGAACATATTAATGAACTAAGTATCTCTAGTCTTTCAAGGTGTTCTTTCTTTCCTCTCTGAGCAGCGGCGGAATAACAGTGTGCACTAAGGCGCCTTGCTACAGTCCGCGCAGTCGTTCCATGTTGGAGGTCCGAGTTCTCCCTCGGGCATGAGTGTATGTGTTGTTCTTAGGATAAGTTAATTTAAGTATGGAACTCATTTATAGAACTCATGGTTATTTGGGACGATCTAGAATCAATTTATACAGGTTTCCAAGCAAGATCACGTTTCATTCATTAGGATGACCGGTATTGGTGTCCTATACATCATCTGATAAGAAGATGACGTATAAGACACATCGAAACCGGTCACCCTAATGAATAAAACGCGATCATGGCTGGACACCTGGAAAAATTAGTTTCTTCGTAAGTTTACGAACCGATGACTGCTGCAGTTAGATCCCATAATTGTACAAACATTTGAACATTATTTTTTCTGAATATGAATTTGAATTAGCATTAGGTTACCCGTGCCTAATTAGAATAAGGTACCTTCTAGGCACTGCAGACGTTATTCGGAGACTTTCACAGAGGAAATGATTTGCGCTAGTCAGTCGAACGAGTCAGACCGCAACTCACTTTGTTATTCTCTATGGTGCTGCGACAAGATTCTATGTAAGCACCATGCACAAAGGTACTTATAGTGATGAACTGACTGCCTAGGAGCGGTAGCGACGCTTTTATCTCCTCCCTCGCTCCGCTGTTTCTTACGCCGTCCGTGCCCGGCAACGTCTATTGTCGGTGTCTTCTAAGTACAGTACGTGGTTCCTTACGACGTCCGCGCCCAGCGGCGTCCGCTAGCGTCTGCTCTGTAGCCCCGCCCCCGGCCACGTCAGTTCGTTATGCTACATCTTATCTCCTCTCTTAATTATGCTGAGTACAGGTTTCCAGGTTTCACTAAGTGCGCAGCCGCTGTCGCGATTAATCTGCTATTCCCTCACTAGGATCTCGATGAAATCTTTAATTATGCAGTCCCAGAAGCTGGACGTCCGGGTCAGAACTCTCGTAATCTTGTAATCCGTGCCATGTAACTCAGAAAGACAGTGTTCTGCGACTGACGAGTTGTTTGTCTATTGTAGTCTCATGTGTCGCTGATGTTCACGACAGTACGCAACGTCTGAACAATTTCAGTCTCACCACGTTGGCACGGGATTTCATGAACTCTGTATTTTCGAGGACGCAGGCTATCCTTAAACATGCCAAGCAAAGCCTTAGTTTTGGCTACCGCTCCTAGGCAGTCAATTCATCAGTGCACCTCATGATGGCAACAGGTTTGGTTGCCGAAATATTTTGGCAGTTTGACACAGGGATCCGGTCGCATACCCGTGATCTTTTTCAACTTTCGTTGTGTTACACGGAACTGTAGAGGTTAAAATTCGTAGGAGCAAGCAGAGATTGGAATACATCCAACAAATAAGAGAGGACGTATGGTGCAAGTTCTGTTCTGTGATGAATAGGTTGGCGCAACAGAGGGATTCGCAGCGCGCCAAGCAGAAGATTGATGAGAAAAAAAAAGGGGGAATAAAGCCAAGCGCGAGGCAGAAATTGTTACTGGCAGAAATTGTTGCACTCTCCTCCGTGAAAGGGAGTAGTTCTTGCTCGCAGCCCTCATTTCAATGAAAATATCCCTACTGCATTGCTGAAGTAAATATTCTGCTTGTTAACTCGTCATGTGACATGATACTAACGACACTGGTAATAGTGTTCCCCTGACCGCTGGTACTGTCTTAACTACGCTTGCGTACATCTCTTGAAAACAATGAGCAAGAACTATCATATTCAGTACTTGTCCAGAGATTTCGACATCGTTGACCAACTCTGCCATCTTTGCAGAAACATACTGTAATTGTTCGGAGGTGTATGTGGATCTCGAGCTGTGGTTCGATAGATCACTGGAAAATCGATTTACCTATCGAAAGCACTAAGCACAAACTCTGATTTGACGAAGAGAGGCGGGAAATTTCTCGAGGACTTTACAAAGGAACTAGTTCCCATCCTTCTCAATCGATTAAGAGACATAAACTGAAGGTACATTTTGATAACCGAATGGGGATGTGAGCCTGTCTTTTTTTCCGAATGCTCCTCCGATGCTTTAATCACTACACAGTGGCGACTGCTAATTCGCTCTCCCTGAATAAGACTTCATTTTCTTGACTATTAGACTTATCTGTAAGGAGGGACTCCGGACACGTTTTGTCACGTGTGTTGGGCTTTTCAATCCGAGGACTGGTTTAATGCAGCTCTCCAGTTACAGTGTCATCGGTAAACAGAAAAGATTTCGTCTGAATGAACTCCAATATCCTTCCCGAATTTCTCGTTGCTTCCCTTCACAGCTTGCTCAATGCACAGGTTAAATAATATGTGGGAAACCGTACAAGCCCTTCCGGCTCTCTTCCAAACCACTGCCAACTTTCATTCGACTCTCACTTCTATTGTTTTTGTACAATTTTCATATACTATCCCTACATTTTAACCCTGCTTATACAAGTTCAAAGAGTGTATTCCAATATATAAATAGTAGCGCGTATTGGGAGGCAACCAAAGACAAGAACGTCGCTATCGATACTGTCACGGTAACCCCGACAGTACTAGGGGAGACCGGTGCACGTTGGCCATAGGGGCAGGATAGTCCAGTCGAATTGTTTCATACAGTAGACGCGAGATCGTCTTAGGAATCAATCAGAAAGTAGGTAGCTCTGTGCCTCTCCTTACACAGGTCCAATACCACAGGCGGCGAAGTTTAGGACAAGCTGTAGTTCTTAATTGTTTTTATGGGTTATTTAACTTTTGCTCGCTTTAGGCGCAACGGTGTGAGTAGTATTATTTTTATATGGCATACAGAGTTAATTGCTTCAGTGAGTTTTCTAAAGCACAGAATTTATTGCAAAGGTGGCGATGGGGCATGTTGGCCCAGAGAGGACGGGGCACAATGGCCACACGAGACAACCTGTCACGTCCTGTAGGAGCCGTACTTCTTTAAACTCGATGAAAGGTTTGTTACTTTTAATGATAATGAGGCTTATAATTCTTCGAATTTATTAAATTATTAACATAATTGTCGAAGTTAAACATATTTTGATACGTTTCAGGGTTCAAAAGATCGTCATATGTATGACATAAAAAGCTTTGTATAAACGCAACCAGTAAATTTTATTTAAATCTTAAACAGTGATCTGAGAAGTCAGAATCTCGTTCATTTCCTTGTTTTCAAAACATGAGTTACGGCTCTGGTTTAAACCTTTGTTTTATTTGTAGTACCTTAAAAATGACCCGAAATTATAAAAGAATGAAAGGGGAATGATTTCTGAAGATACGACGCTAAGAGCAGTTTTAGAAGGAAAACGAAAGGAAAGATCTGTGAGGACTGTTAGCGAAGACTCAAAGAATATCGTACTGGAGGTACTGGGCTAAGTACAGACAAACCTAATGTCAGTTTGCTCAGGTAAATGAAACTCAGGAAACTCAAACTGAATGTCAACAGTTCCCATTGGACCAAATCATTGTAAAGAAATACTGAAGAGTAATTAGATCACAGGCTAGAAAAGCCTTTTTTTTTTTTTTTTTTTTTTTTTTTTTTTTTTTTTTTTTTTTTTAAGGAAAATGGTGATATTGATGACGATAAGGAAGGGTCACAGCGGCTCATCACAGGTGCGTGAGAAATGAAATCCGTTGACTATTTTATGAGTGTTCAAACTGTGCTGATCCTTTGGAGCTGGACATTGATTAAAGTTGACTGGGCCGGCCGCGGTCTTTAGTCTTAGCTAGTTCATAAGTAGTTTGTAAGTTTAGGGACTGATGACCCTATAGTTAAGTCCCATAAGCTCTACAAACATTTGAATATTTGAAAGTTGACAGGTTTTTATTAAGACATTATAAATCGTAATAAGTTTAACCTGTCCTGTTGTCATAGTCATCAATGTTAAGCATCTAACTCAATATTCAACTTGATATTATGTACATTAAAGTATATTCTTGATAACTGTTAGTTTTATTTTAATTTCCTGGTTAAACTTACCAAACGACTACGTGGGTCAACGTGCCCCAGCCTCTGGGCCAACTTACCCTGAGGTAGAGGCAGATTGGCCCACATGACATAAGTCCAGTGATTAATTTTTTCCAATACTTTAACTGAGATTTTCAAGCTTAATAACTGCCATCTAGATTCAGTAAAGACCTAGCTAACATTTAACAATAATTTCAAAAATTTAAATACGTCTAATAAATTAATATTAACGAAAATATAAAACAATGGCCAACGTGCCCCGGTCTCCCCTACTAGGTCACACACTACCTCGCGTGTGACACCAGTTGGTACACACGGCCTGTAAGATAATGTGCAGGACGTGTTCATCGGCTGTGCTTCGAGTCACCAGTTTGCTTCTATCCGGCAGGACATAATTCCACGCAGTGACTCAAAATATGTATATGCAGTAACGCACACAAATTCTTTCGCTGGCGAACGGAATTCACTTCATCAGTCTGATTGTACTTCTAGACCATCAAAACTTATAGGTAATGAATTTCACATACGATACTAAAGTTAGGGGATCTTTCTGTTAAAGTGTACCTACTCCATGTACACCAGGTCCGAACTCTTATGGGAACGGGGGCCTCGGGTAATGTGTGATAAATGACAAGGACACTACGTTCTTAATGTGGGTATCAGTTCAGAATTTACGTTTGACGGGAGGCGTACAAGGCTAGTTTGCGCGACCGCGGTGACCACTGTGTCCCAATGGCGTAGTGGTCAGCGCGACCGCGTAATAAACAGATCTAGGGTAAGGTAGTACCAATTCGATATAGATACAATTCTGATCAACATAAATTTTCGCGCTATTTGTCAGTCTCGTAGTGTCTCGTTGCATGACATTGTAGCGTAGCAGGTTTCTACAGCTCCTTCTGTCTTTTCCAAGAATACGACACTTTGTGCTAAGGAGAGATAAATTTTTTCACGTTAGGAGGTAAGTGAAGCTACTTAGTCCGACGAGCTCTTATAAATTTTCTATTTAAGGGTGGCTAGATTCTCTACCCAAAATGCATTGTTTGTTACAACGAAGTATGCGTTGGTGCCTGACGGAAAAAAGTGCTTTTTATGTGGAAGATGCCCTTAGTCAAAATTCTACTAGGAAGTGATCACAATTGTACCAAGTGTGGTACATTTTCGATCGATTTTTCTAAATTCTGTAACTTTTTTGTGTTTCTATACTGACATTTGTAATTGTCTAATACTTGTCTTACATATTAGTTAAACATCCAAGAACACGTGCTATAATTAAAATTACATCTTTTCTCAATATATTTCCAGTCACAATAACATTTGTCCGAAATGATCGAAATTGTACCACCTTACCCTAGAGTTTAAATCCTGGCTGTGGTCAAATTTTCAACATTCACCCGTGACTTAATTCAGTGCCCATTGACAGATAACGTAGTAAATTTCTTTGTACCTTGACTTACAAAATATGAGGTATAATCGAATAATAACACCGCCGGATATATTTTCTTTTCCTCACAAACTAATCACATGCAAAAAGAGAAATTACGGTCACTTCTCGACGATATCTGCCTGCAGCTGCAAATATTTTCACATCGATGGTTCCATTGCGCACACATCTTTAGAAGTCTGTTTTGACCACAGTACAATCGCTGATGCAGTTGCAGCACTGGCGTTTCGTTTCAGGATTGGAAAACGGCATCCGTGTTTCATTCGCTGTCGAAATCGATGAAAAGAAACTTCCATTCATGCGGTCATCATGCGTCAATGTTGCCTGACAACATGCCACGTGCGTAGGCTTGTGGTCACCCATCGGCTTTCACAACACCAACCTGGAGGAAACTTTCGCATTTTCAGGTCTTTATGCGGGATTGTGTGCACGGATCCTGCGGTGATGCAAACGCTGGAGGAGACGTGTTCCCCACTCCTTCGGCGGTCCTCCAAATCAATTTCCTTCATCAATTTGGCAAAAAATAATATTTTTTCTTTTTTATATGTGACCTGTTCCGCCTGTTCTACCCACCATCAGAAGTACTGGGGAAATTACAGAGTCGTTTAAAAAAACAGCTATTGACTTAAAAGTGTGTAAAAGGTCCTTATGTAAATGATACCTCTTACATGGAAGGTTAAGGGGAGTCGTACCACACATACACACACACACACGCACACGCACACACACACAAATAACTTTTTTACTTTACTGCAATTTATGAAAATATGTATGTTTATGCTTAATTTGCTGTTGGTTTCATTTAAATATTAGATTATTTACTGTTTAAAATAAATATTTGAAAATAATCATGTACTGACATTTCTGAGAATTTTGTTTTCCATCATCTCGCATATTGGCATTTTTCTCTGGAACTGTATAGTCAACAAGGCTGTGATTTCATTTGTTTTGTAGAGAACTGTCCGTTCCGTAAGTTGCCTACACTAGCGGTACTTTGCAGTCAACCCTCTGAACTATACATTTGTTTGCGTTTGACAAGATTATCCTCTAACGGTGTTTTAGTTTCTGTATTTGTTGGAACGTCAGTTTTTGTGTTTTTGACGCTGTTCTGGAAGACTACACGTTTTAGAATATCTTAGAATCGTAAAAGTTACAACACCACTAAACGTGTGATAGATTAGAACTAACTTCGAGTCAGGAAGGCAGAGGCTGCAACGAACAATACGTCAAAAAAAGCCAGAGCCAAGAGAAAGGGGCATCGCTGAGTGAGGAAGATGGAGGAGGAGGACCACCATCCAGGAGGCTTCTAACATATATTTTATGTATCAGTTGGCTGTATATTAAATTTTTTTCTTTAAACACAATTTTCTCAAAATAACATTTTTCAGTATAAAATTCTATTTTCCCCGAAACGTCTGAATCTACACCAATGAATTATTTACCACGTAAAATAGATGGAACAATGATTTTGTAGCTCTAGTTCAGTAGTATTTACTTTAATAGTTAAAAAAAAGTAAAATTTACATGTTTAGAATGGGGGAATGAAATAGATTTAAGAAGGGGGGATGATACATAGTCAGAGAGGATATGGTGTGGGATACGAGGGAGTGGTGTGAAGATAGGGGGAAGAGAAGATGGGGAAATAGATGAGGTAAAAGAGAAGAGATTGGGGTATATCCCATACATATTAGCTACTGTGAAGCGTTGTCTGGTTTGCTAGTATCTTTAATAAAAACACATTTCACTTTTCTTAAGAAAATGTTTTTTTTTTTTTTTCATTACGGAGTATGATACGTAGACAGAGAGGAGGGGAGAGGAGATGGATATGGCGTGGGATACGAGGGAGTGGTGTGAAGATAGGGGGAAGAGAAGATGGGGAAATAGATGAGGTAGATTGGGGTATATATCCCATACACATTAGCTACTGCGAAGCGTTGTCTGGTTTGCTAGTACCTTTACTAAAAACACATTTCACTTTTCTTAAGAAAATGTTTTTTTTTTTTTTTTTTTTTTTTTTTTCCCGTAACGGAACCGCTAGTGTTCACACACTCGCTGGTCTGGTTGTTATATGCTGCAACTACTGTACTTCCTCCTGTGGCGTCGAACCCCCCCCCCCCCCCTCCTCCAGAAGAACAAATCCTGGCGACTCCAGTGGGAGTCGCGAACCGGAGGTTGTAAAACACTGCTGTAGATAATTCGTGTTAGAATTTTGCAGCCATGACTAATCCATGTAAAATGAAGGAAGAGGACGGGTAGAGGTATTACCACGGTTTACCCACGACCAGTGGGGACGCGCCCTATTGTACACTCCATCAGTGAATCTCCCAGAAAATAGCTCGTCGTGAAGAAAAGTAAATACATAAATTAAATAAAAGTGTTTTTAAAAACTGTCATTCTTCGTTTCGTTCATCTATCAGATCAATTTATATGTACATTCAAAGTATCTTTATCGCATGAGAAACGTTTTATGTCGCGGGGACAGCACGTAAACGAATTGTAGCGTGGCCACCTAATATAGGCGACAGTGGCCGCAGCGTTGCAATGCGTATGCGCGGCTGAGGTTCATATTCTTTTCTGAACCCCCTGGAAGAGGATATGGGCGCTCACGTGGCAGGGAAGAGCGACGGGAAACGCCGCTTTTAACATTGGCGTGGGATCTGGAAGAGATACCAACTCCTGACTGGTCGAGCTCTGGCGGTTACGCACGAATGGTACCGAAGGAAGACAATGGAGCTACTGTGGACCTTGCCTTGCGCATGCGCAAATCCTCCACGAAGGTAACATCCACCCTTCATGTTTCTTTTTGGCGCATTCATGATTCATCAAAAACAAGCGATATTTGGTAAATATAAATATAAAGACGCATCAATTGTAAAAACCTTCAGAAGATCCGATCATGAATAATAATGAGGTCACTACTCTCCACCTAGCAAGAATAGCCGTGTGGTTAGCGGTATTTCTATGTGCTGTCGAAGGTAGTGGGTTCGCGACCGACAGAAATCAATTTTTGAAAACCCAATCTTCTTTTTAACAATCACTATTTTATTGTTACGTGCTGTGTATACTTTGGATGTTTTTTTGCAAATACGTCGCGATTTTGAGGATAATACTCAAATACTCTTTGTTGTAACAAATATTGAACTGTTTTAAAAGATGTGGAAAAGGTGGGGATGGTAACAGATGCATTTTATTACCGTCACTAAATCAGTGTTCATGCGCATATTGGTGTTATTTGTGTTTATTATCAAAGAAAAATGAACAACATTCACTGCCTATTATAAACTAATTACTCAGCTTTAATCTTGGAAGAGAAGTTTGAAATAACGAACCTTGGTATGCTGACGCCTCAGCTCGACTTAAGCAAGCGCAAACAAGGCGAGGTAAGACATTCTGCAGATTTTGTAGCGAAAATATATCAAAAGGGGGAGCGGAGGTAGGGGGGGCACTATCAAGTGGACTGAAAGAAGTGAACCCCGTCCAATCGTCTGAAGCACCAGCCGCCACTGGCCACGACGGACTTTATCAGAGACAGGACTCGATATCGGTCACTTTTCCGAGGTTTTTGGTAGACCCAATGCAGTGCAGTACCCAGGCGAACGTACTGGCGAGTGGCGGGCTAGCCCACCACCTCTTAATCAGGTTAGCCGCGGGTAGGGGGCGCGTTCGCCTGCTCTACGGTGAAGACGCGGCTTCGCGGCGGCCGACGTGAGGCGCTTCTATTTCTGAGGGGGCGGCGCGCACCGGAAGCCGTGCTTTCTTTTGTTCTTCCCGTTAGCGGCCGGCAGCGCTTCCGGCGCACGACCGTCCAGAAAGGGGGCGCCCTGGCTGGTCACTGCGGGGGTCACTTCGCGAGCCAGCGCACGACCCGTCGCTGCCCAGCAGGTTACAGTTCTGGAGGTGCCCTCACACTAAAACGCCGAGCCAGCAACTCCGCTGTGGCCTTGAATCTAGTGGCTTTAACCCTTTATGGCCTGAATTGTTATCTCTTCACTTTGATATTTCGAAATTTTTCTGTGGTATTTTAGTTGTTGGGAAATACGTTTAATATAAAGAAAAACCAAATCAAATGATAAATTATATAAGCCTGAAGAGACTTACCAGTACCAAATTACGTTTACAAATTTATTCTGAAGATTTATAATACAGCAGAGTCCCTAAAACTCGGCACTCGGAAACCCGTTAATCCGGGTAACTCCGCCACCGCCCTGCACACCCTCTGGAATTATTCCGTGCTCGCAGAATGCAGGATGCAATTGAAATTGTAGTCGCGGCGAATTAGCTGAGCGCACTGGCGCGCCGTGCTGCAGTGCGCGCGGCCGTAAGCCCTCGGGGCTTCGAGTACCCCCTCGGCCATGTGTGTTCATGTTGTCCTTAGGTTAGTTTACCGTAGTTTAAGTAGTTTGTAAGCTACGGGCTAATAACCACGCAGTTGAGTCCGGTAGAATTACAATCATTTTAACATTTTTTGAAATCGTTGCGTGTAGTAGTTACAAGCTATGCTATAAATGGGCATGGATATGATCCTCTCTGGTGCCATCTATCCTCTGTATCAAAATCCTTTGAATTTCTTTAATTCAGTATGTAGATGCGTCTTCATATTAAAAACAATCGTGATCAACATTATGGGAGTGAATTTTTTACATTGCTTTTTAAAATAAGCTTAGGCGTGATGAGAATTTTAGTGGAAATTGTTTTATGAAGTAAATCACTATTGTCTATACTTTTCATTGCTCAAGGCTGTATACCTTCTTAAAGTAGTTTTCTAAATGTAAATTAAAGTACGCACTCGTTACTCACGAATATAATTTTTTACATAGTCACTTAAATTTATTTTGTGTTACTGTATTCCAGGACTTGTATTCTAAAGTAACAATAGAAAGTATTTTATAACAAAAATACTTCATACTCTTTTTAACACCGTTCCCGATAAGCTGGCATTTTCACAAACTCTGTCACCCTTCGGTCCACACTAGACAGACTTTTCGGGACCACTGTATATTCCTCTCCTAACCAATCGTTATCATAAATTAACTTACCAAGTAAAAGGAAAACATTACGAAAATCGCTTTCCCACAGCAAGTGCACAGAATACGAACTGAACAATCGCCTGCATACAAATAAATATCCCAAGGGCTGTGTGATGAAATTTAAATTGCTTTGGCGTCACAGATGACACATCAATGAAAGAACTGGGATGTATTAACCATGTACCAAGGAAAGAATAAGTGGTGCTCAATATTTCCGCGGCAATTCAAATGACGAAGAATGTTTTACACTCATATTTATGAATTGGGATTTTGAAGTCCCGTCAGATCATAAAGGATTAAGTAAAGAGATGAAGATTCACTCGGGGTTTTATGGGAGAAATCCTTGTTTTGGGCACATCAATTGCCCTGGTTTCAACCAATGCTAGTTCACCGCATAGGTAACACAACCTCCGCTTCCTCTAACCTCTTTGGTCCTTTTGGCAGAAGCGGAGGAGTTTAAGTACGTTTTGACATTGAGTATCGGAAAACAAGAAATCCAAGGAAACCCTTTTAATCAAACCCTATTAGATGTGTCGTGTCAAGTTTGCCATTATTATTATTTTATTTTTTGTGACTAAGGAGAATCTTTTTCTTCTCATTCTTACGGGATCTCTTCATTCGTTAGCTAGATTTCTTTTTAAGTTGTTTTGTCGATCCTCAATTTTAACAGGTAGTTTTCACAGATAATCTTGTTAGTGAATTAGGAATATAAATTTCGTTCTGTCCTGATATATGTTTCCATGAATCTGCTTCTTCTTCTTCTCGCAATTCAACATTAGGCCCAGACGGGCTTTTTCGGTCTCACCGTTACCTTCACGGTCTTTCTGGACTCCTCTTTCCCATAGCATTGTACTCCTTCGCTTGTCGAGGAATTCTCTGAACTGGCATACGCAGTACATGCTCTTTGTACTCCTTCTTCCTTGAGGAATGGCAATAATTGCCTCAAACCGGTTGTTAGTAAACCTGCAATCATGCAAACTGGTGGCACTTTCCTTCTTAACCTATAAACCACAGTTGCTGTTATGGATAAATTATTGAATTTGATTCCTTATTTTTTCATTTCTTATTTTTTTTCTCCTCTTCTGCAGTCTTATCCTGATCTAAGGAACTTAATTTTTGAGTTTTAAGTTGACATACGTTCAAAGTTCTCTACCACATTGCACTGCTGGTTGAGCAATATACGCGGTGCGTCTGAATCCTCCCTCGGGCCTGGATATTTGTCCCGTTCTTAGTATTAGCTAGTTCATAAGTAGTTTGTAAGTTTAGGGACTGATGACCCCGAAATTAAGACCCTTAAGCTTGACAAACATTTTGAAAAGTTCGGTGAATGGTCACACATATTTACAAAATCAAAAAATGTTTTTAGAACTTATGGGACTTAACTACGGGGTCATCAGTCCCTAAGCTTACAAACTACTTATCAACTAGCTTATCCTAAGGACGGCACAAATATCCATGCCCGAGGGGGGATTCGAACCCCCGACCGTAGTGACCGTGCAGAGCGTGACTGGAGCGCCTCAGTCCCCTCGGCCACCGCGGCCGGCCATATATTTACAAACCGCACTGGCGAGGATGAGGTGCCTGCGCACACACACTGCGCCCCCCGACTCACACTAACTTTTACCTGCTCAACACACGTACTGAGCAACTTTTACCTGCTCAACACACGAAATGAGCAACTTCACGCAAGCAGCCCTGACCGCCGATACATGAACTGAGCAACTTTTACCTTTGCACCTGCAGGCTCCTTTGCAAACACTTTATTGAACTAATGTAAACAAATTTAGTAGGAAATACACTTTAAAAAGTGTAAACGATCGACATTTCTCGATTGCACAATTTTTTTATCGCTCAATATTTGACTCTCTCTGGTTCTCTTGACCGTTTTCGATAAGAAACTACAACCAACACTGTTCAACCGAATGTGTCTGTTTGTACTCTTCTCTAAGCGCTCACAAAATCATAGACGTTAGGGTGAGTTGATCCAAATCTAACCTGAAACTATGCTGTTGAGATTTTTTATTCTATTCTTCCAAATATTTATAGTGTGTAATGGCTTTATCTGACCTATTGTACCCAAGGCTCCTGCAAGGATGACATCAACAGCATGTCACGAAGAAGTCAAAAAGATGCTCCTTGCCTACATACAACCGTTGAAACTTTATCACTTATGTAAAGATAGACGTAGATGACATCTCCTGTAAGAAAAAATCTTAAAATTAACAAAGTGTAACTAGTGAGGATCAGTTCGGGTACTAAAGTGATCTCGTTAGTTACTGAAATGAAAAACAGATTGTGAATAATTCTTTTATTACTTAATCTTTTTAGAAAACTCAAATTTATAAAAACAATAAAGTGGATATTTTAATTTCCAAGTTCCAGATAGGTTGTCAGGATAGATGAAATGTATAAGCGATTTCAAAATAAAATAAAGTTGGTATAGTGGCTGAAGAATCGCGCCTACTTGATTTTAAAATTAATTCAATTTTGTCAGTTTCTGAAACTTCCTGGCAGAATATAAATGTGTGCCGGAACCGGGACTCGAACCTGGGACCTTTGCCTTTCGCGGGCAAGCGCTCTACCGACTGAGCTATCCCGACACGACTCACGATGTCGCCTCACAACTTTACTTCCGCCAGTACCTCGCCTCCTACTTTCCAAACTTCACAAAAGCTCTTCTGCGAACCTTGAAGACTAGCACTCCTGGAAGAAAGGATATGGTGGAGACATGGTTTAGCCACAGCCTGAGGGATGTTTCCAGAATGAAACTTTCACTCTGCAGCGGAGTGCGCGCTGATATGAAACTTCCTGGCAGATTAAAATTGTGTGGGGTATCCGGGACTCGAACCTGAGACCTTTGCCTTTCCAGCATCGTGAGTCGTGTCGGGATAGCACAGTCGGTACAGCGCTTGACCGCGAAAGGCAAAGGCCCCAGATTTGTAAACAACGCGACACATCTCCTACAGATACCCATATAGAATCTTAGTTTCAAAGACGACTATTCATTGACTACAACGAGATTCATTTGATAATAAATACACTCCTAGCATATTAAAATTGGTCCGTCACGTGCTACAGAAGCGAAAATTAACCGACATGAAGAAGATGCTGTGATATGCAAATAATTAGCTTTTCAGAGCATTCACACAAGGTTGGCGCCAGTGGCGACACCTACAACGCGCTGACATGAGGAAAGTTTCCAACCGATTTCTCACACGCAAACAGCAGTTGACCGGCGTTGCCTGGTGAAGTGTTGTTGTGATGCCTCGTGTAAGGAGGAAAAATGCGTACCATCACGCTTCCGACTTTGATAAAGATCGGATTGTAACCTATCGCGATTGCAGTTTATCGTATCGCGACATTGGTCGCAATCCAATGATTGTTACCAGAATATGGGATCGGTGGGTTGAGGAGGGCAATACGGAACGCCGTGCTGGATCCCAACGGCCTCGTATCACTAGCAGTCGAGATGACAGGCATCTTACCCACATGGCTGTAAAGGATCGTGCAGCCACGTCTCGATCCCTGAGTCAGCGGATGGGGACGTTGGCAAGACAACAACCATTTGTACGAACAGTTCGACGACGTTTGCAGCAGCATAGACTATCAGCTCGGAGACCATGGCTGCGGTTACCCTTGACGCTGCATCACAGACAGGAGCGCCTGTGATGGTGTACGCAACGACGAACTTGGGTGCACGAATGGCCAAACGTCATATTTCGGATGAAGCCAGGTTCTGTTTACAGCATCATGATGGTCGCATCCGTGTTTGGCGACATCGCGGTGATCGCACATTGGAAGCGTGATGGTATGGGGTGCCATTGGTTACACGTCTCGGTCACCTCTTGTTCGCATGGACGGCACTTTGAACAGAGGCCGTTATATTTCAGATGTGTTACGATCCGTGGCTCTACCCTTCATTCAATCCCTGCGAAACCCTACATTTCAGCAGGATAATGCACGAACGCATGTTGCAGGTCTTGCACGGGCCTTTCTGGATACGGAAAATGTTTGACTGCTGCTCTGACCAGCACATTCTCCAGATCTCGTCAATGGTGGCCGAGCAACTGGTCCGTCACAAGACGCCAGTCACTACTCTTGATGAACTGTGGTATCGTATTGAAGCTGCACGGGCATCTGTACATGTATACGCCATCCAAGCTGTGTTTGACTCAATGTCCAGGCGTATCAAGACCGTTATTACGGCCAGAGGTGGTTGTTCTGGGTACTGATTTCTCAGGATCTATGCACCCATATTACGTGAAAATGTAATCTCACGTCATTTCTAGTATAATATATTTGTTGAATAAATACCCCTTTATCATCTGATTTTCTTCTTGATGTAGCAATTTTAATTGCTAGTAATGTATATTTACTGATATTTTATATCGCTTGTTTTTTGTAATTTTGATTTTTTATGTGTTGAAGATGTTGTGGTATTGAGTCTGAGGAGTGGTTTGATGCAGCTCTGCACGCTATCCTGAGCAAGCCTCTTCATCCCTCTCATATGAACTACAATCCACATCAATTTGAACCTGCTTAATGTATTCATCTTTCGGTCTTCGTCTGAGATTTTTAACCCCCCCCCCTCCCCCAAGCTTCCCTCCACTGCTAAATTCAGGGTTCCTTGATGCCTAAGAATGTGGCCTAGCTTCTTTTAGTCAAGCTATAGAGTAATTTCTTTTGTCTCCAATCCTCCTCAATAGTTACGCGATCTACCAACTTAATCTTCAGCGTTCTTCTATAGCACCACATTTCAAAAGCCTCTATACTCTTTTTATCTGAACTATTTATCGTCCATGTGTCAGTCCTATTCAAGGCAACACAAACGCCTTTAGAACAGACTTCGTAACACTTAAATTAATATGTAATGTTAACAAATTTCTCTTTTTCAAAAAAAAAAAAAAAAAAAAATCCAAGTACCAAAACTCAAGTAAAATCTTTCAAAACGTTTGTTAAGCTTAAGGGACTTAACTGTGGGGTCATCAGTTCCTAAACTTACAAACTACTTATGTACTACCTTATACTATAGACAACACAAATATCCATGCCCGAGGGGGGATTCCAACCCCCGACCGTAGCGGCCGTGCAGACCGTGACTGGCGTGCCGCAGACCGCTCGGCAAGTAACATCTTTATTTTCTTAGACATCATCCGATGTTCTTAGACTACTGCAAAAATCTGTATTAATCTACATTTTATCGTATTTGTAGTCATTGTGCTTTGCAAATTATTTTCAGCTTTTAATGTTCAAATGTTGAAATGTTTGTACAACTTATGGGACTTAACTACGGGCCGGCCGCGGTGGCCGAGGGGACTGAGGCGCTCCAGTCATGGTCTGCACGGCCACTCGGGCATGGATATTTGTGCCGTCCTTAGGATAAGCTAGTTGATAAGTAGTTTGTAAGTTTAGGGACTGATGACCCCGTAGTTAAGACCCATAACCTTTACAAACATTTGAACATTTGAACTTAACTACGGGGTCATCAGTCCCTAAGCTTACAAACTACTTATGAACTAACTAAGGACGGCACAAATATCCATGCCCGAGGGGGGATCGAACCCCCGACCGTAGTGGCCGTGCAGACCGTGACTGGAGCGCCTCAGTACCCTCGGCCACCGCGGCCGGCCAGCTTTTAATGATGTTACTCAATTTGTATGGGGCTTAAATTGAGCCGTAAGGTAAATAAAAATAGACGCTGTAATGTTCAAATGTTTGTAAATGTATCGGATCAAACTGCGTGGTCATCAGTCCGTAGCTTACAAACTACTTAAAGCTAGGTAAACTAACCTAAGGACAAACACACACACCCATGCCCCAGGGAGGACTCGAAACTCCACGGCGAGACGCTGTAACCGTTGCTGCATCATATTGGGTATAGTGTAGCCACTGTGAACCTTGAGGCTTAATCATTTCCAGAGAAACGGAGCGTAATTTCCGGGGAGTCCTTCCACATTAAACTGCAGTCTCATGCACCGGAGCACAGAGTAATATCTGTGACCGGAGCGCCACGCAGCCCTTAGGACACCTTGGTGCCACACGCAAACGCCGGCCCCTCTTATGCAAATTGGCGCAGGCGAGCGGTGGCAGAGGCTGGCGGGCTCAGCCACGGGTCGCTGCTCACACGCGATGCGGAGAAAGTGTCAACAGTGGGCGCCTCTCGTGTGGACACGAGATTAGCGACTGCCGGCGCGCCAGCCGCGCACTTAGCGGCCCCTCGTTCGCACCAGACTGTTAAACCGCTCAGTAAACAGGCAGGCACAGATGTACTCCTCTGCTTAAGTTTGTAGTACTGGTTTCTGGGACCGCAGCAACCACTTCTGCGAAGGGATTGCTCTAACAGAAACGGAACGTGTTACACCGCCAACACTTCGAACTGTTAGCATATAACACGCACAGTACTGGGTCCGAATGTGACGGAGAGTGGTAGCTCATCTGGCCACCTTTAATACAGTCATTTGAGGTCTTTTCAATTCATAGGTATTACGAGAATGTCATTCTCACACTGCAGCGCAGTGTGGTGTTGGTATGAAACTCGCGGTTGCTCGCCGTGGAGGTTCGAGTCTTCCCTGGGGCATGGGTGTGTGTGTTGTCCTTAGGTTAGTTTACCTAGGTTTAAGTAGTTTGTAAGCTACGGACTGATGACCACGCAGTTTGGTCCGATAGATTTACAAACATTTGAACATTTGGTATGAAACTTTTTGACAGACCTGTATATCAGACCACTTTCACCGCGTTCCCCTAGTTAGTGTCTTTAAAATCAGAATGAAAAGAATTCAAAAGAAAAATGTCAAAATGTATTATATCCGCAAACTTTAAGATTCTTGCATAAGAGAAAATGCAGGAGTCCATCTTAGTAACGAACTAAAGTCTCTGTCAGGTAACTTGTGCACCGAAGAGAAAATCAAAAAGATAAACTCTATAGTGAAATCACTTACAGAAGAACACCTAAAATCCAATGTCAACAAAAAGAAGTCATGGATGACTGAAGGCACACTTCAAATGATGGGCAGTAGTAGGAAAGTAATCCTGAAGAATACAAGAATATCAACAAGGAGATCAGGAAACGTATACGAGGAGCTAGGGAAAGAGATCTGAAGGAACAGTGCAATGAAATAGAGAAATTACAATTGAAGCATGATTGTTTCAATATTCATAAAAAGTGACAGAAAATTACAGAAAAAGGACAGGAAACATGTTGGTGAATAATAAAGGAAAAATAATATCAGAAGCTCCTCAAACAGGTCCTAACATTCTGCTGATAGAAGCACAAGCTGCAATAAATGGAATGAAAGATGGTAAATCATCTGGTCTCGACAATGTGAATTCCGAAATTCTAAAGCTGCCCTGTGAGGATAATTTAAAATGGTTGACGGAAATATTCATTGACATCTACGCCTCTGGTAACATTCCACGGGAATGACTTAAATCCGAACGTATTACATCGCCTAAAATGTCTGGCGCTAAGACATGGTGAGTACAGGACCATCAGCCTCATGCGTCACTTGGTAAAGATCTTTTTAAACGTCATTCACCGAAGAATTTATAAGATCTGTGAAGAACAAATCTATTCTACACAGTTTGGATTCAGAAACGCATTTGGGACGCTAGAAGCATTATTTAGTATTCAAGTGCTATTTCAGAGGTACAGAGACGTAAATTGCGACATCTATGCCTGCTTTACTGATTATCAAAAAGCGTTCGAAAGAGTAAAACACGAGAAGATTGTTGATATTTTAAGAAGCATTCGTTTGGATGATAAAGACCTGCGTATAATTGTGAATCTATATTGGAACCAGTCGGCTTCTGTGAGGCTGGACAGAGAAAATACAGAAGACATAGACATTCTGCGATGTCTAAGGCAGGGCTTATTATTATCCCCACTCATATTCAACATCTATTCAGAACACATCATTGAGGAAGCTCTTGATGAAGTAATGATGGGAGTGCTCTTAAGTGTAAAATATATCAACAGCATCCTATATGACGATGACACAGTAATATTTTCTCATAGTGAGAATAGTTTGCAGTACCTTGCATAACAGCCCTCAAAAAACGAAACAATAAAAATTCAGTAAACACAGAGCCCCCGAATGTCTCATTACCATAGGTCAAAATCACAAGTACATAAATACATATACCTAGGTACTACACCAGTAGAATCTTTCTGATGGGGTGAGAACTCGAAAACGACAGGTCTGTTTTCGGTAAGATGAGTAATCTTTTCAAAATCATGGCTGGGCCGGCCGCAGTGACCGAGCGGTCTGCGGCGCGTCAGGGGTTCGTATCCCACCTCGGTCATGGATGTTTGTGTCGTCTTTAGTATAAGCTAGTTCATTAGTAGTTTGTAAGTTTAGGGACTGATGACCCCGCAGTAAGTCCCGTAAGCTTAACAAACATTTGAACATATCATTTGAAAATCATGGCTTAGCAATGACGACGAAGATCAGACTTCTATAGTGCTGAAATATGGACTTTAACAGAAGCGTTAGGTAAGCGTTTGGAGGCTTCTGAGATTTGGCTGTAAAGGAGAATGCTACGAATACCATGGACAGCGCATATCACAAATTTCGAGGTTCTACGAAGAATGAAGAAAGAAAAAAAAGTATTAGGTACCGTGAATGGAAGATAGATCCAATGCGTGGGACACATCATGCGGAACAAAGATATCATCTCCTCCAGACCATCCTGCAAGGAAAAATACCAGGGAAGACAAGCGTTGACCGGAGAAGAATATCCTGCCTTAAGAACAGCAGAACGTGAACCTCTAAAACATTTACAAAGCTATTTAGAGCTGCGAGTGACAGCAAAGCATTGCCAACATCCGGAACGGATAGGAACCAGAAGAAGAAGAATCGGACCAGGAGTCGAACCCAGGAATTTGCCTTTCGCGGACAGGCGCTCAAGCGCATGAGCACGCCTTACAGGCTGTCCTCACAGCGTTTTAATCTGGCAGGAAGTTTCACGCCAGCGCACACTGCACTGCAAAGTTCTGACAGCATCCTACAGGCTGCGGCTAAGCCACGGCTCTCCAGCATTCTTTCTCGCGAGATTCGGACGAGAACTTCTTTGAAGTTTGATGGAAGGAGACGAAATACCGAAGAATTAAAGCTATGAGGATGGGCTGTGACGCGGTAGAGCGCTTGACGGTGAAAGGCAAAAGCTCCTGTGTTCGAATCTCGGTCTCGCACACAGCTTTAAAATGACAGAAAGTTTCATAGCTGAAATGTTCAAATGTTTGTAGAGTCTATGGGACTTAACTACGGGGTTATCAGTCCCTAAACTTACAAACTACTTATGAACTACTTACGAACTAGGATGGCACAAACATCCATGCCCGAGGGGGGATTCGAACCCCCGACCGTAGTGGCCGTGCAGACCGTGACTGGAGCGCCTCAGTCTCCTCGGCCACCGCGGCCGGCGTTTCATAGCTACTACAATTGTAAATGATAATGCAGTGTGATCAAATAAACAGATTACAACTTGAGACCAGTTTCAATTTATAATGGGACTGGTTCACTGGTAGTTTAATATTAACAGTGGATTTTCAAGTTGCCTAAAATATGCTTCAGACTAACATTTTCGACTGATGATAACGTTACGGAAGTAAGCAAGAACATTTTTCCTAGATGGAGTCAGTACAAGTATATGGATTTCTGTTATCTGACAACCACAGCCGCGCCGGAGTGGCCGAGCGCTTTGAGGCGCTATTCTCCGATGCGCGAGGCCGTTCCCCGTCGGAGATTCGAATCCTCCCTCGGACGTGGATATTAGTCTTGTCTTTAGTATAAGTTAGTTTATAAGTAGTTTGTAAATTAAGGGAATGATAACCCACAGTTAAGTCCCATAAACTTAACAAACATTTGAACAACAATTCTTTTTCCGCTTGTCTACTCCGTGGAGTCCACTCAGAGCCGCATGTATCTCAAGATGGGCAGCATACAGGTCGAAAACGGTCATCAGTTAAATAAATGAGTGACACTATTTACTGCTTCTCTAATTACCACCAGATCGTTGTTCCGCCTGACCATATTGTTTACAATTTTCAAGTAATTATTGTTCAGAGTGAATTAAGGAGATTCCTGCGAATTAACCATTAGCCTCCTCCCCCCCCCCCCCAATCCTCCACCCAGGAGGATATTTGTGCATTCCCCCAAAAATTTTCGTTTAGACCGTTTAGAGAATTAAATTACTGTTTCCTTGTTTTGATTTATTTCAGCTGACAAGGAGATTATCAGAAGTGTAAATAATGGATTATGGTGGGTCTCGGATATGTTGCAGAGGGACTTACCCTGAGTTTCCTGGCACTTATGAATGCCGTTTTAGCAAAAGCGCCGGATTACTGAGAGCACGGATACAACCGGGATTCTATGTAAAGTATATGTTTGAAGGAACTTGATACATTCCCAGAAGCTGTGCCTTGGGAAACACTACAGGTCATTCCCGTTTTCAAGTAGGATCATTGAACAGATGAGCTGTTCCTCTGACGCCGCGATTTAATATACGCTCGTATTTTGGTTGTTATGGCGGCAGTGCGGAACTCTGCCGAACGCCTGGCAGTATCTACCTAGCAGCCTCCATATCCACTGCTTTGTAGGTATCGTTTGCGAACACGATTCCTACTTCAGAATCCACGGCCATTCCTACTTTCCGTCTCCATAAATAATACGCGAGCATAACGTGACCATTTGAAAGCCATGATTCAGATTTGCAATTAGTGCCAAAATTTGAAAAACGGTTTGTACAGAATTGCTTAATTAAGCGTAGTTTAACTAACAACAACATTTCCACACGATAATTCATCATTGTGTGAGTCTTTATGGCCATGTGTGGGATTACTGAGTGGCTAGACTATTGATTAAATGTTTAAATGTTTGTAATGCTAAGGGATTTAACTGCTATGGTTATTAGTCCTTACGCTTACAATGTACTTAACCTAACTTAAAGTAACCTAAGGATCCCTCCCTCCTCCACTGACACACACACCCATGCTCGAGGAAGGACTCGAACCTCCGACGGCGAGCAACCTTGCGCTCTGCAGCAAGGAGTATTAGAGCGCTCGTCACTCCACCGTGGCTGATAGACTTGTGAGGGTTGGGTTTTCGAGGTTATGTTATAGCTACTAAAAGTCAAATGTTTCCAGAGTAAGTAGTATCTCCACGTACGAGTAGCGCCAGGACGTCTACATTCCGCAAGATCAGGGGTAAGGCAGTGCATGACGCCATGCGATAGTGAGATTGTTGGTCACTATCCTGCAATGCAAGTCTATATGGCTCAGGTACGGCAAAACAGAAAGTATCTGATTGTAACCTTAGTGTTACTTGTGTTGGACGACTGTTCTACGAAGAGAAAGAAAGAAACGAACAGAAAAGAACCTATATATTGATCTCTGTGCATATTGAGGTACCACATATAAAATATTTGCACTTACACAATGTTATACCCTGTAATGTATAATCACATGAAAATTTGTAGGAAGGCCTGGATATGAACCCAGGTCTCCTGCATACCAGACAGTTGTGTTAAACACTACGCCAACCTGACCCAGTGGCTTCACACAATCACACGAATTTAACCTCGTAGGTTTCCCTTCTGAGTCAAAATTCTCATGTACACCCAATGTACACGATTTCCCTCTTGAACAACATAGCATAGAGTCTCCATATCAGCTGGATTAGCATAGAAAGAAAACAGGGATCACTGCCTGAAACTCGAGCACAGCTGTCTTCATTCAATTTGAACTGTATACAGTTTTTTTTTTTAAGTCCAATATTTTGAGAGGGTGTAGAACTTACTGAAAAAAAAATATTCCCATAACCAAAGGTATAGGGGACGGAGGTGTGAGGAATGAGCAGGCCAATGCCTGAGCCCTCACCAGCGGTCCTGAAATGTGTGCGTCAGAAGTTAGCGTAAACTGTGACGAAAGTGTGCCAGTGCGCCATCATGCATCAACCACATCTTCAGTCTATACCGATATAACACATCCTTCAAGAAGGTAGGGTTGGGTTGCTTGGTTGGGGTAGGGGGACTAAACTACTGAGGTTTCAGTCCTACGGTGGGGAGGGGAAGGAGTGAGGATAGAAGAGGAGGGGAGGGGGAAAGGAAATGCAGAAGTAAACAAGGAAGGAAGACTGCATTAGCTCGGGGCCCCGTGCTCGCCACGCACGAACTCACGAAAGAACCGTGAGACCCCTGGAGGATCAATAAGGTAGACAATCTGTTGATGAGAACAGATAATGTGCCAATTTAGCCTTTTTGGTGGCACGTAAGGCTCTATTCAACTATCGCCAAGTACGCCTGCCTGTACGTTGATTGAGAATCGGTATCACTGCCCTCTTTCCTGAATTTCTTGGGGATTTACATCTGCCCATCAATGCCACATAGAAAATTCATAACACCATTCCTTGTGTAGGTCTACAGTACTGTACAACAAGGCCAACAAACGCGACGAAAAGTAACGCAATCTTCTACACGTCTCGAACCACAAAACGGACTGTAAACAGTTGGTTGAGTGCTGTAAGACATCATAACACCCCGTTGATACATTTGACGAAGCGCCTATGCAACGGCTTTGCTAAATCCGTAACCATGTGGTGCGCAGCCCTTCCTAGAAATACACGTTTCTATCAGAATGTGTTTCCAAACCCAATATTATTGGAGTGAAGTTTCTTGTTTCGACGAGCACTACCACCTTTTTTTGAATAGTCTTTATACATGGTTTAGAGCCGTTAGTAAGTAGCAGATCTCCGTCTTTAATGACCAAGCTGTCGACGGGACGTTAAACCCTAAGCTTCCTTCCTTCCTAAGTAGCAGATCTATGCTCGACAGGATCACTTCCTCGTCCCCAGTTCACTGTTCGAACCCGAATTATAAAACTGAGTGAGGAGGCACACTAGTTAAGACATTGCACTAAAATTCAGGAGCGCGTCCGGCCAACCAGACATAGGTTTTCCGTGATTTCACCAAAATCGCTCCGGGCAAATGCCTTCCTCATCCTTTCGTAATCCGAGCGTGTACTCCAATGACGTTGCTTACTTCTCTCTTCATAACTACGAAACAATTTTTCTCATCAGATTTTCTGCCGCATCAAATTCAAATGTTTGTTAAGCTTATGGGACTTAACTACGGGGTCATCAGTCCCTAAACTTACAAACTACTTATGAACTACTTACAAACTAGGACGGCACAAATATCCATGCCCGAGGGGGGATTCGAACCCCCGACCGTAGTGGCCGTGCTGACCGAGACTGGAGCGCCTCAGTCACCTCGGCCACCGCGGCCAGCTCTGCCGCATCCATCTAGGTCCTAACGTGGAATATAAAACACTGAAAACATTTTCACTACAGCCATGCACATTCAGTGTCCAGTTGCCGTTAAAATATTTTTTGCATCCATCGAAAACAAATAGTGCCACTTTTGTAAATGGTGCCTGCTTTAGTCCTGATTATCAATGAGGACGGCCGCACTATGTCACTCGGAGCACATCCTTGTTTACCAGAGGCGTTGTCGCCACTGTGTTAGCTCTTCGGTTTGTCTAGTGGCTAGAACTGAACGAGAGCACACGGTATCTCTGTCGTTACACGTACTATCGACTCGTAGCAGGACGAAGAGACGAAACACGGAAGGAGATTAACTCGCGGAGATACGAGCGCGTGTGTGCTTTCTCTCGAAACCAGGACAGGAACACAAAACGAGTAAACAGATTTGTTTTGTTTTTTCAAAGGACCCAAGGCCTAACGGGTAACTGCTTATCTCCTATTTCAGAGCATTCGATCATATTCTTGAACACCAAGTGAGAGTGTGTGAAAATTGGGAAGGAAATCGGGAAGAAACAGTATTGGAATCTGCAATCTATCGTCCCCAGGAGAAATCATTTAAAGATTGGGCAGGCAGTAGACATTAGAGTGCGTTACAAGTATGTGCTTTTATCAAACACCTACTCAACCTAATAATGTGATTCATATCTCCTTCTAAAACTTTTCTGGGGGATTAAACCTGTGTGCCGGAACCGGGATTCGAACCTGGGATGTTTGCCTTTCGGGGACAAGCGCTGTACCGACTGAGCTATCTCTGCACGCTTCACGAACCGTCATCACAGATTTAGTTCGTCCATATCCTCGCCTCCTTCTTTCCAAACTTCACAGAAGCTCTCCTGCGAATCTTGCAGGACTAGCGCTCCTGAAAGAAAAGATAGAGACATGGCTTAGGCACAGCCAACTGGATGTTTCGGCATACAGTTTTAATCCGCCTTGAAGTTTCATATCACGGCACTTTCCGCTGCAGAGTGAAAATGACATTCTGAACACATCACTTATTATTTTCCCGTGAGCAATATCGTGTACGGCAAGTCAATTCTAGTGTTATCACTCACGTCGCAACACATACACAAGGATGTCGGGCTGGAGGTTGTATTCCGGAACCTTCTCCATGGGTAGCGAGATGGTCATCTACAGCTCAGTCAATCATTCTCTATAAATCATGTAATCCTTACATAATTTTCAGCCTCATTGTCGCACGTCCTCTCTTTCAGTGTCTAATTGGTGAAGTGTCTGAAATGTTGACCTCGGCCTCACCTGATAAAACCGATTGATTGCAATGCTGGGGTCGCGGTTCTGATCCCCATTGCAGAGTTATCAAAAGAAGAGCTTCCCATAGTGTGACACGTTCGCACGTTCGCTGAGCAACAGTACACATTAGACCAGATTACGTTAGAATGATACTTGTTCCACAGATCATGAATACGAGATTTCTAAACGATGTGGAATGTGTCAGTTTAGTAAAAGATAACATTAGGATACGGGAGATACCATTATCTTGTTGTTGTAAAATTACTAATTCATCTACTAAATAGAAGGGGTGTCATTCAAAAATTCTTTCAATTTCTTTTTAAATGCTGGTTGGCTATCTTTCAGACTTTTTGCGTTATTTGGTAACGACCAAAGACTTTTGTTGTAGCATAATTCACCCCCTTCTGTGCCAAAGTTAGATTTAACTTCCTTTCTTCTAGTGTTGCATGAAACACAACTAAAAGATTTCTTGGAGACATTTCAAACAACAAGTTGTTGAGAAATTAAAAAAATAAAAAGACAAGATATCCGAATAGCATGCGAGTTGTAAGGTTGTTTTGTGTTTTGACTTCACAATGCAGCCAACGCTATTGCGTACGTGTTGCACTATGAGAAGGCAGGTATAGCTGGCATTCACTAGCCCAGAAGCGTGCGCTATACCTGAAATCGTACGGTTGTCAGCAGAATCACTTAGGTGAAAGTGTAGATAATCGTTTGAATTGGGTTGAGTGATATAATAAATTACTGTCCAGTGATATTTTGTCTCAATATATAAACGAGATATTAAACCGAAAGAGAGGCATTGAATTAAAATTTATTCGATGGCCAGGATTCAAACCCAGGACCTCCACCTTACTAGGTGCTATAACCACTAAGCCACCATGACAATGGCTGCAGCAGTTGCTCGCACTGCCTTAAGGCACGTCTCCCTGCACAACACAAACTTCAGTTCTGCCTCATGTCTCTCTATGTAAATACGTCCAGAAACATATTTTGTCTCAATATAAACTACTGGCCATTAAAATTTCTATACGAAGAAATGCAAATGATAAACGGGAATTCATTGGACAAATATATTATACTAGAACTGACATGTGATTACATTTTCACGTAATTTGGGTGCATAGATCCTGAGCAATCATTACCCAGAACAACCACCGGTGGCCGAAATAACGGCCTTGATACGCCTGGGCATTGAGTCAAACAGAGCTTGGATGGCGTGTACAGGTACAGATGCCAATGCAGCTTCAACACGATACCACAGATCATCAAGAGTAGTGACTGGCGTATTGTGACGAGCCAGCTGCTCGGCCACCATTGACCAGACGTTTTCAATTGGTGAGAGATCTGGAGAATGTGTGGACAGGGCAGCAGTCGAAATTTTTCCGTATCTAGAAAGACTCGTACAGGACCTGCAACATGCGGTCGTGCATTATCCTGATGAAATGTAGGATTTCGCAGGAATTGAATGAAGGGTAGATACACGGGTAGTAACACATTCAAAATGTATCGGCCACTGTTCAAAGTGCCGTCGATGCGAACAAGAGGTAACCGAGACGTGTAACCAATGGCTCCCCATACCATCACGTCGGGTGATACGCCACTAAGGCGATGACGAATACACGCTTCCAATGTGCGTTCACCGCGATGTCGCTAGACACGTATGCGACCATCATGATGCTGTAAACAGCACTTGGATTAATCCGAAAAAAATAACGTTTTGCCACTCGTGTACCCAGGTTCGTCGTTGCGTACGCCATCACAGCCGCTCCTGTCTGTGATGCAGCGTCAAGGGTAATCGCAGCTGTGGTCTCCAAGCTAATAGTCCATGCTGCTGTAAACGTCGTTGAACTGTTCGTGCAGATGGCCGTTGTCTTGCAAACGTCCCCATCTGTTGACTCAGTGATCGAGACGTGGCTGCACGATCCGTTACGGCAATGCGGATAAGATGCCTGTCATCTCGACTGTTAAGTGATACGAGGCCGTTGGGATCCAGCACGGCGTTCCGTATTGCCCTCCTGAACCCACCGATTCCATATTCTGCTAACAGTCATTCGATCGCGACCAACGCGAGCAGAAATGTCGCGATACGATAAACCGCAATTCCGATAGGCTACAATCCGTCCTTTATCAAAGTCGGAAACGGGATGGTACGCATTTCTCCTCCTTACACGAGGCATCACAACAACGTTTCACCATGCAACGCAGGTCAACTATTGTTTGTGTATGAGAAATCGATTGGAATTTTTTTCTCGTGTCAGCACGTTTAGGTGTCGCCACCGGCGCCAACCTGTGAATTCTGTGAAAAGCTAATAATTTGCTTATCACATCATCTTCTTCCTGTCGGTTAAATTTCGCATCTGTAGCATGTCAACTTGTCTCAAGAGTTTTACCACTTGATAATGGCCTAAGGCCGAAACCTAGTTGTGTAAATAAACAATATTTCAGTCAAATGGTGGTGAATTCCTTTAAAAAGTGATACATGACTGATGCCCAAGATGCATAAAAAATCGCAATGAAAAGTGGTGCCAATGTGACATCGTTAAGCTACCTTAAAACTCGCACGCAGTTCTGAGTTCTGACCTCTTTTTAAGATTTGTCGACAACGTTTTGTTTGAAGCGTTTCCAAGCTCCTTGGTGACGTCGCAGAAATTGATATGCTTCCACCATTTCAGAGGACGGTTTTGGACAACTGTGACCCATATTTTAAAATGACAAAATTACGGGGTTCCGAAAAAGTGATCGTTTGGTGTTATGTTGCGCAGTCGGTAATAGTTTTATAATTCAGTTGTCATTTACACAAACATGTCCATGAAGCCTGGCACATGTGTGAGGTGCACGGGCAAGGGAGCGCGCTGCCTCAGATGCGGAACATAGCAGCTCCGTGGTGGGCGCTGTTGCTTCCCGCGAACTGGACTCAGTGAAGCACTAGACTAGCGCCTGCTCACAACTTATTATTACATGGCACTTCATGGATCTGGTCCTAAAAATTGTAGCTGTTCTCAAAGTCGGTGATTGTTCAGTTCACATTATCACGTCTTGGAGCCACGACACCCGACGAGCATGGTGTCTGTGCCCGCTGTTGTTGTAATATTCTGAAGTGAGAACCTAACGCAAGGTGTCCATTTTAAGTTACAGTGACTCCTGTTGTAACACATTTTTATCGCGACCGTAACGATTTTGTCGATTTTTTAATGATGTCGTGACCAACGGTCTATTATATTTATTCTCATGGAAAGGGATAGCAGCTCGATCTCTGGGAGTGTGTAAATTTATGTGCCTATAAAATATCGACTTTATTGAAAAGAAAGCTGAATAGCAGCAACGTAGCTAAAAACTTTAAATTTTATGAATAAATCACCATCAGCCGTTAACGATATGAATCTTTCAATTTCACTTTGAAGATCTAATATTAACATATTGAGATCGCAGGTCAACACAAAATTTTTGATATGTTGAATTGCATCCTATAAACAGGGTCTATATTGGTTAACTAGTATGTCGATACATCTTTGTGCAACCTGCCATGAGGCAGCAGTTTTTCAAAATCATCTATTGCAGATGAAGATAAGGAATAAAAAACTTTTCATTTTAATATAGACAGGCAGATGCACTTTTAAAGGTGCAAAACCAGTTCTTGAATTTATGTAGGATCTGAGCAGGGACCGATGACCAAATTAGTTTGGTCTCTTTATAACCCAAAGGAAAAGAGCTGAATACAACTGGTGCAGCACGGATGAAGTTTCATTTATTTTACTAAACGAATTTAAAAAGTATTTTAACATAATTTTTTTCTCGATTTTTGAAGCTCTCTGAAAGATTTCTTACTAAGAAATTAACAGGAAATAATAAATCAATGTCCAGAGACATATTTTGTCTCGATATATGAAAGATATTCAATTGAAGGATATGCATTGAATTAATTGAAATTTGTGCCGCGACCGGGATTCGAACCCTCGACCTTTTGCTTACTAGGCAGGCGCTTCAACCACAAAGCTACAGTGGCCTAATGGATACCGCGATTGCAAGGACATGAGTCAGAATTAGAGTTTATGTTGTGGAGAGAGAGATGTGCTTCGTGCAATGACTGTATTTACAAGGTCGCTGTGGCTTAGTGTTTGCCGGCGTGGAGCTCAGTGCACTAGGACAACTCGAGGCATTTTGTATAAAAAAAATAAATAAAAATTAACTACCGAAGAGGAACACAGAACAAGACGAACCAACGTTCCAAAAGAATCCACAGAAAAAGAAGTCGGTTTGGTAGCTCAGCGCACATCGGTCAGAAGGCTCTTTGTAAAAATAGATAAATGAAATAGAATAAATCAATAAATAAAAAACCTAAATCAGCGAAGGACAAATAAAAAATTGTTAAAGTGCTTGCATAGTAAGCAGGTGGTGCTGAGTTCTAATCCTGGGCACGGCACAAGTCTATCTCTTTGGCCCTTTTCCCGCACATGCAGGGTGGACACTATGTTAAACGCGGATTTGGCATGGGTCAATATTTACAGGGTGGCTGGATGCCGTTCCTGCCGGCACCCAGTGGTGCCCCCCACCCCCCAGGAGGAAATATGTACCCCAAAGTCTGCGTATAGTGTTGGAAGCGTGTGAAAGTGCAGAGTGTTACGAAATGTCGGCGCATAGTGTAGCTGAGGCGGGACTCGGGGACCAGCCCGGTATTTACCTGGGGGATGTCAAAAACCACCTAAAAACCAGGCTGGCCGGCGCTCCGACCCCTTTCGTTAATCCGCCGGCCAGATTCGAACAAGGGCCTCCCCGTCTCGGAAAGCGGTGCGTTAGAGCACACGGCTAACCGATTCAACACCTCTCCCTAAATGGAATACGTTTAACAAATAAATATTTGGTGCGCTCACCGCTTTGTCGTCGATGTAGAGGTGGTCGCCCTCTCCCCCGCCCTGGGCGGCGCGCACCGCCGCGACGGCCAGCGCCGCGACCAGCGCGCCCGCTGCTGTCCTCATGGCGACGTCGCACTGCCACACAACGTCACACACACAGCACCAAGTACAGCACCACACAGCGCGCTAGCCGCGTCCACCTGCGGCGGAAGGTGGCGGCCAACTGACCGCTCGCCGCTCACAGCTACTGCCACCACCACTACTGCTGCTGCTGCTGTGCTGCGACAATCGCGCCCCTGGCGGCGCGGCGTACGCCTCTGATCCGCTCACCGCCGCGACGGCTGCGTCATTCGCGTCTATCAAGCGCCGCCAACATTGCGAATGCACTCACTACGAGACCACGCGGGTATCGCGTTTTACAATTTCTATATACTTATGGTACGTGAACTTCACAACTTAAATAACAATCAGTCGAAGCTATTCGACGCAACTTTCAAAATTTCTCCAGAAAATCGACTTTGAAGGTTTGCAGAGTACACGTAAGTACCAAAATAAAAACAGTTGCTGTATCTTATTGAATCCATCATTACTGGTGGAAACGGGACAGCCGCTGTGGATTAGCTGAGGGGTCTAAGGCACGTCGCTGCGGAGCATACGGCTGCTCGCTGTCGGAGGTTCGAGTCCTCCCTGGGGCATGGTTGGGTGTGTTTGTCCTTAGGTTAGTATACCTTAGTTTAAGTAGTTTGTAAGCTACGGTCTGATGACCACGCAGTTTGGTCCGATAGATTTACAAACATTTGAACATTTTGCAAACGGGACAGCGACTGGTCAAGAGTCTGAAGTAGGGATGGCGGTTATTGCTGAAACAACCGGTTTTCGGTTATACCGGTTCTTTTCATCTCCAGTTTAACCGCACTGTAAAAACTGCTCAAGATAACCGGTTTTCGGTTTTTTATTGCTACTGTTTCCAGTAGAGTTCGACCGAAACTTTTTTTGCAGCCGAAACAGAAACCGTAATCGAATTTTCGGTTCTTCTAATTTCGGCCGAAACCGAAAATTAAGAAATTTAGTTAAAATTTAGGTAAATTTAAGTTATACGACAAATCACTATTCTTTCCACATTTTGCAAGATCTCTCCCAATACTACGCCTTCTTGAGTGTGTGTAAGCCTAGCCAGGAGTCCGTAGAAGACGATATACGAGGCATACAGATTTACTGGCCTAGTATTTCCATCCGGCAGTTGCGAATATTGAGCCAACCACTCCGTAAGTGGAACTTGTGAGCCAGCGCATACGAATATCTCGTTGTTGTGGTCTTCAGTCCGCAGACTGGTTTGATGCAGCTCTCCACAATACCCTAACCTGAGCAAGCCTCTTTAACTCCACATAACAACGGCAACCTACATCTGTCTCAATCTGCTTGCTGTATCCATCTCTTGGTCTTCCTCTGCGGTTTTTACCCCACACACTTCCCTCCAATGCTAAATTCACGATTCCTTCATATCTAAGAATGTGTCGTGCCAATCGATCCCTTCTTTTACTCAAGATATGCCAGAAATTCCTTTCCAATTCTGTTTAGTACCTCCTCATTAGTTATGCGATTCACCCACCTAATCTTCAGCATTCTTCGGTAGCCTCTATCCTCTTCCTGTCCGCACTGTTTATCGTCCATGTTTCACTCCCACACAAGGCAACACTCCACACAAATGCCTTCAGAAAGGACTTCCTTAGGCTTAAATCAATACGCGAGGTTAACAAATTCATCTTTTTCAAGAACGCTTTTCTACCCAATTGAACTAGGAAAGCTGTGTACCATATGATCAAAAAATGTTCAAATGGGTGTGAGTTCTTATGAGACCTAACTGCTTAGGTCATCGGTCCCTGGACTTAAAAACTACTTAAACCAACTTACGCTAAAGACAACACACACACCCATGACCGATGGAGGAGGGAGGACTCGAACCTCCGACTGGAGCATCCGCGCAGTCCGTAACATGGAGCCTCAGATCGCACGGCTACCTCGCGAGGCACCACATGATCAATGTTAACTAAACCCATATTGGTTATTAAAAAAGCCCCTCGCTTTCAAGGAATCACATTAATAAAACATGTTAGCATAACAATATGATAATACATTAAAAGTTATTATTCCAAGGTTATAGTACATCACTTACATCATAGGTATATGAATCGAATTTACCTTCTCTTCCATAAACATTTCGGATGCTTTCTCCTTACATGACACAGCATGTTTGTAGTACCTCCACCCGTTTTCAGCTTTTTAAAGCAAATGGAGCATTGTTCCTCACTGCTCCCGTACTTCGTGAAGTACTTCCATACTCGGGATGGTGCCATTTAAGACACAACCGATGTCTGGCGAAAACAGCAAGGAACTGCCGCATGACCAGACGGAGGCAAGTCTCGTACACTGCCGGTGCACGCGCGTCGTCTAATAGGCCACGCCACACGGCAGCAGGTGCATCGATACCTCAATAGCTGCACCAGTTCTTAAGTTCTTTGTTGCCGCGATTGTTCTTAGTTACTGCGATGAGATAATATTTCACAGCAGTGGAAATTTTAGGAATAGCCCTAAATATTAGGGTCTACTAGTTTTAATTTTTTTTAATATTTACAAAAAACACATTTTGAACCACTACTACAGGAAGTAGTCGTGCCGGTTTTTTTACCCTGTTCTTGGCAATAACTAAAAAAACCGGTTACAACCGATACCAAATAAATACCGAAAGAAACCGGTGATTCAAAACTAAAATACCGGTATCGGTTTTAACCGGTCTGTTTTTCCCATCACTAGTCTGAAGGAACTGAGGTACCAACAGCCGTAAGTATAATAAAATATTTACTGTATCACAACCAGTGATATGCCACTATGCCATCTTCAGGTCCCTGTATATTAAACGAACCTAATCAAGTGACTAAGGCAAAAACATAAAAAAATTATTGTATGGTAGCACACTGAAAATACAATATTACAATATATGAATGAAACTACTATTCAATATCACATAAAGAATATGCACAAATGTAGTCAACAATAACATTCAATTCCTTTTTCTTTTCTTTTTTGAAATAATCATATAATAGAGACATTGCAATCACAAAGCTGACAAAGGGAATGATAGTGAACGACTAAAGAGTCGTTTTTGGCTATAAAACATTAACTTGCTTGTCGGCATAGGCACATAACACTAAAAAGCTAGGACAGCCCAAAAAATATCTAAGGTTACAGAAAACATCCCACTAAAATATCACGAGAAAAATGCCACAAGTGACCCTAAAATTACAACCATGTATAGAAATATACATGTGCTGTGCAAATACTAAAGCAAAACGTTGGTACTATAATCACAGTCACCAACTAAACTAGTGCTGACCAGTAACAGCCACCATATAAGGTGTAAATGTACATAAACACAATAACCGTGATAAGGTAGAAGACCATATCATAAACTCAAACATCACTATAATATAGAAAGTAAATCATTGACTAACACAGGGCAAAATGCCACAATATAATACAACCATGTATTGAAATATAACTGGACTGTGTAAATTCTAAAAGTAATATGTTGGTACTAAAATCACAGTCACCAACTAAAAATATCTTTTTATATGATATTGAATAGTAGTTTCATTCATATATTGTAATATTGTATTTTCAGTGTGCTACTATACAATACTTTTTTTATGTTTTTGCCTTAGTCACTTGATTAGGTTTGTTTAATACACAGGGACCTGAAGATGGCACAGTGGAATGCCGAAACTGGTTGTGATAGAATAAATATTTTATTATACACACGGCTGTTGGTATCTCAGTTCCTTCAGAGTTGCTGTATCTGTCGGTGTATCTCAGGTGGTACTGTTCTGGCCTCACAATCAAGAAGTTGGTAGTTCGAATCCCGGTATGACAGATATTTTTTTCCGCTGTTTTCGAATTCAGTTTTATAAAACATTTTGGGATCTCTAATTCCAGGTGTTGTGTCAGTTTTTCTTTATGTTTATGCAGACGAGCTGAAAAACCTTGTCGATACATAAAACGATGGTTCAGTTTTTTAACTGCTTGGAAAGCTATTAGTAGCTACGGACATGACTTTCCAAAAACAGTGTCTAGCTCTTCACAAGTTGAACGATTAGAGACTACCGTCGCTAACTAATAGTGAGCTAATACTCTAAAAAAATGTATTTTTTATCAAAACCATCGTTATTAACAACCTTCAAAAATTACGGGTAAACAAAAATACGTACGCTTTTCCTAAAAATTACCATTAGATATAGACTGGAGTAAACACACAGAAAATATTGTGCAGAAGGTTACGTTATATTGGCAGAACGCTTCGAAGATGCAACAGATCCAGCAAAGAGACTGCGTACATCACACTTCTGCATCCTCTCCTGGAATATTGTTGCCCAATATGGGACCCTCATCAGATGGGACTGACGAAAGACATTGAGAAGGTCCAGAGAAGAGCAAATCAAATGTTTGTAAATTTATCGGATCAAACTGCGCGGTCATCAGTCCATAGCTTACAAACTACTTAAATTAAGGTAAACTAACCTAAGGATAACACACACACCCATTCCCCAGGGAGGACTCGAAACTCCGACGGTGAGCAACCGCGCGCTCCGCAGCAAGCCTCTTTAGACCGCTCGGCTACTCCACCGCGGCCAGAGAAGGTCAGCTCGTTTTGTTTTACCATGTTACAGGGAAGAAGCGTCACATGTTGCACGATTTGAGGTGGAAATCATTAAAAGAAAGACGTTATTTGTTGTGGCGAGATCTATTTGCAAAATTTAAATCACCAACTTTTAGTTCTGAATGTGAAAATATTTTGCTAGCACCCACCTACATAGGGAGACATAACCAGCCCAATAAAATGAGATAATTCACATCGACGGAACGATTTAGGCGTTCTTTCTTCCCGCGCGCTATTAGAGAATGGAACGATAGAGAAAGGTTATGAAAGTAGTTAATGAACCCTCTGCCAGGCACTTAAATGTGGTTTGCAGAGTATCTATGTAGATGTAGATGTAGAAATTGTGTAAGTATTCTAACACAACGCAAAAAATAATAATAAATAAGTAAATAAATCAGCCACGATAGGATTCGAACCCACGACCTAAGGTTGTAAGGGCAAAACGCTACCGCCTGAGCTACAGTGACAGATGCTGCAATTAATTTAATAAGTGCTACTTAACGGTTACTCGCAAAACTACAAAGTCGATATCCTCGAGAATTTTTGAGAGTTGTGTCGAATGGCTTTGTCCGGTTGTTATTTGAGTTCTGAACTTCACGTACCATGAATATGAAAAAATTCTAAAATCCGTTACCCATGTAGTCTCCTTGTCGGTGGTGCACCTTCCAGAGGATTACGTTGTAGCTGCGCTCTGTGGTTTCATACTGCAGCAATATAGCCAACAACATCGTTCACTAACAAGCTAGTCTCAACAGCAAACAATATCTTAGAATTGCATCTTATACTAGAAGGCATACCATTTATACGGGGTGAGTCATTAACTATTGCCACCAAGAATAACTCCGAAAGTATGATAGGACCTGAAAAATTTGTGGGACAAAAGTTGCATGGGAGAATATGACCTTGCTTTTTGTTGCTTGATTGCTAGATGTGAAGGTCAATGGGATGCTGTAGTTTGGTACTTATTTTCTGATATAATCTATCGAGAATGACGTGTAACAGTAAGGTAGTCATGAGGAATGCAGGGAACAGCCTTGGTCGCATGAAATCTTTATTGCTCTTATTTCTCCAAATCGATTTCGGTCACCAAGTGGTCATCTTCATTGTTGAAAAGCTTACGAGCGAACCTTTTCACTAATCGGTTTTGCTTGAATCATAACAGCATTTTATATATTAAAAGAATCTACGAAAACTAAAGTCAGTCGGCCAGATCAAACTACCCGGCATAATTCCTTAATTTTTGTTTTAAACGAAAGGTATTCATCCACAGGTTTGTCATCAAGTATCAGAATTTCCATAACTCTCGCTTTCCTTTTTCTATACTCAAACGCGATTTCTTTTTGTATATTTCTTATGGTGATGTCCTTGCTGTAAACTAAAGTCAGACGCTCAGGCCGATCTATCCCACCGATTTCCTTCAATTTTTCAAAATGTTTGTAAATCTGACTCAACTACGTGGTCATTAGTCCGTAGCTTACAAACTACTTAAACTAAGGTAAACTAACCTAAGGACAACACAAACACCTATGCCCGAGGGAGGATTCGAACCCCCGACGGCGCACCGCAGCACGGCGCCCCAGTACGCACGGCCAAACCCCTGCGGCCCTTCATTTTTGCTTTAAACAAAATGTATTCATTCCCATATTTGTCATCAAGTATCAGAATTAACTTGTCTCTCCATTTTTATTCAAACGCGGTACCCTTTTATCCTTGCAATGAATATTTTAATCGGTTTGTTTTACGATATCTTCGGTTCTGATTCAGGTACGCAATTCTTTTTGACCTAACAACACTCATCGGATCAAGAGCTTTCATTTGTGCTTTTAACCTCTTGCATTAATTGATTCTGAAGAAAGCTATGCGTTAACATTCAACTTTACTTCCATTTTTCCGAACTTTTTTGTCATTCCACTAACGGTGCGACGTATTCGCACGGGTCCTCTAGTTCTGTTATGTATTTTGTTATTGAAGAATGTTGCTAGTTATGTAGGCCCATAGGGCATTCTTTTCTTGGTTATATTATTAGAATCTTTCTTTATATTAACTGATTGTAAAAAAAAGGTTGATTTCTATTTTCTGTACACAATGTTAGTTTTTTTTTTTTTTTTTTTTTTTTTTTTTTTTTTTTTTTTCTCCAGCACTGAAGATGGCCACTCAGTGACCGAATTCGATTTGCAGAAATTAAAGCAATAAAGATTTCATGCGACCAAAGCTGTTCCCTGCATGCCTCATGATTTTATTCGTGTGTTCGCTCTGCACCTCGCTCCTGATGGAGTCGTCTGTAAGTAATGTAATCGTCCGGGTGTAGCATCAACTTAAATTACTAGTGCTGGAATTGCTCGTGAATGTAGGACATCTGATGCTCTAGTTAGTACTCGCACCACTGTATTTATAGGTAGAGTTGTTCGGTTATCTACTGCTACTAATTAAAATTCTTCTGTTTTTAATTCATTTAAAGGAGTTATGTACGTGAAAAAGGTGACAGCAATAAGCATTGTGGGATCCGCCCACCGGTTCTGTCGTGCTAGAATGGCGACAAGCGCTTGGTAAGACAGGTAGTTGGCGGCATTCTGGGGAGTGAACATTTCATTTTAATTGCCATGGCAATGCCTGCAAGTGTCGAAGTGGTACGGTATACCACGCAACCCATGGCAGGAAATCTGCAGCCACTGCAGCCACTGATACCAATGGCCATCATTTCCAACATTTCCAAACACCTTCATGCCACCTTGTTTGACCTTCGTTGACCTTCAAAGACCTTACTGTTACATATCACAGGATTCGTCTCGATAGCCGCTATAAGTAGCATAGCATCCCACTTAAAAAACAAAGTTGACCTCCATATCTCTGAAACGACCCCACCTGCCAACAAAAACCGACGTAGTATTGTGGCCTTCTTTATCCCATGCAACTTTTGTTCTACAAACTGTTCAGTTCCTACCATACTTTCGGAGTTTTTCTTGGTGGCAATAGTTGTGACTCACCCTGTATAAATGAGAAACAAAAGTGGCCCCAGAACAGAACCCTGGAGCACTCCCACTTAATTGCGCCCCATTGAGAGTGCGTGTCATAGCCGGTTGCAATACAGCAGCTCTATTAAAGTAAGACGTGAACCAATTGTGAGCCACTCCCCTTACTCCGTAATGTTCCAACTTCTGCAACAAACGCTTTTGTTAAATGAAAGAATGCACCTAGCGTTTCCAGTTTTCTGTTTTGTTCCTCAGGTGCCTCACACAGAAAAGAAAATTTAGATAACTTCTTAAATCACATATGAAAACGAACTGTACATTTGAAAGCAAATTATGGGAACTGAAATAATCAATTAACCTCTTTTCCCTTTTTTACAAAGTGGTTTTATCACTATTTCAATCTGTCAGGAAATATACGTTGGAAAAATTACAAATATAGCTAACCATTGCGCTAACAGAGGCGAAACAATATTTTAGAATCCAGCTAAATAACCCATCATATCCACAAGAGTCCTAAGTCTTTGGTGATTTAGTTATTGACTCAATCTCTTCATTTCAGTAACACGGACGACTACCTCAGTCAACAGTCCCGGAATGCTGTTTTGTAAAAGAGTTATACGATTACCTGTATGAGCTAGTTCTGTTTAAATCATATCCTATATTCAGAAAGTCATTATTAAATACTGAGCTGAGGTATCGGTAACAATATCCATTGAGATGGAAATGACCTCAAGTTATCTTTATATATAAATCAGTGTGTCTGTGTGTTTGTGTGTACGCATTGCATACATAGTTTTGTTCTAATCTTTTTTTTTGTACACGTAAGCTTCAATCTATAAGGACGTTCGTCTTAGGTGTAAGAATCGCGTACAACACATACGGTAGTTAACGAGACTTAACATCATAAACAATGAGATGCGCGAAAAAAATGCTGCACTAATGACAATGTTGCTCATTTTGTCCTAAACCAATGGACCGATTTGAACCAAATTTGATACACATATTTCTTACCTTGAGGTGACACTTTCTGTAGGGTTAAGAATCACATGCGATACATGGTTCGGAGATATGACGTCATAAACAATAGGAATCGCAAAAAACTGCATTATGTGATGAGACTTTTTTCATACACTGTATGAGAATGAGAGTACTTAGCGTCTTGAAACACACATTAAACATAATTTCAAACCTTTATTACAGTTCTTATTGCTGACAATTACAGCAAAATGTTGAAAGGGAAAAAGTTTCTCGCTTACTACTTTTCCGGTATTCATGGACTAAAACTACCCTTTCGATATGACGTTACAATTTGTAATTTTATACTACAAATTTTAACCGCAGGAAATTTTACAGACTGTATAAACACATATAGCTGAATGTTCCGTAGAAATTGTATCACAGTTCGACACGTAGTTCATGAGATACAAGCACATGAACAGCCCATGGAAAACCGCCCCATCACGCACCAAGTTTTAATCTACTACTTCGTTACTACTAATTGTATTCGCAACAGATTTTACCGAGCTACGTCACTTATAGAAATTAATAAATACCTGAAAAATCATACAATTGTACAACATATAACTCAATAAATATGAGAACATACGAATTTTATATGTCATTTGTATTTTGATTACTATCTTTCTTTGTTTGGATACTGCACTTATAATTTTGTGTATTGTGCAAGACGGCGTTATTTCTTATACCCGTGCAAAGCCGGGTTTTCACCTAGTAAAATATATTAGCGTACTGTGTCGTCTGATGATGAAATAACTGAAACTGCCGCTTTACTTTCCAGGATGCCTTCCGCAGTGCAATGCGAAACGTAAAGGGAAAATTTTATGTATGAACTTCGGCATCTCAGTCCAAAAGTTTCAAATATTGTAATGTATGTTTACCCTATACAGCATGCGCGACAATACCACAGATTCGGAAGACTAATTCGACATTATGCGGCAGTGCGGTAGAGAACTTTGAATGACAGGGATGTTGCTTCCCTAACCTGCGACTTGTGAGAATTAGTGGGGAAAGGGGGGGGGGGGGGGAGAAGGGAGACCGCTTGCCCAAAGCGGGATTCCCTGGTTCGAATCCTGGTCCAACACAAATTGTAACGCGTCACCATGGAACTATTTCAACGTCCTAATGCAGCGCATGATGATCATCTCCCTCCTTCCCACTTCCTTCGTCACTTGACAAACAAAGGTATCGCTGAGAGCGTGGAAAAGTGCGGAACGGGAGACAACTGCGCGCAGACCAAGCCAGGCCGGTGGCCTATGCGCTAGGGACGGGAAAAACTGACCAGTCGAGACCGAAACTCTATGTCACAGGGGTGGAGAAAATAATGAGAACACCATGCAGTACACAACATCTTGTTGCAATATGGCACCACTGAATAGGAGTTAACACTGGGACGCGATCGTAGTGCGCAGAAGTTCTTTTTGAACCACCCTGTGTTGTACTGGAGTTGCAGTTTAACTGGTACTGCTACTGGTACTTCGTAGTATATATATATATATATATATATATATATATATATATATATATATATATATATATAATTGACTGAGTATAATCATTCATTTCGACATTAACTGTACGACAGTGAGACTTGTAACAACCACCTTATTGACTGTGTTTCATATTTTTCTTGTTGGTGTCACCATTACACACACCTAACCTAACACCGTAGCCGTGTAGTTGCTCTATCTTGTATTGCTGTCATAATTTCGTGTTTTCATGTTCAAAAAATATGACTTTAGAGTGAGAAGAGTGGCAGTCAACTTCTTATTGTTTATCCGTGTTTCCGGAATAAATACTCATTCGCTATTTCAGCATCGATTGACAAGGAGTTGGATGACCCTGATTCACTTTGTTAATAATGTGTGTAAGGGTCCACGACGACCCATTTCTGAGGACCACCTAATACATTATTACTGTCTTCGGTGCCCTTTATAGCTGGAATCTGGAGGGAAAAATAATTGTACCCAATCCCCTCGTTTATGCTTATTCAACGACCTGGATCGCATTTAATTGAGGACTTCTCGCATGAGCACACATGGCCTCGAAGTACCGTTACAGTTCCATTGACTTCAGAACCACCTAAGATACATGACTGAAGAGCTATGACGTCATAAACAACCGCGGGAAAACTGCCGCATTTTACGATAATGTTTCACATCTCCTTCTAAACAAACAGGAAAACACAAGTAAACTTAGTGCACATATTTTTTACCATTAACAAATAATCGCTGTGTGGGTAAGAACCACTTAGACACATAGTTGAGATACAACGTCGTAAACAGTGACTGTCAATTTGTTCATACCCTATTTGAGAATGGGAGCAGTTAGCGACTTGTAAACATCTTCACATATAATTTAAAAACTGAAAAAACTTTTTCTCACAAACAATAGCATCAGAATGATGAAATAAAAGAAAATTACAGCTTACAAGTTTTACACTGTTCTTACGGTAACTCGACCGTATTCGACAAAAAATTTCAATTTACCATTTTTACTCTAGTAATTATATTCGCGGGACGTTTTATAGACAGTATACGCAGATACCACTGAAACAGACGTTGTAACGGCAATACATATGGACGCTGGTCCGAGCTAAACCAAAATTGTTTCATCTCATTTTTCTAGCTCACAAGGGCATCGCGCAGAAAGAACCCTCAGACCGGTGTTATCCGTGCGGCCATTTGAAACACGTTTGATTTCTTACAGCTTTATTATTATTAGAGATCATGTGCGGAGCGTTCTTTCTATTATCTCATTACTGATACACTACCATCCCCAACTTGACTGTTAAATTGTATTTGTTGAAGAGTCACAGATGGAAAGAAAATGTATCTTTATTTCAGTATATTAGAACCTATCGAATTTCTCCTCTGACATGTCGATGAGATTGCGCTTCTATATACATACTCCGCAATCCATCGTAAGGTGCGTGGCGGAGGGTACACTGTACATCTACTAGGCATTTCCTTTCCTATTCACACACATTTCCTATTCCACTCCCAAATATAACGAGAAAAGGTAGGTTTGCACAGTGAAACACGCAGATCTTGTAAATACGTCGGCTACTTTACGTAATAGTATGTACGTGAATTTAATCTGGTATTCCGGCTGATTTTTCCAATTCCGTTTTTGCGAAGAGTAGGCAGAATCAGCCTAATAAAAGTGTTGCATGCGACGCCCAGTGTCAACGGAAGACGTCGTTCCGTTGGCTGCAAAAACAAAACAAAGAGAATTATATGTATCCATTAACATAACGCCGAAAATGGAACTCAAGTTTCATAATTATTTTTTTATGCTAAAGTTTACACTTTGATAGTGGGCTTTGCAAGGAAATGTGATAAGCCGTATTCGTTTCAGCCGACTCCAAGAAGAAACTGTGAAATGGGAAAAATCTATAGAATAACCAGAAGAAATTAGTTTGATGACGATTATGAAAGATACTTGGCATGTAAAAGGTAGATTATGAGAGTTTCCAAACATTCAGCAGCGAACTTCACTTTCTGTTCTGCATGTATCTTTTGGAGCGATTTTGGTCGAACTTGCTAAACGTATGAGATCCGAAAAAAGTCAGTGGAGGAACAACAACAATAAGATTTCGGGTAAGAGTAGATACGTTAGAATAACAAAGCAGTTTACTTTTTAATGGGCTTTAATTCCCAATAAAGCTTTTGTTTGCAGTTACACTAAACAGCAGGTACCGAGGAAAGAGAGAGAGAGAGAGAGAGAGAGAGAGAGAGGGCTGAGATGGGAGAGGAGAAAGGGGAATTTGGAGAGGAGCTAGAAGGGGAGGGGTCAGGATATAAATACAATTGCATATTCAATTTTTGTGTATATTCACCAATTGCGAAGCATTGCCAAGGATGATGGTGATGCATTAGATCGCCACTGCAGTCTGCCCCCTTTCCCTTTTATTTCACTTCTGAAAATTTAATGCACAACCATTTAAGGGTGCGTTTGGAAAAATTACTCCGCAATGGATAGCTAATTGAGCTCTTCTGTCGTACAGAAGTTAGTACTTAAGTATCGGTACGTTACGCCATCCTCACTGAACCACGCCGTACCTATTGGTGATGCTTAAGAACGCTGCGATTCATATGCGTGACACGGTAAGCAAGAGTCACCTGTTTCTTGGAATGAGCAAACAGGGGAAATCCCCGAGATGAGCTGCAGTAGTGCAATACGCCGAGCCGCGCGTCTATTCTGATCCACTGTCAGCACCTGGCAGACTGCCCCCAGCTGCGCCAACCAGCGCCGGAAAGTTTGTTTACGTCGGGCATTCTTTCCGGGATGACGTGTTGTTGTTATGGTCTTCAGTCCGGAGACTGGTTTGATGCAGCTCTCCACCGTACTCTATCCTGAGCAAGCTTTTTCATCTCCGCATAAGAACGGCAACCCACATCCACTTGAATCTGCTTACTATACGCGTCTCTCGGTCTCCCTCTGCGATTTTTACCCCACACACTTCCCTCCAATGCTAAATTTACGATTCCCCGATGTCTAAGAATGTGTCCTACCAAGCGATCCCTTCTTTTAGTCAGGGTATGCCAAAAATTCCTTTTCTCACCAATTCTATTCAGTACCTCTTCATTAGTTATGCGATCTACCCACCTAATCTTCAGCATTCTTCTGTAGCACCACATTTCAAAAGCCTCTATTCTCTTCCTGTCCGCACTGCTTATCGTCCATGTTTCACTCCCGTACAAGGCAACACTCCACACAAATGCCTTCAGAAAAGACTTCCTTACCCTTAAATTAATATTCGAAGTTAGCAAATTTCTCTTTTTCAAAAATGCTTTTCTTCCCATTGCCATTCTGCATTTTATATCCTCTGTACTGCGACCATCGCATGTTATTTTACTACCCAAGTAACAAAACTCATCTACCACCTTCATTGTTTCGTTACCTAATCTAATTCCTTCAGCATCGCCCGACTTTCTAAGACCGCATTCCATTATTTTTGTTTTGCTCTTGTTAATGTTCATTTTATACGCTCTCTTCAACACGCTGTCCATTCCATTCAACTGCTCTTCCAGGTCCTTCGCTGTCTCTGACAGAATTACAATGTCATCAGCAAAACGCAATGTTTTTATTTCTTCCCCCTGAACTTTAATCCCTATTCCAAATTTTTCCTTACTTTCCTTCACCGCCTGCTCGATGTACAAATTGAATAACATTGGAGAAAGGCTACAACCCTGTCTTACTCCCTTCCCAACTGATGCTTCCCTTTCATGCCCTTCGAGTCTAATAACTGCGGTCTGGCTTTTGTACAAGTTGTAAATAACTCTCCTTTCCCTGTATTTTACCCCTGCTGACTTCAGAATTTGAAAGAGTGTATTCCAGTCAACATTGTCAAATGCTTTCTCCAAATCTACAAAAGCTAAAAACGTAGGTTTGCCTTTTCTTAATCTATCTTCTAAGATAAGACGTAAAGTGAGTATTGCCTCCCGAGTTCCTATGTTCCTCCTGAATCCAAACTGATCTTCCCCAAGGTCAGCTTCTACCAGCTTTTCCATTCTCCTGTAGATAATTCGTGTTAAAATTTTGCAACCATGACTTATCAAACTGATGGTTCTGTAATTTTCACACCTGTCTGCGCCTGATTTCTTTGGAATGGGGATTATTACATTTTTCTTAAAGTCTGAGGGCATTTCGCCTGTCTCGAACATCCTACACACCAGTTCAAATAGTCTTGTCATGGCTGGCTCTCCCAGAGACTTTAGTAGCTCTGAGGGTATGTCATCTACTCCTGGGGCTTTGTTCCGACCTAGGTCTTTCAAGGCTCTGTCAAATTCATCTCTCAATATAGTATCTCCTATTTCATCTTGATCGACTTCCTCTTCCCTTCCTACAACATCGTCTCGAAGTTCATTTCCTTTGTAGAGCTGCTCTATGTACTCCTTCCACCTTTCAGCTTTCCCTTCTTTGCTGAGAACTGGTTTCCCATCTGAGTTCTTGATATTCGTAGAGGTGCCTTTCTTGTCCCCAAATGTCTCTTTTATTTTCCTGTAGGCAGTATCTACTTTTCCCCTTCTTATGCATTCTTCTACAGATTTACATTTGGCTTCTAGCCACTCCTGCTTAGCCATTTTGCACTTCCTGTCAATCTCATTTTTTAGTCGTCTGTACTCCATTTTGCCTGTTTCATTTACTGCATTTTTATATTTTCTCCTTTCATCAATTAACTGTAGTATTTCCTGTGATATCCATGGATTTTTTGTAGGTCTTGCCTTTCTACCTATTTTGTCCTCCGCTGCCTTCACAATTTCGTCTCTCAATGCTACCCATTCCTCTTCTACTGTTTTATTTTCCCCTGTTTCTGTCAATTGTTGCCTAAATCTCCCTCTGAAATTCTCCAGAACTTCACTTTCCTTCAATCTATCTAAGTCCCATCTCCTTATTTTCCTACCTTTCTGCAGTTTTTTCAGCTTCAGCCTACAGTTCATGACTAACAAGTTATGGTCAGAGTCTATATCTGCCCCTGGGTATGTCCTGCAGTTTATAACCTGGTTCCGATACCTTACCATTATAAAATCTATCTGATACCTTCCGGTGTCTCCTGGTCTCTTCCATGTATACAACCTTCTTTTGTGATTCTTAAACCACGTGTTAGTTACGATTAAATCATGTTCCGTGCAAAATTCTACCAGGCGATTTCCTCTTTCATTCCTTCTTCCCAATCCATATTCACCTACTATTTTTCCTTCTCTTCCTTTTCCTACTACCGAATTCCAGTCTCCCATGACAATTAAGTTTTCCTCTCCCTTAACTGTCTGAATAATTTCCTTTAGCTCCTCATATATTTCTTCGATTTCCTCATCATCGGCAGAGCTAGTTGGCATATAAACCTGTACTACTGTTGTCGGTGTTGGCTGCGTATCTATCTTGACAATGATAATGCGATCACTGTGCTGGTCATAGTAGTTTACCCGCATTCCTATTTTCTTATTCATTATCAGTCCTACTCCTGTGATGCCCCCAACTGATTTTGTATTTATAATCCTGTACTCACCTGACCAGAAATCCTGTTCATCCTGCCACCGAACTTCACTAATCCCCACTATATCTAACTTCAACCTATCCATTTCCCTTTTTAAATTTTCTAATTTTCCTACTCGATTAAGGGATCTAACATTCCACGCTCCGACCCGTAGAATGCCACTATTGTCTTTCCTGATGATCACATCCTCCTGAGTAGTCCCCGCCCGGAGATCCGAATGGGGGACTATTTTACCTCCGGAATATTTTACCCGAGAGGATGCCATCATCATATGTTCATACAGTAGAGCTGCATGTCCTCGGGAAAAGTAACGGCTGTAGTTTCCCCTTGCTTTCAGCCGTCCGCAGTAGCTGTGTGGCAAAGCCACACTAGCTGATATTACAAGGCCAGCTCAGTCAATCATCCAGACTGTTGCCCCTGTAACTACTGAAAAGGCTGCTGCCCCTCTTCAGGAACCACACGTTTGTCTGGCCTCTCCACAGATACCCCTCCGCTGTGGTTGCACCTACGGTACGGCTATCTGCATCGTTGAGGCACGCAAGCCACCCCACCTCGGCAATGTCTGTGGTTCATGGGGGTGGCCGGGATGACGTATTAGGGCGAGATATATTAGACCAGCGCCTGACGGGCCGGTACCCTGAGTATTGTGTAACGTGATCGTAACTACAGGACTAACTTAGGTATTTAAGGAACTGAAATTGATCTGCACGACCTGTGATTATACACGGTAATTACAATGAAAGTTTTCAAACTCTGTAAAAATAACACCACTGGTCAGAATGACATCAAATTGCAACTGAAAGTTATCGGAGAAGGGGGGAAACGTACGGCACAAGAAAAATAAATATTATGGAAACTGATCAGTAGATGGCTCTGTATGTGTCATAATATGTAGATGAATGTTCAAATGGTTGTATAGCTTATGGGACTTAACTACGGGGTCATCAGTCCCTAAACTTACAATAGTGGAAAACGAAAGGAAATGCCTAGTAGTGGTACAGTGTACCCTCCGCCACGTACCTTACGGTGAATTGCGGAGTATGTATGTACATGTAGAACTAGCTAATACTAAGGACGACACAAATATCCATGCCCGAGGGGGGATTCGAACCTCCGACCGTAGCGGCCATGCAGACTGACTGGCGTGCCGCAGAACGCTCGGCCACCGCAGCCGGCTATGAAGATGAAAACACCAGTCATGTACACGACCCATTGAAGTTGGGATAAACAAGCCGTGTACACGCCTTTTCCTCATTTCGCGTCTGTGCCGTTCGCCATGACTGTCTCAATGCAGGATCGCGCTCTGCACGTAAAGCTGTTTCACAAGAATAATGACTGTGCACAAGTCGCTCTGCGTAAGTTCCGGACACTGAAGGATTTGGAAACAGGTGTTGGTCGGATGATTGCCCTGGATCTAGAGAAACGCGAAACGACGGGTTCCTTTTGTATACAACCTGGTAGATGGAGTAAACGATCTAAACAAGTGGCCACAGCAATGGAGGAGGAGTCGAGTGATGGTGTGCAAAGGTGTAGTGCACGGAGAACTGCCCGAGCATGGAGCAAACCTGCAAGATAGTATAGTAACATAGGGCCAGAGCGCCATCTATATATACTGAAGAAATGGAGGGTATATTGTGGTAGTAGTCCAGGCATGTGTTAACTGGTTTTATTGCTTCTCAGATATACATTTTGTCAGGATTTGCCGAGGTTAGTTGTGGTGCCCGTCTTCTGCGTCGGTGAGAACGGCGGTGTGGCTGTTGTGCTTCTGTGGCCTGCCACTCCCCGCTGTCTCTGCCGCCTTGGTGCTGGGATCACTACTGGGGTCTAGCTGCCTTCCAAGTTCGGTGACTCAGCCACGCCGCTACGCCCCCCTCGTTGATCGCTGCCGGATGAGCGGTGATAGAGCCCTTTTAGTGCTGCTGCTGTGCCCAAAGAGAGAGGTTCGAACCCCGGCGCTGTCCTCCGGTCAGGAGCTTACTTGTCCCCCTCTCGTCGCGTCGATATTGCTGCCGGTGGATGGAGAGGTGACTAGAGCCCATCACTGCGACATGACGTCACGCTGATATCTCGAGTGGCCCATTGTCCGGACTCAGGAGATGAACCGCGAACCGCTGCCGACGACCCCAGCTGCTAGCTGCTTACTCGCTGCCGTACTGGTGAACTCCGAACTGAGCTGTAAACTGTCGACTGCTCTAAAATGCATGTTCTTTTATTTCACTCCGCTTAGCCGTGTTCCTCCAAAGGTGCCGTTTCAAGTCACGTACAAGTCAACAACTTCGACATGCGTCTGGTATATTGACCCCGGTCGTTACACACCCTCGGCTGTTGCTGTGTATACAGTTCTAGCCGGCTGCAGCCCAAGAGTGACGTATTTCATCCACAAACCTGTTGTGGTATTGGAATGCAACTCGTGCCTCAATCACTGGCTCTGAACCGGCGCCTCAATGTCTGCTTCTTTCACACTACCACTATTTCGTCCATTTACCTAAAATTTCTACAAAATATTCTAGCAGTGTTACAATACATTTTAATAGGGAATAGCTCAATGTGATTATCAACGTGTTAACTAAACTGGCTCCGTGTCACAGAGATGTGCTTCCTGAGCGAGTGTGATAGGGATAAAATAGAGGCCTTCCGAGTGGTGGGGAGCTGCTTTTGGAGAATTGCCACGTAAGATGGACGTGCTGCGTCAGTCGTGCAACTATGCTGGTTGGGATGGTCACGAGGACGTTCTCACGCCCGTAGATGCGGTTGTGGGTGCCACACAGCACAGTCGCCCGCCAACGTCATCGTATTGTAAGGGCAGCAGTGGCAGATCGTGCAGCTACAGCAGCACATGTAGGAGGGTCTATGAACTCCGAAATGGCAACATGGTTGCCAACTGGTTACCAGCAGCGGGTAGGCACATCTCTAGCCTAGCAATCATGCCACGGCACTGATGTGCGCGGTTCAATGCTGCCGGCAGAGGATGACTCGGAATGACGGGCCGTAGTGTTCAGAAATGAAGGCAGATTCTGCCCGCATGCAGGTGCTTCTTTCAGTAAATCTGTCCTCAGACAGGCATCAACTGGACATCCTCCATCTCTTTCTGTCCTGGGCTTCCTTCTTCATTTGCTTGTAACTTCTCCCTTTCGTCACATCTGTTAGCATACCAAACCTTCTTCTTCCATTACCTCTTTTTCCTTCTGGTGTTCCCGACATCAGGCAGTTCCTCTGTTACATGTCTCCTGCCCAAGATATTTTCTGTGTCATTACCAAGAAGTTCCTTTCCTCTTTTACCCTGCTCAACACCTCCTCATTTCTCATTCTGTCAATCCATTTTAAATGCCCCATTCTTCTACATAGTCACACTTCAAAACTTTATAAATATTTTTGGTCTTTCTTTCTGACTGTCCACGTTTCAGAACCATAACACACCATGCTCCACACAAAACATTTGGTGAACCTCTTCCGGAGATTAATGGGGATGCTCCTAGTTGCCCATAAATCTTTCACTCTCCCAAATACTTTCTTTCCCATGAAGATTCTGCGTCACACTACTTCCATTAGAAGTTATCAAGCTTCCCACATGAAGCATCCTCATTTTCTTCCATCTAGTGATATATTGATCGTGACGCCTTCTTTTCCAGTTTTCATCAATTTGGTGTTATCGGTGTTGTCTTTCATCCTGAATTCTTTCCCCGCCCTTAAAATATTTTCCGTCATTAGAGTTATCTCTTCTTCTGGGTTTGTTAGTACAGTCATATCATCTGCATACTTGATAGTTTTTGTTCTTTCTCCTTCTTATTCTTTTGCTTTTCCCAGCGTCTTATTGATTACTTTTTCAGAATGTGTAATAAAAAGTGCTGGTGATATACAACAACCCTCTCACACCTCTGTTAATAACAACCTCTTCAGTTCAACTATGCCAACCACTACTCTGTGTCTCACGTAGAGTTGTTTTATAAGCCTTCTATCCTTCCAGTAAATACCAGTGTATTTCTGAATCTTCAACGGCATAAAGTAGTGAATTCTGTCAAATGCTATTTCCCAGTCTGCTTTAGAGCACTGAAATAATTCAGTGCCAACAACTGAAAATTTGCGCTGGGCCAGGACCCGAACCCAGGTTTCCGTTTTTGGCCAGAGTTCGTCTTTGACATTAGACTGCTCGGACACGCCTTCCGTGAGCCTTAAATTCCCAGAATGTGCTATGGAAGTAGCGCCCATATGATCGCCATTCGGATTGCCGCATGAGTTCGAAATAAATATACAATATAGGTGGAACCATGTATGTTCTTGCGCACTTCTTTCTTTCTTTCTCTTTCTCTCTCTCACACACACACTTTCACCACACACACACACACACACACACACACACACACACACACACACACACACAACGAGGCAGGTGGCTCAGCAGTAGCACACCGGACTTGCATTCGAAAGGAGGTCGGCTCCAATCCGCCTCCGGTCTGCAGATTAAGTTTTCCTTGATTTCCGTAAATCACTCCAGTCAAACGTTGGGATGTATGCTTTCGAAAGTAACGGGCAATTCACTTCCCTTTCCTTAGGGGGAGTTGTACTGCTCTATCTTTGACGACTTTAAATTCCTTTTTCACAGGAACAGATGAGTATAGAAAGAGGATTTTTTCATTTATTTTCGTACGCTTTGTGACCATATTTCTCTACACTTACTTAAAAATAACATCTGAGAAAAAACATACTATTTTTCTAAACATATAAGTTTTGATGTAAATTTTTACAAGTTCAATTTCTTGAATTGTAAATATTACAGTAAATACTACTAAAGTAGAGCTACAGCATCATGGTGTTATCTACGTATTATGATAAATAATTCATTGTTGTAGATTGAGAAAAAGGGGCATTTACATTGAAAAGTGTCATTTTGAGAAAATTGAGTTTAAAGAAAAACTATTAATATCCAGCCTACTTACACATAAAAACATTTTAGAATCCTTCTGGCTAGTAGTTCTCATTTTCTCCTTCATTCTCCTCACCCATTGATACGCTGCTTTTCTTGTTCAAAAATGTTCAAATGTTTGTAATTCTATCGGACCAAACTGCGTGGTCATCAGTCCGTAGCTTACAAACTACTTAAACCCAGGTAAACTAACCTACGGACAAACACCCATGCCCCAGGGAGGACTCGAACCTCCATGGCGAGCAACCGCGCGCTCCGCAGCGAGACGCTTTAGACCGCACGTCTGCTCTCTTGGATCTGGCTTCTTTCGACATATCGTATGTTACACTCTCTACCTTATAATTCGCAGTTCGTAGAAGTCCATCATACTTTTAGTGGTGTTGTAACCTTTATGAATTCCAAGATTTTCTAGAACCTGTAGTCTTCCAGAACGACCACCATTAAAAGTATGAATAGTATCAAAACACAAAGTGTAAACCCTGACCTTTCAATAAATGTATTTTTGGGTATTCTTGAACATACAACATTGTCGTGTCAAATACAAACAAATTTACAATTACGTTTACGGCTAAGTACCACTAGTGTGCCGGCCGCGGTGGCCGAGTGGTCTGCACGGCCGCTGAGGTCGGGGGTTCGAATACCCCCTCGGGCAGGGATGTTTGTGCCGTCTTTAGTACAAGCTAGGTCATAAGTAGTTAACTCCCATAAGCTCTACAAACATTTGAACCACTAGTGAAAGCAACTTGTGAAACGGTCAATGCTCTACAAAACAAAAGAAACCCAAGCCTTCTAGACTATGTACTTCCAAAGAGAAATGCTAATATAATGGTTATGAATCCCTTTATAACATCTTTGTTTGCCATAGATCGCTTATTGATTTTACATTGATGACTAGTTTCAACTTGTTAAAGAGTCATTATCAAATCTTAATTGTCCAGGCATAGTAAGAAATATGTTTCAGATGAACCAACATCATAGTGGCAAGTTATAAATGGTATGCACATCATCTATCAAATATGCCTTTAGGTCATGTTGTTCTTGCTGTGATGACACACTACATGGACATTACCCAAAGGCATATTTGATAGATGAAAACAAGCCACGCTTGTGCTTCGTCTGTAGTAGCCATTCTGTCGGAGGGACGTAAAGCCGTAATCTCCCTGCCAGCTACTTTTTCTGATCACACAGTGTATCTGATTGGACATTCAGTGACTGGTGAGACGTACCTTCACGGTACGGAGCCCCTGAACGTGTCCGACCAACACGAGCAGCAGCAACGTGGGCGGCATAAGGCCAGTGGCACATGATTATGCAACGCGCCGACCGGAATAGGTTACCGGCACACGAGAGCTAACTACCAACACATGACGGATGCGTGCACGCGGGACTTACAGCTAACGCAATTAGAAAGAGCCGTTCTCCCTGACTCAGTTACTCAAATAATCCCTTTTCTCTTTTTCTCATACATCGCCACTATTCTGATATCGTAAAGGAATTATTCATTTAGAAATCTACATTATTTTTAATTGTCAGAATGTGCCGGGTGACCAAAAAGTCAGTATAAATTTGAAAACTTAATAAAACACGGAATAATGTAGATAGAGAGGTAAAATTTGACACACAAACTTGGAATGACATGGGGTTTTACTAGGGGAAAAAAAGACACCAAAAAGAAAGCCCTTCAAAAAATGTCCGGCAGATCGCACTGGACAGCAAAACGCCAGTGACTGCTACCGTGACGGGTGAGAGGTACGCCGATATGTTACAGAATCGCATCATCCCCGGCCTGGCTGATAAACACCTGCTGGAACGTACGATTTTTATGCAAGATGGCGCTCCACCCCATATCGCTAGACGCGTGAAAGACGTCTTGCGCGCGTCATTTGGTGATGATCGTGTGCTCAGCCGCCACTTTTGTCATGCTTGACCTTCCAGATCCCCAGACCTCAGTCCGTGCGATTATTGGCTTTGGGCTTACCTGAAGTCGCAAGTGTATCGTGATCGACCGAAATCGATAGGGATGCTGAAAGACAACATCCGACGCTAATGCCTCACCATAACTCCGGTCATGCTTTACAGTGCTGTTCACAACATTATTCCCCGACTACAGCTATTGTTGAGGAATGATGGTATACATATTGAGCATTACCTGTAAAGAACATGGTCTTTGCTTTGTCTTAATTTTTTTGCTAATGATTGCTTTTCTAATGAGATGAAGCGCGATCTGCCAGAAATTTTTTGAACTTATTTTTTCTTCTTCTTTTTAATAAAACCCCATGTCATTCCAAGCATGTGTGTCAATTTTTACCTCTCTATCTACATTATTCCGTGATTTATTAAGTTTTCAAATTTAAACTGATTTTTTTTTATCACCCGGTATGTCAACAAAGCTACATAAACTGCCAATGGTACATTAATTTGCTGCAGTTGCTTGGAAGGTAATAGATTCGTAGACAGATACGTACTTAAGGCATACAGTTATATTTCGAGATATCTTGCTGATTTAGTTGAGGAAATTTTTTCTAGACCCAATAAATCAGCATTCATTTTTAGCTAGTACTAAATTATTTGCCACACTAAAAACATTTACAACAAAGCATTGTAAGATTTTGAATATTTGGCTCTAACTCCTTTGGCGCATAAAGTCGAATCAAGTAATGAGGGCAGCGGAATTTAGAAGAGCCATGTGACAATATCCTGAAAACTAAACTCTAGTACTATAGCACTGTTTTTTAAAGAAAAAATACACAAGTAAGAGATATTATATAAAATCTTTAAACAATGGTACCCCAGAACAAGTATAGGCCCCGGATACGACATTCTAACTCCAGCAGGAATGGACTAGCCAGGTGTCTGTGAAAAGTCTAGTAGATATGAGAGCGAGGAAGGAATTAAAATTTGAGAAATTCTGCCGCAGTTCAGACTATTCCGGTATCATCGTTCTTAAGTTCTTAATGAAGAAAGAAACTCTCTTTTCAAAAGATAACTCTCAAATATTATCCAGCAGGTAGAACTACCGCAAAATTGTGCAAGAAAAGGTGGCCCGCAGAACCAGATAATTTTCTCAGTTTGATGCGGATTATACCACTACGCGAAACGAGTAGTCCCTGTAGCCTACTCCAGCCGAGTATTAAATGGCACGAAACGATTACTTCTACTGCATAAAGGAAAGCACACTTGCAGATGTAACTAGTCGTACCACATTTGTTGCAGTTATTTCTATTACACAATTTTTTTTACTTGTATTCCTTATTTTTGTGACTAACTTAATACGCACCAACAGAGATTCTGTTCGGAGCCAATCTCTTCATCTAACAACTAAGAACAACTCTTGCATCTAACGTCTTCAAGTATTTGTTGTATATCCTGTGTCTGTCTTCTCTCACACTTTCACTATATATGGCTCGGCGTAGTGCCTTGCTAGTTATCCTCAGACATCTCAACAAATGAACTTCATGAACTTACTTTTTCAAAAAGATTTACTCTCCTGGTTCGCTTGTAAATACATTCGGAACACTACTTTCAGCGAAATTGAATCGACGTCTTGAAATCACTGAGGGAATTTTTTTTAAACTGTTTACTGCTTAGATTACAATTTCGCTGAAACTCATAATCAGAATGCATTTACAAGCAATATATGAGAATAAAATGTCTTAAAGGAAGAAGTACATAAAGTTCACATTCTGAGATCACCGTCTTCATCAGACAATGTCAGGTAATCACCTTTCTAACAAATTTTCTATCATCATGTCGCTTCTTCTAGATGTTTCGTCCATTCTTACTTTATTTATGTTAGCGTATTTCTGTAACAAGACACCCGAAAAGGTTTGATAGTCTTCTTTTCCTACTTTCCTACATTGTTTGATTCATTTTCTTACAATAATGTGCTAAAGAGGTCTGTTTTGATAAATCTCTGTATCACATGAAAGCCCTTACTAGTAAAATTATTTGTCATGCAATGCTCCTTTTTCTTAGTTTTTTGTTCCTTTACTGTCCGTGTTCTATGGTCCATAAAGCGCTAACTGGCCTCCAAAGGAAATACATTTCTTCGTCTTGTTGGCGGTCATCAGTGGAGTTTACAAACATTAACAACTTAATAACTTGTATCCTTTTACTGGCAATATCGAGGTGTTACTTTACATCTGGAATGAATGCCATAACGAGCAGTTTTGTCTAGTGGATTCATTTGGAAAATTCGAACTACTACACCGTGAAGCGATTAGAGTACCCGCTAGACAGGTACGTTGTTTGGAATGCATGCACATCAGGTGGAAAGCAATTCAGATCGTTCGCATATTTCTGTGTATGATAGTGCAAGTGATAAGTACACGACAAATAATAATGCATCCATTAAAATTCGTCATTGTACAAATTATATGTACTGTCGAAGCGTCTGCTTATAACACTAGTGGCGTTACAAATGGGGCTAAGATAATTACATTTGTTATTAAAGTGTGCTGAATTGTTCAAATGTTTGTAAATCTAAGAGATTTAACTATGTTGGTCATCGGTCTCTAAGCTTACAAACTACTTAAACTAACTTATTCTAAGGACAACACAAACACCCATCCCGAGGAAGGACTCGAACCCCCGACGACGAACGGCCGCGCGCACCGCACCTGGGCGCCTTAGTGCACACAGCTATTCTGCCGCGGCTGCTGAATTGTATGTTTGTTTCTTCTTTTACTAAAATCGAATACAATTCACATCCTAGAAAGCTATTTCCCTTTTTCATAGGGTCGTCCTCGTTATCGAAGTACAACATTATATATCATTTTAAGACCATCACGGCATAGCAGTACTATGGCGGCTGCTTTTGCCTTTTTACGAAGTAATAAATATTTATCTTTATCAACAGAATTTGTAACTTTTAGCAGAGTTGATGTTAAGATATTGTATAATATAGTTCTTCGTTAAGCAGGAGGACGCTATGAAAGAGCTGATACAAATTGACTAATTCCAACGGCAAATGCCGCTCTTTCCGCTCGAGTTCTGATGTCGATGGTTAGTGCTGTGGAGACGCCTCGACAGTACGCATGATCTGTAAAATGAGTAATTTTAATGTGTTTATTTAAAATTATTTTATGTGTGACTTAGTTTATGCATCAAGCTTAAAGTCAGGCACTTCAGTAACTACACAAGTGTAACATCCTACCAGGTACGTGACTGTTACGTAAAATACGTTCAACAGCGTAATCTTTTACGCAACTATACAAATTGTACTTTCTTTCTTTCCCCAGAGACCAGAAGAACCGAAACGTTGGGCCGAAACCGGTATATAGTACAACTAATAAAATTAATGCAATTTTGCAAAATACTGTTCCATTTTTACTGAAGTAAGATCGCCTATTGCCTATTACGAGCAAATTAGAGAATAATTCTTCTCGGCGGAGATAATCTTTGCTATAAACGCGAGTAGGATAACATGTACAGAAATTAAAACAATTGAAAATGTCATAGGTCAGGTTCTTCCTCTTTAACCTTACTTTGACCTGGGGTAATTTTGCCTTTACCTTCACACTGAGCTGGATGAGAGGGTGTATTGCGGATGGTGGGTTTTTGGTACCTGACGTTAAGCAGGCATACTCAGTTCAGGTTCCATTTGTTTAATTATTGATGTTACAATCAAAGTCTGAAGGCCTAACAGGACAGTTCAGATAAATGATGCAAGGCAGGAGGTCAAGTTAAGAAAAGCGATTTCTGATAAGTTAATAAGGCTCCAAATTTAGCAAGCCAATTCTTTCAAATGTAAAGACACTACGAGCTCAGCAATTTAAGCAAGAGTGGAAAATTTTAAATGAAGAAGAGGAATATTAATTACACATGAGCCCTTCCATTTAAATGAAACAACTCGGCTTAATTATCAAAATCACTCTGAAGTAGGGCTCCAAGAATTAAACGAACACAGCCCTTTAAAAAATATAATTACCAAAACGCACTAAAGTCGAGCTCAAAAATTTTAAGTAAAGTCTGCTGGCAGCAGAAGACTGTGCTCAATGATACCAACAGGTAGAAGACCAATAAAACAACACGCATTAAAATTTACAAAAGAGTCCTGCTCTTTAAAGAAAAGAAAAGAGTTCAGCTTACTTATCAAAATCACACTGAGAGGGGGGGGGGGGCGTCTGGCTACTCGTTAATTTAATACAACGACACAGGTAAACAGATGAGTTGACTGAAACAGAATGGAGAGGAATAAGGTGCCCAACGGTCAACAAGAACTACAGCTCTGACACGAAGGGGCTTACACATACGGATATAACGCCAAATTACAACCGCGGGGTGGCGATGCCTCACGGAGGGAAAACATTCTGCAAGAAGAAAACAAAAAAGCTATACAACTTCCGCCCGTGCAGATGCGAGCTAGCAGAGGGACACAAACCAGGTAAATTCCGAAGTTACGATAACCAAGTTAATGTATGTAGAGTACTTGCTACTCAGAGAAAAGGGAAAAGAATAATTGAACCAAACTAAAAGTGCGGTATAACACATGAATAAACAACTAACGACGCACACATAGGCAACGACGGCCGCTGGGAAACGACCACCGATCCTGACAAATTCACACACACAAATTTGCGGAGCAGGTTTTATCAGTTACTTATATATTGTAACTTTTCAGGCTTTATATATGTTTATAAATCTATCGGACCATACTGCGTGGTCATTAGTCCGTAGCTTAAACTACTTAAACCTACGTAAACTAACCTAAGGAGAACACACACGCCCATGCCCCAGGGAGGACTAGAACCTCCGACGGCGAGCAACCGCGCGCTCCGCAGCGAGGCGCCTTAGACCACTCGGCTACTCCACCGCGGCTTTTCAAGCTTTCCCGGCGATCTAGTGACACGATGGGTAGTCAGGTATTGCGGCGGATGTCAGTGTCTACTATGCACAATATTTCAGCTACGCAACTCGTAACCTTCATCAGGTGAGACCTGATGAAGGTTACGAGTTACGTAGCTGAAATATTGTGCAGAGTAGACACTGACATCCGGCGCAATACCCGACTACCCATCACGTTACTTATTTAATTTTTATTCCACGACAAGTGCAGGCACCCTCGCGATGATGTAGGAGGAGGGTTGTCAACCAACGCCCGGAGATCCCAGATGAAAGGCGGCTGGAACGACGCATGGCGCAACCGGGGCTGAGTGCGGAGTACTCTGCCAGTTGTTGACAGCTCCGACGCTTGGCGAGGGACGGACGCGGTGTCGTACGGTCGCTAGGAACGCGAGATGAAGAAAACAGCCCTCTTCGAGCTGCTGTTATCACCTGACAGAAAAGGCCTCTCTGGGCCAACTTCAGCTCATGGCATGCATGGCTCCCCACGGACAGTCAAACCTAGAACAAGTTCGATGCACACGTCGGGCCCGGCCACAAACGGCATCTTAATCAAAATGACTCTGGCGATCTATCCACGGTATCAAACTCACTGCCTTATCTCTCTCCTATCCGCGTAGCTACTCACTCCAACCTGCCTCGGGCCGCCAGCGTCGCATCATCCGCGGCAAGGAAAACACACGCCAGAAGACAATCGACGCGCGATAGATCAAACAGCGTCACAAGCGGTGCAAGCACGGAGAGATCGATGGTACTGACGCCAGTAATTACATCAAGGACAGGGTCAACCGAAGAAACAGGAGCCGGGACGGCTCACTGGGGTTGGTACATTACTATGTATTTTGGCATGGTCACTTTAAGGGGAGGCCGGATGTGTTTCATGCAGTTACACCATTACTCCCTCCCGGAAGGACATACTGTATTATGTTCCCAACTGTTTACGTCTAGTATTATATATGTGATAGAGAGATACGTTTTTCTAAATAATTTACATATATGTGGCGTCTGTTCTCTCGGACATGTCACTTTTGAACCAGCAGTTATTATCTATTCATGTTCACGGAATGTATGACATTAACTGCGAATGGGTAAAGCTGAAAAGTGTACCCAGGCTGGATTCGAACCCAGGTGTCCTGCTTTCTAGGCAGTTTCCCTGACCTCTACACCATTGGAGACATAGCGATGACAACACCTGCACGCCATTACTCAAGTACATCTCCTGTCATATACAAAGTCTCATCCCCACCTTTGCCCAGTAGAACTAGTAAGGGCCCAGGAGTGCCTCCGCACTGAAGAAAAGATCATTGCCCGTCATCAATGTTCAAATATTTGTATAGCTTACGGGACTTAACTACGGGGTCATGAGTCCCTAAACTTACAAACTACTTATGAACTAATACTAAGGACGGCGCAAATATCCATTCCCGGGGGTGGGGGGGGATTCGAACCCCCGACCGTAGTGGCCGTGCAGACCGTGACTGGAGCGCCTCAGTCCCCTCGGCCACCGCGGCCGGCTGCCCGTCGTCAGTATTCACATAAATTACATAGATGAGGCTGTTCTTTCAGACAGGGTTGAGAATTTACGTCGCGGGAGGCGTATTTGAGTAATGCAGTGCACGTGTGATGATCGCTGTGTCCCCAGTGGTACAGAGGTCAGCGTAACTGCCTAGAAATCAGGAGACAGGGTTCCAATCCCGGCTGGGTACACATTCTCAGCTTTACCAATTCGCGGTTAATGTCATACATTCCGTGAATATGAGTTTCTCTAACTGTTTGCGAATCATATAACTGAGTCGTGGCGAGAATACCTGCCAGGTTTTCTCCTATCAGATGTATAAAACCAAAAACTGAAATCCAGACTGGCCGGAACACGAGGAATCCGGAGCCGCCCCACCTCCCCTTCCCGGCACTGCGCGCCTTAACGCGCTCGGCTACCCATGCGGGTGAGTGCGGTATCTGTGCAGTGCGGATTTTAATTTTGCCCGCCGCTTATCAGAGGCCCAGCGCCAGACAGCCGGAAGCGCGTATCACAGCACAGCGGCCGCCCCCTGCAGAAACTGGGCGACAGATAGCGCGCGGGCCGTCTGTCCGCGGCTAGCGCAGGCGCAGAACTCCACTGCTGCCGCCGTCTCAGCCAAGTCCAAACTGCCCAGATCGTTCCATTCCCACTGCGATGTACCTGTGTCTCACAAGGAAGAGCAGTCGCACAGGAGCCTAGGGCTCAAAACAATTAGTGGAGCAGTAGATATATCTAGGTTAGGAATGGTCCAAAATGGTTCGACGTCTTTCTGCCAGTTTTTCGGAGTGGAAACAACATTAAGCCAACCTAGATAGTGGTAATAACAGAAAGTAGTTGCAGAGGAGGTTGGTGTTGAACAGACATTTACCAGACGACGTACACAATAGTCGTGTGTAGTTGGCGAACGAACTAGTTCGGAAGAGCGTTCCCACAGGCGAACTACGCGAACTAGCTCGCAGATTCCTCGCCTCTTAGTTCGTCCGCTCCTTTTCCGAAGACTGACGGGGAACATCGAGAGGACGCGAGAGCGCGCACAATCGCGTGATTCCCTTCAGTTACCGTCATTTCGAGCTGAGATGCAGCTCAGCTGTAGTTTCATAGGCATTGCCGAAAAATACGGGTAATAGCACACGCATGGGCAACACTGATCATTATATAAAAAAGCTGATCATAACAAAAGAAAGAGTTCTTTTAGTAGCGGTAACAAAAGCCAAAAAGAGCGGACGAACTAAATAGAGCGACCTACTTCGCGTCCGAGCTGCGAACTAACAGGAGAGCTACCGGTCGCGAACTAAAATATGCGCGATCGGTCGCGAACTAAAATATGTGCGTTTACGTGATATCGTTAGCGGCTCAAGCAGCAAGCGCATGAAGCAGCTAGGTGGGGGAACTTCTCCCTCCACCTGCATGCGCAGCCCACACCGCTCTGCCGTCACTGAGAGCAGACGAATTAGTTCGTGGCTCTCCCGACCGCGAACTATTATGCGCAAGTCTACTACACAAGAGGTTGAATTCAGATAGTCTAGACCAGCAGGCCTGCTCAGCAATCTGATGGAGCGAGTTGGTTCGGGCTCGCGCCACAGCGAGTTGTGACGGGCAGTAAAGGGAAATAGGAATCTCAACACAGTAACTTCGCAATGGAGGATTATCGGGCAGTCTAATACTACGGCCACTAATATGTTCTATGCAGAAGTTACAGTTCTCGGTGGTTGAATAATCAATTCTGTGGCGAATTACTTGTAAGAAACTGATGTATAAAAGAGAAAATACAATCTATATATGCATGAATGACATTTCTGGCGAATGGAAGAGAAAATGCAATATATTTCATATTTTTATTGTTTTTGTACTGTGTATCACAAATGAAACAGTTGCAAACTGATAATACATTTAATTGCGTATTAATCACACTTGCCGATGCTCTATTTCAAAATAAGGCAAGAAAAGTTATTAAAATATAGGATATTATCAAATACACCTAAAAATATCTAAAAAAATTGCCAAGATGGGGGTTCGAACGTGGATCCACGGATTGACATTCAAATCTCTACACTCCTCAACCGACGATGGCGTTAGGAATGTCGTTCATATTTACGAGTACCGAAGCTACAGCATGAAAACACAAAAAAACCTTAATTACTCGTACGTCATTAACTTGTGTCCCCATATATATTAGTAAAAGAGTTAGTATAGTATTGAAAACGCGATATTCCATCATAAATCTGACTTTGAATTCTCAAAAACTACTGAGTTTCTAGCAAAACTCCGGAACGCGCGCCCTTTTGTATTCAATATAGTACATCTGTTAAAAATTCGATCGAAATCTTGGGACCTCCGCTTTCCGCTCTTCATCTTCGCATGGAAGGTATCGTAATACCGTTGTAACTTAAATTGTTTCGTTGCGTTAAGAATTTTGAAGCATTCTAAGCATTTTCAGACACTCGCATACAGTAAATGCAACTCAGCTGCAGCGCACACTCCTGGTAGCAACAGGACGCGCAATATCAACTCAAACAGTCCGAAATCGTCTTCAGGTATGTGTCCTCTACGTACCGAGTCCTGTGGTGTGTGTCGCATTAAAACCACTGTACTGTTTAGTTCGCATAAAGTGAACGTCAGGATTGGAGTCGTAAAGAAAGGATCCGGGTTCTGTTCACAGATGAGTCACGATTTTGTATTCAGCCGGACAGTCCTTGTTTCCTCATTCGGAGAGAACATATAATTGGACAATACCGCCTATGTGACGGAAACATCACCATACCATAGCGATGACCGAATGGTGTGGGCAGGCATCAGTATTGGCGGACGTATGGACCTCTATGTCGTTCTGAATTGCGTTTTCGTTACTCAGTGGTATGGAGACGAGAACCTTCGACCTGGTGCCATAGAAGTGGCTGATGACGCTTGCCCCACAGAGCTGCACTGTTGGATAATTTGCTTGAAGCTGAGGAAACTGAACGAATAGAGTGACCAGCTTGTACACCGGACTTAAACATCATTGAGCATGTCTGGGATGCACCTGGCAGGCGCATTGCGGCCAGCACCTCCCACAACGCTTGCAGAGTTGGCTATTACACTCATGGAAAAATGGCCAAATATCCGTCAAAGAAAATATTGACAACCTGATACTGTCCACGTCACGTAGGTGTGCAGCTACGCTTGCCGTCCGAGGTGATCAACACCATATTAGAGGGCAACGAGAATGACTTTTTCACCATTACGGTAGCCCCATAGTGCCTCGCTCTAAGTAAACGCCATGGAAACCTCAAATAAAGAGACAGAAAAATGTCCTACTGTATCACAAATTACAGGTTAAGCGATATTTGAATAAAATACGTTACCATAGGTATATTGTGTATGATACGTCACTTGATCTCAGTGTTTTGAGCAGGTACATTGTACCAGTCCGCCACACATATTGCCTATTTTTCTGGAGAGAATCAATACTTATCTCTTTGCAGCCAATTCCCCAGCATTGCCTGTACTTTTACAGTGCAACTTTTTAAAACATCGTTGGAGTAATATTCGTACGCGTCAAGTATTACAACTTTCTGGTAACTAACGAAGTCGCTTTCTTAAGTAGATCTACGCATATCCACTGCTGTCCGAAATTAATGCAACAAATCGCTTTTCTTCCCACATCGAATGCACGATGTAATCAAACTGTCAACAGATATTCGTACAATCAGGTTGTCCATGCAAAACAGCATTCAAGTCAGCGTACAACCATGCTAACGATCTCAGAGCACTACCAGACGGTGAAGTTTTTGCCCGGTAGTCTCACGTACACAATCGCTGGGTACACATGACAAATCAAATCTACAGAACTTAAGTGCTCTGGTTATCATCTCCTAGGCTTACAAACTACTTACAATAACACAAGGACAAAACTCACACACACACTTATACACATACTCATGGCCGGGACTCGAACCTCCGACGAGGAGCAATCGCACTCTCCGCTGCAAGGCGCCTTAGAGCTCTCGGCTACTTCACCACGGCACTCATTCACAGACGGTGCAGTACAGCACAGAGAAGGCGCCTACCAGACTTCCGCGATGGAGCGCAATGTAAAGAAAACATATCGTAATTAAAAAATGTAAGCGTTGTTCTGCTTCGTAGTAGGGTGTGCTACAGAAAATAACCAACAAATGATGCCACTGGTTTATTAATACCGCAGAAATAGTAATAGTTTTGGAAGTTTACGTAAATCACAGATTTAAACGATATACGTGGGTTGGAACTTAATAAGTGGCAACACTGCTGTGGAGACACTATGCAATGGAAACTACTATTATCGCTGATAGGACACGTTTTTGACATACCTACCTTACCTCCAAGCAAATGGATTAGCCCAGGCCGGCCGCGGTGGCCGAGGGGCTGAGGCGCTCCAGTCACGGTCTGCACGGCCACTACTGTCGGAGGTTCGAATCCCCCTCGGGCATGGATATTTGTGGTCCTTAGGATTAGCTAGTTGATAAGTAGTTTGTAAGTTTAGGAACTGATGACCCCGTAGTTGAGTCCCATAAGCTATACAAACATTTGAATATTTTTTGATTAGCCCGTCCCAAGCCATTGGCGTGCGCACAATTGAGGGAAAAACAGTCACTGAGCGAGCGGTCTGACGTAACAATGTCACTATGTTTTCGAAACAGGAACACCGAGGTTGGATCAAGATTGAATGTGACAGAGGTCGTACAGCATCACCTGCAACCACCTTTGCCAAAGAAGCGGCGACACTTTCTGTTCAATCCACCCATTATTTTGCACGACAATGCAAGGGCGCATACAGCGCAAGCTGGGGCTGCTCTGTTCGGTCAATGGTACTGACAAGTGCAATTGAAGGAACCACTTCGTGGCATTCGCTTCAGAACTGTTCTAGAGATTCGACAGGCAGTAAATCCGTTCCATTCTCACCATCAACAGAACAGGCTCTCCTAATGGTATACTACGTCTTCCACATCGCTGGCAACGGGTTCTACACAACGCTGGTGACTTCTTTGAAGGACAGTAACAGATGCAAACATTAACGCTTTTGTATCGGTGTTGAATAAATAGCTGCCACTACTTAAGTTCCAACCCTCATTAAACGCCAAAAACTTATCTTTACGAATAAAACCTAACATTGATCGGGATATATTGTTTCTCTTATTTTGTATTAAAACAATGAAATTTCCTTCCTTCTTTCGATACGTTATATATTCTGGTTAGTTATAATTAAGTTGATGGTGTTAAGAATGCTGGAGTATTCGTATATATCGCAGGACTCCTGAAATTCTACAGCCACTGTTAGACGTGTGGTAAGGGAATTGTCTCTCCATTGGTTAAGAGTTGAATAGATTTAGCGGCACATTTGACATTGGTTTCTGTACAAGATTCATAATGCGCACTAAATACTGAGCCAGGATAGGCTACAACACCGTGACTTTGAAATGGATGCATGTGGCCAGAGAAAATTCGTTGGACGGACGAGGCACATTTTACTGTGCACTGTACCGTGAATGCACAGAACTGCCGCATATGGGGTCTACTCCCCCCACGTTGTGCTGGAACATTCGTCTGGTAGCAGAATGTGGAACTATGGTGCTTCCCTTTTTTTTATCATTGCTTGCGCACTAGTTACTGAACATACCCACGAAGTGTCAGCGTCATACAATGAATACGGGCTCGCACTGCAGCACCCGGGCAACAACATGCCAGGCCATTTGTTAACTTTCGTTGCGATGTCCGGGCATAGGACAACAACATGAACATTGCGAGGAAAATTTAAGAAAAGATGAAAGTTCAGTGTCGGCCCTTCACAGCCTAACGTTCGTTCCTTTGTTTCGTACGTGGACCGCTTGTCTCCCCTGCTGCAACGCAGTGGACTCATTCAGCACACAGCAAGAGGAATCATTAGTCGATACGCAGCCTGCGTGGCTGCTACTCCTTTTTTGCTCTCTTTGTGTTCTGGTTCTGGAATATTCTCATCGTGGACCCTTATTTAGCGTTCTAGAGTAGCGAAAACTAAGCTTCAAAATTTGATGCAGTGATTGCAAAATCATCATATAGGAAACAGACCTACATCAGGAAAGTATCTATTTAATTCTGGCAGGAAGTTATGAGGGTAAAAAAAGAACAAAAGAAAAAAAAAGGAAAAAAAAGCATAGAACGGCAGCACTGAAATTTTGTCAATGCCAGGCGACACAAATAAGGTGTTTTGTGTAGAGATTAGCGAAGATGGAAACGAGATCTAAGAACGGAAAATTAAAACAAAGGAGCAATAGACGAGTTTTGTAGCATCATCAGTAATAAACTACTACATACAGAAAGGAGAAGGAAAAAACGAAAAACCATTTAGCGTTAGAGTGGTTGGAACTACGATGTCGACCGTGCCTTGTCAGCAGCGGAAATCAAAATTTTGTGGTAACCGAATAGCTTTATTCCTTGGTGTCACTATTTCGCGTATTATACTGAAAGAATAATTTTGTGGTCATTTGCTGCTGCTGCTGATAGAGAATTCAACTAAGTACCCTTGTTAAATGGAAATGCAGGGTACAGCTAGGAAATAAATTCTGAATACCAATAAATCCAATTACATTTCAAGAATTCGGATTTTCGTTACAATACATCGAATTTTGGCCACAGGCAGTAATAAATCAAATAATTATTACTTGAACGAGAATGCAAATATCGACAGAGATATGTTCGACGTATGAAAATTACTGAAAGAATCGTACACATTTTCTTTCTTATATTGAGACTTCGCAAAAAGTGAAAACATGTTGATTTCAAATATACAATAAAGTTTTACAGTACGTTTCAGAAGTTTCGATCGGAATCTTATAACTACCGAACGAAAGTCGCGTCCTACACATCACTTCGACAAAGAAACTATACATTCTTTAATTGCGGTAAATAAAATTCATATGAAAATTAGTCTCTTATATTGTTTTAAAATGAAAGAGACAAATTGGAATTACAGGATTTTAATGATAATAAGAAATACATTAAATATATTATCTTTTAATTGGGGTCGTCAGAGAACAAAAAGCGATCGAGACTATTTTTTTGCCCGCTGTATTAGAACATAACTTTCAGACATTACACTTCTGAGCAATGATTAAGTTACATACATTTATCGCTCACCGTTACTTTGCTACTGACAAACTAATGTTTGTTTACAAGGTATTTCTTTTGAAAAAATAGATTTGCCTTACATTTACAAACACGGATCTTTTCAAACGACAGTGGTTTTAGTAAATGATTCGCAGAAATTACATCGATATCCAGTGCAAGGGTTACAGGGATCGAAAGTAGAAAAGTACTTCTGAAAATACAATTAAGTTCTGCGTTGGCAAGTGTGATAACACATTGTTATTACTTGCAGCTATCCATCCTCACCTAAAGCTACAGTTATATTTATCATATAAACTACCTATCTTATACAGTTCAATGGTTTCTACAAACTTGATTCAGCTGCTCGTCTTAAGGGAATACGTATAATCGATGTCATTTTTTTAAGTTTCTCAATCTTGCCACGTGAACATTGGATCTTCTGTAGTCTTCCAGTTAACATTACGTCACAAGTAGAAATTTCAGCTGAGATTACTGTGGTTTTAAGTCTAGCACTGAAAATTCTTTCCCCTTACACTTTTTATAATTACTGTAATTTTTTTTTTTTTTTTTTTTTTTTTGCTTTAGGCTGCTTTGTTGTTTGCAGTCAATTCGATTTGTTATATTACCTATTTGATTAGAGTTAAAGTAATGAAGCCGTCGTTACACTTGCATTTTATTTATTTTATAAACAACAAAAGAAATGAAAGTTTTTTTGCGTTCTCTCGATATCATAGTTCCTGAATTGTACCACTATTACTAAATTTGTCACGATTTTTTCACTGTTTTGTATGATATGGGAATACCTTCCGTCTGCTATTAATTTATGTGTCATGAATCTCTGTGCTGCTACTGATTTCATTTCTTTGAATTTAAGCGACATTATATCTACTCTTCCATAGTTACTTTGGAAGGAACGGAGACTTGTCTTAGGAAGTCTTTAAGGGAATTACTGTTTTTTTTTTTTTTTTTACTTGATATATTTTGCGTTTATTTTTTATCCGATTGTTTAACATGGTAGTGAGCCTCCCTACAACGACCTCGCGTTATCTCTTGGACTCTCATTTCTTGTCGTCTGAGCTCAATGTTTTATTTATAGCATGGCATATGACAGCAGAATATATACAAATATACGTTAAAGACTGTAGAAGGGCTCATTTTCAGCACATGTGAGTGAACAATGATATATTATGACAAAAAGCATCGTGCTGAGGCCTCCAGCGTCAGGGGTTTGAATCCCCCATCGGGCATTGATATGTGTGTTGTCCTTAGGTTAGTTTAACTTAGTTGAAGTAGTTTGTAAGTCTAGGGACTTATGACCAAAGTAGTTTGGTCCCATAGAATTACAAACATTTGTACATTTGACAAAACACATGGAATTAGGACATGTAACGTGGGAGACAAGCTTTTGGCTATACATCAATGTCCAGATATTTAATACACTTCGTAGCCAGAGGTGTGGCTTGTATAAAGTCCTCAGCAGATCCACTATATGTTCTTATTGGGCACTCTCTTATGAAGTGGTCCAGCGTCTGCTCAGGTGCTCCACAATCACAACTTGGGCTGTCCACGAGTCCCCACTTATAAAGCATGGCTTGCGTCTTGTATGGCCGCTTCGAATGCAATTGAGCTTAGTCCAGTCATTTCTTGCGAAGGTGAACCCTTTTAGTTCTTTTGAGGGATTACTTATTTCTGACTGAATTCTCACACTCCTTTTTCCAGTTCTCTTTTAGGTTGAAGGTGACCTCTCCTCTTATATAACAGTTATTTCATATCTGCTTTCGTGATTTCAAACGGTAATTTGTCAAATTTTTATGAAATCTTGCATAGGTAAACATTTTCCTTGATTTGTTTATACTATTTTCCCATTTCTTTATCTGATGATTTTTGTCTTTTTAATTTTGGTGGATCTATATTAGCGATGAGGGAGAGCCATGGTGTTGGAGTAGACTTTACTGTGCCGGTGATTATCCGCACGGTTTCGTGGAGCTGCACGTCTACCTTGTAGGTGTGGTAGCTTCTCTCCCAGACCTGAGAACAGTATTCTGCAGTGGTGTAGACTATCGATGTTGCTGCTGTTCGCAGTGTGGATGGATCTGCACCCCAAGAACTTTCCGCCAGTTTTCTAACAATATTATTTCGTGTTTTTAGTCTCTGGCCAACATTTTAAGGTGCTATTTATAGGTGAGCGACCTATCAAGTGTAACGCCCAGATACTTAGAATGGAAGTTGTGTTTCGCTCTCTCTTGGTTAAATAACACTGACAGTTGTTGATTGGCTATTTTATTGCTGAGGTGAAATGCGCAAACTTCAGCCTTAGACGTATTTGGGCACAAATGCCACCCTCTGTAGTATTTGCTAAGGACTTCAAGGTCATCCTTTAGAGTCTTTGCATCTTGTTCGAGAGATTTGCTTTGCCCTGCTATGACCAAATCATCAGCGTATCCGAATTTTTGGATCATCGTGTAAGGCATATCGCTGGTATAGAGGTTGAATATTAATGGTGCCAATACTGAGCCTTAAGGTAATCCATTCCTGATCTTAAGGGATTTACTGTCCAGTCCACTTGTACTTTAAAATTGAGATTGGAAAGCATGTTTTTCAGGAGAGTCGTGAGTCGAAGGCATGGGATCACTTTCTTGATTTTCAGAATAACTCCATCCAGCCATACAGTATCGTAGGCAGCTGTTAAGTCTACAAATGCGATTGATGTTTTGACTCTTTGAAAGCCACTTCTATGTATGATGTCTGTACCTGCTCGCAACAGCTGCGATTGGTGCAGAGTTTGCCTGGAATGGTGGTGTCACTTCATCTATAGTCTTGTAGATACTGATGTATATGAGTCGTTCCAGCAATTTGAAGCTTATGCTGAGTAATGCTATTGGGCGATAACTCTATGGCTATTTGGCAGGTTTACCTAGTTTGAGTATTGCTACTGTATGCGCTGTTTTGAATTGCTATGGGAGCTTACCAGCGCTGAGTATGTCGTCGTAGAAGTCTCTTAGCCAGGTTCCTCCATTCTTAACAAGGTGTTTGATGAATTCTGGAAAGATCCCGTCCATGCCAGCGGCTTTCATAATTTTGAGGCTCCTAATGGCTTCTGCTATTTCATTCTCTGTAAAGCGGTCTGAGTAACAGGGATGAGGTTACAGATTTTTGTCCATTTCATCCAGCTCATTCTTTACTTCAGCTGCAGTTGCTTGGTCCATTTTCTGCTCTCTGTTTAATGTACTGTGCTATCTGTGATGCTCTTGATTCACTGATGGTTTTGGAGGAAGCAATTTCCTTAATAAAGACCACGCTTTTCTGCGGAGTGGGTAAAATTAATTTTTGATGTTAAAGTTTCCCATCTCTGTTTGCGTTTCTGGTTTTTGTTATTCCGACATTTGTTTTCCCTTTTCGCTGGCACCGTTCTGGCTGTGGTCTTGGTATGACTTTTCAGTGTGATAGTCCCTATAAATCATTTGTAGTTATCTACATTGGGATTGATCCAGTGTGTGTTGTCTTCGATTTCTTTGGTATATTGCAGCCAGTTTGCTTTTTGAAAGTTCCATCGTGGCTTTCCGATGTAATTTATTAGTGGGACTTCTATACCCAAGGTAACTATCATAGAACTGTGTTGGCTGTTCAGAAACTCTTTAGCACTCTCTTTGTGTGTGGTAGAGAGTTACTATTAGTGTCCTTGCTAACGATACGCAAGTCAGGAAGGAAGGAATCTTAGGGTTTAACGTCCCGTCGACAACATGGCCATTAGAGACGGGATACGCAAGTGAAGGTTGTTGTCTGTGTTCCATTTTGCAGACCGGAAAGTTTTCAAGTCCTTGGCATCTAGCTCGCATATAGATCTATCCACTGAGGTGGTTTTTCATCATTTTTATAATTTTTGTTGTAGCCTCAGTTAGTATGACGACCACTTCACCTATATATATATATATGCAGAGTTAGGTAAAGTTAGAAGTACCGGATTTATCCAGGTTGCGAGGGACTGCGGCGCTTCATTCACGGTCTAAACGGCCACTACGGTCGGGGGTTCGAATCCCCCCTCGGACAAGGATATTTGTGCCGTCCTTAGTTGTAGGTAGTTCATAAGGAGTTTGTAAGTTTAGGGACTGATGACCCCGTAGTTAAGTCCCATAAGCTCTACAAACATTTGAACATTTTTTATCAAGGTTGTATTGGGTGTTTTGGAAGTAGCCATTGTGAATATACCTCTAACTTCAATGGTTATCGTTTCAGTATCATCTTGGCGTTCTTCATAAATTATTCTATAGTGAGTGAGAGTGTTCCTGATGTATATAGCTGACTAGGTAGAAAAGATCATCAGAATAAAATGCGAGAACGCTGAGCTCGAATGCAGAAATTCAGATGTTTTTTTCTGCCTGCGCGTTATTCGAGAATGGAATGGTAGATGAATAGTATAAAGGTGGTTCGATGACACCTGTGCCAGGCACTTAAATGTGATTTGCAGAGTATCCCACGTAGATGTAGATGAATGTCCTTTTGGTCTGTCAGCATTCACCCATTATTGTAATGTCCATAGGACGTTATCTTCCGTTTCCTGTCTGGAATATACAGGGTGGCGCAGGGAAACGGGAAATTTCGAAATAATGTCATTTCCATGAATAAATTCATAAACTAGTAATTTTTTAACGAAATTGAATGTATTCAGTATGCCATTATTCAGTATGTCTTTATAATCAAAATGTCCAGTGTCTACTTTTTAAAAATGACATCGGAAAGATGTGCTCCCATTCGGCTTTCACACTCTAACAGCCTGTTATGAAAACTCTGGAATACGCAAATCTTGGGGAATGGCAGTGATTTCGTTTTCAATGTTCTTCTTCAGTTCATGGATTGTTGCAGGACGTGTACGGTTGATTTTAGCCAATGTCTGGCTACTAAGCTCCATACGTGACGCTGGGTCTCGTTCATGTAAGTGTTGCACATTCTGCAACTTATAGGGATGCAAGACTAATTCGTGCAGTATTCTTTGTAAGCTTCGTCGCTTAATGGCTAGCGAAGATGCATGCTGGCGAACGGAGCGGCGAGGACTTCTCTCGATTGCAGCTCTAGCAGCTGCAATGTTCTCTGGGGTACGTACCGTTGGAATGCCACCTGGAGGTTTCTTTTTCAAGGCAGATCCTGTTTCTTCAAAATTAGGCACCCACGTTGTAATCGCATGCGCAGTTGGGAGACGTCCATGACTTCCAAGCTGGTAATGCTGTCGAAATGTTCTCTGCGCGGCAGTCGCACTATCACCATTTTTGTAAAACGCTCTCACAGCTATTACACGTTCCGCACCAGTCCAATTCTCCATGATTTAGACAAAATTACTACTTGGTGCAAAAATTGGCAATTGACACTAAATAAAGGAAAGTGTGAAGTAATACACATGACCACTAAACGAAATCCGCTGAACTTCAATTACGCGATAAATCAGTCAAACCCTAAGGTCGTAAATTCTACCAAATACCTAGGAGCTACAATTACGAACAACTTTGACTGGAGAGAACACATAGAAAATATTGTGGGGAAGGCGAACCAAAGGTTACGTTTCATTGGCAGAACGCTTAGAAGATGCACCAACTCCACCAAAGAGACTGCCTACACCACACTTGTGCGGCCTCTCCTGGAGTACTGTTGAGAAGGGCAGCTCGTTTTGATTTATCACGTTACAGGGGGGAAAGCGTCACGGAAATGTTGCACGAATTGGGGTGGAAATCATTAAGTTATTCATTGCGGCGTGATCTGTTTGCGAAGTTTCAATCACCGACTTTTAGTTCTGAATGTGAAAATATTTTGCTAGCACCCACCTACTTAGGGAGACATAACCATCCCAATAAAATAAGAGAAATCAGATCGAAAACGGAAAGATATAGGTGTTCTTTCTTCCCGCGCGCTATTAGAGAATGGAACGGTAGAGAAAAGTTATGAAAGTGGTTAATGAACCCTCTGCCAGGCACTTAAATGTGATTTGCAGAGTATCTATGTAGATGTAGATGTAGATGTAGATGTAGATGTAGATTACTAAATGGCAATGCGTTCACATCAATTGTGCAAAGTTTCGAACATCTGCCGGCGCCACAGTGCTGCAAACTGTAACGTTCAAAATTTCCCGTTCGCCTGCGCCGCCCTGTATTATCTTATGTAGAATAAATATATCAGAGAAATGTGAGTTCCTTGTCCTAATATGTTCTGGTGTCTTATTCTTTCGAGGGGCTATAATCAGGAATTACGCATGACTTCCTAGTTCCAAATTTCGTGGCACAAGCATCATTGTAATCTGTGGAGGAAGCATACGACCCCATGTTTAGGGCAGAGTGTCGGGCGCGGTCGTCCGTCACCATTAGCGAATCTCTGGAAATAAATGAGACGCGGCGGGGCGGCGGTGATGGACGGCTGCGGCTGGCGGCTGGCGGGCCTTATCAGGACGCCACAGCAAATTGGGCGGCCAGCGACTGCGACCTCTGGGCAGGACGCCCCAGCTGCCCCAGCCGGGACATACGTCGATGCTGCCGCCTCTCACATCGAGAGCCTTGTCTCGCTATCACTCCACGCCGGATGTTATTGCCGATTTCGACAGGCGCCGCATGTCAAAACATTCTCCTCACTTATTTCGCCATTTCCTCGATGTGGTCTATGGATCGGACACACCGTACTGCAGTTGCGAGGAGCACAACTTTGCGTCATATATCGCTTCCTCTGACCAGGACGCAACGTCGGAACGTGCTTCCTCGTAACTTAGGGAAAGATACTGAACATTGTCGTATCGTGGGATCTGGTTTTGTATTCCTGTTGAAAGTCTTCTATACGTATCTGATATTAACTGGGGAGGTCATGTTTATAACAAACTAGCTGAAAAACCCGGCGTTGCCCGGTTATTTATTTATTTATTCGAACCTTGAGTTAGTACTTTTCCTATCCATTCTCCCTCTGTCCATCTCCTTTTTTCCAAAAAACATGTTACATTTATCAGAGAATATATAAGAAATCACAGGTAACAATGCACTCGTTTCGAAGAATGCAATCACGAAATACAACAATAATGATTCTAATAATATCACAAATCGATCACTTGATGTAATACGCGAAACGTCAAATCGATTTTTTTAAAGAGATGTATTAAAATAAATTTCTTTTTTACTGCTTTATTTATTTTTTTCTTATATTTCCTTATTCGTATGCTAATCCTTACAGAGAAAGAGCTGAAGACATTGTAGCACGCATAGACCAAAGATATGGTCTGTGGCATCACATTTCGCTGGATGTAACCTCCTTGGTAGAGTTTCAAATGTCATCTCTGGCCTTCATTCCGAATTTTTTTTATTTAAAAAAAAAAAAAAAAAAAAAAAAAAAAAATATATATATATATATATATATATATATATATATATATATATATATATATATAATTTGACGACTTTCAACCACCATATCTTCCACCCCCTTATAGCTATCGCCATCGAACTGCTATGGTGTACAACGAGAGACTTCGGACAACAATTACACACAGACCATTCGTTTACGTTCTGTAGTTTTCGCTGCAGAGCAGAATATTAACACACACACACGTAGAATTTTATATACACCGATAACTTTCCATCCCAATATACTCCACCCTTTCATCATTATCAACCCTCAAGCAACAACGCAACCAATAAAACCCTTTTCAAAGAGTAATTATTGTTCCGCATTTGGCGTTATATTCTTCAAATTACTAAATAACTATCAGATCGCTATAAAACCGTGCCTAAAACCCTCCTCAGGTATAAATTAGTAACTGTACAAATATTTAAGTCTCTGCGTCTTGTCGTGCGTACATGTAAGCGTACACCGAACAGACATTCACATTTATATATATATAGATAAATAGCTATCCGATCGCCGTAAAACCGTGCCTAAGGCCTTCCCTGGGTAGAAATTAGTAACTGTACAAATTTTTAGCTCTTTATGTCTTGCAGTTCAGACATGATAAACGTACACCGAACAGACATTCACATTTATAGATATAGATATCACTATCAAGATACTAATTCCTCTACTGAAAAACTGTCTTTGAGACATAATATCAATGTTTCCTTGTAAATTTACCTAAACCAGCCGCGGCAAGGTCGGATAAGCGGCAATGTCGGATAACACGGAAAATAATACAAATAACATAAAAGGTTTGTAAAATTTGTTTGAACACAGAAAACTTATCAAATACGTGAAGAAGAACTGAATATAACGATTAAATACATTAGACTGCACTCAAAGAAAAGTGATAAGATATCACGTTACACAAAAATTAAACTAAAGTAGGCCAAAAGAGTTGAAAATTTAATACAATACAAACCAAATTAGACTGAGTAGATATTTACTGACGTCCAGTTTCACTGGTTTTTTTCCCCTCTCTATTTTTAACCTATAAATCACGTAGTTTCTTAAGAAGTAAAACGTCAGTAGACGATGTTTCCTCCAGATACATATTTTGAAGTAGTTTCTTAGGCTTTTTGTCCTTCGTTGTGAGAAATCTTGCCGCACTTTCCTCCACTACACCCGCTTCGTCCTCGTCTTCTTCTTTTTCGTTTACCATGTTGACAATATCTTCATATGACACTTCAAATTCTTCATCTTGGATAATCCATTCATTTGCATCATCTTCTGAGGCGTCTTCACATCCCGAACTTTTCGTAACAATGAAAGCAAGATACTATTTTCGGGTGCAGTCTGTAGCTGTAGATTTTCATCATCTGGAGAATTTTCTTGATTTTGCTGAAGAAAAGTTTTCCAATTGTATTTTCACCAAAACTCTCCCAAGAGTGGGCCACATCTTAAGCTACGTCTTTCAAATTAACACGACAGAACTTCTCTACCATATCTTCTCCCTCGTCCATAGCATTAATTAAAGAGGAAAGCAAATTTCTGCGGTAGCGTCTCCTCTGTGTCTCTCAGGTCCCTTGCTCCACAGGCTGTGATAAATAAGTATCATTTGGAGGCAAAAACATATCCTTTATATCTTGATCTTGAAGTTCGTCCTCATTAGGATGACAAGTGGCATTGTCTAGAAGCAACAGTGTTTTGCGGAAAAAGTTGTTGGCTTTCAAAACCATTTTAGTTTATGGCACAAAGTCGTTAAAAAAACGTTATTTAAAAATGTCTAAGCTCATCCAAGCATTTTTGCGTACAGTCCGGGCACGGTGAAACGGTCTGAGAACAAGGAAGGTCGGATAACCGAAGTTCGGATAATCGAGACTCTACTGTACCTCAAGAAAACTTCCATAGATCTGAATCATTACACACAGTATAGATGAAACAATGGTTCGTGCTGGTTGCATACGGCTTGCGGCGAAATATGAGTCATTTTTAAAATATTTTTGACAAGTATAGGTGTAAATGGACTCTGTTCAGCTTGTAGCAATAATTATGATGAGAAATCTAATATGTGAATCTCTTTAATTGTATAAAACTGATTGCAAACGAAGTTACAAGTGTAATTTTCTGCAGACGTATTCATCTGTTGTAAATGATAATTGGTTTTATTGAACCTATTTTCGTGTAATTGCCTGTTGACTGGTAGAACCTGACCTCGGGGAATATCAGTTTGGATTAAGGAGGAATTTAGTAACACGGGAGGCAGTACTCATTTTACGGGTTGTCTTAGAAGGTAGATTAAGGAAAGGAAAATCTACATTTTTAGCTTTTGTAGATTTGGAGAAAGCTTTTGACAATGTTGATTGGAATACACTCTTTCAAATTCTGAAGTCAACAGGAGTAAAATACAGGGAAATGAGAGTTATTTACAACTTGTACAAAAGCCAGACCGCAGTTTTTAGACTCGAAGGGCATGAAAGGGACGGGAGTAAGAAAGGGTTTTAGCCTTTCTCCGAAGTTATTCAATTTGTGCATCGAGCAGGCGGTGAAGGAAAGCAAGGAAAAATTTGAAATAAGGATTACAGTTCAGGGCAAAGAAATAAAAACATTGCGTTTTGCTGATGAGATTGCAATTCTGTCAGAGACAGCAAAGAACCTGGAAGAGCAGTTGAATGAAATGGACAGTGTGTTGAAGAGAGCGTGTAAAATGAACATTAACAAGAGCAAAACAAAGATAATGGAATGCAGTCTTAGAAAGTCAGGCGATGCTGAACGAATTAGATTAGGTAACGAAACAATGTAGGTGGTGGATGAGTTTTGTTACTTGAGCAGTAAAATAACGTATGACGGTTGCTGTACAGAGGATATAAAATGGAGAATGGCAATGGGAAGAAAGGCATTTTTGAAAAAGAGAAATTTGCTAACATCAAATATTAATTTAAGTGTAAGGAAGTCTTTACTGAAGGCATTTGTGTGGAGCGTTGCCTTGTACGGGAGTGAAACATTGACGATAAACAGTGCTGGCAGGAAGAGAATAGAGGGTTTTGAAATGTGGTGCTACAGAAGAATGCTGAAGATTAGGTGGGTAGATCGCGCAAGTGATGAAGAGGTACTGATAAAAGAAATTTCTGGCATACCTTGACTAAAAGAATGGATCGATTGGTAGGACACATTCTTAGACATCGAGGAATCTTAAATTTAGCTTTGGAGGGAAGTGTGTGGGGTAACAGTCGCAGAGGGAGACCAAGAGACGCATATAGCAAGTAAATTCAAATGGATGTGGGTTGCCGTACTTACGAGGAGATGAAAAGGCTTGCTCAGGATAGAGTAGGCTGCAGAGCTGCATCAAACCATTCTCCGGAATGAAGTCCATAACAACAAGATTAAAATAACCAACTATCGTTTGATAAGTACAAAAGTCGGCAGCGAGAGTAGCATTTATCTGTAACTAACAGTGGTTTCAATAACAAGAAAACATAATTTTTTAAGTAGTTGCAAGCTGTAAGAGTTATTGAATCGTTACATAGCTGCCAAACATCGTCATTGTTTCAAACCAAAATTAAATCTGCAAGTCAAATTTAACAACCCACTTCACACATGATCAATGTGAGATTGCTGAAACTAGTAGCCTATTTTTTAAAAGAAAGTTTCAATTAATCATAAAAAAATTGTCAGCGAAAAAATCATGTACGCTGCAGTGCGTGTCGAAACCGGGATTCGAACCTGGGACCGTTGCCTTTCGCGGCAAAGCGCTCTTCCGTCTGAGCTATCCAGATACGCAATTTTAATCTGCCAGGAAGTTTCATATTAGCACTTACTCAGTTGCAGAGTGAAAACTTTCATTCTGGAAACATCTCTTAGACTGTGGCTAAGCCATGTCTCCACCATATCCTTTCTTCCAGGAGTGCTAGTTCTGCAAAGTTCGCAGGAGAACTGTGTAGTTTGGAAAGTAGGAGGCGAGGTACTGGCGGAAGTATAGTTATGAGGACGGACCTTGAAGCGTGCCGGGATAACTCAATCGCGAGAGCACTTTCCCACGAAAGGGAAAGGTCCCAGGTTCGATTCCCGGTTCCGGCGAACAATTTTAATCTACCAGGAAGTTTCAAGAATGTATACAATTTCTCAGCTATTAATTAGAATCAGTGTAATTCATGTTGATGCTGGTCTCGCCATACACTTCCAGTTGACATATGTATTCATATAGTTACACATAAATGCCCCGGTGGATGGCCGTGCGCTCTAAGGCGTCTTGCTGCGGAGCGCGCAATTGCTCGCCGTTGGGTGTTCAAGTTTTCCCTGTGACATGGGTGTGTGTGTTGTCCTTAGCATACGTTAGTTTAAGTAGTTTGTAAGCCTAGGGACATAACCGCAACAGTTCACTTAGATTTGCAAATTATCTTCTGTGTATTAAAAAAATGTAGGATTGAAAATGACATAATAAAGACATGATAAATTTCACAGCTATGTTCGTTTTAGAGACCGACACGCATTCTGTTACAGTGACAGTATTTTCACTATGATATAGATAACTGATTTTATGGTAATCAGAATTAACCAGAAACGGTAGCTACGTGAGCATTTCCACGAAGCGAAAAATATCGCTACTGCGCCGATACTAAAACCATGATGGAACTTATGATGAGATACGTGATACACTATAGAAGTACAATATAAAGGAACGTGTTCGTATATTGCGGCGCTTGCATCCTAATACGCTACTTTGTCAGCTTGCTAATAGCAGGCTATTTCGTCGGCTTACTGAGTGCTGTTTTCAGTAATAGGGTCATTGTTTACTCCCATGAAAGCTATGGAGGGGAATTAGTCGGTCGACTGCGACGAGTAATGCCTCGGATTTTCTGAGCTCAAAGCTTAGGCGCAGAGAGGGTGTAGCGCAGTACTTTCGTACTTTTAAAGGCACGCACGTAGGACAAAACACAAACTGGCAGTAGCTACCGTGATCATGAAACTTCTTTATGCAGTTTAGGTGTGAATGAAAGCTGTCATTCACTAAAGCGATACACCGTTTTTCTGCTCACTACATGCAACAGCTTTACCGCATGACGGTAACAGTTACTTGCATCACGATATAACGGCACTGAATAGTTTTTTCACTTTATTGGCTACGTGCCTCGCTAAATTTCCATGCCGTAGCTATCAGTTAATTTCAGTAACAAAACGAATCGCGAAGTGTAACTCAGCTTAGTGTGTAGGAGTAACAACCAATAATCATACCTGCCTCCACCGAATGCTGTATCAATGAAAACGGCACTGTGGGAAAGTTGCATCTTAGAAACATATCGGCTCTCATCCTTGATCTTCGCGTTACTGCTGTCACTAGTCGCATTATTATTTTGGTTTAATTTTCTCATTGCTTCACATTTCTTTCTCGCTCCGCGTTTTACTTATTTATTTATTATTATGGCGCTCACACGAAAACAGAAGCTACTGAAGTAGTACAAATGTGTTTCATTCAGGTGAAACACACAAACGCTATATTATTCCATTCTTAAGTCACAACATCAGATCAGTTAATACCAGTAGATATATCTACATTCTTCCCCGTCCCCTCCACTTTCCTCCCACATTCCATGCCATCTTTTCACTACTACTTCACACACAGACTTCTTTTCCTACGTCTGCAGCAGTAACGAATTTCTTTCTACGAGAGGAGGAACATGGGTAGATTGGTGTTAGTGGGCGTCGTACAACCTCAGTTCGTTCCATAGTTAAGATTAGTTTTGGGTCTGCGGTGAATAGCTGCGGTGAATAGCTGCAAATACACAAGAAGCAGTCCCGGACCAAAGCAAAGCTAAACAAAACCCACTATGCGTCTGTCTTATAGCAAGCGGCGAAGTGGTCAGCGTCTGTTCAGCACTGGTGCGGCCGTTATATTCTGGAACAAACGCTTCCAGTCTGACTTCACTCACTGAATCTTCTGAACCCCACCCATTACCAGGTACAAGCATCACAGAGCATTTCGATAATCACAACATGGCCCAAGTTGGTCAATCAACCGCCAGTATTACTGGCACAACTGGTCTTTCGGATTCCAATGTGAGTCACCAGAGAATGACGGAGTCGTCTGGCAAGGTCAAGACCGATATACATACTGTCTTTGAAACCCTTAACATACAAAACCATTTGCAGCCAAGTGAACTTCATAAGTTGGGTGATAAATTCAGCCCTGTGGAGAGGGGGGCAAAATTCTTGGAGCCCAAGCCTCATAAGGCCCCAAGTCAGATGTCAATCTCAGGCAGCCCCAGAGAAGTGTTATACGTCCTTTACTAAAATGTTCAAATGTTTGTATAGCTTATGGGACTTAACTACGGGGTCATCAGTCCCTAAGCTTACAAACTACTTATGAACTAACTAATACTAAGGACGGTACAAATATCCATGCCCGAGGGGGGATTCGAACCCCCGACCGTAGTGGCCGTGCAGACAGTGACTGGAGCGCCTCAGTCCCCTCGGCCACCGCTGCCGGCAGTCCTTTACTCTTCACAGTATTGATGACTTCGTATATAACATCAGCAGTTCAATGAGATTTTTCGCAGATGATGCTGTAGTTTATCGAGAAGTCTCAACACTGGAAAAGAACAACGAAATGCAGAATGGTCTGCAGCGTATTGACGCATGGTGTAGGAAATGGTAATTGACCCTGAACATACGAGTAAACAAGTGTAAAGTGCTGCGTTTACATAGAAAGAAAGATCCTTCATTATACAACTGTGCAATAGCAGGACACACAGTGGAAACAGGCACTTCTATAAAATATATGGGAGTAGACCTAAACGTAAGGGGCGATCTGAAGTAATACGAACGTATAAAATCAGTTGTGGTCAAGGCTGATGCCAGACTGAGACTCATTGGAAGAACCATCAGGAAGTGTGGTCTGCGAACAAAGGAAGTGGGTTACAAACTCCCGTTCGGCTGTCGCTTGAGTATTGCCCATCAGTATGGGTCCGTACCAGGCACGGTTAATAGAAAAAGAGACAGAATGCTTCGTTGCAGGCTCACTTAGTAAGCGTAAAAACGTCACAGAGATGATTAAGAAACTCCAGTGGCAGACGCTGCAAGAGAGGCGTTCTGTATCGCGGTTCGAACTTCTGTCAAAGTTCCGAGACCAAACGTTTCATGAAGAGTCGACCAATATATTACTTCCTCCTACGTATATCTCTCGAAGTGACCACAAGGTAAACTCAGAGAGATTAGGGACCACATAGAGGTATACAGGAATAATTTTTCCACGAACCATACGTGACAGGAATAGGATGCAGGAACAATGGTCCGCAAAATACCCATCGACACACACCATGAGGTACGTTGCGGAGTATGAACGTAGATGTAGAAGCGTCTCAGATGGAAAATATCAGAATGTAAAACATCAGACTGCCATTAAAAATGAATTTTGTATCTTATTGCGAGTAGCAGATGCAGAGGAAAGGGCGCGATATTCTTAAAGCACTCCATGTAGCCCAGTGAAGCAGAGCACAGCGTACGGCCCTGATGTAGTTGAATTACGTGTCAGCACAGGAAAGGCTGGTGCCTATCTGTGGCAGCCCTTCTAATGTTCAAATGCTTGTAGAGCTTATGGGACTTAACTACGGGGTCATCAGTTCCTAAAGTTATGAACTAGCTAATACTAAGGACGGCACAAATATTCATGCCTGATGTTTTGCCACGAGTCGCCGTCTGCCGTACCTCACATGCAGGTCGTAGTTCGCCGACTCGTGAATTACAAAAATGCGTAGGCCAACTTTAAATATATTGCTCATTTTTCTTAAATAGATATGGGCTCCCATATATTAAGTGGTTTTCCGCATCTTTGTTAAGCGCATTAATCTTTCAGAAATACCGTTTGCTAAGTTGCAAGCTTTCTTTCAATATTTCACCAGGAAATTCCACAGATAAAATTGATTCAGCGTGTGTTGTTCCTGTTGCATGCACGGATTACTCTACAGAAACCTTCCGCTGCTCGGTACAACAATTACAGGACCACGGCAGAATAGCTGTGCGCCAGAGCTACAGTGCGCGCGGCCGTTCGCCGTCGGAGGCTCGACTCCTGCCTCTGGGATGGATATTTGTGTTGTCCTTAGCTTAAGTTAGTGTAAGTAGTTTTTAAGCCTAGGGACTGATGACCATCGCAGTTAAGTCCCATAGATTTACAAACATTTGGCATGGAAGTAACTAAACAAATTAAGAGACTTAAAAACAATAAATCATGCGCAAAAGACTGTATAATTGCAGAACTACCAAATTCAGCTGTAGAAAACACTATGAAAGAGATCACTCAAGTTATAGGGCATATTGAGACATTACCTGAAGACTAGAAATCTGCCCAATTCATCCATTGCATTAAAAAGGAAATAGAACCGATGTTAATAATTACCGCGGAATCTCTCTTCTCCCGCTCACATACAAAATTCTCTTCCAATGTTTACTTGATGGTGTTCAAGAACAGTTGGAACCTTAAATTGGTAAATACCAAGCAGACTTTAGACTAAACAGATACTAATTCTTAGGCACCAAAGGATTTCTAGTAACAATATTATATACATACTTGTGCATTTTAAAAAGACTTAGGACTCAATTGATCGCGAATCCCTTTGACAAATTTTAAAGGAACATGGGTTAGATTATGAAACTAACACTGAATAAGAAAACTCTAACTGACATTAGCTCTAAAGTTAAATTCATGGGAGAAATTTCGAACCCGTTTGATATAAAGACTGGTGTAAGACAGGGAGATGGAATTCCGCATCACTGTTTAACTGTGTTATGGGAAAGATAATTACAGTATGGCGAGAGCAAAAGTCGAGTCAAAATATTGATCAATCAATCAAGTTAAGTGGGAGTAATAGTACAGTAGACTTCCTCGCCTTTGCAGATGATCTGGAACTTTACCTAGGGATGTTACGACAAAACAAATTGAAATTCTTAAAGCAGTTGCAGAAAAAGTATGACTACAAGTATCATTCGTAGTAACGTAATATATGACAAGCAGCAAACAAGCATCAAAGTTTTTTTTAACTCGAAATATGGAAAAACAAAAAGTGTTATTCAATTTAAATAATTTGGGGTATCGTACAAGAAAACGGTCTGGAAAAGTTGCGAAAATACCATGCTGTTAAAACTCGCCAACTGCATTCAGATGAACACAATTTTTTTAGGTATTAGGCGTAGTTGTGCCCAGTCTGGAACACAAATTCCGAATATCTAGGTTACTGTCGTAAAAGTTATCAGTTTCAGTTTTCATGAGCAATAAGGTGAAATGTTGTTTTTGTATATCTCTATTCCATTTTTTATGTAAAGGGCCGTAACCTTCAGAATTGTTTTTCTTTTTAAGTGATGTTCTACAGTGGTGATGTATTTGGAAAATTTTAAGGCCGATATTGCATAGCACACTCACAAATAAATACAATTTTTACCGATAAAGATTTAAAGAACTGTATTTGCTGCACTTTAACATATTTTTCATACAGAAATTTAACTGGTTTCAATTATTTGAGACATATGAAAGTAACAAAAAAAATTTTCAAATGTTTGTGTAGCTTATGGGACTACGGGGTCATCAGTCCCTAAACCTACAAACTACTTATGAACTAGCTAAGACTAAGGACGGCACAAATATCCATGCCCGAGGGGGGGATTCGAACCCCCGACCGTAGTGGCTGTGCAGACCGTGACTGGAGCGCCTCAGCCCCCTCGGCCACCACGACCGGCTGAAAGTAACATATCAGAGTGATTTAATATACATCATGCAAGTATTCTACTTTTAAGCTCCTAATATTTATGCCTTAAAGTAAGAATTTAATTGAGAGGTATATAACTTTGGAAAACATGAAGGATTATTCAGCAAAAATCGAAAGAAAAAATCTTAACATCCCTACACTTCTACTTATTCCCTGTTTTCTACCCAATATAAAGTCGCAAATGATCTGCGTTATGTTTGGCTTATGGCCAGCCACTCGACTATGAATTCCCAGTGTTCTCACTTCCCGCCTGTCATAGTAGTTGGAGTGGATCCTGGTGCAGTTCGGAATTCGTGTTTAATGGTCTGCATAGACGTCTGCCTATTACACTGTACGATCCTCTTCAACTGACAGGCGATCTCTTTCAGTCGGAATTGGCCTGAACGCATTCTTGCTGTACGTGTCCCTTCACGTTTCCACTTCACTATCACATGAGCAACAGTGGACCTAGAAATATTTAGCAGTGTGGAAACATCGCATATAGTTTTCTGACACAAGTGGCACGCAATCACCTGATCATGTTCGAAATCCGTGAGGAACATGGAGCGAACCGTTTCTGCTTTTCAAGATACGAGCATATGGAATAGGTTTACAGATTTGTTACTGGCTGAAATACTTCCTGCGAAACAGAACGCAGTACGTTGTTGTCATAGTCGAGTGTTCATCAAAGAGTGTAATAGGACCGCTATTGTTTTCTATTTGTATAAATGATCGGATGGACAGAGTAACTTGTAATTTGCGGCTGTTTTCTGATGATGCTGTGTTGTATGGGAGGGTGTCGTCTTTAATTGATTGTAACAGCACACAGGATGACTTAGACAAAATTTCAAGTTGGTGTGAAGAATGGCAGATAGCTCGAAATGTAGAAAAATGTAAGGTGATGCGCATAAGTAGGAAAAATCAATAGCCGGCCGGGGTGGCCGAGGGAACTAAGGCGCTCCAGTCACGGTCTGCACGGCCACTACGGTCGGGGGTTCGAATCCTCCCTCGGGCATGGATATTTGTGCCGTCCTAGTTCGTAAGTATTTCATAAGTAGTTTGTAAGTTTAGGGACTGATGACCCCGTAGTTATATCCCATAGACTACACAAACATTAGAACATTTGAAAAATCAATAATGTTCAAATACAGCAGTAGTAGCGAGACTTTTGATGCAGCCGCGTAACATTCCAGAACGATATGAAATGGAACGAACAAAATCAAATGTTCAAATGTTTGTAGAACTTATGGGACTTAACCACGGGGTCATCAGTCCCTAAATTTACAAACTACTTATGAACTAGCTAAGACTAAAGACAGCACAAATATCATGCCCAAGGGGGGGGGGGGGGCGATTCGAACCCCCGACCGTAGTGGCCGTGCAGACCGTGACTGGAGCGCCTCAGACCACTTGTCCACCAACGGCCGGCTGGAACGAACCGCTTTATTTGGAGGATTTTGGGAAGATGTACTTCATCCATAAACGCTTTTACGACCACGTCTTCAGTATTGCTCGAGTGTTTAGGACCCGCACCAGATCAGTTTAAAGGAAGACATAGAAGCAGTTCAGAGGCGGGCAGTTAGGTTCGTCACTGGTAGGTTCTACCAATGCGCAAATGTCACGGAAAATGCTCCGGGAACTCAAACGGGGATTGCTGGAGGAAAGACGAAGTTCTTTTCAAGAAATTCTGCTGAGGAAATTTAGAGGGCCGGAATTTGAAGCTGGATGTAGAACGATTTTCCTGCCGCCTACTTACATTTCGCGTGAAGGTCACAAAGACAGAAGAAATTAGGGTTCGTACAGAGACGTATAAACATACTTTTCTTCCTCGTTCTATTTGGGAGTGAAATAGGAAAGGAAATGCTAGTAGTGGTACAGTGTACCCTCCGCCACGCACTTTACGGTAGATTACGAAGTATATATGTAGATGTCTACGGACGACTGATGTGGTTGAAATGGAGTTCCTGTCAGTAGGTGCCAGCACAATGCACGTAATATGAAAAACATATGTTTAATATTCATAGAATATATGACATCAACTGCGATTGGGCAAAGCTGAAAATGTGTACCCAGCCGGGATTCGAACCCGGGTCTCCTGCTTTCTAGGCAGTTGCGTTGACCCCTACACCACTGGGGACACAGTGATCAGCGCACCTGCAAGGACTACCTAAGCACGCCTCCCGTCAGATACAAATTCCCAGCTTCGCCCTGCCCACAGTACTCAAACTCGTAGTTTAACTAATTCCCGTAAGAGTAAGGGCTTCAAACTTTGCTCACCCCTCCACACTAACGATAGGATCATTGCCCGTCACCGGCATATTATATATATACATGTGGCGTCTGTTACGAGAGAACAGACGTCACTTTATGAAGTGTTAGTGGGGAGGGGTGGGCAAAGTTTGAAGCCCTTACTCTTACGGGAATTAGTTAAACTACGAGTTTGAGTACTGTGTGCAGGGCGAAGCTGGGAATTTGTATCTGACGGGAGGCGTGCTTAGGTAGTCCTTGCAAGTGCGGTGATCACTGTGTCCCCAGTGGTCTAGGGGAGCCGGGCGCCGTGGCTCAGCGCTCCCGGTCAGAGGACCCAACGCCCTCTGCAATAAAAAAGCTGCGACAAGACCACAACGAACAGCAACGAACAGACACGATCAGCGTCCGCAACGAACAGAACTACCCATAGAGTAGGAAAAAAAGGGGGGGGGGGGTCAACGCAACTGCCTAGAAAGCAGGAGACCCGGGTTCGAATCCCGGCTGGGTACACATTTTCAGCTTTGCCCGATCGCAGTTGATGTCATATATTCTATGAATATTAAATAATAACAACTGCAGGATCAGAAGTGACGTCTGTTCTCTCGCAACAGACGCCACATGTATATAAAAACATATGTTTTTGGGGGTGTCTGGATAGTTTTGATGAAACAGTGGTAAAATGGCTACTCCATTTACGTTTGCTGTGGTACAGGGGCTCTCCGGTCTGTTGCCGAGCGACACCAGGGACGCACCCCGGCGGTGGGTGCGAGCTATTTGTTGAGCAAGGTCGGCGGGTGCAGTGGGCGGCGGCAGCGGCGGCCTTGGAGCGTCGCCATCCGGCGGCAGAGGAGTCCGCGACTGCTTCCGCGTCCTCGAGCGCTAGCGGCGACCGAGGCCGGCCTATCGTCGACCACAGGCGGCTGGACCAACGCGGAAGGCGGCCGCAGATACGGCGACAGCGAGGCGCCAGGCGCCAGGCGCCGCGACGCTCCGGCCGCACGCACCGGCCACACTAGCTACACAAAGGCTGGCGACGTGTCACCAACACACTTGCCCGACACCACAAGGGTACGGCCTCCAGCTTCCGCACGCAATGCTGTACCGCTCAGCACAAAGGGCACACGAGTTAATCACTCTGGACAATATGTCTCTACCATCCACACCCTCCACCCCTCCCCAGGTAAAGGAGACTACTGCATAAGCACTCTGCAGCTCAACACTTGGCCCAACAGAGGTTTCATCGAACAATCAAATAATAAATAAAATAAAAAGTTAAACCGAGCGAGATGGCGCAGTGGTAACGCACTGGACTCGCATTCGGGAGGATGGTGGTTCAAATCCACCTCCGGCTATCCAGATTTAGGTTTTCCGTGATTTCCCTAAATCACTCCAGGCATATGCCGGGATGGTTCCTTTCAAAGGGCACGGCCGATTTCCTTCCCCATCCTCACCCAAAAAACTCCGAGCGTTAGCTCCGTTTCTAATGGCCAAGCTGTCGACGGGACGTTAAACCCTAAGCATCCATAAAAAGTTACATCTACATACATACTCCGCAATCCAGTGCGAGGAGGAGGGTACACTAATGTTCAAATGTTTGTACAGCTTATGGGACTTAACTACGGGGTCATCAGTCCCTAAACTTACAAACTAGTTATGAACTACTTACGAACTAGGACGGCACAAATATCCATGCCCGAGGGGGGATTCGAATCCCCGACCGTAGTGGCCGTGCAGACCGTGACTGGAGCGCCTCAGTCCCCTCGGCCACCGCGGCCGGCGAGGGTACACTGTACCAGTACTAGGCATTTCGTTCCCTATTTCCACTCCCAAGTAGAACGCTGGAAAAAAAGAATATCTGCTTGCGTCTGTACGAGCCCTAATTTCTCTTATCTCGTCTTTGTGATCATTACGCGAAATGTAAGTAGGCGGCAGGAAGATCGTTCTACACTCAGATTCAAATTATGGCTCTCTAAATTTCCTCAACGGAATTTCTCGAAAACAACGTCGTCTTTCCTCCAGCTATTCCCATTTGAGATTGCGGAGCATTTCTGTGACGCGCATTGGTCGAACCTACCAGTAACGAACCTAGCTGCTCACCTCTGAACTGCTTCCTCGTCTTCCTTCTCAAACACTCGAGCAACACTCACGACGTTGTCGTACAAGCGTTTTATACGCGGCTTCCTTTACAGATGAAGTACATCTTCCCAAAATTCTCCCAATAAAATGAAGTCGGCTGTCCGCCTTACTCACATCTGTCCTTACATGATCGTTCCATTTCATATCGCTCTGCAGTGTTACGCCTAGATGTTTGAACGACGCGACAGCATAAAGACACTCACTACTTATGCTGTAATCGAACATTATTGGATTGTTTTTCCTATCCATGCGCATCACCATACATTTTTCTACATTTAGAGCTAGCTGCCATTCTTTACACCAACTATAACTTTTGCCTGAGTCATCCTGTATGTTATTGCAGTCAATTTATGATGACATCCTCCCATACATCACAGCATCATCCGCAAACAGCCGCAAATTCCAACTTACTCTGTCCAGCAGATCATATATATAGATAGAAAATAGTAACCGTCATATCACACTCCACTGCGGCTCGTGTGACTATACACTCGTCTGTAATGAACACTCGCCGTCGAGAAGAACTTACTGTATTTTGTTACTTAGGAAGTCTTCCAATCTATGAAAATTCCGTATCCTCCTATTTCGTTAGCAGTCTGTAGTGTGGAACCGCGTTTTGAAATCAAGAAAAACACAATCTGCCTCTTCCCGTACATCCATGGCTCACAAGATGTTTAAATGTTTGTAAAACTATCGGAACAAACTGCGTTGTCATGAGTCCGTAGCTTACAAAATACTTAAAGTAAACTAACCTAAGGACAACAAACATACCCGTGCCCTGTGGAGGACTCGAGCCTCTGACGGTGAGCAACCACGCGCTCCGCAGCGAGGCGCCTTCGACCGCTCGGCTACTACACCGCGTCCTCGCAAGATTTCATGTGAGAAACGGGCAAGCTGAGGTACACAAGAACCATGCTGATTCATAGAAATAAGCTTTTCCGTCTCAAGAAAATTTACTATAATTTATTATATACCACATATATAGTGGTTAAGCCACGTCACACAAATTGAATTTTAATTTACAAAACGTATCTAGTTTCAATGAACTCTGTCATCATCAAGCGCAATTTTTGCAATTTTTGCTTACGTTTGATAATGATGACAGAGTTCATTGAAACTAGTTACGTTTTGTAAATTAAAATTCAATTTGTGTGACGTGGCTTAACCACTATATATGTGGAATGTAATAAATTATTAATTAGTTACACACTCCTTACTACAATGTCATATAACATAAAATTTACTATATTTTAACTGAGAATATGCTCCAAACTCTTCAGGACTCTGATGTCAACGATATTGGCCTGTAATAATGTGGGTCAGTTCCTGTACTTTTCTTATAAACGGGAGTCACCTGTGCTTTTTTCCAATCACTAGGAAATTTGCGCTGAGTTAAAGATTCGCGATAAATGCAAGCTAAGTAAAGGGCCAATGCCGCGTAATACTCTTTGTAAAACTCGACTGGTATTCTATTCGGACCAGGAGACGTTTTTGTATTTAGCTCTCTCAGCTGCATCTCTACACCGGAAATAGCTATTACTACGTCCTCCACTTGGGAGTTCGTGCGTTGATCAAATGATAGTATAGTTGCGCGGTCCTCCTGCGTGAAACATTTCTTAAAGGATAAATTTAGAAGTTCAGCTTTCCGTTTGCTTTCTTCTATTACTGCCCCGGAATGATCAACGAGTGACTGGATATAAAAAATATCTAAGCACAGGTTGCCTAACAACGCTTCAAAAACTCTGCACCACCGGTTTCGGCAGATCTTTTTACGCAATGTCACGCAGTGGCTGGTTGTTTAATAAGCATGACTTCAGCTCAGCGATGAAAAAAATCCACAAATCTAAGCGGTACATTGAACGATAGTCACGTCAGAATAAATAACAGTGCAATTATAATAAATTTACAAGTTTTATAATGCTCCGTAATGAGACAAGGTGCTACATGTTAGCAGTTCGAAGGTCGGCAGGTTTGGCTTCTAGTTGCTGCCTCTTTCTTTTTTGGCGCCAAACGAACCTTCTAGATTCGTCGCTGGTATTTTGTTTATACAAAATTACAGTGAAAGAAATACTAAATTGGTTCAAATGAAAGCTTATTAACATAAAAGTGTTACACTGAAATTACCCTATTATCTAATGTTTACTTTCACGCTATTATCTAATGTTTACTTTCATAAATATTAATAAATGAAATGTAGGAATGGTAGCACCGCGAGGGGAGGCGGCAGCCAATCAGATCACGTCTATGCTACGCTGCCGTGTCTTCTTACGGTCCATATGTGATCTGTGTCATCTGTTATGTTTTTCCCACCCCATCCATCGATTACATCATGCTACTTTGCCTAATGCGAGCCTGTTACTTGCCTTCTAGAAAATTTACAAGTCTAAAGTAACAACTCTGAATACTACTATTAAACCAATAAAGATATAAAACCATACTTATCACAGGATATGTGTGCAGCTCGAACGGGTTCCCGAGCCAATGCAGCCCTTCTTCCTATTTTTCCAGGTTGGATTACTTCTCCCAGTTCCCATCTTTCCCGTCCTAATTTCACCACGCTCATTTCCCCTCTCTAGGTATTTCCCTTTAAGACGTCCTGGCTATTTTTGTGGTTTCGATTATGCTTTTAGCAATTTTGGTCTCATTGCTGCTTTTCTCCGTTTCTGGCCAAGTTCGGTCCCACTTGGGGTTTGACCGCCTTCTTAAAATTACAGCTGACAGTGTGAGCCATTTGGGGTGCTTCCGCTACAGCATGGTTCCCCATCCCTTTTCACTGTAGCCCTCTGCCCCCGCTAGGTCCCCAGCCCGTGTAGCCTGTCAGTGTGGGGGGAACTGCCATGCACGTATCTGCCTAAGACCCCTGGCAACACAGGTATCACACTACCGGTACCTGCACTGTTACCTCCCCATTCAGGCCAAAGACTCGATGCCCATCCCTCTAGGGTATCAGGACTCCCAGCAACGGCCATCGTGCCGGGTGGACTTTGCTATGACTAGATGGCACCCAGGGGGAGAGCCCCTGATCGGAGTGGTTGGTACCAGGACGGACATTTCGCAACATAAAAGTGTGTGAAATTAAAAAAATAGACATACTACGGCCGTCTATGAAGAAAGGAATGCAGCTTTTAATGTGGTTACATCAGATAGCTACCCCTTGGAAGGAAGGCCAGGCACTTTGGGATGAAACACTTTCTGTGCTACCTGGTCTGCAGCAGCACAGACGGAGGTACGTCTCCAGCCACCAACCTACTGTTTCTTGTACAACAGATCGAGGACAAGTTTAATGAAGTTGCCTTGACGAATAGGAAACGCTCTGGCTCCTTACTTATCAAAACAGAATCTGTTGCCCAGTCTGCTGCTCTGTGCGCCTGCAACCATCTTGGCGACGTTCCGGTGTCTTGAACTCCTAACCAGACTTTAAATATGGTTATTTTTCATCGTGACGTACTGCTTCATACTGGTGAAGAACTTCGTGCCAATCTGGAATGGCGAAGTGTCCATCTACCGTGCTCTGAGAGGCCCCAATTACATTGATACCGGTGCCTTTATCATGGACTTCGAGAGGGATACACTCCCACAGAAGGTCAAAGTAATGATTTACAAATGTGACGTAAAGTCCAACTCCCATGCGATGTTTTCAATGTATGCGGTTGGGGCTCAAGTCTTCTCGCTGTACGGCGAGCTCTGTACGTTGTGAATTCGGATGCCCACTCTATGAGTGGATCCCCTATGTTGCACCTTCTGTGTGTGTGTGTTTGCGTGTGTGTGTGTGTCAAATGTCATCAACATTCGCTCCCCAGATTGTCCAGTGTATAAAAAGGAGAAGAAGATGCAAAAGTCCCTTGTACGCTTTATGTACCTCTTCCTTTTTTTTCCATCCGTAATATGTCTAATGCGATTACTCGAGCCATTAGCATTGCTGTTCTCCAGTCCACACGCCCTCCTAGCCGCCGCCCTGTGCCGTGGTGAAATCCAATTATTGCCGCAGCATTTAGAGAACGCCGTCGAGCCTTGCAACATCTTCAGCGCCCCCGTCCCACTCTGGTCTTATCAACTTTAACCGTCTTCGTGCTGAAGCTCATTATATGAAAAAGAGTAAGTCGGCGTGGTGGGAGTCTTTTTTCTCTACCTTCGGCGCTTCTGTACTCTTGGGTGTGGGCTATATTCCGATCCATCCAAGGTTGCCAGCGGACATCTTCAATCCATAGCCTTGCCCTGGCCTTAGCCTGTACAGACCTGTCTGTTCTCGCAGAGCATCTCACGGCCCACTTTGCGAAGGCATCGGCGACGGCTTCCTACACGGCGGCCTATCTTCCCAAGGAACAACATGCCAAACCTCTCACCAGGAGGAACCTTATAACGAACCCTTTATTGCCTATGAAGTACATCTGGCCTTTTTCTTTTTCATGATTCAGCACCTAACCCAGACGCCATCCATAACCAACTGCTCCAACACCTCAATTCTCCACAACGACACTATCTCCTCCAGGGATTTACCCATATTTGACTTCAAGGGATTTTGCCCTCTCGGTAGACATATTGTGGTTCCTATCATTAAGCCTGGCAAGGATCCATTATCTCTGGACAGTTACCGACCGATTAGCATGACAAACGTACCCTTTAAATTGCTTGAAAAGATGGTTGCCTGTATATTTTGCTGGGTTATCGAATCACGGGGACTTATGTTACCCTAACAGTGTGCGTACAGGGACAATCCACGGTAGACCATCTACTTAGACCGGAAACGGCAATTAGTCATTCTCTAAACATAAACATCTTGTCACAGTTTTCTTCGATATACGTAAGGCGTGCGACACCTCTTGGCGTCATCATATTGTACTTTCCCTTTGAGGCCCAAGAGGCTCCTTACAATTTTTATTAGTAAGTTTTTATCCCACCGCTTTTTCATTGTTAAAGTCGGCTCTACACTCAGCTCCCCACCAATCCATGAGAACGGCATTTCACAGGGATCTGTTAAGATTTATACCAATCGCCACCAATGCGATGGTGAGCTCTGTTGGGCCGCTGGTCACTTCTGCGCTGTGTGACGACGACTTTTGCATATGGTACAGCTCCCACTCGGTAGCCTCGGCTGAACGCCAGCTGCAAGACGCAATTCAGCGAGTTTCTACATGGGCGCTCTCCCTTGGTTTTCAGTTATCCCCTCCCAAAACTATGGCAATGCAATTTTGTCGTCACACTACAGTGACGCTGAAGCGATAGCTCCTTACGTAACAGTCATATACAACCGCTCTCTCATAGAAGGATCTGTACCAAAAGATTGGAAAGTTGCACAGGTCACACCTATATTCAAGAAAGGCAGTAGGAGTAACCCACTAAACTACAGGCCTATTTTATTGACGTCAATTTGCAGCATGGTTTTGGAACATATCCTGTATTCAAATATTATGAATTATCTCGAACAGAACGATCTATTGACCCAAGGTCAACACGGATTTAGAAAATATCGTTCATGCGGAACACAACTAGCTCTTTATTCAAACGAAGTGATGGGTGCTATCGACAAGGGTTCGCAAATCGATTCCGTATTTCTTGATTTCCAGAAAGCTTTTGACACCGTACCTCACAAACGGCTTTTAATCAAATTGCGTGGTTATGGTATATCGCCCCACATTTGCGATTGGATAGGGGATTTCTTGTCAGAGAGGACACAGTTCGTAGTAATCGATGGTAAGGCATCGACTAAAACAGAGGTGATATCGGGCGTTCCACAGGGTAGTGTTATTGGTCCTCTACTGTTCCTTATTTACAAAAACGATTTAGGGGAAAATCTAGTAGCTCTCTTAGGTTGTTTGCAGATGACACCGTCATTTACCGCCTAGTAAAATCATCTGAAGATCAAAACCAACTGCAGAACGATCTGAATAAGATATCAGTATGGTGTAAAAATTGGCAATTGACTCTAAATAATGAGAAAGGTGAAGTCGTTCACATCAGTACGAAAATCAATCAAATGTGAAGGCCGTTGTATTGGCAGAACGCTTAAAACATGCAACAGAACTACAAAGGAAACTGCATACACTACGCTTCTCCGTCCATTTTTGGAGTATTGCAGCCCAGTGTGGGATCCTTATCAGGTGGGTTTGACGGAGGACATCGAAAGAGTCCAAAGAAGGGCAGCTGGTTTCGTATTGTCACGATACAGGGGAGACAGCGTTACGGAAATGATACAGGATCAGGGATGGGAATCATTACAACAACGGCGCTTATCGCTGCGGCGTGCGCTACTTGCGAAACTCCAACCGCCAATATTCTCCTCCGAATGCGAAAATATATTGTTGGCTCCCACTTACATAGGTAGAAATGATTATCAGAATAAAATACGAGAAATCAGAGCTCGAACAGAGAGATTCAGGTGTTCTTTCTTCCCGCGCGCTATTCGAGAATGGAAAAGGAGATAAAATAGTATAATTGTGGTTCGATGAACCCTCTGCCAGGCACTTAAATGTGATTTGCAGAGTATCCCATGTAGATATGTAGATGTAGATGTACAGTTACCCTGATCCAGAACTTTTCTTGGGGGCACAGCACCATTTTTTGGGCATCCATTTCGATAAAAATAGCTAATCCGTTTGCCCCATATTCACCACCTGAAGTTTAGCTGCACGTAGAAGCTTAATACCCTCTGTTTTCTTCTGTACTCATACTGGGTTTCGGATCTTGCAACTCTCCATGTCTATCGGCCATTGATTTAGTCCCTATTAGATTATAGGTGCCAGTTTTATGGCTTGGCAGCTACTTCTGCACTGAAGCTGTTAGACCCAATCTGCCATTGTTGTGTCCGCTCGGTTATGAGTGAAAATTCATTGAAATGCTAAATCAATGTTAATTGACAGGAGTGTAGCGAAACATATTATAATACTTCCAAAAACTAATGTCTTGGAATATTAGTAATGCCTAAAAACGTCGTTGGATTAACCATGAAAGAAATTGAAGCCAAAATAGCAAATACTAACCTAATGTAAATAAAGCACCAAGAAATACGGAATTGATTTTGTGCATATCTTACCTGAAGACTCTCCCGTTACAAATGAACTAAAAACACAGCCTGTTGTATTCGCCGTATACATCTGCTGGTCATGTTAACAACTTTGTTGCTCATGGACGTATGCCAGCTGTTGTAATGCTGCACACACGAAGAGAGGTACTCAGATGTCACTACTGAGTAAATCTCGCCTCTGCCTCCAATTCAGATGTTATGTCACCATCTGTTAGCAAGCCATAGCAGTGTGTTTCTCTCCGTCGAGTGGAAGGGAAGAGTTCTTCTCCTCAATAAAAATTTGAATAAGTTTCGCTTTTCAGCGGAGTGAGAAACTTTCACAGCCAAATGTGCCTACGATTTCTAGCTCCAAGCAAATTTTTGAAAAGTCTTAAATAACCTCTTCCACATACACACTGTCGCAATTAACAAATTAAAAACAAGAAAAAAATATTACCTCCAAAAATAACAAACCTATCTTCTATCAGGAAGGCTGTCTCTTAGGATGAGGCAGATCCAATCAATGTACAGAAGCTTGGAAATGAGTTTCTCGTGAAATATCTGCCATTAATCTACCACAGATAATTATATAAAAGCCAAATAAAGTACTTCTAACATTTTGTTACATTGAAGAGCGACAGTCATGCAACATTTTTCAACGATTTTACAGTCATTTTACTATCTTTATTCAATTTGTTAAACTACCCGGATTCATAATTTAGAGCCTTTTTAATGGCAAACATAAGTTACTTCCATCCAATCAGTCGCGTATAAATGTGTCACCAAATCGTCATTATAGAAAATAACAGGAATGCATATGTGCATCCCAACACCCAAAACAGTTTTCGCTAAGTTGCGAACCTCGCTGTAACTTACTATCACCTATCCTAAAAACTATCTCTCCTAGCAGCTTTCCTATCCGGGCAGGTTCGCCGTCTTCTAATGTGAACTGTACTATTGAAATAGTTTAAATATGTTCATTCTTGCAACAATTTTCGTTGCACAACAGAATAATCTGACATTGTATCCCTCGCTCTTGTAAAGAAGAAAGCAATAGCACGTTCAGTAGATTCAGAAAGATGTTCCTCGTCTGTTTCTGTGAAACCTTATCACTTATGCATAAATAAACTCAGACGACATCTCCTGTAAGAAAAAAAACATGTAAAACTGGAACTAGTGAGCATCAGATCGGGTACTAAAACGATATCACTAGCTACTGGAACAAAACACTTAAAGAAAGTGAAACTTGCTATTTATTCAACAAATAACGTTTTTGCATACGAAACTTAATTTTGTCTCGATAAATATAATTGAGTGATTTTTGAGTCGACATTTGCATAGTAACCGCTAGTTGAAATGACAGATATTGTTAGGATGTTACGAACAAATAAAAAAATCAATTCACAATTATTTAAATAATTAACTTCACTTGACGAAATATTGCACTGTCGGCAGGCTGGCTGAAGTGCCGCGCCTACTTTAAACCGATTTAATTACTTTAATTACGGTGATAACTGTCGGGGCCGATGGTCTTGGGGGTACAGCGATCGACTGGAAACTGAAGGGTCGCGGGTTTGAGACCCATTCAGACCTCGGATTTTTTCAGTCTCAACGATGTGAGGAGTCGCCAGAAAAGACACGTGGTTCGAATTCCACGTTAAGCTGTTGGTCCCATTTCCTCGGTTGGATAACTGAGGTAGGCTAGGGACACGCAACTCGCCTAAGTGGTGTCCAATTAAAACTTGCACCAGGACAATGGGCCACAGGAAATTATTATTATTATTATTATTATTATTATTATTATTACACGATGTTATATCAGTTTTTGTTCTCTCGATAACTTCTTTACTTGTGCCTTTTCTTGTACTGAGTGGTTACTTGAGGTGTCAGTAATTTCACTACAAGTACAATCTGTTTCTATGTTCTTTAAGATTGCCTGAATCACCTCTGTCCTAAGTTTTTCCATACCTATTTAATACTACGTTACTTGCAGTTTGTATGGCATTACGTGTCACCTTTTTCGTGAAACGCTCAACCTTTTTATCGACTTTCACTATGTCCAATTGAATTTTATCTACATCAGTTCGTAATTCCTGCTGACCTAGTGATAACGTTTGTATTTTTTCTCTTGCCTCTCTCGTATCTTTGTTAATCTGAGTGACCTGGTTATCGATCCTCGCAATACCTTCTTCCATCTGAATTTTAACGTGTTGAATATCTCGTTTCAATTCCTGATTACCCTTCACAATGTTCAAATGTTTGTTAAGCATATGGGACTTAACTACGAGGTCATCAGTCCCTAAACTTACAAACTACTGCCGGCCGCGGTGGCCGAGGAGACTGAGGCGCTTCAGTCACGGTCTGCACGGCCGCTACGGTCGGGGGTTCGAATCCCCCCTCGGGCATGGATATTTGTGCCGTCTTTAGTATAAGGTAGTTCATAAGTAGTTTGTAAGTTTAGGGACTGATGACCCCGTAGTTAAGTCCCATAAGCTTAACAAACATTTTTTTTTTACAAACTACTTATGAACTACTTACAAACTAGGACGGCACAAATATCCATGCCCGAGGGGGATTCGAACCCCCGACCGTAGTGGCCGTGCAGAGCATGACTGGAGTGCCTCAGTCCCCTCAGCCACCGCGGCCGGCAATTTTCCTTTCCCAGTTCTTGATTCTGTTTTGTTATTTGTTTCGATAAATTACTACCCTGTGCAGTTATACTGTTACTTATCTCCCGATTTTGTTTATTTAAAATATTCATGTTCTCTGTTAATGTCTTCAGTATTTCCATCATATCATACTGTCTTGCCATACTTCCTTCTGCTGGACTATGTGCTCGCAATCTACCATTCTCCGTGAAACTTCCTGGCAGATTAAAATTGCGAACCTTGCAAGACTAGCACTCCAGGGGACTGATGACCTAGCTGTTTAGTCGCTTCAAAAACCAACAACAACTAGCACTTCTGGAAGAATTTTAATCTGCCAGGAAGTTTCATATCAGCGCACACTCCGCTGCAGAGTGAAAGTTTCATTCTGGTACCATTCTCCATATTGTCATTCGCGGCATTTACTGTACTGTATCGTGACGCTAATTGCAATTCTCTGTGTTGCCTTACATTTTCACCGTGTTAAGGACTCGTTGCATCTGTCACTGCACTCAGAAATGGCTCAAGTAACTCTGGAAAGTGTCTTCGCTGTTGTGTCTGTTTCAACTGTACAGGAACAGCTGCGTTTGTTATGCAACCATTACGCGGCGTTAGTTACTCCGCAAAATTATTCTGTCCCTGTTGTTGTGGTGTATTAAGAATCTACACGATTCTTGATTCTGATCAACACTAAGATTGTTAGTTTCTTAAGACTGCAGATTCTCACTCAGGAAAGCGTTAGTCGAATTTTTATCTGTTCTTTTGAATAGATATATTTTTCGTTTGTTTTTGGTAGATTTGGGAAATCCGGTATTCATTTTCACTACAAAAACTCTCTGCTCACTAATCCCTGTGTCTGTTTGCATCTCTTTATTAGCTCCGGATTATTGGTTGCAAAGAGTTCAAGTATATTTTCACAACCATTTACTATTCTAGTGGATTCATGAACTAATTGCTCGAGATAATTTTCGGAAAATGCATTCAGTACGATTTAGGACGATGTTTTATGCTTGCCGCTGGTTTTAAACATGTATTTTTGCCAACATATCGAGGGTAAGATAAGTCGCCAGCAATTAAAATTGAATGCTTGGGGAACATTTTCGAAATTCGGTCTTCTTCGAACATTTCTGCAATCGAATCATCAGAGTCAGGGGGTCGTTAAAAAGAGCCAATTATTAATTTATTATTGTTTTCAGGTACAACCTATACCAATACCAACTAACAGGGACGACCTACTTCAATTAAGCTACAAGATAAATCGCTTGTGGCAGCAATAAATACGCCACCACCTGTTTTATTCAATCTATCCTTTCTGAATACCATTTGCCCGTTAGTAAAAATTTCAGCTGAACTTATCTCCGGCTTTAGTCAGCTTTCGGTACCTATAATGATTTGAGATTTAGTACTTTCCATTAGCGCTTGGACCTCTGGTACTTTCCCCACACAGCTACGACAATTTACAACTGTTTTTAGATCTGTGTTCGTCCTATCTTTGTCCTGTATCCCTTGAGATTTAGACACTTCCTGTGTGTTCCCGAGGCCCTCTAACCTAACAAACCGCCGTCCACGCCACACAGCTCCCGCTATCCGTGTAGCCGCTTCCTGCGTGTAGCGGACTCCTATTCAGCGAAACCCGGAACCTCACCATCCAATGGCGTAAGTCGAGGAATCTGCAGCCCACACAGTTTGAGCCTCTGATTCAGATCCTCCACTCGGTTCTGTACGAGAGGTTCACAGTCTGTCTTGTCAGCTATGCTACAGATGGTGAGCTCTGCTTTCAGCTTTCAAGCAAGACTGGCAGTCTTTACCACTTCAGATAGCCTGAGAGAATCTCTTCAGATCCGAAGCGATACACATCATTGGTATCGACGTGAGCCACTACCTGCACTTGGCTAGACCCCGTACCTTTCATGGCATCGGAAAGGACTCGATCCACATCTGGTATGTTACAAGCGTTCCCTCTACATCTACATCTACATGGGATACTCTGCAAATCACATTTAAGTGCCTGGCAGAGGGTTCATCGGACCACCTTTATACTATTTATCTCCCATTGCATTCGCGAATAGCGCGCGGGAAGAAAGAACATCCGAATCTTTCCTTTCGAGCTCTGATTACTCGTAGTTTAATCTGATGATCATGGAGTGGGAGTCAGTGTTGGCGATTGGAGTTTCGTAAGTAGCCCACGAAGCATCGATAAACGCCGTTGTCGTAATGATTCCCATCCTAGATCCTGTAACATTTCCGTAACGCTGTCTCCCCTGTATCGTGACAATACGAAACGAGCTGCCCTTCTTTGGACTCTTTCGATGTCCTCCGTCAAACCCACCTGACAAGGATCCCACACTGGGCAGCAATACTCCAAAAAAGGACGGACAAGCGTCTTGGCCATATCGTCAAGTTGGAGGAATTGCCTATAGACTGCTCGCTTTTAAAAATGGTATGGCGCACAGTTTAAACTGGCCAATAGCAATACAGTTAACACGTATGTGAGGTTCCTCATATTTTTAATAAGTTGGTAGCAGTATACTGTATAATATTCAGTGTCACATGGAAGTGCGTTTCCTGTGAGGACTGAATATGTTCGATGTACAGTTTGCTTATTACTTGGGATAAAATATTCGTGATTTTGCGAATTTTACAAAGAGTCTACTACAACAGCGGCGGCAGACCAAACCAGTCAATGCGTGTGGCACTGCCCTACCGATGTGCCGCACAATTCTCACGTGCCTTGCGCCAGCCCTGACTATGATCAAACGCAATTCATAGCACACTTATACAATCATCAGCGTGTTTAATCCATAAATAGTAATAGCACAGTCTAACGTACATGTAAAAGTGGCATTTGGAGCGACAGTAGCGCACCTAGCGGAGAAAGGGTCAACCGTAGAGGTACTATCAATTCAGTCGAAGGAAGCATCGCTAAGAAAAAATTCATGATACAAACGGTTGGCCTTTTCTCTGCTAGGGGGAAGTTCCTGTCGTTCCAGACCTAATCTCTAGTAATCTTCAGAGCATCACCTGCTGGGCTCCAGCCATATTGGAGTCAATAGGGAACATACATACAAACATAAATTTCTATAGATGGTGAAATGTTTTAGAATTTCATCATAATGAGAACGTTAATAGACATTATAATTTCAGAAATTAAACAGTGCTATTAAGAACGCTGTAGAAATATAAAGTCCACAGGTGGTGAAGCGGCTGTTCATATATTGATGCGTTTCGAAAAATCATCATCAGAATCTAGGTCTGGGGTATACTTTAATACTAAACGTATATTGTCATGGCCCACATGAACTAAAGCACGCGCATGACAGGACCATGACGATATACGTTCAGTATTAAACGGGAGTCGTACCGCCCAAACTGACAAAACTTCACATTTTTACTTTTATGTAAATTATAAAAACGTGAATGTTTATGCTCAATTTTTCCTTGATTTTATTTACATATTTGATTATTTACTATTTTAAATAAATATTTCAAAATAATCATGCACAAACTTTTGTTTTCCATCATTTCACATACTGGATTTTTCCCTGGAACTATTACTCTAGAAGGCTGTGGTTTCTTTCGTTTTGTAGAGAACTATCCGTTTCTAAGTTGACTACACTAGGGGTACTTCACAGTAAGCTCTTTGAACTGTACATTTGTGTTTAACAACAACAGTTATCCACTAGCCGTGTTTTTCTTTCTGTCTTTCCTGTGAGCCGGCCGCGGTGGCCGAGGGGACTGAGGCGCTCCAGTCACGGTCTGCACGGCCACTACGGTCGGGGGTTCGAATCCCCCCTCGGGCATGAATATTTGTGCCGTCCTTAGTCTTAGCTAGTTCATCAGTAGTTTGTAAGCTTAGGGACTGATGACCCCGTAGTTAAGTCCCATAAGTTCTACAAAAATTTGAACATTGAACTTTCCTGTGATAGTTTTCACCATGACTTGGTGTTCTTGATGCTGTTCTTACTTTTAATGATGGTTATTCTTGGAGACTATAGGTTTTGAAATAAATTTGAATTCATAAACGTAACAATACCACTAAACGTGTGATGTAATTGGTCCAACTGCTAATCATGAATGAAGAGACTGCAACAAACAGTTTGTCAAAAGAAGCCAGATCCAAAAGAAGGAGGGCAGAACTGCGTGAGAAAGATGAAGGAGGAGATGAGGGCTACCATCCAGGAGGATTCTATTTTTATGTATCAGTTCGCTGTATATTAATTTTTTTTTCTTTAAACGCAATTTCTTCAAACTGACATTTTTTAGTATAAATGCCCTTTTTCCTCAAAAACTTGAATGAATTATTTACCACATAATATAGGTACTAAAATGATGTTGTGGCTTCAGTTAAGTAGCATTTACTGCAATAGTTAAAATTCAAGAAATTAAAATTTTTCCAGCTGTTACTTTAAAGTGATTGTAGAGCAATATAGTCACAAAACAGTCAAGGACATGTGATAAAAGCACCACGTTTATATACTCAACAGATCCTGAGCAAACGGGGCATTTATACAGCCAATTTAACATTGTCGAGAAAGAGCGGCACGACTCCCTTTAAACTTTACCCCAGGCTTAGATTCCGATGATGGCTGTTTCGAAACGCGTTAATAAATGAACAGCCGCATTACCACCCGTGGCCTTTACATTCATACAGCGTCCTTCATAGTACTGTTTAATAAGTGAAACATAAATGGGCGCATACATCATCAGAGACATCTTATCACGAGTGCAAGACATTATAATATTTAAGAATAATGTTTATCGAAAACAGTTTGGTACGTTAAGCGTACCACCACTCAGGGTCATCACTAAAATCAGCCTCATCAGCTGACAAACTCTGACCTGAGGACATTTCAACGTAGTGAACTGCCATTATCTCATCATCTTTTAGTATTTCCTTACAGAGTTTCATTATAAACTGAAGTGAAAGGCCGCGGTGGAACGGCCGAGCGCATTTAGGCGCTATGCTACGATGCGTGAGGCCGTTCCCCGTCGGGAGTTCAAATGATTGTATAGTCTATGGGACTTAACTACGGGGTCATCAGTCCCTAAACTTACAAACTACTTATGAACTACTTACGAACTAGGACGGCACAAATATCCATGCCCGAGGGGGGATTAGAACACCCTACCGTAGTGGCCGTGCAGACCGTGACTGGAGCGCCTAAGTCCCCTCGGCCACCGCGGCCGGCGTCGGGAGTTCTAATCCCCTCTCGGGCATGGACGTTTGTGTCGTCTTTAGTATAAGGCAGTTCATAGGTAGTTTGTAAGTTTAGGGATTGATGAGCCAGCAGTTAAGTCACATAAGTTTAAGAAATAGTTGAAGACTTGAAGGGAAACATAACACCTCGAATTGCGTGGAAGACCTTTGTGCATGGAGGTACAAATTATGAACTCACAGCTATTCATGAATTATTTGTCTTCTGTAGAAAATATCCAAGAACCGGGATGTCTACAGTTATTCGAAACGTACAGACGTTATTGTCTTACCTGCACGAAATAGATGAGTCAACAATATATCATATAAAAAATTGCACTGGCGTATTTTACGGCCCACTTTTGGTTTTTCTATAGTTTTTTGCAAACATTTAGAATATGGACGACACGATTACGATAATATCTATGCACTCAACAGGTAATATTCTCTCTGACCCTATTTTAACAAGCAGCCAAATATTATTTGATACTGAGTCTAGCCTTGACAAACATACCCTTTTTTTTTCTTTACCTCTTTAAACTGTTATTTAAATATGTTTCCCACATTTTCATCATATTTTTCCGTTAAAATATTATCACTTGTCTTACCATGGTAGTTTGTCCTCTTTTTCAAGTTTATTTTCTTTGCCTGTACTGGTTTACGTAAAATCAAGTGACAATGTCAAATCGCTGTGATTTTCCAAAATCTCTGAATCGGCACGAGTTTGGAAATAACATGACAGAGAAAAGTTGTAGAGAATATTCTGTTCCGCAAATTCGGTTCTTCAATTTTCGTGTCAGATGAACAGTTACGCTGATATTTTCATTTAAATTTAGAGTTGTCAAAAGACGGTCGAAAGGTCCACTTTTACTTTTAGTATCGGAACCTAAAGTGGGCCAAAACGGAAACTATACAAATTTTTCGCAAAGGAAAAAAGAAAAAACAGTAACACTGTGCACGCTGTCAGAAAAACAATCACCCCAGACGAGCAATGCTACATTTGACTTACCTCGGTCACTATGGGAATTACGACCTTACGTATAAAGGATGGTTCAGGAAACTAACGTTTTTGCTGTATTAGTCAGAGTGTCGTAATTGAGTGCATTAACGCGAGGCATTACCACAGCCATATCTTACCAAAAGATCTTTCCGAGAACCCCAAAATATTCTGGTCCTATGTAAAATCGATAAGCGGGCCAAAGCCCACTGTCCAGTCATTCGTTGATAATTCCGGGGCAGTAATAGAAGAAAGAAAACGGAAGCTGAAGTTCTAAATTTAACCTTTAAGAAATCTTTCACGCAGGAGGACCGCACAAATTTACCATTATTTGATCAACGTACTAAATCCGTAATGGAGGACATAGTAATAGGTATTTCGGGTGTAGAGAAGTAGCTGAGAGAGCTAAATACGAAAAAGTCTACTGGTCCGGATGGAATACCAGTTCTATTTTACAAAGACTATTCTGCGGCATTGGCCGCCTACTTAGCTTGCATTTATCGCGGATCTTTAATTCAGCGCAAAGTTCCTAGTGATTGGAAAAAAGCGCAGGTGACTACCTTTTATAAGAAACGAAAGAGAACTGACCCACACAATTACAGGCCAATATCGTTGACATCAGTTTCTTGTAGGATTTTGGAGCATATTCTCAGTTCGAATATAGTAAATTTCCTTGAAACGGAAAAGCTTCTTTCCATGACTCAGCACGGGTTTAGGAAACATCGTTCATGTGAAACTCAGCTTGCCCTTTTCTCACATGACATCTTGCGAGCCATGGACGAAGGGCAACAGGCGGATTGTGTTTTTCTCGACTTCAAAAAGGCGTTCGACACGGTGCCACACTGCAGACTGCTAACCAAGATACGAGCTTATGGAATAGGTTCACAGATTTGTGACTGGCTGGAAGACGTCCTAAGTAATAGAACGCAGTACGTTGTTCTCGACGGCGAGTGTTCATCAGAGACGAGTGTATCGTCAGGCGTGCCCCAGGGGAGTGTGATAGGACCGCTATTATTTTCTATCTATATAAATGATCTGATGGACAGAGTAAGTTGTAATTTGCGGCTGTTTGCTGATGATGCTGTGGTGTATGGGAGGGTGTCGTCTGTAACTGACTGTAATAGCATACAGGATGACTTAGACAAAATTTCTAGTTGGTGCGAAGAATGGCAGCTAGCTCTCAATGTGGAAAAATGTAAGGTAATGCGCATGAGTTGGAAAAAAAATGTCATAATGTTCGAATACAGCATTAGTAGTGAGCTTCTTGATGCTGTCGCGTCATTCAAATGTCTAGGAGTAACGTTGCAGAGTGATATGAAATGGAACGAGCATGTAAGGACAGTTGTGAGTAAGGCGGACAGCCGACTTCGGTTTATTGGGACAATTTTGGGAAGATGTACATCACCTGTAAAGGAGAATACGTATAAAACGCTTGTACGACCACGTCTTGAGTATTGCTCAAGTGTTTGGAACCCGCAGCAGATCAGTTTAAAGGAAGACATAGAGGCAGTTCAGAGGCGAGCAGCTAGGTTCGTTACTGGTAGATTCGACCAATGCGCGAGTGGCGCAGAAATGCTCCCGAAACTCAAAAGGGGGATTTCTAGAGGAATGGCAACGTTCTTTTCGTGAATTTCTGTTGAGGAAATTTAGAGGGCCGTAATTTCAAGCTGAGTGTAGTACGATCTTGCTGCAGCCTACTTACATTTCACGTGGTGATCACAAAGACAAGAGAAATTAGGGCTCGTACGGAGGCATATAAGCATTCTTTTTTTCCTCGTTCTATTTTGGGAGTGGAATATGAAAGGAAATGCGTAGTAGTGGTACAGTGTACCTCCGCCACGCACCTTACGGTGGATTGCGGAGTATGTGTGTAGATGTAGAGGCGGAACGGTGGTGCACAAATTGTAGCACGTGGCCTGAAAGAGTGTCCAGTTACCTATGGACGAGTAGGCGGTCGCGCTGCCTGGCAGGTGCCTTGCGTTGGCAGTCACGTTGTCATTGTTGTGAGGGAGGGCCAAGGTGTCCAGTGCGGCGCGCGGCACGTACGCTAACCGGGTCAACGGCCAGCGCCGGAAGGCGGAGCCACCCTATCTGCGTCCGGGAAGCGCCTATCTCCAGCACCCATACTTCTCGACGACGATGCAACCCCAGCGACACAACTACTTGCCAGCGATCACTACAGTCCGCGACATATTTTCCACATCGGTATCATGAGACTTAATTTGTAGCTCCCCTCCATCTCCTACAATACTTTTGTACTTCATACATTTATTTTCTGAATACTGGGATTACGGGGATTAGCCCTCTGTAATAAAAAAGCTGAGCCAACCATTCAACGAACAACCACGAACGAATTGAACGAACGACCGTGAACCAAAGATCTACCTTATGGAAAAAAAAAGAGAAAAAAATAACTAGAAGTAGGAGGTCCCGGATTCGAATCCCGGCCACAGCACAAATTTTAATTCAATGCCTCTACTTATGTTTAATAGTTATGCAAGGTAACAGTGACGGCGAAGAGAAACATCCCAAGGGGATACTGAAAGCAGTACATATCATGCTGGAACTCTGAAACTGAAGAACTATACAAAGTATACCAGGAAACAAGTAACCCACAACTAGGAAGCCAAATGCTAGAGTCACTCAATGAGCAAAGGAAGACAAGGTGGAAAGAAACCACTGAAAATATGAACTTCACCCATTCTAGCCGGGAAAGTTAGTCATTATTAAGACGTCTGGGGGGCAGCTACTCATACACCATCCCCGAAGCCAACAATATCACCAAACCGAATTGCCTCATACATAAAAGAGAGAGCTGGAAATTCAACACTGAGCCAAGAGAATAGAACATACCTTAATGAGTCACTCAAAGAAGTAAAGAGCACCCTACAAGAAAATAGACAGTTTTCAAAACCTTTTACTATCAAGTAGGTAAACAAAGGTATAAAAACCCTCAAACTATGGAAAGCAGCTGGGGCTGATAATATATTCCCTGAATTTATAAAAAAAATCTTGCACCAATAGCAAGAACCTGGCTTAAAGACTACTTCAATGACATACTAAAAACCGGAGATATCCCGAAGGAATTTAGAATGTCTCTTACTCTGGCCATCCTTAAACCAGGAAAATCTCCTGAAACCCTGCAAACTACCGCACAATAGCCTTACTGTGCATTTGCTATAAGTTTCTTTAAATGCTGATCTACAATAGGAATACCCAACGATAGACAAACACTTGCATCATGAACAAGCGGATTCAGAACTAATCGAAGTTGCTGCGAACAAGTATTAGCCCTCACATCATACACAGAATCAGAATTCCAGAAAGGATTGAAAACACCAGTAGTATTTGTCGACCTCAGCGCAGCTTATAATACTGTATGGATAGATGGTCTCATCCTGAAATTTGCCAACATGCTTCCATGCTTAAAATTAACAAACCTGTTGGAAAACAACGCTGAAAGTTCGATATTTCGAAGTAAATCTGTGGTCACAAGGTATTAAGTCAAAAAGAATAAAAAAACGGACTCCCCAAAGGATCCATACTATGTTCTCTGCTTTCCAATATTTAAATCAGTGATATGACAGACACTAAGTCACGTAAGTTTTGCTACGCTGATGACATGGCTATACCTTCTCAAAGCAAATGGCTAGAAGATGGTCAAAGAACTCTAACTAGAAGTATTAAGCCAGTACTACAAAAAACGGAGACAGTGCCCAAACCAAAATGTGCCTTCCATTTAAATTGCAGACTAGCAGACAAAGAACTAAATATCACTTTCTGCGGAAAGCGAATTAAACACAACAAATTTCCCAAATATTTAGGCGTAACTCTTGACAGGTCACCTTCAAGAAACAACTGGAACTAACCAGCCCAGAAACTGAAAACCCGAAATAATATCATCCGGAGATTAGCAGGTACCACATGGGGAGCGGATGCAAACACACTACGTGCTGCAGCAATATCACACGTCTATTCCGTGGCAGAGTACTGCGACCCTGTGTGGAGTAGGAGTGCCCATGTAAAGAAGATTGACGTCCAGCTCAGTGATGCCATGAGGACAATGACATTAAAGTCAACACCTCTAGAATGGCTTCATGTCCTCTCAAACATTACTCCACCTGAAATCCGAAGACAGGAGCCAAGATTTAGGAAAGGCAACATTAGTGCAAGACTGCCCACTGTGAAGATTCTGTGGTGACTCAAGAGACGTTATGGAAGCCAGCCCTGCTGTTATTGAGTGGCTGTCGCGTTTGGACATAACTTTTAGTGAATTGTACCTGTCATTCTATTTCTGCGTTGCCCACATTTAATACTGATGTTTGTTTTGTTCAAAAAAAAAAAAAAAAAAAAAAAAAAAGTTCATGTGTTTGTATAGCTTATGGAACTTAACTACGCGCTCATCAGTCCCTAAACTTACAAACTACTTATGAACTAGCTAACACTAAGGACGACACAAATATTGCGCTTGTAAAGTCGTAAGATGAATAAATAAATAAAATAAACCAAATCACTCATATACTGCAAATAATGTGTAGTATGAACATTGTCAGGGCTACAAGAAGAGGACGGAGACGTCAGTCACATGACAGACCTTCATGAAATGAAAAATTATGTTCAGCAATGGTATTTGAACCCACGATTTTCTGTTTTGTACTTGAACAACATGGCCAAAGAACCGCAACACGTTCGGTACAGAAGCTTCCTTAACTTGACGTATTATACGATTAGTGTTCAGTTTTATTTTGCTTCTTTTTCATAGTTCGTCTACTTTCTTCCTGTTTTCGTTCTCGTTCCGTATTCAGTATTTTACCGACCTATTCACTGTCCCATCCTTATCCTTCCACTAAATCTGAAAAGGGGGGGGGGTGCTATGGAGAGTTTCACTTGTTAGTAATAATCCAAGCATTTTCAAGTCTAAACTGAAGACTTTCCTCATGGCTCACTCTTTCTATTCTGTCGAGGGTATTATGGAAAAATCATCATCATCATTACAGACTGCCTTTCAGCGTTCAGTCGGGAGCATAGTCCACCTAGCAAAATTCCTCCAAGATCCCCATATACGTAGCAACATAATTACATACTGCCACTTGGTTGCATATCATGACAGATTTTTCCACCTTGCAGACCCAGCGATTTGACATTAAAAACTTACAATTCAATACCTGCGCGTAACAATGTGAGAAAAATCGTTTGTTCAATTAGAGAAACATACCGGCGGCACGTAACGTTAAAAGCGCTAAAATGTGTGTGTTTTGTTTCTTGTATTTGACGAGAATAAATTATTTTTGTGTATTGTCTCGATAACTATTTGCCTCCTATCATCAGTTCCGTCTACATTCCAGAGCTTTGATCTGTAATGATGTCATCTGTTATTAAAATTTTCTTATTTCCGTCCTAGTAAGCCACATCTCCTATCATTTCTGTGTATGGCTCAAAGGAATGTGTATATTGAATGTACAGCGACGATAACAGCCAGGTTTCTCCACCACTGTATGCCTCACCTGTCAAAAAGATGCCTTCACGATGTTGATGTTCTTGTTGAGAACGACGACTGTTACCATGGCATTGCGATCTCCGATGATTGTCGCAGTGTGTATTAGGAGACAGATGAGTTGTCCGTTTCTCGTTTATGCCTCCTGCAGGATGTCTGGTTAAGTTCATGGATGAGCCGCAGAAGTTCTGTGGCCACCATTGTGCTTCCCATTGTGATAGGATTCTCAGGGCAGAAAACTTTCCTCATATTTGTTGTTATTGATGCACAGTCACTCGCGCAGCTTTATTCATGTACTCGTGTTCACATCCAGATACGGTTAACCCTCTTGGGCATTCTGTCATTACGCCGCTCGGTCTTCTAATACTTGATACCAAGCAACAATCTGGCACATACCCATCACTTCAGTAGCATGACGCGTTGCGATGTGGGGTCACAGGAAAACCTAGGTTCAGTTCTATATAATTTCAAGCGCTCCAAATCAACTAGTGTGCTCTTTGAAGGTGGTGAATAATACTTTGTTTACCGAGTCTATAACTGTGAGTTTCCTTTACAGTAGAAGTCATTTGAACTTCTACTTAGCTATACTTGGGAAGAGGAAAATTCACAAAAACGATAATGCGAAAAATAACAATAAATTAGTAGTTTTGGTGAAATTACGCGAAATCTGCTATGATGGCAAAATATCGTTAAATTTACCATCTTAGCATAAGAAATGTATAAATTTTAGGACAAAATTTTGCAAATATTCGCACTGATACTTTTCTAATGGAATTTTCAAAATGACTTTTACCCTCTTTTGCCCCCACATAAAGCTGAGGTTTGGAAAAAATAATACCGACATTGACAGCAAAAACAGAATTTGAAATAAACCCCTCAATACCAGTAAAAACAGAATATCGCAGAAAACCGAATTTAGCAAACACATTAAACACAATTTGCCAAAAAGAAACATTAACAGGTAAACTGGTAAAAAATAACATTTGTCAAAAATTACAGAATTTAATAATACCAAAAAATCGGAAGAAAATAATAAAGCTAAAATGTGTCAGGAAAAAAGAGAAAAAAAAATGAATAATGGCTAAAAGCAGCAGAAAAGAGCCAAAAGTAGTAGGCAAAAAGTAACAATTGCCCAAAACCCACTAAATTGGACAAAATGTTCAAATGTTCAAATGTTTGTTAAGCTAAACATACAAACCACCTATGAACCATGCCCGAGAAGGGATTCGAACCCCCGAGCGTAGCGGCCATGCAGATTGTGACTGGCGCGCCGCAGACCGCTTGGCCACTGCGGCCGGCTCAAATTGGACAAAAATTACGCTGAAATTTACTAAGAAATAACTAAATAAAATAACGTAAAAGCAACAAAAACACTAGAAAAATACACAGTATTACTAAAATAGCATCCAGTGAATCGGTACAATGTAAAACCATATTTAGGAAAAAATAAAAGTGAAATCGGATAAATATTGTACTGAAATTAGTAAAAAAAAATTGAAAATTTATTAAAGATAATAAAAAATATAAATGATAAAGAAAGCAGTGAGATATAAAAAAATCTGTAAACGAAAAGCACTGAATTTGCCAGAAATTGAACATGAGTAGATTGGGTACCCTATGACCGATTTCGGAGTTGGCTTTATTCCGCAAATACGAACTCTGGTGGAGGAAAATGGGGATCTTTGGCGGTGGATTGGTCTGTGGACAGTCGGTTACGGGTCGAGTGAGAAGTAAGTGCCTTCCTGTGACAGAGTGGAGAAGGTGGTTGTTGTTCGCTGTTACACTGGGCACCGACACTAGTCAGTACGGGCAAGTACAGGAGGTTACGCTTGCTAACTGTGTTGGGAGACTGTACTGTCTTACGTTTCTGGGGAGGAAATGCACGGAGACAGGTTTGACCAAATCATAAAGTGTATGTTGTCGGCGTGTATATTAAGGCCACGTCGGCGAACGATGTATTGACGTGTGGCGAGTGCAAGTGCCCCATGATACAGCATACAGAAATGCAAGTACTGTGATTGTGTTCGCTGCTTGAAATCGGCCCGAGCGATATCAAGTGTAACTTGCTGTGAGATGAGGTGGGCATTTCCAAATGGCTGAGCCTTATTGTTGTTGTTGTTATGGTCTTCAGTACGTAGACTGGTTTGATGCAGCTCACCACGCTACCCTGTGCTGTGGAAGTCTCTTCATCTGAGAATACATTCGTCAACCTACATCCTTTTGAATCTGCTTACTGTATTCGTCCCTCGGTCTCCCTCTACGATTTTTACCCCACACACTTCCTTCTAATGCTAATACCTTGATGTTTCAGAATGTATCCAACCAATCTATCCCTTCTCTTAGTCAGAATATGCCACAAACTCCTTTTCTCCCCGATTCGGTTGAGCACCTCCTCATTAGTTACGTGATCTACCCATCTAATTTTCATCATTCATCTGTAGCACCACATTTCAAAAGCCTCTATCATCTTTTTATCTGAACTCCTTATCGTCCACGTTTCACTCCCATACAATGCTACACTCCAGACAAATGCTTTCAGAAAGGACTTCCTAACATTTAAATTAATATTGGATGTTAACAAGTTTCGATTCTTTAGAAACGCTTTTCTTCCGATAGCCATTCTGCATTTTATACCGAGGGGACTGAGGCGCTCCAGTCACGGTCTACACGGCCACTACGTTCGGGGATTCGAATCCCCCCTCGGGCATGGATATTTGTGCCGTCCTAGTTCGTAAGTAGTTCATAAGTAGTTTGTAAGTTTAGGGACTGATGACCCCGTAGTTAAGTCCCATAAGCTTAACAAACATTTGAACATTTTGCATTTTATATCTTCTTTACTTCGACCATAAGAAGTTATCTTGCTACCCAAATAACAAAATTCATCTACTACTTTTATTGTCTCATTACCTAATCTAATTCCTTCAGCATCGCCTGATTTTCTGACATTGCATTCCATTACCTAGGTTTTACTCTTGTTAATGTTCATCTTATATCTTCCTTTCAAGACACTGTGCGTCCCATGCAGTTGCTCTTCCAGATCTTTTGCGGTCTCTGACAGAATTACTATGTCATCAGCAAACCGCAATGTTTTAAATTCTTCTCCCTGCACTTTAATGCCCTCTCCAAATTTCTCTTTCCATTCCTTCACTGCCTGCTCATTGTACAGATTGAACAACATTGGGGAAAGGCTACAATCCTGTCTTACTCCCTTCCCAACTTCTGCGTCCCTTTCTTGCCCTTCGACTCTAATAACCGCTGTCTGGTTTTTGTATAGGTTGGATATAACTCTTCGCTGCCTATGTTTTACCCCTGCTACCTTCAGAATCTGGAAGAGTGTATTCCAGTCGAGATTGTCAAAATCTTACTCCAAATCGACAAATGCTAAAAACGTAGGTTTCCCTTTCCTTAGCCTATCTTCTAAGATAAGTCGTAATGTGAGTATTGCCTCCCGCGTTTCTACATTTCCCCTAAACCCATTTTTCCATTCGTCTGTAAATAATTCGTGTTAGTATTTTTCACCCATGAATTATTAAACTGATAGTACTGTAATTTCACAGTTGTCTGCACTTGCTTTCTTTGGAATTACAATATTCTTCTTGAAGTCGGAGGGTATTTCCCCTGAGCATACCAGGTGATACAATTTTCACGACTGGCTCCCCTAACGATATCAGCAGTTCAGACGGAATATCATCTACTCCAGGGGCCTTGTTTCGACTCAAGTCCTTCAGCGCTCTGTCAAATTCTTCTCGTAGTATCATATCTCCTATCTCATCTTCCTCCGCTTCGTCTTCCATTTTTAGAATACTGCATTCAAGTTTATTTCATTTGTATAGGCCCTCTATACATTCCTTCCACAGTTCAGCTTTCCCCTCTTTGCTTAGTACTGGTTTTCCGTCTGAGTTCTTGATGTTCATACAGATGCTTTTCTTGTCTCCAAATATCTCTTTTATTTTCCTGTAGGCGGTATCTATCTTTCTCCTAGTTATGCATTCTTCTACGGTTCTGCATTTATCCTCTAGCCACTCCTGCTTAGCCAATCTGCACTTCCTGTCAATCTCATTTTTCAGACGTTTGTACTTCCTTTTTCAGGTTTCACTTGCTGAATTTTTATATTTTCTCCGCTCATCAATTAAGTTCAGCATATCCTGTGTTATCCAGGGATTTCTATTAGTCCATGTCCTTCTGCCTATATGGTCCTCTGCTGCCTTCACTACCCTATCTCGCAGAGCTACCCATTCTTCTTCTACTGTATTACTTTCCCCCGTTTCAGCCAATCCTTCCGGTGTAGAGAAGCAGCTGAGAGAGCTAAATACGAAAAAGTCTGCTGGTCCGGATGGAATACCAGTTCGGTTTTACAAAGACTATTCTGCGGCATTGGCCCCCTACTTAGCTTGCATTTACAGCGAATCTTTAATTCAGCGCAAAGTTCCTAGTGATTGGAAAACAGCGCAGGTGACTCCCGTGTATAAGAAAGGAAAGAGAACTGACCCATACAATTACAGGCCAATATCGTTGACATCGGTTTCATGTAGAATTTTGGAGCATATTCTCAGTTCGAATATAGTAAATTTCCTTGAAACGGAAAAGCTTCTTTCCATGAATCAGCAAGGGTTTAGGAAACATCTTTCATGTGAAACTCAGCTTGCCCTTTTCTCACATGACATCTTGCGAGCCATGAACGAAGGGCAACAGGCGGATTGTGTTTTTCTCGACTTCAAAAAGGCGTTCGACACGGTGCCATACTGCAGACTGCTAACCAAGATACGAGCTTATGGAATAGGTTCACAGATTTGTGACTGGCTGGAAGACTTCCTAAGTAATAGAACGCAGTACGTTGTTCTCGACGGCGAGTGTTCATCAGAGACGAGTGTATCGTCAGGCGTGCCCCAGGGGAGTGTGATAGGACCGCTATTATTTTCTATCTATATAAATGATCTGATGGACAGAGTAAGTTGTAATTTGCGGCTGTTTGCTGATGATGCTGTGGTGTATGGGAGGGTGTCGTCTGTAACTGACTGTAATAGCATACAGGTTGACTTAGACAAAATTTCTAGTTGGTGCGAGGAATGGCAGCTAGCTCTCAATGTAGAAAAATGTAAGGTGATGCGCATGAGTAGAAAAAACAATCCTATAATGTTCGAATACAGCATCAGTAGTGAGCTTCTTGATGCGGTCGCGTCGTTCAAATATCTAGGCGTAACATTGCAGAGCGATATGAAATGGAACGAGCATGTAAGGACAGTTGTGAGTAAGGCGGACAGCCGACTTCGGTTTATTGGGAGAATTTTGGGAAGATGTACTTCACCTGTAAAGGAGACCGCGTATAAAACGCTTGTACGACCACGTCTTGAGTATTGCTCAAGTATTTGGGACCCGCAGCAGATCGGTTTGAAGGAAGACATAGAGGCGGTTCAGAGGCGAGCAGCTAGATTTGTTACCGGTAGGTTCGACCAATGCGCGAGTGTCACGGAAATGCTCCGGCAACTAAATTGGGGATCGCTGGAAGAAAGACGACGTTCTTTTCGTGAATTTCTGTTAAGTAAATTTAGAGGGCCGGAATTTGAAGCTGAGTGTAGTACGATCTTGCTGCCGCCTACTTACATTTCGCGTAAAGATCACAAAGACAAGTTAAGAGAAATTAGGGCTCGTACGGAGGCATATAGGCATTCTTTTTTTCCTCGTTCAATTTGGGAGTGGAATAGGAAAGGAAACGCCTAGTAGTGGTACAGTGTACCCTCCGCCACGCACCTTACGGTGAATTGCGGAGTATGTATGTAGATGTAGATGTAATGTTCCCTCTGAAACTCTCAACTACCTATGGTTCCTTCAATTTGTCCAGGTTCCATCTCCTAACCTTTCTACCTTTCTGCAGTCTCTTAAGTTTTAATCTGCAGTTAATAACCAATACGTTATGGTCAGAGTCTATATCTGCCCCTGGATATCCCTTACAGTTTAGAACCTGGCTTCTAAATCTATTCCTTACCATTATAAAGTCAATCTGGTACCTTCCAGTGTCTCCTGGTCTCTTCCATGTATACAGCCTTCTTCTATGACGATTAAACCAAGTGTTTGTGATCATTAAATTGTGCTCTGCGCAAAATTCTACCAAGCGATCTCCTCTTTCATTCCTTTTTCCCAGTCCATTTTCACCTACTACATTTCCTTCTCTTCCCTTTCTTACTACCGAGTTCCAGTCCCCCATCACAATCAACTTTTCGTCTCCCTTAACTTTCTGAATGATTTCTTTTGTCTCCTCATACATTTTTTCGATATCCTCATCATCGGCCGTGCTAGTTGGCATATAAAGTTGCACTACTGTTGTCGGTGTTGGCTTCGTGTCTATCTTTACTAAGATAATGCGTTCACTATGCTGGTCATAGTAGTTTACCCGCATTCCTATTTTTTTATTCTTTATCAGACCTACTCCTGCGTTACCACCAACTGATTTTGTATTTATAATCCTGTACTCACCTGACCAGAAATCCTATTCATCCTGCCACCGAACTTCACTAATCCCTACCGCATCTAACTTTAACCTATCCATTTCTCTTTTCAAATTTTCTAGCTTACCTACGTAATTAAGAGTCAGAACATTCCACGCTCCGACCCGTAGAATGCCTGTTTTGTTTTTCTTGATGACGATATCCTCCTGAATAGTCCCCGCCCAGAGATCCGAATGGGGGACTACTTTACCTCCGGAATATTTTACCCAAGAAGACGCCATCATCATATAGTCATACAGTAGAGCTGCAGATCCTCGAAAGAAGTAACGACTGTAGTTTCCCCTTGCTCTCAGCCGTTCGCAGTAACTACATGACAAACCCACGTTAGCTGATGTTACAAGGCCAGCTCAGTCAATCATCCCCCTGTAACTACTGAAAAGGCTGCTGCCCCTCTTCAGGAACCACACGTTTTTCTGGCCTCTCCACAGATACCCCTCCGCTGTGGTTGCACCTACGGTACGGCTATCTGCATAGTTGAGGCACGCAAGCCACCCCACCTCGGCAATGTCTGTGGTTCATTATGACCTTTAATGTCTGCTAAACTGTATGAACTGCTTGACATTTGGTTTTCGTTGGTTGATTTTGTTTGGGGGTGGTTCCTCGCTGGTGTGCTATACTAATACCGCTATCAACAGTGGGGTGTGCTAATTAACATTGAGCTGATGAAACTGTGGTTACGTATTGTGGTGCACATAGACAAACAGTTAATACCAGTCTGTTGCAGGTACGTCATCTTGGAATATGTTGTTACAGTATATGGCAGGAAGCTCAATGTATTTACTGAACCGAGTTATGAGGTCACCAAGGAGCTGGAAAAGATTATAAAGGAAGCATACGTTTCTCGGATCCTGTTTTCTGGCCTGGATAAAATTCTGAGAGGAAAGCATACGTTTGTTTGAATTTAATAATTGTTTTAATTTTCATATTCTTGTATTATTGCTGTAGTGTATACTGGATTTGGAATTTGTTCAGTTGCAGCCTGACCCCATAGTATTGAAGTGTTTGTAAATTATCAATTGTTACATGGTCGGTTTTTAAATTAATATTGAAAGTGGTTAAGTAACTTGTTAACGTCAAACGACTTGATGAACAGCATCATTGCAGAGAAGTTTTTTAATTTGTTTTCAACTTAACTATCAATAAATGTTATTAATTGTGGAAGACAGTAACTCAATCAATCGTTCCCACCTTTAATCCTGGCCCACATGTTCTGCCATCACACTTGTATTGGCAAAAAACGCGACAGCAAATCAGAGATCCTTTTCCCGCCCCCCCCCCTTTTTTCATAATTACGGTTGTAAATGTGAAGTCAACATAACCTTTCCCAGAGTTGAACCTTTCTTGGTTAGGGCCAGCCTTATCTTCTAGTAGTTCCGTGACACGACGCTGTCTGTTGTTACCGTTGGCAGTTGTGCTTCATACGTCCAAGCCATGATACCAGCGAAGTCATTTTCTATGGAACAAGGGAGGAACGCCAATCGAGATCAACAGCAGAATACCATATATGGGGGAAAATATCTTGTTTTGAGAAGGATGGATGGCGTCAGTATTTAACTTTCAATGCTGCTAACTGTCCAGGAACTGTCCCTGGTATTCGGTAAGCTAAGGCGAAGGGCACACTGCAGACGAATGCAAGCGAAACATAAATGGTTTGACGTTGGTCCCGTAGCAGGCCGCTACCTCTGCCGCCTGACTGTCAAAGGTGGCGTGTCTTCTCCTGCCGAGGATATCGGCGGTTATGCCACCTGTGGCATGCGTTCAAACTTGCGGCACACCACTCTGGAGTGGTATTACAAGGAGTGTGAAGTTTTCCTCGGCTGATGACTTGATTTCTGGCACGACAGCGATTCACAGGTAACAACGAAGCCAAGGCATCAGCAGGCGGATGAATTCTACCGGAAGGGCACCTCAGATTTAGTACTAGTACGTGGTAAGAAAGAACATCTTAATCTCTCTCCGTTCGAGCTCTGATTTCTCGTATTTTATTCTGGTGATCATTTCTACCTATGTAGGCGCTCCAGTCACGGTCTGCACGACCACTACGTTCGGGGGTTCGAATCCCCCCTCGGGCATGGATACTTGTGCCGTCCTAGTTCGTAAGTAGTTCATAAGTAGTTTGTAAGTTTAGGGACTGATGACCCCGTAGTTAAGTCCCATAAGCTTAACAAACATTTGAACATTGAATTTTGTAAGTGGGAGTCAACAACATATTTTCCCATTCGGAGGAGAATATTGGAGTTTCGTAAGTAGACCACGCCGCTGCGATAAGCGCCGTTGTTTTAATGATTTCCATCCCAGATCCTGTATCATTTCCGTAACGCTGTCTCCCCTGTATCGTGACAATACAAAACGAGCTGCCCTTCTTTGGACTGTTTCGATGTCCTCCGTCAAACCCACCTGATAAGGATCCCACACTGGGTAGCAATACACGAAATGAGAACGGTCAAGCGTAGTGTATGCAGTCCTTTTAGTAGTTCTGTTGCATCTTTAATGGTTCTGCCAATAAAACGCAGTCTCTGGTTTGCCTTTCCCAAGACGTTATCTACGTGTTCTTTCCAGTTTAAGTCTGATGTAATAGTAATTCCTAGGTATTTAGTCGAGTTTACCACCTTCACATTCGCTTGATTTCAAAATGTTCAAATGTTTGTAAATCTATCGGACCAAACTGCGTGGTCATCAGTCCGTAACTTACAAACTACTTAAACCTAGGTAAACTAACCTAAGGACAACAGAAACACCCATGCCCCAGGGAGGACTCAAACTTCCGACGGCGAGCAACCGCGCGCTGAGCAGCGAGGCACCTTAGACCGCTCGGCTACTCCACCGCGGCTCGATTGATTTATCTTTTAAAGAAAGTTTAAAGAATTTCTTTTCGTATTCACGTGGACGACTTCACACTTGTCATTATTTAGAGTCAATCTGCCCTCGTAACACGAAATCGACGAAAAATAACACCAAAATTTAGATAAAAAAAGAATAGTGAATTTGGCCATAAAATGAAACGATTGTTTTTACTGCTCCAGACATTTTGGTGTCTCGTCTTCCGAGATACGGCTTGCGAGCTTCACTGGTTTCCCTGAGATCTTTGTCTGTAGCGTGTTCATCCAAAGCCACTGAGCAGAACGAGTTTCATGAAACGTTTCACGACTACTAATAGGCTACGTTGAATACTTCCTTTATGTGTGAGAATTCTCGCTCTTTTATGTGTGTCGGTTTAGAGTTATGCAAGAAAGGTGTCAGACGCCGAAGTGACTGATCTTCCGTGCCCATTCGATAGTGAAAATTTGAGACGCTGCCATACCGTATGGTACGTACTGAAAACTGTTCATTTGTAGATAGTCTTTTGCGTGCCGTAGCTGATGCGAACGGGCATTTCCCCGTGATTCAGCTGGTTAGGCGGCGTGAAATTAGCACGGGACGTCCGGCTGTCAGATGACCGCAGACTCACAGCCAGTGACGCAGCGAAAGCCGAGCTTGCTCGCCGAGCGTGACACCTAGTCAGAGAAAGCAGCAGCGTTCATAACGGATAACTTGCTCTATTAACGTTTCAGACGGCGGAGGGGTAATACATTTGAGAATCTATATTAATAAAAATGTGAATGTTGGTTTGTTCAGAACAACCTCCAAAAATTTCTCGACCGACTGCTTTGAAATCTTGACTTTTCCCACTGCTTAGATTGTAAACCATATATCTTTGGAAAAGGTTTGCAATAATAAGTACTAGTACTGCCTTAAATAGCATGTCGAACATAGTTCTAGAAAGGTCTGCTAATGATATTTTCATGAACATGATTAAATGGTTTATAGCCAACTCGTTGATGTTGTTGTTGTTATGGTCTTCAGTGCGGAGACTGGTTTGATGCAGCTCTCCATCCTACTTTATCCTGAGCAAGCCTTTTCATCTCCTCATAAGAACGGCAACCCACATCCACTTGAATCTGCTTTCTATACGCGTCTCTTGGTCTCCCTCTGCGATTTTTACCCCACACACTTCCGTCCAATGCTGTATTTACGATTCCTCGATGTCTAAGAATGTGTCCTACCAAGAGATCCCTTCTTTTAGTGAGGGTATGCCAAAAATTCCTTTTCTCGCCAATTTTGTTCAGTACCTCTTCATCTACCCACCTAATCTTTAGCATTCTTCTGTAGCACCACATTTCAAAACCCTCTATTCTCTTCCTGTCCGCAATGCTTATCGTCCATGTTTCACTTCCGTACAAGACAACACTCCACACAAATGCCTTCAGAAAAGACTTCCTTACACTTAAATTAATATTCGATGTTAGCAAATTTCTCTTTTTCAAAAATGCTTTTCTTCCTATTGCCATTCTGCATTTTATATCCTCTGTACTGCGACCATCGCATGTTATTTTATTACCCAAGTAACAAAACTCATCTACCACCTTCATTGTTTCGTTACCTAATCTAATTCCTTCAGCATCGCCTGATTTTCTAACACCGCATTCCATTTTTTTTGTTTATAGCCAACTCATTGATATTAAACTTAGAAAAGACTCCCTATGTGCAGTGCAGAACGTGTAAGAGGTTTCCAACCAGCTTATGCATAAAGTATGAATAAGATCAGATAGAAGAGATTAACAGTATTAAATTCCTGGGATTACAGATTTATAACAAATTCATTTGGGAGGATCACAACACAGAACTACAGAACACACAGCACTTAACAAATCTGTATTTTTGGTAGGAGTGTTATCAGACGTAGGAGACATAAAAAAATAAAAAAAAACTTCCATATTTTGCTTACTTTCATTCCCTAATGTTATACGGTATAATATTTTGTAGTAACTCTGCAAATCCAGCAAAAGTTTTCAGAGTCTAAGACCGTGTAATCCGTATTATTTATGTAGTAAATTGACGGACATCCTGCAGAATCCTCTTCAAAGAACTGGGTATACTAACTAATGCCTCTCAGTATACTTATTACTACCTGAAATTTGCATAAATAATACATCCCGTTTCCCAACAAACAGTGCAGTTCGCACATACAAAAATAGGAACAAAAAAGATCTACAAAAGGACTTAAAAGCACTTACTTTAGTTCAAAAAGGGGTCCACTACTCAGTAAAAACATCTTCAATAATTTACCAGTAACCACAAAAAATTTAGCTACAAATAAAGATCATTTTAAGAGGAGCCTATAAGATTTCCTAGTGGCCAACTCCTTCTTCTCCACTGACGAATTTTTAAATAGAACCAAATGATGTGTATATATCTGTACTCATACTATTAGTAATATTATATTATCAGCTTGTAAAAAAAATGACATTTTCCACATCCACGAGGATCTCCTCAGTGTGGATCTATGGAACGAACAACAAATATAATTACTGTATGGTGACGAATTACAGCGCTAATAATATTATCAATATTTTCTCGCAATAGCGAATTTCTTTTAGCGTCACTGTATAAGGTATAGTAGTTCTACCAAATGGTGACACATGAAAATTTGTGCCGGTCCGGGACTCGAACCCGGATTTCCCGACACTCGCGAGAGGTCGCCTTAACCACTAGGCTACCCAAACACGACTCCAGGACTGACCCAAACTTCCATATGCCACACTGACTGCATATTATGAGTGAACCGCATTCATCACTTAGCACTCGCAACTTAATCTGTATTCCCGCACCATACAGTAATTTAACAGATGCCTAAGCGAGACAATGCCTCGTTGTTTTCATTCGCCCTGGTGCGGGAATACAGATTAAGCTGCGACTGCTAAGGGATGAATGCAGTTAACTCATATGTGCAGTCAGTTTGGGTCGGTAGCCTAGTGGTTAAGGTGACCACTCGCAAAAAGCGGGAAACCCTGGTTCGAGTCCGACTCAGCACAAATTTTCATATGTCACCATACCTTACACAATGTCGCTAAAAGAAATTCGCTATTGCGAGAAAATATTGATAACAAATCTAGGTAGTTTCACAGATGGCCGCGCCTGAGAGGTAGAAAAGCAGAGTAGCGATGGCAGTCGAAGTACAAGATGCGTCTGAAAAGTTCGGTGAATGGTCCCATATTTTACAAATTGCGGCAGCGAGGATGAGGTGCCTACGCAGACACACTGAGGGACATGTCAACAAGCGGCTTACATCGTGCAAAGCACTGCACTGAAGCGGGGGTGGGGTACTCGCTGCGACCCAGGTAACAGGGTCACTGTGAGAACTCGTCTCATTGCAACATGGAGCAACGTGTAAACATCAAATGTCGTTTCAAATTAGACAAAACGGCGATGGACACCCATGGGATGATAAACCAAGTGTGGTTGAAGCAGTGACTAAAAAGTGTTTGAGTAGTTTAAACGGTTTAGAGACGGCAAGGAAGGTGTCCCGAATGAGCCATATTCGGGTCGACCACAATCACAGTCCCAGACAACAACGAACGACAGCGACGGATACTTCTGGACGACCGACGGCGGTCTTTGGAAATGATTGTAGTCGAGTTGAAGAGGAGCAAAAACAGTGCTTTGTTCACCAGCATCAACGCGTGACGTGTGCTTCGAGCGATTCCACAAGGAGCGTTTGCTGAGAGTTTCGAAGAGCTGAAAGTTTCCTCACATCTCACTCTTTCTGTTCTGTCGAGAAACTCCCGGAAGAATTAAAAAGTTAAGCTAATTTCTGTGTTATGTTGTTGCTTTATTTATGCTTAGACCTGTCGTGTGCTTATGATTGCTTTACATTTCACTTTATCATTACTACTGCTTCGTTCCAGTGTAATGTACTGTCTCGTTCCATGACCATGCAGGTTTGCTCCTCAATTCGGTGTTATGGAACATAATAAATACGAGGGTTGAAAATTAAATAGTGGCAACTATTTACTATTTATTGACGACCGATACGAAAGCGTTACATGTTTGCACCTGTTACTGTCCTTCAAAGTAGTGACCATTGTTGTGTAGAACCCGTGGGCAGCGCTGTGAATGGCGTAGTATATCGTTAGCAGAGCCTGTTCTGTTGATGAAATAAATCGCAATTTGCGATCAGTTATGGCGTCACTGTACTAGGTTTAGATGGAATACCAAAGTGCGGCGAATGAAAATTTGTGCCCGGCCGGGATTCGAACCCGGGATCTTCTTCTTACCAGGCAGACGCGTTGACCACTCCACCACCGAGAACACAGTGACCACCCCGACTGCAGAGGACTGCCGCGGTGGAGTAGCCGAGCGGTCTAAAGCGTGTCGCTGCGGAGCGCGCGGTTGCTCGCCGTGGAGGTTCGAGTCCTCCCTGGAGCATGGGTGTGTGTGTTGTCCTTAGGTTAGTTTACCTAGGTTTAAGTAGTTTGTAAGCTACGGACTGATGACCACGCAGTTTGGTCCGATAGATTTACAAACATTTGAACATTTTTTTGCAGAGGACTCTTCTCTGCACGTCTCCCGCCACACCCAAATCTCCATTCGCCATTCACCTAGTACAGTGAAGCCATAACTGATCGCAAATTGCGATTTATTTCATTCATTGAACGCTGTAACGTCGTCAAAAATATATAATTGTTCTGTTGATGGTGCGAATGGAGCGGTCTACTGCCTGTCGAATTTCTGGAATAGTTCTGAAGCGAATGCCACGAAGTGGTTCCTTCATCTTCGGAATCAAATCAAAATCACAAGGAGTTAAGTTCGGGAAGAATAGTGGGTGGTACAGTACTTCCCGGTCCCATCAACCGGACAGAGCATCCACAGTTCGCGCTGTATGCGCCCGCGCGTTACCGTGCAAAATGATGGATGGGTTGCGCAGAAAGTGTTGCCGCTTCTTTCGCAAAGCTGGTCGCAGGTGATGCTCTAAAAACGAACAGTAATACTGTCCATTTACGGTGTCCGTTGTCGCTGCTTCGAAAACAAAGTGACAGCATTTCGTTAGACCGCTCGCTCACAAATGACGGTGTTTCCCTCGACTGTGCGCACGCCGGTGACGTTGGACGGGCGAGTCGTTAGGTCGAAGGTAAGGTAGGTATGTCGACAACGTGTGCTGTCAGCGACAACAGTACATTCCTTTACATTGTGTCTCCACAGCATTGTTGCCACAATTCAAGTTCTAGCCCTCGTATAAATGAGTAAATAAATACATTCGGAGCTTGGCGAGTTCACATTGCGACAAAATAATGTGAGATGCAGTTCTTAAGGGTTTTCGTCGCCCATCTAACTGCAATGCTTTATCGGCGTCCCTGTTTTCCGACCTCTGCCTCACTTCAAATGCTATTGTGTTTTCATCGTGTGGTCTGTGTAAAACGCGTCCCCTCCCAGATAAATTAGGCTGTGTTGGCCTATCTCCGGACTGAGTGTGGCATTTCGTATGAGCAGCAGTACATAAGCAGCGCCACTGCATTAGGTACGGAGACAGCTTGGACTAACTACTGCGAGCAACAGATTTGTATTGGACCAGTGAATTGTGAGAAGCCATTGGTAAGCAGCGGAAGTACGACCGTAGTGTCTCAACTTTGTTGTCACATACACCAATACACCATACACCAATGTCTCTGAACCAAGTGTTCAAGCCGGCCGCGGTGGCCGAGGGGACTGAAGCGCTCCAGTCACGGTCTGCACGGCCACTACGGTCGGGGGTTCGAATCCCCCCTCGGGCATGGATATTTGTGCCGTCCTTAGTCTTAGGTAGTTCATAAGTAGTTTTTAAGCTTAGGAACTGATGACCCCGTAGTTAAGTCCCATAAGTTCTACAAACATTTGAACATTTGAACAAATGTTCAAGACCATCTGCAAAATGTTTTGAAGGAGAGAAACGTATGTGCAAAGTAAGTTCCTCATACCTTGACCCCAGAACGAAAGCGATGCGTGAATGTATGCTGTAACTCAATTGTAATGCTATGTGCTGGTATATATTTTATGTAAAACAATCGTCACAAGCGATCAGACGTGATTTATCAATATTATCCTACGAAAAAGTGTACATATTGACATGGCGCATCAACAGTTTGGCGACATAACTGACATTCAAGGCAATTTCGCGGATAGCCGCGCGGAATGACCGCGTGCTGTAAGGCCTCATGCTACAGATTGGGCGGCCAGTACCGCCGGATGGTCGAATCCTCCCTCCGCCATGATTGTGTCGTTGTCTTTAGTGGAAGTCAGTTTAAATAGTTTATAGGTCTAGGGACTGATGACGATAGCAGTTTGGTCCAACGGATTTGCAAACGTCATTGATGAATAGGACAAAATCCCAAGGAAGGACTTTACTGGGACTTTACTGACTATTTCAGATTATTGCATGAACGATCTGTGCGTTGTACTCAACTGGGCGACACTATCTAAAACCCCCGAAGTAACGAAACTATCTCAGCCGAAGATGAAGAGATCGAGGAAATTTATGAGGTGATAAAATAAGTTATTCAAAGAGTTAAGGGAGAGGAAAACTTCATTGTAATCGGGGACTGGAACTTGGGAGTAGTAAATGGAAGAGCAGGAAATGTAGTAGGTGAATATGGACTGGTAAACGAAAGTGAAAGAGGAGATCGCCTTGTAGAATTTTGCGCAATGAAGGTTGTACACATGGAAGAAATCAGGAGACACTGGAAGATATCAGACTGACTTTATAATGGCAAGGTTTAGATTTAGAAACCTGGTTTTAAACTGTGAGACGTATCCAAGGGCAGATATAGACTCTGACCATAATTTGTTGGTTATGAACTGTATATTAAAACTGCAAAAATGTAAAAAAAAAATTAAGGAGCTACAACCCGTATAAATTGAAAGAAGCAGAGGTGGTTCAGAGTTTCAGAGCGAGCTTTACGCAAGGCTTAACATCTGTCTATTTTATTAATCTAATGCTGTCTCGAAACGTTTCAAATTTTTATATTATTTTATTTAATTTTCGTCCTATATCGAGCAATTGATTCATTTGGCTTGTTTCAAGCAAGTAAATGTTAAAAACATTCTGTCTAGGGCGAAGTTACCATAATTTGTTTCGTTTATTAACGTATGGTAGTGGAAGTTACAGGCAGCCCTGTTATTCTCAGAATCGGAACGGGCTAGATGTTTACAGAGAAAACCTCTCTGGACCGCCAGCATGCCGACACAGTAACTTCTGAAAGTTAACGGGCCCCTCACACGCCCGCTGTTAGTAGAGCAGTAATACTGCGTCAAATATTTCGCGAAAGGACGAAGCCGTCAGTGCCACAATATTTATGTCAGTTAGAACTCTGCCTCCACAGCGAACATGTCAACACTGTACGATGCGGATTTCTACTACATCTGGGTGGCTCTACTTGCAAAACACAACCAGGAACTATGCAGAACGGAAGAAATAAGCTCGCGAAGCTTCCAATAAACACTACTGTGGTCTAAGGCAGTGGTCGGCGAACTTGTTCGTCAGAAGAGCTAAATTTCAGTTGTACAGTGATTGAAAAATGTTTTGAGAGCTGCACTTTTTCTAGAACTATGCTTTTAGGATTATGTTAATATAACTAACAGCAAATAAATATATACATAACAATCAAAGATAAAATATAATAAACGTTACACGACTATCCATATTTAATGAGAACAGCGGATTATCGTTTTTTCGTGAAGTTTGACTAGGTCCGCTTTATATGCTGTTATTTTTAGTTTCAGACGCTGAGCTTCGATAAACTGAGGTCTAATTACGCTGTTAATGCATAAACAAATCCTTCTGCAAATAAACAAGCCGGCTCTTAGTTCCATATTATGCTCCCAGAGGCTCTAGGAACTAAGACCCCGCTTGTTTAACAGCAAATGGTTGTAGGAATTAAAAATCGGTGTTTATGCAATAATAACATAAATAGACTAACGCTGAATTGCATCCAAGTTTTCTATTTGAATATTTTAAAATAAAACAAGCTATCCGGAGCGTCTAGAAGTCTTCCCACAAAAATACTAAATCAGTTTGATTCATCTAAAATGGCCGGAACGATGATCCCGGATCAGTCCATGTCAAGAGATAAGAAGTAAATTTCATACTACGTCTAATACAGCAGTAGTTTTAAAAAAGCATAGTGCTGCGAGTAATTCACATTAAAATAATGTGATCATTTACCTGCATGTGGCACTTACAAATTGACTCTCTGACAAAGTTATATATCTTACTAAACAGCAGAACTACCTGTAAGATTTACAGCTTATTACACCGAGTAGATATTTTCATCTACATCTACAGGGGATACTCTGCAACTCACATTTAAGTGCCTAGCAGAGGGTTCATCGAACCACCTTTATACTATTTCTCTCCCATTCCATTCTCGAATAGCGCGAGGGAAGAAAGAACACCCGAATCTCTCTCCGTTCGAGCTCTGATTTCACGTGTTTTACTCTCATGATCATTTCTATGTAAGTGGGAGTCAACAATATATTTTCGCATTCGGAGGAGAATGTTGGCGATTTGAGTTTCGTAAGTAGCCCACGAAGCAGCGATAAGCGCCGTTGTTGTAATGATTCCCATCCCAGATCCTGTATCATTTCCGTAACGCTGTCTCCCCTGTATCGTGACAATTCAAAACGAGCTGCCCTTCTTTGGACTCTTTCGATTTCCTCCGTCAAACCCACCTGATAAGGATCCTACACTGGACAGCAATACTCCAAAAAAGGACGGACAAGCTTAGTGTATACAGTTTCTTTAATAGTTCTGTTGCATCTTTTAAGGGTTCTGCCAATAAAACACAGTCTCTAGTTCGCCTTCCCCACGACATTACCTACGTGTTCTTTCCAGTTTTAGTCTGATATAATAGTAATTCTTAGGTATCTGGTGGAGTTTACGGCCTTCACATTCGATTGATTTATCTTGTAAACAAAGTTTAACGGATTTCTTTTCGTACTCTTGTGGACGACTTAACACTTCTCATTATTTAGAGTCAATTGCTAATTTTTACACCACAATGATATCTTATTCAGATCGTTCTGCAGTTGGTTTTGATCTTCAGATGATTTTACTAGACGGTAAATGACGGCGTCATCTGCAAACAATCTAAGAGAGCTACTTAGATTTTCTCCCAAATCGTTTATGCAGATAAGGAACAGCAGAGTACCTGTGACACTACCCTGTGGAATGCCCGATATCACCTTTGTTTTAGTCGATGCTCTTACCATCCAATACTACAAACTGTGTCCTCTCTGACAGGAAATCCCCTATCTAATCATAAATCTGGGCCGATATTCCATAACCAAGCAATTTGATTAAAAGCCTTTATTTCGTGTAAACCAAGAAATACGGAATCAATTTGAGAACCCTTGTCGATAGCAGGCATCACATCGTATGAATAAAGAGCTAATTGTGTTTAGCATGAACGATATTTTCTAAATCCGTGTTGACCTTGGGTCAATAGAACATTCTGTTTGAGATAATTCATAATATTTGAATACAGGTTACGTACCAAACCCCTGCTGCAAATTAACGTCAAAGAAATAGGTCTGCAGTTTAGTGGGTTATTCCTACTGGCTTTCTTTAATATTGGTGTGACGTGTGCAATTTTCCAATCTTTTGGTACAGATCCTTCTTTGAGAGAGCGATTGTATATGGCTGTTAAGTAAGAAGCTATCTCTTCAGCATAATCAGACAGAAATCTAATTGGTATACAGGGCGGACCAGAAGACTTGTTCTTGTTAAGTTATTTTAGTTGCTTCACTACTCCCATGATATCTACTTCTACGTTACTCATTCTGGCCTCTGTTTGTAATTCAAAATCTGGAATATTGGTTTCGTCTTCTTTGATGAATGAGTTTCTAAAAGCTATGTTTAGTAACTCTGCTTTAGTAGCGCTATCATCGACAGGATCGCCATTACTCTCACGTAGTGAGGGTATTGTTTGGGTTTTGCCCCTAGTACATTTAACGTATGACCAAAATCTCTTTGCGTTTTCAATTAAATTTCGAGAAAGAGTTTTGTTGTGTTAAGTATTGTAGGCATCTCGCATTGAAGTCCTCGCTAAATTTCGAGCTTCTGTGTAGGACCGCCAATACTGTGGATTTTGTGTTCGTTTAAATTTAGCACGCCTTTTCCATTGCTTTTGCATCAGTGTTCTGACCTGTTTTTTGTACCAAGGTGGATCACCTCCTTCTTTTATTAATTTATTTGATATAAAACTGTCAACTGCTGTCGACACCACCTCTTTGAATTTGAGCCACATCTGGTCCACACCTACGTTTAGTCTTAGAAACGAGTGGAAGCTGTCTTACAATTTATTTTATTTCTATCTGCTCTCCTGCACAAATATACTTTACGTCTATTTTTTGTAACTTTGGGACTTTCAATATTCAATCTCGCTACGACGGCACTGAGTTCACTAATACTTGTATCCGTTTTGATGCTCGCTATGAGCTCATGATTATTTGTTGACAAGAGATCAAGTGTGTTTTGACATCCATTTACAATTCCAGTTGGCTCATGAACTAATTGTTCGAAGTAATTCTCAGAGAATGCGTTGAGTACAATTTCGCACGATGTTTTATGCGTACCTCCTGATTTTAAAATATAATTTCGCCAACTGATTGAGGGTAAATTATTATCGTTTGAGTCGGGCACGTTTTGGTAATTACTCAGGTTTTCTTTGAACCTTTCTGCTTTTGTATCGTCAGAGTAGGGAGGTCGGTAAAAGGAACCATTTATTAACTTCTTACGATTTTCAGGTACAACCTCTACCCATAATAGCTCACAGGAACTATCAACTTCTACTTCGCTACACGGAAGACTACTTTTGACGGCTACAAACACGCATCCACCTATTTTGTTTTCTCTATCCTTTCTGATCGCTCGCTCGCTCTTCCCCGATCCGCCTGGTTCTGACCAATTAACACCCCCAATAACTGTCTCTCTTGTTCATAGCGTGTGTTGGCGTACCTTCCTAGTATCCAGCCTGCGGGAGAACACCAACACTACCCGTCTGTTCGCTGTTAACAATCGTCGCCAAACTTTGAGGATCGGTCTGAATAAGCGCTTTTGGATGACGGGGTATGTTAACTGACCATACAGGATATTACCCTTTCACTGTCAAATAGACATTTAAAATGGCTGCAATGAGGAAGAAGAAGAAGAGGAAAACTTTGGTCTGTATACGCGCTTCCTTCGAACATCAGTTTTCAGCCTCATCTTGCTGTAAAGTTTGGCGAGATCTGTAGTCGAGTCGATATGTCAAAAGAGTCTCAGTGGAGTGCCGAAAGAGCCGCAAGCGGTTCGCGAGCAGCAGTTTTCCCACAACTGATCTAGGGGTCCATTCACTGCAGGATAGATTCTTAAACTACAACAATTTACTGGTTAAACAAGTGAACCGCCTAATTTACCGTATAACTGTGCTGCTTTCCATGTACACTCCTGGCCATTAAAATTCCTACACCACGAAGATGACGTGCTACAGACGCGAAATTTAACCGACCGGAAGAAGATGCTGTGATATGCAAATGATTAGCTTTTCAGAGCATTTATACAAGCTTGGCGCCGGTGACAACACCTACAAGGTGCTGACGTGAGGAAAGTTTCCAACCGATTTCTCATACACAAACAGCAGTTGACCGGCGTTGCCTGGTGAAGCGTTGTTGTGATGCCTCGTGTAAGGAGGAGAAATGCGTACCATCACGTTTCCGACTCTGATAAAGGCCGGATTGTAGCCTACCGCGATTGCGGTTTATCGTATTGCGACATTGCTGCTCGCGTTGCTCGCGATCCAATGACTGTTAGCAGAATATGGAATCGGTGAGTTCAGGAAGGAAATACGGAACGCCGTGCTGGATCCAAACGGCCTCGTATCTCTAGCAGTCGAGATGACAGGCATCTTATCCGCATGGCTGTCACGGATCGTCTCGATCCCTGAGTCAACAAATGTTCCAATGTTTGTAGAGCTTATGGTACTAAACTTACAAACTACTTATGAACTAGCTAATACTAAGGACGGCACAAATATCCGTGCCCGAGGGGGGAATCGAGCCCCCGACCCTAGTGGCCGTACAGACTGTGACTGACGCCCGCAGAACACTCGGCCACCGCGGCCGGCCCTAAGTCAACAGATGGGGACCTTTGCAAAACAACCATCTGCACGAAAAGTTCGACGACGTTTGCAGCAGCATGGACTATCAGCTTGTAGACCATGACTGCGTTTACCCTTGACGTTGCATCACAGACAAGAGCGCCTGCAATGGTGTACGCAACGACGAACCTGGGTGCACGAATGGCAAAAGTCATTATTTCGAATGAATCCAGGTTCTGTTTACAGCATCATGATGATCGCATCCGTGTTTGTCGACATCGCGGTGAACGCACATTGGAAGCTTGTATTCGTCATCCCCATACTGGCGTTCAAAATGTTCAAATGCTTGTATAGCTTATGGGACTTAACTACGGGGTCATTAGTCCATAAACTTACAAACTACTTATGAACTAGCTTATACTAACGACGGCACAAATATCCATGTCCGAAGGGGGATTCGAATCCCCGACCGTAGTGGCCGTGCAGACGTGACTGAAGCGCCTCAGTTCCCGCGGCCGGCATACGGGCGTATCATCCGGCTTGATGGTATGGGGTGCCATTGGTTACAAGTCTCGGTCACGTCTTGTTCGCATCGACGACACTTTGAACATTGGCCGTTACATTTCAGATATGTTACGACCCGTGGCTCTACCCTTCATTCGATCCCTGCAAAACCCTACATTTCAGCAGGATAATGCACGACCGCATGTTGCAGGTCCTGTATGGGCCTTTTTGGATACGGAAAATGTTCGACTGCCGTTCTGGTCAGCACATTCTCCAGATGTCCCACCAACTGAAAAAGTCTGGTCAATGGCGGCCGAGCAACTGGCTCGTCACCATACGCCAGTCACTACTCTTGATGAACTGTGGTATCGTGTTGAAGCTACATGAGCATCTGTACCTGTACACGCCGTCCAATCTCTGTTTGACTCAATGCCCAGGCGTATCAACAACAACAAAAATGTTTGTTTAGCTTAAGGGACTTAACTACTGGGTCATCAGACCCTAAACTTACAAACTACTTATGAACTACCTACAACTAAGGACGGCACAAATATCCATGCCCGAGGGGGGATTCGAACCCCCGACCGTAGTGACTGTGACTGAAGCGCCTCAGTCCCCTCGGCCACCGCGGCCGGCAGGCGTATCAAGGCCGTTATTACGGCCAGAGGTGGTTGTTCTGGGTACTGATTTCTTAGGATCTATGCACCCAAATGGCGTGAAAATGTAATCACACGTCAGTTCTACTATAATATATTTGACCAATGGATACCCGTTTATCACCTGCATTTCTTCTTGGTGTAGCAATTTTAATGGCCAGTAGTATATTTCTGTCCAGTAACAACTGTTCACAGATTACTTACGTAGATCGTACATGGTCTTATCTCTGTACAGTTACAATTACCACAACGTAAAAATAGAGGAAAAAATGATCATTGGTAAGCTTAATAAATCGTATTTGCCACTTAAGCTACAAGTAAAATGAACATTTCTGTCTAACATCATGCCACTAACGTCTCCTTTTGGCCCACTTTAGGTTACGGTAGTAACACTTAAAGTGGGCCTTTGCGATTGTCTTTTCACAGCTCGAAATTTAATTGAAAATAACGGCTTAACTATTCCTCTGACACGAAAATTGAATAACCGAATTTATAGAGGAGAAAATTCTCTACAACTTTGCTCTCTTATGTGTGTGTGGCTTTTTTTTTTCATATCTCCTAGCGTTTCAAAGATATTTGCAAAAATAACGGCGATTTTGGGATGTCTGTCTGTCCGTAACGTGTTCCCAGTTTTTAAGACGAACCGTTCATCCGATCAGCACCATATTTTACAAACCTGACTTTAGGCCGCCAGAGACCAAACCCTCCCCTTTTCAAATTTTTTGGACAAAAAATACGGTAGTAATACCAAAAAAGCCGTTTGTAATATAATTGTAATTGCAAGCGAACCGTTCATCTGACACGAAAATTGAATAACCCAATTGGTAGAGGAGAAAATTCTCTTCAACTTAGCTTCCTTATGTTTTTTTCATATCTCGTATCGTTTGAGAGATATTTGCAACAATAACGGAGATTTGACACCCTCCATTGAATTAACGAAAACCAGCCGTTCGGAGATGTCACGGGACATTCCTCGCCCAGAACTCTCTTTGACATACGCCATCTTACGTTGCGTATTTGATGATTTTCTTATTGTAACTTACACGTTGTCATTTCAAAGCAATGACGCACTGAAGAATTGACAGAAACACATCGTTCTTCGTACGATAAATGATAATCCAGTGTCTACAAATGCCATATTACCATCAGTTAACAACGGTCATCACTAGTATGAGATTACAGGACTCATCTATTGCTTGATAGCTGTAGCGTACTGGGCAAGGCGTTGGACTCTGACGCTAAAGATAGGTGGTTCGGAACTCGTCACTTTTTAATTTTTTTTTTTTTTTATTTCCTAAAAGGGTTTCATACACTGTTATTAACTTTTTTATTATTTGGATTACGATTTTGGTCCAAAATGTTTGCAAAAACTTATAGAACTACAAATCTAAAGTGGGCCGTACAACACGCCAGTGCGATTTTTTTTCTCTGCTTTGTTGACATCGTGGTATCTGACATTTCCTATACAATTAGTAAGTTCATTTCTTAGAATACCGTACTATTTTTAATATAAAGCCACAGCCAGTTTTTGATGTTTCATCGTTTACTTTTTCAGATATTTGTGGAAATTTGTCGGAACCAAATTGGATTTCTCCCCGCCTCGACAGGACTGCAGTTTATTGCACAATAACACCCTGACACGCTACAATATATTGAGCAATATATTGGCCTGCACGACCACCTCTCTTAATACCTCTCAACTTTAATCTGTGGGGAGTATTGAAACAAGAGGACTCCTACGAAATGTCGACGACACCAGAAGACCTGAAATGCTGAATTACACTGGTTTATGATACTGAAATACACACAAAATTCGACGTGCAGTAGTCTCTGTGCGGATTCACAAATATCATTGCACGAGATCAACATTACGACTACTTCTTTATTATTCTTGTTATATGTAACTTTAATTTTCTCCGCTGTAATTTTTTAACTCGTAGTTTAGATACACATCGGCGTCTCCTATTACCGTTCCAGCCAGAAGTTCGAAAGGTAGAGGGAAGGTATGTTCTCGAACTCGCTTTAGCCATATATTCTAGCTTCCTTCTCTTGGTCTCGATATCCGCTATTTCCAGTTTTCTTTTCGCGCACATAAGACATTAACTGCACGTAGCGATGCAATTTCTTTAATGGGGGATGGCTTAAGCCTGTGTGATACATTTACTCTTTTCGCTGGACTTGCAGAATGACATTGTTTGTAGGTACCAGATCTAATTCGGCGATATCTATATCTGGAGGCAGTGTGGAGAACAATGTTCTGGATTGGGACTAGTATGTTTCCCCTGCTTTAATGTAGCTTTTAAGTGTACTACTTATATCGTCTTTGCCACTGTCAGTATTACGAATCTCCACCTAATTTACAGGTAGGCAATGGAAACTAAAAGCTGATAGAACGTAACGTATAAGCTTTTATCGATCTGGAAGGTTTAACCTGTACACCGATCAATTTTCGGGTATTTTTATTACCCCAGTACACAAATTACAGGACACTATTAAACACTACAAATCATCTGTTGTCCCACATGTTTGTTATTCGCCCCCCCCCCCCCACATGATGGAGAAACACTTTGCAGATACCGTTTAAAAAACTTAAAGAGTCTTCCACAAGATCAAAAACACTCTCCATCCGGTAATCGTATATTGTAATGCCCCTGCTCTCGATCCAACGACGAAGTAAGTGCTCAAATGCAGCAAATAGACCTCTATCTCTCTTTTTAGGGTAAATCGGGTCACGGATCACAAAATTCACACCACAACCAGCGGATTATCCCCTATTAAGACTCCAGGACGTTCTCCAAATTATGGTTTTGACTGATATTTCCAGGCGAAGTACTAAATAACCTCCATATAGGCGAGATTCTAGATGCGTTCTTAGGGAGGTCCTCCCAGCTGTTGCGCTTCGGGATTCGCCACCGTCGCGTTGTCATATGCAGGATTCGATTCTACGCACCTGTCTCTATATCACAAGTCCCGAAGAACGCATCTAGAATCTCGCCTATATGGAGGTTATTTAGTACTTCGCTTGGAAATATCAGTCAAAACCATAATTTGGATAACGTCCTGGAGTCTTAGTAGGGGATAATCCGCTGGTTGTGGTGTGAATTTTGTGATCCGTGACCCGATTTACCCTAAAAAGAGAGATAGAGGTCTATTTGCTGCATTTGAGCACTTCCTTCGTCGTTGGGTCGACAATTATGTTTTGGTAGTACTCTGCTGGAAATAATAGCAATAAAAAACCGTAAACCGATTATTAAAAAACCGGTTATCTTGAGCTGTTTTTACAATGCGGTTAAAATGGAGATGAACAACCAGTATAACCGAAAACCGGTTGTTTCAGCGATAACCGCCCTACTTTCCTGGTGCTGCTCCTGTTATTTTCCTTAATATGGTTGAAAACTAGTTTCTCTGTGTCAGGTGTCCTTGTGCTCCTAGGTCGTCCATTATGAGCAACGATTCTGTTTAGCTCAGACGCTCATGTATTCTTTGGAATGTCTTGTTGTTAGACAAACACCTATTAGGATTACGTTGTGCATATAATGGCCGTGTTTGAATTACGTTACACTGAGCTCGTCCACACACAAGGTGCATATATGTCACTACATGGTTCGAGTACGCCATTGTAATAATACACGACTTGTACTGTACGTGCATTCAATAACAACTGACGAAACGTATCACTCTACATATAGCCTGCATGGACGTGTTTACTTTGCTACGCAGCGGACATCGCGTGGCTTTGAATACAAAACCAATGCACACAGACGAGAACAGGGACGAGTCGTATACGTGGCCTGTACGCCTTACACAAATAAGCAACCTGCATATGGAAGTACACCGCAACATAGGTCTGTAACACGGTAAGGAAAACAAACCAAATGTCTACAGGACATGTTATGCTTGTTGTGCGGTTCTCTATCGAATGCCCGGAGCTTTCCTACATATTTAGTTACAGCCTGAATGTATCTAAAGCGGTGACGGATAATATCAGATATCCTTTGGCTTGTATGTTGGTTGCGCTGCTATCTCATTTATGTGGAACACTAAAATGGTGTGGTTATCTTGTAACAAAATTAGGCCTACAATAAAAGTTTTCACCGTTTTGTACATACCTAACACTATGTTTAATGGATTGATTATAACATTCGCGGTGTTCTAATTTAATACAGCTTGTCATCTGGATATACAAACAGTTAGTGTTAACTGTTATTCTCTTACTGCCTGAATTAATTTCTACTGCAAGAAAAAAATAAAAAATAAAATTTTTTGCTCAGTATTGGTATGATAGATTATTTACAATGTCAAACACAAGAAAATTTTTATGCAGTTGTTATAATTAGGTACGTTTCAAATTTGCGACAACAGCCATTTGCGAAATTAACGAAATGTTTGTTAAGCTTATGGGACTTAACTACGGGGTCATCAGTCCCTAAACTTACAAACTACTTATGAACTACTTACGAACTGGACGGCACAAATATCCATGCCCGCGAAATTAACGGCTTACAACTTACCATCAATGGAAATTTTTTATTGACCTTTCTTACAAATAAAAAAGATTCTACATGGGTTTGAATTACATTTGTGCTCAAGTCTAAGCCTAATGCATGTGGTTAAGATGGCCTTACTCATGAAATTGCTTGAAACAATTTGAGTTTTTATTTAGGCAAAGTAGAAGCTTTTCGTACACCAAACATCGCTATAAAAGCTGTAGAGTGACAAACATTCATTAGAACATCCGCAGCACGTCACTACTGAGGTGTAATCAAATAAAACATACTGACGACATGAATCCATTGATCATTCTTATAAATAAACCTGTAAAAGCGTCAGCCACAAACAAAATCTGGCAATGAAGCTTGCTAGCACCAAAGATGGATAGAAATTATGGTACTTTCTCCATTTTACTTCATTCAATGTTTCAAATGTTTGTATAGCTTATGGGACTTCACTACTGGGTCATCAGTCCCTAACCTTACAAACTACTTATGAACTAGCTTATACTAAAGACGACACAAATATCCATGCCCGAGGGGGGATTCGGACCCCCGACCGTAGTGGCCGTGCAGACCGTGACTGGCGCGCCGCAGTCCCATCGGCCACCGTGGCCGGCTTTACTTCATTCCTTGCATGTGTCCATAACTGTGCCTGTCTGATGATGCACGTTTTACACAAACAGTATTTTCATGTTCACTGAAATTTGTATTTACTTTATATGATCAAAATATGTATTTCTGCACACAATAGATATTAGAAAAACAAATTATAATTTTCAATGTGGAATTTACGTATATATTTAGCTGTACTTTACGAAAGAATGAGCACAACCTCGGGAGTTGTTCACAACACGCACGTGATAAATGAAGATCGTACAAGTACAGCGAACGCTCAGTAAATAGCAGCACATTTCACACGCACTGGGCCTGTGAGTGTAAAATGTCGCTTCAACAGGTACTGGCGCCCTAAAACTCTTATTCTTAGACGGCCGCGGTGGCCGAGGGGACTGAGGCGCTCCAGTCACTACGGTCGGGGGTTCGAATCACCCCTCGGGCATGGATATTTGTGCCGTCGTTATTATTAGCTTGTTCATAAGTAGTTTGTAAGTTTACGGACTGATGACCTCGTAGTTAAATCCCATAAGTACCGTACATCAGTCTGTACTAGTTTACATGCTCAACGGCGGTACTCTCATTAGACGCAAAGAATGTTTGGTTTTGCTGGTTTTTAATGGTTTTTTTTATTTTTATTCCTGGTTTCTTTGAATGAAATTGTCATAATTTTATTAAAACAAAAACAAAAATAAGCTATACAAACATTTGAAACATTTTTTCTTATTCTTACACATCTAGGGCCAAGTGATATAATAGGTGATCCCACCGGTGATATCACTACTAAGGCAGATTTACTAAACACAGCTTTTCGAAACTTATTCACCGGAGTAGACGAAACTAATATTCCAGATTTCGAATTACCAACAGAGGCCAGAATGAGTAACGATAGATACCATCGTAGTAGAGAAGAAACTGAAATCACTTAACAAGAAGAAATCTACTGGTGAGGACTGTATACCCATTAGATTTCTATTTGGTTATGCTGACGCGATAGCAACTTACTTAACAGCCATACACAACCGATCGCTCAACGAAGGATCTGTACCAAAAAACTGGAAAGTTGCACAGGTCACACCTATATTCAAGAAAGGCAGTACGAGTAACTCATTGGACTACAGGCCTGTTTCATTGACGTCAGTTTGCTTCAGGGTTTGGAACGTATAATGTATTCAAGTATTATAAATTACTCGAACAAGATGATCTATTGACCCAAGGTCAACACGGATTTGGAAAATATAGTTCATGTGAAACGCAACTAGCTCTTTACTAACACGAAGTGATGAGCGGTCTCAGTTTGGTTCCGTATTTCTTGATTTCCAGAACGCTTTTGATACCGTACCTCACAAAACGGATTTTAATCAGATTGCTTGGTTATGGAATATCGCCCCAGATTTATAATTAGATAGGGGATTTCCTTTCAGAGAGGACACAGTTTATAGTAACGGATGGTAAGACATGGACTGAAACAAAGATGATATCGGGCGTTCCACCGGGTAGAGTTATTGTTCCTTTATTGTTCCTTATTTACATAAACGGCCTGGGAGAATAACTGACCAGCTCTCTTAGGTTGTTTGCAGATGAGCCGAGAAGAAGGGCGCTTGCAATAGTGGCCGAAACGTCGGTGAAACATTTGATGTATTGAAGATTTTTATGAAGACTTTTATGAACAAAGATATATTGTAGACTCCCATCATGAGAATAAAACACGAGAAATCAGAGTTCGAACGGAGAGATTCAGATATTTCTTCCCGCGCGCTATTCGAGAATGGAATGGTAGAAGAATAGTATAAAGGTGGTTTGATGAATCCGCTGCCAGGCACTTAAATGTGATTTGCCGAGTGTCCCGTGTAGATGTAGAACAGTATTATGCGAATTTGCGACAATTTTTTAGAGATTATTGTATTTTTGCCTCGAAAACAGTATCCTGTGGCATGTTGCCTGCGCATATTCTGAGGAAATTCAATAATGGGCAGCAGGGATAGCGTCGCGTGGTGTGGGGCGCCACCCCGCCGGAGGTTCGAGTCCTCCCTCGCACAAGGATTTGTGTGTGTGTGTCTTGTTGTTAGAGTGAGTTATAATAATAAAAATAATAATATGTACAAACGTAGGATTCCGCGGCAGTTGTCACTATCAATAAAATTCTTCGGGGTATGAAACCGCGTCGTCATTATATAAACTGTACCGACGTTTCGGCCACTGTTGCAAGCGGCCTTCATCAGGGTCTGTGTCTGACACAGACACAGACCCTGATGAAGGCCGCTTGCAACAGTGGCCGAAACGTCGGTACAGTTTATATAATGACGACGCGGTGTCATACCCCGAAGAATTTTATTGATAGTAATAATATGGTTTTTCTGTTCCACAGGACCTAATTGAGGAGTGAGACTCCGTGCTCATGGAACAAGACAATACATGAAGTTTAACACAAGAATGGTAATAGAAAATTCTGAAGTAGTCCTATGCACACGACAATCTTAAGACAAATTGAAAAGAATCAATGAAGAAAAATAAATGAATTAGGTTAATTGTTCAACTTTTTTAGGAGTTCCTCGACAGAATAAAAGGAGTGAGCCACTAGGTAACTCTTCAATTTAGATTTGAAAGGGTGTGGGTTAGTGCTAAGATTCTTTAGTTCTTGTGGCAACTTATTGAAAATGGATGCTACAGCATACTGTACACTTTTCTGCACAAGTGTCTAGGTGGTGTGATGCAAATGTAGATTCGATTTCTGTCTAGTATTGACCGAGTGAAAACTACTATCTCGTGGAAATAAGATAATATTATTAACAACAAACGACATTAAAGAAAAAACGTATTGTGACGCCAGTGTCAAAATCCACGGACTACTGAAAAAGCGTTCGTGAAGTTACCCCGCATATTGCTCGAACCGCCCGTTTCTGAGTCAGAAATATCCTTCTTTCATCAGGCGAGTTACCCCACAAAAATAATTCCGTGCATCATAAGTGAGTGAAAGTAAAGGCTAGTTTACACGACGACACTACGTTTCATGAAACTGCGCTACTAGCCAATGCGCATGCGCGGCAGGCGTTCGCGCAACTAGTTGGTGAAACTAAATAGTTTCGGTACCTTCCATTTTTGGCGAAACTGATTGCGCGTGTTTTTAGGTTAGGTTATGACCAATACAGAACAAAATACAATATACAGGGGGGAACAAAAGAAATAATTCGGTTTTTGAACATACATGCGTTGCGTAGGTGTTTGTGCGATTTTAACGGCGCGTTGGAGCTCTTCTAGCAATTATTTGTGAAATTAAATATTGATGGGTTGACGATTAGTGAATTGCAGACTGAAATACATCCAATTCGAAATATCTATACAAACGAAGTATGGCAATTGTGGATTTCGGAACACGGTACAGGTACTGTACAAACGAATATCTACCAGACAAGAAACGGAATGGAATTTGTAATTTCAGTTCTGGTAAAAATGCTTCACGCATAACGGTAACTTGTTTCTTTATTGAATTACTAACTCTGTTTAAAAGGAAAGTAAACTGGTCTGGTGACATTCTGAGTAGATTAAAATAACTTCTAGGATCTTCAGTCGCCGCGGTGGAGTAGCCGAGCGGTCTAAAGCACGTCGCTGCGGAGCGCGCGGTTGCTCGCCACGGAGGTTCGAGTCCTCCCTGGGGCATGGATGTGTGTGTTTGTCTGTAGGTTAGTTTACCTAGGTTTAAGTAATTTGTAAGCTACGGACTGATGACCACGCGCCGGCCGCGGTGGCCGAGGGGACTGAGGCGCTTCAGTCACGGTCTGCACAGCCACTACGGTCGGGGTTCGAATCCCCCCTCGGGCATGGATATTTGTGCCGTCCTTAGTATAAGGTAGTTGATAAGTAGTTTGTAAGTTTAGGGACTGTAGACCCCGTAGTTAAGTCCCATAAGCTTAACAAACATTTGAACATTTTTGATGACCACGCTGTTTGGTACGATAGATTTACAGACATTTGAACATTTTGATCTTGAGTCACAATTTCTTTCAGCAAGGTCGCTGAGCAACAGAGCTGACGTCTTTTTTTTAATCCATCCACGAAGCCAAACACGTTTCTTATTCTTTTTTTATGTTTAGTCTTATGCAGCGACCTCACACAGACAAGCAATAGATTCGCCACAACCCTTAGACCTATCAAAACTTTAATTTTATGGCGACTACGGCATTCACAAAACAACGAAACTGAGGTGTATAGTATTGGCGCCGTGTCTACAAACATACACGAAACCAATTGCGCGCAATTCATTTCATGCAACGAGTTTCGCAACCTAGTGTCGTCGTATAGACTAGCCTTAAGCGTAGAAGACTACTTTTCGTATTGAAAAATCACTTATTTCAGATATTGTTCTAATGGTAAATATAGCAGAATTTAGTTTTGGACCAAGATCCTGAACATGGTCTTTCCACGACAGCTTACTGTCTATATGAGCACCTAGAAATTTAAACTGTTCAGTCTCACTTATCGTATGCCCATTATGTGTAATCGAAATGTCAGCTTTCGTCAAATTATGTGTTAGAAATTGTAAAAACTGAGTTTTACTGTTATTTAACATCGGCTTGTTTACTACAAGCCATGAACTTATCTCTTGAACTCCATTATTTGATACTGTGTCGATTAGTTTAAGTAGTTTGTAACTGTAGAGACGGAAGAGCTCGCCGGCCGCGGTGGCCGAGGGGACTGAGGCGCTCCAGTTACGGTCTGCACGGCCACTACGGACGGGGGTTCGAATCCCCCTCGGGCATGGATATTTGTGCCGTCCTTAGTCTTAGCTAGTTCATAAGCTTAGGGACTGATCAAAAATGTTCAAATGTTTGTTAAGCTATGGGACTTAACTACGGGGTCATCAGTCCCTAAACTTACAAACTACTTATGAACTACCTTATACTAAAGACGACATAAATATCCATGCCCGAGGGGGGATTCAAACCCCCGACCGTAGTGGCCGTGCAGACCGTGATTGAAGCGCCTCAGTCTCCTCGGCCACCGCGGCCGGCTAGGGACTGATGACCCCGTAGTTAAGTCCCATAAGGTCTACAAACATTTGAACATTTTTGAACGGAAGAGCTCAGCAGTGTGGTCCGTTAGGTTTTGGAGACATTTGGAGTGGTGGACGCGCAGTGCTGGCCGTGTGCCCTGTGGTGGGAACCAGCGCGCAGAGCCCGCGGCGCTGACTCACGGTGTGGGGGCGTGTCCCCAGCAGCGCAGGTAGACCGGGACACCTGGTCTGACTCACGCCGCCTGCCCCTTACAGCCGTGGCCGGCCTCACACCAGCCTCCTCTTCCCTCTAGACACTCTCCAGTGGCCCCGCCACCTGTAGCATCACTCTGTTGATACACCCATCAAGAGCACACACGTACCATATTAAACTTCCTGGCAGATTAAAATTGTGAGGCGGAACCGGGACTCGAACCTGGGACCTTTGCCTTTCGCAGGCAAGCGCTCTACCGACTGAGCTATCCCGACACGACTCACGACGCCGCCTCACAACTTTACTACCGCCAGTACCTCGCCTCCTACTTTCCAAACTTCACAGAAACTCTCCTGCAAACACGCAAGACTAGCACTCCTGGAAGAAAGGATATGGTGGAGACATGGCTTAGCCACAGCCTAAGGGATGTTTCCAGAATGAAACTTCACTCTGCAGCGGAGTGTGCGCTGATATGAAACTTCCTGGCAGATTAAAATTGTGTGCCGGAACCGGGACTCGAACCTGGGACCTTTGCTTTTCACGGGCAAGCGCTCTACCGACTGAGCTATCCCGACACGACTCACGACGCCGCCTCACAACTTTACTACCGCCAGTACCTCGCCTCCGAACTTAAGACTCAATAGTGAGCAGCGCGGAAAGCGTCGCGTGTTGTGGGGTGCCACGTCGCGGTATGTCTTGTTGTTACATACCATACCATACCATATTGCATACCAGTTGTCTATTTACCTGTCTACAGCAGTGGTTCCCAAACGATGGGTCGCGACCCTCTAGTGGCCACAAGGCGACTCTCGACCCGTATGCGGCTCTTGCTTCAATGCAGGGCGGGTCTTGTTTTAAAAACTAAAATGTGACCCACACTATTATATAATGCAAATGAAACTTCCTTGCTCAGACCTACAGCTGGGGAACTTTGTTATCGAATTGGCAGTGCAGCATCGCACCAGCGTTGCAACAGCACAGAGCGAGAAGCGGCAGTCAGTCTCATTTGTAACTGTTAAAACAGTTCAACATATTCACTCACTGCTGTGACCAAGGAGGTTAGAATAAAGGGAGGTGGCATTATCTATGCGGAGCACATGCGTCAGTTGAAGCCTGTCCGCCATCTTGGTCAGTGCTGGATTGCTGTTTCTCCGTTAAAACTGCGCGTTCAGTCGGCCCTCTTACTGTCAATGCATTGGACTGACAGTCGCTGCGAAGTATGTACTTTCCAACAATATACTTTCTAGAATAAATAGTAATAAATACTTAGTATAATATATTTGAAAATTTCATTTTTAACGGCTAATTTGCACTCGTTTAAAACGTTGTACATCGAGGCAAAACCGCCGAACGATTTATTCCTGTTTTAAGTGACATACAACATTAGCTCTACAATACGAACACTTCTCCAAAACTTAGCAACACGAAGGAGGCAGGCTTCACTTTTTCAGCCTAAGGGCGTCTCCCTGTATTCTAACCTCCTTGGCTTTGACAGTTGTCACCAAATGACAGATGCAACGACACTAGCGCTCATAGTGGTGGGTGAGCCGCCGTAAGAGTACTGGTTATAAAAACTTTTCTACATAATTACCCGAATAGTTTCTATAAATTTTGTGTTCCAAGCATTAGTAAAGACGTACATCATCCAGAAATTAATGTAAAAAGAGCGTAATTTCACTGATTCAGTGGTATAAAGAGCGACTTCCTGATGAACAAATACTTGTGAATTTCCAAGGAGGTTGCAGTAAAGAGAGATGGCATTATCTATGCCGAGCACTTAACGCCAGTTGATGCCAATGAGGTTAGGTTAGGTTAGAAAAGACGGAGTCGTCCTTACTTTGAAAAAGTGAAGCCTACCTCCTCCATATTGATAAGTCTTGGAGATGTGTTCGTATTGTAGATCTGATGCTTTATGACACTTAAAACAGGAATAAAACGTCCCGCGGTTTTGCCGTGATGAACAACGTGTTAAAAGAATGAAAGTTAGCTTTAAAATTAAATTTCCGAAATATCTTATGATGAGTATTTATTCAATAAAGTGTATTGTTTGAAAGTATATACTTGGTACTGACTGTCAGTTTAATGAAGTGATAGTAAGAGGGGCGACTTAAAGCACAGTTTTAACGGAGAAATAGCATTCCACGACCAAGATGGCGGACAGGCTTCAACTGACGTATGTGCTCGTCATTGAAAACACCATCTCCCTTCATTTTAACCTCCTTGGTTGAAGCCCTTCCGCCATCTTTGTCAGTGCTGTATTGCTATTTCTCCGTTAAAACTATGCGTTAAGTCGACCCTATTACTGATAATGCACTGAACTGACAGTCACTGCAAAGTACGTACTTTCAAACAATACAGTCTATTATGGTCCTTACTGTGACAGGCAGTTGTTTTTCTACTCGTATCAATTTGGTATGGATGTTATGTTTACACTTCACTCGTCTTTCTTATAAGTGTAATTAGCTTAGAACGTTCTGTGTCCTTTTTGACAGAGCATCACGAATGCAATCGCACAACCATGGTGACTGGCAGAAGAAGTTGCTAGTAAAAATCTGTGAGGTTTAGTAGCATTTTGGTCGAAAGTGTAGTCACCAATAACTTCCTAAAGCATCGGCTGTAGCTGTAAGATTACATATAGAGAACGGTACATGTGTTACCTATAGTAGCTACCAGACGCATTTTTCTTTTACTGCATTAAGGTAACTACAGGCTAAAAAAGTCATTCAAGATAGCAGTTTATTTAACGGTAATCGATATCTATCGTAGAAATGGCCATCTTAAGGATACTACAACCTCAGTGTTCTTCATCGGTTGCGCTGAGCAGAAACTACCTGAGTGATGAAACTTCCTGCCAGATTAAAATTGTGTGCCGTAACCGGGACTCGAACCTGGGACCTTTGCTTTTCACGGGCAAGCGCTCTACCTACTGAGCTATCCCGACACGACTCACGATGCCGTCTCACAACTTTACTTTCTCCAGTACCTCGCCTTCTACTTTCCAAACTTCACAGAAGCTCTCCTGCGAAACTTGCAAGACTAGCACTCCTGGAAGAAAGAATACAGCGGAGACATGGCTTAGCCACAGCGTAAGGGGTTTTTCCAGAATGAAACTTTCACTCTGCAGCGGAGTGTGCGCTGATATGAAACTTCCTGGCAGATTAAAATTGTGTGCTGGAACCGGGACTCGAATCTGGGACCTTTGCTTCTCGCGGGCAAGCGAAAGTAGGAGGCGAGGTACTGGCGGAAGTAAAGTTGGGAGGCAGCATCGTGAGTCGTGTCGGGATAGCTCAGTCGGTAGAGCACTAGCCCGCGAAAGGCAAAGGTCCCAGGTTCGAGTCCCGGTTCCAGCACACAATTTTAATCTGATAGGAAGTTTCATATGAGCGCACACTCCTCTGCAGAGTGAAAGTTTCATTCTAACTGAATGATGGCTGTCGACATTTTATCATTCAGACAGCTTCTGCTCAGCACAACCGGTGTCCAACATCTTGGTTGTAGTGGTCTAAAGAAGGCCATTTCAACGGTCGAAACCGGTAACCTTAAAACAAATTGCTATCTTGACTGATTTTTAAAGTAAAATGAGTTAGTTTAGTTGCTAATTCTGTACAATGCTTTCAAAAATAGTTTTAAAAAAATCATTGACCCGAACCAATTTAGTTGTTTAGCATCACCAGAGATATTCAGAATAAATAACATTAATTCTAGTATAATTCACATAAAATGGTTTCCTTTGGAAATATATTACATTTGCACCACCTCTGGCAGACAACACTGATCACTAAAATCTACAATCCAATTCCATAAGCTGTGAATAACTTATCGTTTAAAAAGAAAAATACACAAACCGTGCTAGGAGATATTGTGCAATTCCCAAAAGTAGACCTGGAAAAATTGCAAATAAAATTAAACAATTGTACTGCAGTTTATATGAAAAGTGAATCAGTTGTATGATAATGTTAAACAAGGTAGCATAAAACTTATAGTACGATTAGACTTGGAGACTAGTCATCATTCTTTACATAACCGAGGAATAACTTCGAAAGTAAGCCAACGATTTTAGATGAAATAAAGTTCACGAAATTAAAAGTGAGATTAAAACGCCGCGAGGGAGTAACCGAGCGGTCAGGAGCGCCACGTTAGGGATCGCGCGGCCTCCCGCGTCAGAGGTTCGAATCCTTCCTCGGGCATGAATCTTTGTGTTGTCTTTAGTATTAGTTAGTTCATACGTAGTTTTTAAGTTTAGAGACTGATGATCCCGCAGTTAAGTCACATAAGCTTAACAAACATTTGAACATTTTGAAATGAAAACTAAGTATTTTTTTCCGTAAGTGTTCCCCTACTGTAACGCCATCATACAACTAATTCCAACTTAGTCAATTTGAACTTGTTGGTTACTCGGGCTCATAGTGGGAAATATCAGCCATAGTATCATCATCTCTCTTCCAGTCGCATATCGTTCGTTTGTAAACGGGTGTAGGCAGGCCTCCATGTGGGTTCAAAACTCTGATTTACTCCAAGCTGGGTTTACGCGAGATATGCATAGGAGGAAGCAATATACTGGTTAACTCTTCTAGAAACGTAGACCCTTGGATATTTGACAGTAGCGGTTTTCGTGTGGCGAATGCCTCTCCTGCAGCGTCTGCAACTAGAGGTGACCAATCACCTACGAGAAGTTTACGCGCTCGCTAAATAAACCTGTAACGAAGTGTCGTGCCCTCCTTTGCATATTCTCATGTCATTTTATCCTGCTTTCATTACTTTTGTGCTTATTGCTCTCTCATGGTTGCAAAATGATCCCTGTTTTCGTCTCTCTCTCTCTCTCTCTCTCTCTCTCTCTCTCTCTCTCTTCTCTCTCTCTCTCTCTCTCTCTCTCTCTCTCTCTCTCTCTCTCTCTGTGTGTGTGTGTGTGTGTGTGTGTGTGTGTCTTTGTGTGTGCGCCGGTACAACACAACTCATCTGCAGGAAACAAATCTTGTTACCTTTTAGTGTCAATGTTCCTGCGGGAATTTCCGCCAGTGTTCCGTTGCAGAAGTCGCCTTTCGCCGGTCTTTGTGTATCTGTGGGTCTGCGGCCGATATCTCGTATCTGTGTGTATTCAGGCGCCTGTAGACGAGTCTCATTATCGGTAACAGCAGAACACATCTTTCTTTTTTTCTGTGTTCCAGTGTTACTTGCCGTTTCAATGGACAAGGAATAATTAAAAGCTATTCTTCAATAGTGCTTTGTAGTCAACACAATAGACGGCTACCTAGTTCCGTGTAAGTCCTTTGAGGGGTAATATTAATAATAAACTATACTGATAGATGAATATTTCAAGTATGGTGGCGCGTGGTAATTGCCGTGAGCTCTAAGGCGCCTCGCTGCGCGGCTGCTTCCCGTCGGAGGTTCGAGTCGTCCGTCGGGCATGGGTAACAGTGTTTTTCTTGGCGCAAGTTAGTTTAAGTACTTTGCAATTCCAGGGACCAATGACCTCTGCAATTTGATTCCATAGCTTTACAAAAATTTCAAATTTTTTGAACAAGAATGGTGACTTAAACCTAATGGCACGAAGACAGTCGGTTTCCCTTTAACAATAAGCAGACGCATTTTGCACCCATAATAGTATTAATGAATCAAATCTTGAGGTGCAGTAGTCAAGCTTAATATACAGGAGCAACTTTTAACCACACTTTCATCTTTTAGAGAAGAGAGCCTGCAAAATAAAGATGATAAACAATGTAATTCAAAAACTGACAGGAAATGGCCTTTTAATCGTCCACCTGCAGATTCATGTGGCCTTGGCTCAACTACACACAGCAGACGTGCGGTTATCCCTTTCGGTTACCACTGCCACTACCTTCGTGGAAAGTGACGCTACACTCATCTGCAAGGCAAGAGAACGTTGAAATGTACTAAAACTACTAATGCTGTGTGCACGGAATGTAATGGTTTTGTTTCTGGGAGGAAACGAGTCAGTATCAGATTGTAACAGAAAAGTAGTAATAGATAAAATGAAACGTTTAGGAATCCTATGCACACTTCAGGCCTAAGCATGAGTAAACACAATCAAAAAAGTGAAACAGACATTAGTTTGTTTTAATTTTTTCAGGGATTCCTCGAGAGAACAGAAAGAGTGAGCCATGATGGAACTCTTCATTTTATATGTGAAAGTGCGTGGATCACTACTAAGCGTTTTGAATTCAAGTAGCAGGTTCTTGAAAATAAATGCAGCATATTACTGCACGTCTTTCTATACGAGAGCCAAGGAGGTGTCACCTAAATGAAGATTCGATTTCCGTCTCGTATAACCTGAGTGAAAGCTGCTAATGCTTCGGGAATAGCTGATATTATTATTAACAAACGTCGTTCAAGAAAATATCCAATCAGATGCCAGCGTTAGAATTTCCGGGCTTCTTGGCATCCTAAAGAAATTTGCGAGCTTACTCCATATGGTCGAACACCCGTTTCTGCGCAATACATACCTGTTTTGAACCATAAGAATGACCCAATTAAAAAAAAACTCATAAGTGGATGAAAATAAACAAATCAGACTATCATTTATTTCAGCTACTGTTCTAACAGTAAATAACGCATAACATGGGCTTCCACGACAGCTTACTAATAATTCGAACTTTCAGTCACACATATAATGTATCTATTCTGTGTAATCAAAATATCAATGTTTGTTATATTATAAACTACGAAAACGTAATCTTACTGTGATTAGCATCAATTTATTTTGTACAAGCCCTGAATTTAAGTTTTTAAATGATCAAATGTTCTTAAGCATATTGGACTAAATTGCTATATTCATCAGTCCCTAGACTTAGGAACTAACTTACACCCAAGCCCGATGGAGGGCTCGGACCTCCGGCGGGAACAGCCGCCCAGTCCGTAGCATTTCGCTTTAGACCAAGCAGCAGGTTTGTAGCAGCGCGCATTCCTCTCTTCTTTCTGCCTTTTCTTCGTTTTCACTTATGTGTTGCATCCAATATCATTCATAACCTGTTGCATGTATGGCTTGTTTGGGACGTCCCCAGCAATTTGATTAATTCCCTCATTAGTTCCTTGTTCCAATTTTCTTGTGTCTTAGGTGACCTGTAAGTATGTCTTTGTTTGGATATGCTTCCACAGAGAACTGGTTCCTGTTGCTCTTCTAAGAACCTCTTTCTCTCCGTCTGATCTTATTCATCGTTCTATAGCACCAAATCATATTGCGTCTAACCGTCTTCTTTCTTACTTCCCCACTGTCAAGAGTTCCACATCCGAAAAGGACCACACTTATTTTCTGATGTTCTTGCTGGTAACTTCTTTCTCTAATTAACTGCAATTTTGGTCTACTGTATTCTACTCACAATTTCTGTACTGCTTCTACCATCCCTTGTGATTTTGCTCCTCACATAGGTATATTCGCCCGTCATTTCCAGTTTGTATCTTCCAATTCTTATTCGCGAAGGTTCATATCCTGCTTCACTACTGGTGTCATTAGCAAACAGAATTATTTTAAAATTGGTTCCATTAAATCATAATGTATGTCTAATTTTAATAATTTTACTGTTGTATTACATTTGATTTAATACTTAAATGACCGTCTCCCGACTACCGTTGCACAATCATAGCTTTACGGCCTAGTTACTATGTCTGGCGCTAAAGCTTCTGTCGCGTTTAGTTTGTGTATCAGTCGTTGCATGCTGTGCCCTCAGTGAACTTATTGTTTTTGTCTAACGTAAGGTTTTCTATTTTCTATATTTTTTTTTTACTTTTATTACGTAGGTTGTCTATTAATAAGTACTTCTGTTAGCTCAATTTATGTTTTTGCTTGCCAATTTTTAGGTCACGACTACTATGGAAATATAACGACAATATACTTCCTAATAATTTTATATTTTTATTGTCTGAAGCTTCGACTAATGATGGTTTACCATACATTTTAAGTATGTGTATATTTCCGTTTTGTATTGACTGGTATATAAGGTCGCTCTGCCTGGACCTAAGCACATATTTCTGACCATACTACCGCCCGCTAATTTCGAACGATATTTATAAAATTTGTTATGTAATACCGTTTTTACTCGGCTGTAGTACCAGCTTTTTTCCATTTTTTTTACCTATGAAATTGGGGACGGTACTATACGCGCAAATTTCGTTAATTCAATAGTGCATTTGGTTCAGGATGGGCTAAATTTTTAATCATTTTATCACACGTTACTTGAAATGCCTATTATATTAAAACTTTAGACGCGCATACACACAACTAATATGTTATTCAGTGTGTCACAGTTTCCATCGCAAAACTTCGCCTGTGTTATGCTATTCTTACGTGGCAGACTCTGGCTAGCAGAAGCCAAGTGTTGTTACAAGTAAACACTCGAAATCCGAAAACTTCAAATTCACGCTCTGCCGCACGGGCGGTTCTTAAACGATGTTGTAAAGCTAATTCTCTGATCATTTTCGTATTTTGTTCATACTATAAATCTGAATTCAACACTGACTGCGGGAAAATGCAGCCTAACGATACTAAATGGAGAGTTTGGGGTGGGAGTTCTTCAAATGTTTGTAAATATATGGGACTCCACTGCCTGGTCGTCAGTCCGTAGCTTACAAACTACATAAACCTAGGTAAACTAACCTAAGGCGAACGCAAACACCCATGCCCGAGAGGCGACTGCAACCTCCGACGGCGAAAGGGCGCGTTCACCGCAGCACGGCGCCCCAGTGCGCACGACTAATCCGCCGCGGCGGGGTGGTAGTAGGCAGCTATTGTTATCGTTCTGTCGTAAAACTACCATTGTTTCAGGAGCCAGCGTCAGCAAATGCTGCTGAATTTCTAGTAAATTAGTGCTGCAGAATTTCACGTAACCAACAAATTCACGAATTTTCGAAATTTTTAAAATTTCGTACTTTGAACTCAAAAATTAAGAGGTGGTATTATAGGTGGAGTAAATAAGGTAATTTTTTAATATGAACCACGTCTCAGTGGTGATTTTTGTCTGTAGATGATCTGACGATGCACCAAATGGGTGATACGCGTTATAATTAAAAAAAAATTACACAAACGTGGCTACATTCTTGGAGTTATACGGAGTGGTCCAAAACAAGCAGACAAAAATGTAACGGCAGGTAGACGGGACTGATACAAGCAGATGTCGTGTAGGAATGTGTGGGGTACTGCCGACTTGAGCCGGTTGCGCTAAAGACCGCGGCGTACAAAAGCGCTTCGCTGCCTGGATGCATCGTTTCCTACATGGATACTCGTTTCTCCAATACAGAACTGGCAGAGATGTATTGTGTGTGGGAGGCTGTACATGGAAATGGATTAGCTGTTCAAAACGATGTACAGCGATAGATTTCTACAGGGTGTCTCACGAAAGACGCCTGCCAGGCGTCCGCGGATCGTGCGGTGCGGCTCCCAGCCGCCGCCACCGCATCCGTCGGCCACGGCAGCGCCAGATTCTCGGACTCTATTGTGCCGCGGGCGCATACACTGAGTTAAAGTCTAAAAAACATTGCCATCTGAGTAACCTAAGCTGCCAAAATCTGGGAAATGACTAATCGAATCATTTTCACGAAACAATAAATTCTGACAGGTATGTGAGCAATATCCTGCATCCATTTTGTCAAGAACTTTCACCCAAAGAAAAGCTGTACGGTTATTTCATGCAGGACAATGCAAGACCACACCAATGCTCCATTGCAACAATAAGAAGTGTTTTGGATGATAGGATAGTTGACTGGCCTCCTCGATCTCCAGACCTAAATCCCTGTGACTTTTATCTTTGGGGAATGTTAAAAGACAAGGTGTATGCAAGCAATCCCCATATACTCGAAGAGTTGGAAGACAGAATTCGACTAGTCATTACCCTGATTTCAGCAGCCGAAATTCGTCGAGTGTTCTCAAATGTGTTCAAGAGATGTAAGGCCACTCTTTCCATAGACGTACATCATTTTGAGCACCTACTGTAAGCTTAGGTTACTCAGATGGCAATGTTTTTTAGACTTAACTCAGTGTATTCGCCTGCAGCACAATAGAGTCCGAGAATCGGGTGCTGCCGTGGGCGGCGGATGCGGTGGTGGCGGCCGGGAGCCGTACCGCGCGATCCGCGGACGCCTGGCACGCGTCTTTCGTGAGACACCCTGTAGATACGAATCAACCCGATCGTCGAACATTCGAGTTTCTTCACAGGAAATTATGTATAGTGAATCGTTTTATACTTACAGGCGTAGAGCAGCTATTGGATGATACTGCACAGCTCCTGCAGTGGAAGAAAGACTGCTGCAGGATAATGCTTGGAGTAGTTCGAGACGTGTAGGATGTGGGTTGAGTGTGATCAATGTGTTTTGAGTACTTTTCGTGTAGATGGAATGCATTAGTATCATTTATCGCTGTAGGTGTTCGCACTTTCAAATGTTTGTCGATCAAAGCACCTGATAGAGCCAGGCGACGTGGCTCGACGTGAGTTTACGTGAGAGAATAAACTGAGTTTACGTCCAGCCACGCCGCCTGGCTCTATCAGGTGCTTTGATCGACAAGAGTGGTTGTCGCCTTGATATTTTGTGTGAAGTGTGCTGACAGCCGGGGTTGTTGTTGATTGTATTTGACCCGAAGATGCGACTTTAAGTCGCAAAACCGGTCGTCTTTTTAAAAAAAAAAGTAAAACGGCTGAAGCGGACCCTTTTATTAAAAGATATACGGAACAAGCAGTAATCTAAAGGTCGAGGGGAATAAACCAGACGTGGTGGCCACATGGCTGAGAAGTGTGTGAGTGGCGGCGCCATATAGGCGAGGAAGCCAGTGTTGTGTCGCGTATGTTGTTGTGTCACGGTGTCCTTGGCAGCGGCCGCGTTCGCGACCTCTGCTGCCGGGCCGTCGTTGCGCCAGTCCGCTGACCGCTACGGCTGCGTCACTCTCCTCTCCTCTCCTCTCTGCCCGGCCTGGCTGGCCTGGCTGGCCCGTTAGCCCGGCGTGAGGAATTCCCGGCAGGTTGCGAGAGCCCAGGGATGCGTCACGCCGCAGCGCGGCCTGGGCTCGTGCCGTGTGGCGCGGGTGGGCGGTGGCGCAACCGCACCAGCCAGCAGGACGCGGTTCCGGCTGCTAACGACACTCACCACACACCGCGCTTCCTCCACACGGACACCTACAACTCAGGAAATACCTCCCCTGACACTCCACTCACGCCTAACGACCTATAGAGATTAGCTCTTTCAACCTTTAGAATCCAGATATTGGACGGAAGTGGACGGCAAAATCACAAGGATTCATATTTCCCTCTTTCTAGACGGTGCAGCCAGAAAGTAAGTCTCCCTATGGTGCTTTTTTTAAGTAAAATACTTGGGAGAAATAATAACCCATAACTTAAACGAGAAACCATCAGAGTAGAATAAATAAACTTATTAAAATGCATCACGTTACCAAAAACACATATAATAAAAAATGCCTCTCAATAGCCACAAAACTGAAACACTACAAAACAGCCACACAGCCACAAATAGCAAATGCTAGCAAAACTATATTTAAAACAACCAACATTGTAGCAATAGACAGCCTACTCAAAATAGAAAGAAGAATAGTCAGAACTTGGATAAATAAGAAATACCAAAAAGACGGGATTTGGAAAATAGCTTCAAATGAAACTGTTTATAAAGAAGTAGAACCAGTGACAAGTACAATGAACAAGAAACGGATCTCTTTCCTAGGACATTTGATGAGAACACCAGAAAATGGAATCAGCAGGAAGATAATTGAAAAGTTATGGAACAGCAAGAGCAACATAAGATGGATCACAGAAATCAAGGAAGACATGATAAAACTACAGATAAAGATGGAAGATTCCAAAGACAAGACAGACACACCCAAGATACTTCAGGACAAACACGTCACACTACCAATAAAATTAACAAACAGAGACTGGGAAGGGTGATTTGAAAAGGTATTGGGCCAACAAAAAAAAAGAAAAAAAGAAAAACAGAAGAACCTAATTCATACTATTTATGTTGCCCATAAAAGTAATAAATAAAAAAAGTAATAAATAAATAACCTCTGTATTATTACATTGTCATGTTTAATTATTCTTGAACTAAATTGTGTTAATGCTTAACAACAAATTGTTATAACCTTTGTAATATTGACTAATGTGGTCCAATGAAGGCCATAAAATAAATAAATAAATAAGTAAAGACGATATAGTCAATAAAATTCTTCTCTTATGAGATCGCGTCGTCGTTTTTATAAAATCTACCAACGTTTCGGCCACTACTTCAGCCTCTGCCTGACTGCTGAATATGAGATAGTTTGTGACTCATGTAACAGCGGTTTTTTGGTCTTTCTTTACTGGTGTTTATATTACTACATGTCATTGGTGGAAAAGGGCGTCCTCGATTGGTGTTTTCATGACAAATTTTTCATGTGATTCGAGGTTCCATTCTTCCCTCGTATTGGTAAAAATGGACATCTTCGATTGCCTTCTGCATTGCAACTTACTATTGGCGGGACAGACATGAGGGAACTGCCAGCAGTTGGCCGGCCGAGGGGACTGAGGCGCGCCAGTCACGGTCTGCACGGCCACTACGGTCGGGGGTTCGAATCCCCCCTCCGGCATGGATATTTGTACCGTCCTTAGTATTCGTTACTTCATAAGTAGTTTGTAAGTTTACGGACTGATGACCCCGTAGTTAAGACCCATAAGCTATACAAACATTTCAACATTTTGGCAGCAGTTGTGGCGTGCCGCTGTTTACTTGTCGCCTGGCTAAAGTCTACGCTTGCATTTAAAGACGATATAGTTAATCAAATGTTTGTAAACCTATTGCACCAAACTGCTAAGTCCATAGACTTACAGACTATTTAAACTGACACTAAGGGTAACACTCTCTCTCTCTCTCTCTCTCTCTCTCTCTCTCTCTCTCTCTCTCTCTCTCTCTCTCTCTCTCTCACACACACACACACACACACACACACACTCACACACATACATGTCCGAGGGAGGACTCGAACCTCCGGTGGGAACGTGTCCCCCCATGTTTTTAGATGACTTCTTAGAACACGTGGCCATTCCGATCGGCACGACATAGTTATATCAAAAACTTTATTGGTAACATGCGCATCAAATATTTTCGATACTTCAGCCGTTGGGAGCAACCTGTTCCTAGTGTGCATAGAACTATAGATTGCCCAAGATCGCAGAAAAATTAATTGTTTCACCGATTGCGGCAGATCTATGCCGCCATCATCATATCTCGCATATTGTTAACACAACATAACTTACACGTCACCACTGCACCTGTATTATAATAGCAGGATTCTGGGAACAAGTGTGTGTGAAGAGTAAATCTACATATACTACTAATATATTATTTTTATCGACTACACCCTATTACGAGAGCGATTGAATTTGAGTACTAATGAATTTTTCTTCTTCCTCCTTTCTTTCCAAATTCTCTTCATATGCTCGTTGTGTTCTTTCTTGCGCTCTTCCAACCATTTGTTTCCTGATCTTTTATCGGTGTGATTCCGTTTAAATGTATGTTTATTTATGATGTTTTTGAATTCCACTCGTTTATTACGTTGTCGTGTGTCATTTCCAGTTCTTTAATGACTTCTTCTGTTTCAGTTATCCATTTGGTCTTATTTCTGTCACTTTTAACTGTCTCTAACATTTGTCTTGTAAGACTCTTCTTTCCCGTCCTGCTGATATGTCCATAAATTTTCAACCTTCTCTTTCTAAAGATATTAGTTATTGTGTCTCTATAAATCTCTCTTGCCGGTCTCTCTATCCAAATTCCGTCACGAAAAACTGGTCTGAATAATTTCCTTAGAACCTTTCTTTCCTGTTTTTCAATGTCTGTTATTTTCGCGTGACCATGGAATCACCGTAGATACTGTGGCGTGCAGTGCTTCGGATAGTACTGTTTTGTAATTTATTATTTTTGCGTTGACAGCTTTTTGTAATTTGGAGAGTCTATCTTGATTGGCTATTGCATTCAGAATTGATGGTTGGATGATCCCTCTTAGATACTTGAAGTGTATAACTTGTGCCACTTTTCCGTACCGGATTGGTGACGGGTGGTCCTAGGATTTTTATCTGTCACTTTCCACTTCTTTCACCTCTGGCAGTGAAAAATATCGAGTAACACCGTGGTTCGGAATCCGCGTTAAACTGTAGGTCCCCCAATAACTGGCTGGGTAAGTCAGTTCGAAGGTCGGAGGAAGGCAACGGCATACCTCCTCCAAACAGGACCATGCCTAGTAAAGCACTGTGGTGTTCAAAGCAATCTTCGGATTGTTGAATGCTTTATCTTTTTACCCCAGGCTTACAAACTACTTACACTAACTTATGCTCAAAACAATACAAACACCCATACCGGAGAGAGGACTCGAACGGCCGCGCGCACCGCAGCAAGGCGCCTCAGTGCGCGCGGCTATTCTGCTGCGGCTGCTTCCCATGTTTGTAATTTTGGCGTACCAAATTTGTAGACCAACTTTCTGCGATATTTCGAACAGCTTCTACAGAGTAGGTTTGGCTTTTCTACATCTACATATACACTCCGCAATTCATCGTAAGGTGCGTGGCGGAGGGTACACTGCACCGCTACTGGGCATTATCTTTACGCGAAATGTAAGTAGGTGGTAGCAAGATCGTTCTGCCGTCAGCTTCAATTCCGCTCCTCTAAATTTTCTCAACAAAATTTCCCAAAAAGGACGTCGTCTTTCCTCCAGAGATTAACATTTGAGTTCCGGAGTATTTCCGTGACAATCGCGCGTTAGTCGAACCAACCAGCAACGAACCTAGCTGCTCGCCTCTTAACTGCTTCCATGTCTCCCTTTAAACTGATCTGCTGCGGGTCGCAAACACTTGAGCAATACTCAAGATGTGGTCGTACAAGCGTTTTATACGCGGTATCCTTTACAGATGAAGTAAATTTTCCCAAAATTCTCCCAATAAACCGAAGTCGGCTGTCCGCCTTACTCACAACTGTCCTTACATGTTCGTTCCATTTCATATCACTCTGCAATGTTACGCCTAGATATTTGAACGACGCGACTGTAGCAAGATCTTCTATTGTTGGTTAGGATGGCAATATCGTTCACGAAAGTCAGTCATTGCACATTGATTCTGTGTTCTTTTTTTAAACCCGTGTTGAATCCCCTTTTATTTCCTTTTCCCAATTCTTCACAGTTTTGTCTGGATCTATGTTAAATAAAAGGGAGGAGGTTCCATCTCCTTGCCGAACACCGGTATGGACATGAAGTACTCCTGGCGTTTCTTTCATGAATTTAATTTTGGCTGTTGTACCTGTTGGATAATTGATAATCAAATGTTTGCTCAAAGGTTTACATAGCTTATGGGGTCATCAGTCCATAAACTTACAAACTATTTATGAACTAGCTTATACTAATAACGGTACAAATATCCATGCACGAATGGAGATTCGAACCCCGACCGTAGTGGCCGTGCAGACTGTGACTGACGCGCCGCAGAACGCTCGGCCACCGCTGCCGGCAATCGATAATCGATTTTGTTTTTCTATCGACATACCTTTTGTATTGAGGACAAGAAACGGAAGGAGGTTGGGAAGATCAGCGTGTCAAAATAACATACAAATATTGTATATGTTCATATCTTTATAACATACAAATATATCTTTTTACACTTGACAAGCTGATGTTCACAGCATCCACCTATTATAATGAAAGGCAATAGTTAACATATGAATCGTGTTCTCTTAACAATATCTATGATCGTTGCAGCTTCGATATTAGGGAACCTACGCTTTTATCATTAAAAAAAAAAAAAAAAAAAAAAAAAAAAAAAAAACGGTATAGCAACGTCAGACGTAGTTTTCGACAAGCCACAAAATCAAATGTTCAAATATTTGTAAATCTATGGAACTTAACGTCGTTGGTCATGAGTCCATAGGCTCACGAACTACTTTAACTAATCTAAGGACAATACATACACCTATACCCGAGGGAGGACTGGTACTTCCGACGGTGAGCAACCGCGCGCTTCGCAGCAAGGACATAACCACGTAAAGAACTGAGTACTTGTCATATCATGGCTTCAACTGTTGTATTCCTGTGACGTAGAAGGCTGGCGCCTGTGAATGGCACCAGCATATGACTGTCATCTTCAGCTCCTCGTCGTTGTGAAAACGATGGCAATCGCTGCGAGCAAAATCAGGGCTGAGTGCTGTATGATCGAACAGCTTCCAGACGAACTAGTGAAGGACAGTTGCCGTGTGCCGAATGATATGTGGACGAGCATTGACGTGGAGTAGCACAACCATACAGTAAACGTTCCACGCCTCTTCTTCTGAATTGTGCACTGTTTCACACTAACAGGACAACCGTCAGACGTGTAAATAAAAGATTTTTATGGGTCTCGTATATGTTGTAGAGCATCTACCGGTAGATCACGAGTGCTTTTTGGCAAATCACGTACTCACGTACTGACAGTGCAGAAGAAAAATTGTTCAATAAAATTGTTTTCGTAATAGCGAAAACGCGCGTCCGTTCAAAACAAGTTTGTTTTATTTATCAACAGTCGCTATTAATTACGAACTGCTGCGTTTATGTAGTGTGTGAACAGGATACTTTGTGATTTACATATTCAACCGTGACCTTGTGTCAAGAAAATAATACCGTATACGTGCTGTAACGACTTTACGCACAATGAGTAGCGTATCAAAGAATAGCAGGGTGTATTGTTTTCATTCCGAATGTGAACACGGAAAAAAAGGAATCGGTTTGTTGCGTCCAGGTATGGTTGATTTCTGAAACAGGAAAATATATACATTTCAAAATTGCGAACCCTGTGTTTCATTGCCGAGTTTCCTTTATACAGTGAGCTGGAAAAAAAAATCAATAAAGTTAAAAATAATGTAACAGTGAAAGTTATGCAAACATCATTTCTACTTTGATGGATTATTTCAGTCATGAGTTTTCAGATCTTCAGATATTTTTGAGGTAACCCAGTTTTTATGCCTTTCCCTTTGACTAACCTTCAACTATTGAATATATCTTCTTCAATTGAAATTGACTTAAGATATTGCGACACTTGAAATAACATTTACAGAACGGTTTGTCTACAACTTATTATACATTGGACTCACAGTGTTAGAAATGTCGTATATTGACATAATTGTAAAATATTGAATATTACAGAATATTTCCCTTTATATAATATAACAATGTCAATAAGTCATTATATCTTGGGCCCACAGTGTTAGAAATGTCGTATATATGTCGCATAGTTTTCTGAAGCATTGACAGATACGGTAACAGGCTAAAATTCGTAAATGAAATATAAAGCACCACCTAATAACTAGTAAAAGTAGTTAAGTCCTCGAAATACCAAACACCTGATGATGGCACTTAACGCCGAAAGATATGATAAATAATTCAGTACAGTTCATTACCTTTCACAATTTTGTCAATATAGAACGGTTTGTATCTGAAAAGTGTTGCAGAATTCAAATATTGCTGGTCTCTAATTCCTCAAGTGAAACCCGCTGTATTAGTTAATGTTGCGTTTAGACTAAAGGCTTTGTTTGCATCTACGTACTTTTGCAAATCATTGTTTTCAAATATGAATTTTACTAAAAATAAACACAACAATTTGACTGACGAACACCGTATTCGACCAAGTGTAAAGAGTTACACTCCTGATATCAAGGACATTGTTACAGTACATCTACTCCACTTTTACATTCAATGTAAGCTATTATTGTGACATGTTATGAAATAATATTTTTATGTTTTGAAAAATAGTGACGATGTAAAACTTTTAATGTTAAATAATGCTGTCTTACAGCACTGAAAAATTAAAAAAAAATGTTCAAAATTCCAAGTGAAAGTAGCGCAGTGGTTAAGATTTACAGCTACCATGCTGGTTGGTACCGTGTTCGGGTTCTCTCAGCGTTTTTGCATTTCTTTTTTTTTTTTTTTTTTATATCATGGTCGTTCTACATTTTTTCATTACAGGGGAAAATAAAACAGTTGAGGAGGAATGGGTAAAATTGAGAGATGAAATAGTGAAGGCAGCAGAGGACAAAATAGATAGAAAGGCAAGACCTACAAAAAATCCTTGGATATCACAGGAGATACTAAATTTAATCGATGAAAGGAGAAAATATAAAAATGCAGTAAATGAAACAGGCAAAATGGAGTACAGACGACTAAGAAATGAGATTGACAGGAAGTGCAAAATGGCTAAGCAAGAATGGCTAGTAGGCAAATGCAAGGATGTAGAAGAATGTATAAATAGGGGAAAAACAGATACAGCCTACCGGAAAATAAAAGAAACATTTGGCGATAAGAAAAACAGCTCTATGAATATCAAGGACACTGATGGAAAACCAGTTCTCAGCAAAGAAGGGAAAGCTGAAAGATGGAAAGAGTATATAGAGGGGCTCTACAAAGGAAATGAACTTCGAGACACTATTGTAGGAAGGGAAGAGGATGTAGATGATGATGAAATAGGAGATATTATACTGAGAGATGAATTTGACAGAGCACTGAAAGATCTAAGTCGAAACAAGGCCCCTGGAGTAGATGATATCCCGTCAGAGCTACTGAAGTCTCTGGGAGAACCAGCCATGACAAAATTGTTTCACATTGTGTGTAAGATGTATGAGACAGGTGAAGTACCCTCAGACTTTAAGAAAAATGTAATAATCCCCATTCCAAAGAAAGCGGGTGCAGACAGGTGTGAAAACTACAGAACCATCAGTTTAATAAGTCATGGTTGCAAAACATTAACACGAATTATATACAGAAGGATGGAAAAGCTGGTAGAAGCCGACCTCGGGGAAGATCAGTTTGGGTTCAGGAGAAATGTAGGAACACGGGAGGCAATATTAACTTTACGGCTTATCCTAGAAGATAGATTAAGAAAAGGCAAACCAACATTTCTAACTTTTGTAGATTTGGAGAAGGCCTTTGACAACGTTGATTGGAATAAACTCTTTCAAGTTCTGAAGCAAGCAGGAGTAAAATATAGGGAGCGTAAGGTTATTTACAACTTGTACAAAAACCAGACAGCGGTTGTCAGAGTTGAAGGGCATGAAAGGGATGCAGTGGTTGGAAAGGGAGTAAGACAGGGTTGTAGCCTTTCCCCAATGTTGTTCAATTTGTACATTGAGCAAGCTATAAAGGAAAGCAAGGAGAAATTTGGAGAAGGAATTAAAGTTCAGGGTGAAGAATTGAAAACATTGCGTTTTGCCGACGACATAGTAATTCTGTCAGAGACAGCAAATGACCTGCAAGAGCAATTGAACGGAATGGACAGTGTGCTGAAAGGTGCATATAAGATGAACATTAACAAGAGTAAAACTAGTGTAATGGAGTGCAGTGTAAGAAAATCCGGTGATGCTGAAGGAATTAGATTAGGTAACGAAACAATAAAGGAGGTAGATGAGTTTTGTTACTTGGGCAGTAAAATAACAAATGATGGTCGCAGTACAGAGGATATAAAATGCAGAATGGCAATGGGTAGAAAGGCGTTTTTGAAAAAGAGAAATTTGTTAACATCTAATATTGATTTAAGCCTAAGGAAGTCCTTTCTGAAGGCATTTGTATGGAGTGTTGCCTTGTATGGGAGTGAAACATGGACGATAAGCAGTGTGGACAGAAAGAGTATAGAGGCTTTTGAAATGTGGTGCTACAGAAGAATGCTGAAGATTAGGTGGGTGGATCGCGTAACTAATGAGGAGGTACTGAACCGAATTGAGGAGAAAAGAAATTTCTGGCATACCTTGACTAAAAGAAGGGATAGATTGGTAGGACACATTATTAGACATCAAGGAATTGTGAATTTAGCATTGGAGGGAAGTGTGTGGGGTAAAAATCGCAGAGGGAGACCAAGAGACGCGTATAATAAGCAGATTCAAGTGGATGTGGGTTGTCGTTCTTATGAGGAGATGAAAAGGCTTGCTCAGGATAGAGTAGGGTGGAGAGCTGCATCAAACCAGTCTCTGGACTGAAGACCACAACAACAACATACATAATATGAACAAACAGAGAAAATTCTATGAAATTAGTAAGTAATATTCGATTTTGGCGTAGTAATTTAATCTGCACGTCATTATTACAAAATCTTACTCGCCATCCCCTGCATCGCTAGCTATGTCACAAATCCGAATGATATTGGACGTAAATCTACACTCACTAATTTTGCACCTGCGGTTTCGAAGATGATCAAATGCGTATAATTCACGTCAAAGTTAACGGATGAAAGAGAAATGTTTTTTAATGTAAATGAAAGTTTGCTGTTATCGCTCTTAAAAACTCCGTGCGCCTGTAAGGCTGTAGCTTTTATGAAAAGTGCTTGGTGCTATAAACACGTCGACGCTTCATGATGTGAGGCGAAAAGCTTAGAAAAAAATTCCGCAAGTACAAAATCTACATTTTACCAAATTTTTAACGAACCTTTTTCGATCGTAGAAAAAAAGGCAGTTTGTACAAGTCGCTCATTTCCGACCAATGAAGATGTTTTATATTCAATAAAATGAAACACTACTGGAGAAATAGTCGCAACTTATGGTAGTTGCAAAGACGGGCGAGAAATGCCCTACGTAACTGTACTCTGGTGATTCTGACGAATAACAAAATATGTACACAAATTCCTGACGGACACAGAATTTTCTCGAAGATTAATTCCGGATACATGCTTTCTGAGCAGTAGCAGCAACAGCTTTAGGGCAGACTACCTACGAATTTTACGCTAGTGTTTCCTCGCTCTTATACATTTATTTTCAGTGAAGGCTTCCATGTTTGAATAATTTATTTCCATCAGTTACTTTTCGTCATCCAGTGAGTGAGTGCGTTATATGTGTTCAGCACAGTCTTACACACAACCTCTGCTACGCCGTCTTCTTGCCAGGCACCTGTTCCATGTCGTTTCCGGCCCAGTATTGCACTGTGGCTGTGCCAGAGAACTGCGGCAACAGGTGTGTCGAAACCGGCACCTCTTCCGTTTCCTATCTGCGCTGAAGAAAAGTCCCTACCCGCACAAAGACAGGCAGGGACTTTGCGAAATCTTGTTTAAATCGTTCCACGTGGCAACTCGTACTCTGATGGATGTGTGAAGTGTCTCTGCCAGACTCATGTTCTGAGACAAACGCTGTTCTTTCTAAAACAGAGTGAAATGTGGGGGATAACAGGTTTAGCAAATTTGACTTAACTGCTTCGTTTCTCGTTTATGTCTCAGAAATTCGGAGATACCGGCGTGGAACGTCGGACAAAGACCCGATTTTTGAGTGTTAGGAAGGAGTTGCTTACTGTTAGTATTGATAAGAGCTCCAATTCTTCGGCGAAGAGATCGCTGAAGTTCAAATTTTTACTGAGATGTGGTGTAACAGCCGAATTATACTCCAAAAATGCATATTACCAACCATCAGCTGTTTATTAGATTTATAACTTTACCGGTTTCGGTTTTAAATCATCATCATAAAAGCAAATTAAACAGACTGACTACGTTGCTACATTGTCTGCCACCTTATCCATGTCAATCAATAAAATATTCGTAAAATGTCACTTGACATTAGGTCTTGATGATAAATAAAACAATGCCAGGCTGCATTATAGTGAACCAAAGACTATGAATTCAAAGAGAAGAAAACAGGTTCACTACATCTACATATCTACGTCTACATAGATACTCCACAATCTACCCAAAGGTACATTACTCCAATTAACCTATCAAAACTGAGCTTTTAATAACAAATACCACTAGGAAAGTGTCTTAACTTCATAGGAAATAAACTGATAGCACGAAAACGCTGGTACCAGTGCAAGTCTGTTTGAAAAAGAGGTTGAAATGTTGGGCCAGTGTATTTAGTGGGGATATTCCTTTGGACCAGAGTGTACTACTCAGGTGAGTGTCGCATTCTGCAGACGCTTCTGTTGAGGCAGTTTTATGTTGTCTGGCCACACTCGTTCTCAATGCTCGCCGTTAGTTCTCCCTATCCCTCTTCACCAATGGTTACTTTGTTTGGTGTACGATATCGTTACCGTCGCTAGTGAGAGTTTAAACAGTGCAGTCATTTTCGACACAGATGCTGCCATAGACCGCGCATCATCAAGATGGCGTCTTTGCAAGTCTGATAGATTACGAATTTAACCGATCTTTTGTGTTCACAGTTGCAAAAAATTTGTATACTGCAAGGTAACGTGCAAGACCTGGTACGTGAATTTTGCACTGCGGTCGCGTCTCAGTGTTAAAGTGTTTTCAGTAGTGGCTGTTTCAGGAAGATATAGTGCATGGTGTTCACATTATTTTGCCCACCTCATAACAAGCCGTCAGATGGGTCCCACCTTAAAAACTATTGTATTATATCGCAATGCAACTATCAGTATCTTAAATGTTATTTTCCTCTTCTAATTTTAATGCCGGATGAAGATAGTCCTTCGGTGTGCGAAACACGATAACTTGGTATATTCGAGCTAATTTAATGTACGGTATATTCAGTTTTTAAAAGTGGCACCTGACGGGAGGCTGACAAAGAGAATCCGAAATTCTGTTTTGTTTTTTGAGAAAGTGTTTTACTAAGGACGTAGTACGGCTCCCATTTTCTGTCGTAAAAAAGACGCTGAAATTATATAAAAATATAACTGGGTTTGGTGAGGTTCCGGTTTGGCAGACTGTACAAAAGAAAGTTTTCGTTTCCTGATTACAGTTTCTCGTAAGCAGCCAGAGTACTTAAGCATTTTAAGTCCTTCGTAAACCATGCATCGTGATAACGTTCACAGACTGGGTCGTCGAACAGATGCTCGTAGTCACGGGACTAGATCTCTGGCGTCAATTGTTTATCATTTTATGCTCGGGTGTTCGGAGACCGAAAACTCTTCTGCAAGAATGAACGTAGATTCCATACATCCTGATCAACTGAAATTTAGTTGTTCGTTATTTACAAGTGTCGTAGATAATTCGCGCGCTTTTAAAGATGTAAGTTTTGTCACTACTTTTCAAGCAACGTCTCTTTACAGACTTGCTTTCCTGTTCGTGAGATATTCTAGATATTTTATTTTATCGTGTGATTCGTCAAAGATTTATGTGCATACAGAAGTCAATTCTACTAACAGCTTTATTAAAGAATAATGAAAGTAACTTGTTTTCTTCCAGTGCTGTAGCTGTAGACATGACTATCCTTTCCACATCGCAATGGATTATTTACTATTTCTGTAATGAATGTTATGAGGATGCAGTTAAAATACCAACGTACGTGAGAAAGCCCTTAAAAGACGAGTGTGAGTGAACACGACGTATTAGTCCTGGTAAATGTTTCTACATAGTCAGTACTTCTTCATGAGTTATGCATGTAAGATGTACCATAAGTAATCGATGAGTAGAAATAGCAAAAAATATGTTAATACATTACTTTGCTTATTCCCAATACTCAAAATTCTGTTAAGAGAATAAGTCACGAAATTTTAGCATATAACACGTTCGCCTCGCTTTAAATCTTCATAAACGATTAGACCCAAATTTCTAAATATTTTACGCTAATCACTTAATTCATTTCATTTACGACATTAATTGCTCACATTCTTTCATTTATTTACAAAAGAAAACATCCTATGTCTACCGAAAATTAACTTTAAACCATTTGCAGGCAAGCACTTACTATTTGTTTGAAAAATGTTTTTACTAATCATACCTGTTGCTGTCTCAATTAACTGTCTTGTAACACTGCAGTCACCTACAAATATACCAACTTTACTTGAAATACATTAAATGGACGGTCTTCTCATTCAAAAGAGTGTGAAAGAAGTCCGATTAAGAGAAATACAGTTCTGCAGGAAATCTGTGTCCTAATAAACTTCTTCGGATACCTGAGAAAAAGAATGGTACGCTACTATTAGATTAGCAGATGCTTTGATCATATTTGACTTATCGAAAATTGTTGTAAGGTAAATAAAACATACCGATGTATAATGTATTTCTGATATCTGATTTAAAAAATATCGACTAATTTTGATATCTCAGTTTTAAAAGGATTAGTTTCTGATCACCCTCCCTTCCCCATAGTCTCAGTGTACTTAAATTGTCTTTTCACAAAGATGTGCAGAATAGCAGATGCCCAGGTTAGAACCTTTTAGTGAAGCTACTGTTCTACCGAAGTACAATATAAACGTATGTTTATATGGAATCCATGTGGATGTAGCTTTAGATTGTTACTGAACAGCCAACGACAACATTGAAGGCGCTGGAGAGCATATGCTGGTTTTAATGAATGAACTACAGATACTCGACAGGGAAGGTTGTGCAGCTCCAGGTGGAGTATTCGTCTGTATAATCGACGTGATATGGTTGATTCGGTTTGACGTTGATATTTTTTGTGGTGAACTACTGCCACATATTCTGCTGTGCGGGGAATATTACGATCCGTAGGCCCAAGCGCAGAACATCCTTACACCATCCCGTCAAATGTATAATGTACTTGCTAGAAAAATCTTTTATTTAATCTGTAACGAAACGTTAGCATAGCAGCGAGCAAAGGTATGAACATATGTTTATATCATACTTCGGTAGAACCATACCTTCACTACAGGTGTGAAGAATGGCAGTTAGCTGTAAGTGTAGAAATGAAAGATGATGCACATGAGTAGGAAAACCAGTTCCCTAATGTTCGAATAAAGCATTAGTAGTGAGCTACTTGATGCAGTCGCATCGTTCAAATATCTAGGCGTAATACTGCAGAGCGATATGAAATGGAACGAACATGTAAGGACAGTTGTGAGTAAGGCGGACAGCCAACTTCGGTTTATTGGGAGAATTTTGGGAAGATGTAATTCATCTGTAAAGGAGACCACGGATAAAACGATTGTGCGACCACCTCTTCAATATTGCTCAAGTGTTTGGGACGCGCAGCAGATCAGTTTAAAGGAAGACATAGAAGCAGTTCAGAGGCGAGCATCTAGGTTCGTTACTGGTAGGTTCGACCAATGCGCGAGTGTCACGGAAATGCTCCCGGAACTCAAAATGGGGCGGAAAGACGACGTTCTTTTCGATAAATTCTGTTGATGAAATTTAGAAGGCCGGAATCTGAAGATGACTGCAGAACAATCTTGCTGCTGCCTATTTACATTTCGCGTAAAGAACACAAAAAAAGTTAGGCATATAGACATCTTTTCTTCCCTCGTTGTATTTGGGAGTGGAATAAGCAAGGAAAGTATTGGTACTGTGTACCCTCGGTCACGCACCTTACGGTGGATTGTGGAATATATATGTAGATGTAGATAAAACGAAAGTTCTGGCGTGTACATCTGCTATTACAGCAAAGCATTGTGAAAAGACGATTTAAGTACACTTTTTTGTACGTGGATGGAAGTATCAGCAGCTTCATTTAATTTTGCGAGACCGGTTTCGGTGCTTCAGTTACACCATCTCAAGGCCCCCGTTGTGTAACTGTCATGAAAGACACATTTGAACAGGGTAGCCGTAAAATAAAATAAATGAAGAATTTCTATTCAGCTGCAGGTACTTCCATACACCTACAAAATGTGATCAGCTGTGTCCCAATCCATTAATTACGGAGAGAATTAACCTTAAGTACACTAAGACTACGGGGAAGGGAGGGTGATCAGAAACCAAGATTACAATTGTTTAAAAACCTTTTAAAACTGAGATATCAGAATCAGTCGATAAATTTTCACTCGGATATTCGAAAGGTATCATAAATCGGTATTATTTACCTTACAATAATTTTTGATAAGTGGCATGTGATCAAAGCTGATGCTAGGTATCCTAAAAAGTTTATTATCCACAGATTGCCTGCAGAACTGTATTATCTCTTAATCTGACTCCTTTCATGGTCTTTTGAATAAGAATGACCGTCCATTTAATATATCTTAAGTAAAGTTAGCATATTTGTAGGTGACTCAAGTGATGTAAGACAATTGAAACAGCAACAAATTGGTTAGTAATAACATTTTTGAAACAAATTTCTTGCGAAAGGTTTATCGTTGATTTTCGGAAGGAATAGCATGTTTCCTTGTGTAAATAAATTAAATAACGTGACCAAATAATGTCGCAAATGTAATGAATTAAGTGATTATGATAAAATATTTAGAAATTTTAGGTGAAATTATTTCGAAAATTTAAAATGAGAAAATTGGGATATATATTGAAGGGTCGGGGCTTTTTTTATTATTATTTATTTTATTTTATTTTATTTTTATTTTTTTAGCGGTTCTGAACAAATCTTGTATGATGCCATTTTTGGACTAAGCATTGCCACTGTTTACTGGCACTTTGACACCATTACACCTGCTGCTCAGCTACATTACCGCCCCCTTTGCAATGCTTCACTAGCACTGACATAGTCCGCACTACGCTCTGAACCGGATTGGATCGCGTGGCGGCCGTACAAGTGTCGTCTTCGTCACTTTGTGTCGTTCTATGCAATCATTTACGTCCAGTGGTATCCACTCTTCCCTACCACTTTTATTTTGCCCTACCCTGTAAATGAGGATTTTGGTATGATACAGCTTTGCTTTCGTTCACACATCAATTCACCATTTCATACATTTAAAAAATGTTTGCCATACTTAGGTGGCGATCTGATCAATTAATTTATTATGTAAAACAGCCAAGATCGCTTATAATCTTTGTTCAGGTGTCCGGTTTCGCAAGATTAAACTTCCATTATCGGATCTTTTACGTCACGCACCACATCACAAACAAAACCTTTAAGTACATTTTTAAAAGGTTTTGGTTTTATGTGGTGCATGTCGTAAAAGATTCGATAATGGCAGTTTAATCTGGCGAAACCGGACATGTGAACAAAGATTATAAGCGATCTTGGCTGTTTTACATAATTTACATTTTACATTTCTGGTACGTTTCGTTCTTGTACACTCATAGAGCGGTGCAGTATATTCTAGATTTGAAATAGAGCAGCGGTCTGCAACTGGCGGACCGCGGTCCAGGTCCTGACCGCGGAAGGCCAAAAACTGGACCGCAAAAAGAATTTTGAGTGTATAAGTTACACACTAACATTATTTAAAAAAGGAAACTTTTTTCTGTAGATAACAATTCGTATGAGAGCCACCCTTACAATTTTCCTAGAATTTCACAATTAACTGCTGAATGATTAGAACCCTTAAAGATTAGGTAGATTACATAAATGTCATGATGTGCAACGCTGGAGAGTACGCTGACGAGTGGAGGAGCGATGGCAGAACGGAGCAAGCTGGCCGGTGGTCCGCATTAAAGCTTGTACACGCGAATGCAGCACGAGAACTTTATGAACAAGGAAATTCTATAAGTAGACTTAATACTCTTACAATCCCCGAAACCTATATTTAAGCGGCTAGAGCACATCCACTTAAACACAGTTCTTGTGCTCTTAAAACTCACCTTTTGAGGTTTCGGCAGCAGAGGAACGGACGGATGTGGCTGCGAAGTTGTTCCACCTTTCAAAGCCTTTACTCCAAATGGAGATAATAGACTTGCAGGACGACATTTCCTTGAAAACATATAAAAACTATCCACTGACGAATTGTGCAGTGAACAAGTCCCGGAAAAATATAAAAATTACAAAACATTAGCCATCTACGTGGCTATTATGTTTGGCTCCACAAATACTTGTCAAATATCATTTAAATAAGTATCGATCAAGATTAACGACCTCTCACCTCGAAGACACTATTCGCATAAGCTGCTACGCTTATGAACCTAACTTTAAGAAACTGGCTAAAGGCTGAAAATGTAATTTCTTGCATCCATATTTTTAAGCACAGATACGTGTATTTCACTGTTTTTTTATACTTTTTTAGTGAAAATTAAACAACAAATAGTTTTTTAATGTATGACCCGGTACTGGATTTTTCAGTAGAAACATGATTGCACATTTTTTTTCATACATTTTGTGAGTGAAAATAAAAATAAATAGCAAATAATAAAAGTCTTACTGGATTATTATAGAATTTTATTGTACATCTCTTGTATTTCATATTAGTCTGGACTGAAAATTAAAAAGTTGGTAAGAAATATGGGGTTTTACTTCTGGAGCTCGATAAAAATTTTCAAAAGTATCCGGACCCCTTCCAAGAATACTTGCCGACCTCTGAACTAGAGGATTGGTTCTATAAAACCAAATATTCGGCGATTTTGCCAGTTAGGGCCTACATGTATTTAAGATATTTACGACAATTTTAACTTCAATTGATCACTTGAAAATAGATAATATGACTGAAATAATGAATGTCAACTAAAAGAATAATTAATGACTGCCGTGCTGCAGCAGCCGCATGCTCTAAGCCCTAAGGCATCATGCTGCGGTCTGGGCGGGCGCTTCCGCCGGAGTTTCGAGCCCTCCCTTGGGCACGGTGTATTTGTTGTCCTTAGCGTAAGTTAGTTCAAGTAGTTCTTATGTCTAGGGACTGATGACCGTAATAGTTGCTCCAATGGGTTTACAAACATTAAGACGATTAATGACACTCAAACGGCAGAAATTTATTTCCAAACATTCTATATGACTTTGATCTCCCACAAAGGAAAAGCCATCGTAGTGTCCAATCCAGAAAAAGCTAATTTAAAAAATGTTAGCTTAATTAATAAAATAAAAAGATAGAATGACTCTTATCGTGTTATTTGAACTCCTTCACCATGTATTCGCTGAAGTAAACGGTGGCATTTTCCTCTTCAGTAGAATAAATCCAACCCAAGAGGCATACTTAAAGACGGTTACTACATTATGTGAAGTGTGGCATATTGTGAGGCAACCAGACACTACAACAACATATCGATAAATCTGAAGGTACAGTGGCAGCAGGTATACGCGTTCTTAGGCCACGCAGTACCAACTCAGTCACGTTCGCGAATCCTGATTGCCCGATGCATAATTAAATACTCGGCGTCCCTTGTCTTGATACAGAATGTGCTTATGAAGCATTACCTTCCTTCGTGCATGAAGTTGAAGTGGAAATCTCTTTCGCAAAATGTCTACCAAGGAATCGCGGCCAGAAACTCAGCCAAGCGAATTTTCAAATCATCATTAAAAATGTGGCCGCTGGCAGAAAGTAAAATCCCAACATAGTTGCTGCAAGGTATGTTAGCTATATTGAAAAAATCGCCTTTACTGGAAAAACTGTATGAAATGAAATGAAACATAATTAACTGCACTGTGAAACATGCTCTGAAATTATGATTACTTGCATCGCCAGTTTTCCTACTTCACTGTTGTAGATCGCTTCCCTGCAAGCTCAATGAGGAAATTGTTGGAGCAAAGGTCACCGGTAATTATGCACGGCTAGCAGTAATAAATTCTCTCGTAAAACTAAGCGAGAAGCTCGGACACGGATCTCAGGGCCGCTGATCGCTTGTCTGTGGCAACGATTTCAAACAAATTTTGTCTGGTAATTATTCACTCCAACAATTTTCCTTTGCCACCACGAAACCATAGAAAGCGAGAACCCGCAAGCACGTCTACTGGAAAGAAAACGTATTAAATTAGGTGAAGCATGTCCAAACTATTAAATCATGATTTCAGATTGAACTTCTAACTGACTTCATTAAATAAAAGGACGATTTACAGTGCGAATTTACTTTGCATCTACACAGTTGTAAGGCTCCAAACCAAGTTGGGCGGGCGCCTAGCTCACAAACAGAAGAAATATACATTGGTTTTCTGTTTCCGTACTTCACATTTTAACGGCATAAATTCAATATTCGATGTATCTCGTTTCTTAGCTTACAATTTCAAAGATAATACTTAAATTACAAAGTGGACGAAACGTCACTGGGATGCTTAACTTAGTCCTATGGAGCAGGAATGTAAAGAACAGACCTAAAAAAAATACAAATCTACATTAGAGAGTATAGTTCTGTAGGAAACGGAAACCTGGACCATTAACCTACAAGCTTTTGAGATGTACTTCTGGGGAAGATTTGCCAGAATTTGCAGGAAAGAAGAAATAATAATCACAGAAGTAATGAAGAAAAGGGAAGTAAAAGAAAGGATAGATGAAGTGATAGATATAAAATTTCAATGGTACGTGTTTGTGCGAAGAATGGAGTGGGAACCGGAGGGGAGAAAAAGAAAAAGAGGACACTGTGACCACCTGTCTCCAAAATGTACACTGTACAGCACACAGTAAGAAGACTGGGGGCAGAAGTGGAGGACTCACAAGATCGAGACACTGTAGAAATATCTCGACTATTTTAAGACCTTATGTACAAGGTCTACTCATTACAGAGTTAAATATTAAGTCGAAGGTAAACTTTCGTAATGATGAAAATTTCATCATCAATGCTAACATTGATGCCTCGTCTGATGTTATGCCTTTCACTTCAAAATCATTCTGCACCGAATCGAAGTACTTTCTTCTTGGTCTACCTCGACTCCTCTTACCCTCCGCTGCCGAGCTCATGAGTCTCTTAGGTAACCTTGCTTCTCCCATGCGTGTAACATGACCCTACCATCTCAGTCTGTTCGCTCTAACTGCTTCATCTATGGTGTTCATTCCCAGGTTTTCTTTGATTTCCTTATTGTGGACACCCTCCTGCCATTTTTCCCATCTATTATTACCTGCAATCATTCTTGCTACTTTCATATATGTAACCTCTACCTGTGAATAAGGTAACCTGTATCCACCCTACTTTCACTCCCATACAACAAAGATGCTCGAAAGATAGAGCAATGCACTGCTAACTTAGTCTTAGTACTGACTTTCTTCTTGCAGAAGAGAGTAGATCTTAGCTGAGCATTCACTGCATTAGCTTTTCTGCAACTTGATTCCAGTTCTTTCACTATGTTGCCACCCTGTGAGAAAATACATCCCAGGTACTTGAAACTGTCTACCTGTTGTAACTTTGCTCCTCCTATTTGGCACTCAATCTGTTTAAATGTCTTTCCCACAGACGTTACTTTCATTTTGGAGATGCTGATCTTCATATCATAATCCTTGCACCTCTGATCGAGCTCTGAAATATTAGTTTGCAACCTTTCAATTGAATCGGCCATTACAACTAAGTCAACCGCATATGCGAGACTGCTTATTTTGTTTTCAAAATAAGCCAATCTGTTTTCAACATATGATCCATGAATAGTATGAACAACAGTGGTGACAAGTTACATCCTTGTCTTACCCCTGAAATTACCCTGAACCATGAGCTTAATTTGCCATCTACTCTACCTGCTGCCTGTCAGTCCAAAAAATAAACATATTCGTTTTAGTACATAAGATTTGTTTGTGAAATTAAGGAAAATCGTTAATAAATGTTCTATTGAGACCTATTTGGTTGTTGATGGCTTTAAAATAACACGACACCTCGTACTCATCCGGACTGCAACATTTTCATAAAGTGCGTACTTGGAGGTAGCAGTGCTACGATCTAGCAGATATAATTCACCCAATTAGTACAAAGTGTTAAGACACATGGAACATCGCGTCAAGATACTAGCTGACAGCACGGAAGTTTGACAGCTTCAACTTATCAGCCATAATTGTACAACAACACCGAGTCGAGTATTAAATTATTTTTAATTGATTTCTCATGTGTTACTATACTTGTGGGATATTTCTGTGAAAGTACCTACGCACGACTACCATTAATACCCCAAAAACATCTCGAATAACTCCAACACAATCATCCTCGAAAGTAATTTTATGAAATATGATAAACTTTAAACATGTTGCTACTGAAGGAGGAGAAAGAAAAATACCTCACACAGTGTTCTAAAATGCAGATAAGTACAGCTTGTGGTTGTGTAATGAAACAAAGACCTGGCAACAGGAAGAAAGTTTCGTGTAAGAAGTTAACGAATTTCTGAATGAAACCGATTGAGATCACTCTTGAACTTAAGCTTCTTGTACCCTTGCCCATTTGAAAGCAACTAAACTAAGAATCACAAATTTGTTCTGGAATACAAAGAAGAAACCTTCATCAAATATACTCACAACAGGCCCAATAGCTAGGGGTTCAGGGAGCAAGTGCTGAGAAACCCCTAGGAGCTAGACAGCACGCATAACGCTGCTACCTCCTGTTTACGTAGTTCAAAACATTTCACAGTCTCGGAACTTGTTACAAGTAGGTTTTAGATAACTCTGCTGTCTTCTCAAGCAGATATTTCCATCATTTGTGGAATACGTTTGTCATTTGAAGTGAGGACGCAATACCCAAAACTGGCCAATTCCCGTCGTGTAGCAACCTCTTAATCTCAGGGAAGCAAGCGATTTGTATCTCCTTTATAGTTTTTACCCTATACTACTCCGATACTGCTCCCTCAAATACCACCAAAGTCTTCTTTTAACACGGGTCTTACCACCCAGTCCCTTGTTTTTATAAACGCTTCCCACATATTCCTCTCGCCGATTATGCACAGAACCTGCTCTTTTCGTATCAACCGATTTCACTTTCACCATCCTTCTGTAGTCCCGTATCTCAAACGCTTCGATTTTTTTTCTGGTATTTCCATAGTCCATGTTTCTCTTGAATACAACTTCTTGCTCCACACTTATATTATCAGAGATTCCTTTCTGAAATTGAGGTCGATGCTTGTTACTGTTACACTTCTTTTTGGCCAGAAATACTACTTTTTACCGTGGTAGACTGCTATTTATGTCCTTATTGCTTTCATGCGTCATGTTTCATTTTGCTTCCAAGATAGCAGGATTCTTTCACTACGTCTACTTCGAGGTTTCAAATATTGACATGAAGTTTATCATTAATTGTTATTTATGCTGTTTCTCAGTACTCTCGTGTTCTTATCTCGTTTAGTGTCAGTCCATATTCGCCGCCCATTAGGTTTTCCTTTCCACTCAAAACTCCTGTAATTTTTCGTCACTTTCACTGACAACTGCCGCGCGGGAGTAGCCGAGCGGTCTGGAGCGCCACGTTGCGGATCGAGCGGCCTCCCGCGTTCGAATCCTCCCTCGCGCATGGATGTTTGTGTTGTCTTTAGTATAGGTTAGTTTATAAGTAGTTTGTAAGTTTAGGGACTGATGACCCCGCAGTTAAGTCCCCTAAGCTTTACAAACATTTGACATTTGATTTCACTGTCAACTACACTATCCTTTCAACTAAAATTAATTCCTTTCCTGAACATTTCTTTTAATTTCGTCTTCCCTTCTACTTCCTGATGATAGAAGAAAAGAAGGAAGACTAGGGTTCAGTGTCCCGTCGACATCGCGATCCTTAGAGACGGACTTTCTGGTGAAGCCGACAGTGCACTGGCCTGGCTTGGCTTGTCACGACCGTTTTATTTGCACAGCTTCGTCGGTTGGGTAGGTGCTTTGAATGAGCAGTCTCCGATCTCAGTGGGCGGCGACATTTCTGACGTAAAAGTCTTGGAAAGTAATTTTCACATTTTTGCACAATCGCCTTCGCTATGAACGAAAGTAATTAGAAATTAGGCCTACCTTGGTTTAAACACAACTTGCATCGCTTATAATTACTTGCGATTTTCGAGACTCTTAGCTTTCTTGCTACTTCATTCTCCGCAAATTAGGTGAGCAGTTTGGAAACTATGATATGTAAAAAATATAAAACCTGTTCAGTAAATTTCCTTTGTAGGAATGGCGGGTAGAGGGAGTCTTCAAGCAGCAGTACTTGGAATTCCCGGTTCCTCACTGACATTTCAGTCTTTGGCATTCGGATGTTTCTGAGTGCACAGTGCTAGTTTGCGCATCGTGACCACGGTGTCATATAGTGCTATATTGTTGTCACGCACTTCCCCCATTCCAGCATGGAGTGAGACTCTCTAAATGCGGAACGAAATACCGCATGGTGTTCTACATTATGATTTAGCTTCACCATTACGTTTTATCTCATCTAGCGGCGTGCCTCAGTACTATGCTAAGGTCTGCAAGGAGAGTGGCTAAAATTGCGTTGCTCTCTCTTAGATCTGCTGATTAGTACGACTATCCTTGCGAGAGAACTTGGATCCTTCCCCCAATGATTTTCGGTTATTGTCTTCTGCTCGAACTTCATATTATCTGTATTGGTCAATAACACTGATACTGACGAACAGATACGAATTATCGGTGAGCAACTCTAGTCTCTGTGCATCAGTGGAACTTTGAACATGCTACTGTGATCCCCGTGACAGGAAATGAGGATCTTCGTCGAAAACCTGTCGTACAAACTGTCCAGTTTAAATCAAACAGAAATCTAGTTATATACTTTCTTTAACTTTCGGTGAAGAGATTCTAAAATAGCTACCTGTAGATGAAAGTGTAATTTTTTTTCGCCAATTTTGGTTTAGACGATGCTTAATTCGATTTTAGACATGTTTCTTCTTCTCTGGATGGTTGTCGGTTGAAGGGCTGACTTCTTCTCGATGTGTGTGAGCGTTGAATTTTGTTTTGTAAGCTTTTTCACTTTTAATATTACAAGAACTTTGGACCCACAGAGGTGATCACACGTCACTCTTGTCAACCTGCTACCATACACGTGAAGAACTAGACGTGCTGCTGTCTGGAGTACTTCCCTCTTTCCAGAGTAATTTCAGATTTTTCCTTCGTCGCCATTCTTACTATCGGTCGAATTTTTATTGGTTTCTAAAATGTTCTGTAAGACTCTTCGAAGTCCCGTAAGTATTATTCTGATTGATGTTCTTAATTTAATTCTAAAATGGTCTGGCAATTTCCTGTCTTACCTATCGATGATGTGCTTGCTTCAAATGGGTAATGAAAATTGTTATAAGCCTAACGCATAGTTTTCGTATATTCCGTATTGTCATATGTTTCATATTTTCATTTTCAATTCATACTCACTTCCGGACAAAATAAGAACACCTACGAAGAACAGCCGTGCCCATGAGCTCTAAGGCGCCTTGCTGCGGAGTGCGCGGTTCCCCCTCCCCCGTCAACCGCGGCGGAGTGGCCGAGCGCATTGAGGCGCTATGCTCCGATGCTTTACTCCGTTTCCCGTCGGGAGTTCGAATCCTCCGCCGGGCATAGATGTTTGTACAATCTTTAGTATAAGGTAGTTCATAAGTAGTCTGTAAGTTTAGGGACTGATAACCCCGCAGTTTGTAAGTTTAGGGACTGATAACCCCGCAGTTAAGTCCCTTAAGCTTAACAAACATTTGAACATTCCTCCTCGTCACAGGTTTAAGTACTCCCTCGTGCATGGATGTTTGTGTGGACCTCAGCACAAGTTAGTTTAAGTAGTTTGTAAGTCTAGGGACTAATGACCACTGCAGTTCGGTCTCATAGCTTTACAAAGATTTGAACATTTGATCCGATCACATCAGAGACCACCTGGGGAATAGTAGATGTCTTGGCAATGGTTTCGACGTCGTTTGCTAACAGATGGTATAGTGAGGTAGCTGCCAAAGCGACATCTGTGTGTACCCTTTAACAGGGAGTGTTTACACCCATAATGCTGAGTGTGATGATACCAACATGTGAAGCGAACAGGCGCCAAGCCAAAGAGATGCACTCGTGCTTCCTACAGCCAAATGAGCGAGTTTCAAAGGGGTTTCTAATTGACTGGAGCTATTGCTGACGCAACCTAATTATCACATTCAATCGCTCGCTTAGCGAACGACCCGTCTTCAAAGACTGGAAAGTTGCCCAGGCCGCTCCAATATTCAAGAAAGGCAACAGGAATGATCTGCAAAATTACAGGCCTACATCACTAACGTCGGTTTGCAGCACGATTTTAAGAACACATACTTTCCTCAAATATTACGAACTACCTCGAAGAGAACGACCTATTGACCCACAATGAACACGGCTTCAGAAAGTATCGTTCTTGTAAAACACAGCTAGCTATCGACAAGTGACGTCAAATAGATCCCGTATTTCTGCATCAAGGGAGCGATATATATATAACACCTGCACCGCAAATATTGCGGTAAGGGAAAGTGCGATTGATGTGCGGTTTTCAAAGAATGGATTGGTAATCAGGGGTCGTATTTTTAGCCAACAAACAGATTGTAATATTACTTAGAAAGTGTATTTCTATGCAAGCATACAGGTTTTTCAAATGGAACAATGGTTGTTTCTATCATGCACTGGAATTATTGACACCAACTGTGTACAAAGAATTTTGAATGAGATTTTTATCACATTTAGTTTGGCAGCTACAACCGTTCAAAGTTTAGGGTGTGGAGGCAGCGATAGCGTAGCTGACTGGCCGAGTGGCAATTCCCTGGGGCACAGCCCACTGTCTCATGACCACCAGCCAGTCAGCTACGATGTCGTAGCCTCCGACCCCAAAACTTTGAATGGTTTAGCTGCCAAAAGTAAACGTAATAAAAATGCCATTCAAAATTGTTTGTACACAGCTGGTGTCAAAAATTCCAGTGCATGATAGAAAAACTATTGTTCCATTTGAAAAATAGTATGTTGCATAAAAATGAACTTTCTATGTTTTTTATAATCTTTTTATTGGCATCCATTCTGTGAAAACCGCACAATAATCGCACTTTCCGTTTCCGCAATACTTGTGGTGCAAGTGTTAGGTGATTCACCCTGTATATATCTATAAAAGGAGTGTTATTCAACTAGCCTTCATTTGAAGTTTTAATACATTCCACTTCTATTGAATCAAAACTAATTTTAACAGCAAAACATGTGGTCTTTCGGAGAAGATGATCCCGTAAGTTTCACACTCCCTCGAATACAGCAAGACCGATTTCCGTCTTTTATCGAAGATGCGTTCACAACAAAAATAATTGAAATCGCTTCACTAATTTCTAACTTATGGCAATTTTATCCATCTCAGTCCCCATTTTGGAGGAGCCGTTTGACACCTTAAATACGTTTTACCGACGGAAAAAAATGTCCCTTAGTCTTTCTTATATTAACCCTTTAATGCATAGTGTAGCTGATCAGCTATATACTTTATTTTTTCCATTATCTTTCAAATTGATCGAAATTTTACCACAAATTCATTTGTAGCTGCTTGTATGCATAGTGTTACAAATGCTAGTAGCTCGTCCTAGAAATTATAAATTGCAGAGTGCTACTGAATCAGTTCGACAGTTTGCTGTATTGCGTTATTCCCAATCTGTGCGTTTACTTTAGCATTCCTCCTTTGCCATGTAAAAGTAGTCAATCACATACTACTGGTTCATTATGAGTTACTTTTTGAAAACATGAGAGGCACAATAGTGACATTTACTGCATCGGGTACATTATGGAAGCAATGTATAGCTGACCAGCTATGAACCTTTTGCTATTAGTAGTGCATAATAAATTTAAAGTCTTTTTTCTCAATATTTTTCTCAGTATATCCTCAGTATACCGTAATCGTGGTACGTTTTATAGCTTCAAACAAAAAGTCATGTATTGAAGGGTTAAACCATGTTGAAATTTAAGAAAAATCGGAGAGTCGTATTTATTTATTTCCTTTATTGTTAATTCGCTGACAGAGTCGGCAGCCTGGCAGTAGCATCGTAGGCTACTCTTCATCCATTAGAATAGATGAACATGACATGACTTGAAAAAAAAACATGATATGAAGTTAAAAACATGGAGATTTAAAAACATAACCAGAAGAAGAGATAGGTGGATTTAAAACATAATAAAGGTGAATATACTGCGGATAACATAGGCATAGACAAAGAGATAAAAAAACACACGATTTAGTTAAAAATAGCCTGTCCAGTGGCGGCGGTTTAGAACACACATTGGAAGACCACAAACACCATATGAAGACACTGATTAAAATTGTTGTTGCACCATCGTGATTAAAAACACTAAGTCACTGTTGCACAGTACGATACTGTTTAAAAATTTTCACTGTTGCCCCCGCAGAGGGGTGGTAGGAGGGGAGGGGTAGGAAGTGTGGGGGAGTCGGAAAGTACGAAGAGAAGGGGAGGAAAGGTCGAGACTCGTGTGGGATGGGGAACAACCAAGCCAGGAGAGGGAAAAGGAAGGGTGGGGAGAGGGGGCGTGATGCTACAGGGAGGGGATCAGTGTTGATAGGAGGGGTAAATGTCGGGACGAAGCGCGTCATCCGGTAGGGGAAGGTTGCGGAAGTTGCCTTGGGAGAGGATATGGAGTGTGTGCAGGTGGAGGGAGGGTGGTGTAAGCGAGGCAGAGACCCAGAATTGGTGAGGGGTTGTGGGAGACTACTTTACAGGTAGTGTACAGGATCCGGAGGTGTTCAAGGAGTTACAGGAGGTGAGGGAACGGGATAAGGTCGTAAAGGATGCGCGTGGGGGAGGGGAGTCGGATGCGGTAGGTGAGGCAAGGGCGTGGCGTTCAAGGATTTGTAGGGTTTGATGGGGGGAGCAGATACCCAGGCGGGGCGGAAGCACATACAAAAATATACAGACGGGAAACCTCCATATGGACCCTGTCACACACTCAGGGGTGCGGGAAGGGAAGGTTCCGTAAGATGTGACATGGTGGCGCTGCGGTCAGAAACAGCCCTTTAAACTGGACAGAGCAGGCGGCAGGTAGCGGCTGTGCTCACCCCACTTCCCCTCAAACGTCGGCAGACCAGACACGTCTGGCCTCATGGCAGGTGGCAACAGCTATCCCCTCAACCTCTCCTCCACGCTACCCCCTGATGTGCGAGAGGCACCCTCAGAAGCGACTCTAGTGTGGTCTGCCAATACTAAGCCAGGGAACCTCCTGACTTCTGATGGCATCTTACGGAACTTCGAGGAGAGTGTAGGACAGAGGTTTAGGGTGGCTTCTTCTCTGTATATGTTACTCTGTGGCGAAAGGCGCAGGGGATGGGGCGCATGGCCGGCGGCGGTGGCCGAGGGGGACTAAGGCGCTCCAGTCATGGTCTACACGGCCACTACGATCGGGGTTCGAATCCTCCCTCGGGCATGGATATTTGTGCCATCCTTAGGATTAAGTGCGCCTCGGTTGCACAGTGGTAGAGTGCCAGACTACAAATCCAAAGGTCGCAGGTTCGATCCCCGCCAGGTCCTAGGATTTTTATCTGTCACTTTCCACTTCTTTCACCTCTGGCAGTATTGCTCATGTGAAAAATACCGACTAGCACCGTGGTTCGGAACCCACATTAAACTGTAGGTCCCCCTATAACTGGCTGGGTAAGTCAGTTTTAAGGTCGGAGGAAGGCAACGGCATACAACCTCCAAACAGGACCATGCCTAGTAAAGCACTGTGGTGTTCAAACCAATCTTCGGATTGTTGACTGCTTTACCTGTACCTTAGGATTGGCTAGTTCATAAGTAGTTTGTAAGTTTAGGAACTGATGAACCCATAGTTAAGTATCATAAGCTATACAAACATTTGAACATTTCATTTTGGGGCGCATGATGGATTTGTAGGTGTGGAGGATGGTAGAGGTGTTGAGTCCCCACGTCCAGCTGGCGAGGAGTTTGAGGAGGTTGAGGCGGGACATTGCTTTTTCGCGTATAGTCTTCAGGTGGACGGTCCGGGAGAGATTGCGATCGGGTCGTACTACCCTAGATTTACTTGTAAGAAGGTGCATTAATTTTTATTTACGCTAGTGAACACATGCGCAGCGCCAGGAACTGGGGCTAATTATAATGCTGTTAAAATATGGTACATATTTTAGCGTCATGTGAGGATCGTATGGCGTGGATCGAGAATGGAGGTGTGGGGGACACATGAGCAATCCGAGACTCCACTCCACAGACGGAAGCCGTGCAGCCGCACCCGCAGAGAGCGCGTGGGCCGCTGCAGCCCAGCCGGCGCACGTAGCCCGGCCTGCACTCGCCAGTGATTCACTTCCGACGGATGGCGGCCGAAGCCGATAGCGGCTGCCACTACCGCGAACCCGAGCGGCCACAGCTGGGCTGGACAAGCTTCCGCCGCCGGAAGACCCAGGCGGCGTCACTTCCGTCTCGCCGAGGAAGGATCGGGCCAACCCGAAGGTGCCGCGCGCCGCCTGTCCAGGTGCCAGGCGCCCGAGACCCTAGCCACCAGCTGGCCGAGCTTCGTATTCCGCTCGCGAACTGCCTCCACCGAGGGAGCAAGGTGCCGGGCGTTTAGGCACAGAAAAATATATACAGACGGGAAACCTCCGTAAGGGCCCGGTCCTACGCTCAGGGGTGCGGGGAGGGAGGGTTACCAGCAGTTCCGTAAGATGTCCCATGATGGCGCTGCGGTCAGAAGCAGCCCTTTAAACTGGCCAGAGCAGGAGGCAGGTAGCGGCTGTCCCCACCACCACCTCCCCTTAAACGCCGGCAAGCCAGACACAGCCGTGGCCTCGTGGCAGGCGGCACGAGCTCTCCCCTCAGCCTCCCCTCCACGCTACCCTCGGAAGTGCCTCTAGTATTGTCTACCGGTACTAGGCTGGCGAACCGCCTGACACCTGCTAGCATCTTACGGAACTACGAGGGGAGTGTAGTACAGTAGTTTAGGGGGCTGCTTCTCTGTATATGTTACTCTGTGGTTTAGGGAACAGCGAAGATCAAGAACATCAGACTGGGCTCTTTCCTAACAGGGCAAGTCTGATGGAGGAGTCTTCGTACAATGTTGTACAAACCTCTCGAATTTGCCAGAGACCTAGATAATAGGTGGGGGGGGGGATAGTCTGAATGAACTTGAAAAGAGTCGCGAAAAAATTGTCGCGTGGTCTAAGGCGCCATGGTTGGATTGCGCGTTCGTTTCCCGTTGCAGAATAAATTATATGGCTGTAAGTACTAGGTTTTTTCACCAAATTGTTTGGTCGACGCTGCAAATGGTGTCTGCAGACGTGGTCTTCATGCATTGTTCGAGTCTGTGCTCGTGTAAATCTACCCATATAGCGCTGACGTGCTTCCAAAAGGACGGAACTTACATTTTCATTCTTGTATTTAAGAATTTGTGTACAGTGTCGTATTTTGTTTCTTTGAGTAGCCTGCTTCTAATGCAGATCAATTTTAACTTGTATTGTCGATTACAAATAGGTTGGACACGGCTTGGAAGTTGACGTTCATACAGAAGATACTGAAGACTTCCTCTTAGCTGGGTTTGTATTTCTTGCCGCGGTGGAGTAGCCGAGTGGTCTAAAGCGTCTCGCTGTGGAGGTTCGAGGCCTCCCTGGGGCATGGGTTTGTGTGTTGTCCTTAGGTTAGTTTACCTAGGTTTAAGTTGTTTGTAAGCTACGGACTGATGACCACGCAATTTGGTCCGATAGATTTACAAACATTTGAATTTGAATTTTGTATTTCTTGAACAGTCTTTCCTTTTTTCGTCATTTATTTGTATATATTTCATTTTAAATGATATCTGAGCCGTCCCGGCTCCTGTTTCTTCGATTGACCCCATCCTTGATTTAATTACTGGTGTAAGTTATTTTGATTAAGGTGCCGTTTGTGGCCGGGCCCGGCATGTGCATCGGAATTGTTCAGGGTGGTACTCTGTCTGACCGTGGGGAGCCATGCATACTATGAGCTGAAGAGGTTGGTCCGCAGAGGCATGTCTGTCAAATTATAACAGCACCTCGGTGCGAGCTGTCTACTTGATCTCGCGTTCCTAGCGGCCGTACGACACCGCGCCGTTCCTCTCCAAGTGGAGCTGTCAACAACTGGGACTCGGCACTCAGTCCCCGCTCGCCTCGCTTCGTTTCAACCGCTTTTAACCTGGGATGTATGAAATGTTTCTGACCGTTGGTTGACACGCTCCTCCTACATCATCGCGAGGGTGCCTGCACTTGTTGTGGAGTAAGAAATAAAAAGTTACGTGACTGATACACTCCTGTTTTGTGTGTCTGAATCTGTCCGGATCGATGATCGTTCCCCAGGGGCCGTCGTTGCCTGTGTCTACGTCGTTAGTTGTTTATTAATGTTTTATACCGCACTTTTAGTTCGGTTCAATTGAATTATTCTTTTCTCTTTGCTCTCACTAGCAAGTACTCTATACACATTAACTTGCTTAACGTAACTGGGGAATTGATCTGGTTTGTGCCCCTATGCTAGCTCGCATCTGCACGGGCGGTAGTTGTATAGCTTGTTTTTCCTTTTTATGTTCTCCTTGCAGAAACTTTTCCCTCCATGAGGCATCGCCACCCCGCGGTTGTAATTTGGCGTTATATCAGTTCTTGTAAGCCCCTTCGTCTCAGAGCTGAAGTTCTTGATGAACGTAGGGCACCTTATTCCTCTCCTTCCTGTTTGAGTCAGCTCATCTGTTTTACGTTTTTGGGTGTATTAAATTAACAAGTAGCCAGCTCCCCACCTCAGTCTGATTTTCTTGTAGCTAAGCAAAACTGCTGTCATTTAAATTGCAGGGCTCATTTGTAAATTTTGTTGGCCTTCTGCCTATTGATATCATTGAGCACAGTCTCCTGCTGCCACGAGATTATACTTAAATTTTTGAGCTTGTCTTTAGTGTGTTTTGCTAATTGCATTTTTAAAGGGATGTGTTCGCTTAAATTTTGGAGCGCCACTTTGTGTGATATTGATAATTAAGCTGAGCTGTTTCATTTAAATGGCAAGGGTCATTTGTAAATGATATTGTATTTACAAGGCTTGCTTTTCATTTAAAATTTTCCACTTTCGCTTAAATTGCTGCGCTCATTGTGTCTTTTTTTGTATTGTAAAGAGTTGCTTTATTAAATTTGGAGCCTTATTAACTTATCAGAAAATTGCTTCTCTCAACTTGGCCTTCTGCCTTGCATCACTTATCTGAACTTTCTTGTTGGGCCTTCAGCGTTATATATATATATATATATATATATATATATATATATATATATATATATATATATATATATATATAAACATTAAATTAACAAAATTATTACACCGTTCGAGGTTGGAGTCCTCCTTAGGGAATGGATGTGTGTATGTTGTCGTTAACATAAATTAGTTTGAGTAGTTTGTAAGCCTAAGAACCGATGACCTCAGTAGTTTGATCCCTTAGGATTAAAAACATTTAATTTTTTTTTTTAAATTGAGAAGTGATCTCCTCTAACGCCCCCCCCCCCCCCCGGCCCCTCTCCACCCCCCAGAAGACAACTGAGCCAACGCACAGAAGTATAAATTATGTACGAACCTGAATCTCCCTGAGATATTTAAGACAGTAGAGATCACTCCGGTTGTGACTCCAGAGCAGACCAGCCCAGTTCATTTATAGGAACCATAGGATTTAATTTCGCTATATCGCTACCTACTTGAGCAACCAAACTTACAGCTGCTACACAGTGGTAAGAAACTGGATTTGCTTTTGGGAGTTCAGTGATTCAAATCCTCTTCCGACCATCCAGATTTCCGTAAATCACTCCAGGGACGGCCTCTAAGGAAGGTCACGACCGATTTCCCTTTCCCGTTCTTACCAAAATATCCGAGCATTAACTCCTTTTCTGGTGACCATGGTTTTGACGGAACGTTAAACCTTCCTTCTATATCTCGCATGATGCTGCTACTCTATGGACTCCTAAGATGTTATGGCAGTTTCGAGCATTACACGAAGTAGGGGACAGTAGTACACAGTGAAACAAAAACTACCCTTTTGATTTGTTTTGAGTAGTATTTTATACGAAACAATTTTCTTTATTCCTTGAAACTATAATTCTTTGTCAATATTTTGGAACAAAAAATAATAATTTTGGAACTAATCACAAAGTGAAGTAACAATTTAAACAATCTCCGCAGATGTTTCACTGTGTACCGTGTATAGTACACAGTGAAACAGTTGCCATTTTTTATATTTATTACTTGCTGAGAGACTTATAAATCATAAATATCTTTGTTAAATACAAGTAAAAACAGTAACATATACTAAATTTTATTCAGTGAATATTAAGTTCACCAGAATTGATTAGAAAACGAATATACCGGTGGTTGGAGAGTCTCTTACTAGGCATAGGCAATACAGGTGGAGAAATCATTGCAATGTCCTTATGTGAAACACAGACTGTGTCTTCTGCAACTGGGAATGTAAAACCAGTAATTTTTAGTTGCTTTAGTTGCTCACTACAACAAACTACTGACTTAAAGACTTTAGCTACAAAATATACATTGTTTTGGAATTTCACAAATCATAACGTCCCGCTTCAAGTTAAAAAGATCTAATGATACAGAGTTTCACAGGATGGCCTTCATCTTTGTCACTTTTTTCATCACTTTCACTTGAAGCTGTTTTACTTACACACTACTTTTTTTTATTGTTGACTTTCTTCATACTTTTATCCTTTTCTTCCAGCTCTTTTCTCAAAGACTTTTCTTCAATAGCTGCTCGCTTTAGTCTTGATGTTAATATTATGCTTCTACCTTTGGAACGTCCACTTCTTTTTCTGGGAATTGCTTTGGGCAAACCACGAAACTCTTTTGGCGAGATGTATGGTTTGCTGTTATTACTGCAACTGGCTACCTCAACATCTTCCATAGTACCGTCCAAAGTGTTAGCAGGAGTCATACATCCATCTGAGGCCAATGGTCCTGTTTTATAGTGTACCACATACAAGTGTTTCACTGTGTACCAAAGTCACCATAAACTAAAAAGTTAGTCGCAACTGTTAACCTACATATCTACCAAATCTACAACTGCTCAATATATAGCCAAAGAAGTGTATCTTATCACAAAACATAATATTTCTTTTAGCTGTATGTTATATCGAAAATATTAAACTTACAAGGAGACGTTAACTGTAACATATGACCACCGAAAACCAATACTAACGTATAGAAACAAGAATAATCAACCAAACTGTCCACCATTACAGTCAAAGATGTTTTTTATCATAATAAACATACAGGGATACGAACAATTAGAAAAAAATTAATAAATACAAGTGAGATTGAATGTTTCACTGTATACTACTCTCCCCTATGCCATAGTTTTCGTTTAACATCATTTCAGTTATTTCGATACTATTGCGCCCAACTTCTTCAAAGGCCCCCCTCTCATTCCTTGTCTAGTATTTCAATATTTTTATTTATCTTGTATAGTGCGCCTCGGTTGCACAGTGGTAGAGTGCCAGACTACAAATCCAAAGGTCGCGGGTTCGATCCCCGCCAGGTCCTAGGATCTTTATCTGTCACTTTCCACTTCTTTCACCTCTGGCAGTATTGCTAATGTGAAAAATACCGAGTAGCACCATGGTTCGGAACCCACGTTAAACTGTAGGTCCCCCTATAACTGGCTGGGCAAGTCAGTTCGAAGGTCGGAGGAAGGCAACGGCATACCACCTCCAAACAGGACCATGCCTAGTAAAGCACTGTGGTTTTCAAACCAATCTTCGGATTGTTGACTGCTTTACCTTACCTTAGTGAGTCAACCCTCTTTTGCTAATACTGTAGCTTACGCATCGTACACATCTCTCAAATCTGAAACGTAGAATTTGAATTTATTTCGGTCAGGAACATGGAAAATGTGAACCGTATGGGAAAGAAAGAAAAAATATCGTTTTGGCAAAGAGCACTCTCGGTACCAATGAGACTAGAGTTCAGATTTTTGCGTATTTGTACAAGCACATTAGTCAACCTAAATTCATAAATGAGTGTATTTAAATAAATTGTATCTACTGTATTTGTGTCTATATCATAGTTGTTCGGGTTTGTATTTATTCCATTCTCATGTTATCCATCTCCTTCTTCCTCCAATTTTCATCGCCTTTTCAAGGTTCTTAGAATGGAAAATAGGAAACTGTCTGCGAAACTGGTTGCGAATCAAGTTGGTAGTTGTCGTTGTGGTCTTCCGGTCAAAGACTCGATGCTGCAGCTCTCCACGCTACCCTGTCCTGTGCCAGCATCTTCGTCTCTGAATAAGAACGGCAACCTACATCCTTTTGAACCTGCTTACTGTATTCCTCTCTCTCTCTCTCTCTATCTCTCTCTCTCTCTCTCTCTCTCTCTCTCTCTCTCTCTCTCTCTCTCTCTCTCTCTCGGCAATTTTTGCCCCACGCGTTTCCCCTCCAATGGTAAATTGACGATTCCCTGATCACTCAGAATATGTCCGACTAATCGATCCCTTCTCTTAGTCAACATACACAAGGAATTTCTTTTCTCCCCAATTATATTTAGTACCTCATTATTTACGCGATATACCCACATAACCTTCAACAAGTTTGCCTTCTTCACATACGTTTTTCTTCCCATAGCCATTTTACATTTTATATCTTCTTTTCTTCAGTCATCAGAAGTTATTTTGCTACACAAATAACAAAACTCATCTACTACTTTTATTGTCACATTACCTAATCTAATTCCTTGCGCCTGATTACCTGATATTAGACTCCATTACCCTCATTTTACTCTTGTTAATGTTCAGCATTTAGCCTTCTTTCAAGACACTGTCCGTTGCGTTCAATTGCTTTCCCAGGTCCTCTGTTGTCACTGACAAAATTACCTTTTCATCTGTAATTTGCTAAGTTTTCATTTCCTCTCCCTGAACTTTGAAATAACATTAATAATTATTTGCTTGACACTGAAATGATGTAGCTCATACGCTCACAACATATGTAAATTTAATACTGTGCCAATACATAAATACATAAAATTTATGTTTGTATTTTCTTACCATTTTAAAGTAATACAATTTGGAAGTTGGTGTTGTTTTTATTTAACTAAAGTGTGCTGACATTATTTGTTACTTACCAGCGACAAAAATTTCAGATTACGCGCGTTTTATAAAAAGTTCTACATAAAAATTATGTTAACAAAAATGGCTCCAAGAACCAAACGATCTTGTCAGCTACAAAACTGTGAAAAAGGTTTAATTGTTAAGCGAAACAAAACAAATAACAGTAAAATAGTTTCAGATTGAAAGAAAGGGATGGATGGAGGGAGAAAGAGAACGAATAAATGATTATTTTGTAATGACTGTGTTTAAGAATAAATTTACAATTTTATAAATTCGGTGAGATCTATAAATTTGTTTCGTATAGATAGTGCTGGACAATTTTTTATATTGTCGCGTTGAAATGGAAGCAGGCTTGACTTCGATGGCAACTGAACACAGCACATATACTGAGAGCACGTTTATTACGAACTTAACATACACGCAGCACTGACTGCCTCTCAGGCAGAGTGCTCTGCTATTGATACACAGACAGAATTTACCAGAAAGTAGGACAGTTAACATAAGAAACAAGTGAACATAAGAAAGATGTAGAACATTCTGGAATTGTTAATTACAAAGAAATAAATTTTTGGCGGTGGGCGGGATTGAGCCGGCGACCTTCAGCACCGCAGTCGGTGACGCTATCCCCTGCTCCACGCCGGCACCAGGTGTTCGTCGTCTCTCGCGGCAATATGCTCAACATTGTGTACTGAAATCACAGAACGGTACATAAAATTTTATTGTCAACGGTTGATTACGCCCCAGATTAGGACTCAAAATACGTATTAGTTGTATATTTAAATAATGGAGAATAACTCTTTATAAGCTGCTCTATAGTATAATAAATATAAAAATGTGAAATAATGTAGTTTATTTTTATGCAAACTGCAAACCTTACGATATTTCAGTGCATAGACGCATGCATATATTCATTCTCTATATTAGATATAAAAACACGCTCTAGTAGTCGGAACACAACAAGCCGCTGGAGTCCATTTCCTATAGCTCTCCATACCTGGGTAAGTCATGTTGTTTTATTGTACTACCTGATCATTACATTATCTGAACCCAACTGCTTGCGTAAATCTTTTGACAGATTGAACACTAGTCAACACTAAGCCTCTTTGTAGCAAGTTTACATTGCTCATCACAATGTTGTTGTCCCCAAACCGTAAAACCGACAGAAAGGACACAGTTCGTTGTAATTGACGGAAAGTGATCGATTAGAACTGAAGTGATATCTGGCTTCCCCAGGAAGTGTTGTAGGGCTCCTTTTGTTCCTTGCTTTTGAAAACGATTTAGGAGACAATCTGAGTATCTCTCTTCGGTTGTTCGCAAATGATGCTGTCACTTAACGCTTAGTAAAGTCACTAACAAATCAAAAGCAACTGCAAAATAATTTAGATAAGATATATGAATGGTGCAAAGAATGGCAATTGACCCATAATAATGAGAAGCATGAAGTCATCCATATGAGCACTAAAAGAAACCCGTTAAAGTTCATTTACACGATAAATCAGTCAAAACTAGAGGCCGTAAATTTAACTAAATACCTAGGAGTAACAGTTACAGGCACCTTAAATTGGAAAGAACACATAGAAAATATTGTGCGTAAAGCGAACCAAAGCCTACATATCGTTGGCAGAACATTTAGAAAATGCAACAGTTCCTCTAAAGAAACTGCCTACACCACAATTATGTATCCTATTTTGGAGTATTGTTGGGCATTGTGAGATCCCCGCAAGTGGAAATGACCGACGATTTATAGAACAGAGAAGAGCAGCTCGTTTTGTATGATCCCGATATAGGGGAGAGAGTGTTACCGGAATGATGCACGAGTTGGGGTGGAAATCATTACAACAAAGGCGTTATTCGTTGCCACGAGATCTATCAGGTGATCAAAAAGTCAGTATAAATTTGAAAACTTAATAAATCACGAAATAACGTAGGTAGAGAGGTAAAAACTGACACACATGCTTGGAATGACATGGGGTTTTAAAAATAAAAGTAAGTATTGCTAGACGCGTGAAAGATCTCTTGCGCGCGTCGTTTGGTGATGATCGTGTGCTCAGCCGCCACTTTCGTCATGCTTGGCCTCCCAGGTCCCCAGACCTCAGTCAGTGCGATTATTGGCTTTGGGGTTACCTGAAGACGCAAGTGTATCGTAATCGACCGACATCTCTAGGGATGCTGAAAGACAACATCCGACGCCAATGCCTCACCATAACTCCGGACATGCTTTACAGTGCTGTTCACAATATTATTCCGCGACTACAGCTATTGTTGAGGAACGATGGTGAACATATTGAGCATTTCCTGTAAATAACATCATATTTGCTTTGTCTTAATTTGTTGTGTTAATTATTGTTTTTCTGATCAGATGAAGCGCCATCTGTCGGATATTTTTTGAACTCCTGTTTTTTGGTTCTAATAAAACCCTATGTAATTCCAAGTTTGTGTATCAATTTTTACCTCCCTTTCTACATTATTCCGCGATTTATTAAGTTTTCAAATTTATACTGATTTTTTTTTCACCCGGTATTTGCGAGATTTCTTTCACCAACTTTCTATTCCGAATAGGGACCTGTTTTGTTAGCACACGCCTACAAAGGAAGACATGACCATCAAAATAAAATAAGGGAAATCAGATCGAAAACGGAAAGATTTAGGTGTTGATTTTTCACGCTAGCTATTAGAGAATAGAATGTAGAACTGTAGAACAACGTCACAAAAGCGATTAGATGAACGCTCTGCCATGAACTTCAATGTGACTTGCAGAGTATTTATGTAGATAAGGTCATGAATCATTCTTGGCCGAGTGGCAATGGTCAAACTCAACAAGATCTGGCAGAATCAGGCAATATACAAGAGAACGAAGATGCGCTTGGAGGAAGCGTCGGTGTTTCCTGTATTCTTATACGGATGCGAGACCTGGACCGTGACAGGTAGTGATAAGAGCCGCATTGATGCCTTCGGGTTACGGTGTTGGAGGAAGATGATGCATGTACCATGGACACAAAGAAAAAGAAATGTTTCAGGAGTAGAAGCACGTGACCAGAAGGTTATTCTCTCGTGTTAGCAAAAAAAAAAAAAAAAAAAAAAAAAAAAAAAAAAAAAAAAAAAATTCAGTTCCTTGAGCACATCTAGAGAAGACGATCTTGCAGGGGAAAACTGAAGGCAGGAGACCACGTAGAGAGCAACAAGCGGTTGGTTGGATCAAGCGAAGAAGATTATCAGCCTACCTCTTCACGTCATGTTAAGAAAGGCTGAAGATGAAGACATCAGACTGAACGTTCAACTATCTAAAAATGTCACGACACTCAGCAATGAGTAAAATGACTAATGATGATGAGATGTAGGTATCGAATCATTCTGCCGCTGACAGTACTTCAGAACCTAGATATCCATCTGAACTCATTTCCTAATCGTTTTGACCAGTGTAGATAATACCTCAGTCATCATTTCAGTGCATCCTTTTTACGCTCACGTCACCGGTAACGTCGTTCGGAAAGTTCCACTGGACTTCAAAGCCTTACATGCCGTACTAATCAGTGCCCCTCACGAAAAAAGGCAGCAGCCAACCAGCAGGATACCTAATGACGCAGCTCTTGACATTACTAACAGAATGAACAACCTGTCCTGGCAGGCGACATTAACCGCAGCTAGTACGAGTCATCACAGAGGGACGTTTTCCTCTAAGAGTTTGTTTTTCATGACGAGCCGAGGTTTCCCACGATCAGCGTTAGTCACCACACGTAAACACGAGGCAGGCTTCCGCATCCGCCGGCTGCCTCTAGTGCCCCCGCGCCGTGTAAACACTGTGTCCTGCACGGGGCGGCCCCGTGTCATCCGCAGTCATCCTGCGTCAACCAGCGCCACGCTTCCTGGCCGACACGTCATCCGCGCTGGGCTGCAGTGACGCGGGTTTCCAGGTAGCGACACATGCTCGCTGTCTGGCGACTAGGGTCGCAGTCCCCTGAACCGTGGAGCAGCTCCCCTTTATTACATTTAGTCCGATTCTGGGAAGGTTCTAAAAGGAACGTGTCAACAGTAGCACTTGCGGCTTGTCTACCAATTTAGTACCAGTGATTCAGCGGCTCGCTACAAAAAAGAGGATGCCAAAGTAGTTAGCATGTGAGTCCAGTATATGTCATCAGGTCCGCAAGATCACCATATACGGGGTGACAAATCTTGGACTATTTAAAGCTATGCTGATATTGTATCCACTGTGAAATTTTCGCTATAAGTCACAACTATGATTTAAGTGTTAAAAAAAATAATAGCGTTATGTTTTGATGCTGTGCATCATCGTCAGGCTATATGCATACAAAATGTATTGCTAAAGGTGTACAATAAGCTATATTGACACATATGGATGTTTGTGGCAATGCACCAGTGACAACAGAAAGATTACCTATCTAAGGTTATGTCTCTTTATGGGCTGAGACACAGACTGTTTATAAAGGTGTCTGTTTTAAACACGCTCATTCCTGTTGAGCCTCTCTCTTCCTCGTTGGACTGAGTGCACAGCACATATATTTCTGGGCTTGCTCACCTCGCAGCACAGTACTTTTAGACACAATTTCACTGTCATCACAAGGCTGACACGCTAAACAAGACGGCGGTCAAAACAATGTTTGTATCGATTAGTCGATATTTAGTGTCGAGTCACTTCAAACGTCTTCTGCTGTTATTACTGCCATATAACTGACGAGATGTAAATCTTTAACACATAGTGTATCTGTAGAATATTTCTTTTCACTAAGACACATTATGTATTAAAGATTTACATGTCGTCAATTATATGGTAGCAAGAACAGCAGAAATTTGAAGTGATCGACGCCAAATATAGACTAATCGATACAAACTTTGTTTTGATCGCCATCTTGTTTAATGTGCCAGCCTTGTAATGACAGTGAAATTGTGTCGAAAAGTGCTGTGTTATGTGGCTAGCAAGCCCAGAAGTATAAGTACTATGCACTCAATTTACAAAAATGTTCAAACGTTTGTAAATCTATCGGACTCAACTGCTGGGTTATTAGTCTGTAGCTTACAAACTACTTAAACCAAGGTAAAGTAACCTAAGGACAACACAAACACCCATGCCGAAGATTTACATCTAGTCAATTATACGGCAGCAAGAACAGCAGAACACGTTTGAAGTGACTCTCGAGGAAGACAGCTGTTCAACAGGAATGTGTTTAAAACAGACACCTTTATAAACAGTCTGTGTCTCAGCCCATAAACATACATAACCTTACATATGCCATATTTATGTTTTCACAGGTTCATTGCCACAAATATCATAATGTTGTCAACATAGATTAATGTACACCTTTAGCAATATATTTTGTATGCATATAGCCTGATGATTATGCACAGCATCGAAACATGTCGCTATTATATATGTTTTGAACTTAAATCATGGTTGTGACTGATAGCGGAAATTTTGAGCAACATTTGAAATAAAATCGTCATAACATCTTAACGGTTTGCGATAGGGTATTCAAACTACATGGGTGCCCATGGGGCATTGTGGGAATTACCGACGAACCCCACTTTCATTTAAATCTTTTTGAATTCATCATTACTGGCGGAATAAAAAAAAAATTGCATGTTAAAGTTGACTACGTTTGTACATATTATTTATGTGTTATTGAATAGCGCTTTCATACCTATATTGTATTTTCAGTGTGTTACTAAACTATACTTTTGTTATTTATATTTTTAATGTTTTTGCCTTAGTCAGTTGAATAAGTTGATTTAATACACAGGGGCCTCAAGATGGTATAATGGAATGCCGAGACTGGTAGTGAAGGAATAAATGTTTCTGTTAAACATACGGCTGTTGGTATCCTACTTTCTACGTGCTTCTTTCATTTGGGTGGACTCGTCAATAAGCAAAATTGGACCACTTGGGGGACGGAGAATTCGCGATCGGGAAGTCACTTCACCCTGCGGTGCGGAATAATCGGTGTTGTCGGCTGCGGTGGCCGAGGGGACTACGGCGCGCCGGTCACGGTCTGCACGGCCACTACGGTCGGGGGTTCGAATCCCCCCCCCCTTGGGCATGGATATTTGTGCCGTCCTTAGTATTAGCTAGTTCACAAGTAGTTTAGGGACTAATGACCCCGTAGTTAAGTCCCATAAGCTATACAAACATTTGAATTTGAATAATCGGTGTTTATTCGTTGATGACATAGTCACCACCGAACGTGACATGAAGCTGTTGCAAGATTATTTCATCCGCATTATCTAAAGTGAAGATGAAGATGAGAAAGATGATCCTATACTAACAAGTACAGAGCACCAACTCGTTATCGCCGAATTCATCCAAGTTTATGGTACTTGTATGCGTGGTGAGACATGAAAGTGCCCCAAGTGGTAATTACAGATGGCCAAGCATTTAGGAGATGAAAGGAATTTTGATACGGATCTATCACCATATCATTTGTCCCTGTGAGTGTGCTCAGGATGCGGTGTTTAGCTCAGCGGTAAGAGATCAGATTCACAGAGCACTGAAAGTCCTAAGTCGAAACAAGGCCTCTGGAGAAGACAACATTCCGTCAGAGTCGCCGAAGTCTATGGGAGAAACAGCCATGACAAAACGATTCCACAGGCGCGCAAGATGCATCAGACAGACGAAATATCCTCAACTTCAACAAAAATGTCACAATCCCAATTCCAAGAAAAAACCGGCGCAGACAGTAGTGAAAATTTCATAACCATCAGTTTAATAAGTCAGAGAAGATCAGTTTGGTTTTAGGAGAAATATAGGAACACGTCAGGCAATATTGACCATAGGACTTACGTTAGAATATAGATTAACGAAAGGCAACCTACATTTCTAGCTTTTTATAAATTTGGGGAAAACTTTTGACAATCGTGCCTGAAATACACTCTTTCGAAATCTGAAGTCAGCAAGGGTAATATACAGGGAAGGGGAGGTTATTTAAAGCTTGTACAGAAACCAGATAGTAGTTAGTTATAAGAGTCGAAAGATGCGAAAGGGAAGATTTAGTTAGGAAGGTAGTAAGACAGGCTTGTGGCCTTTCCCCAATGATCTGTACATCGGGCACTCTGTAAAGGAAACCAAAGAGTAATTTGAAGAAGAAATTGAAGTTCAGAGCGAAGAAATAAAAATTTTACGGTTCGGCGATGGCATTGTTAATCTGCCAGGTAGCAATTGAACGTTTGGCTCTGTTTTACTATATAACAAATTTTATGTGATTTACATGTCCGACTTCTGAAGAAGGCTAAATTAGCTTCGCCGAAATTGCTCAAGGTTTTAATAAAATGTCAATTTCAGGCAATCAGTCGGTATTATTTGTCTATAAATTGATCCTTTTCTACATTTTCTGAACTGCAGCTATGTTTAAAATATTAATTTAAGTTTTTGTGATAAATTCGTCTCTTTTGCAAAATTATAATATTTATTTAACGCGTTTAGCGCTTATGGCGCATCACTAGAACACTAACGAACAGCGGGATCACTTTAGTCAATCCCAAAAATGCGCGATAATCGCCATCTTAGTCACAAGTGAAAACTAAAGGATATTTGAGCCAAAATGCACTCGTCAAGTGTTAAAATGACAGATGACACTTCAGCAGCATTGCAGTGAATAGGTCCGCGTTCACAGTTGTTATGCACTACTCCATATAAACGTTAAATAAATATTAGAATCATGCAACAGACTGTTGTTGATAATAAAAATGGATTCATAGTTGCTGTGCCAGGCAGATGAGGAGTGGAGTAGTTTATACATTAAGTTTTAGGATGTCTTTTCTCAACGCATTTGTGCGGAGTGTTACCTTGTACGGGGGCGAAACATAGGCAGACATAGATCAGACAGGAAGAGAATAGAAGCTTTCGAAATGTAGTGCTACAGATGAATACTGTAAATTAGGTGGGTGGATCATGTAACTAATGTGAAGAACTGTACAGAATTTGGGAGAAGAGGAATTTCTAGGACATGTTGATTAAAAGAAGGAATCCATTGGTAGGGCACATTCAAAGACATCTAGGAAACGTCAATTTATCGTTGGAGAGTAGTTTGTGGGGTAAAAATAGCAGAGGGAGTTGACACCTAATTTCAGGCATAGTGGCAATTATGTATTCACAACCGATACAAAAGCGTTACATGTTGTCACCTGTTACTGTCATTCAAAGAAGTCACCAGCGTTGTTTAGAACCAGTTGCCAGCTATGTGGAAGGCGTGGTACACCGTTAGCAGAGCCTGTTCTGTTGAAGGTGCGAATGGAGTGGCCTACTACCTCTCATGTCTCTGGAATAGTTCTGAAGCGAATGCCACGAAGTGTTTCTTTCATCTTCGAAATCAAACTCACAAGGACTTATTTCCGTGGAGTATGGTGTGAGTATGGCACATTACTTCCCAGTCACATCGACCGAACAGCCACAGCTTGCGCTGTATGCGCCCGCGCTTAGTCGTGCAAAATGAGGGGTGGGATGCGCAGAAAGTGTTGCCGCTTCTTTCTTCGTAGTACGCAGTTCAAATAGATATGGGTTGCTCAGGATATTGTGGATTTCTGCATCAAACTAGACTTTGGATTGACCAGCGAAACAACAATTACATCCATACGAATTCACCCTAATTTCTACAAGATGTGGTTCAGTAAAGACGAAGCGCCATTACAGTAAACTTGCATACAGATAAGAGGACTTAATATATCTTAAGTAACAGGGATGAACAGACACCCAACTGAATGCTACCATGCGCATAATATCTGGCGCAATCAGATCTACTCCGGTTTACTGGCTTCCGCTGCTAACAGGTATAATGCCACCTGATTTGCGCAGATCTGCGGCTCTTATGAGGAAATTCCAAAGAATCTCTAAGAAACCTAATTTGCCTGTACATAGGAAACTGCCAATTCTAAATGTTAACAGACTACGCTCACGTCATCCTCTTGAAGAATGGAAGTGTCGGTGGCAAGCGGCAACAGAGGAGCAGATGCATAAAATCTTCTGAGACGCTAAACTACCAGCTGGAGCTCAACTATCACGCAAGATCTGGACATCACTGAAAAGAATTATAACGGGTCATGGAAGGTGTAATGATGCACTTCATAAATGGAACGATCTGTCTAATCCAGATTGTGACTGGGGAGCTCCATACCATGCAATACCTCACATTGTTAGAAACTGTATGCTTTGGGCTTATGGTGGAAGAGAAGAAAATTTCCTGCTGGCAATCCCAGAAGCTGTGAGTTGGATTCAAGGACTGGACATTGAGATATAAAACTTATGTTAACTTGAAAGTTTGAAAGTAGCCTGTTATTAAAATTAGCCAGATCTCTGACAGCTGAGATCTGCGAATGTAAGTTAGAATGCTAACCGCTGATCTTAATTACTTTGAGTGGCCACAGTACATGCGCAAAGGAAATTTAACTAACTGCTCACTCCTTAAGGGAGCAGCCAACGTTTTAACAAACACAACATCAAAGTTAAAAGATAAATGAATAGATAATTGAACATGAAGAGCATGAAATCATAAGCAGAGGTTTGATACTTTAAAATCATAATCTATTCAGAAAAATAACAAGCAAATTAATGTGGGGAGACCAAATTAAGCACACACCTTGAACAAAAGTGAATTAAATCACATAACCACTCCCCGTATTAGAATTTATTCTGCCCTTCGTGAATATGGATGTAATTTGGGAGGAAATTTGCAAACACAGATAAGCGCATAATGCTAGGCGGTAAATTACAAGCTGGAACACTTGAAAGCAGCGGCTAAACGAAGAGTGGCGGCGTTTTGACGAGATGGTGGGTGTCTTCATCAGAAATTGAATTATACTCTGCACTGTGCGAGCTCATGTGTGGGGAGGCAGCGGCTCACTATTCCTAAGTAGCACGTGGTGTGCGACCACGCGGAATTTCATAACATGTACAAGCAGGAATTAATTCAGAATGAGCAAGTAAAGCAGTGCGAGAATTCGTATAGAAGGAAGGTAGTATTAACAAAAGCATGACTGAAGGCTGAAGTAACGATCGTTACGAAAGCACGTGGTTCATTCGGTCATACAATACAGGAAAGACGGAATCAAATCAGAAAATCTCAGAAATATTTTGCATACTCGCGGATACAGTAACGATGCGAAAAGTCAGTTAAAAATAACAAGGAAATTCAAACGTACTAGGTTTACACAAAGGCTGAAGGCCACATACGTGTATTCTAACTTGAGTAAACCCAGACACACAATCATCACTGGAATGAAAATGCAAATCATACATTTCCACTGAATTTACTCGTGTTCTGTAAATTAAGAAACACTTCGCCTGGCATAGCGAAAGAATTACTGAAAAACCAAATAAATAAATCGAAGTTCTAACAGCATGCGTTCCCCTCAGCATGTTTCGGCGGAGTACTTACTTCCGCAGTCGTCGGAGCCAGAATGAAGAGTGAAGACTCTAGTTCTAAGGCCTCGGAAAAAAAACTCCCCCGCCATACACCGGATGTAGAGCGCGCTAAAAGCGACGCAGAGGGTGTTCAAAGACTAGTGTTTATCAACTCTTGCTATCTGGCCAAGACAATTCCCTCTTCAACCGTTCTTTCTTCCAAGATTAGGTTGGTACGACATTAAGAACACGGCCATCTTGCCAAGTAAGCTTGTCTCTGGCCAGCCAGCAGACGCCAGCACAGACGACAAACGGAGCCATGCGTTCTTAACTACAGCAAAACGAATATCCATGTTGCAATTCTTTTCACGAAAATAAACCTTCAATTTACAGCAAAACGAGGCCCACAGCGCGAGGCGGCGACTGTAAGCCATTGGGCGGCAGCCAGTCACATTCACATGAACTCACAAGTTCAATCACACAGGTGGAAACATTTATAAATTTGGGGCAAATATACATAAACATGGGGCATTGATCATTAATATAAATAATAAAATAATTACCACACAGGTAGATAACATTAATGGTGCAGAAACACTTTAGGTTAATCAATAAATTAAAATGGAACACTACAACACATTCAGTGGACGTGTTTCAAGTTCATTGTTTCCTTTCTGTTCATAAGTATATATTTGTATTGTGTCAGCCATTCGCTAAGTAAATAATAAAAAGCGTAAAGTAGTGTGAGAAGCATACTTGAAATGGCGGACAGTGTATTTTTCCATGTTTGACACCGACATCAGAAAACGTGACCGGTGCAGGAGACGGCAGTAAATTGAAAGGTGTAGGCAGAACGTGCGTACAGGCGATGGTGTACTGACACCAGGACACAGCTGGCAAATCTCGACCTGTGAATGACTGTAAAAAAACCGCGGCGCCGATACGATCATTGGAGTCCACTGATTTGGATGTACAAAGCTATATTTTGAACTATAGGATATAAAATTGTGGTTGATTGGAAGAGCCATCATTTGATTCATTTTAAAAGATTTCAAATGTCGATATGGCCGCACGAAGGAATTAAAAAGGTAGGAAGGAAGCTTAGGCCTTAACATCCCGTCGATGCCCTGATCACTGGACCACACGCTCCAACAGTTTTGTCAATCATGCGGAAGGCAACATATCGTTCCATTTGCAAGAAAACGTCCTGGCATTCGCCTTTCAAAGCCAAGGTTGTAGGTGGTGTGACATTAATATAGAGAGGGACGTTTAATATACAAAATATATACAGTAATTAATTTCAAAAATTTACAGAAATTTTGTACCCACTCAAAAGTGTGGTTTGGGCGTTCACTACAATCTTTATGATCTGCACAATGTTACATAACATGCCTTCATACTTATTTCTTCACATGATAAAGCGAAAACAGTTCGCATCTTTTGACAAACGAAAGTACACATGACATTTTTCACATCTTTTTTCTTGTACGCCAGTTGCAACCACTTCTGCGACAACATCTTGCGGTCATCAACAACAGGCCAATGATCAAATTTGTCCAGTAGCTTTTCTTTCGAACTGTATTTACCTCTTCTTCATCAAGCTCTTCGTCAATGAATGGCATGTCATTTGATGATGAGACTAGTCCCCACAGCCATCCGTAATTGATCAGGAATGTCTTTTCGTCGCACTTTATTAGCTTTACTCTCGAGCCTGTACTGAATCCATGAATTCACACTTGCCATATCCATCATTTTCACTGCATTTTGAAGCAGATCATTCTCCAACATCTTTACCTGAAGAGGACGATCCAGACGCACTTTCCCACAATTTTACAGCATTTTTCTTTGCAGATGAGAGCCAAGTGGGATCGAGTGTATCCTCTACATCTGACGAGTTGAATAAAGTAGCGATTGAACAGTCAGTCAGAGGTGCTTAAATTGCACCAGCAATTACCACATTGAGTGATATTTTGAAAGATATGACATAATAACATCACAGGATCATATAAAATAAATGGTTGTCAGGTATGATAGCTTCACATGTCAAAACAAATAAGGATTTCAACGCCTTGTCAACAAGTCTTTATCACAAAAACCTGACGTTAGACCCAATACGCACAATTGTGCATGTGCTAATATTTCAGACTGTACCTCCAATAATTAAAAAAAAAGAGATATTTACGTAAACTGATCTATCTTCAGTAGATCTACGTCATTAAATGAACGAAACCAAATTTATATAACAACAATATAGATAAACCTTGGAACGTGTAACTGTACTGGTAGTTCGCCGACTGCCGACGGTCCAATGTAGAAACACGGAACTAAAACACGTTGCGCACGTTACCATATCCGCACAATTGCGCGTGCAGGGCCTGAAAGGGTTAGGAAGATCTCGGAATACCTAAATTAGATTGGCCGGAGGCGGGTTTGAACCGCCGCCCTTCAGAATGCGAGACAAGCATGTTACCACAAAGGCACCTGGCTCGGTACGGCGGGAATGAACAGACTGCGAACTGAGCTGAACACTTGGGACATATCACGAGACCCACAATGTCAGGAGCGTTCTGAGAACACCAAATTACCTCTCGTCACGGACAATGCAGTTTCCAGCGGCCTGCACGTAATGACAGAGAGCGGCTTTTTCCGAGAGTTGTCAATGGTAACAGACTAACAACACCGCGTGGAGTATCCGCAGAAATCCATGCTGGCGTACCACTGACATATCTGTCACGACAGTGGGAAGCACTTTGGCGTTAATGGGCTGTGAGAGGAGTTACAATCTGATTTGTTTCTCTGTTATTACGTAGGCCATATCTATTGATCAGGACCAGTAATGGACCTTTTAGGAGGAATTCTACAGAAACAGATAGAAATAAAACACAAACATTACTTAGAAAATGTTATTGAGGTCGTTCTATCTAAAGACGTATCTTGTCAAAGAACACATCAGCTCACAATTAAATATACCCACTGAAAAAATTTATTAGCGTATGACAAACAGAATCAGACTTTAACCGCATTACATCGGTGACATCTTACTGTCTTGGCAGTCAAAGACACGTAAATGCGTGGGATAAATATGGAACAATATTATAAAAATTATAGATATAGATATAGATTCCATATGGAAATCCCGATCGTGTGATGTAAAGGCACTTAATGGTTAAATCTATTCAAATTGTGGCATCCAAATACGTTCCTTTTGCTTTATACGTCAAAAATAACATTATACTGTAATAAATCAATCAACAATACAAGCGCAATACCGCAGTTTGAACCTAGGTGGGCCACACGTGCCCAAATTATCCCCGTGTCATCCTTTGCAATGGCGTCATTGGATGCTGTGTGCCACGCGTGAATGTCCGCGCGTTCTAAGGCGCTTTGCTGCGGGGTGCGCGGCTGCTACCCTTCGAAGGCTCAAATCTTCCTTCGGGCATGGTTGTGTTGGTGTCCTTACTATAAGGCAGTTTGGTCCCATAGCTTGACAAACATTTCAACTTTTTGGTACAGTATAGAGAGGATAAAATCAGCACACGTCTCTCTCCAAGTAAGTATAAGGCTTTTTGAACCGCTACTACTCGGTCACCGCAGTTGTGCGATTGGATTCGTCCTTTCCTGTCAGAAAGGACATAGTATATCGTAACTGACGAAAAATTATAGAGTAGAACAGAAGTGATATGTGGCGTTCCACAGGGAAGAGCTATAGGTCCTCTGCTGTTCTTATTTTCCTTATTTTTAAAAATGATTTAGGAGACAATCTGAGCAGCTCTCTTTGACTTCGCGGATGATGCTATTATTTATGGGTTAGTAAACTCAGCAGAATGTCAAAAGAAACTCAAAAGATTTAGATAAGATATCAGAATGGTGCAAAAAAATGGCACAGTGAGAAGAGTGAAGTCATCCATGTGACCACTAAAATAAATCCGTTACATTACATTTAAAGATCAAATCTACAGGTCGTCAATTCTACTAAATACTTGAGAGTAACAATTATGAACAAACTGGGAAGAACAGAGCAAAGCTTATAGAAAAAGAGAACCAAAGGCTACGTTTCGTTGGCAGAACACTTAGAAGATGCAACAGTTCTGTTAAAGAAACTGCCTACACTATTCCTGTGCGTCCCATTCTGGAATATTGCTGCGCATTGTGGGATCTCCAACAAGTGGGACTGACAGGCGATTTAGAGAAAGTTCAGAGAAGGGCAACTCGTTTTGTATTATCGCGATATAAGGGAGAGAGTTTGTAACGGAAATGATGCACGAGTTGGGGCAGAAATCATCAAAAGAATAGCCTTATTCGTTGCGACGAGATCTATTTGCGAAATTTATTTCACCAACTTTCTCTTCTGAATCCAAATATATATTGTTAGCACCCACCTACATAGGAGACACGATCATCATAATAAAATAAGAGAAATCAGATCGAAAACGAAAAGATTTAGGTGTTACTTTTTCCCGCGAGCTATCAGAGAATGGAACTGTGGAGAAATATCATAACAGCGGTTCCATGAAACTTCTGCCATACACTTTAATGTGACTTGCGTAGTTTTTACGTAGATGTAGATGACGTAGTCGATTTCTGACTTTATCCCCCAAATAAGAAAATATATTGTTGACTCCACAAACACAGCGAGTTTAGTGAGGCATTTATGTGTTATTTCTTCCTTCGCGCTATTCGAAAATAGAATGGTACATAAATAGTATGCAGGTGATTCGAAGAACTCTCAGTGGGGCATTTGGATGACATTTCCAGAGTACACTATGTACATGGGGTGGATAAAATAATACGAATAGCATCCAGTGTACTACATGTTGTCGCAAGTTGGTAACACCGCGTACGTCTTAACACTGAGTCGAGACCTCAGTGCACAATTTATTGAAGTACGAAGTTTGGATGTAAATTTGCACTATATTACATTGAAGAGGTATAGAAACTTGTATCGACAACATCTACGTCCATACTCCGCAAGCCACCCGACGATGTGTGGCGGAGGGTACCTTGAGTACCACAATCGGTTCTCCCTCCTATTCCAGTCACGTATTGTTCGCGGAAAGAAAGATTGTCGGTATGCCTCTGTGTGGGCTCTAATGTCTCTGATGTTATCTTCATGATCTCTTCGCGAATAAACGTAGGAGGGAGCAATATATTGTTAGACTCCTCGGTAAAGGTATGTTCTTGAAACTTCGACAAAAGCCCGTACCGAGGGACAGAGCGTCTCTCCTGTAGAGTCTTCCACTGGAGTTGCCGTAACGCTTTCTCGATTACCAAATGAACCTGTAGCGAAGCGTGCTTCTCTCCGTTGGATCTTCTCTGCCTCCTCTATTCATGCAGTGGGCGAACAAGTGTACAGTAACCTACTTCCTTTGTTTTCGGGCTGCATTTCCTTAGGATTCTACCAATAAATGGCAGTCTGGCATTTGTTTTACCGACGATAAATTTTATATGGTCATTTCATTTTAAGTCACTTCTAACGCACACTCCCAGGTAATTTATGGAATTAACTGCTTCCAGATGCTGAACTACTATAGTATAGCTAAACGATAGAGGATCTTTCTTTGTATTCGCAGAACATTGCACTTGTCAACATTGAGATTCAATTGCCATTCCCTGCACCATGCGTCAATTCTGTGCAGATCCTCCTGCATTTCAGTACAATTTTCCATTATTACAACCTGTCTATATACTACAGCATCATCCGCAAAAGCCTCAGTGAATTTCCGATGTTATGAACAAGGTCATTTATAAATATATTGTGAATAGCAACAGTCCCACGACGCTCCCCTGAGCGACACATGACATCACCCTTACTTCGGAAGGCATGCGCATGCAAACACAGGGATATGTGAACACTCAGAACGGCACTGCGTTTGACAATGTCTGCACAGGGCGACAGGTGTTTGGCACAGGCGTTAGATCGTTTACTGCTGCTACAGTGGGAGGTTTATTTTTTTTATTTATTTATTATTTAACATGCCCCATTACATAGCAATATTACATGTTTGATGGTTTGATTCAGGCGGTTACATCAAATGTTCTTACAAACACAAGTACAGTATACAAGTTGACAGGGTTTACAAAGGAACAAACAATAGGTTGTCACGGTTTAAGTGAGTTTCAACGAGGAGTTGTAGTCAGAGCACGAGAGGCTGGACACAGCATCTCCGAGGTAGCGATGAGGTGGAAATTTTCCGTACGACGATTCCACGAGTGCACCGTGAATATCGGGAATCCTGTAAAACATCAAATCTCTGACATCACTGCGGGCGGAAAAATAGCCTGCAAGAATGGGACCAACGACGACTGAAGAGAGTCGTTCAGCGCGACAGAAGTGCAGCACTTACTTAAACTGTTGCGGATTACAGTGCTGGGCCATCAACAAGTGTCACCGTGAGAACCATTCAACATCATCGAATTTGACTTTGTCCATCTTAATTACGGATCAGGGGCTTCAGCTGTATATCTTATAACGAAAAATACTACCATCAGCTAAGTTCAGTATATTTATTTCAACCGTCGAAACTGGTTGCTAAATAAATATACCGAACACAGCTGATGGTAGTATTTTTCGTTACGAAACATCATCGATGTGGGCTTTCGGAGCCGAAGGCCCACTCTTGTACTCTTACCGAGAGCACGACACAAAGCTTTACGCCTCACCTGGGCCCGTCAACGCCGCCCTGGTTTCTGGAAATATGTTGCCTTGTCTGACGAGTCTCGTATCCAGTTCTACCGAGCGGATGGACGTGTCTATGTATGGTGATGTTGTTGTTGGTTTTTGAGGGGACTAAACAGCTAGGTCATCAGTCCCTATGTATGGTGACAACCTCATGAATGCGTGGGTCCTGCATGCCAGCAGGGGACTGTTCGAGCTGGTGGAGGCTCTGTAATGTTGTAGGGATTTTGCAGTTGGAGTGATTTGCGACCCCTGTTACCTCCAGATACGACCCTGACAGGTGACAGGTACATATGCATCCTTCCTGATCACCTGTATCGGTTCATGTCCATTGTGCACGCCGACAACCTTGGGCAATTTCAGCAGGGCCATGCAACACTTCACAGGGCCAGCTTTGCTAGAGAATGTTTCTACCAACACCTGAGTTAAACACCTCCACTGCCTACCAGACTCGCCAGACTTGAATATTATTCAGCATACTGGGATGCCATGTTTCGTAAAATCAAGTTTGAGGGTGGTCCCGTCATGATTTCGGCCTCTATATCTTGGAATTCAATTCTTTCTATTCATTACCATCACTCTAAATGGATCTCTCGCTATCTTCGACAACAAATTGCTTACTATCAGTAACAAATTGCTAACAGAGCGTGCTTTGTACAGCATCAGATATTTCCTCTGGGCAACACGTCTGTTTCTTGTCGTTCAAACTGTAAATTGTAAGACCACCGTTATTTGTAAAATTAATTCTAGCTGAAGGGAGCCAGATAAAAGCTTACTTTAAACATATAATTCTGGCCGTAAAAACCAATTAAAGGATTCGCGTGAACTATTGACTACTTCCTGCAACAAAAACTTGTTCCACGGCCCAAAATTTAGAACTGACTAAAAATTTACTTTTGCAGCGGGAAGACAAAGATATGGTGGCCGAACCACGTCGTAGATCACGAGAATTACACACAGTCATCAATATACGAACCACCGCGAACTAAACCATTTCATGAAGGTGGCTGAGAGAACATTTATGGCGCAACGGAATTAAAATTTGATAATTTTCATCCGAATTTGTTCTCAGCACTGGTGAAAAACAACATTAAATAAAAAAGGGAAGGTATTCATTAACTAATATTCATAAGTAGAACAAAATTTCACTGATAATAAATTATTGATTCAGTTCAAACATGAGAAAATGGGGAAACCAATTTTGTTAACCACGTCGTAGATCACGAGAATTACACACAGTCATCAATATACGAGCCACCGCGAACTAAACCATTTCATGAAGGTGGCTGAGAGAACATTTATGGCGCAACGGAATTAAAATTTGATAATTTTCATCCGAATTTGTTCTCAGCACTGGTGAAAAACAACATTAAATAAAAAAGGGAAGGAATTCATTAACTAATATTCATAAGTAGAACAAAATTTCACTGACAATAAATTATTGATTCAGTTCAAACATGAGAAAATGGGGAAACCAATTTTGTTAAACAATAAAAATGCATCCCGTTGAACTTTAACGTAAAGTAATCTGAACTGAACAACGTCGGAGGAGGATTTACAATCAACAAGCATTCATCCACTCACACGCGCGAAGCAAAGCGAAACTCAACCAACTCAGCGTGCTGATACGAAGCAGAAGAAGGCGCCGCTATCGTAGCCGAAATTCATCGAACCAGGATGAACCACACAAAACAAGGAAAATAAACTTCGTAGGTGGCTATTGTCGGTCTTTCTTTACTTGAGATGGTACACGATAATAGCGAGATCAATTTCCATTTAAATCAAAACCGTGAGTATGCAGACTTACTGAGACACACCGCACATGTCTGCTACATTACATATTCGCACCCTGCTGAAGGCGAAGTGCTTAAAGGTCGTATTCTTTTCAAAAAAAAAAAAAAAAAAAAAAAAATCAACGGAATCATAAATTAAGAAGCAAGAAATACACGAGCACTGGCGAGCATTCAAGTGACTAGCTATAAACCCTTGAAGTCGGAGTTCCGAACCACGTGGTTCCGAAAACCAGTAAAAACACAAAAATTATATTTCCGAAAGATACAGAAAAATAGCTACGGCACGCAACCCTTAGCTATGTGTAAGATATCATAAGGAAGCAAAAGAAATACAGCCAGACGCAAGTGGAAGGGTTTACAGGGATGGGTTAAGTCCAGTCTTCAAAAATCAGAAGAATGGAATAAATTCAAAGTCAGACTAAATCAACTAAGAAATACGGCATGCAGCCCCTAGAAAAACGAGTATTTCATAAGTAAGCTAATAACAAGGCTAGAAGAGAATTTACTGACAGAGTCTGAAAGCAAAGTACGAGTTTGGAAACGAAACAGTAATTTAATATAGATGAAGAGGAGATCGCGATGTACTAGTGGGAATCAGAAAGATACATGCATAATTCCTTGCCTAAAGAGCACAGAAACAGACACAGGGGTAGCTGAAGGCTTTGTTCTAAGAACACACCATGTAGAGTACAAATCACTCTCGCAAAGAGAAAACGGCAAAGAGTATTTCACCTGCACTACACAGAATCAAAATATTCCCGCATATTAGTCACGTCCCACAAAGCTAGAAGAAATTAAACAGATTTCATACACCGCCAGCTAGTCTAACAAAGGTTATCGTTTCTCAGCCATTATCAAACCGAATTAGTTACATATTCACTGCATTTACCTATGCAAAATCACCGAAATAAAATTGCGCACACTTCCATACATGATCGGAGAAATTTATTCCGAAAAATCAATCTACGTTCTGAAATCTAAATTGAACAACCCAGACAACGAATCGCTACCATCTCAAGAGAGGAAAAAAAATCAAAACATCCTACCAGGTCGAAGCACAGCCACAGAGTGAGATTCGACCTGAGAGTCCCCCGCCAGGGCCGAAAATCAGTAAAAACCCAAGGTAACCGCGTTGATGGGGAGAGCCTAGACTCGATCGTCCTATCGAGGCTCGCTACCGGGCATTGCCAACCCAACTTGTAAGCAAAGGGTGGAGGAACCTCTTTGGTAGCTTCAAAAGCAGAGATTGGTAACGACTACCTATCGGCACGAAGCCAGAGAAACACTAGTAGCGAGCAGCCGACGACGAAAATTCTCATACATACACTCAGACTCCCATGCTAGAAGATGCTCATACATGCACATACAGAATAAAGCAAGAACACCTCCTCACAGAGTCAGTGGCGTCACGGAGAAACCGTTCCTATTGCCACATTCATAGACACAATGATAAATTCAAACCTCCGAAAAAAGGGGTTCTCGTTTAGCAAAAAAATCCCGTCTAGTGAACTTAGATAAATTATAAAGTTAAAAACCTAGGAAAGAAGGCAGACAGCCGTCTTTCAAAATCTATCGGACTCAGCTTCTAGCTTATGAGTCCGTAGCTCACAAACTACTTAAAATAGGGTAAACTGACCTAAGAACAACACAAACACTCATACCCGAGGGAGGGGGAGGGTCACGAACCCAAGACGGCGAACGGCGAACTGCAGCACGGCGCCCCAGTGCGCACGGCTAACCCGCCGCGGCCAACATGTCTCACCATAACTAAACTGTTATCGGGATTGAGGACCACATTTACAGCAGTCGAAGCAGGAGAGCAAATTAGACAGCCTTTGTCCTTAGTTTTAGTAGCTAAGTTTAGGTACATACTTTTCTACGGATCTTACACTATTTTTCCACATGGTCCCCAAACCGTTTGAAACATTTGTCCCATCACAGCGCGAAATTTGAGATATAAAGTACCACCATCGAACCACCAGCTTCGATTCGTCACTACTGCTCAATCGCTTGTCTGCCAAAGTCCGATACAGTGGAACTAACAAGGGATTTGCACTGTATGGTGGATGGTCCAGAATCTTCTAGCAACGAACGCGAATCTACATTCCATTGTAGATAACGATGGGCTTTCGTCCCTTCCTCCAAAGAAAATGAATCACATTTAGTTGTTCTAACTCCGTGGACGTGTGACGCACCACCGCCATCTTTGACAACTGACAGCAACAGTGGGATGGAGTTACCGGCACGTAAGTAAGTTGATTGACAGCCGCAATTTGGCTAAAAATAATAGAGGCAAAGTCTTTCTGATTTGCTCTCGTAATTAGCGGATGTTTTGGTACAAGAAGATAAAAATCTGTTGGAAACTTCACGAATCTTTTCCTTCAAGAGTTACAGCTGTTTTGAAAGACAATGGTTGGCCTATTCTTACTAATAAATAAATATTGCGTCTATTTTAGGTGTTCATAGTACTCTGTCCGCCGCAATGTAGATATTAAAGTAGTCGCTCAGTTGGCTTGACGAGGCTGAGTGCACCCATTCCAGTCCTCCTCTAATAAAACTTTCAAAGCAGCGTCTTTGAAAATATAATTCATAGCCCAATAATCTGCCTCTCACTATAAGCATTCCGGTGAAAGGTGACCTCGAGATGAAGCAACACAGCTGACAAAATTCCACTGCATCTACATCTACAAATACATCTATATAATACGTACTCCGCAATCCAACCACTCAACACCACTACTAGTTACTTACTTTCCTGTTCCACTCTCATGAGGGAGAAAACGAATGCATCTGTACGAGCCCTAATCTTATCTTTGTCGTCTTTACACGAAATTTAGGTTGGCGGCTGTAGAATCGTTTTTTAGTCCGCCTCAAATTCCGGAGCTCTAAATTTCTTCAACAGTGCTTCTCGGAAAGCACGTCGCCTCCCCTCCAGTGGTTCCCATTTTGAGTTCCTGAAGCATTTAAGTAACACTCATCCATTGATCAAACCTACGGTTACAAACCTAGCTGCCCGCCTCTGGACTGCCTCTATGCCCTCCCTTAAACCGTGCTGGTGGGGATCCCAAACACTTGGGCAATAGTCAAGTCGGAGTCGTACAAGCGTTTTATATGCGGCATCTTTACAGACGAATCAAACCTTCCCAAAAATTTCCCAATAAAGTGTAGTCGACCATTCGCCTTCCCCATATGCTCGTTCCATTTCATATCGCTGTGCAGCGTTACACCTAGGTATTTAATTACGTTACCCACTCAAGCAGCTCACTACTAACGCTGTATTCTAACATTACTAAGTTGTTTCTCCTAGTCATCTGCATTAACTCACATTTTTCTACATTTAGCACCAGTTGCCATTCACTCACACCACCTAGAAATTTGGTCCAAGTCATTAGGGAAAATTAAATCACTTAAACGTCTCCCGGTCCCGACTGGATAACAAGTTTGTTCCTTATATAGTATACTGATGTATTAGCCCCATACCTAGTTATAGTATACAACCGCTCTCTCAACGAAATATTGGTACCGAAAGACTGGAAAGCTGCACAGGTCGCTCAAATATTCAAGAAAGGCAATAGGAATGATCCGTAAAATTATATCATTGACGTCAGTTTCAAATGTTCAAATGTTTGTAAATACATGGGACTTAACTTCTTTGGTCATCAGTCCCTAGACTTACAAATTACTTAAATTAACTTAAGGTAACGACAACACACATACGAATGCCAGAGGAAGGACTCGAACCTCCGACAGCGAGCAACCGCGCGCTCCGTAGCACGGCGCCTCAGACCACTCGACTACTCCACCGCGGCTGACTTCGGTTTGCAGCACGGTTTTAGAACATATACTTTCCTCAAACAATGTGAAATATCTCGAAGATCCTATTAATCAATACTCAACACGGATTCAGAAAGTAGCGTTCTTGTGAAAGCTATTTACTCACATGATGTAATGAATGCTAACGACAAGAGATCTCATATCTATTCCATATTTCTAGACTTACGGAAGGCTTTTGAAACTGTTTCTGATTTCCTCTCAGAAAGAACACAGTATGTTGTAGGGTAAGTGTACGAATTAAGGGGATTCACAGTAATTATCATGTGTAAATCCTATAATTTCTATAATACTGATTGCAGCATATTATGGCATGCCACATAAATCCATCTAGTTTGGTATAGATTTGCGAAAGTCCTTGTAATAACAGTCAGCTCAATTTAAGATAATTACATTTAGAAGATACACCTATCGTACCATTGAGCGGCAGTGCAAAATGTACCGACATCCTGTTATCGGCAATCAATCTTACTTTTTGTCGCAATGGCAAATTTTTATTTCTAGATCACGTATTTATTTCGCGCTTAAATACGTATTTTCAAATGTTCAAATGTCTGTAGAGCTTATGGGACTTAACTACGGGGTCATCAGTCCCTAAACTTACAAACTACTTATGAAGTAACTATTACTAAGGACGGCACAAATATCCATGCCCGAGGGGTGATTCGAACCACCGACCGTAGTGGCCGTGCAGATCGTGACTGGCGCGCCGCAGACCGCCTGGCCACCGCGGCCGGCAATACGTATTTTAAATGCAAAATTAAAATTCCGAGTACTCGAATAGGTCCGATTACTAGTACAATTATCCTAATTGAAGGAACGTCATCAAGTAAAGCAGAAGTCGAATCTGGCGTTCGCCAGGGAAGTGTTAAAGGGCCCATATTGTTCCTTATCTTGATAAACGATTTAGGAGACAATGTGAACAACTGTTCGCGGATGTTCAAATGTTTGTTATCGTATGGTACAAAACTACGTTGGTCATTAATCCCTAGTCTTACAAAGTACTTAAACGAAGTTAACTAACCAAACGACAACACACACATCCATGGCCGAGGGAAGATTCGAACCTCCGACGCGGGAGGCCGCGCGATCTGTAGCGTGGCGCTCCAGACCGTTCGGCTACTCCCACGCGGCTGTTCGCGGATGATGCTGTCATTTATCCGTTAGTAAATTCAGCAGAAGATCAAACGCAACTGCAAAATGATTTACATAAGGTATCTGCAAAAATTGACACTTGATCCTAAATAATGATGTGTGAAATCCTCCATATGAGTAGTAAAAGAAATAGATGATAAATCAGTCAAATCAACAGGCCGTAAATTCATTTAAATTCCTAGGAATTTCAATTACGAACAACTTAAATTGGAGAGAACACATATAAAATATTGTAGCGAAGGGGAACCAAAGACTACGTTTCATTGGTAGAACAATTAGAAGATACAACAGTTCTACCAAAGAAACTGCCCACGCTAGTGCGTAATACTGGCCCACTTTAGGTTACGGTAGTAACACTAAAAGTGGGCCTTTGCGATCGTCTTTTGACAGCTCGAAATTTAAATGAAAATAACGGTTTAACTATTCATCTGACACGAAAATCGAAGAGAAAATTCTCTACAACTTTGATCTCATATGTGGTTTTTTTTTTTTTTTTTTCATATCTCGTAGCGTTTCAGAGATATTTGCCAACATAACGGCGATTTTGGGATGTCTGCCTGCCTGTCTGTCTGTCCGTAACGTGTTCCCTGTTTTTAAGACGAACCGTTCAACCGATCTGCACCAAATTTGCCGGCCGCGGTAGCCGATGGGACTGCGGCGCTCCAGTCACGGTCTGCACGGCCACTACGGTCGGGGGTTCGAATCCCCCCTCGGGCATGGATATTTGTGCCGTCCTTAGCGTTAGCTAGTTCATAAGTAGTTTGTAAGTTTAGGGACTGATGACCCCATAAGCTCTACAAACATTTGAACATTTTTTTGAGCACCAAATTTTGCAGACATAATTGTAGGCCTTAAGAGACCAGAACCTCCATTTTTTTTTTCAAATTTTTCAGAGAAAAAATACGGTAGTAGTACAAAAAAAGCCGTTTGTAATATAATTTTAATTGAAAGTAAATCGTTCATGTGACGCAAAAATTGAATAACCGAATTTGTAGAGGAAAAAAAATCTCTACAACTTTGTTCCCTTATGTGTTTTTCATATCTCGTATCGTTTGAGAGATATTTGCAAAAATAACTGAGATTTGACACCCTCCATTGAATTAACGAAAACCAGCCATTGGGAGATGTCACGTGACATTCCTCGCCCAGAACTGTCTCTGGCATTCACCATCTCGCATTGCGTATTTGATGATTTCTTATTGTAACTTACACGTTGTCATTTCAAAGCAATGGCGCACTGAAGAATTAACAACAACACATCGTTCTTCGCACGATAAATGATAATCTAGTGGCTACAAATGCCATATTAGCATCAGTTAACAACGACCATCAATAGTATGAGATTAAAGAGATTTAGACTATTATTTTGGTCCAAAATGTTTGCAAAAACTTATAAAACTACAGATCTGAAGTGGGTCGTAAAACACGACGGCGCGATTATTATTATCATTATTAAGTATTTCTGCGCATTGCACTCCACGTTGGTACGAGGGAATATATAGTGAGAAATTTCAGAGAAGAGCAGCTCGTTTTGTATTATCGGGGTATAGGGGAGTGTCACGGAAATGATGGAAGAGTCGGGGAGAAAGTATTTAAATGAAAGGCGTTATTCGGTGAGGCGAGATTTTTTTGCGACCTTTCTTTCACTAAATTTGTCTTGCGAATGGGAACATATTTCGTTAGCACCCACCTACTTGGGGAGACATGAGACCATCGTAATAAAATAATATCAAATCGAAAAGATTTAGGTGTTCTTTTTTCCCGCGTGGTATCAGGGAGTGGATGAACCTTCAGCCATGCACTTTAGTGTGATTTACAGAGTACTCATGTAGATAGAATGAAACACTTCTTAAAGAAGAGTAGCCTAGATCACATTTAAAGCAAAATTAATTTCTTTCACTAATAGTTTCGGTAATACTTGTTGCCATTATCAAGTGACAGGCCTACATTAAAAACTGCAGTGCACAGCGGACTACTGTACACAGTAAATGCAACAACAGGCCAGAAGCAGTTACATTCCAATAAAAGTCCATGGTACATTGCGACTAATAATAACACATAAAAACATGGTTCGCTGCTGCAGGTGACTGACATATATTGAGTATATGTGTGCAGTTGTTCGCTGTCTGTCAATGAGGGCTTGCTTGGCACTAAAGCAGTGGTGCGTCACCATTTTATTTTTGACAACACACATTATTGTGTGTCTTTCACTAAACATCAAGGGAACCACCACTGAACATGTAACAACAGCTGACTTGAAGTTTCCAGGCCGGCCGCGGTGGCCGAGGAGACTGAGGCGCTCCAGTCACGGTCTGCACGGCCACTACGGTCGGGGGTTCGAATCCCCCCTCGGGCATGGATATTTGTGCCGTCATTAGTCTTAGTTAGTTCATAAGTAGTTTGTAAGTTTAGGGACTGATGACCCTGTAGTTAAGACCCATAAGCTGTACAAACATTGTGTCTTGTGTGTGAAGTTGCCAGCAGCAATTGTACGACATGTCCAACAGTTGTCTCACCCCACTTTGCTATTGGTCGGCCATATGGTAAACCACGAGAAGTCTTTTCCTGTACATGTGTACTGTAGTTTTTAATGTAGGCCTGTCACTTGATAATGGCAACAAGTATTGCCGAAACTAGTAGTGAAATAAAGTAATTTTGCTTTTAACGTGATCTAGGCTACTCTTCTTTAAGGAGTGTTTCATTCTAACAATTTAAGATCACTCTCCTACCGACAAATGTCGACTGTTATTGTATTACTTATGTAGATGTAGATATGACATATGCGATGTAGCTGGCTCAGATGAGCACACGTTCTGTACCACAATCCTCAAGCCTAACAATACTCACCAAGATGACAGAATGTTAGCTGTATTTTAACTTTCTTTCTAGCCTGGCGCTCTTGCTGTGAGATCCCCCTTGCCGCGGCCTGGCCTGCCCGGGCGCCCCTGCTCGGCAGCGGGGCTCGGGTTTCGCACCCCGGCAGTCGGCAGACGGCAGACGGCTGAGGCAGACGGCTGAGTCACCGGCTGCTCGCTATTCCTGGCAGCCGCGGAAGCCGTCCGCCGCTGCCAACAACTGTCGTCTGGCGCCAGTAAACACTGCCAGCCGGCCACAACACGACACCGCGCCCTGCACCGGGGAATGAAGCTGCTGCACCCGCCGATAGCCAAGCAACTGACAAGCAAAAGATTCCCGTCGGAGGTTCGAGTCCTCCCCAGACCAAGGATGTTAACGTTAGTTTAAGTTCCAGAACGAAACTTTCCTTCTGCAGCGCAGTGTGCGCTGATATGAAACTTCCTGGCAGATTAAAACCGGTACTCGAACCTGGGACCTTTGCCTTTCGCGGGCAAGCGCTCTACCGACTGAGCCCTCCCGACACGACTCACTTCCGCCAGTACCTCGCCTCCTACTTTTCAAACTTCACAGAAGTTCTCCTGCGAACCATGCAAGACTAGCACTCCTGGAAGAAAGGCTATGGTGGAGACATGGCTTAGCCACAGCCTAAGGGATGTTTCCAAAATGAAACTTTCACTCTGCAGCGGAGTGTGCGCTGATGTGAAACTTCCTGGCAGATTACCCGCGAAAGGCAAAGGTCCCAGGTTCGAGTCCCGGTTCTGTCACACAGTTTTAATCTGCCAGGAAGTTTCTTTAATTTAAGTAGTTCGTAAGCCTAGGAACTCATAACCTCATTAGTAAGTCCCATAGATTTACAAACATTTGTTCATAAGAACAAATAGTGGATCTCCTCGCGCTCTCAAAAGTCTCTCTTCTTGTTTTGGTGTTGTGTCCAAAGAATGCTTTGATGCAATTCTCCGTGCTACCCTACACTGCGCAAGCCTTTTTCAACCCACTTACGGGTATGCTGCCGGGTGACGTCGTCGACCACCGGCGATGTTTCGACAGCAGCACACCTTGCCATTCTTAAGGCACAACTTCACTCAAGAGAGCAATGTGCAAGCGCATTTAATACCTCGGTTGGCCCAGGGTAAACAAGGAAGATAACACACACTAAGTACAAGCAACCGAAGAGCCAATGCAACCAATGATGACAAACTTCATAAACATCGATAGTGGCTATTAATCAACAGGTGAGGCAACATTAATTCTGTGTTTTTTGACGAGACACAGGGCCGGATTCTAAGCAGAAAAAAAAAAAAATAAATAAAAAAATAAAAAAAACACCATCTACATCCATACTCCGCAAGCCACCGGACGGTGTGTGGCGGAGGGTACCTTGAGTACAACTATCGATTCTCTCTCCTATTCCAGTCACATATTGTTCGCGGAAAGAAAGTTTGTCGGTATGCCTCTGTGTGGGCTCTAATCTCTCTGATCTTATCTTCATGATCTCTTCGCGAGATATACGTAGAAGGGAGCAAAATACTGCTAGACTCCTCGGTAAAGGTACGTTCTCGAAACTTCGACAAAAGCCCGTACCGAGCGACAGAGCGTCTCTCCTGCACAGTCTTCCACCGTAGTTTGTTGATCATCTCCGTAACGCTTTCACGATTACCAAATGATCCTGTAACAAGCGCGCTTCTCTCCGTTGGATCTTTTCTACTTCCTCTATCAACCCCACTCGGTACGGATCCTATAGCGGTGAGCAGTATTTAAGCAGTGGGCGAACAACTGTACTGTAAACTGCTTCCTTTGTTTTCGTACTGCATTTCTTTAGGATTCTTCCAATGAATCTGTCATCTGCTTTACCGACGATTGATTTTAAATGGTCGTTCCATTAAAATCACTCCTAATGCATACTCCCAGATAATTTACGGAATTAATTGCTTCCAGTTACTGACCTGCTATAGTGTAGCTAAATGATACAGGATCTTTCTTTCTATGTATTCGCAGCACTTTACACATTGAGATTCTACATCTACATCTACATCTACATGGGATAGTCTACAAATCACAATTAAGTGCCTGGCAGAGGGTTCATCGAACCACCATTATACTATTTATCTCCCATTCCATTCTCGAATAGCGCGCGGGAATAAAGAACACCTGAGTCTCTCCGTTCGAGCTCTGATTTCCCGTATTTTATTCTGATGATCATTTCTAAATATCTAAGTGGGAGTCAACAATATATTTTCGCATTCGGAAGACAATGTTGGCGATTGAAGTTTCGCAAGTAGCCCACGCCGCAGCAATAAGCGCCGTTGTTGTAATGATTCCCATCCCAGATCCTGTATCATTTCCGTAACGCTGTCTCCCCTGTATCGTGACAATACGAAACGAGCTGCCCTTCTCTGGACTCTTTCGATGTCCTCCGTCAAACCCACCTGATAGGGATCCCGCACTGGGCAGCAATACTCCAAAAATGGACGGACAAGCGTAGTTCAAACGTTTGTAAATCTATCGGACCAAACTGCGTGGTTATCAGTCCGTAGCTTACAAACTACTTAAACCTAGGTAAACTAACCGAAGGACAACACACACACCCATGCCAACATTCTCCTCCGAATCCGAAAATATATTGTTGACTCCCACTTACATAGGTAGAAATGATCATCAGAATAAAATAAGAGAAATCAGAGCTCGAACAGAGAGATTCAGGTGTTCTTTCTTCCCACGAGCTATTCGAGAATGGAATGGGAGATAAATAGTATAATTGAGGTTCGATGAACCTTCTGCCAGGCACTTAAATGTGATTTGCAGAGTATCCCATGTAGATGTAGATGTAGATGTAGGACTAGAAGCTCCACGGCGAGCAACCGCGCGCTCCGCAGCGAGACGCTTTAGACCGCTCGGCTACTCGACAAGCGTAGTGTCTGCAGTCTCTTTAGTAGTTCTATTGCATCTTTTAAGGGTTCTGACAATGAAACGCAGTCTTTGGTTCGCCTTTCCCACGATATTATCTACATGTTCTTTCCAGTTTAAGTCTGATGTAATAGTAACTCATAGGTATTTTGTGGAGCTTACGGCCTTCACGTTTGATTGATTTATCTTGTAAACAAAGTTTAGCGGATTTCTTTTCGTACTCATGCGGACTACTTCTCATTATTTAGAGGCAATTGCCAATGTTTACACATTAGTGATATCTTATTCAGATCGTTCTGCAGTTGGTTTTGATCTTACTACTAGATGGTAAATGACGGCGTCATCTCCAATCAAAGTAAGAGAGCTACTAAATAGTTTATGTAAATAAGGAACAGTAGAGGACCAATAATACTACCACGTGGGACGCCCGATATCACTTCTGTTTTAGTCGATGCCTTACCATCGATTACTACGAACTGTGTCCTCTCTGACTGGAGAATGGGCTTGCCCCTTCAAGGCTCAGGTCATTTTGTCGTACTCGATACTCCACATTCTGCGTTGACACCTCGGTGGCTCTGATCACCACCACCTAGACAGAAGGTCGCGGCGCTCTCGTGTACCGTCAGGCAGAGTTAGCCGGGGTCGCGTAGCTGACGGGCTGGCCGCTACGGCATAGTGGGTCGTGTCCCAGCGGCCACCCAGTCGAAGCCTACTGTGCGTGACATCACACGAAAGTGCTGCGATATTTTTCCAAGGTTTGCGTTGCTCGGACAAGGCAGTGTGCAGTGGCAGCGGGAGGACAGAAAGCGGCTCCGTCAAGCTCTGCGTCGACACGTGGCCTGCGAGGAAGACAGGCCCCAGCGCAGACGTCATACTACGTAAGCAAGGTAGTTCCGAGCCGGCGCGATCGGTAGCTCAGTGGCTGCCCGCTATGACGCAGTGGGCCGATCCCCCGCGGCCGGCCAATCGGCTAGCGATCGCGCCGGCTCGGAACTACCTTGCTTACGTGCCATGACGTCTGCGCTGCGGCCTGTCTTTCTCGTTGGCCTCCTGCAGCAGCGGTGGCGGGGACAGGCCAAAAGAGGCGCTGCGCTCGTCATCGGCCGCTGCAGCCTCTTCGGCCGGCGGCCTAATTATAGCCGCCGCTGCTGCCGCTGCTGCCGTCTGTCACCGCAGGGCGGAGGCCACACTCAACGCTCTTCCGACGCGCACTCTTCGCTCACACCAGTCTCTCTCACCGTTTGTAGGCGTCTCTCAGAGGAGCACCGTCCTCCAGGACGTAGCAAATCAAAAGAAATACACCATCAATTCGTCCACCCAGCAGAGGGAAATTTTATTGACACATGCTTGAGGATCTTTACAACACACTATCACACAGACACGGCCATACACATGACTTACAGTCACCAGACCGTGCTTAATGTCGTCGATAATACCGTGTTATACCCTCGTTTTGCAGCGATACAGGCTGCAATTGTCCCACGGAGAGCATCGTGGAGGTGTCGAATGTAGTCTTGGGGAATGGTCTACCATGCAGTTTCTACCTGGCGACTCAGTAGAGCCAGATGTCGTGCTGCAGACCGTACAAGATGACGTTTCATCGGGTGCGAAACATGCTCAATGGAAGACAGATCTGGGGATCGAGCTGTAGTTGACGTACACCTTAAAGAGTGCGTTGGGTGAGACGGGATACATGACTGTAGACTGGAAGTAAGTGCCAAAAATGAAAAATTTTGATTGTGAAAATGTGGGCTACATGCTTAACACTACTCAGTAAAAAGTGAGCTATCTGTTACTCGATGCGGAAGTAGTTCTAATGTTTCTCATAAGAATGCCCGACGATCTGTTGTGAAAATCTGGGCTATGTTCCAGGTTCCATCGTGTAGCAAGCAGTAACTATTCATTGTGTGCTTTTTCTGCAATAGAAATGGCAAAAAGCTTAGAGCAGAAGGGAAGTCCTACAAGAACAGCCGGAATGTGACAGGTGCAAAACAACCTCCACCTGTTGCGTTAGGTTTAAATACCTCTATAATATCATAGACCTAGGTTGTCGTTTATTAATAGCTCAAAGTTGTATGCTTTCGGATTTTAACGTCGCAGTTGTTTGTATATCCGTTTTTTCTGAGTGCAAAGTAGTGAAAAACAGGGTATTAGACGCAGTGTTTACACTTCTAATGACCTTTTATGTAGGTTTAATACCGATGCCCATATCTATGCAGAAGCATTGCCTTCAAACAAAAACTAAACATCTTCAATCAGTGTTATGAACTAGGAGATAACATCAAGCAAAATTCGTATCTAATGGGAAACATAAGTATTAAACGTACAGAAAGTAGACGGCAGCCCAGTGTATTTTATACGATTTCTGATGGCAAAGGTGATCATAAACAATTCTGCAAGCAAACTTTTAAGGAAATCCATGGCATCACAAAGCGTAGGGTTGAAACATTGGTTAAATCGAAAAAGCGTGATGACGTTACGTACCTTGATCGTACGGGAAATGAAATCAAAAGAGGGGAAGTACACAGCTGATGATGAACAGCGTATTGTTGAACACACAGCAATTTTCCCCCAAGAGGAAAGTCATTACACAAGGGCCAAAAGTTCACATATGTGTTTAAGCCAAGATTTGAATTATCAGAGAATGTATAACGCCTTTGTTGACCTTCATCCAGACCACAAAATCAAATATAGCTATCCATTTACTCGAATTTTATACACAGCCCAGTTTTTACAGTAGAGGGTATGGCACATAGCCCTATTCTTACTTTTTATCGGGAAAATATTTTTTTCATAAGGATAAAAATTGAATGTTCAATTCAACTGTAATAAATCTTTAAAGATAACGGTAGACACAAATTAAGACGAAAAAAATTGCACATAAAGACAAACTGTTCATTTTAGGAGTTTTTTTTTGCGTTTTACTCAAAACGTTCATTTTAGCACTTAGCACGAATTTTACAGTCAGTCTATGGACGTACATTTTCCTGTTGGAAAAGCATATCACCTTGTTGATGCATGAACGATAGGAAGATGGGCTGAATTATGTTTTTAATGAACTGTGCAGTGTTCAATTTTCTCTTGACGATCACGAGACGAGAATAGCCCGAGGTGTATACTGATCCTTACAACTTGGTGCTGGGTGTCGGACACGTATACACTACAGATTTTCATGCCACATACGCGTACGACCATCAATAGCAACGCAGCAACAGCTAGTCTCATCACATTATTTATATAATCGTCTTCAGAAGGGTTTTAACATCTTCACTTAGGAGAACATGTTAAACAAAGGATTTCTCGTCGAAATGTATTATGAGTGAAAATACATAGTCACCATGTTAAATTATGACAGACTGTCCAGCCCGTATTGTACTTACTTGAGAAACAGTCATATTTTATCTTTCAATCTGGCAACGTAAATTTAACATGTTGAGCATGCATTTTTACTCATTTTACATTTCGACGAGAAATCCTTTATTTTACATGTCCTCCTAAGTGAAATTGTTTAAAACCTTCTGAACGCGATGATGTAAATCACTGAAACCGGTTAAGAGAAATAAATATATTTTATTGGCGATCTTGGGTTAACAACCTGAAGAACTTGTACTTTTATTACTATTGTAAATAGTGCGCTCTCCTGCAGGTAATTATTCCTGCAGAAAGTTTCTCCTCCGAAAAGGAACATAATTTGTTAGCACCCATCTACATAGGGAGACATATTGATCATAATAAAATTAAAGAAATCAGATCCAAAGCGGAAAGATTTAGGTGTTCTTATTTTCTCACGCGCTATTAGAGAATGGAATGTTTAGAGAAACATAAAAGCGCTTGGATGTACCATGTGGCACGTACTTAAATGTGATTTGCAGAGTTTTTCTGTAGATGTTATACTTATCCCTGGCAAATTTTGCTGATGTGAAAAATATCGAGTAGCACCGTGTTTCGAAACCCACGTTAAACTGTAGGTCCCCATATAATTGAATGTGTAAGTCAATTCGAAAATCGGAGAAAGGCAAGGGCATACCACATCCACGATGGACCACGCGACAGTCGCATGTTATTTTACTGCCCAAGTAACAAAACTCATCTACAACCTTTATTGTTTCGTTACCTAATTTAATTCCTTCAGCATCACATGATTTTCTACGACTGCATTCCATTACCATTGTTTTGCTCTTGTTAATGTTCATCTTATATGCTCCTCCAGGTCCTTTGCTGTCTTTGACAGAATTACAATGTAATCTGCAAAACGCAATGTTTTTATTTCTTCGCCCTGAACTTTAATTTCTTCTCCAAATTTCTCCTTGCTTTCCTTTATAGCTTGCTCAATGTACAAATTGAATAACATTGGAGAAAGGCTACAATCCTGTCTTACACCCTTCCAAGCCTCTGCATCTCTTTCGTACCCTACAACTCTGATAACTGCTGTCTGGTTTTTGTCATCATCATCTTCATCATCATCATCATCATCATCATTAGAGACTGATTATGCATTTCAGTGTTCAGTCTGGAGCATAGTACCTCTAATAACATTCATCCATGATCCCCTATTCAATGCTAACATTGATGCCTCGTCTGATGTTATGCCTATTATTTCAAAATCATTCTGCGCCGAATCTAAGTACTTTCTTCTTGGTCTACCTCGGCTCCTCTTACCCTCCGCTGCCGAGCTCATGAGTCTCTTAGGTAACCTTGCTTCTCCCATGCGTGTAACATGACCCCACCATCTCTGTCTGTTCGCTGTAACTGCTTCATCTTTGGTGTTCATTCCCAGTTTTTCTTTGATTTCCTCATTATGGACACTCTCCTGCCATAGTTCCCATCTATTAGTACCTGCTACTTTCATATCTGTACAAGTTGTAAATAATCTCCCGTTCACTATATTTTACTCCTGCTGATTTCAAGATCTGAAAGAGTGTATTCCCATCAACATTATCAAAACCTTTCTCCAAATCTACAAATGCTAAACATGTACGTTTGCCTTTCCTTAATCTATGAAGATGAGCCGTAAAGTCAGGATTGCCTCCCGAGTTCCTATATTTCTCCTGAATCGAAATTGATCTTCCCCAAGGTCGGCTTCTACCAACTTTTCCATCCTTCTGTAAATAACTCGTGTTAAAATTTTGCACCCAGGACTTATTAAACTGATGGATCTGTAATTGTCACACCTGTCTGCACCTGCTTTCCTTGGAATGGGGATTATTACATTTTTCTTAAAGTCTGAGGGTATTTCCCGTGTCTCATACATCTTACGCATCAGGTGATGGCTGGCTCTCCCATTCAGTAGTTCTGTGGGAATGTCGTCCACTCCAGAGGATATATATATATATATATATATATATATATATATATATATATATATATATATATATATATATAGGGTGTTACAAAAAAGGTACGGCCAGACTTTCAGGAAATATTTCTCACACACAAAGAAAGAAAATATGTTATGTGCACATGTGTCCGGAAACGCTTAATTTCCATGTTAGAGCTCATTTTAGTGTTTCATTTACGGATGAGGCTTCATTCCAACGTGATCAAATTGTAAAACACATCAATATGTGTGGGCTGACGAGGATCCGCACGCAATTGTGCTATCACGTCATCAACACAGATTTTCTGTGAACGTTTGGGCAGGAATTGTTGGTGATGTGTTGATTGGGCCTCGTGTTCTTCCACCTACGCTCACTGGAGCATGTTATCATGATTTCATACGGGTTACTCTATCTGTGCTGCTGGAATATGTGCCTTTAAAAGTACGACACAACATGTGGTTCATGCACGATGGAGCTCCTGCACATTTCAGTCGACATGTTCGTACGCTTCTCAACAACAGATTCGCTTACCGATGAATTGGTAGAGGCGGACCAATTCCATGGCCTCCACGCTCTCCTGACCTCAATCCTCTTGACTTTCATTTATGTGGGCATTTGAAAGCTGTTGGCTACGCAACCCCGTTACCAAATGTAGAATCCCTTCGCGCTCGTATTGTGGACGGCTGTGATACAATACGCATGCATCAGCTCATCAGGGATTCCATGCGACGGAGGGTGGATGCATGTATCCTCGCTGACGGAGGACATTTTGAACATTTCCTGTAACAAAGTTTTTGAAGTCACGCTGGTACGTTCTGTTGCTGTGTGTTTCCATTCCATGATTAATGTGAGTTGCAGAGAAGTAATAAAATGAGCTGTAACATGGAAATTAAGCGTTTCCTGACACAAGTTGACATAACCTATTTTCTTTCTTTGTGTGTGAGGAATGTTTCCTGAAAGTTTGGCCGTACCTTTTTGTAACACCCTCTCATGTCCACCCAAAATATCTCTGGAACAATAACAGCTATTGGAAAATGACTTTCACCGGTATCGATGTACGGCTGGGGCCCATGAATGTACATATTTAGAAACATTCTAAAACGAAAGCAAAAGTGTTTTTTTTAAAACAAACTTATGTTTTTTTTTTAATGGACACCCTATATTTTTTCTTCAGCAATCCATAGCATGACAAATCACATAAACAATGGGGTTGATTGCATCGCAATCTTCCAATTACATCCCGAGATATTGCGACGCGAAGTTGACGCTTGAAGTACGCGACACGCGCGGCTAGCGCACGTCCTGAGCAGCGTGGGGTTCTCGCCTGAGTCTCAGGACTTGCGCTAGCGGCGCATTTCGGGTTATTCAAGCGTCAACTTCGCGTCGCAATATCTCGGGATGTAATTGGAAGATTGCGATGCAATCAACGCCATTGTTTATGTGATTTGTCATGCTATGGATTGCTGAAGAAAAAATATAGGGTGCCCATTAAAAAAAAAAAAAAAAACGTAAGTTTGTTTTTAAAAAAAAAAAACACTTTTGCTTTCGTTTTAGAATGTTTCCAAATATGTACATTCATGAGCCCCAGCCGTACATTGATACCAGTGGAAGTCGTTTTCCAATAGCTGTTATTGTTCCAGAGAATTTTGGGTGGACAAGATAGCTGGGACCCCTATATCATATATCAATTTTAATAAAAAGTTACCATCGAAAATGAACCAGTCTGATAATGTGTGGCGAACGGGTAAGCTCCATCGGCTGGCACTGGTTTTAGCGGCGGCACGGTCGCTTGCTGTTCTTTGGAGAGAGGTAGGCCGGAGCTACAGGGGCGGTCGCGGTGATGGATGGCGGCGAGCGGGAGGCTTTGTTTCTGCACGTCCGGATGGGAGCCGCATGGCTGATGTGTTGCACGTGGCCGGCGGCTGCCCAAACAACGGCCGCGGAGGCTGCAGCCTGGAGGCTGGGGCGGGAGCGAGAGCGAGAGCGAGAGCGAGAGCGCGCAGCTGGCTGCTCATGCCCTAGTATACGCCACTCTGCGCCCAGTACACCCGCCAGTCTTCCAGGAGGGAGTGCTCCACTTGACCGAGGGGTGGGTCTCAGCTGCGTGGCACGCCCTTGTCTGCCACACGAGTTCTGCCGACACCATGGAACCAGCAGGCCGCGGGGCTCTTGTTTGGCGTCACGTAAAGTAGTCGCGTAGCTGGCTAGCACAGAGGCGCCTACTTCAAAATATTAATCGATGGGAGGGGGGAGCTTCAAAGGCATTGCCTAAGGCACTTCATTTGACAGATTACTTTTCGTATGTGTACTTATGCCCTACATTTATCAACGTTTTAAATGTTGTCAACTAGCCAATTCAATCTAAATACATTATCAACACAAACAAGTGGCGCGTCAAGTAATACCACAGTGTAACATATACAGTCTCGACAATGACTGCTGTAAAACTTGTTACCAACTGACAGCTGCAACGACACTAGCACTCCAAGCGGTGGGGAAGCCGCCGAAGTAGTGGTGTTTGTTTATAATTGTTTTTATACGTAATTAACGAAATAGTATTATTTTTGCGTTACAATCATCAGTAAAATATCAAAAAAATATCAAAATTAATGTAAAACGGCCGAAATTAACTGATTCAGTGGTATAAAGAACACCTTCGTTATGAACAAATACTTACGAAACTGTGTGTATTTGCAGCTTATTTCGCTGAAAGTAAGTTGAATATAAACATAAGGGAATAGTAAATTTCTGTTATGGTCTTTAATAATACGACAGGCAGTTTTTTTGTATCAATTCGGTGTGTAGTCTAATGATGCGCACATTTTTACACCTCACTCATCTTTCTCGTACGTGCATAATATTTTGAGTGTTATTACTTTAGCTTAAAAAGCCAATATTTAGATCGTTGTTGCCGTTTGTGGTTCATATGTAGCAACAATTATGGAATAGGGGTGTTCTTTGTCGAAAAACAGTTTTATTGCTTTTGTCGTTTTATTGCCACGTCTCTCACGTTATTCCTTCAGCTACAACTGTGGTAGCTGATTTGGTACGTTAAATGCTGTAGTTATTGCATTCTATGTACGTTTCCTACGTTACACCGATTTTGCTGGAAAGAAATCTTAACGTTCCTGCGTAGAAAAGCGACGCCTATCTGCTAAAGGTCAGCTCTTCTGGTGCTTCCGAGCCATTTTTTATTTTGTAATAGGTAATGAAATTATTCAGTTAAAGCCTGTATGTTACTAGATAATTGTAATGAAACTCTCCTGTGAGGTACCGTATCGTACCTTGCCAGAGATCTTAGGAAACCTAAGGTCGAGATATGTGGAGCTATTTTTAAGTTATTACTTATTTTTACGGCATTACATACGTTTTCTAATGCAAAAAGTATGTCGAAATCAATATAAACGATACTATTCACACTCATCCAATATCGTATTCAGAAATCTAGCTTTCCGGCCGCTTGGAGCGCACCTGTCGCAGCGTATAACAAAAATCTGTGGGAGTGTCGTGACTGTATATGTTAGACTGTGGTAATAGTGTATTTGCAGAGAGGGCGAGGCCTCTACCTCAAAATAATGCTAGAGGAAGGGAGCTTCTGGTGCAGCAGCTAGGACCAAGTGGGCCGTGCCTAGCGGCCGGTCAGTCAGCCAGGAAGCTACGCTTTCGCGGTCTACCCTGCGAGACGTGAAAACGGGCACCGCCAGATTATCAGATTCGAATAGTTGAAATGTTTGCAAATCTATGGGATCAAACTATTGTCCCTAGGCTTCTAAATTATTTAAATATAAAGATATTAATTCGCAATTTGCGACAATTTCCGACATGTAGCTGCTCTTCTTTAGTCGTTCATCATTTTGCAACACATGAAAATCTGTGCTGAGCCGGGACTCGAACAAGAGGTCTCCTGCTTTTGGCGGTCACTCGAACACGTCCTTGGCCAGACCCAGACATTCATACGTTACACTTTCGCACTTGTCCTGATGCTCGGATATATTTGGCGTGATTCCCGCGACGTGCAGATGGTGTGTGTGTATGCCTCTCCAAGTCGTGGAAATCACGCTAAATGTATGCGAGCACCAGGACAAGTGCGAAAGTGTAACGTATGAATGTCTGGGTCTGTCCGGGGAATGTGTTCGGATAGCCGAGTGCTTACGACAGACGCTGATGTGCGAAAATAAGTTAAAAGTTAGTGGTTAGGATTTATTTGTTCTGCTGGTATTAGCCGCGGTGGAGTAGCCGAGCGATCTAAAGCGTCTCGCTGCGGAGCGCGCGGTTGCTCGCCATGGAGGTTCCAGTCCTCTTTGGGGCATGGGTGTGTGTCTTGTCCTTAGGTTAGTTTACCTAGGTTTCAGTAGTTTGTAAGCTACGGACTGATGACAACGCAGTTTGGTCCGATAGATTTACAAACATTTGAACATTTGATTTTGCTGGTATTACTAAATATACTTGTTTTATTATCTGCAACAGTAAGTGACCCATTGCGAAATGGGCCCATGAACGGTATCTAAGACCCCCTATAACAACTGAGACAACAGAGGAGTTATATATGAATAGTAATCGCAGCTGATATGCTTCTTCCTATGGATCCTAAGCAAGGTTTAGAAATGTTTCAAGGATTATGAAGGTCAACGAAAATGTTATCTTAGGAGCTGGTGGGAATTATGCACAAAAAATGTGGTTAAGGCGACTGCTCGCGTGAAGCGGAGTGACCTGGGTTCGAGTCCCGGTCCGGTACAAATTTTCATGTGTTGCAAAATAATAGACCAACTAAAGAACAGCAGCTTACAGTTGGAAATCCTCGCAAATTTCGAATTAATATTTGTGTAATATTCTTCAAAAGTGAAAACGCCAAGGTCGCGAAATATTTATTTAATGACAACCGGTTTCGGAGGACTGTGTCACCATCATATGGTGATACTGCATTTTATAAGCTGGTCATCTTATTTAAAAAGTGGAGATTAAATAATAAGTGAAACATAGCTCTTAGTCTACATATAAAATGACCAAATGATGGTGCCACAGACCTCCGAAGCCGGTCGTCGTTAAATAAATATTTTGCGATCTCGGCGTTTTCACTTTTGAAGAATATTAAACTATCAGATCGCCTCCAAACCCTGCTATGTCAGGTAATGCTAATATCTGTATATTTAACATTTATAGCTACGGTCCATCAGCAATGTCTGTTCCTTTAGAAAGGGAGTATCATGGTAAAACTACTTAAACTTACCATAACCTAAGGACAGCACACTCACTCACTCACACACACACACACACACACACACACACACACACACACACACACACACACACACACTCGCCCTAGGGAGGACTGGAACCCTCGGAGCTTGCAGCCTCGTAGTGCCCCACAACGCGTCTAGAAAAGCTCGACTATTCCCGCGCTGCGCTGGGTTACCCACGAGGCAGTGTAGGCAACGACCTAGGGGCCCCGCATCGGCTAGGGCCTACTGCCCCGAGATTATTTTTTTTTTTCAATTTTTTTTATTTTTATTTATTTATTTATTTATTTTTACTACTTTACATCAGTACATTCTGGAATGCATTTCAAACTGTTATGGAATAATATTTATTGTCAACTAATCGAGGGACAGGACGGTAAGAGCAGCTATATATATATAATTAAAAAAAAGTCAGCGCGCTTCTGCTACATGTCTTCATTTATTCTATGGCCAGGTCACTTTCATAAGATTGGCAGGTTCTCAGTAAGCCTATTTGTTCCCATGACTAAAAACATTGGGAGAGTCTATCGAAAACAAAACTTCTGATACACTTTCAGCTCTTTAAGACTTTAACGATATTTAATGAAATTTAACAAGTTTTGCTGTGAACTGTGTTTTAAAACTTACGAATTTAGAGAAGTGTGCTAGATTACTGTTAAAGAAAATTAAAAAAAAAAACATCCATATATATACGGAAAGCTTAACTTTCAAAATGTTTCAAATGGTTTTGTACCTAAAAACTTAGCAATTTAACTCATTGTACTTCTATTTCATAAAAAAATGCATATTTAATTTGTTTATTATCAATTTCTTATCAAGAAGTTGATGACATAATTTGGCAGTGTAGTAAAAAGAAGCTTAATAATGGATAAAATTACGTTGTGGTAGAAGAAAATGTTATAGGAAGTTAGAAATGGTTAAAAGGGTCTGGAGACGTGCAGCGGGTAGTGGCCGCGACATGCAGCCACTGACGCCTTCTCTTGCGGTGTCGACTACATGTCATTGGAACAAACTTGTTGAAAAGATGTGTTCGGAATCGATGTTCTATGGAAGTTGATGCTTGGTATTTTGCCTCGCAACATTGGGTCAAAGGTTCATGGTATATCTAGGATAGCATCCCTTTGTATAGCTATTAGCTATATTACAATATATAACCATATTTAAGCAACGAACCGCATCTTGTGCCCACGAAAATTCTGCGAATCTATAAATTTTCTAAATATATATGAAACATAGTTTTAAAAATGTTTATATGTGAAGCGTTCGGATTTTACGTGCCAGAAACTTTTTTTTTTTAATTTTTTTTTTTCTTTTTTTTCTGGGCAGTTTTTCAAGTGCGTAAGTTTAAAATTTTGAATGTACTTATCGGTTCTAACCTTGAAGGAAGTTACGTAATGTATAAAGTCAAAACAAAATGCGCACAAGTAAAATTTTCCGCCGAGTATTTATTTGAAACCTTGTGGTAAGGTTCATAGCGGCCGAAAAGTTCTCTTTCATCACAATTGCCACCTCTGGTACCGAAAAATCATGGTTTTGAGAGTGTTTCCTGATAACTGATAAAGATTTTCGAAACAAGGGGAAAAATGGTCGTACATTAAGGCACGTATAGTTAAAATCTGAGGTATTTTCAGTGGTTAAGTATTTAGATACTTGCGGACCATGGTGAAAAGGCTAAAAATTTATATTCTGCTTACATACAGTAAACTTTGAAACTATACATAAATATATCAAAATATTTAAGAAAAATAGTTTGAGAATATCATCTGCAAAACAAATGAAAACAAAAATGTTCAAATGTTTGTAGAGCTTATGGGACTCAACTACCTGGTCATCAGTCCCTAAAGTTACAAACTAGCTTATACTAAAGACGGCACAAACATCCATGCCCGAGGGGGGGATTCGAACCCCCGAGTGGGACAATCTGGAACGACAATGCCGTGATGATCTAGTGGACAGTACACCACGACGAATGTAGGCATGCATCAGAGCAAGAGGTACGAGACAGGCGAGATACCCTCAGACTTTAATAAAAATGGAATAAAGTTCATTCCAAAGAAAGCAGGTGCAGACAGGCGTGAACGAGTAGTGTAATAAGTCACGGTTGCAAAATTTTAATACGAATTATTTACAGAAGGATGGAAAGGCTGATAGATGCTGACCTCGGGGGAATATCAGTTAGGATTCAGGAACAATGTAGGAACACGGGAGGCAAAACTTACCTTACGACTTTTGAAATGTGGTGCTACAAAAGAATGCTTAACGTTAGGGTGGGTAGATCACGTAACTAATGAAGAAGTACTGAGCAGAAATTGGGAGAAAAGGAATTTATGGCGTACCTTGACTAAAAGAAGGGATCAATTGGTAGGTCCCATTCTTAGACACAAGAAATCTTAAATTTAGTGCTGGAGGGTAGTGTCTGTGTGGGGGGGTGGGGGGGGGGGATCGCAGAGGGAGATCAAAAGATGAATATAGTATGGATTCAGATGGATGTGGGTTGCCGTTGTTATGAGGGGGTTTGTTCAGGATAGAGTAGGGTGGAGAGCTGCATCAAACCAGTCTCCGGGGTGAAGACCACAACAACAACTCAGCCAAACTGAGTAAATCTGTTAGTTGTAGACATTACTTTTAGTGTATGGTGGGCTTAATATGGCTTATATGAGCACTATTTGTTCATGGCGTAACTTGAGAAAACCATGACGTTTGTTTACTAAAAATATGAACTGTCGGGATGGCATCTATTGTTTCTTGTCAAAGCAAAAGGTCAAAATTGTTTTCATGTGGCCGCGGCGGAGCGGCTGATGGCATTGAGGCTCTACGCTAAGATGCGCTAGGCCGTTCCCTGTCGGGGGTTCGAATCCCCCGTCGGGCATGGATGTTTCTGCCGTCTTTAGTATAAGCTAGTACATAAGTAGTTTGTAAGTTAAGGAACTGATGACCCCGTAGTCCCATAAGCTCTACAAATTGCAGAATGTCTACGTTACTGTCAAGCAAATGTTACCAGGTTACTTTCCATGGTTTGTGCTCCACGATTGTGATATGTTTCCATACACACTGTATGTAGATTTGTCCAGTTGTCATACTTGGCGTGGTGTTTTTCCACATTAATAACATATACAGTTAAACACATGCACTGATAATGTCCAGTTACTGACCGAAATCATGATTTGCCAATAAAGAATTTTAAAAAAGATCGACTGATAGCTGAAAATTATCAGACTATTGGAAGCAAATGTCAGTTTCTTCAATAAAAACTGTCTTGGTTGCAGAGTGTTTTATTGTTCCTTAATGACGCGCTTCGCCCTTTAGATTATTTACACAAGAATTACAAAACGGGATGTAGTGGGATATGGACTAAGCCATTTACACTATCTACTTAGCATAAAATCAGCCCATGTCCCACCATCCCCCGTTTTGTAATTCCTGAGCCGTGTCACGGCTTGCGTGATTTGTTTTCCCGCCCCTCCCCACCGCTATCTTCCTTTCCGCCCCAGAGGGCGTCCTTGCTGTGCAAGTAGGATAGAGGGCGCGCCAGTCGGAACGTGGGGTGGGTTTGCGGCTGTGGGAGAGGGAATTGACGTGTGGTGCCAGAAAGGAGAGAGACCGATCCTGGCAAGGAGTGGCAGCGCTTGGGCCGATGCGGTCTGTGGCAGTATGGACGGCCGGGGTTTGTTGCTACTTTGAATTTTGAGCGAAATTGCCTGTACTTGTCTGCCTATACATCATATCTTGCCACTGAATTGGATTACTGTTGTGAAGTTCTCCCTGGTCAGGTTGTGTTTACTGAGATTCCGAGGCTCAGACTGCAATTTAAATTCGTTTATGTTTTAATAATTATTCTCAGAGTATTTTGTTTACAATTCACAATTTACAAGTTTAACTTACCTTCTTCAGGAGTGATTTATCGTACCAGTATTTCGTGTTGTTTATTTCAGTTTTAGTAAGACCACAGTGTGGAGCCCCATATTGTCTGTGGCGACATAGACTGCTTGTGTTATTGTTCCTGGCCAAAACGTGTTGAATCACAATTGCTAAAGTTAAGTAAATTTCTCTGCGAATTCAAATGTTTGTTAAGGTTAAGGGACTTAACTGCGGGATCAGCAGTCCCTAAAGTTACAAACTATTTATGAATTACCTTACATTAAAGACGACACAAACATCCATGCCCAAGGGGAGATTCGAACCCCCGACCGTAGCGGCCATGCAGACTGTGACTGGCGCGCCGCAGACCCCTCGGCCATTGCGGCCGGCCCTCTGCTAATTGATAAATTTGTTGTACTGTGTCTTCGCTTTTGTATTGGAAAGCCTATCATAACTAAATAACTAACCGACGTTATTATCTTCCAAAGGGTAACGATATTACACCTTAGCCAACTATGGTTAGGAATTTTGAATGTTCTTTTGGGTTTTACGTCGTGTTACACAACTTAAATACAAAAGGTAATACTTGGTCTCTATGTTGATAGTAGTGCCTCACGGTGATAGTTACTAATTGCTCCTGCCAGTTAATGAAGATAGTGTATCACAAAATAAATATTTGCCTTAAAGATCTGCCTAATTTAATATTCAGTCTTCCTTCTTGGCAACCTAAACGTTAACGCCTGTTAGCTGGGCCTGTTGCCCGGTAGTCGCCTGTTGTCTCGTAGCATTTAAACTTGTGAGTGTATAAATCGTATTTTTAAATTTATAATTTCTTACAGCTGTTTTCAGGTTTAGAAAAATTTTACTGTTAATTTCTTTAGCCTTAAGAATTATTAGTAGAGCAATATTGACTCTGATTTGCTTGTTTTTTAAACTTTTTTATTTCCTTTAAAAATTTTACTTAAAACAAAAATTATTAGAAAGGTCACCTAAAATTTTAAGATTAATACTTCAAAGTTTAAGAGCAACTGTTGCCCTGTGTTTAAGAGAGACTTGTATCTTCTCGTTATTTGGATTACAGTTGCTTGAGTTTACGCCTAATTGTTTTCTTAGCCATTGTGAATCAAATGATTTTGGCCCTTATGGCAACTTGTTAATAACTATCTTGATTGAATTGAATTATAGTTTAATGTTAATAAAATGTGTATGACAACGAGACTTGCACTCATTACAAATGGGCTACACCTTCCGTATTCCGTTTTGTATTTCTTGTGTAAATTCTGTCACGCAGATAATCTGAGAATGCCTTGCTAAAGGGCGAAACGCGTCATTAAGCAACAATAAAACACTCTGCAACCAAGACGGTTTGTATTGAATAAATATTTAATTTCACTGGTTACTGTATACCACGAATTGTTTTCCTGGGCAATAAAGAGAACTGAAATGTTTTTGTCTATGCCTATTCCATGTTTTTATGTGAAGTGTCACAAACCCCTTATTTTGATGTGTACATTAATACCGTGTACTGTAGTGCACGTCGTATTTTAAACACGATACCGTGCATTGCGTCACATTGTGATATATTACGAAACATCGTGGGCACAATACGGCATGATTTATTACATGGTGTCACGTGTCGCATGACAACTTGCAGTGAATCGCATCACAGATCTACCACACAGTGGGGGCTCAGCGCGGTCGATCAGACGATTTGCTGTCCTAATAAAAAAACGCAGCGAAGAACTCAACGATCAAGATAGACGAATCAATCCCACGACTGAACTATCCAAAGAACAAAACAAACATATAAATAAATAATGTGGACATAATACTGTAGTAAATAGTTACAGCAACCAGCCACAAGACATAAAATCAGTTTATTTCACCGTTACTAGTTTCGGACGTGAGCTGTAATACAGTTGTTTAAACAAGACTAGAATTCAAGTGAATCTTCCGATCGGAACTGATAGTGCCTCACCATGACACCGGACATGCTTTACAGTAGTCTTGGGTAGTTCGCGAACAACTAGTTAGCAAGAGCGCTCCCATAGGCGAACTACGCGAACAAGTTCGCAGATCCCTTACCTCTTAGTTCGTCCGCTCCTTTTCCGGGAGCAGCTAGAGGATGCGAGAGCGCGCAGAATCGCGTGATACCCTTCTGCCAGTTGCCGTCATTTCGAGCTGAGGTGCATCTCAGCTGTAGTTTTAATAGCGGTAGCAAACGCCAAAACGAGTGGACGAACTAGAAAGAGCTACCTACTTTGCGACCGATCTGCGAACTAAAAGGAGAGCTACCGGTCGCGAACTAAAATATGCGCGATAGGTCGTGAACTAAAATATGCGCGATAGGTCGCGAACTAAAATATGCGCGATAGGTACCGAACAGAATTGAAAATCACGTGTTTGCCTTCTGTTGATGAGAGCCATTTCGAGGTTAGCGTTTGCATGCTAGATTGAATAGTTCAGTGCTACAAAATATCTGCTTTGAAGTATTCGGCACTCTGCAATATCTGACTAATAAATTCCATAATTCCAAGATATAACTCTAAACTTAAACGCGAGAAATTACCCACAAACTGTTTCTTTTGGTTTGCGTGATATCGTTAGCGACTCAAGCAGCAAGCGCATGAAGGAGCTAGGTGGGGGAACTTCTCCCTCCACCTGCATGCACAGACCACGCCGCTCAGCCGTCACTGGGAGCGGACGAACTAAAAGAACGAACTAGTTCACGGCAGAGCCGCGGACTAAAGTAAGCGCTCCCGATCGCGAACTATTATGGGCAAGACTACTTTACAGTGCTGTTCCCAACATTATTCTTCGACTACAGCTATTGTTGAGGAATGGTGGTGAACATATTGAGCATTTCCTGTAAAGAACATCATCTTTGTCTTAATTTGTTATGCTAATTATTGCTTTTCTGATCAGATGAAGCGCCATCTGTCGGACATGTTTTGAACATTTTTTTTTTTTTGTCTGATTGCAGATTTTATTTACTACAGTATTATTACGAAAACAGCTGCGGTGTTTTCTAACCAAAAATAATGTATAAAATAAATAATGTGGACATCTGTGCGGGTTGCCACGCTGGGAGCCCAGGTTCGATACCCGGCCTTGGCGGAGACTTTCTGCGCTCATTCACTAGCTGTTGTATTATCTTCGTCATCGTCGATACACAAGTCTACGCAGTGGCGTCACCATAAGGCATGGTTCAGGATGGCCGACCGCGAACCTAGCCTGGGTGATACAATGATTATGATCGTGCCGCATCAACATCGTATCAGAACACAAAGTGTTACAACATTATACGCCACATGTCAAATGGGATGTTACAAGGCAGCTGATGTTTCACATACCAACGAGGCCTAATGCCACGACGTTTGCGCGAATATGTCAAGACTGTTTCATGTAAATGTTTCTGAAGCTGCCAGATTATTCAAGAAGCTACTTCTTCTGTTTTACATGTTTCACCAAGACATACTTGATTGTTGTTCTGCTGTCGTAGGAGGATTTTTTCTGTAACAGCTATTAAAGCATACTTAATCCCTAAAAATTTTCGAAGTTCATCATTCAGTTTCGCATCTCTCCAACTACGTAGAGGTCTTACAGTGAGTTCATTAGTGATTTGTTCTCAGATGCCAGACACAGAGATGCACAGATTTACGATGTGCTTTGTACATTGTACCGTTGTTGTTGTCCCATTACGTAAGAGAATTGGCGACGAGTCTGCTGCTGTCGTGTGTGTCTTCAGTCCACAGACTGATTTGATGCCGCTCTCCACGCTACCCTATCATGTGCAAGCCTCTTCATCTCTCAATAAGAACGCCAACCTAAACCCTTTTGAACCCGCTTACTGCATTCTGCAAAATTTACCTCCCATACCTCCCTCCATTGTTAAATGTTGTCCTATCAAAAAACCCATTCTTTTAGCCAAGATAAGCCAGAGTTTTTTTCTCCTCATTTCTGTTCAGTACCTCCTCATCAGTTATGTTATCTACCCGCACAATCTTCATCATTCTCCTGTAGCACCAAATTTCAAAAGTCGTAAGGTAAGTATTGCCTCCCGTGTTCCTACATTGTTCCTGAATCCTAACTGACATTCCCCCGAGGTCAGCATCTATCAGCCTTTCCATCCTTCTGTAAATAATTCGTATTAAAATTTTGCAACCGTGACTTATTACACTACTCGTTCACGCCTGTCTGCACCTGCTTTCTTTGGAATGAGAATTATTCCATTTTTATTAGTCTGAGGGTATCTCGCCTGTCTCATACCTCTTGCTCTGATGCATGCCTACATTTTTTTTTCTTTGTCTGAACTCCCGATCGTCAAAGTTTTACTTCCGTACAAGGCAACACTGCATATAAACCCTTCCGAAAACACTTCCTAACATTCATATTAACATTCTATGTTCTTCAGAAATGCTTTTCTTCCCATTGTCATACACTACTGCCGGCCGCGGTGGCCGAGGTGACTGAGGCGCTCCAGTCACGGTCAGGACGGCCACTACGGTCGGGGGTAAGAATCCTCCCTCGGGTACGGATATTTGTGCCGTCTTTAGTCTTAGCTAGTTCATAAGTAGTTTGTAAGCTTAGGGACTCATGACCCCGTAGTTAAGTCCCGTAAGTTGTACAAACATTTGAACATTTCATACACTACTTCAGCCATCAAAAATTAAATTTCTACCCAAATTGTCTCGTTTCTTATTCTTATTCTTACTTTCTTCTACTTTTCTTCGACTATTTTCCATTACCCTCGTTTTGCTCTTATTAACGTTACCCTCATTCCAAGACACCGTCGATTCAGTTCATTTCCTCTCCGAGGTCCTTTGCTGTCTCTGACGCAAACCGCAAAGTCTGTAATTCTTTCCGTAAACTTAGATTCTGTATACAATCTTTTCTTACTTTCCTTCACAACTTTATCTGAAGTTCCCGTGCATAACAACATAGTGCGACAGTCAAATACCAGTTCTTCATAAACCTGTGTATCGCACTGTTGTGCCAGCAGAGAGGCTCTTTGAATTTTAAGCAATAACAGGGACTGATAAAAGTGTCTTACATTAACATGTGGTATTTTTGTACTTCTACTGTCTGTTTGTGCCGTATACCACATAAGACTATGTAGGGATTGCGCCCATAGCAATCTCAATGTTTGAACCAACAGTAATTAAGGAATATACTGCAACGCCCAAACTGTCAGCAACAATTACGAAGACAGGATTGCTGTACTCATACCTAAAAACCGGAATTAAATAAATAATACGGTATTCTTAGCACTAATGACCTAAAATGACGTCTCAAAAATAAAATATGATTTCACATAAGATTATTTACAAAAATAGATATTTTTTGTACATGTCATTTCATACAAAATTTTCCAACACCGCGGTCTGCATCATTAGTAAAAAGAATGAACGTCAGAAAAGCTGGAAAAGATAGAAGACGCAAGAAATTTAATTATTCAAAATGTACCGCTGAGAGAGACGACAGATCAGTTATCCTGAGAAATACATGCAAAACGGAATGAATTAAGTAATTATTATAGATCAAGAAAAGATTGGACCCAACCGAATTTAAAGTGACCACACAAAATCTAAGGACAGTCCTAATTCTGACCTGATTACATTCTGGACCATTCCATGAAAGTGTGTTCTTTATGAAAACATGGAGAATCAAACAATATAAATGCCACACCTCATGCTATGAAGTGAATACAATATATCGACTTCGTGTAAATAGCTGCGATGTTTGCTACATAACGCAACAAACGTAACGTGTTTTTAAATGATGCTTTATGTGAGTGTTTATATGTGTCGCGCATTCTTTTGTATGACGGTGTTTATTTTGTATTATGTACCTCCGCCATGAGTCATACGAAAAATAAAGAAATTTTTCAAACTCTCGATGCAAGAATGGAATGGGATGAAGGCTCAATAAGTGGTACCCTAACTTTCAGAGTGGTTCACAGGATACACAGAAGTGAACAAAAATATGTGAACACCAGAAGCACAGCACATTATCAAGTCTAATAAGGTTTAGAAAAACGGATGATAGTAAAAATAGTTTGTCGTTTCAAGATAGACAAATACGATTTTTAAAAGAGTCTTATATGAGGTGGGGTCCGGACGGGGTGGGTACTGGGTACCATTGGAAACCACTTACTGCAGCATTAATGGAGGAGGATGAGACCTCCATTTTCTTTAAACATGGCGGAGCAGCTGCCCACACAGCCGCGGAACCCTGGAGCACATTTACACAATACTCACGCGTAACAGAGACGTGAGAGGTGTCTGGTCATGGTCCTAGCAGCCTAGCTGGTCACGTAGGTCACCTGATTTGCGGTTACTTTCGGTGGGGGCCCTCAAGTCTCACGTATGTCGCAATAACACTCGTTTTCTTCAAGAACTGTAGTAGAACATTTGGGTTAAGATGGAAACAATTCGAGTAACCCAGCTTCGATCCGCATTCAGCAACTTGCTGGCCAGGGCGCAAAACTGCCAAGAGATAAAGGTGGTCACTTTCAACATCTGCTTTAGAGAGGGCAGTCTTCTCTCCTCTGTTCCTTTGTACCCTCCGGGCCACTATCAATTTGGCCCATTCTGTATCATCTTCCCGATAAATAGCAGCAACTTCAGGTAACGATGGAGGACATGGTCAGCGATCACGTTCGTACGTTGTCTCAATAATTTTTCACTCTGCTGACTGTCGTGTCACTTGGTAGATAGCTAGATACGATAACTTCTCATTCTGGTGCTGACGAAACCGGCCCAGGACAATACGAGCTGTGTGGAAAGTACTTTTATTTACTTATTTTAATGGACGACCACGTCACAATTGGGGAGCATAAAAAATGTTCAAATGTTTGTAATTCTATCGGACCAAACTGCGTGGTCATCAGTCCGTAGCTTACAAACTACTTAAACTAAGGTAAACTATCATAAGGACAAACACACACGCATACCCATGCCCCAGGGAGGACTGGAACCTCCACGGCGAGCAACCGCACGCTCCGCAACGAGACGCTTTAGACCGCTCGGCAACTCAATCACGGCTGGGGAGCATAGATTGCACCATGGATGCACTGATCAACCGATACAGTCACATTGCCAGTAGCGTGACACTGTACCCTTTCGACCCACGAAGAACCACGATATGGATACTAAAATAAACTCGTGCCATATTTCACTCTTGGGACGTTAACTGGATTCTGCTTTGAAACACTCAGGGTCATCTGTAGCTGGGGGTGAAAGGAGTGCAGGGAACCCCAGCACCGGTACCCAGGAGGCGCCAGGCGGCCGTTCCCGCCGGAGGTTCGAGTCCTCCCTCGAACATGGGGTGTTTGTGTCGTTTTTAGGAGAAGTTAGTGTAAGCTAGTTTAAGTGGTGTAAGAGAAGCCACCGATGACCTTAGCAGTTTCATTCTAAAAACACACACATTTCACCTGGCGACCGCGTTAAGCCATGCGCAATCTGCCAGTTTGGTAAATTAATGAACAAATATTCATTATACCTGTATAAATGTAGGCACCGATATTGTTTACATATACGCCTCATGGGCAAGTATAAGTGGCACACACAAGAAAAAAGACGGCTTCGCGTAGGAGAGAATGGAACGACTTGACTGCCGTTGTGGAAAGGGAAGGCGTGCAACAGGAAATGTTAACATAATACACACTCGGTGCTGCCGACAGAAACTGCAGCGCCTAGACTAGCCACGGAATTATAATACTGCAACTTTCAATCATTGGCTGTAAAATTTTGCTGATACATTGAAACGGACTTCACATTGGTGTTTGGTAATCCAGACTTTCTAAAGCTGAATGTCATTCAGAAACGAATGTTCAAATGTTGAAATGTTTGTAAATCTATCGGACCAAACTGCGTGGTCATTAGTCCGTAGTTTACAAACTACTTAAAGTAAGGTAAACTAACCTAAGGACAACACACACACACCCATGTCCCAGGGAGTACTCCAACCTCCGACGGCGGAAACGAATGATAGATTACAACCGTACTTTTTGCGTTTCTCATGACAACAGCCAGGTATTTTATGACGATACTTTACACCGCGAAAACACCACAAACTAAAAAACAATTAATGACAACTCTAGACAGGGGAGCAACGTGCTGCAGTGGTGACGTCATGCTCAGAACAACAAAGTTTCACGATCCGCGCATGTCACTATGAGTTCCCCCAGAAAGAAACAACAAACACGGGCGTCACAATCAGAGAGAGTGTGCAGCTATATTATTAATCACCCATTGAAATTTACTGAGTGTGACGATTGTACCCACGTACTTTATATTAAAAGAAAGTGTGATGTCTAGTGAAGTGATAATTTTGTGTAAGGAGTTTCAGTAAAATGGCTGTTTCTAGGAAGGAAACTTTGCATTCTCAAGGTGTTTTATATATGACAAGTATGACAGTGATACATGTCAAGATATTAATGTCAAATATGATACAACATTCTATCAAAAATTAACACTATAAGCAAAATTCTGCAAATGACTTACGTTATTCTTTCAGAGGCGGTCCCAGCCAGTATGGTGAAAGTTATGGTGATTCTCGCGTGTTTATCCTAACGCATTACGTTCCTCTATTGCAGACCGTCAATGCACAGTACTACTATTCGTTTTTGGAGCATCACCTTTGCGAAAGAAGCGGCAATACTTTCTGAGCGCGGGCGCATTCAGTGCAAGCTGTGGCAGCTCTGTTTGGTCGATGGGACTGGGAAGTTCTGTACCATCCACCATACTCCCAGATTCTGAAGATAAAGGAACCTCTTCGTGGCATTCGCTTCAGAACTGTTCCAGAGATCCGACAGGCAGTAGACCGCTCCATTAACACTATCAACAGAACAGGCTCTGCTAACGATATACTACGCCTTCCACATCGCTGGCAACGGGCTCTACATAACGCTGGTGACTACTCTGAAGGGCAGGAACAGGTACAAACATATAACGGTTTTGTAGCGGTTGTCAATAAATAGCTGCCATTATTTTAAGTTCTAATCCTCGTGATATTCTACAGTTATAGAGTATCGGGGGAAATAGTTTTTGTTAATTATTCACAACGCCACACACAACTGAAATATTTTTTAGCAATTTAAGTGCTAAAACTGTTTGATTACAATGATGTTCAACCAGTAAACAATTCGCAATTAATATTCATGATTCGTGTGAACTGATGGGAACAAGCAAACAGTGTCGGATGTATAAGTTCTTGAAACATCTGTCTTTCAAACTTTCAGTCTCCAGTAAACTATGAAGGCGCAAATCATCTCTCTTCAAAGAGTTGCCTAAAACAGACAGCAGATTTACATAATCTATTCGTGTTTGATGAGTGACCTCTAAAACTAACATTTCACCGTATTAGTAAAATAGATTCAAGCTTATCACATAAACAAGACAGCGAACAAAGGATTCCGTAAATAAAAATTTTTCTTCTGTCCATTTCGTCATGTTTAAATTTGGTAATGGACGCTAGTCACGTGCTCCACTTGCAAGTGTACCGGGCTATATGCAAGTACTACGATGCTGCCACCGTGACGAGTTACCACTTGGCATTGTCGCGCAAAACACTCCCATCCAAGTAGTGACTTAGTTCATGACGTTTTCCGGCCTCCCTGTATGTGATATAAATCTATTGGCACATGTTCAAAACATGAAACACTTTGGTTTCCTTACCAACAGAGCCACCAACAACACGAACATCAACAATTGGCCACCGTTGGGATCCACCTGTGTTGGTCTTCAGTCTGGAGACTGGTTAGATGCAGCTCTGCACAATACCCTATCCTGAGCCAGCCTCTTCGACTCCATATAAGAACGACAACCTACATCTGTCTGAATCTGCTTACTGAATCCATCTCTTGGTCTTACTCTTCGGATTTTACCCCAAATACTTCCCTCCAACGCTAAATTCACAATTCCTTGGTGTCTAAGAATGTGTCTTACCAATCGATCTCTTCTTTTAGTCAAGGTATGCCAGAAATTCATTTTCTCCCCAATTCTGTTCAGTAGCTCCTCATTAGTTATGCGATCCACCCACCTAATCTTCAGTATTCTTCTGTAGCACCACATTTCAAAAGCCTCTATGCTCTGCCTGTCCGCACTGTTTATCGTCCATGTTTCACTCCCGTACAAGGCAACACTCCACACAAATGCCTTCAGAAAAGACTTCCTTAGGCTTAAATCAATATTCGATGTTAACCAATTTCTTTTTTTCAAGAACGCTTTTCTACCCATTGCCATTCTGCATTTTATATCCTCTGTGCTGCGACCATCATTTGTTATTTTACTCCCCAAGTAACAAAACTCATCTACCTCCTTTATTGTTTCGTTACCTAATGTAAGTCCTTCAGCATCACCTGATTTTCTTCGACTGCACTCCATTACCTTGATTGATTGATTTTTCCAGGGAAGCCAAAACAGTCTTGGTCCAACCCGCCACTGCCCGCACCGAAACTGAGTTTATCGGGCGGTATCGCTCCCTGTATGTCTAGTAAAGCCAACCAATGCCCTTGAACAGTGCAAGGAGTCCCTTTACCAGTTCTTTATTAAACACAATTTCTTCGGGTCTGGTTGTCCCAAATATTCTGTGCCTTTTATTCTCCAATGCAATGCATTCGAAGATTAGATGTGATGCAGTTTCATCACCGTCATCACAGATCCTACATTTAGGGTCCTCTTCTGTTATTCCCATTGTACATAGGTGTTTTTTGAAATTCCCATGGCCTGTCAGCAATCCAATCATGAGTCTAATCTCTCTCCTGTTCAGACCTAGGATTGCAGAGCTTCTTTTAAAACATAGCTTTGGCATCATTACCTTGCCATGTTTTTGTTGATGGACTTTGGTCCAATATTCTACGTGCTGAGCCAGTTACGTAGCTCCAATTTGATCATTGCCTTGGTGATTGTCAGGACAGGTTCCGGTCCAATAAATGGAGTCTCTGCCCCCATCCTGGCTAATCTGTCGGCATGTTCGTTGCCACTGATCCCCGAGTGGCCAGGGACCCACAATAGGTTTACTCTATTGCTTTCCCCTAGCTCCACCAGAAAGAACCCTGTGACATTCTGCAACAATTTTAGACCTTGTTGCAGGAGCTGCCAGTGATCTCAGGGCTGCCTGGCTGTCTGAACAGATATAGATGCTACGATTTTTGTAGCACCTACGCAAATTCTTCTCCACACACGCCCTGATGGCAGTGATTTCGGCCTGGAATACTGAGGCCAGTTTTCCTAGAGAGATGACGCCCTCCAGTCTTGGCTGCACCCCATATACCCCAGCCCCAACACCTTGGTCTGATTTTGACCCGTCAGTGAATCAGACAATATCCCCCGTACGGTGTCTATTTTCTTACATTGCTCCTTACTTCCAATTGTTATATTGAAAGGCTTGTTGAAGCAGTATGGGGTTATAATATAGTCGGCTGGCATTTCCCCAATCTTTCCTATATTTACCTTACTCACTATTTTAGTGTGTGATTCTGGATATCCCAAAGAGTTCCAGTTGTTGCCAGATTTGAGTCTGTATGCAGCCGCTGGCTCCATCTTGACCCGAAGGTGTAATGGGGGCATATCCAGCATGGTTTCCATCCCAGCAGTTGGTGTGCTGCTAATTCCGCATATTATGGCTAAGCAGGCTAATCTCTGCACCTTACCAAGCTCCTTAGCAGCAACCTGCTGTATTGCCTTCTTCCACCACACGACCGCCCCATAGGTGATCATGGGTCTAATCACTGTGGTGTATATCCAGTGCATACCCTTGGGGCTCAGGCCCCAATTTTTGCGACAAGCTCTCCTGGTACTCACAAGAGTACCTTTTGCCTTGGAGCAACTATTCCTGATGTGAGGGGTCCATGTCAGTTTCTCATCTAGGGTAACCCCTAGATATTTCACTGTCCCCTTCACAGGTAGGGCTTAATTGAAAAGCTTTAGATTCCAACTTGAATGTTGTATATGCTTCTTTGTCAATGGTACAACAACAGTCTTCTTAGGACTAACCCCTAGATCCTGTTTTCTGCACTAGTCTTGCACAATGTCCAACGCAACTTGTGCCATATACTTTACTGTGTCAGCAAATTTGCCAAGTATTACTATGACAAGATCATCTGCATATCCTTGGCAAAAGGACTGCCTAGAGTTTAATTCTCCAATGAGATCATTCACCACTAGATTCCACAATAAAGGCGAAAGAACTCCTCCTTGTGGGCAACCCCTAGTGGATACGCAAGCCTCTCGACCCGCACGGGCAGTGCTTCGTCAAGGTGGTGTCCCCGGAGAGGCTCCATTACCTTAGTTTTGCTCTTGTTCATCTTACATGCACCTTTCAGCACACTGTCCAAATGCTCTTCCAGAATGTCGTAGGCAAAACGCAATGTTTTTAATTCTTCACTCTGGACTTTAATTCCTTCTCCAAATTTCTCCTTGCTTTCCTTTATAGCTTGCTCAATGTACAAATTGAGTAACATTGGAGAAAGATTATAACCCTGTCTTACTCCTTTCCCAACCACTGCATCCCTTTCATGCCCTCCAACTCTGGCAACCGCCGTCTGGTTTTTGTACAAGTTGTAAATAACCTTACGCTCCCTATCGACATACGGTAATCAGAGCTACAAAGAACCCTCTTGTGACCTCATCTGAAACTTGCAACGCATTGACGGCATTGTTCAGTTACCGTTCCTGTACAAATCAAATGCCCAAGCTGCATGTTTTATTCGATTGCATTTCTGGCGTTTTTCTATATTTTTGTCCAGCTCCCATGGAAGAACAGAAGGTGGACAAAATACTAAGAACAGTATACAGTACTCGCATTCGGGAGGACGGTGGTTCAAATCCACCTCCAGGCATCCAGATTTACGTTTTCCGTGATTTTCCTGGTTCCTTTGAAAGGGCACGGCCGATTTCCTTCCCTATTCTTAACCAAAAATCCGAGCGTGAGCTCCGTCTCTAATGACCATGCTGTCGACGGGACGTTAAACCCTAAGCTTCCTTGCTGCATGCAGTAAACTATATCTTGTAGTAAGATGGCGTCATTGTGTACGTGTTTAATACTGAGACGACGCAGCAGGGCACAATTTGACGTACGAAGTCGTAGACTATATCTTGTACTATACTACACTTTCTGCTCTGCGGCGGTTACCACAAGTGATCGCTAACATGTGTGATTGATCTCTCAGACTTCTCAAGAGACCAAGTCGATGGTACGCAAGTTAGTGGGAGTATCAGTGAGGAAAATTATTGTAACTTTTAACGATTCGGTTGAAACAGTATCCTCGGCAATGAGATTGTTCACAATATAACACATAATTGGCGAAGAGGAATAGTTAGCGAAACCCGAAATGACAACGATTGAACTACTGAACCCAAACATCATGAAACTACCACGGCGAAAGCATCTTCAAAGCTCAACAATCACTTGAGTAATACAGTTTCAACGAGTCCAAATGAGGGACTGTCCCGAAGAATCCGGGACGGTTGGCCGTCTCAAGTTAGTTCTGCCTCTGGAGGTACACCCAAGGAGGTTAAAATAAAGGGAGATGACGTTAACTATGCCGAGCACATACGACGCTTGAAGCCTGTCCGCCATGTTGGTAAGTTGTGGAATGCTATTTCTCCATTAAAGTCGACCCTCTTATGTTAATGCTTTGACTTGACAGTCAGTACAAAGTATGAACTTTCAAACAATATGATTTCTTGAATAAATAATAATAAATAGTCATCATAAGATACTTCAAAAAATTAATCTTTAACGCTAGTTATCACTCTTTTAACGCGTTGTACATCACGGCAAAACGGCTGGACGTATTATTCCCGTTTTAAGTGACATAAAGCATCAGCTCTACAATAGGAACACGTCTCCAAGACACAGCAATATGGCTGAGACAGGCTTCACTTTTCCTTCGTAAGGGCGTCTCCCTGTATTCCAACCTCCTTGGGTAGACCAGGGTGGGGTGGCCGCGGACAACTGCTAAATGCTGTCTTTTATTGTGTTATATCCCTGATTTGTTGATAACGGAGGGTATATAATTTCTTTGATATTAGAGATGTTTCTTGCAAATAAAGTCGTTGTATGTGATTTGACATTCAAATCACCTCTCTAATTGTCCCCACAATTTGGAAACCTGAATACTTACCCAAATCGCTCCACATTCATTCTAGGGATGTTAACTCGGACACAACTTGGAAACACTCATCCTATAAAATTAGATTCTCCCATCACACCGAAGTCTAAGTGTTATGGATTCTGTAGCACGTTCTCCGTAAGGGGAACTAACTTGGACACATGACCAGGCACATCCGTGATCCAGTTAAAGTGCAGTCAGTTGTTATGTCATTGTGCTACAATGCTAACATGAAAGGTACAAATGGAAAATGTATTTTTTTTTTTTTTTTTTTTTTTTTTGCGGTGGGGGGTCCTCTAGCACCCCTTAACCCATTCAAATCACAAGACTTAATGAAAGAAACAAATAGAACCTCCTAGAAAAACCACATTTATGTTCCGAACCGTAAAACGAAAGAAAAGCAGGTCAATCCGCATCCAAAAGAAGTTTCACAACAAGAATTGTCCTAGGGACAATGACAACAATCAGGGAGGGGGGGGGGGGGGTAATTATTTAACTGTGGGGAGCAGGTCACCACAAAGGGGTCGCAACTACGTAAGAGTCCCTCACAGAAACCTTCCACATTACCGATAATCTCTTGACCAACATCAGAAAAATTAACTCAGAGACATCCCTGCTGTGCCCTATCTTTTAGAATTCCATTATGCTGCCATCTGATTGAAAACCAATTATGAAGATTAAAAAAACATAGCAACCTCCCATTAAAGACAGAAAAGGACGCAGTAATATCTATCTTTCATTGGTCGTGGGCAGACTCGACGGCTGGTAGTTAACCACATGAACTGAATAGATGGTAACTGGCGTGTTTTTGTCTCGATGAACCCTCCGCCTTGCACTACAAAGTGATTTGCAGAGCAGTTACGTAGATGTATTCCGTCACAGACAAATATATATGTTACTGTGTGATTCTGTCTAGCCCAGGGGCGGGCAGGAATTGTGCTCGTGTGAAGTGCACCCGCCCGTGTGCAGTTAACTGGGTGCAGCGTGCAAGCAGGGGCGAGCCGACCACCCGCTTTTCTTGCCTCCCCTTGTCCTCTCACCGCATCTTTCTGTTATGCTTTTTTTTTTTCAACTTGATTTATTAAATAAAGGAACATGGTTAATGGGATAGGTGAAAATAAATCATGGTTTGAATCCTATTACCCATGATTAATTTTCTTTAATAAGCACTGGTTGTGTTTACAATACGGTTATTGTCTGGTACGCCGGCTGCGGTGGCCGAGGGGACTGAGGCGCTCCAGTCACGGTCTACACGGCCACTACGGTGGGGGGTTCGAATCCCTCCTCGGGCATGGATATTTGTGCCGTCCTTAGTATTAGTTAGTTCATAAGTAGTTTGTAAGTTTAGGGACTGATGACCCCGTAGTTAAGTCCCATAAGACATACAAACATTTGAACATTTGAACTCTGGTTGTTGAAAGTCTTGATAAAAGACTAACAGACGTCTTGCCAAAAGGAATTTGTTTTTGGAGGAGAATTAAACAGTATATCAATTTTTAGATCAGGATGAATATCATCTACAGAAGCAGCAGATGATCTCAAAAACCATTGATTGATAAATTCCTCTTTTATGGCAATAATTACGGAAACATATTGAATGTAGCTGTTTTCTTGGACAGAGGACAGACTAGGGAAATGCACCGTATTCTCTGATGTGAGCCGTCGTTCCCATAGCACAAGCTTTCACCAGAAAGCTTACACTTTCTCACTTATTTCCGAAATCAGTAGATTTTCGCCTTGCAAACTAGTCTTCAATTTATTCATATGTGTCACCCGGCAGCATACCCGTAAGTTGATAATATTCATCTCGAGTATGCAGCCGGATACCGTCGTCAGCTAGACACGATATATCGACAGACCAACTGGCTGCCATCTTCAGGTGACAGCGCTAATACACTAACTCCGGCGAGTTAGTGTATTAGCGCTGTCACCTGAAGATGGCAGCCAGTTGGTCTGTGGATATATCGTGTCTAGTTGACGACGGTATCCGGCTGCATACTCGAGATGAATATTATCAGTTATTACGCCGGGAAAGTCTATGCAACCATACTCGTAAGTTGTTGGAACATTTTTGGACAATTTGTGTCCCTTTTTTATTAGCTTCCCCCCCCCCCCCCGAGTCGGATGCTCGGTTCGTGTTCTGGCCAATGTGCGGCGCGCCCCAGACGCGGCGAGTGCAGGAAGCGGATACAGAGGCACGGCCGCGGCACTCGGTGCGGCAGTAAAGGCTGGGACAAAGCGGCCGCCTTTGTGCGGCTGCTGCGCTGTGCTGGCTGTCAACACGGCCATGCTGGCACGTGGCCGCACCGCTGGCTTTGACCTCCTTGGCGGCTCTCTGCCCTGGCAGTGACTCACCGCGCCGCCAGGCCATTCACGTCGCCAGGCCGGACCGGCCTCTGGGGACGTGCGCCGCTGCACCAAGGCACAGCCGCCGCTTCCGTCACCTCAGCTGCCACTCACCTTGTCCCAGGGCACCATGTGATTACTTGCCAACAGCGCTTAATCGGCACATTCCATGTTTGTTCGGCAACCAGTGGCGGCGCGTACTGAACACACTGAGGAAGCTGGTTGTGAAAGTAAACAAATATATATTTTGTATGCTTCAGGAACCTCACTCATGCTGACAAATTTTATCACAGCACTTGAAGATGACCGAAGACCGAAACCAGGTAGTGACAATAAACAAAAATTTCAGTCAAATGGCGGTCAATTCTTAAAAATACTATCAATCTTCGTTTTGTTCTAAAAATTGTTCAAATGTTTGTAAATCTATCGGACCAAACTGCGAGGTCATCAGTCCGTATCTTACAAACCACTTAAACCTAGGTAAAGTAACCTAAGGACAAACACACACACCCATGCCCCAGGGAGGATTCGAACCTCCACGGCGAGCAACCGCGCGCTCCGCAGCGAGACGCTTTAGACCGCTCGGCTACTCCACCGCGGCGTTTTGTTCTGCTATCAGATCATTTTATACGCACATTCAAAGTATTTTTATCGCATGAGAAACGCTTTTCGTCGCGGAACCCCGGATCTCCAGTCTTGAGCGGTCTCCAAATACCTGCAAAGGACTTTATTTATTTATTTATTTATTTATTTATTTATTGCGCGCTTGGTATCTCGTTCTGCTGGGGCCTCCAGATCTCGAAAGCTATTTTTTCTTCAGACTGTCCTCTGCCTCTCGTTCTGAAAGCGGCCTCCAATTCTTTTTTATAGTAATGCTCGGTATTTCCAAGTGGACGGGGGGGCCTCCTTTCGTTTCGCCGCCGTCCCGGGCCTCCAACAGCCTTAGGCCGTGTCCTACGTCGGCGACAAAAACGAGCGACAGCGCGCAACAGCTTCAAGCGACAAATCTCAACCGCGTGTACAGTTATGGGTCTCTCCCACGTGAGCGACATCTGCAGCGCCGCGCGTCAGACGCGACAACGAGCGATGTTTGAATCTCAAACCTGCTGGAATCTTGTCGCTGTCGCACGCGCGACAAAGTGTCCAGTCCGTTGAGAATTGTCTCCTTGTCGAAGTTATAAAGGATGTCGCAAGAATTCTGCGAGCTAATAATCCCTGAAGTATATGAAACCGAAACTGTTTCTGAAATAACAGAATATAAAATTGCAGTTGTACATAGGCTATAATTAAGATATTTGATTGGGATACTAAGTGTCCAAAAATAACTATCTCGTAAATTTTCTTTTAGAGTCGAAAGAAGACTGAAGTTAAATTTTTAAATTATTTCTAATATGACAGTATTTTGTTTTTACTTTGAGTGGTAGTTTGATTTACACAGTGATGAATGTGTTTTGAACAATTAGATTTGTGTGCGTTTTAAGCATTTTTGCAGTAACAACAAACTTACTCCAGAGAGAGAGAGAGAGAGATAACACTAGGATGCCACACGAGATATGTGTAAAATTACATTTCTGAATAAAATATCTTGATATAATGTTTCAGTAGGAATTTAATGTGTTTGGTAGGTCTTCAGTGTGATACGTGTATTTGCAATTAAGATGAATATATTGGTATTAAAATTGCAACTTGGTAGCCCATATCACTACCCCTACACAACGATCACTGCTAGCAATTTCTTCCAGAATTAAATGATTTACTGTCGTCTTACAATAAGATTTATTTTGTACTTATTCAGTTGTTGATGGTTTGTAGTCAAAAAACAAAAACTCGAAAGTATCTGCACTTACTGACTGGTGATCTTCACTGCCAACTTTAGTATTTGAATGAAATCGTCCACGAACATTCTTCACTTATAAAATTAATGCACAGCATTCATTTTACCCCTAATTTCCTAATGTGAATAAAAATTCATTGCCTTACTCTGTAGCTGTCGTTATTCTACGGTTTACGGGTGCCAAATATTAGAAACAGCTGATCGGTTCTAGCCGCCATCTTGAAGCGAGAAGTCGCTCACGTAGGACATCCGGCTATGTCGCCGAATGTCGCTGCTCACGTAGACACGGCCTTAGTCCACCACGAGTTCAGCGACAGCGTAAAGGCGAAGGGAAACGCCGCTTTCAAAACTGGCGTTGCAGCTGGTAGAGACGCCGGTTCCTGGCTACTCGAGCTCTGGCGGTTGAGCACGAATGGTCCCGAAGCAAGACAATGCAGTTACTGTGCACCTCGCCGTGCGCATTCGCAACTCTTCCGCGAAGACAACATCCACTCTTCATATTTGTTTTTGGCGCATTGAAAATTTATTAAAAAACACATATTTTGTGAATATCTCATTACTATCAAAGACGCATGAACTGTAAAAGCCTTCAGAAGATTCGATGACGAATACTAATAAAGTCAGCCGGCCGCGGTGGCCGAGGAGACTGAGGCGCTCCAGTCACGGTCTTCACGGCCACTACGGTCGGGGGTTCGAATCCCCCCTCGGGCATGGATATTTGTGCCGTCCTAGTTCGTAAGTAGTTAAGTCCCATAGACTATACAAACATTTGAACATTTTAATAAAGTCACTACTCTCCACTTAGCAAGAATAGCCGAGTGGTTCGAGCCTCACTACAAGCACCGTTTTTCAACCCAGTCTTCTTTTTAACAGATACGGGAACAACAATGACTTTGGTATTGTTACTTGCCACATACCTTCGGACGTTCTTGCGAATGTGTCGCAATTTTGAGAGTAAATGACATTTATACTGCACGTTGTAACAAATATTTAACTTGATAAAATTTTGTCGGGCTTCCAGCCGCGTCATGCGGTTTACTGTCCACACTTGACAATGGCCGAGGAGATCTCGGCCGAAAAGTCGGGGACAGTAAACCACATGATGCGGCTGGAAGCCCGACAAAATTTTATCAACATAACTCGCCGCGAAACAAAGCATTCAAATATCTAAATGTTTGAAAAGAGGTGGGGGACAACAGCCTGCCGACCGTGGTGGCCGAGCGGTCTGCGGCACGCCAGTCTCGGTCTGAACGGTCAGTACGGTCGGGGGTTCGAATCCCCCCCCCCTGAGTATTAGCTATTTCATAAGTAGTTTGAAAGTTTACGGATTGATGACCCCGTAGTTAAGTCCCATAAGCTCTACAAACATTTGAACATTTTGATTTGACAGTAGCCTTTGCGCATGCATAATGTTAGGCGGGGGTGTTAGTTGCTTACAGTGTCACGTAACCGGAAGGTAGCATGTCTCCTCATCGTAACAGTCTTTTTGTTACAGTCACTTAACAGTGTAATCAGTTACTTACTGTGTTTAGTTGCACAAAATTCAATTGCAGCACATGGGATGTTTTCAAACTACACAGAGATGTTAGTGCTGAATATTTTCCATAACCATCTAGTGGAGTTTGTCTGAATGGCGTGTCCATATCCGTGGAGTTTTAAAGGGCTAGAATCACAATTTGATAGAAAAGCTGAAATGACCGGTTTTAGAATGCCTTGATTCAATTATTTGGACAGTAATTTGCATAATGCAGTAAAAGAAGTCAGTGTCGGATGTAAGGGGGGGTGGGGGTGGAAGAGCATACCGGAACACTTTCCCCCGCGCCACTCACAGACGCGTGCCAAAATGTGTCATTGGACGCTTCCGTGGGGGGGGGGGGGGGGCGGAAGCGCCAAATCGACGCGCCAAGCAGGGGCGCCATTATCAAGTTTCGGTCTCAGTTCTTTGGAAATGTGGTGCATCCGGCACTGAAAGAAGTGAACCCCCCAGTCATCTGAAGCACCAGCCGGCATACGACATCGTGTACACGGTCGTGCAACGAAGTAGAGAGCCTTTATAGGGAGACATTGGTCAACCGGCCGCTGGCCGCCATGTTTTTACCAGACCGCGCGCGGGACGTGCACTTACATAGGGACCCAGGCAGAAGCGCAGCCACTTAACGATTGAAATAAGCCATCCCACCCATGAGACCAAAGCACATCTTCTAGCTTCTCAATCAGTACGTAGTTGGAGAAATGCAATTAATGTATATTTATTCAAGCCTAATAAATTCCTAAGCAAGTCTCGCAAAGCACTGTCATGACTGTCGAATGTTAGTACCATATTTTACGATGTTCTGGTAACTTCGACAATTAGCAATTGTTTAATAAGAAAGAGACGTATTTTATGTTATGTATCTCAAAGAAAATGATGCTACTTCAGAATTTTCTGTCTGCATACCATCGTTGAAATTAGTACATTCAAAAACTCGCCACTTTCACATTACGAAGTTTGTACGCAACCATTACACCACACAGGAATTACAGAAGCAGTAGTTTTATTACTGTTCTTCATTAATGCCTTTCTTAAATTAGGCGCAAGCATCATTTAACAATCTTCACTTCTGTTTTTACAGCCAACAGAGGAATAGCGAGGCATTTCGCTTGACTGTCCTTGACGATCATGTAATACAATACTATTAATTACACTCAGTAAATCACTTCAAATCAATGTTTAATCTTAAAAATTGTCGCGAAGTTCTAAAGTTATTGTCAACGACCGACGAACAATGCGTTAATTTACGTAAACAGAACCACAGAAGACGTACAAAAGTGGAGCACTGCCTACCGTAATGCGAACTGTATATGATAGAACACTGAAATCGCTGTCAGAAGCTTGTAAGACACTGCACACTACAGAAACGCACAATGTAGCTACTCTCTCACATCACATCCCGCCAAATCTGGTAAAAACATGGCGTCCTGATCTGTTACGCAATCAGCAGCGGTATCACGCATGGTCACTCTCTCTACTATGGAGAGCCCCATGGCGCCTTTCACAGCTACCCAGCACGGGCCGTTGCCATTCAAACGGCAGCCTGCAGCCGGCAGCCGTGAAGCAACCGGGCACTCCCACTGCAGCGAGACAGCTGAAAGGTGAGGCAGTGGCGACCTAAGGCCGCTATTACACTACCAGATTTTTGGGGGGGAAAAGAAATATTGGACGTAGTGTTATGGGAATGTCGTCCCATATTTGATCAAATCTAAGGCCTAAGCTTAGATTTGATCAAAGAAATCACTCGTCTTCTGCTACCAGCAGTGAGAAATGTGACTGCTCGGAGCGGTAGTAGTAGTACAGCCACCTTGTCTCTTCAGCTGTTTGGCCTTAACCTCTACCAGTGGCGCTGCCAGGAATTGGGGGGGGGGGGGGGCTCAGTTTTTTAAAAATAAAGCCTATTGAATTTATTAATCTATGACTTATTTGTACACTTTTTATAATTTAAACAATATACTGCGAAAACAATTACACAAGAAATAAAATGAGTAGGCTCGCATTAATTTGAAAGTGGAAGAAGAGACACCTGGTGGAAATGAATTATTTATAACAATCTCGTAAAATAATTAAGCAGCTTCTATGTTACTAGCCAAAGCGGAAGTTTAATTACCATGAGACTCTATGTCTAAAGATTGAACTAAAATAATACTACTCGGTGGTGCCGTTTGCCTGCCAAGCAGCGGGTCGCCGCATATGAACAATCGGTTCGTAACTTCAGCATAGCAGTAACAATAGCGGCAGCATCAAAGCTGGTCGCGATGGCATTAAAAACGCTCACAGTAGCAGCAGCACACATTCTGTGTGGCGGCATCACATTGGCAACCCATTGCGACATTCACTTGTGCTTGCCAAATTATAGTTACCTTGTGATTTAATACGTGTGTACTATTTCAAATTGCCGTTGCCAATCTGATTAAAAAATGACAACAATAAAAAATAATAAAAAAAATTGGTAGGTGCCGGGGAGGGGGCTTCAGCCCCATTAGCCACCCCCCTCCTCCCCATGGCTGCGCCACTGACCTCCACCAATATTATTTAAAGGCTAATGTTTGACACAGCTACTAGCAGCAAGTTTGTGTAATGTGTTCCAACAACAACGAAACTGATAAAAATGTATAAATCAGATGGGGCGCTGTATAACAAGCGACGAGGCCAATTCACACCGTCCTTGAAGTAAATTCGCTTGGCCAATACCCTGTGTGAAAGTGAAGATATGAGTTCTAATATGTGGCGTAGAAAGTCATAATATATTATCTGAATTGAAGAAGTAACACTCCTATAGTCGAGCCGCCGAAAGAGCGACTCTGACAGCTAGCGGCAATGTTGCCAATGCTGCTACACGGCTGTTTGTCGTTACGCCGTGTTGGTCGCCGGCATGCGAATACCACGTCCGAAAATTTTGGGACCGTTGCTATGTACTACTAAAGCGTGAACGAACGAGAACAATCACGAAGTAATGAAAAACACTCTTTTTCAGTTAAAAAGAAAAGATTTAGAAATATATGTCGAGTTAATGCTTCATATGTTCCAGTGTCCATTAAATATAATGTATCATTTAGTCCTTAGCCAAAGTTCGCTAGTTGAAGAATTTATTTATATATTTCATCTTCTATAATTATTTTCCACAGACTCACTGTTATTACTCGGACACTGTATTGTGGCAGTCTGCCGAGAGGGTAAACAAATAAGGACTACCACTTTACAAGTAGTAAAACTGCCTCTTCCAGTGAAATGATTTGTCTTCTTACATAAAAAGAGTTTTTGTCTCATTCGTTTATGGTCGCTGTTGACTGCCATAGTATAGTGTCTGAGTAATATTATCAGATCAGTTTCGACAGCTACTCTATTGGTCACAGAAGTAGAAATAAAATAACGTAATTTTTCAGTAAATGATCTTTGGTTGTGAAACAAACTATACATTAAAAATCAGTCGCGGCCAGCATCATGTGCAATGCACCGCTGCTACTGCTACTATCGTCCCCTAATATTATTAATTCTTCTACCCGTCCTTCTTAGTGTACCTTCTCGTTCCCATGCCTCTTCTAAGATGTGCCTCGTATGTGTGACAACATTGTTCCATTTTGTGGGAGTAATACTGCCCAATGATTCACGAACTAAGAATTCTACTTTTGTTAATGAAAAACGTTATTATTTCTGCAACATACGATTTCACCTAAGCCCACACGAGTTCTATTGCATTGAAATGGCAATGATATGGTGGAAGGCGCAACACTATGACCACTTTCTTCAGCAATTGTATCAATTTCATAAATGATTTTTCGGCTTTTGTTTTTGTAACACGAGACAAACGACGAACACGCGACAGCTGCTTTGCAGCGACTGCAGCACGCCACCCTGTGCGACCTTGAGTGGCAGGGTGGCAACGCGGCCCCGTTACCCTGGCAACGTTTACGAATTCCAGAGCTCAGGTTGGTGGTTGAGTGTTGCCCCCACCCTCTGCGGCCCACGTGCGCAAACTGTCAGGGTCGTTCTTTCGGCGGCCCGACTATAAATCTTATTTACGGCCAAAACAGACTGTAATGTATGATTTTCGATCTACTTTGTGTGATAAGTGGTGGGAAGTGAAAACAACATTCATAACATCGACATCTGTTTGCAAACAAATACAAGGTGCATCTGAAAGTTGGGTGAATGGTCTCAAGAAATATAGGAAACAAGAATTAGAAACAAAATACTTTTATTGGTCTTCAAAGTAATCGCCTTTGGCTACAATACACTCTGAGGTCGGTTTTACAGATGTTGAAAACAACCACTCCGCAACCGTTCCGAAGCGTAATCCTTTCAGGGCTAATTTAAGGCGGGGAAACAGAAAGAAGTCTGCCGGCGCCAAATCTGGAGAATAAGGAGGGTGTGGGAGCACAGTGGCCTTGCGTCTAGCGAGAAAGTTGAGCTCGTGTAATGCAGTGAGCGGACGGGCTTTGTCGTGCAGGAAACTCCACTGTCCACTCCGGTACAGTTCTGGTCGAACCCACCAGATGCTTCAACCCATACACTTGCACTAACATCCCAAACGTCTCCGCTGCCGTTATGCTTGATGTTAACTCATTGCTTCACTTTGCGCTCCATGTTGCAATTACACGAGTTCTCACAAGGAACCTATTAGCTAGGTTGCTGGGTGTACCACCGCGTCACTGCATGCGTGGAACGATCTATTCAAGGAACTGAGTGAATCATTCCAAAACATGAACCGCAAGGTGAAAAAAATGAGTATGGTAAGTAATTCTACAAATATTTAAAGATATTTTATCGCACAATTTTCAAATATATGTTCACACTAAATGGAGTAACAGCGACCTTGCCAAACATTAGATTATAGAAAACTGCGCTTTTTCAGACTCACCCGCAGTCAAAAAGTAATTCACCATCACGTTCCTCACGTTATTTGTTGAAATTCCTCCACGTACCTGTCTTGCTGTCTGCACACTTTAAAGTCCAAATACTAATAATGCACCTTCTGTTTCATGGCCGCCTCTGTCACGTACAAAGTAAAGCAAAACGACACAGGCTTTTACAATGTCCGTAGAAATATCAGGATCCTAGGTCAATAGCTTTCTCCAGATCCACAAATGTTAAAAACGTAGGTTTCCATTTCCTTAACCTATTTTCTAAGATAAGTCGTAATGTGCGTACTGCCTCGGGTGTTATCTCTCCTATATCCTAATTGATCTTCCCCAAGGTCGGATTCCACAAGTTTTACCATTCGTCTGTAAATAATTCGTGTTAGTATTTTGCAACCACGACTTGTTAAAATGATAATTCTGTAATTTTCACTTTTGTCAGCACTTACCATCTTGGGAATTGGAATCACTATATAGTTCTTGAAGTCGGAGGGTATTTCCCCTGATTCATACATCTTGCATACCAGGTGGAACAATTTGTTCATGACTGACTCTCCCAACGATAATAGGATTTCAGACGGGACATCATCTATTCCAACGGCCTTGTTTCTACTCAAATCTTTTAGTGCTCTGTCAAATTCTTCTCGCAGTATACTATCTCCTATCACATCTTCCTCTATTTCGTCTTCCATTTCTAGAATACTGCCTTCAAGTTTATTTCCTCTGTAAAGGTCTTCTATATATTCCTTCGACCTTTCATCTTTCTCTTCTTTGGTTAGTACTGGTTTCCCATCTGAATTCTTGATATTCATACCGCTGCTTTTCTTCTCTTCAAATGTCTCTTTTATTTTCCTGTAGGCGGTATCTATCTTTTCCCCAGTTATACATTCTTCTGCGATCTTGAATTTCTCCTCAAGCCACTCCAGCTTAGCCAGTCTGCATTTCCTGTCAACCTCATTTTTCAGAAGTCTGTACTCCTTTTGCCTGCTTCACTTGATTCATTTTTATATTTTATACTTTAATCAATTAAGTTCAGTATCTCTTATGTTATCCAAGGATTTTTAATAGGCCTTGTCCTTCTGCCTATATGATCTTTTGCGCCCTTCACTACTCTATCTCTAAGAGCTACCCAGTCTTCTTCTACTGTTTCCCCTGTTTCAGCCAATCCTTGCATAACGCTCCCTCTGAAACTCTCAACCACGTCTGGTTCCTTCAATTTGTCCAGATTTCATCTCCTTAATTTTCCACCTTTTTGCAGTCTCTTAACTTGGATCTACACTTCATAACCAATAACTTAGGATCAGTGCCTATATCTGCCCCTGGATATGTCTTACAGTTTAAAACCTAGTTTCTATCCTTTGCCTTATCTTTATAAAGACAATCTGGTACTTCCAGTGTCTCCTGGTCTCAAATCAAACGTCCGTAAATCTATCGGACCAAACTGCGTGGTCATCAGTCCGTAGTTTAAACCTAGGTAAACTAACCTAAGGACAAACACACACACCCATGCCCCAGGGAGGACTCGAACCTCCACGGCGAGCAACCGCGAGCTCGGCACCGAGGTGCTTTAGACCGCTCGGCTACTCCACCGCGGCTCTCCTGGTCTCTTCCAGCCTTTTTTCATGGTGATTGTAATCATTAAGTTGTGCTCTGCACAAAATTTTACCAGATGATCTTCTCTTTCATTACTTTGTCCCAGTACATATTAACCAACTACATTTCCTTCTCTTCCTTTTCCTACAAACGTGTTCCAGTCCCCCATCACCATCAAGTTTTTGTCACCCTTTACTGTCTGAATAATTTCTTTTATCGCCTCATACATTTCTTCGATCTCCTCATCATCAGCAGACCTGAACTACTGTGGTCAGTGTTGTCTTTGTATCTATATTGACTACAAAAATGCGATCACTGCGCTGTGCAATGTAGTTTACCCGCGTTCCTATTTTCTTATTCATTATCAGACCTACTCCTGTAATACCCCCAACTGCTTCTGTACACTCGTGGCCATTAAAATTGCTACACCACGAAGATGACGTGCTACAGACGCGAAATTTAACCGACAAGTAAATGATTAACTTTTCAGAGCATTCACACAAGGTTGGCGACGATGGCGCTACCTTCAACGTGCTGACATGAGGAAAGTTTCCAACCGATTTCTCATACACAAACAGCAGTTGACCGGCGTTGCTTGGTGAAACGTTGTTGTGATGCCTCGTGTAAGGAGGAGAAATTCGTATCACCACGTTTCCGACTTTGATAAAGGTCGGATTGTAGCCTATCGCATTTACGGTTTATCGTATCGCGACACTGCTACTCGCGTTGGTCGCGATCCAATGATGTTAGCAGAATATGGAATCGGTAGGTTCAGGAAGGCAATACGGAACACCGTTCTGGATCCCAACGGCCTCGTATCACTGGCAGTCGAGATGACAGGCATCTTATCCGCATGGCTGTAAAGGATCGTGCAGCCACGTCTCGATCCCTGAGTCAACAGATGGGGACGTTTGCAAGACAACAACTATCTGCACGAACAGTTCGACAACGTTTGCAGCAGCATGGACTATCAGCTCGGAGACCATGGCTGCGATTACCCTTGACGCTGTATCGCGGACAGGAGCGCCTGCGATGGTGTACGCAAGGACGATCCTGAGTGCACGAATGCCAAAACGTCATTTTTTCGGATGAATCCAGGTTCTGTATACAGCATCATGATGGTCGCATCTGTGTTTGGCGACATCGCGGTGAACGCACATTGGAAGCTGTAAGATTACCGCCCAATAGAAATATTGGTAATTAATATCATTTGATAATTAAACAGTATGAAGTTCACTGCAAACATTGACCATGCCAATGCACCAAATGTTACACAATTTTAATCTTAATAATTATGGTAGCAATGTATGTACGCAGTTGGATGACAACATTTATAGTTAGGCCATAGGCAGAAATTCTCCACGTTGAGATTTGCTGTGTGCTTGTAGCTGAGGGGAGGCAGCGAGCAGGCCGACGTTGGTGGCTTGTTCCAGCTTAGGATTTTCCAGTTCGTTTCCGGTGAGGAGAGAGAGGGACAATGGCGAGTGCCAGGCACAGTGCAGTGCACAGCGTGCAATAAAATATTCTAATACTACTTGCATTTGAAGTAATACGATGCAGTTAGGAACCTTTAAGGCCCTCATTACAAAATAGCCTGTTGATAAATAAACAATACATTAGCTGATATAGTCACATCTGGCGTAATATGTTTAATTGACAATGAAAAGTAATAAATTACCAATGAATACAAGACAGTTACACAACTAGCATGGCAATGTTTGTTTATAAAAATAATATATCAACTATTTCTCATTTTATTTTCAATTATTTTTGTGTATTTTTATCTTGAAATATTCAGTTAAATCACTTATCTGTGATATAAGAAATTGCACGATTATAATAAATAGAACAAAGGATGTTTATACCAATATAAAAACCTAAGAAGACATTTGTTTAATATTTAGTGTAATTATTTTGATTTTAAGAGTTTTAGAAATGTATTGGCTGAGCGCTGTACGTTGGCAAGTCGGTTAGAACATCTCACATGGGGAAGTTGATGACGTAGGGAAAAAACCCGGCAGTTGGGCTTTTGGGGCGCGCACGCGCGCGGCCCAGGTAGGTAGTCAAGTCGGGAGCGAGTGCGGTAGCTGGCCGAGCGCGGCGTCGCTCTGCACGGTCGGCATGTGGATCTCCAGGTGGAGACTATAGATGTTTGTGTAGCAATTGCCAGGTGTGGTTGCTCGTCGTAGACTGCACCAAGTTGCTACTGTGTGTTGTGAATATTGTGAATATTTAGCCGGTGGAACAAGGTGTGCATCGCACTAAATTAAAGTGACTGTGTTTTGTTAATGTAACACGTGTCGTCGCATAGGCATGAACATAAACGGTGTTTGAGACAGGCACATGGTGTGAAAACAATTTGCGACAAATATTAATTTTGTCTGGAGGCTCACGAGCTATAACTTTATTTGATAAATGTGTCGACGTATAGACGTATCAGCCATAGGGTTTTAATATGGTGTAATAAACAACATAAAGTGAACTTTCACGTGTTTTCAAAAATAGTAGTTAGTGCACCCTTTTCTCACATGAACTTACTTTATTATGAATTTTTTTGTTAATCATATGCAGGAAAGGAAAGCTGCGAACGTGTGATATCATCCCCTAGAAAACGAGTCAAACAGTAGCAATCACAGTTCCAGTGTTTTTGCATGTTTAGGAATTTGGTTCGCAGTTGGTGGTTGTGAGTTTTAAAAATTAATCCTTCCCTACCCTTCATTCGATCCCTGTGAAACAGTAAATTTCAGCAGGATAATGCGCGACCGCATGTTGCAGGTCCTGTACGGATCTTTCTGGATACGAAAAATGCAGCCTACAGAAAAACATAATGTTGGGAAATTCGTACACCCGCTACTACAATGTCCATACCTCCCATCACCCATCTCCCAACCAATAAAAGGCAGATGAAATCAAAATAAGAGACAAAAATATACTACAAACTATTATTCCTAACTACTTTCATTCAATAAAGAAATAAAATGATCAGATACAATGAGAAAATAAGAGAAATAAACTGTTACAAAAATTCCACTGCCTTTCAAACCTCGGAGAAACGTTATACAGTACTCTTCGAAACACAACATACACATATTGGGAAAAAACTTACAGTTTAATGTTTCAACAGATACCTTAACGATGTAAATTAAACTATGAGCCCTATGAATCCATTTTAACTCGCAAAAGTCATCCATACTAAATGGAATAAAGTGAAACGAATACTACATTAGGAGCAGTGTGCACCGCGACCATGAAATGATAAATATCCAAAGAAAATTCAGGATCGGTCGTAAATTTGTTTATTTATTATTACAGATCGATTTCAGCTATTGAATAGCCATCTTTACCTTGCACAATCAACTAGAAACATTACCGATTTTACTGATCCAACCACAAGGCATGGCTACAAGCAGATACACATGATGTTATCCAGAGAGCAAAATCCACTCTGGATAACATCATTTGTATCTGCTTGTAGCCATGCATTGTGGCCCGGCTCAGTAAAATCTGTAATGTTTATAGTCGGTTGTGCCTATTCAATAGCCGAAATCAATCTGTAATAATTAATAAACAAATTTACGACTAATGCTGAATGTTCTTTGGATATAAATGCAAGAATTTTAAGAAAAACATTGTGTCTTACTAAGGAAGGATCCTGATCTGTGGCTCGAATTACCCGCACAAAAGGTTAGCGGTGGGGGTGTTGTAAGTTTTCGAAAGCCTGTATTTTTTATTATTTTTCTTCGCTATGCATGTGCCGTTGTATACGCAGTCTAGTATTCTTCCTTCTGTGGCATGACACTTTCACCTTTCGGTAGTTCATAAAAACAGCCCCTTATGAGTTGTCTACTGTAGATCATATGTGGTACTGATTTTGCAGTGTTGTCAAAGTGACAGGACGAGTACGCAATCGTCGACATGATTGCCGAAAATATGTAATAGTATGTTTTCCAATACATTGCCCTGGATGACGGTTAATACAGTAGACTACTGTTAATATGGAGAAATTGTGTCAGGCGGCAGTGGCATGTTATGTGAGGCGAATTGTGTTTGCTGTTTCTCTCTCTTCTGTCTGAAAGAACAGACGCCACTTTTGATCCTGCATTTACCCGTAACTATTGGATATTATATTATATGTTTATTAACTGTTTTTCTTCCTCAATGTCATGACGGAACTTTAAGAGGGTCCATGGATTCGTTACAACAAACCTGTAGTTCAATGCACTTATATGTGAGCGGCATTCTAGTTGTATTGTGTGGGAACTAACGGCCTGATCTAGCGATGTCATTTCCTCTGATTTGTGGTACGAACTACCCAAAACGTGTTACAGGAGTGGGGTTGTAGCGTAATGTAAATTTTGGATCCCTGCACTTTATTCAACCTGTGAGAAGTGGCATATAAACATTCTTTTCGAGAGTCACCTTGTTGAAGCACATACACCAAAATCGCTCATCATATCTGATTAAAAGATACAGACTCAGATGAGTCTGCCTTATACTTATGTGAGAAGTAGTCAACATATTTTATCTTTCAGACATGATGATCCATTTTGGTGATATGTACGTTAACAAATTGACTATGTATTTTTATTCATTTTATATTTTGACTAGAAACCCTTCATTTTACAAAATTTCAAAAGTGAATATGTTGTAAAGCTATGCAACCTTTTGAAGATGATCTGATATACAGGGTGTTTCACTAAGTGTGTTTGCCTCTGTAACTTCTAAAATAATAGGTGACGGAAAATTTTAATGCGGTAGGTCAACACAAGAAATGTTACACTTTCTGCGGAGCTATGTACATAGTTTATTGTATCATTTTCCACAGAGTTACAGCACAAAGATATAATTTTTTAAATGGAACAATAGTTTTTTCTATCGTGCATTGGAATCGTTGAAACCAGCTGCGTCCAAATCAATTTAAACTATATTCCTATCACTGTTAGTTTGGGAGCTACAACCCTTCAAAGTTTCAGGGGCAGATACCACACACTGTACATAATACATGGCTGTGTGGTAGGTGATGGATGTTATGGCAGTGGGAAGTTGATTTACATGAGATGTTCAAATGTGTGTCAATGTTCCTCAATGCATAATGCAATGCGCCGTCGAAAGGATCTGCGGACGAGATGTAACATCGCCAGTGTGACGGAGCGACATGCGTCCTCGATGCGCCGTTTTAGATCATCTGGGGATGTAGGCTCAGTGACACAAACACGATCCTTTAGATATCCCCACAAAAGAAATCTACTGGCGTCAAATCGGGCGACCTTGCGGGCCATGAATGAAGACCATGGCGCCCCAACCATCTTCCAGCAAACCTGTTGTTTAGTTCTTCCACAACAGCACGCGCAGAATGGGCTGGGTGACCATCGTGCTGCATCCACATATGGACTCTCGTGTGTAGACACACTTGTTCAAGGAGACCACCCAAACTGTCGGCTATAAAATCGCGATATAACTCACCTGTCAGTGTACCTGGGAAGTAGTGTGGACCGACGGTTTCATCCCCAAGGATTCCAAATCCACACGTTAATAGACCACCTACGTTGACGGTCGATAGGTCGTACCCAACGAGGATTATCTGCGGTCCAGTAGTGCACCATAATTTGTGAACGTGGACTCATCAGAGAACATAACTCTTTGTAAAGACTCCATCGTGAGATTACGCATGGCCCACTCACAGAATGTCACTCTTGCACCGAAATCGTTCCCATGCAGCTCCTGGGTCAGGCGGTACGGGTGAAACCTGTGGCCTTGTACTATGCGCCACACAGATGTGAGACTGACACCAGCTACTGCAGCAACGGCTCGTAAACTGACATGAGGATCGTGGTGTAGAGCAGCTAAAACATACACCTCCGTCTCCTCACTTCTTGCAGGTCTTCGTCTGTTACTGCGACGCATTACCAAGCTGCCTGTTTCCCGAAGTCGTTGTTCGGCACGTAAGAACGTAATGGCTGCCGGGGCTCTTCGCCTAGGATATCTCACGGCATACGCCGTGGCTGCTTCAGTGGCATCGTGTCGGCACTCGCCGAGCATCAGCAACATGTCAACGTACTTGTTGTTCGTGTATGCCATCGTCATCTGATATCAGTAACTGTGGTATATTGAGCCTCGGTTGATTGTGTGGCTCCAACTGTCGGGTATACGGCTGTGTGCGGCGACAGTCGGCAGTCTAACAGCGCATCGAGGAAGCGTCTCGCTCCGTGACACCGGCGACGTTACAATTCGGCCGCACCACCTTTAGAAGGCGCATTGCATTATGCGCAGCGTTTGTGGTATCTCCCCCTGAAACTTTGAAGGGTGGTAGCTCCCAAACTAACAGTGATAGGAATGTAGTTTAAATTGATTTGGACGCGACTGGTTTCAACGAATCCAATGGAACTATTGTTCCATTTAAAAAGTTATATCTTTGTGCTGTAACTCTTTGGAAAATGATACAATAAACTATGTTCATAGCCCTGCAGAAAGTGTAACATATCTTGCGTTGACCTACCGCATTAAAATTTCCCGTCACCTATTATTTTATAAGTTACAGAGGCAAACACACTTAGTGAAACACCCTGTATAGAGCAGAGAGTCCGTATGTGTGTACGTGTTCAATACAAATCTACAGTTTTGTTCCAATCTTTATGAAATTTTATACACGTAAGCGTCAATCCATGAGGTCGGTCGCCGTAAGTGTAAAAAGCACAGACCATATATAGTTCGCGAGATACAACGTCATAAACAATGAGATGCGCGAAAAACTGCTGCATTTTGTGACAATTGCTCATTTTCTCCTAAACCATTGGACCGATTTCAACCAAATTTGGTACACACATTCCTTACCGTGAGGTAACAATAATTGCTGCATGGTTAAGAATCACATACGGCACATGGTTCAAAAGATATGACGTCATAACCAATAGAAATCGCAAAAAATGCCATATAATGCGGCGAGACTTTCGAAATACACTGTATGAGAATGACAGTACTTAGCGACTTGCAACAAACTTTAAACATAATTTCAAACCTTTATTAAACTTTTTCTCGCTGGCAACCATAGTAAAATGATGAAATGAAAAAAGTTTCTCGCTTACTACTTTTCCAGCCGTCGCGGTGGCCGAGGGGACTGAGGCGCGCCATTCACGGTCTGCACGGTCACTACGGTCGGGGGTCCGAATCCCCCCCTCGGGCATGGATATTTGTGCCGTCCTTAGTGTTAGCTAGTTCATAAGTAGTTTGTAAGTTTAGGGACTGATGAACCCGTAGTTAAGTCCCATAAGCTATACAAACATTTGAACTACTTTTCCACTGTTTATGGAGTAAAACTACGGCATTCGAAATGACGTTACAATTTATAATTTGAACACTACAAATTGTAGCGACAGGAAATTTTACAGACAGTATACACATATATAGTTGAATGTAGCTTCTAAATTGTATCACAGTACGACACGTAGTTCACGAGATATGAGCACATAAACAGTAACGTTCCACTGTTGATTGACTAAAATTATGGCTTTCTGTATGACGTAACAATTTATAATTTCTAAACTACAAATTGTAGCCGCAGGAAGTTTTACAGACAGTATACACACATATAGTTGAGTGTACCTTTTAAATTGTATTACAGCACGACACGTATTTCATGAGATATGAACACATAAACAGTAACGTTCATGGAAAACTGCCCCTTAACGCACCAAGTTTTGATCTATTACTTCTTTCCTACTAACTTTACTCCCAGTATTCCCAAGAGATTTTACAGACATACAGCCCTACTATAAATGAATATATACCTGAAAAATGGCAGGAATAAATAAATAAATACCCGGGCACCGCCTGGTTTTCAGCTTGTTATATATATAATCGAAACCGATTATGACCAATAAATATAACGATATTTGCGAGCTTGGCTCAACAACCACAAAGAAGATGTATCTTTACGGTATGGTTTAACTTAAGAGCTGTCAAGTTTGCAATGAATAACGGTGTTCGTGTCGGCAGCTAGTGAATTACAAGTTTTAGAATTCCTGGTGTTTACTCGTAACAGCACATGACTCCCGCTAACCACGAACTGCCACGAAAGAAGAGTGTAACACAGGCCGACTTTTGTGATGGAAACTATATATCCCTAATTTCAGAAGTAAAAAAATCGGAAAAAAGGCCGATACTATAGTCAAGTGAATACGGTATTTGTGAAGCATCTAACGTTACATAATGCCCATAAACTTTTTGCGTCAAATTAATATTTACTCTTGTAATACCTGATTCTTTTGATTAATACAGATGTTATCATTTGATTTAAATCTACCAACAGTATAACCTCACAGTAACTGGCGTCTTTTATTTTCAGCTTATTCCGATGAGAGTGAATAAGCTGGGGTTTATGTGTCCACGTCGCAGCAGCTCATCCGCTTTCGATATCAGTCGGTTAAAAATTAGTTACCTCTGTGAGCAGGCGCTGGTCGGAGGCTTTCATTCGGTCGCGGTATTATATTCTGTCACGCTTAACGAAGTTATTGTCAATCAGTCCGCTCTCCCTGCAGAGATCAAGTTGGAAACAACTGACAATAATCTCGTTAGCTCTCCTCGTTTGTTTCAATTTTCGACATTTGCAGGCGATTCATCAAAACTGCGCTCGTATTGTTCTGTTACGGCTACACTAATTGCTTATTTGCAAGGATGCTATTGACATATGCAGTGATGGCCGCAGCACGCGTTTTACACGGGTCAGTCAGAGGCAACGAGCGAGTTGAAGCACTGGGCACCGTGGTGAGAGAGTCGATCAAAATATCTCTCTGGCGAGATTCATATTTTTAGTGGACAGGGACTTTGAAAGTTAGTCGACCAGTTTCCAAGACTGACCGAATGTGCGCCCTGTCTTTTGTCTTTCCTGACCCTTGTTATATCTATTTTGTTTTGTTTGCTTTAGTCACAGTTATTAAAAGTCTTTATGCATCTTATGTGTTACAGTAAATACGACGTTACCAGACAAGGACCAGAAAACGATCTGTGGTCCGTGTATGGAGATCCGAATCAGTTATAAAGATAATAAATAAAATAGGTAACCCTAACGACAGTGTGAAATGCCTGCAGGTTCCTTGTTACGTCTTGCTTTCTAGCTACTCGCTGATCAGAACGTCGTAGGATTTTTCTGGAACATTCATGAATAATTAGACGAGGATTTTGTGAACTCTTTTTTTCTGAATTGTCACCTTGATTATGTATGGAGAGTCGCGACGAGAACGTCATGTTTCTTCTGCTATTATTCTACATATTATTATGCTAATATTTTACATAAAAGAGAAATGCTTAAGGCGAACGTTTGACTCTATATTTTGTTATATTTACTTTAATACAACTCATACATGTCAAATAACAGAATTTCTGTCCAAGTAACGGAAAACGAGCCTAATTCCCTCACGATCAGAAACAGAAGACCCCTTTCCGGAGAACGAGAATAAACAAAATCACAAGTGTCTCATAATAATCTTTAATATCTTTGACATGCTAGAGTCTCTGATATTTTACAATCTCTGCACTGAACTTTGGTAAATGCTTTCGAAGCACTGTGTTTATCATGTAATATCTTCGATATGATAGCAGTCTCTGATATACTACAATCTCAGCACTGTACTTAGGTGGATGCTGTCGAAACACTGTATTTTACCCATTAGTCGATCTCCAGAATTTCATTACACCCTTCGTAACGTCTTTGAACGACAATGTTACTGATGGAAGTCACGATTAGAAACATAATGTACCCGGTAATTCGCCTCTACTTCGTTCAAATTGCAGATTCATCAGTTAGTCCCATCTAAGCATAGAGTGTTGGAGTGACGCTTTAATGCGTGTGTTTGTAAATGTTTATTGAATATTCATTATCCCAAGCTAACAAGAAGAGTCCATCTCTTTTCTCGAATTCCCTGACAGTTTTAGACAACAAAACATTATTTGCGTAAATAAATATGACAACTATTGATCAAACGAAACACAATATATTTAATGGCATAAAGTTCCAAGTAATTAATTCTAGAAGACATTCACATGAACCACAGACACTGCCGAGGTGCCTCAAGGATACAAATAGCCGTACTGTAGGGGCAACCGCAGCAGAAGGGTATCTGGCCAGACTAACGTGTGGTTCCTGAAGGGAGGCAGCAGCCTTTTCAGTAGTCACAAGAGTAATAGTGTGGATGATTGATTTAAATGACCTTGTAAAATCAACTAATGTGTTTTGCCATACAGTAAAAGTAATCTACAGTCGTTATTTTTCCCGAGGACATGAATTTCCACTGTATGTGTATACGATAATGGCGTATTATCGGATCTTTGGGCAGGGCATTCGACGGATATGATCGTGGAATGTTGTATCGCTTAATCGAATGGGTAACTTAGAAAGTTTGAAAAGTTATGGTGTGGAATAGAGAAGTTCATTGGCAGGAAGAACAGGATTTCTGGTCAGGCGAGTCTTCTTCTTTCAGTAAATCTGTCCTCAGACAGGTATCAACTGGACACCCTCCACGTCTTTCTGTCCTGGGCATCCTCCTTCATTCTCTACTAACTACCTCCTTTCTCCACATCTGTTAGCATTCCAAGCCTTCTATTTCCTCTCCCTCTTTTTCTTTCTACTCTTCCCTCCATTATCCTTTGCAGTAGAGAATTCCTGCGTAATATGTGTCCCACCCAAGATGCTTTCCCCTTTTGGATCATCCTCGTGAAGTTCCTTTCCTCTTTTACCCTGCTCAATACCTCCTCATTTCTCACTCTTTCAGTCCATTTCACCTTCTCCATTCTTCTCCATTGCCTCATTTCATAACTCTCTAAATATTTTTGTCTTTCTTTCTGACTGTCCACATTTCAGATCCATAAGACACCACGCTCCACACAGAACCTCTTCCGGAAATTTATGGGTATGCTGCTGGATGTCATAAATCTTTCACTCTCCCAAACGCTGCGTTTCACTTCTTCTGTACAACTTCCATTGAAAGTTATCAAGCTTCCCAGATTTGAAATGATTGAACCACGATCCGAGCACAAAGTGAAGACCGAGAGGCCAGGAGGCGCGAAAGCTACCGGAAACTCGCAAAACCCAAGAAACAGCGGTGGTGGGGGACGTGAGACTCGCCCTGGCGAGGGCTCGCCGACTGGGTGTAGAAACCTCTTTGGTAGCATCAGCAGCAGGTGTTGGTAACGACTGACTATCGACTCTAAGCCAGAGAGAACCATACAAAGCGAGCTATTACTACCCACATTCAAACAGCCATTAGATTCTTGCACATCCACTTAAAAGTAAAACAAGTACACATTCTTACAGGGACAATAATAAATTATTATAATAACAAAATCCTACCAATATTAACTAACATTTCAGAAACTAATATTTTAAAACATGAAATAAAAATGCTATACCTCATGCTTCGAAAAGCGTGGGGTTCTAGTTTTAACAAAATGCTAATCTAGCAACATCAAATAAATTGCAATTTTATAAAAAAAATATATCGAAGACGACAGACGGTCGCCTTGCAAAGTCTAGGAACTGACGACCATGGCATTTTGGTCCAATAGGTTCACAAACATTTAAACATACAAGTCCACATAGAATTTAAAACTAGGGAAGAGATAGGTACCGCCTACAGAAAATAAAATAGACTTTGGAGACAAGAGCTTAGGTGGAAAATCAGTATTAAGTAAAGAAGGGAAAGCAGAAAAGAAACAAGGAAGATAACGGTTTACGGTCCCGACGACAGCTTGGTCATTAGAGGCGCCATCAGAGAGATCACACTCAGATTTTTGGGTAAGGATGGGGAAGGAAATCAGCCGTGCTATTTTAAAGGAACTATCTCGGTATTTTTGTAGCAATTTAGGAAAATCACGGATAACCTAAATCAGGATGGTCGGATACGAGTTTGCCGTCCTCCCGAATATTAGACCATAGTGTCACCATCACGCCATCTCACGATGGAGACTAGAAAGGGTAAAGAAATATACAGAAGGTCTATAAAGGGAAATAAAATTTAAGACTGTGTTAGAAATGGAAGAGGAGGTAAGTGTCTATGAGATACTGCCAGGTGGTCCGTAATAGAGCACAACACTCAACGCTTAGAACACGTATATTGCTAACACAAGCGTACACTCAGTACAGACAGCATCCTGCTTGGAGTGGTCCACTATTTATTCATAGAAAGAAGTACATCAAACATATGAAACGTGTAGAACATTCTAGAAATAGTAAATACAAAGAAATAAATTTTTACGGTGGAACGAAACTACTGCAGGTGGAATTGGTACCAGATGACCTGGAGGTAACTGCAGCACAAGCTTCCGTCTCTGGTACTCCTTACAGTGACTCACACAGTGCTTGACAGATCGGTAGAGACCTGCCAGTAATACCTGCGTCTGATTCTGTCTATGGTCTTCACGAATCCCAAATGACCGGATATTGGAGAATCGTGGAAATACTTGAGAATTGCTGGCCGGTGACGAGCTGGAACAACCAGTAGTCATTTGGGTCCAGTGGATCGTAGTTGCTCTTATACAATGTCTCCTTTGTTCGGTTCTCCTTTCTCCAAGACCTCTATGGTTTGTAATAATGCTGTATCTTCCCTTTGTTCAGCTGTAACTCAGTGAGGGCTGAAATTTAATCCATGCTGTTGTGTACGGCTATTGGATTTCTCGAAAGGCAGTCGGCGTCCTAGTGCTTGCGCCCGTTTTTTAATGCAACTGTGAATCATACTCTTGGAGTCTTAGTGCTCATCTTTCTAGTCGACCTGATGGATCCTTCAAATTGGTCAATCAACATAAAGAATGGTGGTCTGTCACGACGGTGAACGGTTTACCGAATAGATACTGCCGGAACTTGTTGATAGCCCAAATAACAGCGAGACACTCCTCCTCGGTTGTAGAGTTGTTCATCTTAGGCTTTGAGAGAACTCTTGATGCATACGTTATTACCTTTTCAGCAACTTCTTGAACTTGTACAAGCACTGCACCAATTCCATAACCACTAGCGTCTGTTAAAAGTTCAGTGTCCGCATTTTCGTCGTATAAGGCTAGAACTGGTTCGGAAGTAAGAGCCTCCTTAAGTTCCCGGAAAGCTCGTCCTTTCGTCTCATCCAGTAGCGTAGCTAGGGGGGTGCGGGGGGTGCGGTCCGCACCGGGTACCAACTCCAAGGGGGTGAAAAGACTTGCGAGAGATTTTTTTTTTCCATGCTAATATACCATTGTTAATGGTCTGAACCGACGGGGGTTTTGCCATTCTTCGTCTATTATCGTGAGTGACCGGACGCCAGAGTTTTCTTCCACAATATTCAGAAGATCGAATGAAATATTTATTCATTTGCACGTAACTGGAATTATTTATGAATTTTTTTAATACAACTTTTTCTTCCCACAGTTGTAAGGAAGATAACAAGGCGTTTCTTTTCTGCTGGTGCCAAATTCCTGATTTTTTGAGAATCAGATGTTTCTCCCAGCTTTAAAAGTGATTACGATACTTATTCAGATGTTGCTGCCACTTTGTAAACGGTCACTGTGTTCCTTTTTCGTGATTTGAACGTTAAAATAAACGGCCATTTAGCCAAACCAGCCGTATTAATTATATATCACGAATTTACTTTGTGCTAGGGTGTTCAAGTGGTCAAACGTGCATAAACTAGTCTATCATAAAACCAGAACTGTTTTCCGCCGTGGCTATTAATGTGGTACGTTATAATGTACAGTGCAGAGTTTTCCAACGCTGGACATCACGACACCCAGGGATGTCGCGTAATGGCACTAAGGGTGTCGCAACAACAGCAAAATCTTAAGGTAAAATAAGACAGAACATTGTGAAAAAAATACTAAACATCAATTCGTTCAGTGTGCACTTTAAGTACAAGTGAATCATGAAAATTAATATTTCTTCAAAGTATCATTCCGATTCAGAAAAGGAACTTCCTATGATTGTAAAATGTTTAATTGACAATTACAATGAGATTTCTGAAGGTAGCATCCTTTCAGAAATTCTACGGCTCCGAAGATTTATGCAGGCTGCTAATGTCCCAAAAGAAGAATCTCTTGGATGGACACCTTTAAACGTTTTACTGTTTGTTGTTGAATATGAAATTTCTGAATCTGTTCCGAACCTCACTTTGGCATTAAGATTTTTCTTAACTTTGTGTGTTTCGGTAGCGTCCTGTGAGAGAAGTTTCTCAAAGCTGAGACTCATTAAGAATTACCTTAGGTCTGCTGTGAGCCAAGCTAGACTCTCTAATTTGGCAATTTTATCAACTGAAAATAGTGTGGCTAAAGCTACTGACTTTGACGATGCAATTTAAAAATTTGCTGCAGGGAAAGTAAACTGCATATGAAAGTCACCAGTCATTAAGACAGTCCTTAGCTATTTGTTCTGCTTGATTAATAATCAATTAAACTATGTTATTTATAAAAACTAGTTTTATTTATTTCCTTTCATACAGACTGTTTACAAACTAATTAACTTTCTATTTTGCTCATTTCATTACGTGTATCAAAAATTTATTCCTCTCTTCTTAAAATTTTTTTTCCATTCTTTCTAAGGTTGGCAAGAGTGGTGATGCTGTTGGGGGGGGGGGATGACAATTGGATCACCGCACCGGGTGCCAAACTACTTAGCTACGCCACTGGTCTCATCCCAGTAAAACCTGGCGTCTCCTTGCAAAAGTTCTTGCAGTGGACGTACCTCGTTACAAAAACCTTTTATAAAACAACGGTAGTATGAGCACATCCCGAGGAAACGTCTCACATTACGAATGTGCTGAGTAGCTGGAAATTCTGGACTGCCCTTACTTTATCTGGATCAGGACGCACTCCATCTCCGTTGACTAGGTGCCCTAGGATTTTCATCTCTTTGGCGACGGAGGCACTTCTTTGGTTTGAGGCGGAGTTCTGCTGTCTGAAAACACTTCAACACAGTTGACAGGGAGTTTAGATGTTCCGCAAATGTCCTTGAGAAAACGACAATGTCATCTAGATAACAAAGACAGTCGTCCATTTAAGATGTCGGAGCAAATTGTCCACCATGGGTTAAATGTGGCCGAGGCATTACATTGTCTAAACGGTATGATCTTAAATTCATAGAGGATGTCAGATGTAATAAAAGCAGTCTTCTCCCTGTCAGCTTCGTCAACCTCAATATGTCAGTAACCTGTCTGCATGTCCATGGTTGAGAAGTATGTAGCTCCTTTCAAACCAAATATGACATGAAGTCACCTTTCAAACTTTCAAAGTGTCGTCAATGTGCGGCAATGCGTAGACATCTCTCGTTGTGATTTTGTTCAGCCGGTGATAGTCAACAGAGAAACGCCCCGTGCTATCCTTCTTCACGTGGACCACCGGAGACGACCAGGGACTGGACAAGGTTGAATAAAGTCATCTTGCAACATCTTCTCCATTTCTTCCCGAATTATCCGTCTTTCAGCTGGCGACACTCTGTACGAACGCTGGCTAATTGGGGGATGATCACCAGCATTGATACCGTGTTTTATCGTGGGCCGTTTCATCTGGCTCTTCTTCTGTCTGGCCTGAAATACACCTGAAAGTTGGTGCAGTATGGTCATGACGTTGTTCCTGCGTCATATTGTGCCCTATATGCAATGCCATAGTAGTTTCCTCTAGTTTGTTGTCTGCAGTAACAGCAGAGCACGAGACTTCGTCGATGATATTGAGCTCACTGTCGTGAACTGGTTCAGCTGTTCCAGTACACATTCCTTTAGAAATGAGTTGCGACTGCTCGTAAAAATTAGTGATATAAAGTACTCCTCGACCACCTGTAATGCTTATTATAGCCGCTAGTATGTAGTTTCCCTTTGTTATAATGATTAGCTTTTTGCGACCGACAAGCACTTCACCGTCCAACTGGTCATCTCGACTGCTGACTGATACTCTTCTCGCTGTTAACGGCGGTATCTCAACATTCTCGACAGCAAACAACCGCCCAGGGAAGTACATGTTACGTGTACTCCTCGGAACAGCTTTCTCAATTTGTAGCTCAGATCTTCCACAGTCAATGACAACCTGGGATGCCTGAAGGAAGTCCCATCCGAGGATGGCGTTTACATTCTGTTAAAACGACAATTTCAAAAGGTTGCGTCCTGTTGTTGATAGTTATTCGTGCGACACATGTTCTGCCGGACGGACGTATTTCCATTTGCGACCTTCTGCACAGTTGCTCTTGTATCACAGAACATCATCTTCCTTAGTTTGCGGCGGAGAAGGAAGCTCCTGAATCGACTAGTGCCCAGACAGGTTGGCCATTGATGATGACGTCAATGAGAGTTCCCGACATCTTAGCGACTGTCGTCCATGGAGAATATTCATCTGCGGCGGCCTCACCTCCGTAGATGGTCGCTTCGCCTAGTTTTCCTGAACACGGCGGCTGGGCGAGCGGCTGGTATCTCTGTAAGGAGACGGTGAACGGCGACCACGTCCAGGATACGGCGACGGGCTTCGACCCATAGGTCGACAGCAATCATTTGTAGTTGACTGCCGTTGAAAGGACTGCTCCGATGGTTGGCGTCTTGCGGCGTAATTCTCTCCCTACAGTATCGTACGGCATGTCCTGTAAGGTCACAGTGAAAACACAATGCTGACAGGCGCTAATGTTTGAAATATCTCTTCCTCAGCAGCGTCAGCTCCCTCATGACGTACAAGACTGAGGTCCATGGCCATAATCTGGTGCTCGTTTGGTCCAAAAGTCCCGGCTGCATAAACTGTTGTAATTTTTTTCTTACAATTTGTCGTATGAGATAAGAAAAATCATGGTCGTCTTCCGCAAAGGCTACATTTCAGAGTCTTGTCACACTTCTTTCTGTTGCATCTCTTCTATTTTCTGACACCATTAGATAAACTCTTGCGTCGTTGAAACGTCGTTTAACAGAAGAGCTCGATAAATGTAAACTGCAATGCCCTTCATCAGGTGTGAAATTTTATCAGACTCAGTCATATCCGGCTTAGCTACATATGGCCAAAACACTCTGTATTTACCACTGCATTGACTCACCCTGTCGTTGGGCCCTGTTCTTCAGATGCTCTTCTCATAATCGGACTTGGTGCTGGTGGTCTCCAAACGTCTTCTTAAGTTCTGTCTGGATTTTTTCCTAGCTAACGAGCTTATCCTCGTTATTTTCAAACCACTGCTGGGCCGTCCCGTCCAGGTAGAAATATACGTTTGCCAAGCACATAATGTGATCCCACCTATTATACTTGGTGACTCGGTCGAATCCTTTCAGCCATTTATTTGGGTCCTGTTCAGCGTCTCTTCCGAGAACACCGATGGATGTCTTATGTGCAGCTGGCGGACCACTGTTTTGCCATCCATGGGTCTTTTGATGATAGGACCTTCGGACGGAGGTAGTCAGTATAACCTTTGTACTCTGGTTCTTGTCCGCGTAAGCGAAGGTTCTTACACTGCCTAATCTGAGCCACGGTGCTGCAGATGTATTGAAGGATACCCGGTGCCTCCACCAGAAAGTGTCACGTTGAATACTGCTGGTGATCCGGAATTTGAAAGCTGGTCGTTAATACAACACAACACTTTACACTTAGAACATGTTTATTGCACAATCGGTACAGACTGCCTCCTGTTTGGAGTGCTCCACTATGTATACATCGAAAAAATATTCTGGAACTTACAAGTACATCAAACAGTAGAAACGTGTAGTATTTTCTAGAAATAGTAAATACAAATAAATAAATATTTTCTTGCCACAGCGGGATATGAACTAGGGAACTCAAGCAGAGCGGCCTGCGATGTTAACCACTGCGCCATGCATTCCGTTGGAAGACTCGCGGCATTGCTCCCCTTCCTGAAAGAACAGCGACCCACTGTTAGGTTCCGTTTGGAGCCAGCTGCAGTGTCCTGGATCTTGTCATGGGTCCTCTGTATGGCAGTTCTGGGGAATCCTTCCATGCCGGCCGCGGTGGCCTAGGTGACTGAGGCGCTCCAATCACGGTCAGCACGGCCACTACGGTCGGGAGTTCGAATCCCCCCTCGGGCATGGATATTTGTGCCTTCCTAGTTCGTAAGTAGTTCATAAGTAGTTTGTAAGTTTAGGACTGATGGCTCCGTAATTAAGTCCCATAAGCTTAACAAACATTTGAACATTTTTGAATCCTTCCATCCTGTCTGTACGCCTTCCTTACGGTGACGACGACCGGCGCCAGAACAGAGGTTTCTGTCTGTCTGTAGTTTGGGATCGTGGTAAGGCTTCATACGGAGAAGGTGCACAATTTCTCTTCGTTTTTGTCGTTTTGAGGACGTCTCATAATCCTCGACTTCGTATGTGACGTCTGACAGGCGGCGTACGACACGATAGGGACCAAATCATCGCTTCAGTAACTTTTCCGAAAACCCTACTTTCCGTACAGGGGTAAACATGCATACCAGATCTCCTGGGTTATACACAAGAGGTCGGTGCTTGTCGTTATACCACTGACGGTCCTTCTGGGCGTCCAATGTCCGTATGCGATCCAGCTGTCTTGTTTCTTCGACCCTGGTGACGAGCTGTTTCACATAGTCAACCTGTGTGTCGCCTGGTTGGAACGGGAAGAACGTATCCCTTGTCGTCTCAGCTTCACGACCATGGAGCAAGAAAGATGGCGTGAAGTCTATGGTGTCTAGCCTTGCTGTATCATAAGCAAATGTCACGACTGGCACTATTGTATCCACTCCTTCTACTCAACATCGACAGCATATCTGCTAACGTCTTGTTAAAACGTTCTGTAAGACCATTTGCCTGAGGATGGTAGGCAGTTGTTATTCTGTGGGTAATGTCGCAACGTGACATTACGATACTAATTATTTTGGTGTGGTGTCTTTTCTTTTTGACATATCCGAAAGAACAGACACCACACCAAAATAATAAGTATTTAGATGCGAAGACGGCGTCAGGTCAATTACTTAACCGCAGATGCGATCATACGTTCGACCTCGCACGGGAATCCGTAATGGCGAGTGTAAGAGGGCATGAACGATAGGAGCGCTACAGCCATGGCCTGCGACTTGTGGGAATTTGAGACGGCCGGGAGCCGAGTACTGGTGGCCAAGTGGTTAAGGCGACCGCTGGCCCAAAACGGAAGACCAGGGTTCGATTGCCGGTGCGGCTCACATTTTCACTTTTCGTCATTGTTTCATTTCAATGCCTACAGCAGCCACTGTCAATCCTTTCCTTCCTAATCCTTCTTCCTTCCTCTCCTTTATCATTAATTTGCATATTACGATACTAGTTTTGACATGAATACTTTTCCTCGATCAGATATCATCACACGTGGTGTTCCATGCTTCAAAATAATATCTTACAAAAGGAATTTTGCGATATCTGACGCTTCTGCAGTCGGCACAGGTTTAGTGACAGCGTAGAGTGTGAGGTACTTAGTGCAGATTATTATCCATCGGTTACCGGTTGTCGACTTCGCAAACCTACCTAAAAGGTCGATTCCAATTTTTTTTTTTCTTTCCGTGGTGGGATTCGAACGAGGGACCGCAAGCACAGCGTTCTACGATGCTAACCACTGCGCCGCGCGTCCCGTCGGAAGACTCGCGGCAATTTGAAACAGGCAACATTAGATTAGATAGATTAGATTATTTATTTGTTCCGTAGATCCATATTGAGGGGATCCTCGTGGATGTGGAACATGTCAAGAAACAAAATTTACAAGTTGAATAACAAATAATACTAATAATATAAATACATACACTTATAATATAAATACAGATACATAATTTTTTAAGGTTTTTTTTTTTTTTTTTTTTTTTTTTTTTTTTTTTTTTTTTTTTTTTTTTTTTTTTTTTGGTGATAATATAATAATACTAATATAGTATGAGTGCATGCATCATTTGGTACAATTTAGAAATTCACTAATGGAGTAGAAGGAGTTGGCCACTAGAAAGTCTTTTAGGTTCCTCTTAAACTGATCTTTATTTGTAGCTAAATTTTTTATACTTGATGGTAAATTATTGAAAATGTGTGTTCCTGAGTAGTGGACCCCTTTTTGAACTAAAGTAAGTGCTTTTAAATCCTTGTGTAGATCATTTTTATTTCTAGTATTGTATGTATGAACTGAGCTGTTTGTTGGGAAAAGGGATATATTATTTATGACAAATTTCATTAAGGAATAAATATACTGAGAGGCAGTAGTTAATATACCCAGTTCTTTGAAGAGGCTTCTACAAGACGTCCGTGAATTTACTCCACAAATAATACGTATTACACGTTTTTGGACTCTGAAGACTTTTGACTGACTTGAAGAGTTACCCCAAAATATTATACCATATGACATTAAGGAATGAAAGTAAGCAAAGTATGCAAGCTTTGTTATTTTTATGTCTCCTATGTCTGATAACACTCGTATTGAAAATACAGATTTGTTGAGTCGATTCTGCAGTTCTGTGGTGTGCTCCTCCCAACTAAATTTATTATCAAGCTGTAATCCCAGGAATTTAATTCTGTCAACCTCTTCTATCTGCTCTTCTTCATATTTAATGCATATGCTGTCAGGAAATCTCTTACATGTTCTGAACTGCATGTAGTGCGTCTTTTCAAAGTTTAATGACAATGAGTTGGCTTTAAACCATTTATTAATGTTCATGAAAATATCATTAGCAGACTTTTCTATCACTATACTTGACGTACTCTTTATTGCAATACTTGTATCATCTGCAAACAAAACGAACTCTGCTTCTGGTAGTGTAACTGATGAGAGATCATTAATGTACACAAGAAAAAGCAATGGCCCTAAGATGGATCCTTGTGGGACACCACATGTAATTTCTTCCCAACCCGATGATGACTGTTGGCCTAATTCACTAGTCACTTGCACTGACACCCTTTGTTTCCTGTTAGTGAGGTACGATTTGAACCATTTTGCAGCATTTCCCGTGACCCCATAGAATTCTAATTTACTTAAAAGGATGTTATGGTTCACACAATCAAATGCCTTTGACAAATCACAGAAAATACCTGCTGCTTGCAATTTATTATCTAATGAATTAAGTACATTCTCACTGAAAGTGTAAATAGCCTTCTCAATATCGGAACCTTTCAGAAATCCAAACTGTGTTCTAGACAATATGCCATTTGTGGTTAAGTGGTTGAGAAGCCGCTTGTACATTACCTTTTCTATAATTTTTGAGAATGCTGGCAAAAGTGAAATGGGTCTGTAGTTTGATGGTATCTCTTTATCCCCCTTCTTGAAGAGAGGTTTAATATCTGCATATTTTAGCCAATCAGGAAATGTTCCCGTTATAACAGACTGGTTACACAAATAACTTAAGATTGTGCTAAGTTCACAAGAACACGCTTTAATTAACTTTGTTGATATTTCATCGTATCCACTGGAATTCTTTGTTTTTAAAGATTTTATTATGGAAGATATTTCTTGTGGTGAAGTGACTGACATATTCATGTGTGTGAAGTTATTTGTAAATGCTAGTTTCAAATATTCAAGCGCATTATTTACTGACCCAGACAATCCCATACTATCAGTAACGGATATAAAGTACTTGTTAAATAGATTTGCCACACTATGCCCATCAGTTACTAATGTCTCAGCTACTCTTAACCGTACCTGCTCTTGTTCCTTTCTGGTTCTACCAGTCTCTTCTTTCACTATATCCCATATTGTATTTATTTGGTTTCCTGATGTTGCTATCTTCTTTTCATAGTGCATTTGTTTAGATACCTGAATAACTTTTTTTAATATTTTACAGTATTCCTTATATTTAGTTAAATCATCATCATTGCAACTACTCTTGGCTGATAGATACATACTCCTTTTTGTCTTAAATGAAATCTTTATTCCTTGTGTAATCCAAGGTTTTATTATAGACTTCTGTTTAATTCGCGTTACTTTTAGAGGAAAACAGTTTTCAAACATGATACTAATATTATTAATGAATACATTATATTTTTCATTCATGCCATTAGCACTATATACATCTCTCCAGTTCATGTCTTTGAGGAGTTTTCTAAAATTTTCAATTTTTGGTGGGTTCACTACTCTCCTGTATGTACATTTTGCAGTCTTCATAATCTGTTTAGAATCTATACCTAAAACAAGGAGCTGCATATCATTATCTGACAGGCCACTTATTATTGGTTTTATGATATGATTTTGTTCCTTTGATTTGTCTATAAAAATATTATCAATTGCTGTCCTAGAGGTTTTAGTTACCCTAGTTGGAAAGTTTACGGTGTGTGTTAGATTGAAAGACAAAGTTACTGACTGCAATAAATTTTTACTGGAAGACTGCATAAGAAAATCTGTATTAAAGTCACCAGCAACCAGGATTTCTTTATTTCTTCCTGTTAAATAACCCAATAGAGCTTCTAGAGGATTTAGGAATAGATTATAATTTCCTGCAGGTGCTCGGTAAATAGTTACTATTATATAGCATCTGTTATGGAATTCTACTTCTGTTGCGCAAGCTTCTAAATGCTGCTCTAGACAGAATTTATTTATATCAATATTCTTGAATTTATAGCAGTTTTTAATGAATGTGGCAACTCCTCCTCCCTCCATATCTACTCTACAAAAGTGTGAAGCTAAATTAAATCCTGGAATGTTTAACATATCTATACCAGTGGCCACATGATGTTCAGAGAGGCAAATTATGTCAATTGGGCTAGAGGAATCTATTTCATCAATACAAATGAGTAGTTCATCAAGTTTATTTCTGAGTCCTGGAATATTTTGATGTAATAAAGATAACTGATATTGCATACTAATGGCTTGAGTAAGATTTACTGGAAGTTTCTGACTACTTTCTGTTAAATATTGTTTGCTAAAATCTATCTCCTGTTTATCTGCTTTTCCAAACTGAGGGTGTCTTACAAGCTCTCTCAAAACTGGTTTTCTTCCCCCCCTCCCTATCCTAAAAAAGGCATCCCTCTGACACCTGTAACCACTGGTATTTTACCATTTGTGACAGTGCCCCCCCGTAAGTTACTTGCGATCAACCCAGACAATTTTCCCTTCCCTTTCCTGTTGAGGTGAAGGCCATGCCTAGTATAGTCCCACCTACAGATATCATCCACAGGAATCAGACCAATATGGGACCCCATATCTGACATGAGTAGCCGTTCCAACTCCAAGTTTACTCTCCTGACAGAAGAGTTCAAATGAGGCCGATCATGGCGACTCAAGACAGATACAAATCCCACACTAGTATGCTTCGTTGCCGATGATATCTTCACCAGGTCACACTCTATAGAATATTCACAGTTTCTGTCAAGGCTGTTTCCCGGACCACCCACTATAACCACGGTATCCTCCATTGTGAAATCCTTACATAAAGAACCTATATCCTCTGTTACCTGACCCAGGCCCGCATTTGGTTTGAAAACGTTTGTGACCTGGTACCCTGGTCCTAGCTCTTCCTGCAGTAGTTGGCCAACACCTCTACCATGGGAACTACCTAACAACAAGACTTTCTTTATTTTCTCAGTTTTCCCTACCTTTTTCAAGTCTGAGTCGAAACAATTCCCCTGGAGTATATGATATTCCCTTTGAACTTTTGATGTACAGCATGAAACTGTTAGACCTTGCGTGCAAGGTGTATGAGGCAGTTGAAATAACCTCATACTTCATGAAGAAAGCAATAATTGCAATTCCAAAGGAAGCAAGTGCATACAGCTATGAAATTAATTGTTGCGTAATAACAACACGAATTATTTACAGATGATTGGAAAAAAATAGCAGAATCCGATCTTGGGGAAGATCAGTCTGGATGTAGGAGAAAAGTAGGAACACGTGACACATTTTATTCACCTTACGACTTACCACAGATTGTAGGTTAAGGGAAGGCAAACCTGGGTTTATAATCAAGTGTTTGAAACAAATACAGCCATTTCAGCTTTTTACCAGTGATGCCATAAATTCGCAATTTATCTAGTAGTTTTAGTCTCCACACAGACTGGCACTTCTCCAATATGAAAAATTAACCAGGTTACCCAATGACACATATTGGAACAACTACCAACATCATGCTAACCGGCTGAAAACACAGAAAGGCTTTATGCAATTTATTGATGCAGTAAGACAAGACCATTGTCCACGAATCAGGAAAGAAGACTTCGCTCCCCCAGTCAGATCACTTAAACTCTGCCCAGTCATATTCAGACTTCAACTGAATGAAAAGGTTGTTAAAACAGAAACGAATAAAGAACTTCTTAAAAATAAGACTCTAGAAATGATACAAGGTAACTACACCCAAAGAGAATGGCTATATATATATATATATATATATATATATATATATATATATATATATATATATATATATATATATATATATGGATCCTTGAGTGAAGCAAATGGTATCGCTGGTGTGTTTACAGTGAAATATTTTGTTTTTACAAAGCTTTAGGACAGTATTACTCCCATTTTCATGGAGAGTTGGAGGCAATAAACCTGGCACTAAAACAATTTTGTCCGTATCCAAAGGTCACAAATAGGTTGTTATATTTTGTGATTCAACTTCTGCAATACAGGCAATTGCATCCTTCCAAACACCTCTAAGTGTTTGCATCAATGAAATAAAATCCTCTATTGCCTCAATCACAAAAGCTGGTACTGAAATAGTTTTTCAATGGATACCAGCACATACAGGTATACATGGTAATGAAATGGCAGACTTTCTAGCCAAAAAAGGAACCAATATTTCTCAAACAAATTGCCCAAAGTTATCATACATCTCTATTAAAAATATTCAAATGTTTGTTAAACTTATGGGACTTAACTACGGGGTCATCAGTTCCTAAACTTACAAACTACTTATCAACTACCTTATACTAAGGACGGCACAAATATCCATGCCCGAGGGGGGATTCGAACCCCCGACCGTAGTGGCCGTGCAGACCGTGACTGGAGCGCCTCAGTCTCCTCGACCACCGCGGCCGGCTCTCTATTAAAAGACTCATCAACAACAGTTTCAAGAAGAAGTTTTATGGGCAATTGACAACACAAGAGCAAGGAAAAACATGGCTTCCACTGTTATAAGAGAAGAACGCACTTGCCAAACACCCAAGAAGGGAAACTATGGCAGCATTTCTAAGAATTACTGGTCACAACTACCTTGCGAAACACCTGCACAGGACTGGAATCTTACCCTCACCGAAGTGTATTATATGTGAAAGAGAAGACACCATTATGAACTGGGAGCATCTCAGAAACTGTGAAAGACTGCAATATTGTGACGGGATGTCAGATGGTCAATTGTATACGGAAGTTAGAAGACTAATTACTATGTATCAAAAGTCTGAGCATTAAATAAATAAAATAAATCAATCAAATGTTTGAAAAACGTATTGGACCAAACTTATATGATCATCAGTCCCTAGACTTATAAACACACATACACTCATGACTAAGAAGGGCTCGAAACTTCGGAGGGAGCAGTCGCCCAGTCCGTAGCATGATGCCCACACCACGCGGCTACGTCCGCGCGGCCCTGCGTTTGTAGCTATCGTAGATCTGGTGAAAGACTACAACAAATTCCATTTTATGTGAAGTATAAAATATATTTCCAACTATACAGAGTAGAATCACCACTCAAATTTCACCAGTTATGGGGGATAAGGGTCTATATCTAAAGAAATACTAAAATATTGTATTCCAAATGCTAAGTATAGAAGTTCATATTTGTTTTGTACTATACGCCTCAGACGGTATGTTCCTACGTCATAGATGTTTTAGATATTGTTTATTACTAGATCTCTTCATTTTGGCCATGACAGTGATCCTGTTTCGGGAGTGATAGTCGTTATCGCATGTCAGAGAAGGTTAATGGGTAGCTTAGACACATGATCCAACCGAACAGACTATATTTGCAGGCAGACAATGCTTGCTCGAAATTAAATTGAGTAATATGGTTAAGAGAAAACGGTAAGGAACTTGTATTTTTGGCCAACAACTTCTTGGAAAGAATAGGCGATGATTTGCACCGTACTGGTGCCAACTTTAGAAGCGTCATTCTTAATTTTACTTTGCTATCAGTGACACCTAAGTGTTTTTGTTGTGAGTTAACACTGAAACAATCATTCTACGTTAACAAGAAATCTTTCAAGCAGGAGGACCGCACAAATATACCATCATTTGATCAAAGTACTAATTTCGAAATAGAGGACATAGTAATAGGTATTTCCGGTGTAGAGAAGCAGCTGAGAGAGCTAAATACGAAAAAGTCTGCTGGTCCGGATGGAATACCAGTTCGGTTTTACAAAGAGTATTCTGCGCCATTGCCCCCTACTTAGCTCGCATTTTTCACGAATCGTTAATTCAGCGCAAAGTTCCTAGTGATTGGAAAAAAGCGCAGGTGACTCCCGTTTATAAGAAAGGAAAGAGAAGTGACCCACATAATTATAGGCCAATATCGTTGACATCAGTATCCTGTAGAATTTTGGAGCATATTCTCAGTTCGAATATAGTAAATTTCCTTGAAACGGAAAAGCTTCTTTCTATGAATTAGCACGGGTTTAGGAAACATCGTTCATGTGCAACTCAGCTTGCCCTTTTGTCACATGACAACTTGCGAGCCATGGAAGAAGGGCAACTGCGATTGTGTTTTTCTCGACTTGAAATAGGTGTTCGACGCGGTGCCACACTGCAGACTGCTAACGAAGATACGAGCTTATGGAATAGGTTCACAGATTTGTGACTGGCTGGAAGACTTCCTAAGTAATAGAACGCAGTACGTTGTTCTCGACGGCGAGTGTTCATCAGAGACGAGTGTATCGTCAGGCGTGCCCCAGGGGAGTGTGATAGGACCGCTATTATTTTCTATCTATATAAATGATCTGATGGGCAGAGTAAGTTGTATTTTACGGATGTTTGCTGATGATTCTGTGGTGTATGGGAGAGTGGTCTTTAACTGTCTGTAATAGCATACAGGCTGACTTAGACAAAATTTCTAGTTGGTGCGAAGAATGGCAGCGAGCTCTCAATGTCGAAAAATGTAAGGTGATGCGCACCAGTAGAAAAAACAATCCTATAATGTTCGAATACAGCATTAGTAGTGAGCTTCTTGATGCTGTCGCGTCGTTCAAATATCTAGGCGTAACATTGCAGAGCGATATGAAATGGAACGAACACGTAAGGATAGTTGTAATGCGGACAGCCGACTTCGGTTTATTGGGAGAATTTTGGGAAGATGTTCTTTATCTGTAAGGGAGACCGCAGAAGATTAGTTTATAGGAAGACATTGAAGCAGTTCAGAGGCGACCAGCAAGGTTTGTTACTGGTAGGTTCGACCAATGCGCGAGTTCACGGAAATGCTCGGCAATTCCATTGGGGATCGCTGGAGCAAAGACGACGTCCTTTTCGTGAATTTCTGATGAGGAAATTTACAGGCCTGGAATTTTGAAGCTGAGTGTAGTATGATCTTGCTACCGCCTACTTACGTTTCGCGTAGTGATCACAAAGACAAGAGAAATTAGGGTTCGTACGGAGGCATATGGGTATTCTTTTTTTCCTCGTTCTATTTGGGAGTGGAATAGGAAAGGAAATGCCTAGTAGTGGTACAGTGTTCCCTCCGCCACGCACCTTACGGTTGAAAAAAGGACGGACTAGCGTAGTGTATGCAGTCTCTTTAGTAGTTCTCTTAACACGCAGTCTCTGGTTTGCCTTTCTCACGACATTATATACGTGTTCTTTCCAGTTTACGTCTGATGTAATATTAATTCCTAGGTATTTAGTGGAGTTTACGGCCTTCACTTTTGATTGATTTTTCTTGTAATCACACGAAGAACGTGGAGTATGTATCTCAAATAAGATTTTCCTTTGTACACGAGGAGAAAACATATTTTCTCATGAATGACATCATACAAATACCACAGGTGCGTATGCAAACTGTCGTGTACAGTAACGTTAGAGACACAGCTCTCCCGAGCATGAAGTCACACCAGTGACGGCTTACAAAGGCACCCTAGTAAGACAACGGCTCTGTGTATTCTGACATTGCTGGCGTCGTTAATTGTTCGCGCGGCTACATGAAAGGGAAAAGTAGCGGTGAGCGTCGGTTGCAGTGCAGCTAAACTAGGAGCTTACTCATAGAGCGAATTTATGTTGGCCGGTAGCAAAGTGGCACACGTGTCGACCAGGCCGCGTGACGCATGTGATGCAGCACCCTGGGGAAGTGGGCGGTGGCGGTGGCGGCTGCAGCTCTGCTTGCGTGACACTCCACTCTGCATATCGCGCTTTTCCGCCAGCCTGCCAGCTCGCATACCGTCGCCACTTTGCTATCTTTCCAGGAAAATACGTACCAGAAGCAGCCACCTGTAAATACGATAAAAAACAAATGACTCCCTTATATCGCACGTTTACTTCCACGACGTTTGGTCTCCTAAACGTCTAATATCCACTTACGTCTACATCTACATACGTAGTATTGTTGCCCAATGTGGGACCCTTATCAAATCACGAGGATTTGACGGAGGACATCGAAAGAGTCCAAAGAAGGGCAGCTGGTTTTGTATTGTCACGATACGGGGCAAACAGCCTTACGGAAGTGATACAGGATCTGAGATGGGAATCATTGCAACAACGGCGTTTATCACTGCGGCGTGGGCTACTTACGAAACTCCAATTGCCAACATTCTACTCCGAATGCGAATATATATTGTTGAATCCCACTTACATAGGTAGAAATGATCACCAGAATAAAATACGAGAAAGCAGAGCTCTAACGGAGAGATTCAGGTGTTCTTTCTTCCCGCGCGCTATTCGAGAATGAAATGGGAGGTAAATATAATAAAGGTGGTTTGCTGAACCCTCTGCCAGCCACTTAAATGTGATTTGCAAAGTATCCCATGTAGATGTACATGTACACGAGGCGCGGTGCTAGCGCGTCCGAGACTCAAGCAAGACTCACGGTTGAGTTTAATAAAATGCTTCTTTAACCGTCAGCTGTTTTATTAAATCCATAAAATCGACTAGTTTCGGTCCAGGACCACCATCATAGATAAAAAAGGTATTAAAACAGGTTAGTCAACATGATCTATGACCATTATTTATGATGATGTTCCTGGACTGAAACTGATGGTTAAAGATGCATTTTATTAAATACATGACGAATGTTAGATCCTACCTTACTGAAACTTTGTCACGGTTGAGTCTCGAGACGCGCTAGTACCGCACCTCATGTATACTTCTTTAACTTCTTTACGTTTTAGACTGTCTCATAGTACTACTTTCATAAGCCCCTACAGTGCGTCCTTGACCGTGAAAGTCGTTTTTCAATATCGCGTGTAATTCCAGAGATATCTGGGGTAAAAGAGTTGTGTTGGACTTTCTGTCTATGCAATTCGCTCTTTCCTTCTCCCAACTAAGATGGTTCTTCCACCTCCCCATATGTTCCGCTCATGGCAACAATACCTAAACGTTTTGTTGTTTTCGGCTTAATTCTTCTTATTCAAGGCAGGAATAGCTGATCAGTTGGTGGAGAGTTTAGAGTGTTCTTTAAGCACTGTTGCTAGAAGTCAGCCGTGGTTCACCTCCAGAAAGCTTTCTCCGTGCTGTAGCTTATCAACATTCTGCGCAACGTCGGGTTTGCTCACCCGACGCACCACTCCATTTTGCTGTTATCGTGGGCTTCGCCAAAGTCTATTCCGTGTCGTCTCATCATACAACCACCACGTTGTGATTCTAGGGGTCTATTCTTTACCATCTTGTGTCCCGGTATCAGACCCATTTTGGACTAAACCACCTCTTGCAAAAGTCCTCTGGTCTTTGTGCTAAAAGTCCGCGAGGGCTTGTATTTTGACTGCTGCGCACAATTTGTTTCGTGGCTTGGCACTCTACCACTGTACTACTGAGGCAAACCCTCCCTCTGTATCCCTCTTTCTCTCCAACTGGCAAAGTCTCTTCTCCAAAAACCATGAATATGTTCGCATGCCAAAATTGTTGTTGAGGAAGGCAGAACAAGAGCTCCGTCAGCTGGTTCCTCATTTTCTGTCAGATTTTTTTACCCCTTAAGTATCGTATTTGCTTTTTTTTTTTTTTTTTCATGCTGACAGGAGCATTTTTCTGCTGCTTCCTTTCATTTCACTGAAACAACAGGAAGTTCGGGTTGTGTGAGACAAATTCAGTAGTTCATTAAAGATTTGACGGTTTCTTTACAAGCTTTGAAACATTTATACAAAAACTAAGGCAAATAACAAACAGAAATTTCGTCATTTGTTGCTGAAAGTTGACATAATCGCCAAGCTCGCTTGGAGTACAGTGTACACACCGTAAGGTTGCGGTGCCTAGGCTTAAATATTATCTGCTGTGTCCCTGTTTAATTGTGTCACCAGTACAAACGTACTTCAGACATGCATGCATCAACAGGGATACTGCGAATCACAATAACCTTCATTACTACACTGGCCAGTCAAATAATGTTGACTGTCATTTTATTAGATCTGTTAACCCTTTCAAACATTATGAAATGAGCTTTGGAAAAATTAAAATTCATTGTTTTCTGTATCAATACAGTGTAGTAAACATCAAGATATGTGTTTTAAATGTTTTGGTCGAACTATTGATTTTTATGTCATTAATTTCATGCACAACACAGAGATTTGTATCGAAGTATTTTATTGCTTGGACGCTATTTTGTTTACACTACTAGATCAATAATGCTAGTATAATCTTTGCCATAGCACCAAAGACAATTCACTGCTGGAATAAAATAAAATGAACCACACTCACGCTCACACTCTCAGCCACATACAGACGGCAACGCAACACAACCTCCAAGATGAACAGATTGATGCCTCAGAAGTGGCAACAAGCCGTACCAAGCGGCAAAATATCGTACTAGAAGCATGTTGTTCAATAACAAAAATTCGGCTTCAAGGACTGATACACAAAATAGATATAAATCAACTTTTAATACGTTGTTTTCCAGAAACAACACTGGGAATGAAAGGGTTAACGTCTGCGTATACACATGACTTTTGTTCCGTGCACATGTATGGCAAAATTCCTCTCGAAATTTAAGTAGCTTCCTTATATAATTAATAATAGAAATCGGTACCTCAATTTTCGTATTCTCGTATCTATACAGTGATATCACTTGCGTTGCATAGGCATAAATGCTATGTGCGGTGTCCTTGTCTAATGATGTCACCAACGCAGATGTCCTTCAGACATGCATGCATCGTTAAACAAGGATACTGCGAGTCACAATAACCTCCATTAATAAACGTACCAGTCAGGTAAGGTTTGCGTGTCACTTCACTAGAACTAATGAAACTGAAGCAGCTTTTATTCGTAACACGTTGATAAATAAGCACCAGCGATCGGCTTTCCCGACAATCGCCGTAATAACTGATTAGTTATACAGTACAAATGCAGAACAAAAATATATAAAGTCACAAAAGATAGGGGAAATCTACGTCCGACGCACATATTAAGAAATGACACCCAACGTAACCAGTAGCAACGCACTTTATAATCTAAACTCGTCCGACACGGAAACAGAGAAAATACCAGTGACGGGCTCCTAGAATAGGAAATGGCAGCCTCCCAGTCGCTAGGCTTTCTGCCAGCGGACTTTACAACGCGAACACGCCCTACGCACAAATGGAAGTACCAGCTCTGGTCCTCCTAAGAAAGGAATCGACTGCCGCCCACTAGGGTACTGCAGACATTAAACAACCGAACGACACACTGAGCAAAGAGAGGCCACAGACCACAGACCTGCAGTTTGGTTTAACGAGCGTTTACAAGCTGCACTTTACATGTGGTATAAACATAGAAGTACAACAGAAATCAAAACTTTCTGGCAGATTAAAATTGTGTGCCGGAACCGGGATTCGAACACCTGGGACAATTGCCTTTCGCGGACAAGTGCGCTCTCTAACTTTTTTTTATGGACAGTTCTGTTTCTTGCAGTCGCTGATCGTGTTTGTTCGTTGTATATTTGGCTAAGCTTTTTTATTACAGAGGGCGTTCAGCCCCTGATTGGGCGCGCTGAGCCACGGCGCCCAGCAGATGTTTGTAATTGTCTTGTGTAGTTCGCGAACGAACTAGTTCGGAAGAGCGCTCCCACAGACGAACTTCGCGAACTACTTCGCAGATCCCTCGCCTCTTGGTTCGTCCGCTCCTTTTCCGATGACTGACGGGTAACAGCGAGAGGACGCGAGAGCGCGCAGAATCGCGTGATTCCCTTCTGCCAGTTACCTTCATTTCGAGCTGAGATGCAGTTCAGCTGTAGTTTCATAGTTCACTGCCACAAGAAATCTATTTTAAAAATAAAGTACTGCGAGTACTCTGTATGCAAAGTAGTTGAATACCATTGTATCACCCATTCGTGTAAATAACTGGTTTATTTGCCTAAGTATTTGATGTCAAATTGCCCAAAAATACGGGTAATAGCACACGCGTTGGCAACACTGATTCATTATATAAAAAAGCTGTCATAAAAGAAAGAACTCTTTTAGTAGCGGTAGCAAAAGCCAAAAAGAGCGGACGAACTAGGAGCAGCGGACGAACTAGGAGCAGCGGACGAACTAGGAGCATCGGACGAACTAAGAGCAGCGGACGATTACGCCAAACGTATCTCGCTTCTTAGTTCGTTGGATTCTTTTCCGAAGACCTACGGGCAATAGCGAGAGGGCGCGTAGCAGAATTAAAAATCGCGTGTTTGCCTTCTGCTGAAGAATCATTTCGAGGTGAGCTTCTGCCTGCTACGAAATTTCTGTTATGAAGTATTCTGCAATCTGCAATATCTGACTAATAAATTCCATAATGCCAAGATACAGAGATAACTCTAAACTTAAACGCGAGAAATTATCCACAGGCTGTTTCTTTCGGTTTGCGTGATATCGTTAGCGGCTCAAGCAGCAAGCGCATGAAGCAGCTAGGTGGGGGAGCTTCTGCCTCCACCTGCATGCGCAGACCACGCTGCTCAGCCGTCACTGGGAGCGGACGAACTAAAAGAGCGAACTAATTCGAGGCAGAGCCGCGAACTAAAGTGAGCGCTCCCGATCGCGAACTATTATGCGCAAGTCTAGTTTGTAAAAGTATGCCGTCTGAGCTATCCTGACACGCGGACGGTCCATCCTCCTCTGCCTCTTACTTTCCTTGCTCGCGAAACGCAAAGGTCACAGGTTCGAATCTCGGTTCCGGCGCACAAATTTAATCTGTCAGGAAGTTTCATATCAGCGCACACTCCGCTGCAGAATGAAAATTTCATTCTGAAAACAGAAATTGCTACACATTCCACAAACGCACGTAAAAATACTAGACGCCACATAAATCATGTACCTGAGCACTCGGTGTACCTGACCTAAAACGTAATTTCTTGGTAATTCCAAAGAATGTTTGCCTATCGAATGTGCTAGTCCCAAACGATATAAGTATGTCGCACGTGCGACTATGTCGAAAACGTGTCTACTGTGGTGCGAGTTACAGTAAGTTTTACGTTTGAGAACAGCACTGTGCGAATGTGTTGCAATTGCTAATGAAGATTCAGATGGCGAAATATAATTCCTTGGTTATATAATGTGGCAACTTGTTTCAAATTTTGTTTGAAATTCGGATTCAGAAGCTATCGCTCGTAACTTCTAGTCTTTTACCCAACAATAAATTAGAATGATGTTCTTCTCGTTGCATGACTTACAATTGTGAAATGTGTTCTGCTTTACGTATTATGTTCTCTTGTGACGCTGGACGCGATATAGCGGCAACGCAGAATCAGCATATTCACTTTCACATGGGTATATGGTAGTCTCCACATTTCCTAACATCCTCGTCTGTAGGCAATCCGAATTTCCAACAAAGTTTCATCAGTTCCCACATTACTTACTGAAAGTTTTAAATTTCACCAAGTGGTTCTATCTTGACTCGAAACTACAACGCTTTCATTCGTTGCTAACCGACAACGATACACTGGGTTCCCCTTGCAACAAACAACACACAATCATTCTTGCAATATATCGTTCGAGGTGAATTACCGTAATTAAATGAAACGCAATACTGTGGCAACAACTACATCTTGAGTCATAAGTCGCAGTACACGCTGTAAGATACCTGCTATGGGAAAGTATACATTTCATATTCAAATGTACCGCGAATTTGATACCAGTGTCAAGCTAGTCAGGTACGGGTCATTTTGCGATGGCAGTGCCCCAGTCACGGTCTGCACGGCCTCTACGGTCGGGGGTTCGACTCCCCCCTCGGGCATGGATATTTGTGCCGTCCTTAGGATTAGCTAGTTCATAAGTAGTTTGTAAGTTTAGGGACTGATGACCCCGCAATTAAGTCCCTTAAGCTTAACAAACATTTGAACATTTTTTGCGATGGCAGTACTATCGATATTGGAAACGGTAATAGTATTGTTGCTGGGAAGTAAGGTTGTGATTATTGAGAGAGCTAGGCGCGCAAATGAGATTGCAGAAGCGTGGGGATAGTGGTTGTGTGCAGTTGTCGTTCCGGCGGGGTAGCCGAGGAGATGAGATTTTGAGACTTGAATGCTGAGCCAAGCTGTTTGTTTAAGATATGGAGACGAAAGGTATAGATGACGTTGGAGAAACGATATTTTGAAGTTTTTATAAGGTAAAGTTTTTCATGAAATACTTGGCATGTTTCTACGGCACACTTTCGCATTGTTAGGCTGAATTGATGGTAACAGTAACGGTCGGGAAAGATCTTGCTGTTAGCTTGTGGTCTCACGATTCATGCTAGGGACGCCTTACTGTGTTAGGAAAAGTATTTATTATAATAGTTTAGTACTGAAATTGCGTTTTTTATGAAATAGGAATTTCATGGGTAGTGTTCTTGAAATATGGTATTGTTGTAAAATTGTTTGTGTAAATCGAGTTAAATGTATTAACAGTAAAGAAATATTTATTTTTGTTTAAAAATAATTTTGTAGGTAGCTTAAATATCTGAATTATATTTTTTTCTCTGAAATATTTGAAAATCAAAACATCCATTCACGGTCTGCACGGCCACTACGGTCGGGGGTTCGAATCCCCCCTCGGGCATGGATATTTGTGCCGTCCTAGTTCGTAAGTAGTTCATAAGTAGTTTGTAAGTTTAGGGACTGATGACCCCGTAGTTAAGTCCCATAAGCTATACAAACATTTGAACATTTTTTGAAAATCAAAACATGACATTGTTAGTAATTTTCATGAAGTTACATCAATTAGAAAATAAACCAGATATTTCATTTTTAATAATTAGTTCGAGTCTCTTAAACAGATTACCAGTTTATCCCTCCTCACATTTTTATTGAAAGTGCCATAGATGTTTTCTGCAGTTGGTTTTCCAGTAGTTAGAACAGCAGGAAGCACTTTAGTGTTGCACAAACTTATGCAGTAAGTGAAGGTGAGAAATGTTCAAATGTTTGTAGAGCTTATGGGGTTATCAGTCCCTAAACTTACAAACTACTTATGAACTACCTTATACTAAGGACGGCACAAATATCCATGCCCGAGAGGGGATTCGAACCCCCGACCGTAGTGGCCGTGCAGACCGTGACTGGAGCGCCGCGCCGCAATCTCCTCGGCCACCGCGGCCGGCGAAGGAGAGAAATAATCATTTTTTGTCAAGCTTACAGTTCAGTATGATTTACAGATTTCAGGGTAGGACAATTCATACAGTGTTCAGGTTAACAAGTATTTGCACAGAGTCAGATTGCATTGATTGTTAGTTCAGTCAGAAACAAGTTTGTAGGGCCAGAATTATTAACAAAGTGATTTTTATTATCAGTAATTTTCAGACAGTTAACTTTGTTACGACATTTCCACACAGAAACAATTAGCAGTTTGTGTCTCATTATAATAAACATTATGCAGTCAGATAGATTTGCAATACCTTTACATTCACATAGAATACAGTTAAAATTAAGCAATCAGATTAACATAACGTTGTACAAAGAAATTCAGCTAGAACAAGTTCAAACACACAGCAGACGGAAATCTTGTAAGAGAGACGGAGAAGCGAGAAACTTTCAGCGCTCTTATTTCAAAAACTCTGCAGGCACAGGGAAACGCCGCGGAGGAGTGGCCAAGCACTAGGCTAGTTGCACACACACACACACACACACACACACACACACTGATTTGGTACGGCGGGTAAAATCTCGGCCGTCCACATTCCAGCAGTGGCTCATCGGAGAGCACAGTAGCTTGCACAGCGGCCGGCCACGGACCGGCACCGGCTAAGAGCCGGTCAGCTGCCGGCCGCTGCCTCTTCAGAACGCCGGTGCCGGCCATACAGCAGAGAGGCGCACGTGGACAAATGGCAGTTGTGCACTAATGGCACACGCATCGATTTTTACCTGCCGTACTCCCTGCAAAGTTCTCTTTCTGCCTTTTCAACACACAGGCGACGTAGCGCATACAGGACTAAAATACAAAATACTGATTTGTCAGTGGGTTCTCTATACAATAAATTACACATATTTCACGTTATTGCCTGTTTCAAGGCATTTGATTAAACTAGTATTGCCTGTGGTCAAAAATCGACCAATTGTGTTTACCATGGTCACTGGGGGTAAAATTTACGTATCATGTCGGCGGCCTCGCGTCATTATGTTGGCAACATCAACAACACGATAGAAAATCTTTGCCCAATTGTTCGAATCACATAGAATGACTCGATTAGTGTACTGTACAGACCATGAAGTAAACAAATAATACTGTTCCTGTTTTATGGTTGACAGTTTCTTGTATGTACCCTCGTCCGTTTAGTAAAAATAATTGCCCTCGTAAAGCGGAGATTTCACGAGAAAACATCAGCGTTGTCAAGTGGTTGTCTAAAATGAAGACTCACAGGATTCTCACTATTCAGCATCTGTTGCCAACATTATCATAGGAGGCCGCCGGGATATTTGGTAAAATTTAACCAGCACTGGGAGGTATGAAACGGTATCTTTTACGTGTTAAGCAAAATGCCTGACAGAATAAAAACAAATAAAAACGGAAGTATATACTTCTCATGCCATTTACGAATTATATAACTTTCATTAGCCTAATATTTGAAATGGAACTACAATTTCCATGTTCTTATCATTATACAACGCCAAGAAATAATGTTATTTCCATACTGCGATATTCAGAATTCCAGAGCTGACAACATGTCGACTTCGCAGTTCCGCCGGCCACGGTCACGGTCTGCACGGCCACTACGGTCGGGGGTTCGAATCCCCCCTTGGGCATGGATATTTGTGCCGTCCTTAGTATTAGTTAGTTCATAAGTAGTTTGTAAGTTTTGGGACTGATGACCCCGTAGTTAAGTCCCATAAGCTATACAAACATTTGAAACTTTTGCAGTTCCACCCGTGCACCGCTACATGCATTTCCCGGCGCATCATCATTTATATCGGCATTCATATGAAAACAGCCATTTCCTTTAACCAATCACTGCGAAAATGGAGCATTTCAACGGCACAAGAAAGTGAGTTGGGAGCATTCTATGTTTCGACATTCGCTTATTTTAATACGTTATTTTAATACTGCAGATGCGTTGCATTACAGCGTCTTTGGTCGAGGCGAATAGCCACTCAGTGAGCTGATTGTTGGAGAATGTAGAACTTGATCCAAGCTGTAGATATGAAAATTTCTACTTCCTTTTACCACTTTTAATGGCTAAATGCACACATAGTATTTACATTTGTGAAGTCTACGACAAATAATCTTTCGAATTATGTAACTTTCATTGGTCTTCTTGTACGAATAAATTAGTAATCTGTACCACAATTTTTGTGTTAGCGCATTTATATAATGATTCAATGGAGAATTTCAAACTTTGTGCTAGACTGATACTCGAACCCTGTTTTTTCGCGGGTTTTTCTTCACGGGTAGATTGTGTGTGTTTGTTCTGTGATTTCTTGAGATTTTCACTCTGTTCTATTTCGGTGCCCTCTGACAACCAAACCTTCAGATGTCAGAAACTCAGATCCGTACCAAACGCTGTATATCGATAGAGTATCAACCGAAACTTCTATATAATTCGTGCTATGTGCTGCCGTCCAGGAGAACGTGCGAAAACTATAATAATAAGTAACACCTAACCTACGGAGTAGAGGAAAAGCATAACTGTGACAGCTTCTCCGACTGCGCTACCGTGGGCCCAGTCTGCTTGCGGCAGCGGCGGTGTACGCAGCTCGTGCAGTGCTTCGCCGCGGCAGCGGTTTGTTTACATCCTGCAGGGGTAAGTCTGCTCGCTTACGCCAGCGCTTGCTTTCTTGTGAAGTTGCGGTGACATGGAAAGGTTATAATGGATCAAATTAGTGGAAGAGACACTCTGAAGTTCACTTTCGAACGAAAATTTTCCCGACCAACGTCTTTTGAGTTTGAAGATTGGTTGATTGCTGTTGCAAACATACGATTAGAGGACATCATTGGATACCACATGTCGATTGTAAATAGTATGATTTTCGTTAAGCTGACATCTTCGGAACTATGCGAGAAGGTCGTTCTAGACACAGGTGGTCCCTTGAAATTTAACCACAGAGATGGCAATATAGGCAACGTTACTGTCGACCATGTCGGTTTTGGAGTTAGAACCATTAGAATTTTTGAGTTGCCATTTGAGGTACCTGCCGGTGAAATAGACGCCGTCATTGCTCCCTATGGTAGAGTTCTCAGCAATGTCGCCGAGTGGTGGTCTCCCGCACATAAACTTCCCGTGCTGAATGGTGTAAGGCAGTTAAAAGTAGAGCTCTGTCGACACATACCGTCTTCTATAAACGTCTGTGGGTTTAGAGGCATCGTTATGTATGACGGCCAACCAAAGACCTGCGCACTTTGTAACAAGCCAGGTCACGTGCGTGCTGAGTGCATTCAACGACGCATTGCACAGCTACCAACCGGTGAAACTGTTAAGACTTCAGAAATGACGATTTTGCCAAAAACGTATGTAGCAGTGGCGCGTGGTCAACTGACTGCGCCACCGGCTAGTGACGTTTGTTTAGATGACTTGCCCAGCGATGTCGTCGCGAACGACTTAGGAATTCCAATGGAAATTTCGGAAAGTACGACAGAAAAGGCACCAGAATCTGGAGTAGTGCAGCAGTCGCCCACACAGACAACGGAGGACACCGCAGTACGTACAGAGAATATGGGGGAGGAGGAAACAGCTGACAGACAAACACCAGAAAGTCAGCCCGCGATTTCGGAGACTAGGCAGGACAATGAATCTGCTAAGTCACCTCGCAGACGTAAGAAACGCAGATTGGCGCAAGAAGGGGCTGCGGAGAAGTCAGCTCCACTGCGTGAAAAAGCGACACAAGTTAAGGACAAAATTACCGGAAAGCCACCCGCTGTTGCAGTTACACAGAATCAGCCTCCATCACATAAACAGGTAGAACTTGCCGTGCCGTTAAAAGACGACACTGACAAGGTAGTAGTTGACAAGGCATCTCCCAAACAAATTGATGAATCGGCGCAGACGTCACATGAGCAGGACCCACGCAAGACAGTGTCGACTCAGTTTGCCACCGGCATGGACTGGTCAGACGAGATAGAGGATGTAGACAAGGACACCGCTCTGGAAGATGCTTCGGAGGGTGCTGGTAACGTAAGACACGCAGTGATCACGGATCCTGCTGTTACAGATACCTCGGCCATGGAAACCACGGACGCGGAGAAAGACGCTGACTCTGATTTTTATTAATCTGTAGATCTTTCACATCTCATATTCATACATGTGTGATCGTCAAGCCTACAAAATTGACACATTAAATATCAATAAGTGTCGTAGCTCCATCCGGTTACAACACATTCAAGATTTTTTGTATTCCGCAGATATAGATATTCTATTACTTCAGGAGGTTGCAGACATTAATTTAGAACGAATATTTGGGTACAATGTCCTTGCCAACCCAGGTACTGGTGCGGATTTGGGTACCGCCATCCTATTAAGAGAAGGAATTGTGGCATATAACATCGAAATGCTAGTCAATCACAGAGGGATTGCAGCAACAGTTAACAATGTTAGAATAATTAATGTATATGCGCCCTCAGGATCCAGTAACAGGCGTCGCAGAGCGGAATTTTATACGGAAGAGATTCTTCCTTTATTTACAACAAAGTATGACCAGCTTATCTTGGCGGGAGATTTTAACTGTGTTTTGCACCCGAAAGATCAGACACCAAATTTTAACAAATCTGTGGAGTTAGAACGGATAGTCAAGGACTTATTTTTAATCGACACTTGGGAGCATAAGTATGGAGCAACGCCTGGATTCACGTACGTCACAAATCATTCCGCAAGTAGGCTAGACAGAATATATGTATCAGATAATATAAAACAACGAATTATGCAATGTGAGGTCTGGCCAACTATCTTCACAGACCATGCCGCGTATATCTGTACCATAAACTTACAGAAACAGGGTACGTACCGCAGTAAGGGACCCTGGAAACTTAATGTGTCACACTTAGATGATCAAGGTTGTCATGAGGCCTTCACACATGCGTGGAATGAAAGTCTCACCAAGTTTCGAACATATGATTCGGCTATTAAATGGTGGTTACAATGTGCCAAACCAAAATTACGGAAAGCCATGTTACAGTGCTCACGAGACAAGAACTGGTGGCTTAAACGAACCATTGAATTTCATTATTCCAGTTTACGAGAACTGTACAAACTGGACGAGACAGTCTTTGAAAACTACGCCCAAATTAAGAAAGTGAAAGCCAAACTACTACTCCTTAAAAAGAAACAGTTGGAAGGATTAAAAGTCAGATCCCGAATCCAGGACTCAGTACGACATGAAGCGACATCAATATATCACCTGACACGTGAGAGTAAACGAGGTAAAACCAAGATACTGACGGAACTGCAAACTGAGGACGGTACGCGTTTAACTCACCAAAATGACATTAGACATGCGATTCAAACTGCTTACGCGGAGTTGATGTCTGAGAAAATGATCGATGACAACGCATTTCAAGAATTAGCAAATAATTTAACTGGCAGACTTACCCCTCAGGACTCAGACGAGCTAATAACACAAGTGACTGAAGAGGAGCTGGAAGATGCTCTGTTTCACAGTCCAAAGAACAAATCGCCCGGATGTGACGGACTCCCTGTAGAGTTTTATCAAACCTTTTGGACACACATGAAGACGAAACTGACAGAGATATGCAATGAATTGATGACACCTGATCTTAATATCCCGCAAGAGTTCAGTGAGGGGCTGGTGGTATTAGTTCCAAAACGTGCAAATAGTAAAACTATCGCCAATCTGAGACCGATTACTCTATTAAGTAGTGATTACAAACTTTTTGCACGTATTCTTGCAAAAAGGATGAGGAACGTAATGAATAAGGTCACCGGTCCATATCAAACCAGTGTCGGCAGAGATAGGTCCATTTATCAAACGCTAGTGGACTACCGCGACCTAATATCAGTGGCGGAAGCATGCAGGATTGAATGTGCAATGGTCAGCTTGGACTTTGATAAAGCATTAGACAGAGTCAACCACCGGTATTTGTTTAAAGTTATGCGGTCGCTGGGTTTTCCCGTATATTTCCTCGCTGTAATACAAAACCTGTTACAGAATAGCACATCACGAGTGATTGTCAATGGAGGGCCAGGTGGCATGATTCCCGTAAGAAGCTCCGTAAGACAAGGTTGCCCGATGTCAGCATCTCTCTTTGCAATCGCCATAGAACCTCTACTAACAACATTGACGGCGCAGTTAAACGGATTACAGATACATGGACAGAAGTTAGCGTGTCGGGCTTATGCTGATGACGTTGGCTTCCTGATCACCAACGCAAATGAAGTCCACACCGCCCTGCAGATCATCATGACATATGAAAAGGCATCTGGTGCATTAGTTAACTGGCAAAAATCGGGTGTAATGAACATAGGAAATGGCATATGTTTGACTAATCATCCCCGTTTGCAAGAGGTGTCCAAGATGCAATGTCTCGGTGTCGATTTTAGGAAGACAATTCGAGAAACCATTGCCGCAAATTATAAACAGTTATTGGCTAAGATTCTAGCGTCTGTACAACAGCACAGTGTCAGGAAGTTGGATGAGTTGCAAAAAGTTGCACTGGCGAATACATATATCACTTCCAAGGTCAACTACGTGGCTCAAATCCTGCCAATACCACGCGACATAGCGCATAGAATGCTTGCAGCGCTTGGGCATTTTGTATGTCGCGCACATATTTTCAAAATTAAATACGACACATCGACTCTTCCGACGCTACTAGGTGGCCTGAATCTCGTCGATGTGTACAAGAAGGCGCAAGCACTATATGTATGTCAAACATACAAGCAATGGAAACTGTCCACCAACGGTCTGACTTCCCACCTGTTGGAAGAAATTGTGCCAACAGACCTACGACCGCCCATCGATGTAAGACATCTGTCACAGGCTTTGCAGCACTTACAGTATTTCCTACTCGAATACACATACGAACAAAAGTCCCAGAACGAAATATGATAAAAGTGAAGGAAGTATACCAGGCGTTGATGAAAAATAAATTTCGAAATATGATAGAAAGGAAACTCCCGAACCACGATTGGAAAACAACGTGGGAAAACATCCACAGCCCTGACTTACCTTCCCAAGTGCGGTCCACGTGGTATATGACGGTCAACAGAAAAACCCCGACGATGTCCCGCCTCCATAAGATACACCTACAAGACTCTCCCTTGTGTCCGACATGTCAATTAGTCGACAGTGATGAACACAGATTCGTCTGCAGTATCAACGCAGGAATATGGGAGTATGCGAGGCAAAAACTGGCACTCATCACGAGAACCTCGCCACACGCAATATCACCAGCGGATGCCCTCCATCCTGATAAAATCCCATTCCCACGGACAAAAAGGAATGCGGTCAACTGGATAATGGGACATACAGTGTACTTTATCTTCAGTACCGAATCAAAGAGAAAGGAAGATTTCATACATTACCTGACAATGCACCATGACATGATCCGAAAAAAGAAAAAGTACAAGGAACATTACGCTAATTTCTTGATTAAAACGATAATGTAATTACAAACAGAACATTAAAGAAGAGAAATTTACTCAACAGTAATTTACACAGAAGAATTTCAGTTATTATCATTATGCATTTTGCCATTCCAGGTGAAGTTTTCCGGAATTATTTGATCGCCGAAGAAGGCATTTATGTTTTTTTATGCAGCTAATACGACCCAGAATGGTATATATTACATGTGTGTCTGAAGATCTCTAAGTTTTTTTTTTTTTTTTTTTTTTTTTTTTTTTGCGTCACAAGCTAAGAAAGCATATTCAGTTCCTTATAGCTAATTTCTATGTCTGCAAATTTTTATTTTATGATGATTTTTTTCTCTTTCAAGTTTTTATTCGTTCAATTCGAACTGATTTTTCTTGGCGTTAGAAGAGACAATAATAATGCAGAAATGGACACATTAACAGTGGTGTGTAGCTACGCAGAAGTGACAACATCGTTTTATCTTCAAAAAGCAAGGGAAAAAACAAAAACAAAAAAAAAACAAAAAAATTGGCTAGTTGGTAGAGCGTTAATTCATCTAACAGAGGGTCCTGGGTTCAAGTCCCGCTTAGAGCCTTTTTCTTTTTTAATGAACTACAGTACGTGGAAAATTGTTAAAGGAAAATGTCTTTAACGTCCCACGGGTTCATTTCCCGAAACAGCAGTGTCAGCTGCAGCTGTAGCAGTAGCGTGCGGACTGGACGGCAACGTGAGCCCCACTTGATGGTGTGGGCAAACACACGGCACTCTAGCCACGACACCCACACCCGCGGTGCTGCCTACCTAGCAGTCGTTTCTTCTTATTATTACTTTAATACTTCCGCACGTATGGTGCAATTGTTTCTTTCTTCTACGAATATACTTTACAGGGTTGCTACTTTCAAATAAAACGAAGCAGAAGCAAGCTGCCGATAACACTGTAGTATAAAATCCGAACAGTCCAGTTACTTTTGAGGAACATGTTGTCCCATCTAACACTCGGTGTACGTTTGTCGACGTAAAACAATGTGCAACGTCATACAGAAAAGATTCCCGCCAGCAGGGTTTAAACCGCGGACTCTCGTAACGTCAAAAATTCGATCAACTACCCCACGTTCTCCTGGACGGCAGCACATAGCACGAATTATATAGAAGTTTCGGATGATACTCTATTCATATACAACGTTTGGTACCGTGAGTGACATCTGAAGGTTAGGGTGTGAGCGATTGGCTATCCAGATATGTTTCTAGTCCTGCCCAAATAATGAATTTATCGCGTACTAAACGTGTTCACTATTCCATTTTCTCGCAGATTTATCTGTATTCCCGCAAAAAATCGAACAGCTTGTTATATCCGCACAGAGATGATCATTTACCCGTTTGAGGCATATATACATACATTCAGTGCCGAAGTTTCACATTCCCCACCAACAGATTTTTCAAATTTTGCCGCTCCTACTAACCTCTAGAACTCGATACCCTATTTCACAGACATACTAATTATAATGTTTTGTACAGAATCATCCTAATTATACCACCTTTCTCTCAGTTAGTATAACTGTGAACCAGGCGATCGAAGTATCAGTTCCCAAATTATTTTTAGATCCCAACTATTTGGATACGTTTGTACGAGAAATAGTTTTTGTATATATTTTTGAACTAGTAAAAGCACAGTCAAATACCACTAATAATGTGGGGTAAGGTATACATTAATACTTCTTATAGAATTATGTGCATTCTGAAACGTAATTAAATTTCTTTTATTACACTTACTTGCTTATAGTTTAAAAACTTTGGCCCCAAATCTGCCGACCCAGGCTCCAGCCTACTCAGCCTACTGGTAAATCCACCACTGCATACATTCATATATGCATACATTTCCAATGGATTAAGTGAGGCCACTACGGTCGAAGGTTCGAATCCCCCCTCGGGCATGGATATTTGTGCCGTCCTAGTTCGTAAGTAGTTCATAAGTAGTTTGTAAGTTTAGGGACTGATGACCCCGTAGTTAAGTCCCATAACTATATAAACATTTGAACATTTTTTGATTAAGTGGCTAATGGATAAGTGATTATATACTTTTTTATAGTGTCAGCACAATCAGTTTTATGGAACAAGACTTTGGACACGTTTGAATATAGAAATGCGACTAGAGATACGTAAAAACTAGTTTGTTGCGAATTGAATGAGGGTTTTGAGGAAATGGAGAGCAAAGAACAAAATGCATTTCGTAAATGGTACACTAATGTATGCTACGGTACTTAATTAGTTCTTTGTATAATGTTAGCAATACCTGTCTTATAATATTGTGCAAAGTCGTTTGGGATTCATTTATTTATCTTTAGAATCATCGTAACTCCTCCACGACAGCGCAGCGACTGTCGTTTGACCGGTAAAATTCCGGCGCGTATGCAAGCAGCCCTCCACCGATAAAATACCGGCCGTCCAAAATCGGTGTGTGTGCAATACCTTACGAGCTGCTCTATCTGTGAGGTTAGTAGCTTTAATGGCCGTAATGCTTTTATTGTAAGAACAGGTATGATCATAAATTTAGGCTAAAAACAGCTTTCCTTTTTTATGTTAAAAATGACGGGGAAAAGGAAAACAAAACCGCACATTTTTACAGAAAATCTTAGCCAGTTTCTCTCGCAGCGAGCAGAATAGAAATGCTTTTTATAACTTGTATATATCTTCAATAATTGTAGTATGATCATAAAACGAATTATTTACAGACAAATGGAAAAACTTGTGGAATCCGACATCGGGGAAGGTCAGTTTGAAGTTAGGAGAAATGAAGCAACACGGGAGGCAATACTCACATTACGACTAATCTTAGAAGATGGGCAAAAGAAACGGAAACCTACATTCTTAGCGTTTGCAGATTTAGAGAAAGCTTTTGACAATGTCGACAGGAATACACTCTCTCAAATTCTGAAGCTATCAGGGGTAAAATATAGGGAGCGAAGAGTTATATTCAGCTTATACAAAACAGCGGTTATTCAAAAAATGTTCAAATGTTTGTTAAGCTTAAGGGACTTAACTACGGGGTCATCAGTCCCTAAACTTACAAACTACTTATGAACTACCTACAACTAAGGACGGCACAAATATCCATGCCCGAGGGGGGATTCGAACCCCCGACCGTAGTGGCCGTGCAGACCGTGACTGGAGCGCCTCAGTCCCCTCGGCCACCGCGGCCGGCGCAGCGGTTATTAGTATCGAAGGGCATGAAAGGGACGCAGAGGTTGGGAAGGGAGTAAGACAGGGTTGTAGCCTTTCCCTAGTGTTGTTTAATCTGTACATTGAGCAAGTAGTGAAGGAGTAGAAAGAGGGAATTAAAGTTCAGGGAGAAGAAATAAAAACTTTGCGGTTTGCCGATGACATAGTAATTTTGTCAGAGACTGCAAAGGATCTGGAAGAGCAACTGAATGGAATGGACACTGTCTTGAAAGGAACATATGTAGATTAACAAGAGTAAACTAAGGTAATGGAATGCAAGGTCAGAAAATCAGGCGATGCTGAAAGAATTAGATTAGGTAATGCCACAATAAAAGTAATAAATGAATTTTGTTATTTGGGTAGCAAGATAACTTATGATGGCAGAAGTAGAGAAGATATAAAATGCAGAATGGCTATGGGAAGAAAAGCGTTTCTAAAGAAGCGTAACTTGTTAACATCCAATATTAATTTAAATATTAGAAAGTCCTTTCTGAAAGCATTTGTCTGGAGTGTAGCATTGTATGGGAGTGAAACGTGGACGATAAGCAGTTCAGATAAAAAGATGATAGAAGCTTTTGAAATGTGGTACTACACACGAATGATGCAAATTAGATGGGTAGATCACGTAACTGATGAGAAGGTGCTTAACCGAATTGGGGAGAAAAGAAGTTTCTGACATATCCTGACAAAGAGAAGGAATAGATTGGTAGGGCACATTCTGAAACATCAAGGAATTGTCAACTTAGCATTAGAAGGAAGTATGTGGGGTAAAAATCGTAGAGGGAGACCGAGGGACGAATACAGTAAGCAGATTCAAAATGATGTAGGTCGCCGAACTTATTCTCAGATGAAGAGGTTCGCACAGGACAGTCTGCGGACTGAGGACCACAACAAAAACAACATAATTCAATTATAGAAATTCAATACGAAACAAAACAGTTACTGGAATGGAAATACTACGTTTCTAAAGTCTTTGTGTTGCGTTCATTCTTCATTCTACACGTTGTTCCATTACGGATCGCGCTAAAGAATTTCTTTCTCGATTTACCTGTATTCGTCAGTCTGATTGACTCTACGATGACGTAGTAGGACTGCTTTGTGCGTACGCCGACCGATATTACGACGTCGCAATGGAGGCATTAAAAAAATAAACCACGATCTGTAGGCCTACTCAATTTGTTTGCAACACTCAAAAATACCACGAACTGACATCAATTCTATCTTTGCAACGCTCAAAAGATGTGAACACCACCCATAACACTATGAAGGTGAGAATAATACGGAGGGGCTTCGAAATTAACAACGTATTATGTTAAATATGCTGGCTGCTTTAACCTTTAATATTGTCACTTGGTTTAATAAGGATTTTCCACTATAATGGTGAAGGATCATTTTTACGACCCGATTCCACTCGGCTGAAAACGCACTTTCAGTTTTTCTCAAATTCTGATTTTTCCGGCAGATTTTCCAAAACTTTTCTTTCGTACAAAACTTGTCCTGAGAATTACGAGCATAACAAAGGAAAGATCCGCCAAATCGGTGAAAAATAAAACATTTCATCCAGGCAAGATCGCTAAAAATTTTATTTTCGCCCCTTAACCGGTTTCGGTGAGCTCAGTCACCATCTTCAGAAAGTCCAATACAATCGCTGCGAAAAGTTATATAATGTCTACAAACTGCAAAGTTATTGTGGTATACAGATAAAATGACGGTTAACAAAACATGTACATTACCTTACTTTCTAACACACGTAAACATCTTGTTAAAGTTTTTCATCACAGGGTGGTTTGTCATAATGAATAAAATGTCTTGGCCCAAGCAAACAGGAGACTGAACAGGAAAACATTGCACAACAGACTTGCTACAGGTTGCCACTAGGTGGCAGTGGTGTCAAAACAAAACGATATAGATGCAAATTCAACTTCAAAGAAACATAGTATTGTGAAGTTAGGAAATCCTATTTTTTTTTTTTTTTTTTTTTTTCACTTATTCACTTGGCAAATGAGACCTTACCTCATCCAATAGTGTCAAAGCTGGCCTCTTTGTCAAGATATTAGTTTTTTATATTCCTTCATTTCTGTTCTATCCTTTGTGTTGGGATCAGTTTTCTCACGTGTTTCCTTGTCATACACACATGCTATCTTAGTTCAGTTTTTAGTAAATGACTCTTCCTAACATTAAGGATTGGTTACACACATTATCTTCAAATGACTTGGGACATAGAAAGCTATACTTTAACTGCAGTTGTATATCATTTTTATTATTAATGATCTTGGTTTTTAATCTGTAGATATAACTTTTGTCCTTCTGCTCTATTTAGACATTAAGCTATTTATGCAACGACTGATTTCTTTTCTCATAATATGAGAATCAATATCTTAACTTTTATATATTATATATTAATAAAATAAAAAAAAGGTATTTCATAACTCCACTGTAGGGCGCTTTTCTGTATTTGGAACTGTGTACATATTACTTTATCTATATTTATAGTTATGTATTTCTACTCTATGTAGACATTAGGCTACTTGCACAGTGACTTAGTTGTCTTCTCATAATATGAGAAACTTTATCTCTTCATTTATATCGTATATATAACAAACAAAAAATAGGTTTTTTTATCTTCACAGTACTATGTTTCTTTGAAGTTGAATATGCATCTATATTGTTTTGTTTTGACACCACTGCCACCTAGTGGCAACCTGTAGCAACTCTGTTGTGCAATGTTTTCCTGCTCAGTCTCCTGTTTTCTTGGGCCAAGAACACATTTTATTCATTATGACAAACCACCCTGTGATGAAAAACTTTAACAAGATGTTTACGTGTGTTGGGAGGTTATGTTTCTATTTTTACATATGACGCTAAGGTAATGTACATGTTTTGTTAACCGTCATTTTATTTGTATACCACAATAACTTTGCAGTTTGTAGACATTGTATAACTTTTTTGCAGCGGTTGTATTGAACTTTCTGAAGATGATGACTCAGCTCACCGAAACTGGTTAATGGACGAAAATAAATTTTTAGTGATCTTGGCTAGATGAAGTGTTTTATATAAACTGTTGATCGCTCACCAGTGGCGTAAAATGCCTTTTAACTATAACAAATCGGTGACGCCATTCTCAAGTGATGCGCTTTCATACATGCGGCAATTCATTTGTGTTAACATAGAAGACTAGTTACTGTGTGCCATCAGCAGGCATAATGCAGTGTTGTGGAGAACAGCAGCTTCTCCTAGACTAGTCTGCTCGTGGGCGGCGGCTCGGTGTGCAGCTGTTTGCGCCACGCTGCCGTGTTATTACGGAAGACAGCGGGGGAGTACGACTGCAGTGGCCGCCGTACAATATCGCCGTGCCAGGCTAGGCGCGGCTGCTTTCTCCACGACACGCGCCACTGCCGCCACACGGAATGTCCTTTTATTGTCCCGCTCCTAACCGTAACTACAGCCTACTTTCAAATAGTCTCGGCTGTGTTGTATGCAGTTTTCTATTTCTGGCCTTGGCACACCACACGTCACATCTAATGTGGCGACATCAATTCTCAGCAGCACAGGTGATTTTGGTTTTTTAATAGTTATGATTATTAAATGTCTTCTATTACTCACATAAAAAAAATGTTGGAACACCAACATGACTCTTCAAGTAATCTACAGTGTAAGGAAATGTGATGATATATTCATATGAACCTTTACATAAAAACTGAATAGAGATATACAAAAACAAATTTTCCGCTCCCTTTATTGCTCATGAAAACAGAAATTGACACGTTGCACGACGATAATCTAGACATTGTCCGCCTCATCGCATCCTTTCTCACCCACACCCCTCCTATGTCACGGTTGGCAACTGCAACTCCCGTTTGTTGTACCCCTCTGCCAGGGTGCCTCAAGGCACCGTCTTCTCCCCTCTCCTTTATCTCATCTACTCTGCAGATATGCCCCAACCTCAACCTCCTGTCTATATCCTTCAATATGCTGATGACTGCCTTCCTCGCCCCCTCCCTTGTCCACTCCCAGTTTTTGCTCCAGTCCCCCCCCCCTCCCTCACTGCCGCATGGTGTAACATGTGGCTCCTCTCTGTCAATCCCGACAAGTCCCAGGCAATCATTATAGGTCGTGCCACCACCTCCTTCTGCCTACCTGATTTCTACCTTACCCTCCATAACCACCACACCCCACCTTGAAATACCTCGGCCTAACTCTTGATCGTTCCCTCTCGTGGACCCCACACCTCCGCACCTTCTGCCAGAATCCCTCTCCCGCCTCAACCTCCTGAAACTCATTACCGGCCAGATGTGGGGCCTCAACCCCTCCACCATCCTGTACACCTACTGCTCCCTTAAGCATCCCGTTCTCTGCAGTTTCCATCCCGCTTGGATTTCTACTCCCCCTTCCTACTACAAAACCCTCCAAATCCTAGAATGCCACGCCCTCTGCATTGCCTCTCCTCCCCCAAACGTATCCATCCTATATGACCTTATTCCATTTCTGCAACTCCTGCAAAACCTTGAACACATCTGGATTCTCTACACCAATCGCAAGATAGACTTCCACAACCCTCTGGTCTACCCCATCCTCACCGAACCCAGGCCACTGCCACTCCTTTACGCTGCATCCCTCCCTCCCTCCACCTCCACACTCTCCACATGCTTTCTCAGGGTAACTGCCGCCACCTCCCCCTCCCGGATGACGCCCTCCGTCCTGAAATATTTAGCTGTCTTGTCAAATGGTAGAGTTGCCTTTGATGTCACCAAAAGCTGTACAGAATGTAATGTCCATACATATTTCCCCTAATGTCAAAGGTTAAATTTGGACAAATGAACGCACACAATTGTCGTCTGGTAATGCAGGTACTCCGGAGGGTGGTGGATGAGATGATACTCGAGGTGGTCTGCCTCAAGGATCCATACTCTCTCGCAACTGGCCTATGCAGCCGTTGGCTGGCAAGTCATTACCAACGATCAGGATCCAAAAACTGCCATAATTGTCATAAATAGAGCTTTTAGAGTCACCGTTATCGCCCAGCTATCCAACGCACACTGCAATGTCATTGAGTTGCAAATCCTGACTGGATTAATAGTCATAGTAAATGTAATTTCAGTACTGGGGGTTATTGACTGACTACTTGACCATCTAGTCACGGTGATGACAGCATTGAGTGGGAGAAGGGTAGTTGTGGTAGCTGATCTGACGCCAAGTCACCATTGTGGAACAGTCGGTCTCGAGACGACAAAGGAGCAAAAGCTGAAGACGCTATAATGGCTCTCCAGCTGATCATTGCAAGTAGGCCAAGGAACCCACCCACCTACACAGGTGGCGGAGTGGAAAGGAACGAACATAGACGTCACTCTGGCGACGCCAAACGTGATTGGTGATATTAAAACCTGGAGAGTCCATGATTAGCTGACTGCCAGCGATCACAATCTGATACGAAATTGGAGGGCACAAGAGCGCCTGGGAAGCAGGATGGAAATGAAAACTAAATTATAACAAACCGAATGACAGTGTCTCAAGAGAGAGAGTGTGACACACCAACATTCCCGGATGGTAATCTGGACATTGATAATTGCGCTCAGGATCTGGTCGCTGCTATAACCCAGGCTATGGACTTGGTTGTACCACTCAGGAGGAGGGCTGCCATAGCCTCTCCCTCACCGTGGTCTGCCGAGTTGCAGAGGTTGCAGCTGTCTGTCAGACGAGAAAGAAGGTATTATCAAAGGAGTGTGATCTGGCAACGGAAGCAGTACTGGCTCCAAAATTATTTGAAGAATCTATTCAAGGAACTGCAGAGAACCCAGCTGAATAGCTGGGAACTATACATCAAGACCCAATTGGCCACAGACCACTTCAGCACGCCCTATAAGCTGGACAGGGACAAGATCAGATCGCCTATGTTCATGACAACCATCAGGGATTGGGATCGGTGCACAGATACTTGGCAGGATACTGCTGATATCCTGCTCCAGACTCTACTCCCTGAGATGAACAGGCAACTGACACCCACCTACAAAGTCAGAAAAACAACACCTTGATCTACCCCTTCTCAAAAGAGGAGGTGGCCAAGCAAATTCTATATTTAGAAAGAGGGAAGGCCCCAGTGCCCTCTGAGTATCTTGCCCCCCTCCCCGGATCGTCCCTCAGGTGTCTAATCTTAACAATGAGTGTCCACGGCAAGGGAGGTTACCCCCTGGAAGAAGGCCAACGTAGTCATAATAAAAAAGGGCCAGATAAGGACCCGGCGCTTGCGAAGCCCTATCGGCCCATTTGCCTCCTCGATGTATTGGGAAAGTCACTTGAGAGACTTCTGGCTGACAGGCTGGAAGCATACCGAGTTTTGTGTGGTGTGAGAGATAGGCAGTTTGGATTTTGCACGGCGCGTTCTGTGTGTGACGTGATCGCCCTGGAGGCTGAGGTCTGTAGCTCCACCCTCCACAAATATGTAGTCGGCATCATGGTAGACATCAGTGGTGCCTTTCACAATGGTGGCCTTCGCTCTTCTCTCGAGTTCGAGGGATTGAGTGTCCAGGGCGGCTTCATGGGTGTCTAAGGGACTACTGTGTTGGAAGGAAGGTTCGGCTATTATCGCCTAGCGGATCTATAAGCAAGGAAATCACCAAGGGTTGTCCCCAGGGTTCTGTTCTGGGGCCCCTCTTCTGGAATATTATATGGAGCCTTTGCTCCGTGAATTGCAAAATAGTCCAGATGCCTATGCGGACGACCTCCTCCTGATGGTCGGCGGCCGAATCTTGAGCCTTGGTTTTCTATGCAGTCATCATCCTTGCCTCATGGTGCCAGAAAAACAAATTGTCAATAGCACCAGGAAAATCAACATACCTGGTACTTAAAGGAAATCCTACAGTCAGTAGTCTGCAGGGGTCAGGCTAGATACAAGGACGTGGTTCTCGACGAACGCTGGAATTTCGAATATCGATGCAGTGGCTGGCTGAGTCATGGTAGCACTGAATAGACTTGCTGGGATTGGGTATTGGAGATTTCATCTCCCGTTCAGCCTCATCAAACTGTACCACAACAGCATCCTGAAGTCGATAGTGGGCTACAGATCTGACACCTGGGAGCACACACTGACCAGGGTGGCGCCTGCGATGGCAGTGAGAAGGGTGCAGAGAAGTGTCCTGTTGCTCTCCATTGGAGGATGTTGCACGTCCCTGGGCAGCTCCCTCCGGGTATTAATGGGGCTCTGTCCCATTGATACCAGAATAAGGGGACTGACCACCGGATACTGGATCAAAAAAGGAAACATGCAAAAGGTGGAGAAGATTCTAAGAGCACAGTTGGAAGGGAAAGCAGCTATTAAGGAAAGAGAACTTTATCTGTGGCAAGAACACTGGGATCAGGAGGAGCTGGGGATAAGAAACTCACCATTTGCCTACCTGATGTCAGGGAGAGGCTACAGATGGCATACTTGGACCCAACACGAGGACTCACACACATTCTCACTGGCCATGGCCCATACCAGACATATTTATGTCGATTTGAGAAACGGGCGACTCCACGGTGTGACTGTCGCAACCGAAGGGGTACACCAGTACATGTCATATCACCAAACATAAACCACATCAGTCTAGCCCCATGTAAATGAACGTATACCAGGAAAAGTCATCTACACAAGGTTCGTTGTATCAACTCACAAACTTCAAGAAGACTAAAGTACAAACAAATACTTATGAACGGTACTCTTCGTTGAGTCCTTCATATCAGAATATAAAATTTACAATAACTTAATCTGCAGGATTGAGCTATCACTCTGTTCAACAACGGTGACAAGAGAATTCAAATTAATTTACATTGATTTATTACCCAAGGTTCCATCATATTTCTTTAACTACAGATTTTCAAAGTTATGGTATTCTTTTTTAATCACCCTTTCTAATTATTCGTAACAGCCGAACGGTCAAGCCGCACAAATATAGAAATACTAGTAAACTAGAAGGTGAAGAAAGCGATCCAGGATCTCTAGGAAAGGAAAGCAAGGGGTTGTGATTAAATACCCATAGAAGTGCTGTAGGCCTTAGGGAATGGGCCTACAACGATAATTTCAAATCTGATCAACAGAATGTATGACACATGACATGGCATGGCCTTAAGACATCCTAAAGACGATAATATTTTTCTTACCAAAAAATGTAATACGAAACCCTGTAAAGATGATAGGACAATGTTACCAAAGCTGTGACCAAACTAGTGCTGAGGAGGACAGGAAAATAGAAGAGCATATAACAGATCAGTTTGGATTTAGAAAAGGAAGACGGACCAGAGTTCCAATTAAGTGTTCGATGTTAGCAGAAAGGTTTGTAGAAGTAAATAGAGAAATATACATTTGTCGACTGGGAAAAAGTATTTGACAAAATTGACTGGTGTATGCTGTTGAAAATTCTGAATGGAAAATATTGTAATGGTGGGAGAAAGAATTAGGAATGAAAGTGAACATCGATAAACCATAGCTATGAAAATCGGAAAATCAGTATATCAGTATGAAAGAAAAATGCCACAAGTTCAATCATTCCAATATCTGGGAAGCCTTTATAACTCCAAATGGAAGTTGTACAGAAGAAGTGAGACGCAGAATACACACGGGAAAGAAAGCGTTTGAAAGAGTGAAAGATTTACTGACAATCAGGAGCATCCACATTAATCTTCGAAGGAGGTTCACCAAATGTTTTGTTTGGAGAGTAATGTCTTATGGTTCTGAAATGTGGACAGTCAGAAGGAAAGAACAAATATATTTAGAAAGCTTTGAAATGTGTCCATGGAGAAGAACAGAGAGAGTTAAATGGGCCGACAGAATGAGAAATGAGGAGGTGTTGAGCAGGGTAAAGAAGTTCATGAGGATGATACAGAAGAGAAAAACATTTTGGATGGGCCACATATTACGCAGGGATTGTCTACTGCAGAGGATAATGGATGGAAAAGTAGGAGGAAAAAAGGGGAGAGGGAGAAGAAGGTTCGGAATGCTAACAGATGTGAAGAAAGGAAGAAGTTACCAGTGAATGAAGAAGGATGCCCAGGACAGAAAGACGTGGAGGATGTGCAGTTGATACCTGTCTGAGGACAGACAAAGCAAGAAGTTACAAGCAAATGGAGGAGGTTGTCCAGCACATGGGGGATGTCCAATTTATACAGGGGGTCCAGAAAAGGACTCCCTGATTTCCAAATTAAATATCTCGATAACAAAGATCGATAGAGGAATGCAGTAAACGGTATGTTTATTGTTAAAGCTGTAAGAAGTTTATACAGCAGTTTGAAATAATAGTTACAAAAGCTGCTAACAGATGGCGCTCTAATCGCCATACGTAATGCCCAGTAAAATAGTGATCCGAAGCCCAGAGCGATCAGTTCCACTATTGATACGTGAAAGGAGTTTAGCGTACCGAAGGAAGAGATTAAAACCATGTACTCCATTGAACAACGCGTTTTTCTGGTGATAGAGTACCACAGGTTAGAAGAGAGTCCTACGGTAACAAGGCGAAGTTTTCAAGCACGATGTAATGTTCCAAAAGGACCCGATGCGAAAACCATTCATACGCCCTTCGCAAAATTTCAACGACCAGGCAGCGTAACTGATGATCTAGAGGGGCATGTTGGTTGCAAGCAAACCGCAGTTACGCCTGAAAATATCGCCATAGTTTCTGAAATTATTCAGCGAAATCCAATGTCATCCGTCCGTAGAATTGCATCTGTGACTGGTTTGAAGCGTTCCAGCACGCAGAAAATACTGAGAAAGAGCCTACACATGTTTCCATTCAAAATTCAAACGCAACAGTCCATACCCGTACGAGCTGTGCAACAAAGGGTTGCCTTTGCTAATCAGATGCTCACAATGATTGATAGTGAAGGATTTGATGTTGGCTGCATCTGGTTTACAGATGAAGCACACTTCCACCTGAATTGATACGTGAATAAGCAGGACTGGCGATTTTGGGGTTCCGAAAAGCCATATTGGTATGAAGCGAAACCCCTGATTTCTCCTTAAGTTACTGTGAGGCTGCAGTATGCAGCAGAGGCATTATTGGCCCTTTTTTCATTCGAGAAACGGTCACTGGTGCACGTTACGTTGCAGTTTTGGAACAATTTGTCGCCACACAGCAAACATTCTGACACCATCCCCTAGCGACTACGGAATAACCTGGAAAAGCAGACAGATATTCTCTTCCTGTTTGTCGAATAGGATTCGAGTGCATGAAGCAGTGCTCCGCTTCCGTTCGTGACGCCGTCGCATCTGACATCAGCATACGGCGCAGCTGTGTAAGTAGTCATACTCATTTCTCTCAGCTGCCACAACAAATCTCTCGCACTCTTCCTACCATTACTAGCGGTTTCTCCGCGACTACGACACACTCCATATTCCACGAAGTCTGCTGATACATCCAATACGGATTGTAAAACACAATAGAAAATGCCACGTGCTCAACGGACTGCCAAATCATATGCATGGGAGCAATCCCTCTAAATCGTTCCCATCTCGTGAATCATAGAAATAGATCAGAATTGATCAGATAGAGCTTCTAAAAAAATTAAACTAATTTTGAAGGCACCTGCTGCTTTAGAATGTCACCATTTTAGGCAAAGAAGGCGTTACTGCAATAAACGCTACGCCATTGGCACTCCGGGCCGCTCAAAGCTGGCCGAGAGCCCAGGGCTGGTTGTGTGATAGGGCCCCATCTCCAAACAAATAAATCCAGTTTTACTTTTTGAAGACGGTCTGACATGTTTTAAACATCACGTAATTCGGTGAAATACGTCAGTCAGTCGGTTAAGAAATAGAGTGAAACACAATTTCTTATGAAACAGAAAAGGTATAAACACAAATACAGTTTATACAGTGGTAATTACATTGCACGAAATATTGCCGACAGAAACAGAACCAACTAACGGCTGTTTATGGAGCAGTTGATTGAATCCTCTTGCCGCGGTCGAGCGATCGACTTGCTGCGGAGTTTCGAGTCCTTTCTCAGGCATGAGTGTTTATGTTATGTTGTCCTTAGGTTAGTTTAAGTAGTTTGTAAGTCCAGAGATTGATAACCACAGTAAAGTGGCGGCGCGTTCAGTGAACCCTCGGAAGAAAAGCTCGTCGTGAAAAAAAGTAAATAAATAAATTAAATAAAAAGTGTTTTTAAACTATCATTGTTCGTTTCGTTCTTCCATCTGATCATTTTATACACACATACAACGTATTTTTATAGCATGAGAAACGTTTTACGTCGCGGAGACGACGTATACGAGTCATAGCACGTCCGCCTAATATAGGCGCCAGTGGCCGCAGCGTTGCAATGCGCATGCGCAGCTGAGGTTCAAATCCTCTTCGGAACCCCCTGGAGGCAGCATATTGGCGCTTCCGCGGCAGGGAGGAGCGGGGGGAAACGCCGCTTTTAACATTGGCCTTGGAGCTGGAACAGACACCAGCTCCTGCCTACTGATGCCCTGGTGATCATGCACGAATAGTCTCGAAGCAAAGATAATGGAGCTACTGCACACCTCGCCTTGCACATCGGCAAATCCTGCACAAAGGCAACATCCGCCCTTCATATTTGCTTTTGGCGCATTGAAGATTCACCAAAAACATGTTATATTCGATAAAAATAACTATAAATTAAAGACGCGTCAACTGTAAAAGCCTTCAGAAGATCCGATCATGAATACTAAAATAGTCACTACTCCCCACGTATCAAAAATTAGTGTGGTTAGCCGCACCGCGTTGCACCGTCGAAGGTAGTGGTTCGAAACCGACTGCAACCATTTTTTTTAAACCCAGTCTTCTTTTTAACAGATACAGGAACAATAATGTCTTTTGACGGTTTGTCTTCTTTAAATATCCGACATGGATATTTTGAAAATAATGTCTTTTGTATGTTACTTGCCACATATCTTTGGACGTTTTAGCAAATGTGTCGCGATTTTGAGAGTAAATGGCATTTATACTGTTCGTTGGAACAAATATATAACTGTTTGAACAGAGATGCGGGAGAGCAGCCTTTGAGCATGAGCAAAGTTAGGAGAGGGTGCTGCTTACAGTGTCACGTGACCCGAAGGTAGCTTGTCTCTTCATTGTGAAAGATTCTTTTTGTTGTAGTCTGTTAACAGTGTAATTAATCAGTTACTGTGTTTTAGTGCCCGTTTGCATATTTATATGTTCTTGTGTGAATTATCAAAGAAAAATGAACAACGTCCACTGTCTTTTAGAAACAAATCACTCAGCTTTAAGCTTGGAACAAAAGTATAAAATAAAAAAGCTTTGTAGGCCTACGCTTCTGCCACTATGAAGATCCGTCTCTCAAAAAGTGAACCTCCAGCCATCTGAAGCACCAGCCGCCACTGCCGCTCTAGCTAACTGCCATAGATTTGTAAAGATTTGAATTTTTGACTGAATCCTCGCTCTCATAGTATGCACACGTGTATTGTTGATCAACTGTTAATAGCACTGTATGTCGGATGCAGTTATATTCTGTATTACATCGCCTGTAAACATTCGAGGATATTGTGCAGATTGTGACGTCATTGCATCTAGCCGAAGAAAACGCACAGTATTTCAACACAGAATACTTATTTTAGATAGAAGTGTATCAGAACAACAGTTCCTAATTTTGTGTTGGCATGGAGACATGAATATAAACATTACTTATCAATAATACTGTATCTACAAGCGCTTGATTTTCTATACAATGACTGTTTTAATCACTCAGACTTGTTTCAACTTTTTCTCATATCATAGAAATAATGAACTTCCGAAGGTAGTGTGTTATTACGACTCACACAATATCTTCTGTGAAATTAGGTGTTAAAATAAATTATAACGTTCTTCTACAAAAATGCGGAAAAATAAAATTACTGTTTCAGAACTTACAAAGCAAGTTAAATTTCTTTTGTAGTAGGGGACCTATGTAATTTTTTTACGCGCGTGTTTTCAACATTCACGAATCTTACTTCCACGCACATTTGCAATTAGAATTACAATACATAGTAATAGCTACAAATGAAAATAACATTTGTAGGTATGATTGCAATTTTCGACATATTCTAGTGTAATTATGTTGCAGAAAGAAAATAGTTTGTAGTACACTTGCGTGAGGTAAAATGCTGAAGATCATTCTCTTATACTTGTTTTACAATGGAGTCCTTTCAGCACTCTTTTTTCCGCAGTGTACATCTTCCTTCATGTAACTGTTAAGTTCAAAACGAGGCATTCGTGAACGTTGCTTTGTTAAGTACAAAGTGTACTTTCATGGCCCATATTATATCAGAAAACTAGGAACACGTTTTAATAGACGTTCTGTAATATTCCATTACAATCGAAATAATTTTTAGATATATAATGAACAAGGACATAGTCGAAAATCCACGTCTCAAATTTTCCACTGTGGCTTTGAGAGAAATAACACACTAACCGGATGAATGAGTATGAAAAAAATCTAGAAAGAATACCACCGCTATAACTCTTACATGTAATTGAAGACAGGACGCATAATAATAGGATATTTGCTTTGGAAAGGAGACAGGGAAACAGTTATGAGGAACGTAGGATCACCACAGCGAGGAAAGTGCTTTATATCCCGAGGTCAACTACACAAGAGAAAAACAGATACGACTTATGAGTTTACAAGTTTTACTTCAGGTGCTACTCAGTAATGAATTACTGCAACGTATAGAGCCCTGGCAAGAAACGTGACAACATATTCCGCTCCTTTTGACCGTCCCTTAGGAACGCCACTGTTTTTGTCTGCAATAAAACTAGCACAACTGTCATCAGATGGACACTTGGCGTGGCGGAGCGAGTCCTTTTTTCGACATTCAGAAATTGTCTCCGGTCAATGAGAACTCGCTAGCTGTCAGCCAATGAGATGCTGCGTGTTTCTTAACCGGAGATTCGGGCGCTACGCACCCTCACATACAAAAATAAAATAAAATAAAAAACTTCTTTGAACATACGTTTTAATAAATCAGTCATCAACGGACTCATGCGTAAACCGCAATGGGTCATTCAGAAGGTATTAATACGCAGATATTTATTTATATAAACCGTCTATGCAACTTAAATAAGACAAGTTCTTTTTTTGCTGTACACTTTTCACCTTTATTTGCAAGGCTTCTTCAGAGGCCTGGAATATATACATGATTGTGTAACACAATATTTTTATTTTATTTATTTATTTGCATTTTTGGGATTTTAAATTACAGAAAGTTCTGCGATGTTCTTCATTACACTTTTCGTAGATTCTGAGTCAAACAGCACATGTGAACCAGCATCTACGAAAATTGTAAGTGATAACATCTAAATTTCATTAGCTATACTTAGATAACGCATCAGAACTGTTTATAACCTGTTGTTGTTGTTGTTGTTGTCTTCAGTTATGAGACTGGTTTGATGCAGCCTTTCACCCTTCTCCATCTTGAGAAAGCCTCTTCATCTCCTTGTAAGAACGGTAACCCACATCAATCTGAATCTGCTTACTGTATTCGGATCTTGGTCTCCCTCTGCGATTTCTCTCCAACACACTTCCATTCAATGCTAAATTTATGATTCCTTGATATCTAAGAAGATGTCCTACCAATCGATCTCTTCTTTTAGTCAAGGTAAAAAACTTCTTTCCTCCCCAATTCTCTTCAGTACCTCTTCATTAGTTATGAGATCTACCGACCTAATATTTAGCATTTTTCTGTAGCACTACAATTCAAAAGCTTCTATCCTCTTCCTACCTGAGCTATTGATCGTCCATGTTTCACTTACGTACAAGACAAACGTCACACAAATGCCTTCAGAAAAGACTTCCTTACACTTAAATTAATATTCGATGTTAGCAAATTTCTCTTTTTCAAAGCGCTTTCCTTCCCATTGTTATTCTGCATTTTATATCCTCGGTACTGCGACCAACATATTATGTTATTTTACTGCCCAAGTAAAAAAATCATCTACGACCTATATTGTTTCGTTACCTAATGTAATTCCTTCATTATTGCCTGATTTTCTAAGACTACGTTCCATTGACCTTGTTTTACTCTTGTTAATGTTCATGTTATCCGCTCGTTTCAACACACTGTCCATTCCGTTCAATTGTCCTTCCATGTTCTTTGCTGTCTATGACAGAATTACAAAGTCATCGGCAAAACATTTCTTTTTATTTCTGAACTTTAATTTCTTCAATGCTTGCTCAATGTACAAATTGAATAACATTGGAGAAAGGCTACGACCCTGTCTTAGTCCCTTCCCAACCACTGAATCCTGTTCATTCAACTCTAGTAACAGCTGTCTGGTTAATGGACAAGTTGTAAATAACTTTCAGTTCCCTATATTTTACCCCTGCTACTTTCAAAATTTGAAAGGTGTATTCCAATCAACATCGTCAAAAGCTTTCTACAACTCTAGATAATCTAGAAATGTAGGTTTGTCTTTCCTTAGTCTATTTATCCTCTAAGATAAGTCCTTCGCTGTGTATTGCCTCCTGTTTTAAATTTCTCCTGAATCCGAACCGATGTTCTCCGAGGTCAGCACCTATCAATCTTTTCATCCGTAAATAATTGGTCTTAAAATGTTGAAACGATGACTTATTAAACTGACGATTCTGTAATTTTCGCACCGGCCTGCGCCTGCTTTCTTTGGAATGGGATTTATTACATTTTTCTTAAAGTCTGAGGGTATTTCGTCTGTTTCATATATCTGACGCACCAGTTGAAGTACAGGGTGTCTCAGGAAAGACGGCTGCCAGGCGTCCGCAGATCGCACGTTATGGCTCCCGGCCGCTGCCACTGCATCCGCCGGCCATGGCAGCGCCCGATTCTCGGAGGCGGGGGGGGGGGGGGGGGGGGGAGGGCATACATTGAGTTAAAGTCTAAAAAACGTTGCCAGATGAGTAACCTAAGCTCACCTTTATTTACAGTAGATGTTCAAAATGATGTCCCTCTATGGAAAGAGCGGCCTGACATTTCTTGAACACATTTGCGAACACTCGACGAATTTCGGCTGCCGAAATCTGGAAAATGACGAGTCGAATCTTGTCTTCCAACTTTTCGAGTGTATGGGGATTGCTTGAATACACCTTGTCTTCTAACATTCCCCAAAGATAAAACGGGGAGTTTGGAGAACGAGGAGGCCAGTCAAGTATCCTATCATCAAAAACACTTCGTATTGCTGCCATAGAAGCATTGGCAATGTGTGGTCTTTCATTGTCCTCCATGAAATAACCGTACAGCTTTTCGTTGGGTGAATGTTCTTGAAAAAATAGATGCAGGATATTGTTCACATACCTGTCAGAATTTGTTTCGTGAAAAAAAAATTTACTAGTCATTTCCCAGATTTCGGCAGCCGAAATTCGTCGAGTGTTCGCAGATGTGTTCAAGAAATGTCAGGCCGCTCTTTCCATAGAGGGACATCATTTTGAACATCTACTGTAAATAAAGGTAACCTTAGGTTATTCAGATGGCAATGTTTTTTAGACTTTAACTCTGTGTATGCGCCCGCAGCACAATAGAGTCCGAGAGTCGGGCACTGCCGTGGCCGGCGGATGCGGTGGCGGCGGCCGTGAGCCGCACTGTGCGATCCGCGGACGCCTGGCAGGCGTCTTTCGTGAGACACCTTGTAGTTTTGTCACGGCTGGCTCTTCCAGAGACTTCACTAGCTCTGAGGGAATGGCATTTATAACCTCAAGTACTAAAAACGTAAAAAAAGGAAATTGTTGTAAAATAATCATTTACAGTATATATTCCAGGCTACTGAAGATACCTTGAAAATAAAGGTGAAACGCGGATGGCAAAAGAAATTGTCTTATTTCGGTAGCAAAGACGGTTTATATAAATAAATATCTGCATATTAATTTACGAAGCAACGGCGGGAAAAAGGATAGAAAAGAAGTAACAATGCAACGGGTAGTATACAACAACCCATCTGTCTACAGCACTGTCAATGGCGTTTTGTGAGGTTTTCCTACAACATATATTTCAACCACATCATTAACGTTCAGGTGCCTCGTCGGATTCTATTGCCGAAGTCCCCAAATCTGTCAGACGTTCTTGATGCTGAAGAAAGGCTGAAAACCCTAAGAGATTTTGATCATATGTTAAATATACTAGGGGCAAAACAAACAATACCCTCACTACGTGATAGTAATGGCGATCCTGCCGATGACAGCGATACTAAAGCAGAGTTACTAAACATAGCCTTTAGAAACTCATTCACCAAAGAAAACGAAACCAATATTCCACATTTCGAATTACAAACAGAGGCCAGAATGAGTAACTTGGAGTAGTGAAGCAACTTAAATCACTTAACAAGAACAAGTCTTCTGGTCCGGAATGTATACCCATTAGATTTCTATCTGATTATGCTGAAGCGATAGCTCCTTACTTAACAGCCATATACAACCGCTCTCTCAAAGAAGGATCTGTACCAAAAGATTGGAAAGTTGCACAGGTCACACCTATATTCATGAAAGGCAGTAGGAGTAACCCACTAAACTACAGGCCTATTTCATTAACGTCAATTTTCAGCAGGGTTTTGGAACATATTCTGTATTCAAATATTATGAATTATCTCGAACAGAATGATCTATTGACCGAAGGTCAACACCGATTTAGAAAATAACTATCTCTTTACTCACACGAAGTGATGAGTGCTACCGACAAGGGTTCGCAAATCGATTCCGTATTTCTTGATTTCCAATTCCAGAAGGCTTTTGATACCGTACCTCACAAACGGCTTTTAATCAAATTGCGTGGTTATGGTATATCGCCCCAAATTTGCGACTGGATATGGGATTTCCTGTCAGAGAGGACACAGGTTGTAGTAATCAATGGTAAGGCATCGACTAAAACAGAGGTGATATCGGGCGTTTCACAGGGTAGTGTCATTGGTCCTCTGCTGTTACTTATTTACATAAACGATTTGGGAGAAAATCTAAATAGCTCTCTTAGGTTGTTTGCAGATGACACCGTCATTTACCGTCTAGTGATATCATCTGAAGATCAAAACCAACTGCAGAACCATCTAAATAAGATCACTATGGAGTAAAAATTGGCAATTTAAATATTGAGAAGTGTGAAGTCGTTCACATGAGTACGAAAAGAAATCCGTTAAACTTTGTTTACAAGAAAAATCAATCAAACGTGAAGGCCGTAAACTCGACAAAATATCTAGGAATTACTATTACTTGAGACTTAAACTGGAAAGAACACGTAGATAATGTCGTGGGAAAGGCGAACCAGAGACTGCGTTTTATTGGCAGAACCCTTAAAATATGCAACAGAACTACAAAAGAAACTGCATACACTACGCTTGTCTATCCTTTTTTGGAGTATTGCTGCCCAGTGTGCGATCCTTATCCGGTGGGTTTGACGGAGGACATCGAAAGAGTCCAAAGAAGGGCAGCTCGTTTTGTATTATCTCGATACAGGGGAGACAGCGTTACGGAAATTATACATGATGTGGGATGGGACTCATTACAACAACGGCGCTTATCGCTGCGGCGTGGACTACTTACGAAACTCCAATCGCCAACATTCTCCTCCGAATGCGAAAATATATAATTGACTCCCACTTACATATGTAGAAATGATCATCAGAATAAAATACGAGAAATCAGAGCTTAAGCGAGAGATTCAGGTGTTCTTTCTTCCCGCGCGCTAGTCGAGAATGGAATGGGGGATGAATAGTATAAAGGTGGTTCGACGAACCCTCTGCCAGGTGATTGCGGAATATCCCATGTACCTGTACATGTAGATGTAGAAGCAATAGCAAGCAACAAAAAGGCGAAGAATATGGCTGTATAACATTTCGAATTCGCGATATGAAGGAGACTATCACACACTTTTGCCACGGCTTAAAAGGCTCAAAAGAGATTTCATAAGAACTTTAGATTGTCTGAAGATAAATTCATCGCGTTGCTACAAAATATGGATCAGTTTCACAAAATACAAAAAATTATAGTGACTTGTACGTCATGTTTGACCAAAAATAAATGTCTTGCGCCAACATAGAAAATATATGAAATTCACATACACTGTACTCCTAATTCCTTGGCAATTGTTTATTTCAAATGTTGCTTTTTCTTGTACTATTTACATAAATCTTACACATACAATTAACTTTTGCCGGCCGCGGTGGCCGAGCGTTCTGCGGCGTGTGAGTAACAGTCTGCACGGCCACTACGGTCGGGGGTTCGAGTCCCCTCTCGGGCATGGATGTTTGTGTCGTCCTTAGTATTAGCTAGGTCATAAGTAGTTTGTAAGTTTAAGAACTGAAGACCCCGTAGTTAAGTCCCATAATCTCTCAAACATTTGAATTAAGTTTTCCTCGTCCAATGCCATTGTTGTAAACCAAGGGTTCCCAAAGTTTTTGTCTCGTAGACCACTTGCCAACTTTTTCTATCCTGCCTTTCTTGTACATAATTTTTTACAAATTCCTAACTTGAAATGTGTTTTCGTGCCCGATATGTTGCTACCGGCTTTGATAACTTTAACTGTAATAGGGTGGAGTGAAAAAATGACTTACTAGTTAGAATACATATGTTATAATTGTCTTATCTCTCTCTCCCCCTCCCCTACAAAAAGTAAAAATCTATGGGCTTCCAGCAGGATACTGAAACTACAGAATTCTTCCACTCTCTCGCTTAGTTAATGAAGCAAACAGGATCAATCTTCAGCATTGTGAGAATAGTTCTGAATTTTGGTTGCGACCTTCCTACATGTGAACCACTATCGTGGATCCCCATTTACAACAAATAGATCCTCAAATTAATTTTTCGCCGATGTGGACTGCAGGTTGGAATAGACCCCTGGCCTTCTATATAATTTAGATCACTTTGGGAACCACTGCTGTAAAAAAAATTTTCGTTTTACTTGCAGCAGAGTTACGATTTGTACGCCGCGCCATGTCGCGCCGCTTCGCACTAGCGGCAGCGGGACTACGCGACGCGACACAGATGCCCAATTGTTCGAAGTTGCCGCACCGTGCTGAGCAGTGCAATCCCGCGGCCGCCTGGTGCTTAACGCGCTGCCCCGTTCCATTTCGCTTCTCCAGTCATTGACCTTTGTCTTAATTATTGTTCACTGTGTGTCCAGAAGACTCTACAGCGCTGGTGTCTGGTATGCACTGTGTAGTGGCAACCATGTGACCGCCGGTAATCACGCGTTTTATGAGCACCTGTCTCACTCACTGCAAGTTGCAGTATTGCCAGGTACTCCGAAGAATCGTTTCTTTCTTTTTTTATTATCATTATTCCAGAAAATACGAAATTTTGAATGAATCTTACGAAATTTTCCGGATCTTGCTGAAATTTCGGGTGAATCTTCCGATATTTTCCAAACTTCCTTCGCCGATGGTATGTGCTGCTACATAACACCAGCGAGCAAAGAATAACAAAGAGAAATTACAGTGAAATGAAGCCGGCTGAGAGCGAGACACCCAACCAACATGGCGGCCGACCGCCAGCCGGCCACAGTAGCAAGCACAGGGTGCTTTATTGAGTTCGCTGTCTGTTAATTCCTTTTTCTTATATTTTAAAGGCGTTCCTTTTGGACAATCTATTTTTGCCATAAAAATTATAAATTTCAGCTAGGGATAGCAAGTCATACTATTATATAAAATAGAAGCACATTTTACTCTGTCCCTTTAACCTTTTATGACTCGAGGAGTACCGAACGTATCGTCATGCAGTTTCTTTCCATTCTGGGATCATCTTAGGCTATATTCTGCAGCCGGCCGCGGTGGCCGAGGAGACTGAGGGGCTCCAGTCACGGTCTGCACGGCCACTACGGGGGTTTGAATCCCCCCTCGGGCATGGATATTTGTGCCGTCTTTAGTATAAGGTAGTTGATAAGTAGTTTGTAAGTTTAGGGACTGATGACCCCGTAGTTAAGTCCCATAAGCTTAACAAACATTTGAACTTTTTTTTTATATTCTGCACTTCACCTCTTCTGCACTTTAGTCAGCTCTCGAGCCTAAACTATAAGAGGTAGGCCAGTGTACATAGTATAAATTTGCTGAACTCACAAACATGTACAAAGAGAAAAAACGCGAGAGCATGTGTCTAACTTTCACGTGTAACTACATTTATCATTTTTCTTTTCTAAAGCGCTGGCGCCAGACGACTTCAGACTGTAGATATAGTATCTGTAAAAGTTGGACATATGATCTCGCGGTCTTTTCTTAAAAATCGACGTGAGTTCTATAATTCTAAACCATTTATTTTGGCGCAGGTCTCATAGTTTACGCTACGACGGTCACGAAAGTGCGGAAGTGGTAAACCATTCTACGTTATTACTCTTATTTCAATTATTTCTCAATTTTGTATTGGCATTTAATACAGCCTACGTTTAACAGGATTATACCGAAGAAACTGAAAGAAACCGCATCACGATACGTTCTGCAGTTCTCGAGTTAAAGTAGTTTAAAGATTACCCGTGCAAAGTAGGGACGGGTTCAGCTACTTAGTAAGAAGATAAATAAAAAGTCCTAAGTCATAATTATTGGATACCGAAAATTGTATCCCAAATTACAAATGTTTATCAATATTGGGCAAAAAGTACAAGGTGAGTGAGCAACAGAATCTGTGGTCGCTGGTGGGCATGCTCGCTGAAAGTAACGAGTAGAATTTGAAAAGTTCCACCGCTCTGTTGTATCCAAATTTGTAAGGAAACCAGGGGAGCTATAAAAAAAGCTGTTTAAATAAAAAGAAAAGTTCATTTCACATTTCATTATCTACAACATTCTCGCTGACGAAAATTTCCTGACCAAAAAAAAAAAAAAAAAAAAAAAAAAAAAAGTGACAGGCGACTAACTTTTTCATGTCACAATTTTTATCTCAAAAAGTTCTTCACCGATTGAGCTCAAAATTTGTCACGACGTTGCAGTGTAAAACAGGAAGGTTCTTAGACACCTATTTGTTTAATATATTGTTCATAGCGATTTTTGGCCTCAACATTTCCACATTGTAAAATTTATATAAATTCGTATGTGATATATATTTAAATAATAGATATGTAAAAACACCCGCGTAATCAAGTTGTACGTTTTATCAATATTACAAAGCATTCGATCAAGAACTTTCGAAGATATAAGATTCTGAACATAAGACTAAATTTCGTTTTAAGTTAGATTTCTAAGACGAGATGCAGGAAGGGTAGGCATTGACGAAGAGGTGAGGGGAGATATACACGTACTTTTTTTAACAGTAACCACGACACAAAATACCAATTTTTCTAGTTCAGGCTGCAAAACTAGCTTAATGGCAGCAATTTTCAAAAATCTTTTCATCCCTTATTTCCCCCCTTAAAGACTGATTATCAGAGAAAGCTAAAAGACGCCTTTTTAAAATTCTAACCTAGAATCCGTATATCAATTTATGTATGTCTAACATCAAAATTGACTGGATAACAGCGTATTTTCAAAAAAAAACTGTTCATCCCCTATTTCACACTCTCTGCAAATTTCAAGTTTGTATCATCATTGGGTTTGATGGGCGATGATGAGTCCTTCATTTAATCTGTCTCTATGTCAGTCACTCGGAAGATATTATGCGTCGCACTCTGTTGTTATCTCTCTAGAAGGTGGTCTATGCAGTGTTCCCTGTTATACACTGAGTATTATCATGCGGAGCGCAGCGGAGTCGCTTACAAAGCCTCTCGACGACTGGGAGGATCAACGTGCTGCTCAACGAATTGCAGCATAATGAACATATGGACTACCCGAGTGGCAAACAATAGCCCCCTATAGTGCAACGAATCATTGGTGATACTGGATAACATAAACGTTAGGGATATGGACACAGTGATATAATTTCGTCATCCTTACAGTCTTGAGGCACAGCCTGCTAATGTCGGCAACGGAATGTTCGTTTCGTGTGGATAATTAATTTTTCTCTCAGGACAACCTTTCAACCAGAGCGCAAGCACAGACTCAATTATCTGTTAAATTGTAAGCACAAAATCATGTTCCTCTCAGTCTCTATTATTGGTTGCTCGGCTAAATTTTACTTACGGTGTCACCAGCGGAGAATATAATGTTGCCAACGAAATCTTCAGTTTAGAAGTATAACCGACTTATTGACAGTAGTTCGCACAGGAACGTATTAACGACAGAGCAGAACTGCATTAAATGGTTATTTTATGGTAAAAACCGACTAATTTAAAATATTCATTCTGATATGGATATCCTTCGAATTAACCACTGCATTATGGAGAACAACTTCGCCGGGTAACGCTCGGGACCAGATGCTTTATAATAATGTTTGCAATTGAAGTAGCCGGGCCTCTAACGATATATAGCTATCGGATGTGCGCTGCTAAATCCCTGCCGACAAAAAGTGGACATTTACCATCGTAGAATTAATTGGAAATCAAGGGGTTATTTTTGTTACGGCAGCTGCGACATTCCGTGCTAATGTAATATTTCATGGTAAACGCGGAACATTATTAGCCCCACTGTATGTAACTGAGTTTTCAAAGAGCAGTCAAGAGATTTTGGCTACATCAGCCGCTGCCGCAAGTGAAATTTTACCGAAATTATACAAACACAACAACATGAAAAATGACGTATCGATTTTCTATTATAATTTTACATGGAGGTCAATAAAACTTACACAATTCAAAAGGCACTTTGCCTTAGATGCGTGCAAGACGAATATTATGTGTGTACGTAGACATTAAGAGAGGAAAAAGGAATCAGATGTTTTCATTTCTATATCTCTGAGCACGCTTTAAATTCTCCAGCTGCCAAATAAATGAGCGTCGAAAATTGAGGTGGTACCAACTTCTGCCTTGCGTACTGGTCAGGTGCTATGGTAAAAATGCGACACTAAAGCAACAACTTTTCGTGGAAAAACATTTTATATACGCTCATCTTTAATGGTTAATTTTCAGTAAGATAGATGATGATATTAGCTGTGTAATCAAAACACCATAGCCACGAGTTCTGAACAAAACTTTTATGTGCGTCGTTATTTTATTTTATGTAACAGTAACTTTGTGATACTTTCCAGTAGATAACACACAATCTGAAGCAATTCCTTAATTTTTAATTTCTTCATTTTATATAGGTACGACGAGCGAAAGACGAGACGTGCATAGAGATAGCTGGAGGAGGAGATGGAAGATGGATGGAAGGAAAGGAAGTGATGAATAGAGGCCGGGGATTAGATAGAGGGAGGATGAATATGTAGATAGTGGGGAAGCAGGAAACAGATATAGCGGATGGGAAATAGATGGAAAGAATGTAGAAAACAATAGCTTTTTACTTAGTCGGTCTAGAGTCGGTAAACTGATCTGTATGTTTGTGGAGAAAACGAACGACAAAAAAGTAAGCTATCTTAAGGGTTTAAAATAATATGTATCTGTGAAGCTAACCTTTCGTTTTACATACTATACTTTCGTTTTACATAGCCACTGGAGCCTAACGAATGAACGATATTGATATGATTGAAGCATTCTCTCGGTGATTCTATGTTCACATGAGTTACAGTGTTTCCTTTTCTATTTATTTCATATGAGAGTGAGCCACAGTGAAGCGTGGCTCGGTTTAGCTAGTTTCATACAAAAGTAACAGTTTCAATTATTATTTTTATACAAACACAATACGTATTGTACTTGCTAAGAACACTGTTGCATTTATTCAGTATTCACCTGTCTACGTGAAAAATTTGGTAATTTTTTTCCTTTCCTAAGGGGTTTAAATGACAATGTAATTAAGGCGAGCGCCACTTGAAGAACTACGCATTCATCGGCCCAGCTCCGTTTCTACACCCAACAAAGATGGCTGCCTGTACGCTGTAAGCGGTGTAGCCTCTGTATGTTATTCTGTGCTCGCTGCATAACACATACCAGTTCGATTCAGTAGCGAAGCCAGAATTTTGGTCTCAAACCACCTGATTTCTTAAAGGAAAAAAAAAAAGAAGAGGGAGGAATAGGAAGTACTGAAAATTGATTTCGCGTAACAGATTTAGAAGACTTCTATCTCTCATTAAAATAAATTTTGTATAACAGTAAATTAAGAAGATTTTTTTATTATTTTTTGTATATGGAAAAGACGAGCAAGTATAGCGCAGGGGCGTAGCCTGCAGTCCTATAGCGCCCCTCCACGGCTGCGCCACATTGCATTAACAATGACTACTGCGGTTCTACTACAGTATTGTTTGGGCCCAAGGACCGGCAAAGTCACAAAAAGCCCTGCACTGATTGAAGGAGACGCAACAGGCAACGCCATCTGTGATGCAACCTTGCCAACCTTAAACTGTTTATGAATAAAGATTAAATTGATCATACGACATTGTCTTATTTTCACTCCGCTCGTTCTGAAATAAATGACTGGTCTCTCTCTCTCTCTCTCTCTTTAAGTATGGTGTACCCTCCGATTTTTTATTGCTTTTTGCGAAATTTTTAAGTTTCATCTGCTAAAAAAAAAAAAGAAAAAACGGACTGGCAACACTGCTCGCGTGTGCTACTGCCGCGCGGCGAAAACTTCACGAACGGCAGCGTTATTGTCAACAAGTGGCTAAGTGGTGTGCGAAGATTCGTGTTCAATTTCAACAGAAACGTACGGATTCTGGTTCAGGTAAGCATTACTGTGTTCATTCGTGTAGAACCGCACAAAAAGTAGATTCGTAACAAGTGGTATTGCGTTTGAACTTGTTTCATTAGGCAAACAGTAACTTTTGGAAGAACAGAGTTCAATGTAGTAGGTAATCAAGAAAGGTCCCAAGCTGTTCCTAGCTTAAAAGTTTTTTATTAGCAGTAAAATGTCGTCACAATATGACCTTTTCTCCCAAAATGTGCGACTCGTTTCGGTGATTCAAACCATTCGTGGAAAACATTTTTCCGTGAGACTCGAAAAAAGCTGCTGATTAATTTGTCGTCATTAACAGTATATTGCAGTTTCGTTAAGTGATAAACCGCGTAGAACAGATTTCCTAGCGTAAAATACTACTGCTTGTGTAATCTGCTTGCCAAGCATTCCGTAACGTTCAAATTCTTTGCGTATGAGTTTTTATCTGGTTGTTGTTGTTGTGGTCCTCAGTCCAGAGACTGGCTTGATGCAGCTCTCCACCCTACTCTATCCTGAGCAAGCCTTTTCATCTCCTCATAAGAACGACAACCCACATCCACTTGGATCTGCTTACTATACGCGTCTCTTGGTCTCCCTCTGCGATTTTTACCCCACACACTTCCCTCCAACGCTAAATTCACAATTCCTTTATGTCTAAGAATGTGTCCTACCAATCTATCCCTTCTTTTAGTCAAGGTATGCCAGAAATTTCTTTTCTCCCCAATTCGGTTCAGTACCTCCTCATTAGTTACGCGATCCACCCACCTAATCTTCAGCATTCTTCTGTAGCACCACATTTCAAAAGCCTCTATCCTCTTTCTGTCCACACTGCTTATCGTCCATGTTTCACTCCCATACAAGGCAACACTCCATACAAATGCCTTCAGAAAGGACTTCCTTAGGCTTAAATCAATATTCGATGTTAACAAATTTCTCTTTTTCAAAAACGCCTTTCTACCCATTGCCATTCTGCATTTTATATCATCTGTACTGCGACCATCATTTGTTATTTTACTGCCCAAGTAACAAAACTCACCTACCTCCTTTATTGTTTCGTTACCTAGTCTAATTCCTTCAGCATCACCTGATTTTATTACACTGCACTCCATTACCCTAGTTTTACTCTTGTTAATGTTCATCTTATATGCACCTTTCAGCACACTGTCCATCCCGTTCAATTGCTCTTCCAGGTCCTTTGCTGTATCTGACAGAATTACTATGTCGTCGGCAAAACGCAATGTTTTTAATTCTTCACCCTGAACTTTAATTCCTTCTCCAAATTTCTCCTTGCTTTCCTTTATAGCTTGCTCAATGTACAAATTGAACAACATTGGGGAAAGGCTACAACCCTGTCTTACTCCCTTTCCAACCACTGCAACCCTTTCATGCCCTTCAACTCTGACAACCGCTGTCTGGTTTTTGTACAAGTTGCAAATAACCTTACGCTCCCTATATTTTACTCCTGCTTGCTTCAGAACTTGAAAGAGAGTATTCCAATCAACATTGTCAAAAGCCTTCTCCAAATCTACAAAAGCTAGAAATGTTGGTTTGCCTTTTCTTAATCTATCTTCTAGGATAAGCCGTAAAGTGAGTATTGCCTCCCGTGTTCCTACATTTCTCCTGAACCCAAACTGATCTTCCCCGAGGTCTGCTTCTACCAGCTTTTCCATCCTTCTGTATATAATTCGTGTTAATATTTTGCAACCATGACTTATTAAACTGATGGTTCTGTAGTTTTCACACCTGTCTGCACCCGCTTTCTTTGGAATGGGGATTATAACATTTTTCTTAAAGTCTGAGGGTACTTCGCCTGTCTCATACATCTTACACACAATGTGAAACAATTTTGTTATGGCTGGTTCTCCCAGAGACTTCAGTAACTCTGACGGGATATCATCTACTCCAGGGGCCTTGTTTCGACTTAGATCTTTCAGTGCTCTGTCAAATTCATCTCTCAGTATAGTATCTCCTATTTCATCTTCATCTACATCCTCTTCCCTTCCTACAATAGTGTCTCGAAGTTCATTTCCTTTGTAGAGCCCCTCTATATACTCTTTCCACCTTTCAGCTTTCCCTTCTTTGCTGAGAACTGGTTTTCCATCAGTGTCCTTGATATTCATAGAGCTGTTTTTCTTATCGCCAAATGTTTCTTTTATTTTCCGGTAGGCTGTATCTATTTTTCCCCTATTTATACATTCTTCTACATCCTTGCATTTGCCTTTTTATCTGGAGCGGGAATAAAGAATCATTACAAATGTATTGCAATTGTTGATAGTCTCAAACGCTATTTTTAAAATTCGACACCCGTTTTCACGGCGACAATTACATTTCAGCTACTACTTTATTTTCGTATACATACATAAAAACGTCCTTTAGCCCTGTCTGGCTCCAAAGAAATATGTGAATTTTCTAATCGATGCTATCGTAAAATGTAATTTGTGTAAGTGGTTAAATTCGAACTTTCACAGAGGCACTTTTATTATAGGCTACTGTGCATTCTGTAAATGCTATTTGGCTCTTAGTTTACTAGTTTACTTTCTGTTTATGATTTTTGAGCGTATAAAACATACAACGCAGCAAGAAATATGTAATAGGAGAGCAACAGTGTGCAATGTTTTCTTAGCCTTAGCATTAAATTACGTCAATATTACCCACAATATGTTAATACGCTGTATCTGAATCGAACGTAGTGCTTGTGAGAATTTCTATCTGGGGCAAACAGATACACTTTTCTCCGACAGATTCGGAAAGCATTCGAAACACAAGCGATAATTGTTGTTAGTCCTGATTCAGTGCGTAGATGCATAATTCCAATCTGAAGAAACTGCTTTCGACGGAAAAACGTTAGATTTCTGGTCAGGCTCAAAGAAACTTTCTTGACATTCTCAAAGAAACTGAACTTCATAGCCCCTCCAAGAGAGCAACTGAAAGACACACTGAATTAGCAAACGGGCCTAAAATTGAGAGATTTTTAAATTATTAACCGTATTTATGCTAATTCACTACATTTATCTCATTTTACATATTTCATCCCTGATTACACTCTTCTGCCTTCAGTAAGATGTAAACAAGTTCTCGCAGTGGCGTAACTAGGACTTGGCTTTGCTTGACGAGCAAAGTTTTAGTCAGTTTCCAGACAGACTACCATCTACTACTACCGCTGAAGAAACTAATTCACTCCCATCCAATGAAAGATTATGGTAAAACACCCCAAGTTTTCAATCTTTACCCTTACCTGATTGCTGTTATACGATTTCTTTTCTTTTTTTCTCTCTTTTTTTCGGGTTCTGGGGGGGGGGGGGGTTCTATTCCCCGCATCCGCCCATAGTTACGCCACTGTGTTCTCGTAATATCTAGGCCTATAGAAATTATATTTACAGAAGTAATAATAATACCTGTACAAGTTTCTTGTGTTATTTACTACATAAAACATAGTATAAAGTACCAATGAGGCAGTCAGAGTTTATTACCCTTTTCTTAATAATTGACCCCTTTTGTTCAACTCGTGTTCATTTTATAACACATGAGGAACTGGCTTAATATTACGACGCGATTCCACCCGTCTGCTTTGACCCATGACGTCATCTAGGTACATGTTCGAGAAACCCGTATTTCAGTCGTAGCCTACTGCAAATAATCAATGTCTCAATGATTTGTATTTTTAATTAAATCACGGGGCTCGTTAAAATTGTACTGGTAATTTGAAAGAAGCGCTGCAGACGGCAGTTGCGACCTACTATCGTTACAATTCGAACATGCGAGATCGCGGTGCCATCGTTGCTTGTTCACTCGCAACAATTTAAACGGTACTGTGAGATTCCTGCTTAACCACATCCTTTAAAATTATGACATATCCGTAAAAAATATTGAAGTACTTTTGTCGATCAGAATAGACATCTACAGTCTAGCTTGTCAGCTTTGCCCACTACACAACACGCCGATGCCACGGGTCAAAGCCAAAGGGTGGAATCGCGTCCTTATAAATGACCCGACAAATCGATGTTTTGTACAGTGACGGAATCGTGGAAATGTCTACTTTTTTGCGAGTGAGGTCGTTAAGGAGTTACAAAAGTAAAAACCGTAATCAGGAGAAAAACTTCTACATAGATACTTTTTAAGTCTAATTTAAGTGCCTGGCAGAGGGTTCATTAACTACTTTTATAACCTTTCTCTACCGTTCCATCCTCTAATAGCACGCGAGAAGAAAGAACAACTAAATCGTTCCGTTTTCGATCTGATTTCTCTTATTTTATTGGCATGGTCATGTCTCCCTATGTAGGCGGCTGCTAGCAAAATATTTTCACATTCAGAAGTAAAAGTCGGTGATTGAAATTTCGCAAATAGAACTCGCCGCAACGAATAACGTCGTTCTTTTAACGATGTCCACCTTAAATCGTGCAACATTTCAGTTATACTTTCCCCCCTCTAACGTGATTAAACAAACCGAGCTGCCCTTCTCTGAACCTTCTCAATATATTCTGTCAGTTCCACCTGGTGAGAGTCCCACACTGGACAACAGTACTCCAGGACAGGATGATGTATTTTTGTTTATTCCTCGGAATAGTGCACATACCATATTTTTGCGTGATACCCGACAGAAAAATATACTTCGTTAACGAGTATTTCACGTCTCAGGTAAGACTCAGAAGCGAGTTATGTTCCTTAAAGAAGGTCCCACTCTATAGACCTTTAGTATATATATATATATATATATATATATATATATATGCCCCGCCAGGTCCTGGGAGTTTTAACTGTCACCTTCCACTTCTTTCACCTCTGGCAGTGTTGTTGATGTGAAATATACCGAGTAGCACCGTGGTTCGGAACCCACGTTAAACTGTAGGTCCCCCTATAACTGGCTGGGTAAGTCAGTTTGAAGGTCGGAGGAAGGCAATGGCATACCACCTCCAAACAGGACCATGCCTAGTAAAGCACTGTGGTGTTCAAACCAATCTTCGGATTGTTGACTGCTTTATATATATATATATATATATATATATATATATATATATATATATATATATAAACAGGACCATGCCTAGTAAAGCACTGTGGTGTTCAAACCAATCTTTGGATTGTTGACTGCTTTATTATTTTTCAGAATAACTTATTGTATCAAATTCTTTTCCTGGAAACGGTTTTCAGACTTTGCGCTTATTCATCATTAACACACTGTGTTGTAAAACGATATATGATCTATTGAATTCATAGTGAATAGTACTCCGTTGCTTTTATTATGTCGCTACTTCACGCAAGTACGTTTGATAAATACCGGCCTTATTCGCCAGCCAAGAATGACAACTTCGTTCTTATGTTTCAATAGGATACTGCCGAGTTCACTTATTGCCGATTAGAGGGCAATAATATGGACTAGGTCAATAACATCGAAAGTGTTGCTTAGTAACTAACTAAAAGTTCCCGTTTTACATTCGTGCTCTCTCCGCCCCAATAGCTACAACGGAAAGATCAATCGCAGGGTCTTACGTTTAACATTATAGTTGTGAAACTACTAGTCAGAAAATATCAAAATTCACTATTCAAATTGAACAAAATCTGTGCAAAGGTAATTTTTTTCAATTACGATCTAATGTGTATGACGTCTCTAAGTTGACACTCGCCAAACAATACTGAGAAAAAGAGCACAACTTAATTATTATCATGTACATTTCCATATTTTCAACTAAAATGTAATATTCATACAACAAATAATAATAATAATTTCGTGTGGCTCATTGGCCGGAGTGGTGCAAGTCTTTCAGTTGGACGCTACTTCGATGACTTGCGTGTCCCCAATTATCCAACAGCGAAATAAAAGTAGATACATAGATGATTCCAGCAAGGAAGAACAACAGATGAAGGTCTCGCGATGTAAGCAGAATATGAGCTCGAAGCCAGATGTCAGTAATTATGAAATAAATAATCGTTCTAGTACGTGCGTAAGTTTCATAATTCCATACATCTGGTATTAAGATTCTCTCATGGTTTATCATTGTATTAAAGTTCGTCTATCAAGAAGACAGTCACCACCTGTGACTATTGCTTGTTTTCTATAGCGTCCTTATCAAAACTATTCCGACATTCAGAAACATTTATGATGGTGTGCATACTTCTTACAAGAACATATAAAAACTTGAAAATCGCTTATGTTTAGCTTACTCGGTATTAGCTATACGATACCTCTGCTTTCTCACTGCTAGTACTCGTGCTAGTACTTACACACAGTTTGTGTTGTAAGTGTTCATTGTCGCACATATTCAAAGATAGTTAATAAAAGCAAAAGCCTTCATCGTAAATAATAGGATCCGCAACAGCTGTTAATTTTAAACTTTTTATTTTATCCACAACCCGAGTTTCGACAACTATATCTCATCAGGTGCATCTGCAAATTACTATCAAATAAAATAGGGACGTATATCATGTAATAAAATGGCTACCCTGCATCTTCAATAAAATTATTCAGTACGAAGGGAGTAGTGAATAATTTTAGTGAAGATGTAGGGTAGCCATTTTCAAATGTTCTAATGTTTGTTAAGCTTACGGGGTCATTAGCCCCTAAACTTACGAAATACTCATGAACACCTTATGCTAAAGGCGACACAATCAATGCCCAAGGGGGGGGGGGAGGAATCGAACCCCCGACGGGGAACGGCCTCGCGCATCGGAGCATAGTGCCTCAATGCGCTCGGCTGCTCCACCGCGGCGGTAGCCATTTTATTACATGATTGACTTCATCATTTTGATTGTAATTTGCAGATGCACCTGATGATGAGATATAGGTCTCGAAACTCGGGTAGTGCATACAAATAAAAAATTTAAAATTAACAACTCTTGCGGATTCAGTGATTTAAGAGAAAGATGGACGGTTGTGGATGTCGCGAAACATTGTGGAAGAAAATTGTGTCAAACGCAAAAGTATCCATGTGATGGTATGTACGGGTGGCGAGGGGGGGTGCGTGATCTGGGGATATGGAGAATTTTAAATTTTTAGGACGAATGCCGAGCCTTTTCATAAGTTTGGCCTGTAAGTGACATACCGTACAGACTATTGATCACTTTATTTCAACGAAACACTTGTCTTAAACTATATTTTTTTCCTTTCCCTGAAAGCCGAGTATGAGCACCGTTGAAATACCTCCAAGGCAGGAAACGTTCTGTGACGAAATGGAATATTACTTAATGTTCGGGGAAATTCCCCTTCCTTCCCAGGGATAATGCGAACACTAGGACAAACTGTTATTCTACTATTACTTTTCTTGTGGCTCGTTCAAACAATTTTCGTACTATATGCCTTATTCAAAGTGAAGTGTCCGTGTTTATAGCTGGAAACAATGCAGCTAGTTGTCCTTCAGACAAGCACACATGCGAAATGTGGGAATCTCAGGTTCGAGTACGGGTCCGGCACAAATTTTGTATCTCACCATGAAATCGTACAGTTCTTTCTGAATAATATTCAAATTGCGATTACATTACTGCTATTTATATGTCTAATAGTGGCACCAATGGCGTACATAAGGCAGGGTGGCCGAGGGGGTCAACTCCATATGTACTGAATTATTTTAATGAGTGATGCATGAAGGCATCGCCGTGGTAGACAGTCATGGTTCACTGTGTTGCTGATGGGAGTGAGGTGTTAAGTGATGTGAAAGTTTCTTTTAATAGCGTGATCTCAGTAAAGTAAAAGGGGCTTCAGCGCAGATTATCGTCTAAATACGAACAGCAAAACTGATATAAAATATCATGGGGTGTCTACGTAAAATTACCTACCTTATTTTTCCATTAAATGCTATATTCGCCACTGAATGGCATGTAAGACGACGCTTTCAATAGTGTAGCTAAAGCTGGTATACACGAATACGGGAGAAAATGTCAAAAAACTATTTCAAACCTCACGTGCGTTGTAGAGCAAAGATAAGAGGTTTGGGAAATGACTGTACTTGAAGTCTGTTGGAAGTCGATAATCGCTCTTATTATGAAATATTGGATGATTGTGGGATGGGTAATTTGCGTTCCATGTTGAGCAGAAGGACGTTCTTGACGTATCTCAATATTTATAACGTCTACTATTTACTATACACATACAGTTTTGCAGATTCAATCACTTAGCAAATCTTCAAAGGTTTTGAAATCTCTGGGACTTAACTGATGAGGTTATCAGTCCCCAGGCTTAGAAACTACTTAAACTAACTTACGTGCCAAGGACAACATATACACACCAATGCCCGACGGGGGGTGTGGGGACTCGAATCTCCGACGGCGAGTAACCGCGCAGCAAGGCGCCTTAGCACCTTCGGCTGTTTTTCTTTCATCGTTTCCTAGGGGCTGTTAACGCGGAAAAGTTTCGTAAAGGTTTGAAGTTATTGACATCTACATATTTACTCTGAAAATCACATTTAAGTGCCTGGCAGAAGGTTTGGCGAACCGCTTTCGTAATATTTCTCCACCGTCCCATTCTATAACAAAGGTACACACAAATCTGCTATTTTTCATATATTATTATAACGATCATGTCTATGTATAATACGTTTAAAATTGTTGCGACTTTTGATGTCTGTCTTGCCGTCGCCCAAGTAACAATTCTGAGAGGGGTTTTCTCACCAGCCCCCACCGTTTCCGTCGGTAATTGTTGCCACCTCATAGGTAAATAGTACCATTGATGTGGGGGTTCACTGTTGACGTTTCTTTATAGCCAAAGAACGCTCTGTGTTCAGTATTGTCGTGTCTCTACAGCCAAACAATGTTTCCCTGGCGGCATGCTTTGGCGGCTGACTACAAATGCAGCCGATGTGTTACCGCTTGCTGGTCGCGCTCAGCAAACAGGGTGACCAACTTCGCGGATTTTGTCGCTAGATATAGCGATTTTTAATTCACTCTAGCGACAAGATTTTTGGTTTTCAGTATGTCTCATTCCTAGCGATTTTAAAAGCGTTTCAGCGACAAATCTAGAGGTTTTATATAAGAAAGGCAGTAAAGTGTTTCAGTTGACATACATTAGATATGACTTTTTTTTACTCTTCGTTAGCAGTCACAAAATATCAACGTTAGGGCCGATTCACACGGTAGGCAACGTCTCGTGAACTTGGCTTTTGGGTGCTAACATGGCTGCTTTTCATTGACAGCTTGTGTTCTTCTCATTTAAAATATATTTCGTTATTATTTCAAATGTTATTTGTATAGCTTATGGGAGTTTATTACGGGGTCATCAGTCCCTAAACTTACAAACTACTTATGAATTAGCTAACACTAAGGATGGCACAAATATCCATGCCCGAGGAAGGATTCGAACCCCCGACCGTAGTGGCCGTGCAGACCGTGACTGACGCGCCTCAGTCCCCTCGGCCACCGCGGCCGGCTATTTCGTTATTGAGATTTGGGTTATACCGTTATTAGAAAATGAAGTACGAGATATTGATTGAGCTTGTTCACCGCCATGTACTCTATGATGTAAGCAGTAAAAATGTTCGAGACGGTATTGTTACAGAAGAAACGAGTTTATGCAAGAGAAACTGTATCAGATAAGAGGCCTACATACATCACTGCTTACATACTATTTACGGAATATTAACATCAGTAGCTCTTATTTTATAAAAACTGACCCTAGTTAGGGCCTTAAACTTACAACTGACTAATCACCAATGTTTAGAGATCAGTGTTTGATAGAGTATAACTTACGATGTGCAGTATTAAAAGTAGATATTTTGTTCTATAAAATGCGTCAAAGTAGGAAGAGAAAAACCCTAAAGTACTCGGTAGAACTGAAACACGAGACACAGCTCAAGGCACCACCAGTTTTATTTATTTATTTATTGTGGTGGGAGGAGAAATAGCGTGGCTCATATTTGCGTCTACTTTTTTTATCCTCCCGCTTTTCAGAGACATTTAAGTGAAAAATGTGTCCATTCTAAGGTTTTTTGTGAAATGCAGTCGTTCTATATATATACAGTGTGTGAAATTTGCCTCCAAAAGCATTATCTATTCGTTTAGGTTGCCTTCCGCGAATTTCTGCTCTCTTTTTGCGTCATCTGAGGCAACTGCAGATATAATTAATGCTTCAACGTTAAATTTAATGCTTGCCGTTCTCTTTTGTCAACAAATACGACCGAAATTGCGTTTTTAGAAATGTTACGCGCAAGTGGTGCTTTATTTTTGACGTCTCTTGACGTTCCGACCAGTGAGAAAGCACTCGGATTTTTTCCAGTGTGTGACGTCACTGACGTTAACGTGACGTTGCCCACCGTGTAAATCCAGCCTAAGTACCCCCACCCCATAATTTATTGAATATCGGGAATCTAGCGACTTTCTAGGGATGTTTCATGCTCAAAGTAGCGATATTATAAGCTCTCAAGTTGGTCACTTTGCTGAATACTTGCTGGAAACTAAGCTCTCTTCCAATCGCTCACACCGGCTGTAAAAAAAATTGCAATAATTTTTAATGCACTATAGTGCATTCGGAGGAGAAAGTTGGTGAAACAAATTTCGTATATAGATCTCGTTGCAACGAATAATGCTTTTCGTGTAATGATTTCTATCCCAATCTCGTGCATCATTTCCGTGACACTGTCTCCCCTGTATCGCGATTAATACGAAACGAGCTGCTCTTCCCTGAACTTTAGTCCTCCGCCAGTCATGCCTGATGAGGATTTCCCAATTCACAGAATTTTCCCAAACATATATCTAAATCGTTTTGCAGGTGATTTTGATCTGGTGACGTTATTGAGCTTTGGGTTATACCTGTAATAGAAAATTAACAACGAATTATTGATTAAGCTTGTTCACCGCCATGTACTCTATGATGTAAGGAGCAAAAATATTCCAGAAGGTATTATTATAGAAGGATCATCCGCGAACAGTCTAAGGGAGCAAGTCAAATTGTTTCCTAAAACGTTTATGAAGACAAGAAACAGTAGCCGTCATAGGCACCGACTTTCGAAAATCTTGGGGTATGCTCAGTAGCGTTTCGGGGGGGGGGGGGGGGGGGGGGCGTTGCAGGCCATTTCCAAATACAAAGGTTTTTTGCTTCATCTGGTGTTAATTTAGATCCATTTTAACTCTGAAACGAGAAAAGTAAAATACTTCAAGTAATTTTTTAATACACAGTATAGAAATTAACAGCCATTAATTTCAATTTCACGATCTAGAACTACTGTATGGGTTTTGAGACCATTTGAACCTGTTTTTCCGTTGTAGTAACTGCCGGCCGCGGTGGCCGAGGTGACTGAGGCGCTCCAGTCACGGTCAGCACGGCCACTGCGGTCGGGGGTTCGAATCCCCCCTCGGGCATGGATATTTGTGCCGTCCTTAGGATTAGCTAGTTCATAAGTAGTTTGTAAGTTTAGGGACTGATGACCCCGTAGTTAAGTCCCATAAGCTTTACAACCATTTGAACTTTTTTGTAGTAACTACCAACATCATTTTCAGAGTTTTCGACTTCTGAGACATGCATATCAGGTAAAGATGCGCCTGTATTGTGAATACTGCGTTCTCTATCGCAAACACATCGAATCATCTTCCTGGATTCATTCTTCTGCAGATTTATTTCCTACACGGTATTACCAAGATAGTCCGTAATCACTTCTGCTGTCATACCATGTCTGTCGATACCGATAGGTTCACAACCCATTGTTACATCACACACCAATTCAGTAAACAGGGTAGGATGACTGTCTTCTACGGCGATGCCTACGTCTTAGAATTACACGATTCCATGAAGACAATTGACTTCTAAGAGAATACATAAACGTTAAATTAGTAGTATAAACTTTTTCACAGTATCGTATCAAATCCACTTCATTTTATTTATTTACTACAACAATTACAGGTTGCAGCCTTCAGTTTACAATATTGACGTTAAAAGCGCCATTGCATTAACATTCCGACTATTTAGAAAACGGTCATTTCACTCACAAGTCAATGTGGATTTCAAAGCTTACGATTTCAATTAGCTGTTTGTTTTAAGATAATCTTTTTACGCCAGCCGCGATGGCCGAGGTGACTGAGGCGCTGCAGTCACGGTCAGCACGGTCACTGCGGTCGGGGGTTCGAAGCCCCCTCGGGCATGGATATTTGTGCCGTCCTAGTTCGTAAGTAGTTCACAAGTAATTTGTAAGTTTAGGGACTGATGACCCCGTAGTTAGGTCCCATAAGCTTAATAAACATTTGATTTTTTTAATCTTTTTACAGCTGTCTATTACAAAAGCCAGAGGGCTATCAATGGGACGAGAGAGTCGATTTTAATTACAGTGAAGAAATATAAAGCAAAGAAAAAAAATACGAACATTTTCAGTGATCTATTCCGAGCATACCCACACAAATTTTGGGGTATGCTTGAGCGACGGAGCATACCCGTAGTCGGCGCTTGTGGTATCCGTGTAACACTTCTCTGAGGAACGCCAGGTTTTCGGCATTATTCGATGACTTTCCGTCAATAATTACTACGTACTGTGTCCTTTCTGACAGGAAATCACTAACCCAGACACACAACTGAGACGACATTCTATAATCCGCTTGTGAGGTACAGTGTCAAAAGCCTTCCGGAAATCTATAAATATAGAATCGATTTGAGATCTTGTGTCGATACCACTGATCACTTCATGGGAGTAGAGTACGTTTCACAAGTACGATAATTTTTAACTCTGTTTTGAAAGTAGGCGCGGCCGTATATGAAGGGTTGGGGGCCTGCCCCTCCTCCCCCCCCCCCCCCAATAATAAATAAAAGTACGAGATGTGATTTTTTTTTAAATGAATGATGCGCGAAAGCATTGGCGTATTTAAGGGCGGGCGGATGGAGCCTGCCCCCTCCCCCCAATTGAAATAATGAATATAAAGATAAAAAGTAAGTATTTCTTCAATAAAAAAGCCATCTATGTCGTAGGGCGTTTTATTAGTCTTTAATGACGCGTTTCGCCCTTTACCAGGGCATCCTCAGATTATCTCCGTGACAGAATTTACACAAGAATTACATTACAAAGAGGAGTGGGACTACCACCCGTTTTGCAATTCTTTTGTAAATTGTCACGCAGATAATCTGTGGATGTTCTGTCAAGTGGGGAACGCTTTAGTAAAGAATAATAAAAAATAACCTGCAACCGAAACGGTTTTATTGAAGAAATATTTAATTTCACTGGTTGCTGTATACTATGAATTGGAATTCAGTTTATAAAAAGTAAGTACGTTATTTGAATTATTTTGATGAATTATGTTTCAAGGCATCGCCGTAGAAGACAAGTCATCCTACCCTGGATTGGTGACGGTAGTGGAGTGTTAGGCCGTGTTCACCCTGTCGGCCGGGCCGAGCCGAGAGATTAGACACGAAAATTGTGGTACAGATTACTAATTTATTCGTACAAGAAGGCCAATGAAAGTTACATAATTCGAAAGATTGTTTGTCGCAGATTTCACGAATATTTATATTATGTGTGCATTTAGCCATTAAAAGTGGTAAAAGGAAGTAGATATTTTCCTATCAACAGCTTGGATCAAGTTCTACACTCTCCGACAATCAGTTCACTGATTGGGTTTTCGCCTCGACCAAAGACGCATCTGCAGTATTAAAATAGCGTATTGAAATAAGTGAATATCGAAACATGGAGTGCTCCCAACTCAGTTTCTTATGCCGTTCAAATGCTTCATTTTCGCAGTGATTAAGAGTGGTTAAAGGAAATGAATGTTTTCATATGAATGCCGATATAAAGGATGATGCGCCGGGAGAGGCATGTGGCGGTGCACGGTTGGAACTACGAAGTCCACATGTTGTCAGCTCTGGAATTCTGAATATCGTAGTATCGAAATTACATTATTTCTTGGCGTTGTATAAATATACGAACACCGAAATTGTAGTTCCATTTCAGATATTAGGCTCATGAAAGTTATATAATTCGAAAATGGCATGAGAAGTATATACTTCCGTTTTTATTTGTTGTTATTGTGTCAGGCATTATCCTTAAGACGTAAAACATACCGTTTCATACCTCCCAGTGCCGGTTAAATTTTGCTAAATATCCCAGCAGCCTCCTATTTTAATGTTGGCAACAGATGCTGAATAGTGAGAATCCTGACAACGCTGATGTTTTCTCATGGAATCTTCCCATTACGAGGGCAATTATTTTTTCTGAGCGAACGAGGGTACATACAAGAACCTCTCAACCATAAAGTAGGAACAGCATTATTTGTTTACTTCATGGTCTGTACGATACACTAATCGAGTCATTCTATGTTGTTCGAAAAAATGGGCAAAGATTTTCTATCGTGTTGTTGATGTTGCCAACATAATCACGCGAGGCCGCCGACATGTTCCGTAAAATTTTATCCCCAGTGACCATTGTAAACACAATTGGTCGATTTTCGACCACAGGCAATACTTGTTGTTTTAAATCGCACTGCCGGCAGCTGTAGCCGAGGGCACTGAGGCGCTCCAGTCACGGTCTGCACGGCCACTACGGTCGGGAGTTCGAATCCCTCCTCGGCCATGGATATTTGTGCTGTCCTTAGTAGTAGGTAGTTCATAAGTAGTTTGTAACTTTAGGGACTGATGACCCCGTAGTTAAGTCCCATAAGCTATACAAACATTTGAACATTTAAATCGCAATGTTCACACTGCCGGCCGGGCCGAGAGGACTCCACCTGTGCTTCACGCTACGCTCAACACCCGCCGAGTTCGTAGGCTTGCAATCGTGGCACTGACGCCGCTCAGATACCTCGCAATTACTTGCGAAAGGAGAAAAATATCGGTGCGACTACTATTTCATAAAATTTCCTGTACTTTTAGATCCATTTCACTCGCTGTAATGTATGGTCTAAAATGCACAGAACACTAAGCTGCCCGCTATCGAACTTTTAAAATACACGATTTGTAAATCAAGTACGCATGCTTGACAAATAGCGTCATTTGAAAAGAACTGTAACGAATTACGAAAAGATGAATAGTTTATTCTGAAGCTAAGATGTTGTTCTACCATGTGCCCAAAAAACAGATTATTTAACCGCATACATTCATCAAAATCGAGTGAGGAGCGTTACGAAGCTAAAAACTCACTCGGAATGAAAAGTGGACTTCTTATTTTTTCGCAGGCAAGGCAAAGCTTTTAAGCTAAAAGTAAGTTGATTAAACGATGTGGTGTGGTCTTATATACAGTCAAAATTTTTTACCTCACACGGGACGTGTTGTCGCAACCTGGCGTAGGTCAGACGTGCTGTCTACCTAGCTACAGCACTATCTGAAACGACCCGCTACATCCCACGGAACGCGCTGCTCACCGTGATTTGCTTTGCGACCGAAGCGCTCTCCAGCGCCCGTTGCAGGCTGGCGCGTAGAGCATTGTTTACAAATATATGTTCAAATGTTTGTAAATCTATCGGACCAAACTGCGTGGTCATCAGTCCGTAGCTTACAAACTACTTAAACCTAGGTAAACTAACCGAAGGACAACACACATTCCCATGCCCCAGGGAGGATTCGAACCTCCACGGCAAGCAACCGCGCGCTCCGCAGCGAGACGCTTCAGACCGCTCGGTTACTCCACCGCGGCTTTACAAAGATAGATGTGCGTAAAATTATACGGTATCTTTGACGGAAAAAAAAATATCGAAATGCTTTTTTATGCTTGCATGTGGCATGCAATACTCTCACAGAAATTTTTTTTATTTTTTATTTATTATTTTTTATTTATTTTTTTTTTATTTTTTTATTCAAGAAGCTCAAAGACGTTACATTTATCTGAAAGCGGTTGAGAATATTAAAGAAATTTAAGATAAGATCACCTTTGGCAAAAAATTCTTAAAACAATAATTGTTGACGGTAAAATAAATCAGTTGCACTAGCTCCAGTTGTCTTGCTCCTATATTTTCATTTTCCACGTTGTAGATATTCTGCATATTCTGAGATAATAGGTTCTGACCATTACATTTTATTTGTTATACACGCGGGACAACGCCTCAACTCGACAATGTTCGTTGTGACACTGTTTGCTTTTAGTATTGTACGTAATTACTGTTCCTCATACACTGCATCTGCTTCCGTAAACACGCGCTAGCCATGTTCACTTTGCACTGTGAAAGTGAACTATTCCAACACCGTACTGAACTGCAACTTAATTCAAATACCGTGGGGAACACCGAGTGGTCTAGAACGAAAAACTCAACAAATTCTCTCGTGGACAAATTTCATTCTTGTTTCTAATAAATAACGTCGAATACCGAATATTATAATTGCATTAATTAATGCAGCCAATGGTAGCGGAAAAAGGTCGAATTTCACATATAAAATAAATTGCCTTTGTCAATTTTTTTCAACGTCCACTGCTATGAGTGTGAATCCTGAATATTTCTTGGTCATGGTGACAAATTTTTATGAACTTAATAGTAAAAGTATAGACAGTGAAAATTAAAATGTCCTGTGGTGCCTCTCCTGCTATAAGTCGGCCCCTTTGACGTCCTACCCCCCATAAGTAGTCTTCGTGCAGTTTTGGGTACCTATTCCATATGCTCGTACGTTCTTTAGCAGTCTGCGGTGCGGCACCGTATCGAACGCCTTTCGAAAATCGAGAAATATGCAGTCTGCCCGTTGTCCTTCATCCATAGCACGCAAGTTGTCATAATAGAAAAGGGCAAGCTGGGTTTCGCCGACCGATGATTCCTAAAGTCATGCTGATGAATGGACAGAAGCTTTTCTGCCTAAAGGACATTTACTGTTTTAAAATTGAATATATGTTCAAGAATTCTACAGCAAACTGGTCTTAATGACATTAGTTTGTAATTATGTGGGTCCGTTCTTTTGCCTTTCTTATGCACGGGAGTCACCTGCGCCCATTTCCAGTCGCTTGAAATTTTGGGCTCCATCAAAGATTTCCAATAAATCCAAACTAAGTAATGGGCCGGTGCCGCAACAATCTTTGTAAAACGGAAATGGTACCCCGTATGGACCTGGCAACTTGTTTGTTTCAGCTCTATCATATGTTTCTCTACATCGGCTATGGCCATTATACGTATGTCCTCAAAATGTTTAAATTTACTATATTAGAACTGAGAATATATTCAAGAATTCTACAGCAAACTGATGCTAATGATGTAGGTCTGTAATTTCGTGGCTCCGTTCTTTTAACCTTATACGCGGGAGTTACCCGTGACTTTTTCCAGTCATTTGGTGCTTAGCTCTGGATGAAAGATTCGTGATAAATGGTTCTTAGGTCTTCGTTCGTTCTATGCGCTACCTGCTGCGTTTGAGACAAACCTTTTTTGTGTGTTCCCGAGGCCCTCTAACGCAGAGGTCGGCAAGTAATCTTAGATGGGGTCCGGATACTTCTGAAAATTTTTATCGAGGTCCACAAGTAAAATCTCATATTCCTTATTAATTTTTTATTTTAATTTTCATTCATAAAATAATAAGAAATCCAGAGTTGTTTGTATTAAAAAATCCAGAAAAGTACACTTTTTTATTTTTATTTTCACTCTCAAACTAATATGAAATACAATAAATGTGAAATAGAAATGTATATAATATCCAGAAAAACGTGTATAATTTTGCAGGCTTTCATTCTTTAGGAGCAAAAAAAGTATTTAAATGGATATGCACTGTCCGCTTACTTAGAGGTTGCAGAGATTATCAGAGTATGAAGTCGATTTATAGAATTTCTTTGTTCATTAAATGAAGTTTCTGTGTGTACAGAGTTTTTATGCGGATCACCGGCTAGCTCGGTCTGTTCTGCAGCCGCTGTCAGTGTGTTCTCCGCCGTTGCACATTATGACAACTATTTAATCTGCCTGTAATAATCATAAAGGGTTCTAATTATTCAGCAGTTACTTGTAAAATTCTATAAAAAAGTATAAAGGTGACTCTCATACGAATTGCTATCTACAAAAAAAGTTTTTTTTAAATAATCTGAGTATGTAACACAATTTCAAAATACTTTTGGCGGTCCAGTTTTTGGGGGTTGGAACACTTGCGGGGAACCCGGGCCCCTTGGGGCGGCTAATGGCTTTTCCTGGGTACAGGCACACCAAGAAGTCTAGCACTGCTGTTGTCAAGTTTCCACACTGTCAGCATAACACGAAACTCAGTGAAATTGCACAACCCTTTACAAGCTGAAGAGCAATATAGTAACTTGTTCTAACTACATATTAATTCGTTGAGTGTTCCTCCTGTAAACAAAAAGGTATTTTAATAGTGACAATGTTTGGAGAGTTATTAAGACATTCTCTGCTACTACAAGACGATGACTTTCCACAGTCATACCTCCAAAAAGCATATTATTCAGAACACTTAGCATATCAAAACACCCGCGCAAGGAATAAATATATTAGGCGTCCTGCACAGATACGTTCATGTAATTAACCGCTATGTAGTTAACCCCACTATCACGCAACTTCCGCCGGCCGCGGTGGCCGAGGGGACTAAGGCGCTCCAGTCACGGTCCGCACGGCCACTACGGTCGGGGGTTCGAATCCCCCCTCGGGCATGGATATTTGTGCCGTCCTAGTTCGTAAGTAGTTCATAAGTAGTTTGTAAGTTTAGGGACTGATGACCCCGTAGTTAAGTCCCATAGACTGTACAAACATTTGAACGCAACTTCCATCTTTTTAAAAATAGCTACTACGCTTTTTAATAGGAGACGCAACCTTAAACCTTCAGTTAAAAATCGTTAATAATAAGTCAATGAGTATTTTACATACTTGAAACGTTTATTCGTAGACCCCAAAACGATTTGGCTGTATTCGAATTACAAATACATCTAAGAAATGCATGAAATACGGAATGTCACACACCGAAAAATGTTAAATTCTATTTTCTATCACCGTCATATATAGAACCATATTTACTCCGAACTTGGCATAAACCAACGGGGAAAAACAAGTTGCAAGACTTCCAGGAAAAATGAAGCGACATTGGCAGCCAATAGTTGGTTATAAATTACATTGCCTGTTAACTGTATACATATAAATTACGGAATACGCGGAACTCCTATTCAGTACAGTCAAGAAGGTCTAAGGTAATAGGCAGTGGTTTACAATCAGATATCCGCTCACTCCCCTCCTGAAGAAGTCTGTGTGAAGATTTATATTCAGAACATTCAAGAAAAAGGTGTTGAAACTACAAGAAGCAGCTCATTTACTCAGGAAGGGAAAACGTTATGGTGCCCTTAAATTTGAATGGCTGTATCTCTTGTAGTAACATTAGGCACAGGTAGCGGTTGGAGGGCGTGGAGTAGGGGTGGTGTATCCCTATTTCTGAAACACCCTGTTCACTACCTGCAGCGTCCAGGTCTCTCCCCATTCTATTTCCCCGCAAGTGTCACAAACTCCAGTTTTTGGCCTTCCGCGGTCCGGACCAGGACCGCGGTCCGCCAGTTGCCGACCGCTGGTCTAACGTAAAAAGCGCCCACTCTACGCCACGTGGTGCCCGATTTCTTTATTGTAACTTGCACAAGTCACTTGAAATCTATACTGTGTTACAGAGCTGTACCTGAATGGCGTTTGGAGACTCATGATGCTCCGTGACCGGTGATCGAATCTGGTGACTAGTTTCACATGATGGAACGCGCCATCTAGACTACCAGAACCTGTTTTCTCCATCTTCTACTTTTGTTATTACTGTGTGACTTCAATTTTTGTTTTGTGTAGGGTCATTCCATGTCAAATTACACAATTTCGAAATAATTTCCTGCTCGATCATCGCGGATTTCCTTGAGATTTTATGTAAATATTCGTACATACCCCCAATGAATAATGATAAAAGTTTAAATTTCGTCGATGCAATACTGTCGGAGATATAGTCACTTCTTTGGTCCCATACGCTACTTCGCGCGCAGCGATCGTAAATTTCCAACGACTTTAAGCTGTAATATCTCGGGGAATTAAAAGTGGAGATTTTGTACAATTCTATGCATTCTTTTAAGAACAATAGTCAAAAGAATATTACAAGCCCCTTTTTCAGGTAGAAAACTATAGGCAAAGTCAGCAGAGAAACTCTTAGTCTGACTTCCTATTTTCAGGCACTAAAGGTACTTAAAACGAGAAAATAAGCATCTAGTTAACTAACAATGCTAGGTTCTCAAATATAATGTTTCATTTATCGAACACTTTCAAATAATGAATAGCCTAAATAATTTACCAAGATGAAGATTTTGTAAAAAGGACAAAAATACGCCATTTTCAACTATTTTCGTTTGCCACCAGCCTATCGCCAATATTCATTGGAGGCATGTGCGAATGTTCATAGCCGGCCGCGGTGGCCGAGGAGACTGAGGCGCTCCAGTCACGGTCTGCACGGCCACTGCGGTCGGGGGTTCGAATCCCCCCTCGGACATGGATATTTGTGCCGTCCTAGTTTGTAAGTAGTTCATAAGTAGTTTGTAAGTTTAGTAAACAGTAAAATGTACATATCAGAGGATAGAGATAGTGTTAGTTTGGATTTTTAAGACGTACTGTGAGGCAGACAGATACAACAAGTATGCAAATGGTCCATCCTCGTATTGTTTCACTGAATTAGTTGGCATATTTACAGAGACAACCAAATGAACGCATTTGCAAAGCGAATTGGCGTCCTACCTTCCCTGGGAATCCGTATCAGTGGCTTCAATGAATTGCAACCATATATTGACGTTTGATGCGTCTCAAACACTCCCCGCACTGAAGACCTGTGATGTGATTTATAAAGATGAAGAGATTGCCCTGTCAACTGGTGTGTGCCGCGGTGGAGTAGCCTAGCGGTCTAAGGCGCCTTGCTCCGGAAGGCGCAGTTTCTCGCCGTCGGAGGTTCGAGTCCTCCCTGGGGCATGGCTCTGTCTGTGTGTGTGTGTGTGTGTGTGTGTGTGTGTGTGTGTTGTCCTTAGGTTAGTCTAAGTAAATTAGGAAACATCCACTATATTACATAAAATTTGCGGTAATTAATATTTGTATTTGTATGTTATCCTTGACTGTTTCCTGTACAGATAGCTACAGAAGGGCAATAATTCCTCAAAACCGGTTGTGAATAAATCTGCAACCCTGCAGCTAGTGGATGTTTCCTTTCTAACGTATAAAACACAGTCGCTGTCATGGATAAAACATTTAGTTTAAGTAGTTTGTAAGCGTAGGGACGAATAGCCAAAGCAGTTACGTCCCATAGATATACTGACATTTGAAACTATACAAACTATACAAACATTTGAACATTTTTGAATGTTCATATAAAATTTCAACCAAATCTGTGGCGGCGGATCAGGAAGGACTATGTTGAACTGACATTGAATGTCCTGTACAGCGTTAGGAGTTCTTCACATTCGTAAAGTCGTGTTTACGTTTTTTCAAACGAAAAATGACATTTAACACATGAATGTTGAAGTAAATTTTAGAATTCCATACATAGCAACCAGGAGTTGTACAGTCACGAAAAATGCAACTAATTCAAACACAAGTCGGTTCTTCTCCACAAAGAATGGGCAGATCCTAAACATTGTGAGTAAACAACATTTTACACTTTGAAGTGTACTCTGCTCAACCAGGACATTATCAACGCTTTCCTAGTATCGATATAAACGCGACCAGACGACAGTAGCGGCACTTAACGAGGAATGACTGCAAGTCAATTCAATATCCACAAAGAGCAGATAAAACGCAACGATTACAACTACCAATGGCAGCATCCCTCTCTACTGTTTTCATCATGTTCTCTACCCAAAAGAACAGACACAATAATCCGTTGAAGCTACTATTATTATTAAATACAATCAAGTATGTCACAGACGTTTAATCGAACGTCTTTTGAAAATCGATAAATATGCAGTCAGCCTGTTGCCCTTCATCCATAGTCAGCGAGCACAGAATAACATAGAGAGGCTATACCACATATATCAGCGTACAGGCAGTGAAGCCCGGCAGCCATCTTGGTTGGGTGTAGAAACGGAATTGGGCTGATGAATGTTTAGTTATTCAAGTGGCGCTCGCCTCAATTACATTGTCATTTGAACCCCTTAGGATAGGAAAAAATTACCAAATTTTTGACGTAGACAGTTGAATACTGAAGGAATGCAAGCAACATTGTTCTTAGCAAGAACAATACGTATTGTGTTTGTATAAAAATAATAATTAAAACTATTACTTTTATTTGTAATTAAAGTTACGACATGAACAAGTTAGTCGCCTCCCACTTTTTTCGTTTTGGGGTTAGGAAATTTTCGTCAGCGAGAAAGCTGTAGATAATGAAATGAATTTTCTCTTTATTTAAACAACTTTTTTATTGCTCACCTAGTTTTGTCACAAATTTGGATAGAATAGAGTCGTGGAACCTTTCAAATTAGCTACTCGTAACTTTCAGCGAGCATGCCGAACAGCGAGCACTGATTCTGTTGCCCGAACACCTTGTACTTTGTGACCAATTTTGAAAAACATTTTTTAATCTGGGATACAATTTTCGGTATTAAATAATTATGCCTTAATACTTTTTATTTATTTTATTATTAACTAGCTGAACTTGTCCCTACTTTACACGGGTAATCTTTAAACTACTTCACCTCGAGAACTGCAGAATGTATCGTGATGCGGTTTCTTTCAATTTCTTTGGTATAATGCTGTGTTCAACGTAGGCTATATTAAATGCCAATATGAAAATGAGAAGTAATTGAAATAAGAATAATAAATAACGTAGACTGGTTTACCACTTCCACACTTTCGTGACCTTTATAGCGTAACCTAAACTACGAAACCTGCGCCAAAGTACGTAGTATAGAATTATAAAACTCGCGACGATTTAAACAAAAATTAAAAAAAAAAGACCGCGAGATGATATGTCTAAGTCTTACAGATCTCCCACAATCACTATTATCTGTAGTCAGAAGCCATCTTTAGAAAAGAAAAATGATACATGTGGTTCACTCGTAAAAGTTAGACACATGCTCTCACGTGTTTTTTGTAGATGTTTATGAGTTCTGCAAGTTTATTCTAAGTACACTGGCCCATCTCATACAGTTTAGGCTCGAAAGCTGACTAAAGTGTAGAAGCGGTAAACGATTCTACGTTGTGATTCTTATTGTAGTTTTTCTCACATATTCGTATTGTCATTAAATATAGCCTAAGATTATCCCAGGATTCTAAAGAAGAAATTAAAAGAAACCACATGACGTTGCGTTCGGTACAACTCTAGTTATAAAAGGTTAAACAAAAAGACAGAGGAAAAATTTGTTTCTATTTTATGTAATAGTATGATTTGCTATCCCAAGCTGAAATTTGTAATTATTTACGGAAAAAATGGATTGTCTAAAAAGGAACGCCTTAAAATATATGAAAAAGGAATTAACAGACAGCGAACTCAATGTACTTCCCAGTGGCCGGCTGGGGCTCGGCCGCCATGTTGGTTGGGTGTAGAGCTCTCATTTCACTGTCATTGTAAGGCCTCTCTATGTTATTCTGTGCTCGCTGTCCATAGCACGCAAGATGTCAAGAGAGAAAGGGCAAGCTGGATTTCGCACGTTCGTTGATTCCTAAAGCCATGTTTTTCCGTCTCAAGGGCATTTATTTATTTATTCACATTTACAGTGACCACCCATCTGGATGCTAAGACAGGCCGTATTTCTCATTGTAGTTCTTTTTACACATAATTATTTCTTCCTATATGTAGTTAAGTTTAATAAAATACAGTTTAACCAACTAATGGAATAAAACTATACATAACAATCAGAAAAATTTAAATTAATTTATGTGGAAGATATAAATAAAACAAGGGAATATAGAGATTATGACATATGACAAATTTCTGACATATATTAGTTCTAGTTATTCTTCCACCTAAGAAGTAGAAGTAAGGAATAGAGACAAGTAAAGATATTTGTCATACGGTCTAAAGTGTGTTCGTTTGGAAAGAGAAGAAAGAAACTTGCTGAGTGGGATACTGAATATGCCGCACTCGTGTCATACTTTCACGGAGATGAATAATGAATTACTGACGTCAGTCTCAGAGGGATAACAATTCCTCCACCCACAAGAAACGGATTCCTGGATGTATCATGATTGCTATCAATCCCACGTTTACGTTCTTGTCAATTCCTGATCTACTAAGGATGTATGTACCTGGCAAAATACAAAATCTGAATGCGTCTCTGAATGCGCGTATCTGGAAGCGTTGGCCCAAAATATTTCCATGTAAAGTTGTCAAACTTGCTACACATGATATTCTATTCATTACAGTAATGGTATGACAATATATATATATATATATATATATATATATATATATATATATATATATATATATATATATATATAAATGAATTGCTGTTCGTAAGTCTCGCTAAAACTCGAGAACGGCTGAACCGATTTGGCTAATTTTAGTCTTGAAATATTCGTCTAAGTCCAGGGAAGGTTTAAACGGCGATAAAATATGGAAAAGTTGTCCGGAAAAGAGGAAAATCGGGAAAAACGGAAATAGCTTTTTCCAGTGAGCTATCTATCAATTTTAACTTACGCTAAGCTCAACAGACGGACGCGCATGCCACACGGACGACTCGAACCACCGACGGCGAGCAATCGCGCGCATGGCGCCTTGCAGCGTTCGTCCACTGCACCGCGGCAAACATTTAAGCCTCATAAATTGTAGGCCTACTAGGAAGACCTTTAGCGTACTTGGTACAGAAATTTCGCTGACCTGTTGTTGCCGACTTCGATGACTCAAACCAAAACACACAGCCAGCACGCTCGGGTCCAGTGAAGTCAGCTATCTAACGTAACTGCCGCTAGAGCCCCTTACCGCGCGATTCGGCACTAGCGAACTATCTGATTCAAAACTTGATGACTCTACAATCGCCTCTGTAGGTACTAAAATTTATATGAATTTTCACAATTGTAAAGTCTTTCTTGAAACACCAAATGTTCAAATGTTTGTAAGGCTTAAGGGACTTAACTAGGGGGTCATCAGTCCCTAAACTTACAAACTACTTATGAACTACCTTATACTAAAGTCGACACAAACATCCATGCCCGAGGGGGGATTCGAACCCCCGACGGCGGACGGCCGCGCGCACCGCAACACGGCGCTCCAGTGCGCGCGGCTAATCCGCCGTTGCTCTTGAAACATCACTATGTATTTTGTATAAATGTTTCACATTTCAGGAAAGACTTGGAATTGAATTATGCTCTTTAAACACAGTCCCTCTGTATAATAAATTTGTACAGAAGTAGATTTTTTTTTTCCGAATTTCGCAAAATAACGTATTGCATCTTTAGCTATCGATTATTTCCTGAAAACATAGCTCAGGCTTCAGGTTTATTCACCTTTAACACAGATTGTTTACTATGAAACAATCTACTTTCTATTCAGTTCAGAATTAATATAAAATATATTTAACTTTTGTTACGCCAGTGTCACTATATTCCTCTGGTATTCAAGCATGCACTGACGTTATTTTATCGAATAAGTACTTAGTCCTGTGATGGCAACTCCCCAAGCAGGAGTTTGCGACCCCTCTACTGTGGAGATCGCAACCCATGGTTCGAGAAACACTAGCCTAGACACAATGGAAATGTGTACACATTTAAACGTATTTACTTTTGCAATTTCGCGTTTCGCGCTGTTAGCGCATCGTCAGACTGGAAAAAGACAAATGTTTTGTTACAGTCCGTGTACCTGACGGGCAGCGAATCTAATGTGGCTAAAGTGAATAAATTTTGAAGTCAGACTTACTTGGGCTGAGATGGAGCCACAGAACTATCTATAGCTGTGGTGGAGGTAGTTAAACAATTTGTGTTGTCATTAGGCTCCTGCAAAGAGGTAAACGTACAAAGTACGTAAGGGCTATTTGAAGTAGAATAACTAGGGACTAAAGCGGTATAGTATGGAAATTAATAGAATGCTTTTTACATGATAAAACTCACCATAGCAGCAGAGGAGTCGCTGTCGCGGCAGGTCCACGTTTACAACTGGTAGTATTGTTAATAACTGCGGAACATAAATGCGACCGTTAAACAAAGCGGTATGGGCAGAGAATGAGCGGATTGCCAAGCGGTAGCTTGGTATTATCAGAGATGTACGTCACGTGGGGGAATGAATCTTGTGAAATGATACATGTTGGTAGTGAAACAATAATAAATGAATGAAAACGAAATTATTAGAGGCCGGGGCGGAAGAAACATGTTGTGAATTGTCAGAAGCGGGGTCATTTTGAAAAAAAAAGATGTATAATATGATGTCGTAAAAAGTTTGATTTTTTGTAATGAGCTGTTCGTTGTGACTGTGTTCTTGGGACCGTTTCACAAACTTAGTAATTTATAATTCTTCAAGTATTAGACACTGAGAATTATTTAATTATACAACACTGTTGCTGAACCAGCCACACCACCACCACCATCATGGAATGGAATGAAATGTATTTACTTTTCTTGAGCGCGCTTCTCATTTTATCCACTTGTAAATTCCAACCGCCATAGAAATGAATTTTGCAATGAGATGGAAAATAAACAATAATTCCAAACGTACATACTGTACACCATTCTGCATGTATTGTATTGCCCACTTATACCGTTTTGTTTCAGCACGTAACTCCTCCGTTTCTGTCTACAGGAACTAATCTGAATCATGGGCTGCAAAACCCTGATGGTCTACGCCACAAAGCAGAAACTGTTCAAACAAGTGTGTCTGAGGGAAATTGCAGAGCAACACAGGAGGGAGACTGGGGAGGAACCGGTGATCGCAGTCGATGGGCACAGGTGCGTGTGGTTCCTGTACGGAAACTGCGACTTCAGCGGCGGCGGATAGTACAGGGAATTCAGCGAGGCATGCAGGAACTACGTTCGGAAATTCAGAGAATGTGGCGTGCGGCTGGTGTTCTTCTTCCACGGAATTAAACCTGCCGATAAGGACGAGAGATTGGTGCAGGTGTCCAAGAACAACGTGGAGAAAATTAACCAGATGTTGCAGAAACTGCACGTGACAGGTAGCGGAGCAGTGGAGCGATTTCGACTACCAGAAGGGTTGATACCGTGTGCACGGGTGTTCTTCAGGAACGAACTGTCAACCGAGGTGCGTCTCTGTCTGGAAGATTACAACAGGGAGACAGCCGAGTATGCAGCGAGCTGCAAAAACTGCCAGGGAGTTATGTCAAATAATGGGAATATTCTGGTATACAAGGACATTCCGAGGTTGTTCTGTTTTGAGGGAAAACTACAGACAGCGAGGATGAAGTATCTTAGCTCATCAGATGTCACCTCGGACCTCGGACTTGAACCGCAGGACATGGCAGTTTTAGCGACGTTCTTAGGAAATGGGACTCTCGGCCTTGACGAGTTACAGTTGGCTCATGAACGTCTAGGTTCTAGTTATGATCACATACAAGACCTCGTCTGTGTGGTTGCAAACCTGGTGAAGAATAAAACAGTCGAGGAAATGTGTCGCACTGTATTCGGTGACCAGTGGCGAGAATTGCTCGAGAGGGTGAAGGCAGGAATTGGCCAAACGGAGAGCACCCGAAAAAGATGAAAGGGAATCTGCCTGGTCGAGGGTGCTGCAGGTTATCGAAGCGAAGCATACGTGTGGTGCGATACCTGCTATGGTGCTGTCAGTAGCTAGGCGTCGAACTTTCAGAATAGGCGCCGTTCTGGAAGACTTGTCAAAGGACCGGTACGGTTGCACATCCACGGGTGATGCTCTCCAACCTATGAGGCGCAGGATGTACACTGTGCTGTTGTGGGAGACTGGAGACAGTCCGTTGCGTGTAGAGGAGCAGGTAACCAGTACGACAGGGAGGTACCAGGTGAAAGTAGAGGTGCAGGAGCGGATACCTCCGACTATAGTTCACCCAGGCCTGATGAGGCTTTGGACTGGAGATCTGGAAACCCGCTGGCGACTCTTCAGCTGGATAATGGGAGCCGTGGGCCAAGAAGGGTCTGCCATGAGGTCGCTGAAGCCCCAGTATCTGGTGGTGCCGGCAGCTGCTCTGTCATTTCTGCGACACGAGGCCCGCCTTCTGAGCCCTCATGAGGCTCAGGTCTTTGCTGTGGTCGCAATCACGTTGGGCAGGTTGTCACCGCGGGAACTGGCCAAGAAACGTTTGCCAGAGCTGAATCCTCGCGCCGTCTTCTTGTCAACGCTGTTCGTCCGCACCGCCCTGCACGTGTTGGACGCAGCTGCAGTCTGTGGGCTGTCGTTTCCCAGGGAGACCCACTGTCAGCTGGACGCCTACTTCGATGGAAAGTTCTTCCACGAGCTCTACGTCAAGGCTAAGGCCCATTCGTTTCCAACGTACGCTCCTTGGTACCCTTTGTACTTCAAACCAATACAGAAGTTGCTGGATGTAATAGAAGGTAATAGAAGGCACCTGCACTGATCAACGGTGAGTGGACCATGATTGCACAATGCACCACTATTCATTGACGTTAAGTCGGTATGATCATTTGCGAACTTCTCAATAATCTTTCATTTTGAAAAGTCTGATACCTCCACTAGGAACAAGTTTCTTTAATCTAATGCCCATGTTGAAACTGGATATTTGTGTTGGTTGCCAATAGCATTTGTTGGCAAAATATTTGCTTGCTGCAACTGCTTTTTTATATACTTTTTAAAATGATTTAATTGAAAAATAATTGGCCTTTTTGGAATAAAAATGTAACATACAAACTATTACGTGTTCTACCTACAAGCATTTCTCTAGCATTGTTATCTTTGAATAGAGTATTTGTTGCTAGCTACATGACTGTTTTGTACCATTTTACATTACAAAAACACTTGACTTTCCAGAGAAGTATCTGTAATTTGGAGAGAGAGAAAAAAGATTTAAAGATTGTAGAACATATAAAGGGGTATGTTAAGAGAAAATATATTTAACTAGAGAGTGTTTAATAAATATTATTTTGTTCATGTATTGCGTATATGAAATACCTGATTGTATCATCTGTGGATTTGTGTGTGTATGTTTTAAATGGTTAATAGGCAAAATAATCAGCTAATATGAACGTCAACGTTGCGAACACCAGAAGAAATTATATATTATGTTGTACAACGTAATCTAATAATGTTTCCCATTGCTTTTGATCGACAATCTGACGCAGTTAATCGTAGGTACTAAATCACCGAGGAATAAAGCCGCGCGGGAATACCCGCGTGCTCTAAGACATCATGCTACGGACTGGGCGGCCGCTGCCACCGGAGGTTAGGAAATGTTCGAATGTTTGTAACGGGACCTAACTGCAGTGGCCATCGGTCCCTAAACTTACAAACTAATTAAACTAACTTATCCTAAGAACAACACATATACCCATGCCCAATCGAGGACTCTGAATGTCCGGAGTATAGAGTCCTCCATCGGGCATGGGTGTGTGTGTGTGTGTGTGTGTGTGTTGTCCTCAGTGTACGTTTGTGCAGTTTGTAAGTCTACGGATTGAAAACATGTTGAAATGTTTGTGTAGCTTATGGGACTTAACTACGGGGTCATCAGTTCCCAAACTTACAAACTACTTATGAACTAGCTAAACCTAAGGACGGCACAAATATCTATGCCCTAGGGGGGATTCGAACCCCCAACCGTAGTAGCCGTACAGACCGTGACTGAAGCGCCTCAGTCCCCTCGGCCACCGCGGCCGGCTAGGGATTGAAGACCACAGCAATTTGGTCCAATAGGTTTACAGACATTTCAACATTTTGAAGAATACTAACTGACAAAAGGAGGCCACGACGTTCGAATCACGGATTTTCTTTAAACTTCCTACTCTTTCAGCAGACCATTAGGAGAACTTAATGTGCAAGGACTAAGGCGCAATACTTACACAATTTCGAGAAAATCGCAGTTTTAGTTTCGCACGTTGAACATGTAACCATATATTGCAGCTATAAGTAAGCCATAAGCAAGAGAAAGCGGTTGGCCAGTGGTTAGCTTTCCAATTGATTGATTGTCAGTTGTTCGTGGTGATGATGTTCCATCATGTGAACGAAATCGATATGTGACTTTTTTCTAAATAAATGTTTCATATCATACTACCAAGCTGGAAATTTGTTATTGTTGTTGTTGTGGTCTTCAGTCCGGAGACTGGTTTGATGCAGCTCTCCACAATACCCTATCCTGAGCAAGCCTCTTCATCTCCACATAAGAGCGACAACCTACATCTGTCTGAATCTGCTTACTGTATCCATCTCTTGGTCTTCCCCTGCGATTTTTTCCCCATACACTTCCCTCCAACGCTAAATTCACAATTCCTTGATGTCTAAGAATGTGTCCTACCAATCAAGGTATGCCAGAAATTCCTTTTCTCCCCAATTCTGTTCAGTACCTCCTCATTAGTTACGTGATCCACCCACCTAATCTTCAGCATTCTTCTGTAGCACCATATTTCAAAAGCCTCAATCCTCTTCCTGTCCGCACTGTTTATCGTCCATGTCTCACTCCCATACAAGGCAACACTCCATACAAATGCCTTCAGAAAGGACTTCCTTAGGTATAAATCAATATTCGATGTTAACAAATTTCTCTTTTTCAATAACGCTTTTCTACCGATTGCCATTCTGCATTTTATATCCTCTGTACTGCGACCATCATTTGTTATTTTACTGCCCAAGTAACAAAACTCATCTACCTCCTTTATTGCTTTGTTTCCCAATCTAATTCCTTCAGCATCACCTGATTTTCTAATACCGCATTCCATTACCCTAGTTTTGCTCTTGTTAATGTTCATCTTATATGCACCTTTCAGCACACTGTCCATTCCGTTCAATTGCTCTTCCAGGTCCTTTGCTGTATCTGACAATTACTATGTCATCGGCAAAACGCAATGTTTTTAATTCTTCCCCCTGAACTTTAATTCCTTCACCAAATTTCTCCTTGCTTTCCTTTATAGCTTGCTCAATGTACAAATTGAACAACATTGGAGAAAGGCTACAACCCTGTCTTACTCCCTTTCCAACCACTGCATCCCTTTCATGCCCTTCAACTCTGACAACCGCTGTCTGGTTTTTGTACAAGTTGTAAATAACTTTACGCTCCCTATACTTTACTCCTGCTTGCTCCAGAACTTGAAAGAGTTTATTCCAATCAACATTGTCAAAAGCCTTCTCCAAATCTACAAAAGCTAGAAATGTAGGTTTGCCCTTTCTTAGTCTATCTTCTAGGATAAGCCGTAAAGTGAGTATTGCCTCCCGTGTTCCTACATTTCTCCTGAACCCAAACTGATCTTCCCCGAGGTCTGCTTCTATCAGCTTTTCCATCCTTCTGTATATAATTCGCGTCAATATTTTGCAACCATGACTTATTAAACTGATGGTTCTGTAGTTTTCACACCTGTCTGCACCTGCTTTCTTAGGGATGGGGATTAATAAATTTTTCTTAAAGTCTGAGGGTATTTCACCTGTCTCATACATCTTACACACCAGGTGAAACAATTTTGTCATGGCTGCTTCTCCCAGAGACTTCAGTAACTCTGAGGGAATATCATCTACTCCAGGGGCCTTATTTCGACTCAGGTCTTTCAGGGCTCTGTCAATTCTTCTCTCAGTACAGTATCTCCTATTTCATCTTCATCTACATCCTCTTCCCTTCCTACAATATTGTCTCGAAGTTCATTTCCTTTGTAGAGCCCCTCTATATACTCTTTCCACCTTTCAGCTTTCCCTTCTTTGCTGAGAACTGGTTTTCCATCAGTGTCCTTGATATTCATAGAGCTGTTTTTCTTATCTCCAAATGTTTCTTTTATTTTCCTGTAGGCTGTATCTATTTTTCCCGTATTTATACATTCTTCTACATCCTTGCATTTGACTTCTAGCCACTCCTGCTTAGCCATTTTGCACTTCCTGTCAATCTCATTTCTTAGTCGTCTGTACTCCATTTTGCCTGTTTCATTTACTGCATTTTTATATTTTCTCCTTTCATCGATTAAATTTAGTATCTCCTGTGATATCCAAGGATTTTTTGTAGGTCTTTCCTTCCTACCTATTTTGTCCTCTGCTACCTTCACTATTTCATCTCTCAATTTTACCCATTCCTCCTCTACTGTTTTATTTTCCCTTGTTTCTCTCAATTGTTGCCTAAAGCTCCCTCTGAAATTCTTAAGAACCGCAGGTTCCTTCAATTTATCCAGGTCCCATCTCCTTATTTTCCTACCTTTTTGTAGTTTCTTTAGTTTCAGCCTACAGTTCATAACCAACAAGTTATGGTCAGAGTCTATATCTGCCCCTGGGTATGTCTTACATTGTAGAACCTGGTTCCGAAATCTATGTCTTACCATTATAAAATCTATCTGGTATCTTCCAGTGTCTCCTGGTCTCTTCCACGTATACAACCTTCTTTTGTAATTTTTGAACCAGGAGTTTGTTATAACTAAATTAGGTTCTGTGCAAAATTCTACCAGGCGGCTTCCTCTTTCATTCCTTTTGCCCAGACCATATTTACCTACTATCCTCCCTTCCCTTCCTTGTCCTACTACCGAATTCCAGTCTCCCATAACAATTAAGTTTTCCTCTCCCTTAATTGTCTGAATAATTTCCTTTAGCTTCTCATATATTTCTTCGATTTCCTCATCATCGGCAGAGCTAGTTGGCATATAAACCTGTACTACTGTTGTCGGTGTTGGCTTCGTATCTATCTTGACAATGATAATGCTGCTTTGTGGCATATACAATGAATAAACCTGGCGAAAATAGTAGTATATGGGACATGCATAACATCATAAGTGGTATTTATTATTTATTGTTTGTTGGTTTTTTCCTGTTCCACAGGACCCAATTCAGGAGTGAGAGTCCATGGTCATAGAACATGTCAATACATTAATTGTTACATAAGAGTGGTAATACAAAATTTGTGAGTAGTCCTTTGCACACCACAATCTTAAGACAAAGTGGAAAGAATCAATAAAGAAAAAAATGAATTAGCTTAATTGTTTAACTTTTCTAGGAGTTCCTCGGCAGAATAAAAGAAGATTTAGATTTGAAAGTGTGTGGGTTAGTGCTAAGATTCTTTAGTTCTTGTGGCAGCTTCTTGAAAATGTTTGCCGCAGAATACTGTACACCTTTCTGCACAAGTATTAAGGTGGTGTGATGAAAATGTAGATTCGACTTCTGTCTAGTATTCACCGAGTGAAAGCTACTAACTCGTGGGAATAAACATATTATTAACAACAAACGACATTAAAGAAAAAACGTATTGTGACGCCAGTGTCAAAATTCCCAGAATACTGAAAAGGAGTCGACATGATGTTCGTGAACTTACACCAAATATTATCCAACCGCCCGTTTTTGAGCCAGAAATATCCTTTTAGCATCAGGCGAGTTACCCCAAAAAACAATGCCGCACGTCATAAGTGAGTAAGCGTAATAGACTGCTTTTCGTGTTCAAAAATCACTTATTTCAGATATTGTTCTAATGGTAAATATAGCAGAATTTAGTTTTGGAACAAGATCCTGAACATAGGCTTTCCATGACAGCGTACTGTCTATATGAACACCTAGAAATTTGAACTGTTCAGTCTCACTTATCATATTCCCATTATGTGTAATCAAAATGCCAGCTCTCGTCAAATTATGCGTTTGAAATTGTAAAAACTGAGTTTTACTGTGATTTAAATCAACTTGTTTTCTACAAGCCTTGAACTTATCTCTTGAACTGCATTATTTGATACTGTGTCAATATTACGAGCAAATCCTTCACTACCAAGCTGGTATCATCAGCAAACAAAAATATTTTACAGTCACCTGTTATACTCGAAGGCATATCATTTATATAAATAAGGAACAGCAATGGTCCCAAAACAGACCCCTGGAGCACCCCACACTTAATTGTGCCCCATTGGGATTGTTATGTATAAAATACATACATATATATACATATTGAAAATTTAATGTACATAAGCACTAATGCTTAAGCAAGTGTGCATACCGTGTTTGTACAATATGACAAAGAGACTGCTTGCTTAGGATGATTATTAAAAATCATGTAGAATATTTATTTTTGTTTAGGAAACGACTAACACGGGAGAAAGTCAAGAACTGAATATACATTATTATTAACCCATTAACATGACTGCATAGAAAGTTTGTAAAAAATGACATTGGTACTATAAGAAAGATGCGTGTGAAAATATGTAATTTGTAATATACAATATCTGATGATGTGACAATCAATTCTAGTATTACAGCGTACGATCAAACTGTGGGCATAAAGTTATTTCTCCAAAAGGCACCGAATCATAAACTGAGGCACTGACAAAGTCACAGACCGCGTAGGGCAATGTATTCATCCAGCCCTCCAGACAGTGACTTGAGCTCATGAGCAGGGTAATGAAATAAACCTGCAGGATGGAACCAAATAATTACTGAACAAACATAGATGATCAACGGTGCACATAGCGTCATAGTGAAACGTTGCTTCGAAACTAAATCAAAAACATACATGGGAAGAAATTATTTGAGACATATGTTTTTTGAGATTTAGTGAAATGACAAAATCACGAACGGCTTCAGACAGTGACCACCTGTGGTGCCCATTGGGACTGCCTTATACTGGGTGAAACACCAGGAACTTTCACCGCAAATATGGCGGAAATGGAAAGTAATATTGACATGCGTTTTTCACTAATGAAATATTAAATGCTCTGAATATCCGAACATCACCTGTTGGAATTTTTTGTGATCTCTCAAAGGCTTTTGATTATGTAAATCATAGGATTCTTCTAGATAAGCTTAGGTATTGTGGTATGAATGGAACAGTGAGCAAATGGTTTAAATCATGCCTAACAGGAAGAGTGCAGGAAGTTCAAATAAGTAGTTCACGTAATATGCAAGAAAAAGATGATTCCTCAAACTGGGGAACAATCAAGAAAGGGTGCCACAAGGTTCGGTCTTGAGTACTTTGCTGTTCTTAATATTTATTAATGACTTCCCATTCTATATTCACAAAGATACAAAGATGGTTCTTTTTGCTGATGATGAAAGTATAGTTATCACACCTGATAGACAAGAGCTAACTGATGAAATTGTAAACGAAGTCTTTGAGAAAATCATTAAGTGTTTCCCTCAAATGGCCTATCATTAAATTTTGATAAAACACAGTATATACAGTTTCATACAGTAAATGGAATGTCACCATCAATAAATATAGACTTTGATCAGAAATCTGTAGCTATGGTAGAATATTCAAACTTTTCAGGTGTATGCATTGATGTGGGGTTCAACTGGAAAAAAAACACACTGAAGATCTGCTGAAACGTTTGAGTTCAGCTACTTATGCTCTTAGGGTCATTGCACATTTTGATGATATACATCTCAGTAAATTAGCTTACTATGCTTATTTTCATTCTCTGCTTTCGTATAGCATCAGAAGAAGGGGTAATTCATCAATGAGTAAAATACTTTTCATTGCACAACAGCGTGTAATCAGAATAATTGCTGGAGCTCACCCAAGACACTTATTTAAAGAGCTAGGGATCTTCATAGTAGCTTCACAGTATACATAGGGTGTCTCACGAAAGACGCCTGCCAGGCGTCCGCAGATCGCGCGGTACGGCTCCCGGCCGTCGCCAGCCACGGCAGCGTCCGATTCTCGGGCTCTATTGTGCCGCGGGCGCATACACTGAGTTAAAGTCTAAAAAACATTGCCATCTGAGTAACCTAAGCTTACCGTTATTTACAGTAGATGTTCAAAATGAAGTCCTTCTATGGAAAGAGCGGCCTGACATCTCTTGAATATATTTGCGAACACTCGACGAATTTCGGCTGCCGAAATCTGTGAAATGCTGTCGAGAAAGTCTTTGGTCACTTACCAAATAGCATTAAAAGTCTGACAGGTAGCCAATTAGAATTTTAAAATAAATTAAAAGAATTTCTGAATGGCAAATCCTTCCACTCTTTAGATAAATTTTTAGATATAAATTACTAAATCTGAAAAATTGTGTCATGTAGTATTTTGAATAATGCAATATCTTGTAAAGACTCCTTGGAGAATGATATTGATTGGCGGTTTTCACAGGATGGACTGGTACTCAGGGACTCGTACTGTAAGCCAATATACAGATTTTTATAATACACAGAAAATGTATTTTTTGTTCAAACGTACACTTTTTAAATAGAACATTGCCTATTGATACTGACAAATTAAAAGCAGGGTAAGTTAGATTACCAGAAGAGTTTGCAACATGACTTTATCCAAGTCTTTACGAGATATCTTATTGTAAAACTTTCCACAGTAACACGCACACAATACCAGAGAGATCACACAGCTTTCAGAACAACACGAATAAATACGCCAGTGATGTGGATTATGTTCAGTAAAGAGACAATTGACCATTACCGATTGTGTTTAAAATGACCACCGGCAGCAGAAATACACGCTTCCAGTGAGGTATAGAAAGACTGCTGCACACCTGTTAGCATTTCAGCGGAGATGTCCGAGCAAGCTGCAGTAATATACTGCATACCATTGGGCGTAGTGGGTATGTCTTTGTAGACAACGTCTTTCGGCTTTCCCCATAGAAGGGAGTCTATAGGTGTCAAATATTGTTAATTGACCGGTCAAGGACAAACCATCTGCGTCCAATACAACGATTTGTAAATAATTGGTGAAGACATGCTGTAGTAATCCGTCCACTATGGGCTGAACAGCCATCATGTTGATGCCACAGGTTCCACGTAGATTGCAGAGGAATGTCTTCTAACAGCCGTGGCATATGGTCTGTTAGGAGGCTGCGATGCTTTTGTGAAAGTTTTTTTATGGATTCAGATTGTCATTTAGAGAACATGCTAGAGGTTTAATATCTGTTCAACACCGCTGCCTTGAAAATGATAGCACATACCGGTAGAATGGGCCGTGTCTTGCGATGTAACCTTAATATCGTACCAACAAGGTGCTAGAAAGATTTTGTTTCAAAGGAAACGATGTTTCAACTAGCAATTCTGAATCCTGTGGTAATTTGGTAGGCGAAACATGTACCGAAAGTGTGTTGTCGTCATCGGAACTTCCTGGGGTTTCAGTAGTCACTGATGTATTAGTGCTCCGCGCTACACCGTCATTCGTTATTGAGAAATACTTTTATTAATCGAATCAGATTTGTTTTATGTGAATATTCGTCATTTGGAGAAATTGCGAAGGCGAGTATTCTCTGTAGTAAAAGGCATGATGGAAGGAAAGAGAAAAATATATTTGTTTTAAAAGGCAAAGAAGCGACAAAAAGGTAGCGAAGTAAAATTATTGATATAACGTTAAAAATCTAATTAAACATAAAAGAAATGCTGTTGTGGATAGAAATATCACACGTAGATTACAGAAGGCAAAAATAGCCCACAGAATCAACTACAGATAGGTGGCCTCTGTTCGGTAAACAATCACCAGACGAAACGTAGTAAGCAGCAGTTGTGTGCAGTGCTGTGGTACAAGAAGATTAGCTTAAAAAATATTAACTTCAAAACTGGCTTTCTTAATTCTACCGATAAATAAGGAACTTTTATTAATGATGAATCATGAAATCTGTTTGTGTTAGACCCCTAATCGCATAATCTTTCTCTGGATGCCATCTCTATAATTCAATAATCAGTAACGAAACTAATCTTACCTCTGTTGATACGCAAGACAGAAGTCGTCCATATAACCAAATTATGAATAATATTTCAGTATTTTGCACGGCAGGCAATTTTCTATAACTGTAATTCCACAAACAGAAATCCCACTACAATCGGAGCATTACTGAGCTGTCTTACGCACTACAACTCTTCAACACTTCTCTCTCTCTCTCTCTCTCTCTCTCTCTCTCTCTCTTTCTCTCTTTCTCTCTATGCCATCCCTCCGTATTCGGTACGAGTAAAGAATAATTGTATGACTCAAATATATTTCGTGACTCACATCGATCCATACGAACTCAGTAACTAAAACCGATACAGAATATGCGTATATTGGAATGCAGTAACGGGTAATGCGGTAAGAAATGAATGGCGTTGCTACTCGATTCCGCAACGGAAAGGAACCCGTTTTTTTCCGATTCGCTTGGTTCTCGGCCGTTTTCGGAAGATTTAAGGCTGCGCACGCATCGGTTATTACTTGCTATTTAGACAATATGATTTGTGTTGTCGTTTAAATTGTGGGCTCGTAATTCGCCATAGCAGGATCGAGAAGTATCGTTTTGACCTCTACCTCTTTCTTCCAAGTTATCAGTCTGATTTAATGTTACCACAAATAACTAAAATATTTTTATTTGAGACTACTTTAAAATGAAGCACAATTTTTTTTTTTTTTCAGTTTATTTATTTGCCTGAAGAATGTAGAATAATTTTATTTCGCGCATCAGTTATTTAAAATACAAATGTAGTATCTTCCATTCGTAAAAAATTGTATTTAAAGAAAAGAATCAATAATTTAATGTTTTAAATTATTAAACCCGCTTGAAACAAAGACCTTCCCAAGCACGAAACTCTCATAGCAAACTATCCACGAAACCCATTTCTCCGACTATTCCCCTTTAGAGTCTCAAGCCTTCTGCATGCTAAAATCCAATACTTATAAGGAAATTCTGAGACACGTTCCTCACTAACAGGTTTCATTATCAGCAAGAAGATCCTGGGCACAATTGTTGATTTTCGCCCATTTTTAATAGGCTGTTCACTCTCACCTTCAGATGTATTAACAAAAGATACAAGATTGTCATCGCGCATGCCCCGATGAATGTCGATGAACGTCGAAACCCAGAAGAAGTAGAAATCTTTTGGAATATCCTCGAAACTATTTCTAACGTCCTCATGTCTCACAGATTATACTGATGAGCGATTCCAATGTCCAAATAGGGAAACAACGGAATGTTGAAAGGCTGATCAATCTGTGTGGTTCCCATAATCTTCCTCTGACGTTTACTGCCTTCAAGCATCTTCTAATCCTCCGAAGAAGTCAAAAAACGAGGGGTGAACCACGACCTTTCTAAAATTAAAATGAATTTCATCCATCGAAACACCTGAAAAAATCTCGCAAAAGAATTTCACGCCCTTATAATGACAAACTCAATCTGACCCAGGCAGAATTTCCCAGAAAATATGTTTCCTCTCATCCAACCTTCAGAACTTGGTCCATACGGCTGTGAAAACCACTCCCTGGACCCGAAAACCCAAGCAAGCTTGGTGGTCCACAGAATGTGAAACAGCTGTTTCAGAAAGAGCCAAAGCCTAGGAACTATGGAATTTCCACAAGACTCCAGAAAAGCTCAACGATTTCATAAAAATCCCATAAGTTGACAGCCAAAATTCTGAGAAAGGTCAAGTGTGTTGAGAGACATGTGTTTAAATAAAATTGACAACAGCGCATGTAGACTGTTACAGCACTATGAATATAAAAATTGAACTGAATTTATGCGATTCGAGTAAGAATAAATATGATTAATCTACCTGACATCGACTTATTGCAATATGTATGTCCCTGTTAGTGCACTTGATTATTAGAATGACTGAATCATAATCTCAGTGAATAAGTCAGGTTGTATCTCAAAGTAGGATTCGTTGATTTGACAATCAAGTAGTTCATTAACTGAGCAAACTACAGACCAATGTTTAACAGTTGTATGATACTGAATATAAATGTGAGCATGTGTTGAACGACAGACTATTTCTGACAGTGACTGATGGCAACAGAATGGCATCTACAGATATACCTCAATGGAAACGCAAAAACGGACTGAGTATGGATTCTTTTACAACCTTAGGAATCATTGTTGTGTTTTCAGAAACCTGGTGAGAACAGGACTTAATTTCATAAGAAAAATAATTATTGTGTTGATAATAAGTGGTGTAATTTTCGTGTGTGAACCACTTTCCATAGTTGGTAAAAAACACTGGTAGCTATCTGACAAACTAGATGATTACGATTTTTGTATTGGAAGGTAAGAGCTTAACAAACAGGGATACTACACAAGCGCAAAATGATTAACAGACACACAACAATCTGCCTCCCTACGCGAAATGCGAGTCATAACAAGTTCAGTTTCACTCCCTTTTTTTCTGTTGACAGCACACTTCATCTAGTGCATTAACAAATTGAACATCATATGTAGTCATTAATTATATATAAGGAACTCATAGTTAAGTGGGGCGATCTATACTTGTTTAGTAATGATTATGCAGACAAGATCGCATATGTCATTTATTATGTGAACGGTTTCGGCGTACTCGACGCCATCTTCTGACCTATCGTAATTTACATAATTTCACGATCTTTTTATATACTAAAAGAGTACATCCAGGTTGAGGGATTGTTAAACATAAAATTAGTAGTCACAAGTAAAAAATATATATCCATCTTCTAACGGTTTTGACGTGAGGTACTTATACTCAGTACAGTCAAAACTTTTATCTACCATGCCGTGTCTGTTGAATGTCATATCGTGAGATCGCTTGCTAATAACGTAAATGAATTTTCATTTCATTGGTCTATATTCTTAAGTGATTACAAAAGAAAACGTTTGTTGCATGCTGTATTAATAGCACAGTTTTTTAAATGAGTGCAACAATTAACAAAATTACTGGCTTTGAATTCAAAAAATTAGCTATCGTCAAAAATGATCTTGACTGACAAAAGACAGAAATTGCAAATTTTGACCTTGTTTATTATTATTTTAGTCTATCCCATAACAAACACTATTACAATGAAAAATAAAATAACTAAGTTACCTTGTGACAACATTCCACATTTGCAAGTTAAAGATTTCATTTTCAGAGTCGTTATCTAGAATAAATTCATTAATACGAAAAAACTTCACGATGCCAATTTCAGTACAAAATATATTCCACAACTCTTCAACAAACAGATCCAAACTTTGTGTCTAAGTACTCACTAAGTACTACCACAGATACTTGCCACTGCCGCCTCTCTCTGTCTGTGGCAACTAATATCGCTGACCCAAATCAATGACGATACCAAATTTAAGTGTTGCCACCTTTCATAACGCCCCCCTCTCCAAATTTTGAAGGAGGGGCTACAGCCATGCTGTAGGCCCGACGACAAAATTTGACAGTAAAAATAGAAATAGTTGGTAATGATATGAACATAAAAAAATACAAATACCTAGTATGTCGTATCATATAGGATGCAGAATAACAATACGTAAGAATTACAGCTTTCTATTTCACGAATTATGTGCAGACTTGTTTCCCTCAGATTTTTTGTCGTGATCGTTACAAGTTCCCATATGAAACTGCAGAGTAATGTGAAAAAAATCTAATTACTGTAATTAAAAACAACATGATACAATTAATTTTTGTACTTTTAGATGTGAAACACTATTTAAGACACAGTAAATATCATAAAAATTTCTTTTGACTCATTTTTAACTTTTCAACATTTGTTTTAATTTTAATATATCATAATTTTGATTATTTCACTTTAAAAGACACATATTTAAAATGAAAAAAGGAAAACATTTTCACTTTCCCCAGTCACCTCTTTGGTGAGGTAAATACAGTTTTGTGGAAAAAATTGTATGTGTCCCAAGTCACCCCACACGTCCCAAGTCACCTCACTCTGCGGCGTGACTTGGGAAACCAACAAAAAATTAATTTAATAGTAAATGACCAAATTTAAGATAATATTTGACACGTAAATGTAATCTACTGACCCGGACCTAAATTTTGATATACGTATCCTTTTCATAAGTTGCATGGGCTCTGAAAAAAAGCTAAGGAAACGCAAAAAGTGTCCCAAGTCACCCCCGTTTTACGGTAAGCGCAACAAGGCAGGTCAAGACATGTATAAGAAATATACGCAGGGCCATCAGTTACGTGAGGATATGATAAGTGCACCAAGGCCAGTTGAATAATACTCGTAGAGTGTATCACACACAAGATGAGGCGGCCTAACTATCTCATTAAAAGTAACATGAACACAGACTGGTAGATTCTGTTACTCCCCCTCTCCAAATTTTGGAGGAGGGGCTACATCCATGCTTTAGGCTCGACGGCAAAATTTGACAGTAGAAATAGAAATAGTTGGTAATGATATGAACAAAACTAACATACAAATACCTAGTATGTCATGTCATATAGGATACAGAATAACAATATTATACACAAGCATTACATCTTGAATACTTAGATGTTTGCACTATAAGAACAGCATTAATAGAAAAAAAAAGAACCACAAATGTCAAAATCATACATTAAATCCCTAAGTAGTGACATAGTTTGCAAAATAGCATAAGTGCAACAAGGCAGGTCAAGTCAAGATGTACAAAAGATGAAATTGTTTACACGAGAAGATAATAAGTTCACCAAGACAGGTAAAGTCAAATTTAAGAAATATAAACAGGATATTATAAGTGCACCAAGGCTAGTTGAATAACACTCGTAAAGTGAATTACACACAAGATGAGGCAGCCTATCTCATTAAAAGTCACATGCACGCAGACTGGTAGATTCTGTTACTTATATTTTTGTCCACACACCACACAAGCACTAACACACTATCACTTCATGAACATAACAAAGTCGAGGGATTGTCGAAGACACGTCATTCTGCTTGACCAATCTTGAAGTGCAGGACACAAGAAATGTTCACCATCAGGGTTAGGTGTCAAGCAGATCCATTATTTACCTGTGCTCCCCCTCCACTGCCTCCAGATTGGCTCACAGCTGCCGATGTATATGAGCAGGCAGTGAGCAATGCTTCAATTAGCTATGCTTTTGAGTGTAATTGTAATAGGTGCAAAGACAGCTCCCGTGCCTCCAGGTTGAGTCACAGCTGTCTGTGTGTGTAAGCAGGCAGTGAGCAATACATTAACTTGCTGTACTCTACTGAGTTCAACAGCAGTGTGAGTCAAATTATGCTTCTCTTATCTAATGAAAATAATAATTACAAAACATAAGCAAAACGAAAAACAAAGATGTTGTTTGTGAATACAATACATTTCATGTACATAACAAATAAAAAAAGTTACACTGAAGGACTCTAATATGGTACAGTAATAGATCAAAAACGTCTAAGTACAATATACAGCAAATAGGATAATATTCTAAAACACTATTACTCTGCATGACTTTTTATGAACAGTGCACAGTGAATTATGAATGAAAATACCTATTGTGTAATTAGCCAATAAATGTTCTATAACAACAGTATATGTAAGTATCCAAACAGCATGCCCCACAACTGCCAGACACATTGACATGCTAACACAAAATACAAACTAGCTACAGGTTTCCAACTACAAATCCATAAGGTAAGTACCAAAGAAAAAAAACCTACTGAGAAAAGATGAGTGGGAAACAGCTTCAGCAATATCATCACAGGATTGGGTTACAGTCAGTCATGATGCATCATAAGTCTTAGTTCAGTGTCTTAACAAATAGGCCTATATAGTCAATATGAAATGTGAATGATCATCCTGAAAGAAAAATATTTGGTACTTAAATGCGAAATATGAACATGTGCCAGCATCAAAGCGTATAGCAAGAATCAGAAGCAGTAATAACCAAGAAAAATATGTAAACGTAATGTAGTTAGCAGAATTTTGAGTCCATAAAGGTAATTTACATAGCACATCATCCTGTCAAAAAAATTTGATTAGAAACAAATATAAATTTCACAAAACAGTAATATGCAATGAGAGCATTGCAGCAGGGCAAAAGAAACAAATCAGAAACCGTAAGCACATCAATGCATAGCTGATAATTGTAGCAAGTGGTAAGTTTTATTATTATTATACTGAACAATGTGCAAAAGAGCACAGAAGTAATAAAATACCAAAAAAATCAAACCATTCCAGTGAGCGCTACCTGTGTATCCAGATTAAGAAAACTGTAAAAATCCTATTTGGTGTCATTGCAGTGACAGGAAAAGAAATCATTTCACAAACACCATAATACTTTCCTGAAACATGAAGCGTTATTAGCCATAACATCAAGATGAGCACACAACTGAAAGCAACAGAACAAAGACATTTGGTAAAATTTTTGGAACAGCTTTAGCAGAGTCATTGACGTCCTTAGAACATGTAACATATAAAGCTTGAATGAGATTCTTGCGGTCATGCAATAGTATAATGGATTCTGTGTCAGCACTGTAACTAGGGTAATTGAAAAACAGAAAATTTCCTGTAATAGTAGCCTTAAATTATGAATGTTGCAGATCCAAGAGGCAGGAGAAACAAGTAGGTAAATGTGGAAAGTCGACTATGAATCTCTTTCCACACTAAGATCTGTCCAATCCTCTAGAGCCTCAATGACACATACACCACTTGTTCATAACTGAACGTGAATCTATAACATCTCTTGTTTTATTCTTATGATAAACCATAAATTACAGTATACTAATCTTGAAATATCAATCATTTACTTCAATCAATTCTCTTAAAGCACAATACCTTATCATAATAAATCACTAGCACATACATATTCATAAACTCACAACTCGACCTAAACAAGAAGCATATAAATCTAGGGTCCCCAAAGGTTAAAATTAAAAAAAAAAAAAAAATCCTCAAATTAAATCCATAGGCAAAAACTATTCACCTCCATGAACTACAGACATTGCTGAGATGGGGTGGCTTGCCTTAACGAAACACATAGCCGTACCGTAGGTGCAACCACGGCGGAGGGGTATCTGTGGAGAGGCCAGACAAACGTGTGGTTCCTGAAGAGGGGCAATAGCCTTTTCAGCAGTTAGAGGGGCAACAGTCTAGATGATTGACTGAGCTGGCCTCTCAACATCAGCTAATGTGGCTTTGTCACACAGTTACTGCGGACAGCTGAAAGCAAGGGGAAACTACAGCTGTTACTTTTCCCGAGGACATGCAGCTCTGCTGTATGATATATGATGATGGCATCCTCTCGCGTGAAATATTCCGGAGGTAAAATATTCCCACATTCGGATCTTCGGTCAGCGACTACTCAGGAAGATGTTATCATCAGGGATGACAACACTGGCATTCTACGGATTGGAGCGTAGGGAGATTAGAAAATTTAAAAAGAGAAATGGATAGGTTGAAGTTAGACATAGTTGGGGTTAGTGAATTCGGTGCAAAGAGGAACAGGATTTCTGGATTATAAATACAAAATCAGTTGGTGATATTACAGAAGTAGGACTGATAATGAATAAGAAAATAGGAATGTGGGTGAACTAATATGAGCATTATCGTAGTCAAGATAGATACGAAGCCAACACCGACAACAGTAGTACAGGTTTATATGCAGATGATGAGAATTATTCAGATAATTAAGGGAGAAGAAAACTTAATTTTTATGGGATACTGGAATTCGGTAGTAGGAAAGTAAGACAGCAGGTGAATATGGACTGGGCAAATGGAATGAAAGAGGAAACCTCCGGGTAGAATTTTACATGTAACATAATTTAGTTGTAACAAACATATGGTTTAAGAATCACGAAAGAAAGTTGTATACGTGGAAGAGACCAAGAGACACTGGGAGGTACCAGGGAGATTTTAGAATGCTAAGACATAGATTTCGGAACCAGGTATTACACTGTAAGACATACCAAGGGGCAGATATAAATTTTGATCATATCTTACTGGTCATAAATTGTAGGTTGAAACTGAAAAACTGCAGAAATGTAGGAAAAGAAGGAGATGGGAACCGGATAAATTGAAGGAACCTGAAGTTCTAGAGAATTTCAGAGGGATCTTTAGGCAGTAATTGACGGAAACGAGGGGAAATAAGAGGGATGGGTAGCATTGAAAATTGAAATAGTGAAGACAGCAGAGGACAAAATAGGTACGAAGACAATACCTACAAAAAATCCTTTGATATCACAGGAAATACTGAATTTAATTGATGAAAGGAGAAAATATAAAAATGCAGTAAATGAAACAGGCAAAAAGGAGTACAGACGATTAAGAAATGAGATTGTCAGGAAGTGCAAAATGGCTAAGCAGGACTGGCTAGAAGGCAAACGCAAGTCTGTTGAAGAATGTATAACTAGGGGAAAATAGATACCGCCTACAGGAAAATAAGAGACATTTGGAGACAAGGAAAAGAGCTCTACGAATATTAAGAACTCAGATGGAATACCAGTAATCAGCAAAGAAGGGAAAGCGGAAAGGCGGAAAGAATACATAAAGGGGCTCTATGAAGGAAATGAACATAGAAACAATCTTGTAGGAAGGGAAGAAGAAGTAGATGAAGATTATATAAGAGATACTATACTGAGAGATGAATTTGACAGAGCACTCAAAAGACCTAAGTTGAACAAGTCCCCTGGAGTAGATGACATTCTCTCAGAACTACAAAGTCTCTGGGAGAACCATTTATGACAAAACTACTTCACCTGGCGTGTAATATGTATCAGACTGGCGAACCCTCAGACTTTAAGAAAAATGTAATAATCCCCATATCAAATGTTTGTAAGGCTTCATGGACTTAACTGGGGGCTCATCACTCCCTAAACTTAAAACTACTGATTTTTCGTATTTTATTCTGATGTTCTTTTCTACCTTTGTAAGTGGGAGTGAACAATATATTTAGGTTTTAGACCAAGAGATGAATACAGTCAGAAGATTCAAACGGATGTAGGCTGCCGTTCTTATGAGGAGATGAAGAGGCTTACTCGGGATAGAGTAGGGTGGGAGAGCTGCATCAAACCAGTCTCCGTACTGAAGACCACAATAACAAGAAGTCATTTTCACCAAACAAACAGTAGTGAGCATCAATAATGTATCACTGTACATATATCCATTATTGTCTATTATCTCTTGTACATAATTACTGTATTCAAAGAAATGTACTAAACAATTATTACAGAAAGTAAATGGGGAAAGCATTCTCATTTTGTAGGTATCTTTCAATCAAATTGTTCCACACAATTTCCATGCATATTGTAAAGTAAATCGACAGTGACAAGTATATGGTCCTTCATTTACAACCAAGAGGTTCAGAATTAAAAAAGATCTTTGTTTAGCAAAATAGTTTGTTCACATTATTGTTCACTATAGCACAGAAACTCAGAAAATATCAGCTTGTATGCATTATGTCTTCATACAAAAGCACAAGGTACGTTACAGTAAAAAAAAAAAAAACTGTAACTATACCAAAGAAACCTGATAGTACATACGATAAAATAGCAAGACTACTACATCTTGTAGAAACTAGATCAGTATAAGAGTAGGCTTCGTTAATAACCTATGTCGCCGATCAGAAGTGGCATTATGTCTTCATACAAAAGCACAAGGTACGTTACAGTAAAAAAAAAAAAAAAAAAAAAAAAAAAAAAAAAAAAAAAAAAAAAAAAAAAAAAAAAAAAAAAAAACTGTAACTATACCAAAGAAACCTGATAGTACATACGATAAAATAGCAAGACTACTACATCTTGTAGAAACTAGATCAGTATAAGAGTAGGCTTCGTTAATAACCTATGTCGCCGATCAGAAGTGGCAACACAGAAAAATACGTCTTAAGTCTGACGAACTTGCAGTAATGAAATATGATACATTTCAGGGGCAGAAAATATCATTAAGTAAATAGAGTTTTAAGATCATCAATACAAATAGACTATAATTAATCAATAACATATACACTATTAGACAAATTCTTACAGAAGGACAGAGTGTATGTTACTCACAGCTAATATCTGTGAAAAACTTACAGGTCTGTCATTAATAGTGTCATTTTGTGATAAGTAGTCTTAATCTGGATAAATATAACTGTCTTAACGGTGACATTTTCTGGTACAAAACATGTCAATTTTGTCTCATCAGGGAGAACAGTTACAGAATAATTAACAGAGTATGTCATAGTTAGCATACTGGTTGAAGTAACACTGTGGGTGTGCTGTAAACTATAATTTTTGTCATGCACTCCAAGTTCATTTATACTTCACTACATTAGGCTGTTGTTGGATAATGTCATGATGGTGTACTGAAATAATTACACTGTCATTAAGATCAGTCTGTGGTACATCAGATGTGGGCTGAGCATTCACGTCAGTTGGTTAAGGTCAGTGGTTATTTACAGTGTGCATATCAACAGGTACAATACGGTCATTTACAGTATTTAAAATAACAGGTATGACAGATTGGTGTTCAGTCATAATTACAATGTCAAAGTCATTGGACTCTTGTACATTACATGTAGTAGGGACATCCACAACAGCTATCAAAGAACACGGGAATTTTCAGCCACAGAAGGCAAAGTATCATCAGACGTTGTCAATAGCATATTTTAAAAGCTGTGTGTGTGTTGTGGATGTTGAACCTATCGTTAAATCAGACAACAAATTGTTCATTAACCCAGCAATTTGGTTTAATTATGGCCCTGATATTGATGTATATACTATTAAATAAGAAACAGTGCATTAAACTGATTATGTGCGCAACGGATCTTTTAACAAATCAACTGTGGCAAGTCACTATATGAAACAGACACTGACTATACTCAAAATATTTGACTGCAAGAAAGATAATAAAAAACCACAAACCACTTTCCTAATATTTGACTGCAGGAATTTTATGCAGATCAGTACCTGATTATCAAAATTCAGTATCCTAAGCAATTGACTGCAGTGTTGCATAACAATCATTTACTATAGCACAAATAACAAAATCTGTTTAACAAGATAACCAAAATCAATGCTGCACTTTAAATCCACTAATAACTAATTATCAAATGAAGGAAGTAAGTTAATCTTCTAACTACGTAAATGAAACAGGAACGAAAGGTCAACTTTGTTACTTATTATTAATAAACATCATTACCTTACCTACATAATACAACTTTTTCTTAATGACATCAAATTCAATTACCTTCATTCCAGCGGTGATAGTAATAAAAAATACAATATATATTCCAAATACAATCAAATCAACTTGCTGGCACAGCAGCCTCTGCTCTACATCGGAGCCATACACACAACTCAACCGCTCTCTAAGCGAGCTAAACCACAAGTCCCACTCTCTCTCTGCGCGAGCTACAATGCTATGCGATACATGATCTTTGCCAAAGATGAAACTTCACAGACTTTAAGTACACATATCGATACACACAGTAGAAGCGATATTATACATTTTCTCGCAAGCAAGTTACTCGACACAAAACAGGACGCACAATATTAGACATTTTCTTACAAATTTTTTATGGACACGTTTCAATTTTCATAGATTCCAATGTTTCCTAAGATTGGTGTAAAAGTGGTGGGCTTAGAGATACATTAGCCGCGAACTTACAGAGTATTAGAAACAAAGTTCCCGAATTTGCCGCACTGCATGGAAGTTATTGCGCTCAGATAGTTTTAGGCACCGAAAGCTGGCTAAATCATGATGTAGCAAGTTCAGAAATATTTAGCGAATCATGGAATGCATATCCGAAAGGCAGATCTGATACAACTGGAGGAGGAGTGTTCATCGCTGTGGACAAAGAAATTGTTTCTACAGAGATCGAGGTTGAAAGTAACTGTGAAGTTATCTGGGCACGTATAACAGGTCTGATAGAAGAAAAGTTAGTAGTTGGGTGTTTTTACCGGCCCCCCAGTGCCGCTGTAACAGTTTTAGAATCATTCAAAGAAAGTGCATAGGTATCCGGGCCATGTAATATAAGTCGGAGGAGACTTCAACCTTAAAAGTATAGATTGGGACCTCGCTAGTTACATTTCAGGCGGTACAGACAAAACAGTCTTGCGAGGTGCTTTTGGACACATTCTCCGAAAACTGTATTGAGCAGTTAAACCGGTAACCCACGCGCAATGGAATAGAAGAAGTGTATTAGAAGAAAGCAAACGGAAAGATGAAGTTCTAAATTCAACCTTTAAGAAATCTTTCACGCAGGAGGACCGCACAAATGTCCCATCATTTGATCAACGTACTAATTCCGAAATGGGGGACATAGCAATAGGTATTTCCGTTGAAGCAGCTGAGAGAGCTAAATACGAAAAATTCTGCTGGTCCGGATGGAATACCAGTTCGGTTTTACAAAGCGTATTCTGCGGCATTGGCCCCCTACTTAGCTTGCATTTATCGCGAATCTTTAATTCAGCGCAAAGTTCCTAGTGATTGGAAAAAAGCGCAGGTGACTCCCGTTTATAAGAAAGAAAAGAGAACTAACCCACACAATTACAGGCCAATATCGTTGACATCAGTTTCATGTAGAATTTTAGAGCATATTCTCAGTTCGAATATAACAAATTACCTTGAAACGGAAAAGCTTCTTTCCATGAATCAGCACGGGTTTAGGAAACATCGTTCATGTGAAACTCAGCTTGCCCTTTTCTCACATGACATCTTGCGAGCCATGGATGAAGGGCAACAGGCGGATTGTGTTTTTCTCGACTTCAAACAGGCGTTCGACACGGTGCCACACTGCAGACTGCTAACGAAGATACGAGTTTATGTAATAGGTTCACAGATTTGTGACTAGCTGGAAGACTTCCTAAGTAATAGAACGCAGTACGTTGTTCTCGACGGCGAGTGTTCATCAGAGACGACTGTATCGTCAGGCGTGCCCCAGGGGAGTGTGATAGGACCGCTATTATTTTCTATCTATATAAATGATCTGATGGACAGAGTAAGTTGTAATTTGCGGATGTTTGCTGATGATGCTGTGGTGTATGGGAGGGTGTCGTCTTTAACTGACTGTAATAGCATACAGGATGACTTACACAAAATTTCTAGTTGGTGCGAAGAATGGCAGCAAGCTCTCAATGTAGAAAAATGTAAGGTGATGCGCATGAGTAGAAAAAAACAATCCTTAAAGGAAGACATAGAGGCGGTTCAGAGGCGAGCGGCTAGATTTGTTACCGGTAGGTTCGACCAATGCGCGAGTGCCACGGAAATGCTCCGGCAACTCAATTGGGGATCGCTGGAAGAAAGACAACGTTCTTTTCGTGAATTTCTGTTAAGTAAATTTAGAGGGTCGGAATTTGAAGCTGAATGTAGTACGATCTTGCTGCCGCCTACTTACATTTCGCGTAAAGATCACAAAGACAAGATAAGAGAAATTAGGGCCCGTACGGAGGCATATAGGCATTCTTTTTTTCCTCGTTCCATTTGGGAGTGGAATAGGAAGGAAATGCCTAGGAGTGGTACAGTGTACCCTCCGCCACGCACCTTACGGTGAATTGCGGAGTATGTATGTAGATGTAGAAGTGGAACGGTAAAGGTTCATGTTCTTAAAGGAACTGGATGTCAGGAATAGAATTATCAGGTTTCAAATTGGTAGCACATTTTCTAGCTGGAGCTATATCATTAGTAAAATTACTGTCATCAGAAGAGAGAGTGGTACAAGTATCACAGTTGTGTCAAATATGTGACAAAAGTACAGTAGGATCAGAACAAGGAGCATTAACTGTTGATGGCTGGGAACTAGAATCACCATCACCTGACGAAGTTGTGTACCGGCTGTTTGTATCAGACATCCGTTCTGCAGGATTAGAATGAAATATGTTTTCAACACCTTGCAATTTGCTATAACACTGTTGTGCTGAAGCAACATCAGTGATCCAAGTATTATTGTCTAAGGTCGGAGACTCAATATCTGGGATGAGTATGGCATTTGCTGAATGAAAAACATTCTGCTGAAGTGGGGATACTGTTGAACATACAGGACATAGTGCGAGATTTATGTAGTTTCTTAATGTAGGTGGTCCGGTTAATAGCTTGACCTTCATTGGATATACACTGATTAAACGAATTACAAAAGGTAAAATTATCATAGGAGAGAATTATAGTGAATTTTTTAAAGTCTAAAATTTATTTATGTTTGTACAGAAAATCGATTTCAAGAATACATCCAGTATTGAAGTTGTAATCAAATGAGAGTCGATCGAGAACTGAGGGACGTTTATTGTATGATGTCAGTAATTTTTCCTTGCATCACACCTTGTATTTTTGTTATCTTTGCTGGGTAAGTGGGAAAAGAGTGAGTTAAGTTACATCTATCGAACGCCGCTTTACTAATCACAGACAGATACCGGTGAGCCATTATCTAAGACAGCTGAAAGTTTGTTTTCCATCCCGAATAGTAATGATAGGATGAAGAATACGTTAGTGAGAGGGTCAAATAGTAAATCCTCATGAATGTAATCAACGCAAAGAATTTTAGATGTAACGTTTTATAACTATAGTAATCTCTTCCATATTTGAATTATCGGCCTTCAAGGCCGGGGCTGTATGTCGTTGTTGAATATTTTTACTATAAGTGTGAGAATATGAATTACGTTGGGGTAGACGAGTTGTTTTCAATGTATACGGAACGGTCAGGTCCAAAGTTATTTCCAGAATTACGAGGAGGGTGAAATCTTTCTACCGGGGTGATTTAAAAGTAATGGCTGTTAAGCAGTATTCATTTGCTGTTGATTATTAGAAACTTGTTGATGGTTATTAACTGGTTGTCTCTGATTAAATTGTTGCTTCTGGAAGGGTTGTTGTTGATTAAACTGTTTTTGCTGGTTATAAAATGGTTGTTCCTAATATAACCATTGGTTACTTTGAAATAGACGAGGGCCTCTGGTGTCATTACGATCATCGTAGCGATAAGAATTATTATCATCATTGTAAAAAAATTGTTGTTTTAAGATTAAGTTGGTTGTTATAATACAGTTGATGACGGTTTTGTGGTGAAGTGTGATTTTGTTGAACAAATGCGTTTCCTGTGTGTTGAAATTTCTTAGTACACTCCTGGACATTAAAATTGCTACAGACGCGAAATTTACCCGACAGGAAGAAGATGTTGTGATATGCAAGTGATTAGCTTTTCAGAGCATTCACACAAGGTTGGCGCCGGTGGTACCACCAATTTCTCATACACAAACAGCAGTTGACCGGCGTTGCCTGGTAAAACATTATTGTGATGCCTCGGGCAAGGAGGAGAAATGCGTACCATCACGTTTCCGACTTTGATAAAGGTCGGATTGTAGCAGATCACAATTGCGGTTTATCGTATCGCGACATTGCTGCTAACATTGGTCGTGATCCAATGACTGTTAGTAGAATATGGAATCGGTAGGTTCAGGAGGGCAATACGGAACGCCGTGCTGGATTCCAACGGCCTCATATTACTAGCAGTCGAGATGACAGGCATCGTATCCGCATGGCTGTAACGGATCGTGCAGTCACGTCTCGATCCCTAAGTCAACAGAAAACAACCATCTACACGAACAGTTCGACGACGTCTGCAGCAGCATGGACTATCAGCTCAGAGACCATGGCTGCGGCTACCCTTGAGACTGCATCACAGACAGGAGGGCCTGCGATGGTGTACGCAACGACAAACCTGGGTATAAGAATGGCAAAACTTTTTTTTTTTCGGGTGAATCCAGGTTCTGTTTACAGCATCATGATGGTCGCATCCGTATTTGGCAACATCGCGGTGGACGCGCAATGGAAGCGTGTATTCGTCATCGCCTTATTGGCGTATCACCCGGCGTGATGGTATGGGGTGCCATTGGTTACACCTCTCTGTCACCTGTTGTTCGCATCGACGGCACTTTGAACAGTACATTTCAGATATGTTACGACCCGTGGCTCTACCCTTCATTCGATCCCTGCAAAACTACATTTCAGCAGGATAATGCACGACCTCATGTTGTAGGTCCTGTACGGGCCTTTCTGGATACAGAAAATGTTTGACTGCTGCCCTGGCCGGCACATTCTCAAGATCTCTCGCCAATTAAAACGTCTGGTCAATGGTGTCCGAGCAACTGGCTCGTCACAATACGCCAGTCACTACTCTTGATGAACTGTGGTATCGTGGTGAAGCTGCATGGGCATCTGTACCTGTACACGCCATCCAAGCTCTGTTTGACTCAATGCCCAGGCGTATCAAGGCCGTTATTACGGCCAGAGGTGGTTGTTCTGGGTACTGATTTGATGCGCCCAAATTGCGTGAAAATGTAATCACATGTCAGTTCTAGTATAATATATTTGTCCAATGAATACACGTTTATAATCTTCTTGGTGTAGCACAAGATACAACAAGGCGCCAAAGACGTTACTCGGCGGCAAGGAAGTACACGTATGTGTAAATTGTCTGTGGCTGCATGGTCGATTATTGCGGAGAAATCGATGTATTATGATCTGTGCTGTGGCGGCGTCTTTGTAAATTTATTAAAGAAAGTACAGGATTCCATGATTTATCTACACTGAAGCCACTGTCTCTGTTAATTAAATTCGTCCTCAAGCTAATTTCTATTGCTTCTTTCAGTACTGAGTCCCAGAAAGATGAAGTGGAAGCTAAAATTTTGACGCTTTCGTACGTCATGGAGTGTCCAGTATCAATACAGTGCTCTGCCACTGCCGATTTATTTGGTTGTAAAAGACGGGTATATCTCTGGTGTTCCGTACATCTTTCCTGGACTGTACGAGTCGTCTGTCCTATGTACGAAAGGCCATATTCACATGGGATATTGTAAACCCCGGCCTTCCGGAGCTCCAAATCATCTTTGATAGAACCCAAAACTGCTGCTGTCTTTGGTGGGGGTCGAAAAATTACTTTAACATCGTGTTTGTTCATAATCCGTCCGATTTTCGACGACAGGCTCCCAACATATGGCAGAAAAGCCATAGATTTAAAACTTTTTGCATCATCTTCTGTATTCTATGCACGTACCGTTGGCTTCGTACGTAGTGCCTTATGTATCTGTTGTAGAGAGTACCCGTTTGCTTCAAAGCCTCTCTTCAGGTGTAGAAGCTCGTCCTGCAGACTGCTCTCATCACCAATGACGTGTGCTCTATGGACCAGTGTTCTAGTAGTGGTACAGTGTACCCTCCGCCACGCACCTTACGGTGAATTGCGGAATATATATGTAGATGTAGAAATGATTGTGCGGGAAAATCGACCAATTTACAAGTTGCGGGGCCAAAACCTATGTAAGACAGCAGGTGCCTGCCGCAGACGTTTGATCGGTAACTGTTGCTTGCGACTTTACATGTGTTACCCTAGCTAAGCCAAACACAACAACATACATGTTTTGGGCTATGTACGGCTCTGTTAAAGTAATAATGACTTCAATATTTTTCCGCACTACCTCCAATCCTTGACAGAATACTCACTTTCGTGTTTATCTTCTATTTTGTATTAATCTTATCACCTAACCCGTTATTTTTCTTAATATTCCATAAGTCTTCTTCCTCTGAACCCTCAGTTTCACTAATCTCCACAGGCTCTAATATACTATCACAAACTGGCAAGGTTACGATATGAGTAGCTGCAGTGCCATAATAATTATTCCCATATTTTAAAGCCTCGTCTTCACAGGCAATTTAATTTCCTTTGAAGCATCACAAATTTTACTACAAAATTTATCAACTTCCACAGATACACTCAAAACGTCATTACATGTAACATCGTTTATTTTTGAAGTTTCACAACTTAAATCACAAAACTTAGGTACTCCACAAACTTTGTCACTACTGCATCGCACCATTGCACTGCCCTTAATATCTGACGATTTTAGATCGTCACCTGTCTCCATGCCAGAAACTGAATTTGCCGCGGTGGAGTGGCCGAGCGGTCTAAAGCGTCTCGCAGCGGAGCGCGCGGTTCTTCGCCGTGGAGGTTCGAGTCCTCCCTGGGGCATGGGTATATGTGTGTTGTCCTTAGGTTAGTTTACCTAGGTTTAAGTAGTTTGTAAGCTACGGACTGATGACTACGCAGTTTGGTCCGATAGATTTACAAACATTTGAATTTTTAGAAACTGCATTTATCCCCAAAATATTGCCTGTATTAAAAGTTATATCGCCAACATCCTTTTTAACTACATGAAATAGCGACTTTGCGTCTAACAAATCATTACCACAATCGTCCACCACTTTCTATTCACAATTAGAAATCCCATCGCTTTCATCACTCGGAATAAATGCACAGATACCTTTGTCCCTAGTATCTGTCTCAGTAGCTTCAACAACAAAATCAACAACATCTCCGTTCATCAATATAGCTCATATCACGGCAGATAAATGATACTTTTCATCACCAACTGACGAGACCATCGCTACGTCACTTTCTCGAATGCAATTACTCCTTTGCGCCGATTTTCCACATTGCCAGCTGTCGAGTTTATTATTCACCGCTTTCACACAAGTCTATTTATTTCCGCCGCTACAAAATCACACCAATTATTTGTATTAACTTTACTATATTTGTCGCTACTGATTAGAAGTTCCTCAGAATTCTCCACACATTTTCGTCCACTAAATTTGGATTCTATTCAGCCTCTCTGTCGGACTTAGAATTATTTTTCACACACACACATCCATCATTCAGTCTCTTCTCCGCTGGGAGTGTTAACTGAGATTATAGCTCTCAAAAGACGGTTATTGGAGTGTTTACAATGGGACCTGGTCCACTTCTCAGGCGGAGCTTCTACATCACCATAATGTGATAAGAACCTAATCAGTATACAATGTGGACCGGAAGACATATTGTTGTTAAGAGGCAACAAATGAGTTGCAAAAGTTCTGAACAGAATGGATATTGTTCTGAAAAGACATTAATAAAAGAACGTCAACGAAATTAAAACATGGGTAATGAAATGAGTAGAAGGAAGTGAGTAGAAAATGATGTTCTTAATGTAGTCAGCGAGTTTTGATATTTGGAAATAAAAATACCGTGTGATCAAAAGTCAGTATGCATTTGAAAACTTAATAAATCACAGAATAATGTAGATAGAGAGGTAAATATTGACACACATGCTCGGAATGCCATGGGTTTTATTAGAACAAGAAAAAAGTTTTAAAAATGTCCGACAGGTGGCGCTTCATCTGATCAGAAAAGCAATAACTAGCATAACAAATTAAGATAAAGCAAAGATGATATTCTTTACAGGAAATGCTCAATGTGTTCACCATCATTCCTCAACAATAGCTGTAGTCGAGGAATAATGTTGTGAACAGCACTGTAAAGCATGTCCGGAGTTATGGTGAGGCATTGGCGTCGGATGTTGTCTTTCAGCATCCTTAGAGGTGTCGGTCGATACACTTGCGACTTCAGGTAACCCCAAAGCCAATAACCGAACGGACTGACGTCTGGGGCCAAGCATGGTGACAGTGGCGGCTGAGGACATGATCATCACGAAACGACGCGCGCAAGAGATTTTCACGCGTCTAGCAATATGGGGTGGAGCAGCAGGTGGTTATCAGCCAAGCTGGGGATGATGCGATTCTGTAACATATCGGCTTACCTCTCACCCGTCACGGTAACAGTTATAAAATCAGAATCACGTAGTTCCTCGAAGAAAAAAAGGCCCAATAGCGGTAGATGTGGTAAATCCAACCCATACCGTGACTTTCTCGTCGTGCAGTGGAGTTTCCACGACAGTTCTAGGATTTTCGGTAGCCCAAATTCTGCAGTTGTGGGCGCTGACAGACCATCAGAGCGTAAAATGAGCTTCGTCGATCCACGTTACTCAACCAGTCGCCATCTTTCGCCATCTTTTGAAACACCCACACCGCAAATGACCTTCGCTTTACTAAATCGCCAGGTAACTGTTCATGATGCTGATGGATTTTGTAAGGATAGTATCGGAGGGTACGCCTAAGTGCCAACCAAACAGTAGTGTATGGAATGCCGGTGCGACGTGCGACTGCACGAGCGCTGACTTCCACGTGCACAGACGAACCCGCTACAGTCTCCGTTTCTTCCTCAACAGTCTCAGCAGCCTTGTGCTAGCTCGGCAACTACGGGGTCTATCGTCTAAACAACCCGTGGCTTCGAACTTCGAAATCATTCTCGCCACAGTTGCATTTGTCAACGGACCTTTACCCGTTCGAATCCCCTTCCTATGACGATAGGATCGTAACGCTGAACTAGCACGTTCCCCATTCTGATAATACAGCGCCAACATGCTGCGACTGCTGGTGCATCCGATTCTCTCTCTCATTACAGCTCCTTTTATACACGATTTTCATGCGCAGTAACTGACGTTTTGCTGCCCAGTGCCATCTGTCGGACACTTTTTTAACATTGTTTTGTTTTTGGTTCTAATAAAACCTCATGTCATTCCAAGCATGTGTGTCAATTTTTACCTCTCTATCTACATTATTCCGCGATTTATTAAGTTTTCAAATTTATACTGACTTTTTGATCACCTGGTAAATAAGGGTGGCGGAAGTTGAGAAGATACAAAAGGTTATAGGAAGAAAAGAGTTTCTAAAAGGAGGAATTTGTTAACAACAGTCTAAATTTGATTACTAGGAAATTTAGCCTTATATGTGAAACATGGGCGAGAAGCAATTCAGAAAAAAAGAGAAGTTTTTATAAAGTGGTGCTGCACGAGAATGTTGAAAGTAAGATGAGTAGGTCGAATGACAGATAAGGTGCTATTGACTCGATATAAATAAGAGAAAATTAATGGTCCATCTCGACTAAAAGAAGGGATCTATTGATAGGACACATCAGGAGGTATCAAGAAATTGTCAATTTTGTTATGTAAGGAAGATTGGGGAGAGCCCTTGCAGCATCTTCGGACTGAAGGTCACAATAGCAACATAGAGTGCCTCACCATGCAGTTTGTACTCAGTGACAAACTTTCCCATGAGAGGGAAAGAATTATGATGGCCACTGTGAATCTAGCATAGACGTACTGCGCCATAAGCCAATGGTCGTATCCATTAGCCGACAGAACAACAAGAAGTCCTCCTCTCTCTCTCTCTCTCTCTCTCTCACACACACACACACACACACACACACATGCTCAAAGTGGGTATGTGAAAAGAATAAAATTAAAAAAAAAAATCATTTTTGCGGTAAGAAAGCTTCTAATGGCGAGGGCTAGTGCACTGAGAGGCCGCGGCTGCAGGCTATCTTAAATCTGACACAGCCGGCAACAAACCGGATTGCCTCGCCGGACTCCACAGTATACAGCACATCTACAGTTCTTTGTCCGCGGGGAAGGCCGGCAGATACAAGAGTGCCAGTATCGTACACTGCAGTAAAATACTCCTTGACATTTACACAACCTTCTCCACTAGAAACTTTCATCTCTGTAAACATTACCGCTGAAGATACTAGGACGTGGGACTTCTTAAGCAATAGAACCCACTTCATTGTTCTCGGCAGCGAGTGTTTATCAGATATAACAATTCGTCAGAAAGAAAGATGGAACTTAGGGCTGAACGTCCCGTTAACAGCTTGATCGTTAGAGACGTAGCTCAGGATTTTTGGGTAAGCATACTGAAGAAAATCGAAAGTGCATGTGTTCTGGAGTGATATAGGGAAAGCACGTAGAACTTAAATGTGGATGGCCGGAGTTGAATTTGAACCACCGTCCTCACGAATGCCGAACCAGTGTGTTGTCATTGCTCGCTCGGTGGTATCGTCACGAGTGCTCCAGGAAAGTGTGATAGTACGTACCATCATTATTTTCTGTCTATATAAATGATCTGACAGAGTGAGTAGCGAACGACGGCTGTTTCTCGATGACGATCTGATGAACGGGAAGATCTCGTCACTGAATGACTCAAGTAGTGTGTAGGATGGACAAAACGTAGTGATACTGGTCCTCTGCTGTTATCTTCAAACGATGAATCACCTAAAACTTGCACCGCAAATTTTACGGAAATGGAAAGAGCTATTGATATGCGGTTTTCATAGGATGGATTGGTAGTCTGGGGCTCGTATTGTTAGCAAATAAACCTATTTTAATAATATATATTGTGAGTAATGAAATACCAAGATCGCCGTATTTCGTCTTTATTTATAACAGACGACGGTTTCGATGTACATAGACATCATCTTCTGGTCTCCCAAGGCCAACGAGAAAGACAGGCCTCAGCGCACACATCATGCCACGTAAGCAAGGTAGTTCCGGGCCGGAGCGATCGCTAGCTGATTGGCCGGCCGCTGGGGCACTGCCCACTGCCTCATAGCGGGCAGCCACTGAGCTAGCGATCGCGCTGGCTCGGAACTACCTTGCTTACGTGGCATGACGTGTCTTTCTCGTTGGCCTCGCTGGTCTCCTGACTGCCGTCAAAAAGGTGATGAATCCAGTTACGTTTTGATGTCTATGTACATCGAATCCGGTCGTCTGTCACAAATAAAGACGAAATACCGCGATCTTGGCATTTCATTATTCACAAAATATTTATCAGATCTCTCCCTGCCATGAGCAAATTATATACAGTAGCGTCTCAGTTATCCGATCTTTGGTTATCCGACCTTCCGTTTCATCCGACCCTTTCACCGCGCCGCGACTATACGCAGTAGCCGTGCGACAGCAGACAGGCCAGTGACTACACACGTTTTTGTTTTGGCGTGCATCATTAGCAGTTTATTGTCGCTGTCTGCTATCCCTCACTTCTCAGTGCTGACCTTGATCTTTAATGGAGTGGACGTGTTGCGCTTTGTTTATAAAAATTTGTGGTGATGGCTTCAAAATGGAAAAAAAGATGGTCGTTTGAATGGAACAAAAAGTTAAAGCATTGGCAATGTTGAAACTTTATTAAAATTAGCGCAAGATTATAACATCGGGAAAACAACAGATGAAGACTGGAAAAGCTACAGCAGTGAAACTTGGAAGCGGTGTTCTCAGTGAGCAATCTCGACTATTTTGTAAGATCGGAAAACTATAGAAGAATGTTATTGTGAAAAAGCAAGTAAACCTTTGTTCCTATGGTTTACTCAGCATAGAGATAAAGGTGTACCCATTTCGGGAATTTGTGAAAAAAAAAAAAAAAAAAAAAAAAAAAAAAAAAAAAAAAAAAAACACCTTTAAGTTTCGTAACGGACTAAACTAAGGTGAATCTGATATCACTTTTCTCTGAGTGCCGTATACTGTTTTTGAACGTTATATTCCTTTTTCACGTATTTATTAAGATTTCTATGTTCAAATAAATTTTTCAAATATTTTTGTATTATTTTTCGTGTTATCCGACTTCCCCGCTTATCCGACCCTGCTGCAGCCGGTTTAGGTCGGATAATCGAGACTACTGTATATACTATTTTAATAATCCGTAGAAAGTGTATTTTTTGTACAAGCAGACACATTTTAAATGAAATAATGCCTACTGACAAAAAATGTTCAAATGTTTGTATAGTCTATGGGACTTAACTACGGTGTCACCAGTTCCTAAACTTACAAACTACTTATGAACTACGACGGCACAAATATCCATGCCCGAGGGGGTATTCGAACCCCCGACCGCAGTGGCCGTGACGACCATGACTGGAGCGCCTTAGTCACCTCGGCCACCGCGGCCGGCTGCCTATTGACACCAAAAAGCTTAAAGTACGGTAAATTAGAACGTCAATGATGTATCTTGCCTCTAGTGCCTTCGTTTACGATATACTGTATTGTGAAAAGCTTCCACAGCAAGAGTTACACAGTACCAGTGGGAACACACATTAAATAACAACACTAGGCCATACAGTAGTGATGTGGTTTCTGACCAGTAAAGAGACAACTGACCGCCGCAGAATGAATTTTAAATGACCACCGGCAGCAGCAACACACGCCTCTACTCTGGTACCGAAAGCCTGCAGCACGCGTGTCAGCATTTCAGCGGACATGTGCGAGCACGTTGTAGTAATACGTCGTTGTAGACAACGCAACGTGATGATTTACTCAACATTCGTTACCCACGTAGAAGAGCACAGAATGAACTAATATCGGTCGGATGTTTACACAATAAAAGGGAAATTTCTGGAACATTATTTCGCAATACATTTAGAAGGTACTAGAAATCTACATTAAAACTGAAATGTACAAGCAGGATGGGTCTCGAACCAGGGACCCGACAGTATTCCAGTGTGCTACCTTATATCTTCAAAGTGGTTCATATTAATTCAGTCACCTCATTAAAAATCATTTGTAGGCACTTGTAGTGGAATCATCACTCGGGTAAAGGCCAATCTGGTGTTTCATGTATTGCAGTAGGATAACGTAATGAATCTAGCAAGGAAATTGATTACAAAACACTCTTACGTTCCATTCTATTATACTGCTCTAATTAGTGGAGCTGTTTTGACCTACAAGAGAGCCACACTGAAATACTGGAAATTATAAACTCGCAGTTGCTTAAAGACAAAGGACCATTGATGCGCAAAATAGTTCTGACAGAGTTACAACACTAGTGAATTTAAGAATATGCTACAACCTCTGTTCCCGTAAAGATCGCGAAGACACAATTAATTACAGCTCGCATTTAAAAATACTTGAATGATACGTGAAGAAAGAAGAGACCATAGTGTTTAACGTATTGTTATAACGACGTAATTACGAGGGCGTTTGAAAGGTCCGTGCAACGTCCGAGAGATGGCACCACCGGCGCGTATTGAGGTCATGTTTAGTTAGTAACGTGTCTGGGAAAAATACACACCAAGTTTCAGCCATATTGGTAAACTTCTTTATGTTTGGCATTTGTATGAATCAAGGAAGTCGAGTGATCGTCAAAGAATAGACGAAAGAGAATTTCGTGTGGTGATTAAACATTACTTTTTGAAAGGCAAAACGCCTCAAAGACAGTAAAGAGAAGCTTGATAAATATTATGGTGACTCTATATCTTCGATTAGAACAGTTTATAAGCTGTTTTAAAATATTCGTGGTGGTCATATGGGCTCAAGTAACGCTGAACGTTCTGGACACCCTGTAGAGGTTACTATTTCAAAATAATTGATAAAATCCATGATATAGTGATGGATGACAGAAGAGTGAAGGTGCGTGAGATTGGTAGAGCTGTAGGCATCTCGAATGGACGGGTACACTTTGCATAAACATTAGGACATGCGATTGCTCACGCTTGACCAAAGACTGAATCGTGTGAAGTGTTGCAAGGGTGGTTGCAGCCGTTCAGGAAGTATCCGCAGGACTTCAAGCGTCGCTTCGTCACTGCGGATGAACAATGGAAACTTTACTATACTCCTGAGACCAAAGAACAATCTATGGGTTTACCAAGGGAGAATCTGCACGAAAAAAGACAAAACCGGTCTTCCGGCCGGAAAGGTTATGGCGACGGTCGTTGGGGATTGGCAAGGGATAATCCTCATCGACTATCTGGAACAGGGTAAAACTATTACAGGTGCATATTATTCATCGTTACTGGACCGTTTCAAAATCGCCGGCGACTGGCCCTCAAAAAGAGTCCTCTACCATCACGACAATGCACCAGCACACAACTCAGCCGTTGTGTCCAACTCGCTTCACATCTCCTCTATTCTCCAGACTTGGCTCCATCGGACTACTACTTGTTCCCCAATTTGAAGAAATGGCTGGCAGGACGAAGAGGTGGTTGCAGAATCTTATAGCTATTTTGCAGGCTTGGACAATTCCTAAAGCAGTCAACAATCCGAAGATTGGTTTGAGCACAACAGTGCTTTACTAGGCATGGTCCTGTTTGGAGGTGGTATGCCGTTGCCTTCCTCCGACCTTCGAACTGACTTACCCAGCCAGTTTAACGTGGGTTCCGAACCACGATGCTACTCGGTATTTTTCACATGAGCAATACTGCTAGAGGTGAAAGAAGTGGAAAGTGACAGATAAAAATCCTAGGACCTGGCGGGGATCGAAACCGCGACCTTCGGATTTTTAGTCTGGCACTCTACCACTGTGCTACGGAGCCGCACGGACAATTCCTATTATTCGGAAATTAGAACCGCGTTGGACGAAGTGTGTAAGTCTAAAAAAAAAAAGACTATGTCGAAAAATAAAAAAGGGTTTTCCCCAAACGTGTTGGCAGTTTTTATTTTTGCACGGACTTTTCAAACTAGAGGAGAGTAGCTAAATTTACATATTTCATCTTTTCAGTGTCACCAATATACAGTACTTGGGGAAAGTTCCATTTGTTTGCGATTACAATAGCAGAGAGCTATTCGGCGTCTGCGGGTAAGGAGGCGTGCAGCAGCTTGCAGAGAGAGCGCCCAGAAAGGCGCAGCAGTTGCGAAAAGCGCGCCTAGCGTTGCCTAGCAGAGCGGCATTGCAACACACACACACACACAGTGGTGAGCAAAAATCCGCCAGCCGGCTAGGCGACCACCTGGGCGAGCGGAACCCGTTCTCTAGCCGCCTGAAGGCTGCCACTGCCACTGCCAGCTGGCCGACTCCCGCTATGGAGAGCCGGCGGCACAGCTGGCCAGCGAGCACTCGCCACACCAAGGATACCCAGTTAAAGATCGGTTTTGCATGTTTAGATCGAATCCTTACGTATCGTAAACAAAAATAGGGAGATTGTGTGTCCTGGGTCGTTATATGGTTGTCTAAGGAGCTACTGTGAAGACCGGGAGGTATGGTTGTCATCCCCCAGTGGCCGTGTTGGTAAATGGGTAACAAAGGGGTGTCCCCAGGGCTCCGTTGTGGGGCCACTCTTTTGGGATCTAAATATGGAGCCTCTCCTGAGGAACCTGAAGAACTGCGATGACGTGCTGGAGGTGATAGCATACGTGGACGACCTCCTCCTGCTGGCGGGCGGCCGTAGTCTCGAGGACCTCGAGCCTACAGTTGAGAGAGCAATGCAATTGCTCTCTGCATGGCGCAATTCAACCAAGCTCTATGTTACTCCCAACAAGTCGATACACCTACTGTTGAAGGGACAACTTTAAAGAAACCCGACTGTAAGATTTGATGGTGTACCTATTATACGCCACAGACAAGTTCTATATCTAGGCTTAATCGTCGACGAAAAGTGGAGTTTCTCAGCTCACGGGGACGCAGTTGCTGAAATATCACTGACAGCACTTAATAGTTTGGCTGGGATCGGGCATCGGAGGTTTCCCCTCTCGCCTGATCTCATAAAAAAAAAAAAAAAAAAAAAAAAAAAAAAAAAAAAAAAAAAAAAAAAAAAAAGTTTAAATGTTTGTAGAGTTTATGGGACTTAACTACGGGGTCATCAGTCCCTAAACTTACAAACTACTTATGAACTAGCTAATACTAACGACGGCACAAATATCCATGCCCGAGGGGGGGATTCGAACCCCCGACCGTAGTGGCCGTGCAGACTGTGACTACCACGCCGCAGAGCGCTCGGCCACCGCGGCCGGCCAGATATCATCATGCTATGTCATAATAGCATACTTGTGTCCTTGTAACTAGCTTCCATTTTGTGCCAACCCACCACAGAATTATAAAGAAATAAAAGGTTTCCGCTTGGTACGCGATGTGAGATTATTTTATTAAACTTCAAAACATATCGATTTCGTCCCTATGATGGGACTTCATCAGTGCAGAATTGCAAGTCATGATGACCTATGTGCTCTGCTTAAAACATTTTTACCCGTCATCTCATAAAATACATTTAAAAGGTCTTGCCGGTACGAGTCACAAGAATAAAATCAGGTTTTATTCTTGTGGCTTGTACGCTGAATGTGTTTATGCATTAAGAACACAGTTCCTTAGATTGTCTACACATGTTATTCAACCCGCATAAAAAATGTCCAAATGATTGTAAAGCTATTGGATCAAACTGCAGAGGTCATCGGTCCATAGACTTACAAATTATTATGCTAAGGAGAAAACATACAGCCATGTACGAGAGAGGACATGAACCTCCGACGCCTTAGAGCGCTCGGCCACTCACGTGCGCGCACATGTCTAATTAACGAATCCTACATTGGACTTCAATCGGACTTGTCATTCAGTGAGATTATCATTCAGTCAGTGGTCTGATAATCAAGCGTATTAATAGGGCCATACACATCGCAATGTCCTTACAGAATATTCTTACTCGAATCACAGACATTTAGTTCAATTTTTATATTGACATAACTGTACCTGACGTGGTTGAGAGTTTGAGGGAGCCTAATAAGAATACCTGGATAACAAAGGACATACTGAATGGATGAAAGAAGATAATACAAAAATGCAGCAAGTGAAGCAAGCAAAATGGAGTACAGACGTCTGAAAACACGCAAGTTGACAGGAAATGTAGCCTAGCTAAGCAGGGGTGGCTAGAGGACAAATCCAGGGCCGTAGAAGAATGTATAACTAAAAGAATGATAGATACCGCCTACAGGAAAATAAAAAAGACATTTGGAGACAAGAAAAGCAGCTGTGGGAAGGAGAAACTGATAGATTGAAGGAATACATAGAGGACCTACACAAAGGAAGTAAAGGCAGTATTCTACAAATGGAAGGTGAAGGAAGATGAGATAGGAGATACGATAATGCGAGAATAATTTGACACGGCACTGAAAAATGTGAGTAGAAACAAGGTCCATGTAGTAGATGATATTCCGTCTGAATTGCTGATATCGTTAAGAGAGCCAATCATGAAGAAATTCTTTCCCCTGGTATGAGACAGGGGAAATATCCTCCGACTTCAAGAAAAATATAATAATTCCAATTCTTAAGACAGCAAGTGCAGACAAATGTGAAAATTACGGAACTATCAGTGTAATGAATCACGGTTGCAAAATACTAACACGAATTATTTACAGACGATTGGAGAAACTGGTGGAATTCGAACTTCGGGAAGATAAGTTTTGATTTAGGAGAAATGTAGGTATGGAAGGCAATACTCACATTACGACTTATCTTAAAAGTTAAACCCTCTGCTCTGAATGAATTATGCATTTCCAAACTTCGCGAATTGCTTCGTATTTCATTACTGATAGGTCATCAAACTGAAAACAAGATGCATTTCATGATCTTTCACAAATGCTAGAGCTTGACAATCAAAATTATGCTGCCTTTCTTGTACCCTATTATAAAGACGGTCGTAATAATTGGCAACAAAATCGAGTTCCTAATAATAAACAACAAAGGAATGCTAACGACGGTCACTTCTCACAACCATCTAATAATTGTTCAAAGAAGTTTCGGGCGTGCAGCCGCATAAAGTTGACTTCTTCTAATATTTCGGCCATCTTCAGCCATCTTCAGAGAGAGTCGAAGAACGAGGAAAAAAAGAATGCCTATATGTCTCCGTACGAGCCCTAATTTCTCTTATCTTATCTTTGTGATCTTTACGTGAAATGTAAGTAGGCGGCGGCAAGATCGTACTACACTCAGCTTCAAATTCCGGTCCTCTAAATTTAATTAACAGAAATTCACGAAAAGAACGTCGTCTATCTTCCAGCGATCCCCAATTGAGTTGCCGGAGCATTTCTGTGACACTCGCGCATTGGTCGAACCAACCGGTAACAAATCTAGCTGCTCGCCTCTGAACCGCCTCTATGTCTTCCTTCAAACTGATCTGCTGCGGGTCCCAAACACTTGAGCAATACTCAAGACGTGGTCGTACAAGCGTTTTATACGCGGTCTCCTTTACAGGTGAAGTACATCTTCCCAAATTCTCCCAATAAACCGAAGTCGGCTGTCCGCCTTACTCACAACTGTCCTTACATGTTCGTTCCATTTCATATCGCTCTGCAATGTTACGCCTAGATATTTGAACGACGCGACAGCATCAAGAAGCTCACTACTAATGCTGTATTCGAACATTATAGGATTGTTTTTTTTTTTTCTACTCATGCGCATCACCTTACATTTTTCTACATTGAGTGCTAGCTGCCATTCTTCGCACCAACTAGAAATTTTGTTGTCATCCTGTATGCTATTACAGTCAGTTACAGACGACACCCTCCCATACACCACAGCATCATCAGCAAACAGCCGCAAATTACAACTTACTCTGTCCATCAGATCATTTATATAGATAGAAAATAATAGCGGTTCTATCACACTTCCCTGGGGCACGCCTGACGATACACTCGTCTCTGATGAACACTCGCCGTCGAGAACAACGTATTGCGTTCTATTACTTAGGAAGTCTTCCGGCCAGTCACAAATCTGTGAACCTATTCCATAAGCTCGTATCTTTGTTAGCAGTCTGCAGTGTGGCACCGCGTCGAATGCCTTTTTCAAGTCGAGAAAAACACAATCCGCCTGTTGCCCTTCATCCATGGCTCGCAAATGTCATGTGAGAAAAGGGCAAGCTGAGTTTCACATGAACGATGTTTCCTAAATTTGTGCTGATTCATGGAAAGAAGCTTTTCCGTTTCAAGGAAATTTACTATATTCTAACTGAGAATATGCTCTAAAATTCTACATGAAACTGATGTCAACGATATTGGCCTGTAATTGTGTGGGTCAGTTCTCTTTCCTTTCTTATAAACGGGAGTCACCTGCGCTTTTTTCCAATCACTAGGAACTTTGCGCTGGATTAAAGATTCGCGATTAATTCGCCGTGAATATCGGGAATCAGGTAAAACATCAAATCTCCGACATCGCTGCAGCCCGAAAAAGATCCTGTAAGAGAGGAAGCAACAACGACTGAAGACAATCGTTCGACGTGGCACAAGTGCAATCCTCCCGAAAATTGTTGCGAAATTCAGTACTAGGCCGTCGAAAAGTGTCAGTGTGCGAACCATTCAACGAAGTCGCGTTCGTGTACCCTTGGTAACTACACGACTCAAAACTTTACTTCTCGCCATAACCCGTCCACATCGACACTGGACTGTTGATGAGTGGAAACATCTTGCGTGGTCTGGCGATTCTCAGTTGCAGTTGTGTCGAGCGGATGGACGTGTACGGGTATGGAGAGAAGGTCGTAAATCCATGGACCGAAAAAATAAAATAAATAAAAAATAAATAAAGAAATTTGGTAAATATAGTAGACGACCAAGCGGTAGGCTTGGTCATGCCTTGTTGTTGTTGTGGTGGTCTTAAGTCCGGAGACTGGTTTGATACAGCTCTCCACCCTACTCTTTCCTGAGCAAGCCTCTTCAGAACAACCTACATCCATCTGAACCAGCCTACTGTATTCATCTCTCGGTGTCCTTCTGCGATTTTTATCCCATACACTTCCCTCGAACGCTAAATTCACAGTTCCTTGATGCCTAAGAATGTGTCCTACCAGTCGATCCCTTCATTTAGTCAAGATATGCCAGAAATTCCTTTTATTCCCAATTCTGTTCAGTACCTCCTCATTAGTTACACGATCCAGCCACCTAATCTTCAGCATTCTTCTGTAGCACCACATTTCGAAAGCCTCTATCCTCTTTCTGTGCGCACTGTTTATCGTTCATGTTTAAGTCCCATACAAGGCGACACTTGACACAAAAGCCTACGCCTAAATTAATATACGTTAACATGCCTATAAACAAAATTTTTTTCTACGATTTTGATAACAGCAGCCCCCCTTCCCCCCCCCCCCCTTCGGGGAGGCTCACGTTTCTCTCGTGAATATGTGCGTTGCGAGCACGGTGCCCCGAGCTAATGCAGTCTTTCTTCCTTCTTTCCTCCCTGGACTGCATTTCCTTTCCCTTCCCCTCCTGTCCTATCCTTACTACTCCCCCCCTCCAACCGGTGGTACTGATGACCTTAGCAGTATGGTCCCGCTGTCCCAAACAAACAAACCAACCGTACAGCATGCGCAGATACTGTTTCTTGCGCACAGCCCGAATTTGTTATGACGTGTTCCCGATTTGGCAGAGGAAACCAACACTAAAATGTGCCCAATATGCACACAATATCAGGTGTAGTGGTCCATCGCATCCGCAATCTATTCTAGCTCGATAGAAGTACGAAACGTGTTCGAAAGGCGCTCGCTGCCTTCTATGAGGGATACTGATGCTGTTTACGCAAAAGAAGCGCACGAAAAATTTCCAATACGTTCACAAGACCCTTTGTTCCCCTTTCCATTAAAAGGTTGCAGCAGTCACAACTGACACCTGTGCTGTGTGCTCGTGTATCTCTGACGCTGTACAAATTTCACGTGGTTTGGAATCTTCCTTGGGACTGTTGCATTTGGGACGTCCAGCAGTGTATACGGGATTCGTCTCGGCGCCCAGACAGTGGTGAGTGGAGTGACGGCGTGGGACGGCAGCTATCGCCGGCGGCGGCCGCTCGTTATCCACAGAGGCGGCTTTCAGCTGTCACACACCCCGGCGCCAGGGGCGGGGCCGTCCAGAAGCCCACTGTGCCGTCTAGAGCGGCTCACAGCTGACAGCGCGTACGTCACTGTGCCCCAAAGTCTGCAGCCACAGCCTCTGACGCTCCTCCGTTGCCGCTATTGCACTGTGCAACTTCTCACATAAGGCTAAATTATTGCATTTTTCCCCGAAGCGCGAATAAAAGCTTTTCGGTAAAGCGATCCGACACATACCTGAGGCCGTCATTTCAGGGCGATGGCGCTGTAATATTAACTAGTATTCTGGGATGGATCTGGCTTTTGTAGCCCGAGATTTAATTTTTTGTTAGGCGCAGTTCTCGCAGTTTCCCATGGCGTCAGCGCGTCGCTGAGGCCGCGGTGGAGTGACCGAGCTCTCTAGAGCGGTTGCTCACCATTGGAGGTCCGAGTCCTCCCTTAGTCGGGGAATTGTGTGTGTGTGTGTGAGAGAGAGTGTGTGTGTGTGTGTGTGTGTGTGTTATAATGCTACTGCCTGTTTCATCATCATCATCATTAGAGACTGGTTATGCCTTTCAGCGTTCAGTCTGGAGCACAGTACCTCTAATAAAATTCCTCATCCAATGCTAAAATTGATGCCGCGTCTGATGTTATGCCTTTTACTTCAAAATAATTCTGCACCGAATCTAAGTACTTTCTTCTTGGTCTACCTCGATTCCTCTTACCCTCCGCTGCCGAGCTCATGACTCTCTTAGGTAGCCTTGCTTCTCCTAAGCGTGTAACATGACCCCACCATCTCAGTCTGTTCGCTCTAACTGCTTCATCCATGGTGTTCATTCCCAGTTTTTCTTTGATTTCCTCATTATGGACACCCTCCTGCCATTGTTTCCATCTATTAGTACCTGCAATCATTCTTGCTACTTTCATATCTGTAACATCTACCTTATGAATAAGGTAACCTGTATCCACCCAACTTTCACACCCATAAAACAACATTATCCGGAAGATAGAGCGGTGCACTGCTAACTAAGTCTTGGTACTTACTTCCTTCTTGCAAAAGAGAGTAGATGTTAGCTGAGTACTCATTGCATTAGCTTTGCTGCACCTCGAGTCCAGTTCTTTCGCTATGTTGCCATCCTGTGAGAAAATACATCCCAGGTACTTGAAACTGTCTACCTGTTCTAACTTTGTTCCTCCTATCTGGCACTCAATCTGTTTGAATATCTTTCCCATGGACATTACTTGTTAATTCCTTCTTCCCTCCCTTTCGATGATTGCTAATTACTCTCCAAAATGGTTTTCCCGCGGCTTGACCCAGAGTTTCTAGCTTGTTTCCAAAGTCTTCCCATTATTTCTGCTTGGAGTCTGCAATTATCCATTTGGCTTTGTTTCTTTCTTCAAAATAACTTTCTCTGTCTGCCTGATTTCTAGTATGGAGCCATTTTTTAAAATGGCATCTTTTTCTTTTTACAAGCTGCCTTGACCATTGATATTAATAGCTCCCCATCTCATTCCAGATCGTTTGCCAAGTCGTATTTGAGGAGTCCCTGGTCTGTCAATTAGAGGTGAGACTCCATCATCTCCAAAGGTCCGAGGCATTTTGCTCTGATTGTTGCCAGCGTGATATTGAAGTACCTGGAAGCAGGCTGCTAGCCTTACTAGCCCAGGGCCCCACTGGGTTTTACCCCTAACGGTTGAGGGACTAACCGCTTTGCCGTCTGAGCACAAAGGTTGCCACGAATATGTCCGAGATGCCCAACCTCATTCCAAAGTAACTAGTATCCCAACTGTCAGGACCACTTACTTGGCCACTCACACGTTGCCCGTGGTTCATGAACTAGGACATGACTACAGGAACCCACACCATGAACCACTTATTTGTATGATCATAAGCTACTGTTGTTCATTAAACAGGCTACTAATAATTAGATAATTATTCGCATAATCATTATCTAATTATTAGTAGCATGTTTAATGAACAACAGTAGCTTACCAATGGAAAAGAAATGTATAAATGAGTTGCTATGGTCCATGGTGATTTAACCACTGATAGTTTCATTTCACCTGAGAAAACTAGCATCCCCATCGCCATAAGGGCCACGCCCGATAGCTTAGCAACAACAGCCACGGGTGGGTTTCTTTACCACTGAATCCCAAGCCTAATAAGGGTTACTTTACACAGGTTCCCAAGCCTGATAGTAAAATTATTTAAGTGCCCTGGGTAAAATTAGAAGCCACTCTTAGGTTACTTAGATTGTTTCCTCTAACCCATTTCAATTTTTTATATTCTACATTAATTTTCTGGTGAATATCAAGAGGAATGGTGTATTGCCGGCCAGACGAATATACTGATGGGGCTGGAATAACTGCAATAATGTGGTGTTCCGGAACCCAGCACTTATCACTTGTTGGTGGCCAATAAAATGAATATGCTGAACCATGTGGGTGCATAAAGTTTATTAATGCATCCCTTTGCTCAGTGGAAGTGTCACAGATATTCCCAATCCACCATGTGTTTTCCTAGATGCATGCAACATATTGTCCTGGTTGGAGGGCAGACATTAATATGTCTCCTTCAGTTCTGAGACCTATTTTAGCTAGAAAAGATGAACAATCATTTGAAACTCTGCTGACCGTTTCATCAATAGGAAAAAAGTGATTATTTTCTGTAGTACCTGCTACAGTTTGTAAAAGTTTAAACCTCTCTTCTTGCGACACAATATTTTTTTTTTTTTTTTCAATTTCATCTTTACTGCTGAAAACAAATTTAATTCCATTAATGTTTTCAGAGCAGAAGTGAAACAAATCTAGGTGAGCTGTTGCAAGCTTCTCTTGCTGCTAACTGCTTTGTTGTGCCCCCAATCCCATCACATGTGACTAGTTGCAAAAAAATTCCATTCCCCTGTCATTCCAAAATCACTCTTATGGTAGCACAAACTTAGGAAATTCTTGAAATTTTTATATTGTGCACTGGAGAGATCAATAAAATAATAAATGTGGGATATCTGTGCAAACCGTGCTTTTATATATTTCATGAGCTCCTTGATAAAAACGAACTGTAACAGTGTCATGCTGCAGTCAATCACTGATAATGCACAAAATTAAAGATTCCACTTTCTCATTTTGAGGAAAGTAGATAGCAAATGGATGACTTGCTTGACTATTGTCCCACTGGAAGCCTTGCACAGCATCCTGAATGACAAAAGAATAATTTTCCTAAAAACTCACTAGCACAACAAGCTCTTCACCTTTCAGATGACATTTAAGACCTTTAAGCTTTGATGTTGGCAATGTAATGATGGCATGACAGACTCCATATTTTATGAACACGCCAGATGTATTGAGCAGCATTGGTCGTTAATGTTTTATTTATAAACAATAGATCAATTTCAATCACATAGTGACTATCTTCATTGTCCTTCAAACAAGCATTGTGAATGCCCTGAATGTAACTGAGTTACACAAGCAATGTGAATGCCATGAGTTACATTCAAGGCATTCACAATGCTTGTTTGAAGGACACTGAAGATAGTCACTATGTGATTGAAATCGATCTGTTGTTTATAAATAAGACATTAACGGCCAATGCTGCTCAATACATCTGATGTATTCATCATTGTGTGGTCGTTGAGCACCATCCTGGAAATGGAATTAAACCTCCATATTTTATTTTTTACATCTTCAATAAATTCACCCACTACCCTTTGCTTCGTGTCCAGTGTGGCCCAATCAGTATGGATCCTTTGCTTAAACACAATAACTTCCTGTGGCTCATGATCTAGGAAATAACTGGCAATTTCAGATTTCACATGCTTCCCTAATAATTTTAAGACAAAAAATTCACAGGTTACAACACCTAGGTATTAAAATCTGCAATATTGATTGGAAAGTTTACATCCGTTGATGCATGATTAAAGCAAACCGATTTTTTGGAAAAATGTTTTATACAATTGAATCCAACAATTAGGTCTTCATTTTCCACCTGTAAATACTTCCAATTGTGAGAAGTACTAAAAATATGAAGCTGTTATTCATTGAATTCTTTATGATCCCTTTTTTGTATTTTTTTTACAAATGAGAAGAGTTTTATGCAGATGAACACTTGCGATGAAAGCAGAAGGACTACTTCTCATAGTTTTTAAGTTTTTCTGACAGTGTCATTGCCTATTTACCAGATCTTTTCATTTAACTTATCCCAGACATTAATAAACATAAGAAAAGATTTCAGGTATAATTTGGGTGCCACACAAATGTGTTCAAATCTCCAGTGCGCCTCTATGATGATGCTACTTTTTAGGGCCTTATATGCTTGCATTGCAAAACCAAACCCACTTTTCTAGATAGTTTAGAACATGCTCTTCCTAATGACTATACTTTAGAAGAGTTTGAAGAAAACACTTATTTGTAAAATTTGACTAAAAATACCCATTTTTAGCACTTTTTGAAAAATTGGCAACTTTACTCTAGATTGTGAAATAATGGAAAGCAACAGGAGAATGAAACTGTATATTCCAAGACCTTGTGTTGGCGAGTTATGGTGTGCAAAGTTTCATGTACATCCCACAATTACTTCTGGAGATATAAAAAACTAAAGTTCGCTTTTTTTTAATCGGCTATTTTTTCACCCAACTCTTCTTCAAAATTATCTATATGAAAATTGCTCAGAAATCCTTTTCTTAATATTTTACTTTAAAGAGCTCTAAAAGTTGTATAAGGTGGCCAGGTTTTGTTTCTTTCATGCAAATACTACCAGAGATATATCATCACAAAGTTGCTGAAAATTCAACAACGCACTATTGGAAGCTGTGCTATGGTCTTAAACAAGTGACTGTATCTCAGAAAGTATTGAATGTATGAAACTGAAACTTTACCAGTGTTCATTGAGAACATGAGTGAATGTTCACACATAATTTCATCAAAATCCATGAGGGTCATGTGGGAACTTTTCTTGATATTAGACCACTTGGCACGGAATGGCCCTATATTTCACGAATTACGGCTTAATTTCATCCACCCCAGCTGCTTTATTGCACTGTAATCTACTGACCATTTTCTCCACTTCCTCAAATGAGATCTTGTTTCCATCGTCATTCCTATCCCATTCTACCTGAAAATCTGACACTGCCTATTTGGTTTACGGAATTTTTTTTTATAGTCTAAGACCTTGCAAAAGATCACGAATGAAAGTTAGAGAAAATATACTGAACTGTAAATAAGGCCTAAAACTGATAACTGATTATAATTTGGTTTATAATTTGAGCATGAAGGTCGTAAATAAGTCGGCGAGTAGCACTATAAAAATTAGGAATAAAGTTATCTCATGTTCTTGTAAATGCTGCTACTGCATCATTCTGCCGTCGTTTATGCTGTAAATTCAAAATTGTGGGTAACTTATTCCTAGAGTGACTCGGACCAGTTATTAGTATAGTATCATGTACAACGAGACTGAGTAGAATGTTCTGGATCTGATCGTAACAATGGAATTCAGCAAAAAATATTTTACATGAATACGTACCGGACGTCGATTAAATAAATAAATAATTTGCAACAGAAAAGAATATCTTTAACGGTGCTGTAAAATGAGAAATAAGGAATTCTTGCATTATCATGAAATACTATAACCGATTGTACCTGATACATCTCACCATAATGGCGTCCGAATCACCATAAGAGTAAGTACTCAAACAATAACGCCAATGTGGATCAAACAAGGTGACTAAAAAAAGTAATAATTATTTATCTCGGAAAAGTCATACATTAAAAATGTAGAATTTTCAGGAGCGGGAATACAAACGTCCTTCCAGTACAACGGAAAGAGCAGAACAGATAACGAACGAACGTCTTTCTTTCGCAGCAAGGGAATAAAAGAAAGTCAAACAGCGAGGTATTTTTTGCGGCGTACAGAAAGAAGCTGACTCGCGATAAAATTATAACTGTGACCGACCCGATGAATCGTGTAACACTTCAGTGTGTGTCTGTGTGTGTGTCCTTAGATTAGTTTAAGTGGTTTGTAAGCCTAAGCAATAGTAACGAGAGTAGTTAAATACCACAGATTCACAAACATTTGAATCTTTAAAATTGAAAGAGAAATCTTGAAGCTTTCGGGTTGGTGTATCATAAAAACTTGAGACTGTAAAAAAACAAAATCATCTTTGGACGTCTTGCTCGATGTTCTAAAACTGTTTTTTTTTCTCCTCATGAGTAACAAACATTGATCTGCCAACACCAACCACAGACTGATGATTCACAACCACCGATCAGCAACAAAGATCTGTCTGCCACCTCAAAACACGGACGGATTAGCCGCGCATGAATCGTTACACCCACCAGCCGCTTATCAGTAGGCTCTCTGCACTCTGGATATTTTTTAGCCTAGGTGACACAGGCTCGCAGGCTACGCCCATTTGCTAAACCGTAGCAGAATATCATATCTGCCATTTTACTTGTCGAATAGTAGGCATCCATGCTGATTAGTGTTGGAAGACAATATGAATGACCTACAACATTTATACGTACTAATAACACAATAACAGTAAATGCAACAGTATTAATATCTTTTATGGTTAGGAAGGTAAAACGCCGTCTTAATTACCGAGGGTAACATATACCACTCGAATCACACAAAGGATTGCAACTACGTAATGGTAGGTATATTACTGGAAAACTACCGAGGCATCCTGTTGACTCAATTGACAGAGTGTGAATGAAACTGCTATGCTAATATCCGCACCCAAGCGTTGCGCGGCCATTCCTATAAACACGTGTTTATCCCAGAAAGTATGCGTTTACTGTTTACTGGACTTACGAAAGTAGCGACCCAAGAAGACGAAGTGAACACTCCAGAATTCAATCCAAGAACAGCTGCCAGCATGCGAAATTTAGAAGTAGATGTTCCTGGAATAGTAAAACAACTATACAAACAACACAAAAACAAATCTTCCGGGTCAGATTGTATACCAACTAGATTCCTCTCAGAGTATGCTGATGCAATAGCTCCATACTTAGCTATCATTTACAATCGATCACTCAGCGAAAGATCCGTACCCAAAGACTGAAAAGTTGCCCCAGTCACTCCAGTATTCAAGAAAGGCAATAGGAGTGATCCGCAAAATTACAGGCCCATCTCATTGAGGTCGATTTGCAGTAGGATTTTGGAACATATACTTTGTTCGAACATTATGAACTACCTCGAAGAGAACGGCCTATTAACCAATAGTCAAGACGGGTTCAGAAACTGTCGCTCTTGCAAAACACAGCTTGCCCTTTATTCACATGAAGTGATAAGTGCCATTGACGAGGAATCTCAAATCGATTCCACATTTCTATAATCCCGGAAGGCTTTTGACACTGTACCTCACAAGCGGCTTCTAATGAAACTGCTTATGGAATATCGCCTCAATTGTCTCCAGGAGCTATACTCCCAAGCCGGGCAGCCAGCTCTTGCTGCAACCAACTGGCTAGTCATACAGAGTAGGGGTAACCCCAGGGCAGTTACAGTCATCACAAACAGAACCTTAAAAGCCACGCTGATTAGCCAATTATTCAATGACCATTGCAACGTCGTGGAATTACAATCTTCTGTTGGACTTATAGTCTTGGTAAATATGTACTTCCAGTATGGGGGTCATTTTGAGACCTACCTGGAACATCTGCATAGAGTCGTCACGGCGTTGCATAGTCGGAAGATAATAGTCACTGCCAATCTGAATGCCAATTCCCCCCTGTGGAACAGCCGCAGCAGGGATGATAATGGAGACGTAGCAAAAGAGATGTTCGTGTCCTTACAACTGGTGGTTGCAAACAAACCCGGCAACCCGCCAAACTTCGTGGGAGGGGGGGGGGCGAAGGCACCCTGGGCACAACAAATGCGATTGAGAAGATCCATTTTGGGAAGGTGCATAATAGAATCACCACCAGTGACCATAACGTAATCACCTTTTCCATTAGGACTGCTTAATACGGCTGGGAAGCAGGGTGGGAGTAGCAATGAAACTACAATAAAACAGACTGAGAGCGCCTGGCTCGGGAGTGTGTCATGCCTGCATTGTCGGATGGCATGGAGCCGAGGAACTGGTGAACGTGATAACATCTGCGATGGGATCAGCCATGCCACTCAGGACGAGGGCCGTGGCGGCCTCTCCTTCGCCATGGTCAACCGAACTCCAGAGCCTACGACAGTCTGTCCGACAAGCGAGAAGGTACTATCAAAGGTGCGTGGTCTGGCAGCAAAAGCAGATCTGGCTGCAGAGATATAGAGTCCTGAAAGATCAGTTCGCTAAAGAGCTGAGAGAAACTAGACGTCTGAGCTGGGAGCGTTTTGTCAAGAGCCAATTGGCTACTGACCCATGGGGGCTGCCATACAAGCTCTCGAGAAACTACTTGAGAGACTGCTGGCGGACAGGCTGTCTGTGCATCGGGTCTTTTGCGGGATGAGCAGCAGGCGGTTTGGCTTCTGTCCGGAGCGATCTCTGTGTGACGCGATAGCTCTGGCGGCCGATGTCTGTGCCTCAAGACCGCACAAGTACGTAGTTGGCATCATGGTCGACATAAGTGGCGCCTTTGACAACCTGTGGTGGCCCTCGCTCTACTCCTATCTGCGGGAGATTGAGTGTCCGGGGCCGCTGTAAGGTTGTCCAGCTACTGTATGAACAGAGAGGTCTGGCTATCATCCCCTAGTGGATGGAGTACGCCGCTTTACCTCCGAGGATGCCTTCCGCAGACGAGGGCGAAACGTCAGGGGAAAGTTTTATGTATGGACCACGGCATCTCAGCCCGGAAGCTTTAAGTAAGGACGACACCTGCCGTGAAAGCCTTCATTCTGTGACCTAGTGGGAAAGTTAGCAAAATTATCTCCAAGGGATGTCCTCAGGGCTCTGTCGCGGGCCTCTCTTTTGGAACTTGAATCTGAAGTCCCTTGTAAAGGACTTGGAGAAGAGTGAGGATGTACTAGAAGTGATAGCCTACGTCGACGACCTCCTCCTGCTGGTAGGCGGTCGCAGTCGCGAGGACTTCGAACCACGAGTTGAAAGAGCCCTTCAAATTTTATCAGAATGGTGCCAAGCCACAAAACTCACTACTGCACCAACTAACTCCAATTACCCACTCCTGAAAGGGAACTTAGTCCGTAACCCAACGCTGAGAATTTCGGCGGTGTCATTGATTCGGCGACCTCAGGTGAGATATCTCGGAGTAATAATAGACGAACGCTGGAACTTTTCGGCCCATATTGATGCAGTAGCTGAGCGAGCATCAGTAGCCATGCATAGGCTTGCTGGGATTGGGCATCGGAGGTTTCACCTCCCGCCCAGTCTCATCAAGGTCTATCATAACAGCATACTCGTATCTATTATGGGCTATGGTTCCGGCAGCTGGGCCCACGGGCTCACTCGGGTTGTGCCCGTTATGGTGGTGAGAAGAATACAAATATACTGCTACACTTGGTGGGCGCTTATAGGACAGCTCCTGCAGGGGCACTTTTCGTGCTCATGGGTCTTTACCACTTGGATTTAAAAATCAGGGAGCATGCAGCCTGGTACTGGGTGAAAAGAGGAAACCATGACAGGGTTGCAGATATCTATAAAAAGGAAAGGTGAAGAGCTGTGGCAAGAGATGTGGGAACAGGATGAAACCGGTAGGAGAACCTATGAGCTTCTGCCGAGTGTGCAGGAACGACTGACAATGAAACACTTCCAACCCAGCCGTGGATTGATACACTTTCTCACCGAGCATGGTCCCTATCCGACATATCTATGTCGGTTTAGGATTAGGGCAACTCCTGAATGCGACAGTGGAGCCCCAGAGGGAACACCAAAGCATGTGATATACTTGTGTCCCACGTACGACGGGCTAGCTTCCGAAATGAGGCGTCACTTACCGAATTTCGACACTTACGCACTAATTAGACAACCTGACACTTTCCAGATCCTGGACAGTCTCGCTGATGCCATCTCCAGTAAAGTGCGAGGGCACTTCTTCCGGGATCGACAGTGAAGTGTCCACATGGACATGACTTGCGCCCAGAGCCATGCCGCCAGGGTGTGGACCGGTCGCCAGTCCCCTGATGGAATCCGCCATGCTCTGGTCCTGGGGGACTGGGCGCCACACCCGGACTCGACTGTAGGTTAAGTTAGAGTAGACATAGTAGTTAATTAAATTAAATCAAACTTCTAAAGAACATTAGTAGCTGCAGTGACCGTCATGTCCAGCCCAGTGCCAGGGGTGCGTCCACTGAGTTTCGCTCGGTGGATATCCGTGGCCACCCTTAGGTTTTACGTTACTGGCACACGTGTAATCACTTCATTATTCATGTAGCTCAATAACATGTAGGCAACCTAAAAGTAGGAAGTAGGAACCCCTTAGTAGATTTTGTAGTAATTTCTTAGAATTATATAAAGTCAAGTAAATAACTGTTTTAATTAGAGTTGTATAAATTAGAACCCATTAATTGTATTGGTGATGGGTTGTAGTATAAATAAATAAATAAATATGAAATAAAGATTAAAAAATACACCATACGTCCTAAAAAGAAGAAAATAAACCATGCGCAAAAAACAATCTTACACATCCGCAATTTACGTGTGGCTACTAAAGTAGACAGTTTTACAACTACTGAAGACAAAATACCACAATATTGTCGCTGGTTGATCACCAAAATAAATTAAAATAAAAAAGGATCCAGCATTCACCAATACGCTAAAACCGCCAGCCTAAAAGCTTAGGCCGCAGTCCAGACAGTTCACAAAACCTTAAAATTTTGGTCACACTCGCCTCGTTATCAGCTAAAACACAGGGCAAAGTACAACGAGAGTCGCCGCGGCCCTCTCAGCACGATATTTAAAATGTGGCGTGCGTCTTCAGTACTGTGTAGCCGATTGAAGAAATGTCCAAGACGCTGTCTAGTGAGGAAGAGAGACCTTCTGAAGCTCAAGAGACCACACAGACATCAAAACTGTAATTTCGAGGGAGTTACGTGGTAGCTCCACACACCACGTACTGAACAGCAGGTCGGTGACCCCGTATGCGGAGTCACAAGCGAACTCAACAAACGGAAATAGCCGGATGGACACTCGTGTGGATACTGCACGCTCAGAGTAAATGATCTCTAGTTGCACGTGCACACACACAGTGTCTCAAGGCCACTCGCATCACAGATGTGCGAGTGTGGGATTCATCAGGCTGCTGGGCCTTGGCGTGAACTAGTCAGAGCCTCCCGTTACGGCGTCCAGGCAGAGGCGTCAGTGCGGACACGCGCGGGCGCTGCTTCCGCGTCGCATCTGACTCACGCCAGACACTCACAGACGCCGTGTCTGAATGCCTCTTAGGCGCTCCTAACGACACAATGAAGCGAGCCCGCTATCGCTTCCTCGCCTGTTCTCCAAATGGGGACGAGACACTTCGGGATTAAAAGCCAGCCACTCGCATTAGTAACTTCGAGATAAATTTTTCACCAGCTACTTGTCCGTCCTTAGGTTAAGGCCACACCGGACGCGCTGGCGCCTACACTCTGTTCAAAATTATTTTGGAACAGACAGTTCTGTAGGAGCTCGTGGAAGCACAGCAAAATTGCCACGACCCGCACGAATTTTCTTGGTAGGTCCGCAGGCCGTCTTTAGACCTACCAAGAAAATTAGCGAATGCTTACGATCGGTGAAAGACGCACGACATCCCCTAGCAAAGCCTGGGGTGTATAAAATTCCCTGTAGCTGTGGCATGGTGTATATAGGAACAACAAAAATGAGTGTTATACTCGCATATTGGAACATAAAAGGAATTGTCGCCTTGGTCACACAGACAAGTCAGCTGTGGTAGAGCTTTACACGTGGTGATCACGAAATAAAATTTATTGAAACGAGCTTGCTAGCCAGGACATCACATTATTACACACGCATGTACAGAGAAGCTATAGAAATACAGAAACTCCACAATAATTTTAACAGGAAAGAAGAAGGTTTGACATTAGATTAGATTTGGCGGTCAACTTTGAACCAAAGATATGACAACTGATTACTTGTAATGGAGAGAGATGACGTTGCTCAAAGATAGCTTCATAGTCGGCAGCATGTGACAAGTGGTGGCGCCATCTATATAAGCAGGACCTCCAGCGCCTAGTAGGCAGTCGTCGACTCACCCTTGAAGATGTTGCCCGCAGTAGGCAACGAAACGTCGGGAGTAAGAAGTTTTGTTGACGGACCACGGCAACTTAGCCCGGAAGTTTTAATTAATGAAGACGCTGGCCGTGAAAGCTTACATTCTATGATATAATTCATCGTTTCGTTCTTCTATCAGATCATTTTATATGCACATTCAAACTACTTTTATCGCATGAGAAACGTTCTACGTCGCAGAGACAGAACATATACCAGTCGTAGCGCGGCCGCGTAATATACGTGGTAGTGACCGCAGCGTTGCATTGCACATGCGCGGGTGAGGTTCACATTCTCTCCTGAACCCCCTGGAAGCATCATACGGGCGCTACCGCGGCAGGGAGGGGAGACGGGAAATGTCGCTTTTAACAATGGCGTTGGAGCTGGTAGCGACGCCAGCTCCTGCTACTGGAGGCTCCAGGAGCGGATCCAAGACGGCCTGCTGGGAGGAGGGGGGGCTGTGAAAGAATTGTCATCAGCTAAACTCTGGCTCAGCAGAAAGACTCTAGTACCTGCCATCCACCGCCAGCCACCCCTTTGTACCTCACGCCAAATCAGGTTTTAACCCTCAGTGCAGTGGTTATACATTCTCAGAAAAGAAAAAAAAAAAGTGCTGAGTGGGGGGGGGGGGGGGGCTGCGAATGACCGTTCACCCCGCTTCCGCCTATGTCTCGAGCTCTGGCGGTTATGCGCGAATGGTCCAGCAGCAAGACAACGGAGCTACTGCGCACCTCGCGCATGTGCAAATCTTCCTTGAAAGCAATATCCGCCGCATCGAAGATTCATCAAAACCACCTCAAATTTAATAAAATGCAACTAAAAATTAAAGACGCATCAACTGTAAAAGCCTTCAGACGATCCGATCATACACAATAATCGTCACTACTCTCCACCTAGCGAGAATACCGCGTGGTTAGCGGCATCGCGTTGCGCTGTCGGAGGTAGTGGGTTCGAGGCCGACTGAAAGCGATTTTTTTAAAAACCCAAGATTCTGTTTAAAAGATACGGGAACAACAATGACTTGTATTGTTACTTGCCACATATCTTTGGACGTTATAGCAAATGAATTGCGTTTTCGAAGGTAAATGACATTATCACTTTTAGCTGGTTGCTGTTTTGATTATAAACATTATAACACCACAGCCACAGTTCTCACAATGTCAATTTTTTTTACAAAATAGTATTTATACTCTTCGTTGTAACAAATATTTAACTACAAGAAATGTATTCGCAATTGCGAATATTAATCAGCATCAGCTGTATGGTGTAATGGTGACATATGAAAATTTGTGCCGGATCGGGACTCGAACCCGGATTTCTCGCTTATCGCGAACGGTCGCGTTACCTTTACGCTACTCGCGCACTCTTCCCGGGACGACTCAAACATTAGCAGCTGTAGTCGCCGCAGTGTCTGTTCCTTCAGACCTGCATGCTTGTCTGAAGGACATTTGCTTAGTTATATCAATAAACACGGACACTGCACATCATATAATAAATATTTAACTGTTTTAAAAGGTGTTGGGGAGAGCAGCCTTTGCGCATGCGTAAGGGTAGGAGGGGGAGCAACTTACAATGCCATGTGACCGAAGGTAGCTTGTCTGTTCATCGTAAGAGATTCATTTTGTTACAGTCACTTACGAGTGTAATAAGTTACTTACCGTGTTTTAGTGTTCGTGTGCATATATATGTTCTTCTAGTTTATTATCAAAGAAAAATGAACAACGTTCAGCATCTTTTAGAAACAAATTTGTTAACTTTAAGCTTGGAAGAAAAGTGTGAAATAAAGGAGCTTGGTAGGCCGACGCCTCAGCTCGAAGCAAGCGCAAACAAGGCGAGGTAAGACATTCTGCAGATTTTGTAACGAAAATATATCTATGGGGGGGGGGGGCTGAGGGGGAACCGGGCGCTTTCCCCGGTGCCACTCGGATAATTCCGCTAAATTGTCTCTTTTGACGGCAAGGGGGAGGGTTGGGGGGGGGGGAGAGGACGCCAATATCAAGATCCGGCACTGAAGGAAGTGAACACCCCGTCATCAGTAGCACCAGCCGCCACTGGGAAATAGGTGAAGATGCAGCAGGAGATATGATACTGCGATAAGAATTTGACAGAGCTCTGGGAGACCTCAGTCGAAACAAGGTCCCTACAGTAGACGACAGTTCCTATGAGCTACAGAAGTTTCTGGGAGAGCTTGCCATGACGAAAGTAACTCACCGGGTGTGCAAGAGACATGAGAAAGGCGAAATACCTACAAACTTTAAGAAGAATTAATAATCCCGATTCCAAAGGAAACAGGAGAAGAGAGATGTGAGAATTACAGAACCATCAGTTTAATGGCATGGCTGCAAAACTGAAACGCGGGTTATTTACGGAAATGAAAACCGATAGGAGCCGACAGTAGGGAATTTGGATTTAGGAAAAATGTAGGAACACGCATTATTTACTCTACGACTTATCTTCGATTAAGGAAAGAAATACCTACATTTATAGCTTTTGCAGATTCGGAGAAAGCTTTTGACGATGATGACTGGAATACTCTCTTCCACATCCTCCAAGCCATAGTGGTAAATTACAAGGAACGGAAAGTAAAATAAAACTTGTACAGAAACCAGACTGCAGGTATAAGGGATGAAATGTATGAAAGGGAAGCATTGGTTGGGAAGGGTGGAAGGTGTGAGTGAACTCGAAGAGAAATTTGGAATGGGAATTCAAGTTCAGGGAGAAGATATGCAGACTCCGTTCAAATGTTCAAATCTTTGTGAAGTTATAGGACCTAACTGCATTGGTCATACGTCCCTAAACTTGCAAACAACTTAAACGTATTTTAAGAACAACACACACACTAATACCCGAGGGAGGACTCGAACCCCGACGTGGAACGGCTGGGCGCATCAGCACGCATGGCTATTTCGCCGCGGCGAAAGTTTTTTTTTTTTTTTTTTTTTTTTTTTTTTTTTTTTTTTTTTTTTTTTTTTTTTTTTAACTATCGGACCAACTGCGTGGTCATCAGTCCGTAGCTTACAAACTGCTTAAACCTAGGTAAACTAACCTAAGGACAAACACACACACCCATGCCCCAGGGAGGACTCGAACCTCCACGGCGAGCAACCGCACGCTCCGCAGCGAGGTGCTTTAGACCGCTCGGCTACTCCACCGCGGCGGCGAAAGATTCTCTGGTTTCCCGATCACGCTGTGATTCTGACAGAGACAGCATAGGTCACAGAAGAACAGATAAACGGAATGAAAATTTCTAGAAAGGCAGATATAAAATGAACATTGACAAGAGCAAAACCCTGGGTAATGGAATGCTGTCGAATAAAATCAGGTGATGCTGTAGGGACTTGATTAGGAAACGAAACAATAAAGGTGGTAAATAAGTTTTGTTATTTGTGCAGAAAAATAACGTACTATGGTCAGAGTACAGCAGATATAAAATGCAGAATGGCGAAGAAAATAATTTATGAGAAGAGAAATTTGTTCATATCGAATGTTAATTTAAATATTAGGAAGTCTGTAACCCTGTACGGTAGTGAAACACGGACGATAAATGGTTCAGACACGGAAAGCATTGAAGCATTTGAAATGTGGTGCTACAGACGAATGCTGAAGTTTAGATAGGTTCATGCTCAGATTGTTTAGGTAACGACGGGGAAAAGAAATCGGCCGTTCCCTTTGAAAGGAACCTCATGGCTTTGCCTGGAGTGATTTAGTAAAAACACGGTAAAGATTAATCTGAACGGCCGGAGGTGGATTTGAACCACCGTCCTCCCGAGTGCGAGTCCAGTGTGTCACCATTGCGCCACCTCGCACTGTCAAATTTTGTCAAACTCATCTGGTATCCTACTACAACGACTCCTTCCAGTACACCACAACATCATCAGCGAACAGCCGCATATTGATACTCAATCTGTCTGTTGGTAGAAAATAATAACGGCCCACTCACGGTTTTCTGGGGCATTCTCGTCTCTGGTGAACACTGACTGTCGACGACGACGACGACTACTATTAGTTATGCAGAAATATTCACGGAATTAATTATATTAAACGCGAATGAGTTAAGTTGAAAATGTGTACCCAGCCGGGATTCGAACCAGTGTATCCTGATTGGTAGGCGGTTGCGATGACCCCTACACCACTGGGGACGTAGTGATCAGGACAACTGCACGTACTTTAGCACGCCTCGTGTCAGATACAAATTCTCAACTCTACTCAAACCCGCGTTTTTTGTGTTCCATAAGAGTAAGGTCATAATATTACCAACGCACTAAACGAAAAAAAAAAAAAAATCACACTGGTCAAAACATTTGGGGATCAGTTGAAATATCTAAGTTCTGTTTTTTTGTCATCGGCCGACTGAACTAAAATGAATCGACGTCTTTCTGTCTGTATTACGGAGAGGAGACAACATCGCGGGATCGTATATAGTGGTAATAACAGAAAATTACTGCAGAGGGCGTTGTGTTGACTTGTATTTATTCTAGCAAACGAATTGCAGAAGCAGTTGGGTTCAGATAGTGTAGTGAGCAGGTAGTGCAATGCAACAACAACGTCACTTACGCAAAACTATGACACGGAGAGCCATCGAAGGTTGGGGATAAACACAGAGGGAGGTGACAGATGAGTGAATATTTTGTGATCAGCAGGACATTCGTCGTTCCCTCATCTGGAAAGAACATGAAACAATCCTGCTTATATGCAGGAAAAGTTACTATGTCATGGTGGTGGACGAATGGTGTGGGCAAGAGTCAGTAATAGCGGGCGTACGAACCTCAACGTCGTTCAGAATGGCGCTTTGACTGCTCGGAGCTATAGAGACGAGATTCTTCGACGTTTCGATGTGCCCTACGCTGCTGCAATAGAAGACAGGTTCCTTCTGGTGGACGATAACGCTCGTCCCCACACAGCTGCACTGGTGAGAACGGTTGCAGAGCTGGATATTGCACTCATGAAAGAATGGCCAAAAAAGAGCTGGTTGTTGTTGTTCTAGCCACACAGGTGTGCAACTGTACTGGCCGTCCGAGCTGATCATACAACACATTAGAGGGCAACGGAAATAATTTTTCCCACTATTATGGAAACTCCATGGTGCCTCGCTCCAAGTAAACGCCATGTAAACTTCAAGTAAAGAGCTCAGGCAGTAAAATATTGTTCTGTATTACACACAAACTACAAATGGAACCAATATCTGAATACAATACGTTACAATATGTATTTGGTTTATGATATCTCATCCGATCCTCTGTTTTGAGCAGTGTATATGCGGCGTCTTTTCTTTCGGACATGTCGGAAAGAAGAAACATTATATATATCAAAGCGATTCGACGCAACTCTCAAAAAATTTTCTAAAAATCGACTTTGAAGTTTTGCAAAGTACATGTAAGTACCAATAATTAAAACAGTTGCAGCATCTGTCGGTGTTGCTCAGGTGGTAGCATTTTATTTTTTTCTTTTATTTTTTTTTATTTCGAATTTAGTTGTATAAAACTTTTGAGATCTCTAGTTCAGTTTTTGTTTATGTTAATGCAAACGAGCTGAAAACCTTGTCGGCACGTAAAACGATGATTGAGTAGTTAGCTGCTTGCAAAGCCATTAGTAGCTATGGAGATGAGTTTCCAAAAACAGTGTCGTAGCTCTTCACAAACTGAACAATCAAAGAGTACCTTCATCGACTAATAGTGAAGTCAATAACGTAAAAATAGTAACTTATGTTTTTTTATTAAAACCATCATTATTAACAACTTTCTATAAAATATAGAAAATTACGAATAAACAGAAATTCGTGCCCTTCTCGTAAAAATTACCAGTAGTTAATAAAATAGTATAATTATTCGAATAACAAAAAATGTGTCGGCAGGATTCGAACCACCGATCCTATAGTTGTAAGCTCAAAAGTTTACCGCTTTCCCCCCCCTACCCCCCTTCCCCCCCCCCCCCCCCCCCCCCAGAGGGCGTTGAGCCTTCTGGCCGAGCGAGATGAGCCTTGGCGCCCAGCATCTGAGCTACAGCAAGTGTACTTACATGAACTGCAGAATGGCAACTTCTCAAAAGCGTTTCGGAAATGCAGTCTCTCTGATCCATAGTTCGTAAGAGGTCATGCGAGAAAAGGTTGAATGACTTTCAAGCGAGCGATTCTTTCTAAAGCCGTTCTGAGTAATGGACGGAAGCTTTTTCGTGTCAAGTACATCTGTTACATTTGGTGTAGAGTAGGTGTGTACAGATAACGCCACGATGACGGAACTCAGAAGCGAGCCTAGTGCAGACATTTCGCAGACGCCTAACGGCGAGGAAGACTGATCTACATCACACGTGTCCCTGCGACCTCGCGGCGTGGCGCTGTCGGCGGCAGCTGCTGGCGGCTTCCTCAACGTGGCCGCTAATCCCGCCGACATGTGGGGATTACCGACCTGCCACACGGAATCAAAAATAGGCCGGAGGAAGCGCAGGCCCTCCAGGCCGGCTGCTCTCAAAGGCCGACTTGAGAGGGCCGTCTCTCTCTCACTGGGAACTCATTCTGTCACTTGGCGCTTTCATTCCGCTTGTTTGCCAGCCATCTCGCTTCTTGCCACCAGCTGTTGCGCAAAATCAAACACACTGTGGAAAGCTTCAATGCGATCACCTAGAGTAGTTTCATCGCGAACGAACATCGTGACAAGGGATTTGTTGATATAATTTCGTAGGCTTCCGCGGCCAGAGTCAGATGATTTACCCAGATGAAGGCCACTGTAACGTTGGCCGAAACGTCGGTTATTTAAGTAATAGCCCTCTTACATCATGACGCGGTACAACACCCAGAAAACTTTTATGTCAAGGGGTTTGTTGTTGTTGTGGTCTTCAGTCTGCAGACTGGTGTGATGTAGCTTTCCAACCTACTGCCGGCTGCGGTGGCCGAGTAGACTGAGGCGCTTCAGTCATGGTCTGCACGGCCACTACGGTCAGGGGTTCGAATCCCCCCTCGGCCATGGATATTTATGTCGTCTTTAGTATAAGGTAGTTCATAAGTGGTTTGTAAGTTTAGGGACTGATGACCCCGTAGTTAAGTCCCATAAGCTTAACAAACATTTGAACATTTTCCAACCTACTCTATCCTGTGCAAGCCTCTTCATCTCCTCATAAGAACGACAATCCACGTCCATTTGAATCTGAATTACTTTCATTCATCATAACAATGTTTTTGAAAGCCTGTAACTGTATTATTCACAATTTTTATAAAGAAAAAGCTCCAGTTGCTTGTTTTTTATGCTCAGAATTACGCGTTTCGACAATTTATTCGCATCTTCATGAAAAGAGGTAATAAGATTAACATCAACAAGAGTAAAACAAGGATAATGGAACATACCGTCAGAAAATCAGGCAATGCTGAAGGAATTAAATTAGGTAAAGAGGCAATAAAAGTAGTAGACGAGTTTTGTTACTTGGATAGCAAGATAACTTCTGATGGCCGAAGTAAAGAAGATATGCCGCGATGGAGTAGCTGAGCGGTCTAAGGCACCTCGCTGCGGAGAGCGCGGTTGCTCGCCGTCGGAGGTTCGAGTCCTCCCTGGGGCATGGGTGTGTGTGTGTGTGTGTGTGTGTGTGTGTGTGTGTGTGTGTGTGTGTGTGTGTGTGTTTGTCCTTAGGTTAGTTTACCTTAGTTTAAGTAGTTTGTAAGCTACGGACTGATGACCACGCAGTTTGGTCCGATAGATTTACAAACATTGTTATTAAAGAAGATATAAAATGCAGAATGGCTATGGGAAGAAAAGCGTTTCTGAAGAAGCGAAATTTGTTGACATCCAATATTAGTTTAAATGTTAGGAAGTCCTTTCTGAAGGCATTTGTCTGGACTGTAGCATTGTATGGAAGTGAAGCGTGGACAATAAGGTGTTCAGACAAAAAGATGATAGAAACTTTTGAAGTGTGCTGCTACAGACGAATGATGAAAGATGGGTGGATCACGTAACTAATGTGGAAATGCTCAACAGAATTGGGGAGAAAAGGAATTTTTGGCGTATTCTGACTAAGAGAAGGGATAGGTTGGTGGGACACATCCTGAGACATCAAGGAATCGTCAGCATTAGAAGGAAGTGTGTGGGGTAAAAATCGTAGAGGGAGACCGAGGGACGAATAGTAAGCAAATTCAAAAGGATGTAGGTTGCCGAACGTATTCTCAGATGAAGAGACTTGCACTGGGCAGATTAACGTGGAGATCTGCATCAAATGAGTCTTCGGACTGATGACAACAACAACAACAACAACAACATCATATCCTTGTTATACATATTTGTATTTATTGTATTGTCTCCATTCGTGGTGTTCTGTTTCTCCTGCCATGTGGTTTTGACATGATACTGCAATTGGAGAATAGTTTGATGATATGTATTAGGATTTTATTTCTAGATTATTTTTATAATGGTATTTTTCAGATTCTACTTACAGGTATTTTGCCTTCTTCATTGTACAAAATCTCCCACATATAGAGAACATTACTACACTGTTCTTGTAAACAAACAAGTTTCTTGATCTCCACAAACAATAACTACAACAGAAATTAGTACACACCATAAACAACAAAAAAGATAAATTCTCAGACTCAGGAATATACAAAATCACATGGAAGACTTGCTCAAAGTTCATATAGGACAACTGCTAGGAATTTTCAAGTCAGATATAATGAACACATCAACTGTTACACACACAACCAGTTCACAAAATCAGCCATAGAAACCCGTTTGGAAACATAGATCTTAAGATACTCCATTTCAAAACGTCACATGCGATGGATTTAATGGAAGAACTTGAAATTTTTGTACACTATTAAAACAAGAAGAAAAAATCCGCAATGACAAACTGGAAAGTGAATCGATTAATTCTTTAAAAGCTTCACATGTCTTCCATAAATACTAATTTAAATTTATTTAATTCCTCACAATAACTATACAAAATGTAAATAATAAGTCACAAAAAATGTAACATCTTTGAATGTATACCAACTCCGCGTAAAAAGTAACATCTCTGAATGTATACAAACTCTTCGCAAATCTGTACTATATAAAAATCTATGTAACATGTTTGTTTACAAGAACAGTGTAGTAATGTTCTCTCTATGTGCGATATTCTGTACAATGAAGAAGGCAAAATACCTGTAAGTAGAATCTTAAAAATAGCATTTTTTTAAAAATAATGTAGAAGTAACATCCTAATGTATATTATAAAACTATTCTCCAATTGCAGTACCATGTCAAAGCCACATGGCAGGAGAAACACAACACCACACATGAAGACAACACAATAAATACAAATTATGCACCAAAAAGCATCTGCAGATGGAAATAAATTCTCGAAACGCGTAATGCTGAGCATTAAAAATAAGTAACCGGTGCGTTTTATTTATATAAATTTTCATCTGAATCTTCTCTCGGTCTCCCTCCATGATCTTTACCTCAATCACTTCCCTCCAATGCTAAATATACGATTCTACGATGTCTCACAATGCGTCCCACCAATCGATTCCTTCTCCTAGTCAAGATATGCCAAAATTTTGTTTTCTTCTCAGTTCTATTCAATACCTCCTCGTTATTTACGAGATCTACCCATGTAATCTTCTGCATTCGTCTTTAGCACCACATTTCAAAAGTTTATATCATTTTTTTGTCTGAACTCCTTACAGACCACGTTTCCCTCCCTTGCAATTCTACACTCCAGAAAAATACCTTCCTAACATTTAAATTATTTTTGGATGTCAACAGATTTCGCTTCTTCAGAAACGCTTTCTTTCCATAGCCATTCTGTATTTTATATCTTCTTTACTGTGGTCATCAGAAGTTATTTTGTTTCCAAAATAACAAAACTAGTTTCATGGTCTCGTTAGCTAATCTAATTTCTTCCACATCGCCTGATTTTCTTAGACTGCATTCCATTAGCATCGTTTTGCTCTTGTTAATGTTCATCTTTTACCCTCTTTTCAACACACTGTCCATTCCGTTCAGTTGCTCCTCCAGGTCCTTTGCTGTCTCTGTCAGAATAGCAATGTCATCGGCAAACCGCAATGTTTTTATTTCTTCTCCCTGAACTTTAAGTTCTTCTCCAAATTTCTCTTTGTATTCCGTCACAGCCTGCTACTATTCCTTTTGAAACCCTCTTTAAACTCTCGCCAAAACTCATGTATACAATCAACTTTCTCTCTATGTGATAGTGAAATCAATGCTCTTCTCTCCGTTATTTCTCTTCCTCTTCTCTCTTTCACCATAATCTGCTCTTCCTTTATATCTCCTTATGTATTTTCTCCCCCTTTCCCTCCCCTTCCTGCATGTCCATTGCTGCTAGAAGTAATAATTAAACTTTTCCGTTTTTTAATACTTGACATGTTTATTATTTATCAAATAGGAACATAACTTGTGTGTATCTCCTTTTGTTGCCTGTACCGACTGAAAATTTTATTTTTTGTAGTTTCAGTATGCCTTCTGTAATATTGGAAAGTAAAATATGTAGAACGCGTAGTTGTTGTGTTGTTATGGTCTTCAGTCCGAAGACTGGTTTGATACAGCTCTCCACCCTACTCTATCCTGAGCAAGCCTTTTCATCTCCTCATAATAACGACAACCCACATCCATTTGAATCTGCTTACTATACGCGTCTCTTGGTCTCCCTCTGCGATTTTTACCCCACACACTTCCCTCCAATGCTAAATTTACGATACCCCGATGTCTAAGAATGTGTCCTACCAAGCGATCCCTTCTTTTAGTCAGGGTATGCCAAAAATTCCTTTTCTCACCAATTCTGTTCAATACCTCTTCAATAGTTATGCGATCTACCCACCTAATCTTCAGCATTCTTCTGTAGCACCACATTTCAAAAACCTCTATTCTCTTCCTGTCCGCACTGCTTATCGTCCATGTTTCACTCCCGTACAAGGCAACACTCCACACAAATACCTTCAGGAAAGACTTCCTTACACTTAGATTAATATTCGATGTTAGCAAATTTCTCTTTTTCAAAAATGCTTTTCTTCCCATTGCCATTCTGCATTTTATATCCTCTGTACTGCGACCATCGCCTGTTATTTTACTACCCAAGTAATTCCTTCAGCATCGCCTGATTTTCTAAGACCGCATTCCATTATTTTTGTTTTGCTCTTGTTAATATTCATTTTATACGCTCTCTTCAAAACACTGTCCATTCCATTCAACTGCTCTTCCATGTACTTTGCTGTCTCTGACAGAATTACAATGTCATCAGCAAAACGCAATGTTTTTATTTCTTCCCCCTGAACTTTAATCCCTATTCCAAATTTTTCCTTGCTTTCCTTCACCGCCTGCTCGATGTACAAATTGAATGACATCGGAGAAAGGCTACAACCCTGTCTTACTCCCTTCCCAACTGATGCTTCCCTTTCATGGCCTTCGAGTCTAATATCTGCGGTCTGGCTTTTGTACAAGTTGTAAATAACTCTCCTTTCCCTATATTTTACCCCTGCTGACTTCAGAATTTGAAAGAGTGTATTCCAGTCAACATTGTCAAATGCTTTCTACAAATCTACAAAAGCTAAAAATGTAGGTTTGCCTTTCCTTAATCTATCTTCTAAGATAAGACATAAAGTGAGTATTGCCTCCCGGGTTCCTACGTTCCTCCTGAAGAATCCAAACTGATCTTCCCCGAGGTCAGCTTCTACCAGCTTTCCCATACGCCTAATTAGGTGTAAGAAAGGGCCCAAAGGCCCTAATCTTACCAGGTTAAATAAATGAGTTGATAAATAAATAAAGAAATATTCCCTTCCCAATTATTGCGTCCCTTCCATCCTTATAATTGATGTCTGGTTTTTATACAAGTTGTATATGAAGTATTCAAATCAAAAAGGTACGAATCGTCGTAAAAATCAGTCTGGTTCAAAGTTACATATGCTGCTTTGGGATAACGTAAAGAGACATGTAGGGATGCTGATGTAGTGTAATTCACCTCTCTCTAAAATTTAAGAGCTGTTCAGTCAGCAAAGAAGGTGACGTTCATCGCCTCTTTCAACGTCTGACGTCCGATACCCATCGATCTCCGCGAGCACGGAAACACCATTAACAGCGACGTGCACTGTGAGGCACGCAAGCCCATCACGCTTTTGCAAGTCTATTAAGAGCAAATGGCGTGGGCTGTTCTCGGAGAGAATGACTCTACTCCACAATAGCATGCGTCCAAATGTCTGCAAGGGCACACAAACTGTCATTGCCAGATGCAAGTGGGAGCAGATTGAGCATTCACCCTCCATTCCCGACGTGTTCCCCTGCGATTTCCATGTATTAGATTCGCTGAAGAAGACATCTCAGAGCGAAGAGCTTCAACTCGACCAACGAATTGAAAACATAGTGGAGGACTGGCTCCTGGCACAGCCGCAGGAATTCTGGGAACAGGGAATCCTTCGGCTCCTTAAACAGTGGTACACCTGTACTCAGGCCTCTGATGATTAGTTTTGAGTAAATATCTCAGTTATACCCACAGTGTTGTCTCCTTTTTATTTGAAGACCCCTCTTATGTACCTTTTCCTTCCCTATATTTTACCCCTGCTACTTTCAGAATTTGAAGGAGTCTATTTCAGCCAGCTTTATCAGTTTTTCCATCCTTCTGTAAATAATTCGTGTTTGTATTTTGCCACTATGACTGATAGTTATGTAATTTTCACATTTGTCTGTATTTTCTTTCTTCGGAACTGAAATTATTATGTTTTCTTGAAGTCTGCTGATATTTTTCCTGTCTCATACATCTTGCACACAAGGTGGAACAGTTTATTCATGACTAGATCTTCCAATGACGTCAGCAGTTCAGAGGGGATGTCACCTACTACTGGAACTTTGTTTCATCTACATCTACATGCATACTCCGCAATCAACCGTAAGGTGCGTGGCGGTGGGTACACTGTACCACTACTAGGCACTTACTTTCCTCTTCCACTCCCAAATAGAACGAGGAAAAAAAGAATGCCTTTATGCCTCCGTACGAGCCCTAGTTTCTCTTATCTTGTCTTTGTGATCACTACGCGAAATGTAAGAAGCCGGCAGGGAGATCGTCCTACACTCAGCTTCAGATTCCGGCCCTCTAAATTTCCTCAACAGAAATTCACGAAAAGAACATCGTCTTTCCTCCTTTCAGTGTGATTATATAATATTTACATAAAGATTCTGGACCTATGTGACTCATTGTTAGAGGAATGTACAAGATTTGCAGTAATAACTTCGTAAAGACAATATGATTTTTAGTTTTTACGGTAAGAAATTTTAGAGAAATAATTGAGTAGAGAAAACTATGAAAAGACTCACAGCAATAAATTTTGAAGATTGTAAACGATGGTGCCATCAAACAAAATTAATTTTGAAAATCATATTCAGTGCAAGGTGCAGTACTGTTCGATTACATTTGCAAAAGATATAATATCAGTGTCAATTTGTAATGGCATTTACAGTGCCGACGACAGGTATGTGTACAAAGGCAGTTGTTCAAATGTCTGTAAATCTATCGGACCAAACTGCGTGGTCATCAGTCCGTAGCTTACAAACTACTTAAACCTAGGACAACACACACACCCATGCGCCAGGGAGGACTCGAACCTTCACGGCGAGCAACCGCGCGCTCCGCAGCGAGGCGCATTAGACCGCTTGGCTACTCCACCGCGGCAAAGGCAGTTGTACACAATAAATAAATTCACTCTGGAGTTGAGGGAATGTATGTACTTCTTTCTCTCCCACTTTTGGGAAGAGCTGCTCTCCCAAATCGTAACAGTTTGCTCCACCACTCTGCTCAACAACCGTATTTTCTTTAGACAACCGTTCTCCTAAACGGAAGTGTTGTTGCAACACCAACGTGTGGTTGCTTTACTTACCTAATATACTGCTGTAGCTGCAGCCTCACAATAACACACGGAACAGGCTATAACATACTTGCAAAATATCATGTGCTATAGCGACAAAAGTTCTATCAACGTTCTCTCTAAGTACAAAATACGTGTTTACGACCATAATTAAATAAAAAGTTTGCAAACCTATTGGACCAAACTGCTATAGTCAACAGCCTCTAGACTTATAAACTACTTACATCAAGGACATCACAGACATCCATGCCAGAGTGATGGACTCAACCTCGTTCGGGAACGGCCGCCCTGTCCGTAGCATGGTGCCTTAGACTAACACACAGCCATTTCGCCCGGCTTTACTAACATGCTAGCTGCCCGTGTTTCGCAACCGATATTAAGAAAGGCAATATGCATACAATCACTTTTAAGGAATCCGGACCTTAGTCACTAAAACTTGAAGCCGCGGTGGTGTCCGAGCGCTCTAAGGCGCCTTGTTGCTGAGCGCGCAGTTGTTTGCTGTCGGAGGTTCGAGTCCTCCCTCGGGCATGGATATGTGTGGTGTCCCTAGTGTAAGTTAGTTTGTTTGTAAGACTAGGGACTGATGGCCATAGTAGTTTGGTCCAATAGGTTTAGAAACATTCGAACATGTTAAAACTGGAATCCTTGCTGGATCGCTTTGTCAGTAAACTCGGCTGCCCTAGCCAAGAAACCGCACAAGCCTATGCCTTGTAGCCGCTCTTGTTTCTTGCGAAAGACTCGACTGTTTCCTAGACATGGTTATCCTTAAATAGAACGGATTCAAAGCCTAACAAGTACGCATCGAAACCACAAAACAAACTACATAAATTCTGTTGTTCTTTAAAATAATTCTCATGTAAATGTAATGTAACGATAAAAGCGAATGAAAGTCATTATTTTTTAAATACAAGTAATACCTATACAAAGAAGCAAACGAATGTCATTAATTTTTTGATATACAAAGCGAAAACAGTAACAATCTGTTCAATGTTAATTTGTATTCGTAAATATAAGACTCTAGCACTTAATGATGTCACTGACGTACGCATAGCAAAATACTACTGTTACTGAGGCAATACACGCAACAGGGCCATCTATTATTTCTTTGGTGCCCTACTTAACTAACTGCACCTCTATTGGTTCTTATAACCGTATCATAAACGTAAATATTCAAATTACGGCTTCTTTCCTTTCTCTTATCCGATTTTGATGAAATGAAGTCTAAATGTTGGCACAAGTTACTCTCAGTTTACCTGTGGAATCAGGAACGATTAACTTGCACGGATAAAAACGTTTGTTTTTAGACAAATGTTTAAATATTTTGACTAATTCTTCCGTCGGTTCTTGGTAGAATATCATCACACGGAATTAAAAATACAATTTTGCGTATGTTCCACAAGTTTATTTTAACTCGTTATTCGGTTTTCGGCTTACAATGACATCTTCAAACTATACTGTTTTATCAAAGAAGCTACATTGTTTACATACAGACTAGAAAGATATGTTACTTGTTTACGCTAAGATGAAGCTCATAGGAAATGTCATCTTTGGCTATACTGAGGTAGTACAATTAAAATATTAAAAATTAAACAATCATTGATAAATATACAGGAGGGTAACCAGAAATAAAGTTAATTTCCTGAGAAAGGTTATTAACAGCTTTGACATAATTGCAAACCGGCATACGACATATTGAACACAACTGTTCTTTTTTTTTTTTTTTTTTTTTTTTTTTTTTTTTTTTTTTTTTTTTTTTTTTTCCAGAGCTACCGGTTTCGGTTAGTTTACCATTATCAAGCATTAGCGGAGTTCAGCTAAAAGCTACGACATGTTAAGCTTTTAGTTAAACTCTGCTAACGCTTGATAATGGTAAACTAATCGAAACCGGTAGCATATGTCGTTTTGCAAGAAACTTAATTTTCTGCCGGAAAATCTATGCGTATAGCATTTTTAACAATCAAACATTCCGATAAATAAATTACTTGACAGAATCATCATCACCACCTCAGCCTTTTCCCACGTCATGTGGGGTCGCCGTTGCTTTGCTAGATCCTTCTCTTCCGTGAATGTATGTCCAGCGCTACTTCTTTGAGACATGGTTTCTACAGTAGGTCCCCTGCTACCTTGTGTTTCCATCTCAGTTGTTTCTTCCTCTTCTCCTTGATCCTTCGATTTCCAGATCTTCAACTCTTCTCCCAACATAGTCCTCCCCTCTTCTCTGCATATGTCCATACCATCTTAGCCTACTTTCTTGGATCTTCTTCCCTATGGGCCCCACTTTCACTGTTCACCTGATGTACTCATTCCTTAGCTTATCCTTTCGTGTCACCCCACACATCCCCCTTAACATTCTCAATTCTGCCACTTCCATCTTTTTCTCCAAGGCTTTTGTAATTGGCCAAGTTTCTGCACTATAGAACATCGCAGGCCTCACCACAGACTCGTAAAACTTTCCTTTCATTCTACAGTTAACCTTCTTATCGCACAGTACTTTCAGTTTCTTCCAGTTCATCCATCCACTATCATTTTATCCTATGGTATATTTCGGCCTCCAGTCCTCCTTCACTTTGCATGTAAGAGCCCAGGTACTTAAATTTCTTGACCGGCGTCAGTTGTTCTCCTTGCAGGTTAATATATAGATCTTTGGTATCCTTTGTACACATAATTGTTTTCACCCTGCTAATTCTCTAGAGCTCTTTCCTCCACTGTTAATGGTTGTCTTGAAGTGCCTCCCGGTTAGGTTCACAGATTAGGACTCATCGAGAAACATCAAGCTCCAAGGTGCCTCATTTTCACATCTTTGACTTATACATCCATGACAAGTTCAAAGAGATATGCGCAGTTTCCTGATGTAGTCCTACTCTCACTGGAAATGCCCTTGTTGCACCTGCACTGCTCCTGACCTTTGTCATTACACCATCATACAAGTCTTCTAGCACCCTGATGTATTTTTGTGGGCCGGCCGCGGTGGCCGTCTGCAAGGCCACTACGGTCGGGGGTTCGAAAACCCCTCTGGCATGGATATTTGTGCCGTCCTTAGTATTAGCTAGTTCATAAGTAGTTTGTAAGTTTAGGGACTGATGACCCATAAGCTCTACAAACATTTGAACATTTTTGATTTATTTTCTGGCACATATTTACTACTCAGACTTCTTATCTCTTACCTCGGCTGCCATAAGCCTTCCCAAGATCGATGAAGGCCACATGTAGTTCTGCTTGTACTTCTCTGTGCAAATATTGCGTTGGTTGTTCCTCTTCCCGGCGTAAATCCCAACTGTCCTTCGCATATTTCAATTTTTAGACGCAACCTCTTCTCAATTATCCTTTCCCAGATCTTCATTGTGTGGGACATCAGTTTTATCTCTCTATAATTGCCACAGTTTTGGATATCCCCTTTCCCCTTATATATGGGAACCAGTTTCCTGCTTCTCCACGCATGAGGCATTCTTTCTCCTTTCTATATCTTCTGCATTAAATCCCAGAGAATATCAGTTCGCTGTTTTCCCAGACTTTCCCATGCTTTTATTGGAATTTAGTCTGTCCCTAGGCCCTTCCCATTTTTCATTTTTTTCATCGTATTCTACTTCTTCCCTACTTATGCTCTGGATCATTCCCTCATTTATATCTCCTTCTCTCGTACACATTCTTCATTCATTAGCATTTCAAAGTACTCCCACCACTTATTCAAAATTTTCTCAAGGTCGTGTAATACTACACCTGATTATCTGCCTCACTGATGTTATGTCCTTAGCCGCCTTATCTCTTGATGTAGCAATCCGTAGGAGTTGCCTGCCGTCCTGTCTTCATTCCAACTCTTTATGCGCCTCTTCCATTGCCCCAGCATTTCCTTTTGCCACTGCTCTTTTTGCCATATCTTTTTGCAGTCATGTAGGCTTCCCCATCCTAATGCCCTCCTGTTGATTCCCTTTTTTTTTTTTTTTTTTTTTTTTTTTTTTTTTTTTTTTTTTTTTTTTTTTTTTTTTGCATATTTCTCCACTTTTATCGCTTTCTAGACCACCTCATTCCACCACATGCTTCCTTATCTTCTGGTTTAAATCCAAATAATAAATGATAATAAATGTACCGGGTGATCAAAAGGACAGTATAAATTTGAAAACTTTATAAATCACGGACTAATGTAGACAGAGAGGTAAAAGTTGGCACACATGCTTGGCATGACATGGGGCTTATTAGAAAAAAAGTATTGCTAGGCGCGTGAAAGATCTCCTGCGCGCTTCGTTTGGTGAAGATCATGTGCCCAGCCGCCACTTTCGTCATGCTTGGCCTGCCAGGTCCCCAGACCTCAGTCCGTGCGATTATTGGCTTTGGGGTTACCTGAAGTCACAAATGTATCGTGATCGACCGACATCTCTAGGGATGCTGAAAGACAACATCCGACGCCAATGCCTCACCATAACTCCGGACATGCTTTACAGTGCTGTTCACAACATTATTCCTCGACTACAGCTATTGTTGAGGAGTGATGGTGAACATTTTGAGCTTTTCCTACAAAGAACATCGTCTTTGCTTTGTCTTAATTTGTTATGCTAATTATTGTTTTTGTGATCAGTAGAAGCGCCATCTGTCGGACATTTTTGAACTACTTTTTTTGTCTAATAAAACCCCATGTCATTACCTCTCTATCTACATTATTCCGTGATTTATTAAGTTTTCAAATTTATACTGACTTTTTGATCGCCTGGTATTTACCAACAGTTTTCATTAAAAAACACATACCAACTTATCTCAAATATTAAAGATATTACTATTCCAGCTGAATACAAATGGGTCTCATTTGATGGGACTAATCTTTATACTAATGTACCAGTTAATGAAGTTATCAATACTGTAAAGAATAATGTCATCGAACACAAAAAGCTGTCCCTAGGCCAAATAGAGGATTTGTACAACTACTTGAACTTGTCTTATCATATAACTATTTCAGTTTCAACAATACTATAAACAGACAACAATATGGTTTAGCTAGGGGCTGCAGTTCATCAGGAACCCTGGCCAATATCTTTCTAAGCCATCTGGAGTGCACAATGTTTGAACAAAATCCTGAATTTAAGGACATTATCCATTATTATTTGCGTTATGTAGATGACACCATTTTACTGTATAAAGAGAAAAATTAGGGCTTCAGTAGAATACTGTCGATCTTTAACTACTTACATCATAAAATTAAATTCACATATAAACAACAGATAGATAATGAAATAAACTTTTTAGATATCACTTTGATAATTTACAATGGTACATATAAATTTTCTATATACAGAAAACCCTTAACATCAGATGCTACCATTCCATTCAACTCAGCACATTTTGATCTATATAAAAAGTCATTTTTATAGCCTCATTCATAGACTCACCAAAATTCCTCTTGACAAAAAAGAAATTCTGAGAGAAAAAAGTATCCTTAAAGATATTGCGGTGAACAATTGTTTCTCTCCTGATATTGTAGACCACATTCAGACTAAAATAATAAGGAAATACTCGAACCTATTTAATGAAATTACTCTTTGTCGACATAAATCTATTCGTAGATCCTAATCATGTATTGATTATAAGGGACCATTATCAAATAATATCGCAAACGTATTTAAAATTACTGAAGTTAATATATGTTTCAGTAACAGTGACACTTTAGGTAAAGTACCAACACATGCGATTGAACACAATGATCCCCTCCAGAAATCTGGCATTTATAAGATGTAATGATTGTAATACATTTTACATTGGCCAAACTGGTAGATCTTTTAGAGAGAGGTATCGTGAACACACATCACTTCACACTATAAAATATTCAAAATTTAAAGAATACATGAAAACCAACAAGCATTGTGTAATAAGTATCAAAGACAATTTGGATATTTTGCACTCAGCAGATAAGGCGGATAAATGGATCTCTTGGAACAAATGGAAATTTTTATTCATTTAAAACGAGAACCTGAGAACCTTTTAAATGAACAAATAGATTTTAAGAATAAATACAGATTTGAGATGTTCAGAGACTTTTCATAATATTAAAGATGACAGACAATCAAAAAGCAATTACACTGTTTACTTAGTTTCTACTGTTGATTGCAATGTTCGTGGAGCGCGGGCACAGAATAGGGAGTATACTGAACGCAAAGCTGGAGGCGGTGCCTTTGATCTGTATGTTACCAAGCGTTGCGCTCGACGCCATGAAAAGCAGTAAACGCGAAACTACAGCCACTAAGTACTTTGGCTGGAAATAGACTTTTTACGAACTGCAGCTAACCTCACCGACTTTTAAAAAAGGAAACAGTTTTTCATTATGCTCCCCTCTATTTTGTGCCCTGTTGTTGCACCTAATTGTAATCCAACGAAAAAAAAGTAGGCCTAAATTACAACTACGAAAATGTACGATGGAATCAATGATCGTTTTATTTGGTGCTTATCTCCAGAAAAATCCAAGTAACGCGAAGTTATGTTTGGGAAATAAGTTACAAACAAGAAAGTGGCGTTACAACTGCCAGGTTTTATTTGACACGAATAAATTTGCACAAGTCAGACTTAGCAGTACAACGTGAATACACAGAAGTAATGACGACTGCGCATGTATAAAACTGTTAAATTACACACAAATGGAGGACAGGTAGCGGAAACAGAAAACTACAAAACAAACTTACTCTGTACTTGTCATATTGTGGCACACATTGTTTCAGTTACAGCAAAGGAAAAAAGTGTTCATTTTCCTCTTAGTTTTTCATGTCAATATGTATTCACTAGAACATTACATACCATTTGTACCTCACAGATGGGTCACTTTTATCACTTTGAAATTTTTTCAATTTTGGTTTTACATTTCAAGTCTCTGTTTGTGAACTTCAAGAAATAGAAAATTCTCACTCTGACAAAACGTTTTTCTAAATATTGGATAATATATTTTTAAGTAAATAAGCTCTCCTTGAATTCTCAGTCCGTTTCTTAGCACTGGAAATAAATATTGCCTTTAAAACATACCTATATGTTATATTTTACTTATGGCAGTGATGTAGTTGTGTTTCAATGTTGGAAAGTTGTATTTGCTTTAGGAGGATCATTAATTTACTGATCGGAGAAGGACATATAGAAAAATCTGTCAACCATAGAGCAGGAACAGCATAAAATAATTATTACCCTTAATCCATTTGTTCCAGTATCCGAAGAGCATTCGTTGCCAACATTAGCACACTACGCCTCCATTGCCGTAAGTAAAATTTCACCTGCGTAAGCAGCGTAGAACAAGGGGAGGAGGCAGGATGAGTGTCATCGATTTGAATGGTTCAGTTTTACTTACGGCAATGGGGGAGTAATGTTTTAATGTTGGCAACATAATGTTCGTTTTACGAGGACAATTACTTTACCGACCAGAGAAAGGTAGACACAAGAAACTGCCAACCATAGAGCAAGAATAGTAACATTATTCCCCTTATTCCATTTGTTTGAATATCGTAACAAGGAGAGGTCGGGCGAAATCGGCGGGTACCGATTGCCGACCTCCCTTGTAAGGGGATCAACGGTCGTTAACATTAGCACGCTACGCCTCCATTGCCGTTAGTAAAATTTTACCTTTTGCATCAAATTATGTGAAGGTGAGCAGGTAGATGAGCCTTAAAAATTCCTGAAATATCTCTTATGTGGGCAATCGGAAAAGGGAACGCACGCGCAAAATGTTGAAGTCCTGCTACTTACGCACTATTTTTTGTCTTTCATTTTATGTTATTCCCTGCGACGTTAAACTTATAAAATATAAATGTACTTCAACATTTCGATGCTGTTGAACTGCTACAGCAACAGCGAGAATTATCGACAAGAGAAGCAGCAAGGCTACTTTTAATAATTATGCACAAATTGGTCTCATTCGAAACTGACAACATTTAACTTTTAACACACATATAGCGACGTTCACTAACCGTTCAACATATTTTGGGAAAGTGAAGAACCTTATATCCTTATTCGTATGAGAATTATTGCGGCAATTAGGTGCTGAACACCATCGGCCGCCTTTACTTTTAATGCTGCTCGTAATAAAAACGGAACAGCTACACCTACTGACACACAGTTATTTCTTTTCATTGCACCAAATACTTGTTTGATTTTATGCGATTCAGGCAGCTAAAATACACAATTAACAAACAAAGACGGCGCATTACCACGCTACAGAGTAGGGAGTGATCACGCGTTTACTGCTTTTCAAGATGGCCGATCCCACGTATGCGCACTAAATTTTGGACGACAGACTGCAGCGGGAGTTTCCTTTCTGTATACTCCTTATTCTGTGGCGCGGGTTTAGAGCACACTACTAGCGCCGCAGCGGCCAAGGCGGTAACTTCTTGATGTACGCTCCTAAACACGCAAGCCGTGCGAAGTGGGAAGGCTGGAAGTTTAGCGAGCGATGTACTGCCACAGACAAATATGTTACTCTGTGGTACTGCCACAGACAAATATATAAAGACGGGAAACCTCCGTAAGGGCCCGGTCCTACGCTCAGGGGTGCGGGACGGTGGGTTTTGCCGTAAGATGTCCCTACTCTGTGGTGCTGCCCAACACCGCGGCCAACGTGAAATACAGGCCAAAGCGCGCACTTCATGCGACGTAAGCAAGGTAGTTCCGAGCCGGCGCGATCGCTAGCTCAGTGGCTGCCCGCTATGACGCGGTGGGCTGTGCCCCAGCGGCCGGCCAATCGGCTAGCGATCGCGCCGGCTAGGAACTACCTTGCTTACGTAACATGATGTGCGCGCTCAGGCCTGTATTTCCCGTTGGCCGCGGCCCAACACGTTGTGACGTCAGAAACTCGCCACCTTGGCCACACTCGTTCAGATACACGCTCCGTGTGCCGACGGCTTAAGTATAGCATCTTGTGAGTACCTCTGTTACTGCTAGTGCCCGCGTAGAGCGCTCAGCTGCCCTTGTTCCCCTGCAGAGTTCCCTCGCCTCGCTGCTGAGTGGGTCAGCCAGCCAGCTGAGTGACGGCTACATCCGGGCTCTCCTCTGGCGCTTCGCGCGGCCCGCCGGCGGAAGTGTAAACAACAGAGGAACGCCATCTACGCGAATAGCGCGCTGCCACTCAGCGGGGGAGGCAAAGCACTGGCCGTAGTGGGGGGACCTGCCGCCGTGTCTCCGCCTCACCCGCCGCCCAAAGCATTGCCGTTCCTGACAGAGCTCCGCCAGCGGAAATTCAGAACGGCTGCTTCAGCGTTCTTTCAGTATTCCTTCTCTTCCACGGGCGCTAATGTAATTGCCGAAATGTTGTTGGGACAGTCAGCCTTCCTTGCTTTCATCTTTCCTCGTTATTGTCGTTGGTTCACTGCGTTGCAGACATGCGCATAATAGTTCGCGATCGGGAGCGTTCACTTTAGTCCGCGGCTCTGCCGCGAACTAGTTCGTTCTTTTTTTAGTTCGTCCGCTCTCAGTGACGGCTGAGCGGCGTGGTCTGCGCATTCAGGTGGAGGGAGAAGTTCCCCCACCTAGCTGCTTCATGCGCTTGCTGCTTGAGCCGCTAACGATATCACGCAAACCAAAAGAAACAGTTTGTAGCTAATTTCTCGCGCTTAAGTTTAGAGTTGTCTCTATATCTTCGCATTATGAAATTTATTAGTCAGATATTGCAGAGTGCAGAATACTTAAAAGCAGAAATTTTGTAGCACTGAACGATGTAATCTAGCAGGCAGACGCTAACCTCGAAATGGCTCTCATCAGCAGAAGGCAAAAACATGATTTTTTTAATTCTGTCCGCGACCTATCGCGCATATTTTAGTTCGCGATCTATCGCGCATATTTTAGTTCGCGACCTATCACGCATATTTTAGTTCGCGACCTATCGCGGCATATTTTAGTTCTCGACCGGTTCCTTTTAGTTCGCAGCTCGTCAGCGAAGTAGGTTGCTCTTTTTAGTTCGTCCGCTCGCTTTGGCTTTTGCTACAGCAACTAAAACTACATCTCGAAATGACGGCAACGGGCAGAAGGGAATCGCGCGATTCTGTGCGCTCCCGCGTCCTCTCGCTGTTACCCGTCAGTCTTCGGAAAAGGAGCGGATGAACTAAGAGGCGAGGGATCTACGAACTATTTCGCGTAGTTCGCCTGTGGGAGCGCTCTTCGAACTAATTCGTTCGCGAACTACGCAAGACTACTGCGTTGCCCGCCTAACTATTTTATTCCATTCTTACATTAGTCATTCCGCTGTTTCTGTCTCTGTCCATCGCCTTCTGTGCCACTCTCTTATCCATTTCAGTTTCGTTTCAAGGCAGCGAAGGAGTCCCTGCATCAAGATTCAAAAAGTGTAGGCAAAAGTCCAGTTGAACTGTACTTATGCAATCGCGAAGCGAATCATAATAATGACCAGTCATCTTTTTACTATTGAACGCAGCTTGCTGAAATCATTGAATAACAATTAATGGGAATAGGAAATGGTATTTTGAATTTAAAATATATGAAATCAAATTGAGGGGTGTATTACAATAGAAATAAGTAGAGCTCACACATTTTCCTTGCAGAGAGAGTAAGAAGAGGTGACGTCCGTCGATGATCGCGGTTACAACATAAAAGACGACCGCTTCCGTACTCTCTCCAAGCCGGAGAAAAAAATGGCCATCGGAAACAAAAATTATCAGAGGTATAACTACATTGAAATGAGAACGGATACGCAAGCAACAAGAATCGCAGATATAATTTTAATAAAAATAGTTAACGTGTTGCTACTTGTGTCTGGGGAAAACAGCTGGTAGCTCATGTTTATCTGATGTTTAATTTAATATTTTTGTACTGTCTTTTGGATAATAAATAACTAACCGTGAAATTCTATCGTTTCGTTTAACAGAGCAGTTATAAAACCGTTGTTACATTCCGATCTAGTACTGTTTGTCAGGTATCGATAAAGTGTCGTTATAACGCAACGTGTATCGTTAGCAACTGTGGAATTTGAGGTTTTTAGGGACGTTGGTTCGATTCGTACTTATTGCTATATTTTTAACCTGTAGCACAATATAATTTAGAATGGCCATGTTAGAGAGACAACCAACTACGGGTACGATAATGCAACCTTTTTCTAACTCTTATAGTCGCCGTTAATTGCAGCTCAAAGTAAGATCATCACTACAAACTAGTCAATAATCCAAAAGGCGAAACTAAAACGGAATTTTCCAGAGCTATACAGAACGTCATAGAGTGTGGTTGCATACATTCTTTTGTGAATCAGTACCACCCGCTAATGGTTCAAATCGAACACATACTTCCTGTGCACCTACTGGTGAAATAGCTTGTTCAGACGACAGCAAAATCACAATACAGTATTAAGGGTATAAGGGAAAATGAATTCGTAAATACGAGTGCAACTCAGGTGCAATCACATTAAATCATTAATTTATTAGTAACTAGCTGAATATCCGGCGTCGTCCGGGTAGGTATTTATTTCAGTTTTAAATTAGCCCATGTCTCTTTGTATCCACCTTCTCTGTCCATCTCCTCCTTCCCCTTCTTTCTGTTCGCCTGCTCCTCCCCTACCTCTTCTTGTGCCTTTCTCTGACCATTTCCTCCTCCCCCTCCCTCTGTTCATCTCCTTTACCAATCTCTCTCATTCTCCTCTCCCCTCTCTCTCATTCTCCTCCTCTACCCTCTCTGTCCGTCTCCTCCTCAACGTACTCCTCTCCCTCCTATATATGAAAACCTACACATATGTGCCAGGTTTCACGTTGATTGGTAAAACGGTGTCAAAGTCGCAAGGTACCCTCCGCCATGCTAAATTCACTGGCTTGCGGATTATAAAAATCTCCTTCATGAAAACATACATTTATGTGCTGACTTTCATGGTGACCAGTCAAACAATTTCGATATTTAGTTGGTTTACGTTCTAGGAGGCGATCCCATTATGATATTGTAGAAAAAAAAATCGCTGATTATCAATTTTTATTTACGACGACCGGTTTCGCTGAGCTATGTCAGCACCATCTGGTCAAATAAAATCATTTTACAAGGCCGTAATCATGTAATGTCAATCAGTTGTTATGTAACAATTTACAGTGCATAGGTGCACTATGTCATTATAATAAAACATAATTATCACTGTGATAATTATATTTTATTATAATGACATAGTGCACCTATGCACTGTAAATTGTTATATAACAACTGATTGATATTACAAGATTATGGCCTTGTAAAATGATTTTATTTGACCAGATGATGCTGACATAGTTCAGCGAAACCGGTCGTCGTAAATAAAAATTGATGATCAGCGATCTTGGCTTTTTTATATCTTTCTATAATTTCGATATTTGTTGTAATGTACCCTCCGTCATGCACCCACTGAAGCATACGAAATGTAGCCCATTAATAATTCGGGGTTTAAGCTATCTTCATTCCACATTCCATTCAATTACGTGCAGCGTTTTCAGCGTGAAGAATAAGAAACGTATTAAGCTACTGTAAGGTATTCACCACCATGCACCGTACTGTGACTTCCTGAAGGTAGCTCATTCAAGGTATAAGCGACCTGCATCCCAGATTTCATTCAAATCCGTCCAGCTGTTTCAGCGTGAAGGGAAACAAATGCATTAACCCATTGTAAGGTACCCTCCGCCACGCACCGTACGGTGGCTTACGAAACGTAGCCTATGTATTAATGCAGTGTATAAGCTATCTCCATGCCATGAAGGAGTAGCAAACATATTAACACATTGTAAGATGGCTTCCGAAAGGTAGCCTAAGTATTAATCATGGTATAAGCTACCTCTGTTAAAAATTTCATTCATATCCGTCCAGCCATTTCAGCGTGAAGGCGTAAGAAACGAATTAAATAACTGTAAAGCACCCTCCAAAATGCATACAAAGTTAATTTTAGTATGCCTATAACCTTCCCGCAAGTTGTGACTTGGCGGCGACATGGTTTGGTTTGGTGACTGGGGCGACAGTTGTGTTGACTTCGTTTTATATTTGGCTTTAGCTTGCAACTTTTAAGCTATAGATTACGTCTTGATTTTCACAGTTGTATTGGATGTATAGGTTCAAAATTCTATTTGTCACCTCAGTATGAAAATTAAGTTGGTAGACGTGGTACTTCTTCAGAGATAATAACATTTATATCTTTGTTGAATTTCTCACTGTAAATATTGGTTCTGGATTTCATTATACTTAAAGACCTTTTTTAATGTTTGAGCATGAAAATCTGTTTCTCAGGGGCTGATATTTAATAAACCAATGAATAAAAATTTGAATCATTGATTCCCGGTAGTTCAGATAATTTGACGCCCGTCACAAAGATACTGTTTTTGCCTGATCTTTTCCTTTATAGAATTATTCTTTAGAAAATTTCACCATAAGTTTCTCCTGACGAAAACTGTTAGATATATTCCTTCACTTTTAGAATATGCTGGGACAATATTAGGGAACTAAATACTCGAATAACTGTTGAAGATTTTTTTAAGCTTCATAGAGTCTCTATTCTGAAATCAATAGTTACATTCACTACACTTTCACAGTACACACTTTATAAGTTCTCAATTCGTTATTATTTTTCGTCAAAGTTTGGTTGTTAATCTCTCTGGAATTTTCATCAGTTTATTACGGTAAGCAAAAGTTTCTAATTCTTCCGTCCTAGCCTACCCGATCAAAGTCCAAAGATAATGTTCGCTTTCGCGTATAATCACGATATGAAAGTTTATATTAAAGTTTAAATACGTTTTCGGTTTTTTTCCTATCTTGAAATTTAACCGCGTATAATATTTTAGCTAAACACTGAGAGCTCGTTACGTAGAGAGCTGAGCACATAGAGAAAGTTACGCACATCGAGAGCTAAACACATAGAGAGAGAGTAACTCAACTGCGGGTACTGTTTATAATAGCAATCTGACAAATGATCTCTAATATACAAGATGTTTTGACCTAAGTATTCCTTGGATACAATTACTCTGAATTACGCTGATGTATTTTGAATTTACTAAAAATTTTGAAAAATGAGAAAATTCTGCCTCTTAACAAATTATTAAAATTACGTAACGACGAAAAAGGTCGGAATACCGTGATTCTAATGCTACAGTCGCGATGTGGTGTTACAAAGTGCAAGCAATGAGTTGACAAAGTCTTATCGCAATCGGATGTACGGTATGGCAGTGTATAAAATACGAACAAAAAGACAAACAAACAAAAATTAATCTTTGTATATTAGATATAAACTATAATAATAATTAATATAATCGTATTCTGCATTTTTCATTCTCTTCCTCAGTTACGTATTTATTATAAACATAAGATCCCTTAAGGATTATCCAAATGCACATTATTAATAAAATGTTCTAATTTTTGTAAATGTATGGTACTTAATTTCTTTCGTTATTGGACCCTAGGCTTACAAACTACTTAAACTAAGTGAAACTAACCTAAAGACAACACAGACACCCATCCTCGAATCTCAAAATGCGAGCAACCGCGCGCTCAGCAGCAAAGCGCCTTAGAAACCCTTTTTTTCCTTCCTTTTTTCTTTTACTAAACGGCATACCTCGGGTAAATGAAAGTTTCATGACCTCGCCCCCCTCCCCAAAAGTCCTGGAATCGACACTGTGAAAGACGAAGTCAGGAGGTAGGTTTCTTGCTCCCACACCCTCCCGTCGCTAAGCCACCAGTGGCAGCTGGTGCTTCAGATGACGGAGGGTTCACCTCTTTCATTGTCGGATCTCGATACCGACCCTTCCCCATCCGAACCCTCATCCCCAAGCTCGGCGCGTCAATATTTCGGCGCCTCCCCCCCCCCCTCCGCCACCGTTCTAAGAGACATTCGTTGCAAGATCTGCAGAATGTCTTACCTCGGCTTCTTTGCTCTTGCATCAACTCGAGCTGAGACGTCAGCCTATCAAGCCCATTTATTTCCAAACTTAGAGCTAACTAATTTGTTTCTAAAATATACTGAACGTTGTTCATTTTAGTTTGATAATAAATAACAAGAACATATGGATATGCACATGAACACTAAAAACAGCAAGTAACTGATTACACAGTTAAGTGACTGTAACAAAATGAATCGGTTACGGTGAAGAGACACGCTACCTTTGGGTCACGTGACACCTGTAAGCACCACCTGTCCTAACCTCTCACTCGCAAAGGCTGCTCTCCCCCACATCTTTTCAAACAAATATTTGCTGCGACGAAGAGTGTAAATGTAATTTACCCTCAAAATTGCGACACATTTGCAGTAACGTCCAAAGTATATCTGGCAAGTATGAAAAGTCATTAAAAAAATGCCTGCAGTCGGTCTGGAACGCACTACCTTCGACAGCGCAAAGGGACGCTGGTAGCCACACGGCTCTTCCTGCTACATGGGTAGTAAGTGACTTCATTATTATTCATGATTGCATCTTCTGAAGGCTTTTAGAGTTGATGCGTCTTTAATTTATAGTTTGTAAGATATTTTACCAAATATGACGTGTTTTTGATGAATGTTCAATGCGCCAGAAACGAATATGGAGGATGTGCGCATGCATAAGGCGAGGTGCGCAGTAGCTCCATTGTCTTTGCTTCAGGACCTGGTAGTGACCCCCTGGTCAACAGCTCCAACGCCAATGTTAAAGGCGGCGTTTCCCCTCGCCCCTCCCTGCCACAGGAGCGCTCATATGCTAACTCCAGGGGGTTCAGAAGAGAATTTCAACCTCACCTGCGCATGCGCATTGCAACGCTGCGGCCACTGTCACGTATAAGCGGCCGCGCTACGACTTGTATACGTGCTGTCTCCACGACTTAAAACGTTTCTCATGCGATAAAAGTAATTTGAATGTGCACATAAAATTATCTGATAGAATGAACAAAACGAATAATGATAGTTTTAAAACACTTCTTATTTTATTAATGTATTTACTTTTTTTTCACGACGAGCTTTATTCCGGAGGTTCACTCAAATAGTGAACACGTAGGACGCGCCGCCACTGTACGCCACTGCTGCTACCACAGTAAAAATTCTTTTTGTGCACTCGTCTTCGCTTTCTACATATTTAATTTTGAAATCGGAACAACCTGTACTACGCCATATCGTTTGAACACCGCATGATTATAACATGGGTAATTTGCTCTCCATGCCTCTCATAATTATGAAGACGTAAAATGTTCAAATGTTTGTTAAGCATATGGGACTTAACTACGGACTCATCAGTCCCTAAACTTACAAAATACTTATCTACTACCTTACACTAAGGACGGCACAAATATCCATGCCCGGGGGGGATTCGAACCCCCAACCGTAGTGGCCGTGCAGACCGTGACTGGAGCGCCTCAGTCCCCGCGGCCACCGCGGCCGGCTATGAAGACGTATCGCCTGTACTATTCGCTGTACAGTGGTATCATTTTGCGGGTGAATTCACATTTACATTGATATCCTGTATGAAAAATACATTGGGGATATCATTAGAAATAAGAAGAAGTAAAGCGTCATGCCTGTTGATGAAGTTTTACTGTACGTCAATGTAAGCAGTTTTTGACTCGTCCAAGTGTTAACCGTGTATCTCGTGAACTATTTGCCATACTGGGTTGTAATTTAGATAGTACATTCACTGATATACAGTATGTAGATACTATCTGCAAAAAGTGTTTTGAATAGTTAAGAAGTAATGAACTAAAATGTCACGGCAGACGCTGATGTTTGACTGCATGGATAGCGAAAACGTAGTAAGCGAGAAACTTCCTTCCTTTTATTATTTTGGCCGGGAGAGGTGTTAGTCTCATTTCAAGTTTGCAGTTCAGCTGGTCAGCGTCCCCACCACAAACATCAAAGGTGAACGAGGGTTGTACGTATCCCGACGCAGACTGTAAGGCCTATGAAGTGACCAGGGTGTCTTGAACGAATACCCTCTACGAGGCAGCACTCGGCAGGGTTACTTGTGACTAGACCCATGTTCCTATTTCTGTTTCATAGTGTAGTTAAAAATTCCTCTTCATAGCCTGTTTCACAACTGTTTGGCAACCTTATTAATACACTCCTGGCTATTAAAATTGCTACAACACGAAGTGCTACAGACGCGAAATTTAACTGACAGGAAGAAGATGCTGTAATATGCAAATGATTGGCTTTTCAGAGAATTCACCTAAGATCGACACCTACAACGTGCTGATATGAGGAAAGTTACCAAACGATTTCTCATACACAAACAGCAGTTGACCGGCGTTGCCTGGTGAAACGTTGTTGTTCAAAAATGTTCAAATGCTTGTAGAACTTATGGGACTTAACTACGGGGTCATCAGTCCCTAAGCTTACAAACTACTTATGAACTACCTAAGACTAAGGACGGCACAAATATGCCCGAGGGGGGATTCGAACCCCCGACCGTAGTGGCCGTGCAGACCGTGACTGGAGCGCCTCAGTCCCCTCGGCCACCGCGGCCGGCAAACGTTGTTGTGATGCCTCATTTAAGGAGGAGAAATGTGTACTATCACGTTTCCGACTTTGATAAAGGTCGAATTGTAGCCTATCGCGATTGCGGTTTATCGTATCGCGACATAGCTGCTCGCGTTGGTCGCGATCCAATGACTGTTAGTAGAATATGGAATCGGTGGGTTCAGGAGGGCAATACGGAACGTCGTGCTGGATCCGAACGGCCTCGTATCACTAGCAGTCGAGATGACAGTCATCTTATCCGCAGTGGCCGAGCGGTCTGCGGCGCGCCAGTCACAGTCTGCACGGCGGCTATGGTCGGGGGTTCGAATCCCCCCTCGGGCATGGATATTTGTGTCATCTTTAGTATAAGGTAGTTCATAAGTAGTCTGTAAGTTTAGGGACTGATGACCCCGCAGTTAAGTCCCTTAAGCTTAATAAACATTTGAACATTTGAATTGTAACGGGTCGTGCAGCCACGTCTCAATCCCTGAATCAAGACAACCATTTGCACGAATAGTTCGACGACGTTTGCAGCAGCGTGGACTATCAGCTCGGAGACCATGGCTACGGTTACCTTTGACGCTGCAGCACAGGCAGGAGCGCCTGCGATGGTGTACGGAACGACGAACCGGGGTGCACGAAGTAATTTTTTCGGATGAATCCAGGTTCTGTTTACAGCATCATGATGATCGCATCCGTGTTTGGCGACATCGCGGTGAACGCACATTGGAAGCGTGTATTCGTCCTCGCCATACTGGCGTATCACCCGGCGTGATGGTATGGGGTGCCATTTGTTACACGTCTCGGTCACCTCTTGTTCGCATCGACGGCACTTTGAACAGTGGCCGTGACATTTCAGATGTGTTACGACCGTGGCTCTACCCTTCATTCGATCCCTGCGAAACCCTACATTTCAGCAGGTCCTGTACGTGCTTTCTGGATATTGAAAATGTTCTACTTCTGTCCTGACCAGTACATTCTCCAGATCTCTCATCAATTGAAAACGTCTGGTCAGAGGTGGCCGAGCAACTGACTTGTCACAATACGCCAGACAGTACTCTTGATGAACTGTTGTATCGTGTTGAAGCTGCATGGGCATTTGTACCTGTTCACGCTATCCAACCTCTGTTTGACCCAATGTCCAGGTGTATCAAGGCCGTTATTACGGCCAGAGGTGGTTGTTCTGAGTACTGATTTCTCGGTATCTGTGCACCCAAATTGCGTGAAAATGAAACCACATGTCAGTTCTAGTATAATATATTTGTACAATGAAAACCCGTTATCATCTGCATTTCTTCTTGGTGCAGCAATTTTAATGGCCAGCAGTGTAACTATTGTAATTGCTTATTTTGTTTGTAATACTAGTCATTTAAGCCAATATCTATAATTTAACCAGTCAAAAAAAGTTTACATTGTAACTCAATTACTATATTGCTAGAAGAGCAGAGGGATGAAACTTTTCTCCTTTACTGACTTTACTATTGCCAGTGGATAACCTGTACATTAGTTCCGATGTCCATTTCCGTGCCCCAATATACGCGACAGTAGTATGATTTGTTTATTCTTCACATTCACCATACCTGTTCACAGCCCTCCATAAAATTGCTCGTTAAAGTTCCTAGTCCCCACTCAGTGCTATAGGAAGTTGGCAAGATTCTCCGCTGCAAAATGGTACTGCCTATTTTTGCTTATTTCTGGCACTAGAGTTGTTCCATTCAATGTCTCAAAATACAAGGCGTCTTTAAATACTAATATCAGTTCCTATATTCGAAAGAGTTACGTTGATGCTGAGACGATGAGTGTGCGGCGACTGCTCAGTCGCATCAACGTGAGACAAACCGGTCTGAGGATGATTTTAGGATAAGATCGAAACCGATCACCTTATTATAAAATAAAGTGTAAAAACTGTTTTCCGAACTAGTCTGATATTTTTACATTAAAGTACAATTGTTGTTGAATTGTTTCCGTAAGACACACCAACAAGCTGAGTGTTTAAAGACATGCTTGTCACGGACGAATTGTGTTCGATGATCCAGAATTCGGTTTTCTACCATTTTTTCTAAATCACTTCATGTCAGCAGAGAATCCGCCGCTTCGATCACACCTGTGTCAAAGTCTCTCGGGATTAATATTCTCGACTCACTTCTTTTTACACCCTCGAGTACCTAATATTTAATGGTAATTTTACTATGTCATTTCAACAAATGCGCTTATGAATAGGGCTCTAGTTCGCTCTCTGAACGTGGCTGTTTAGTGTTGGAATGTTCATGAGTAGAGAGTTTACGTTAACAGTTAGCTTTCTATTTTATGTATGACAGAGGCACCACACACAGCCAGTTATAGTAAGTGTGGCCCTCACCTATAGAATTAATCACGAGATAACATGAATCTTTGATTTTATTCCATACTATGGTGGTGAAAGACATTCTGTTTCCATTCATAAAGATGGCATTATTAGTTGAGTGAAACACGTCAAAATAAATGTTACGTGCGACTTGCAGCTGGTGTACAATTTTAATTTCCAGTGGTCGTTGTTCCCCTTCCAATGGAACGCACTTGTTGAAAAGAGGTTTGTCACTCGAGTTGACAAAAAGAAAGGATTGGCTAATGGGACACGAAGGACGAAGGAGAATCGTCACGGTCTGAGGATGACGTTAGCGTAAGATCGAAATCGATCTATTTTGCGAACTAGACTGATATTTTTATATTAAAACATTACACCAGTTCGCTGCCATCCAAAATGAAAGAATGTTTTCCATATGATTACATTGTTCTTTGTAGCACACTCATATGTTACCCCACGCCGCGCCGCCCTTATCTCTCTTTGAAGAAAGTAACACAGAACTTTCATGGTAAGCTTGAGTTTCACGGAAATGAAAGTCCAGGTAGCTAATTAACATCTACATGTACAGTGGATACTCTGCAAATCACATTTAAGTGCCTGGGAGAGTGTTCATCGAACCACCATTATACTGTTTATCTCCCATTCCATTTAAAAGCTGTGTGTGTGTGTTGTGGATGTTGAACTTATCGTTAAATCAGACGAGGTACTGGCAAAAGTAAAGTTGTGAGGCGGCATCGTGAGTCGTGTCGGGATAGCACAGTCAGTAGTGCCTTGCCCGCGAAAGGCAAAGGTCCCAGGTTCGAGTCCCGGTTCCGGCACACAATTTTAATTTGCCAGGAAGTTTCAGACAAAAATTGTTCATTAACACATCAATTTGGTTTAATTATGGCCCTATATTGATGTATATATTGTTAAGTAAGAAACAGTGTATTAAACTGATTATGTGCGCAACGGATCTTTTAACAAAACAGCTGTGGCAAGTCACCATATGAAACAGACACTGACTATACTCAAAAGATTTGACTGCGAGAAAGATATTAATTTTTTTGCAGATCAGTACCTGATTATCAAAATTCAGTATCATAATCAATTAACTGCAGTCTTGCAAAACAACCATTTACTATGGCTCAAGTAACAAAATCTGTACAACAAGATTACCAAAATAAATACTGCACTTTAAATCCACAAATAACTAATTATCAAATGAAGGAAGTAGGTTAATCTTCTAACTACGTAAATGAAACAGGAAAGAAAGGTCAACTTTGTTACTTATTATTAATAATCACCATTACATTACCTACATAATACAACCTTTTATAATGACATTAAATGCATTTACCTTCATTCCAGCGGTGTTACAACGGTTTTATATCAATAAAAAATACAATATAAATATTCCAAATGCAATCAAATCAACTTGCGGCACAGCAGCCTCTGCTCTACATCGGAGCCATACACACAGCTCTACCGCTCTCTAAGCGACCTAAACAAGTCCCACTCACGCTCTGCGCGAGCTACAATGCTATGCGATGCATGATCTTTGCCAAAGATGAAACTTCAGAGAGTTAAGTACACATATCGATACACACAGTAGAAGCAATATTATACATTTTCTTGCAAGCAAGTTACTCGACACTAAACAGGAGGCAGAATATTAGACTTTTCTTATAAATTTTTTATGGACACCTTTCACATTCTCGAATAGCGCGCGGGAAGAAAGAACACCTGAATCTCTCCTTTCGAGCTCTGATTTTTCGTATTTTATTCTGATGGTCATTTCTACCTATGTAAGTGGGGGTCAACAATATATTTTCGCATTCGGAGGAGAATGTTGGAGATTGGAGTTTCGTGAGTAGCCCACGCCACAGCGATAAGCGCCGTTGTTGTAATGATTCCCGTCCCAGATCCCGTATCATTTCCGTAACGCTGTCTCCCCTGTATCGTGACTATACGAAACGAACTGCCCTTCTCTGGACTCTTATGATGTCGTCCGTCAAACCCACCTGATACGGATCCCACACTGGGCAGCAATACTCCAAAAATGGAGGGACAAGTGTAGTGTATGCAGTCTCTTTAGTAGTTGCATCTTTCAAGGGTACTGCCAATAAAACGCAGTCTCTGGTTCGCCTTTCCCACGACACTGTCTACGTGTTCTTTCCACTTTAAGTCTGAAGTAATAGTAATTTCTAGGTATTTTGTGTATTTTACGGCCTTCACATTTGATTGATTTAACGGATTTCTTTTCGTACTCATGTGGACGACTTCACACTTCTCATTATTTAGAGTCAATTGCCAATTTTTACACCATAATGATATCTTATTCAGATCGTTCTGGAGCTGGTTTTGACCTTCAGATGATTTTACTAGACGGTAAATGACGGCGTCATCTGCAAACAACCTAAGAGAGCTACTTAGATTTTCTCCTAAATCGTTTATGTAAATAAGGAACAGCAGAGGACCAATAACACTGCCCTATGGAACACCCGATATCTCTGTTTTAGTCGATGCCTCACCATCGATTACTACGAACTGTGTCCTCTCTGACAGGAAATCCCCTATCCATTGGCAAATTTGGGGCGATATACCGTAACCAGGCAATTTGATTAAAAGCCACAAAGAGATGACAGTCTGGGAACCTGTATCCTTATTTACGCTGATTATGCACTCCTGTCTGAGGCGTGTGAAGAAGTGTAGGTGGCTGGCTGGTGCTGCGTCACCTCGTCTAACTTGGGCGCACTCGTTCCCTGGCGCCATCAATACCTGCGTGGGCACGCCCACTCTGCGGTAATAACCCCGTAATGCCACGTGTGGTGTCAGTAACTAGCTGCAGAATACCGCGTGAAGAGCGTACAACTGACAGCTAACTGAGCTGAGAGAGAAGATCCAGTCCGTACCGCAGCAAGTGGAGTTCAGAAGAAGGCCCTGCTACGAATTACGTTACTACTGCCTCGTACAGGCTCACCGAGGCGATTGTAAGAAAAGAATGGACAAAGCTAGAGGTCACCGAGTGATATAATTAAACACGTGGCTACATTTCAGCAGCAAGTACTAACTCAAGGCTCGGACATACAGTTGTCCGTGTGAGGAGATATCAAATCCACTCAGCAGTATTTAATACATTGCCCTGTGATTTATTAATCATAATAGAAAGTTCAAGTCTCACTGGAAACTGCAGTCTCTTGAAGCTGAAAGGTAGATTTGCCGGAAATATTGGCTACGCAGGAGTGTCTTAGTACTAAAGAAGAAATGGTCAATGGATCGTGACGGTACATGATGAGACAGGATTTTGCCTATCGCAGTTTATATGATCTTATATTTATTGAATCATGTGTTGTACATCTGTATAATTGACCAGGTATATATTGATTTGTATAAGTGCTGTACGTCTGTTAAATCAGTTGGGATTATGGTTAGTAGAAAATAAATAACAGATTAAAACCTGGTGCGTGGTGCGTTTTCTATGAACGTGCGTTTTCTATGAACGTTACTGTTTATGTCTTCATATCTCAGGCACTACGTGTCGCACTGTGAAACAATTTCGAAAGTACAATCAGGTGCATCTGCGTGTAGTATCTGTAAAATTTCCTCCAAGTACGATACGGATTGTAGAAATTATAAAGTGTAACGTCATACCGAATGCCGTAGTTTTACTCAATGAACAGCAGAGAACTTGTAAGAGAGAAAATGTTTGAAATTATGGTTAAAGTTTTTTGCAAGTCGCTAATTCTGGCTTTCTCGTATTGTGTATTTTGGAAGTCTCGTCGCATTATGTCGCAATTTCTTGGAACTTCTACTGCTTATGACTTTGTCTCCTGAATCATGTTTCGTATGTGGTTCTTACCCATATAGCAATTGTTATCTCACGGTAAGGAATGTGTGTGCCAAATTTGGTTGAAATCGGTCCAGTGGTTTAGGAGGAAATGTGCAACATTGTCACGTGATGCATGTCATTGTTTATGACGTCATATCTGCTGAACTATGTGTTGCACGTGATTCTCACACTTAAGGCGACGGTCCTCTTGGTCTGAAAGGCATGTGTGGAAAATTTCATTAAGATTGGAACAAAAATATAGATTTCTATGCAATACTTACACACTTTTTTTTTATTTTTATTTTTATTTTTATTTTTTTTTTATTTTTATTTTTATTTTTTATTTTTTATTTTTTTTTATTTTTTTTTTTTTTTTTTTGCGACATGGTAAAGATAGATACCATCGCTGCTAGGCGATCTTGACCTCTAAGTTTAACAAGGTAGGAGGGTACATGATAACTTTATTTATTATCCATAAACTTTCGGGGCGGACTTTTAAGAGCCACACGGGCTCGTAAGACCCCCCGGAAGGTTTCGTAATCGGGAACTTTTATTTACTACTTTCTTGAACTTTTCGGCTGATGGTGCGCCGGTTCTTCATTGGAGGACGCCTCTCTAGAAGATATGGAGGTTATAAAGAAGAAGATTGCAATACAGACAAAGCGTTTTGAGATCTAAGAGTGCACTCCAAATATGTGAAAGAGTATATTTTCTTGATTGAAGCTTTAGGGTGGAGTCTCCCGTTGAAATGAAATGTCAGACACGTTAATATTCCTGTGCAGTATGCCTAATATATTTAATCTGTGCAAAGGAGATTTGATATTTTTAGTGTCCTAAAAAAATGCTTTTAAGAGGTTTATCTGAAGAAAGTCGTCATTATATTGCCGCGCCGCTTCCGACGGCATGCGCGGTGCTGTGGTTAGCATCGCACATCACTGTTCTTGCGGTCTACAGTTCAAATCCCGCCATGGGCAGAAATAAATGTATTTCTTTGTATTTACTATTTCTAGAATGTTCTACACGTTTCTTATGTTTGATGTACTTGTAAATTCCATAAAATTCTTTCTGTTTATGAATAGTGGAGTACTCCAAGCAGGAGTCAGTCTGTACTGAGTGTACGTTTGTGTTAGCAACAAACGTGTTCTAAGTGTAAAGTGTTGTGCTCTTTCAACGACTAGCCTTCGAATTCCGTACCACCTGTAGTTTGCAACGTGACAATATGATAGCAGAGGAATAAATGCCTCAATAATTTATCAAACATTTGCACTATGAAAATACATTTTTCTTTTCAAAAAAAAAAAAAAAAATGTTCAAATGTTTGTAAAGTCTATGGGACTTAACTACGGGGTCATCAGTCCCTAAATTTACAAACTACTTATGAACTAGCTAACACTAAGGACGGCACAAATATCCATGCCCGAGGGGGGATTCGAACCCCCGACCGTAGTGGCCGTGCAGACCGTGCCTGGCGCGCCTCAGTCCCCTCGGCCACCGCGGGCGGCGCAAAATTAATTATGTAGACTTAAGTATTTTCTATGCAAATTTGCAGCTACCATTATGTAGATGTTTATATTTGTATGTACATACTGCTTTTAGTGAAAAGGAAAACAATATGAATTGATATTCTGTGTGTTTTTTCGTTTAATATTGAAGTAAAATTACAATGAAATATAAATTTGTCAATTTAAATTCGTCCTACAACGGCAATTATCATAAGGCTGTAACAGTCGTAAGAAATATCATCTTGGCTGCACCCTGATTTTTTCCACCATCATAATATTAGAACAAATTATGAATTTCTGTATTAATTGTCATTATGCTGAATTTCATTGTCCGTTCTGATTACCACGGCAGTCGCAACAAATAATTTTACCACAGAAAGTGTTAATGAGCCACGTTGAAGCAATGCATGGTTTCTTACTGCTGTGCTGTGACCGCCAGCCAGCTCGCAGGAGCGGCTGTACTGAACTGCTGGACTTGTTAGTGTGACTACTGGTGAAAAGCCGGTTAGCCCGGCAAGGGTCCCTGTCTCCGTGTGTCACTCCTTGCAAATATCACTCAGTGCAAGTGTTCCAAGCCCTGGGCGCCATGATGCGGTGCGCGCGGCCGTTCGCCGTTGGTGGTTCGAGTCCCCCTCGGGCTTGGGTGTTTGTGTTGTTCTTAGGTTAGTTTACCTTAGTTGAAGTAGTTTGTAAGTTACTAACTAATGACTCAGCAGTTGTGTCCGATAGATTTTTAGAAAAAAAGTCTTTAAATATAAGTATACGAGAATGTAAAGTAATATTTTACTTCCGACTAGAATCAGAAATTATTGTAACTACATGAAATAATTTCTCTTATATTAGGAATCTGTCACTAAACTGACGGTCTCTAATTATCACAGTTCCTACAGATGTTTCTTTACGATAATCCATATGGCTGTGGAGTTAACGAGTGTGGCACGGAACTACTGTGCGCTTGTGAGATTTCACGCGAACTGCTCTTATATCGCGTAGCTTCTGTGGGCTGCAATTAAATCCGCAAAGTAATCATTGACGTACCGCGGTGTTTGTGTTACGACAAAACTTGCCTCACTATACAAGTGAGGACGATCAGCTTTCTTCTGCATAATTTGATTTCGTTAACGCATGCGAGACACTTTACTTCCGATCTTTTATTATTATTTTATTATTGAAATAATTCGCAATTTGCGCTCAGTACGGCTTCACTGTACTAGGTTTAGATGGAATTCCAAAGTGCGGCGAATGAATATTTGTGCCCGGCCCGGATTCGAACCTGGGATCTCTGATGAGATTTTGGTATTCCATCTAAATCTAGTACAGTGAAGCCGTAACAGCGGAAATTGCGATTTATTTCATTCATTGAACGTTGTAACGTCGTCAAAATATATATATATTTTATTATTATTATTATTATTATTATTAAGATCAGGCGAGTGGAAGGGCTGGGTTGGATTGAGTGTGGTATTCCTTTAAGTAACACATTACTTTTATTAGGCTACTCACAACCAATTTCCAAATTAATATACCTTTAAGAAACAGTTTTCTCAAACGATAGTTATATAACAACTCTTAGACAATTGTAAAATCACTTAACATATCCTTTTGACACAGTAAGGCACGAACCATTCCTGCATTACAATTTGTGACAAAACATCATTAACTAGGCTTGAGGGTTATACTGAATTTATCCAGATTAAGTCAAAATTTTAGGAAGTGCACTCATTTCTTAATAGTAACTGTAACATACAAGTGGTAACACAAAAACAGTAGCAATTTAAGTAAGTCTCACAATCTTGTAACTAAAACACAAGAACCAATAACAGGAAATCGCAACGATTGAAATAAGTCTGACAATTTGCCCATTGTTATGTGCCGAGGGCATTAACGTTACTTCACCAGCATCTCAAGTTTTTCTCGCAACATGGGCCTTCTACATGCACTCCATTGGGGTATCGAAACCCCGATTATGTTCAAAAGCACAGCAGCATTCGCCTGCGTACCGGTAATAGTTCATTGACAAAAGACGGAACACCTTCAGCCCCCAGCAACAAGAAAACTTCCAGCATTAGAACTGTCCGTACACTGTACAACTTAGCCACCCCGTATATGTCGGTACCGACCAAGTATTTGCTGCTGCGGCGGCGTCATCGTAGTTTGTCAGCGTGGAGTTGCGCCCAGGGGCACGTACTCGGCGAAGGGTCACAAGAGGAGGCCGCCAATTGTGAAATTCAGATTCGATTCATACTGCGCACAATAAAAGCTTATGGCCAGAGGTGTAATTTGGCAAAGCACCAAGATGCACTTCTCAGCCGTTGTTAGTCCAGACAGACAGGTACTCCAAAACGCAGGTAGCACCCGCGACAACCAGGTGGCGTCACGTTCGCGCCGCACAGCGCCGCAAGTTGCCGCAGTGCTCTCAGGACGCCCCCTCACCGGGAATTTGAACAGTGTCTATATAATATCGGCACAAGAATTATTATTATTGCTGTTTTCGTTATTATTATTGTTATTGTTTGGAAAGAAATCCAAATTAATGTTATCTGTTAGCTGTAATTAAAGCACACTAGCTAGTAAGATCGAACGCCTAAATTTACGATAGTCTCAGCTCAAGCTTGGGTGCTGCTGTGTTGAAAACTGATAATTGCAAGAAGTAGCCTAGAGATAACGACTGATTCAGGCTGAGTGCGTTAGTTGCGATATTATGTACGTAGTTTGCGCAATACAAACATGTATATAGGCCCCGCTCATTTACATATCCTATTTTCATACCTATATTTTTCTTAATGCATGATACATGGATTATTGTTATTTATTCTACTAACTACCTGAAAATCGGGGTAGCTCGTGTGTTTATTAGTTAAGTAGTCCATGCCGCGGCGGATTAGGCGTGTGTACTGGGGCGGTGCTGCGGTGCGCGCGACCATTCTCCGTCAGAGGTTCGAATACCCCCTCGGGCATGGGTGCTTGTGTTGTCCCTAGGTTTGTTTACCTCAGTATAAGTCTACAATAATTGCAGAATAAAGAAGCCCAACAGTTGCACAGTTTTTAGATACTTGATCTTCTGTCGAAGGCACCCATACTTGGTGTCGAAATCTAGCTCAAGTATCCAAAAAAATGTGCAACTTGTTCGGCTGCTTTATTCTACAGTTATTGTAAATTTAGTACGGTTGCTGCAATTTTGGCAAGATATGTTTAAAATAGTTAGTTTAAGTAGTTTGTAAGCTACGGACTAATAACCAAGCAGTTGAGTCGGATAGATTTACAAACATTTGAATTTGAATGTTTACGTCGTCCATCTTGTCTTCCCTCCTCTTTCTTGCCATCTCCTCCTCCCTCTCCATCCCCTCCTCCACCTTTCTCAGCCCAGCTCCTCCTCCCCCTATTGTGCTTATAGGTGAAACCATGCCGAACTTTATTGCAAGATAACCTCTGCCAAGAACCATACCGGAGTTGGGAAGTATGAAAACTTTCACCATGTAAAAACATGCATACGTATTTTCATGACGATCAGTCAAACGGAGACGAAATCTGATGTAAGATACCCTCCGCGATGAAAAGTACGAGTTCTTATGTTGCCCTTACTTTCAAGTTCTGTTAAGCAAAATTTCGTGAAGATCTGAATAAAACTGCAAATATGGATGATGAACAAGCAAACGGAGAACTATACACTGGGTTTGCGTGTCGAAAACCATATTAATATGAATATAGGCGATTCGATACTTCATCTTGTGGTAAGACGGCACCACTGCGTACATATTAAGACTTGACACGCGACTGCAGTGCACAAATGACGTAGAAGTCTTGGACGTTACCTAGCTCTTCAAACTGTTCAAATGTTTGTTAAGTTTAAGAGACTTAACTGCGGGGTCATCAGTCTCTAAAATTACAAACTACTTATCAACTACCTTATACTAAAGACGACATAAACTTCCATTCCCAATGGGGGATTCAAACCTCCGACGGGGAACGGCCTCGCGCATCGTAGCATAACACCTCAATGCGCTTGGCCACTCTGCTGCGGCTACCTTGTACTGTATTACACGTTTTGTTCAACGTCGGTCAACACAAACGGTGGCTGAAATGCGTGATATCTCAGACTTTCAAAGAGGTCAGCTCGATGGTGTGCGTTTAGTGGGAGAATCTGTGATGAAACGGCTGCACTGTTTAGCGTTTCACTAGCGACAGAATACGCAGTAATGACATGACACACAACCTGAAGTAAAACACCATTGCCGAAGAAGAGTTGTGTACATGACAAGGACCGACGAGCATTAAAAACGGATGTGGCCAACAAGCATAAAACTACCTCGGCAAAAGGCTGCAAAGCTCAACATTTACTTGAGAAATACCGTTTCGATAAAAGCAGCGCGGTTCGAGCTTAAAATTCATGCAAGGGCTGCAGTTGCTAGCCGCGCGAGAGTAGCCGAGCGGTCTGGAGCGCCACGTTGCGGATCGCGCGGCCTCCCGAGTCGGAGATTCGAATCCTCCGTCGGGCATGGATGTTTGTGCTGTCTGTAGCGTAAGTTAGTTCATAAAAATGTTCAAATGTTTGTATAGTCTATGGGACTTAACTACGGGGTCATCAGTCCCTAAACTTACAAACTACTTATGAACTATTTACGAACTAGGACGGCACAAATATCCATGCCCGAGGGGTGATTCGAACCCCCGACCGTAGTGGCCGTGCAGACCGTGACTGGAGCGCCTCAGTCTCCTCGGCCACCGCGGCCGGCTTGGTTCATAAGTTTATGGACTGATGACCCCGCAGTTAAGTCCCATAAGCTTTACAAACATTTGACATTTTGCAGTTGCTAAGCTCCTAATAACGGAAGACAACGCAGAGTTGCGAAGCAAGGGGTGCCACGATCATAAAACGTGGACACTCGATGACTGGAACTATGTGGTATGGTACGATGAATCGTTGTTTATATTTCTTCGTAGAAACAACTGGATTTGTGTTTCGAAAATCCCCTTTAGAAGCTTACGATACGGCATACCTACTACAACTGTTTCTATCATTACCATCACGTGTCGGCTAATATCAAGGGGGATATTGCATCATCATCTACCAGAAGCCGTTTGCTGCAACTAAAATATTGCTAACAAATACTCACATAATCTAAAATAATAATGCATCCGTACTCACAGCCAAAAAGTCTCACGCATTCTTTGTAAAACATCAGAAAATAATCAGACATCTCCCCTGGTCAGCAAAATCGCTAAGTTTTAACGTAAATGAATCGTTATGGGGACTTTTAGAGCAGAGAGTGAGGACCGAATTTAGAATTAGAACACTGTTGAAGTAATTGGCGTACGTTTAGGTACAAAAATGGATAACTTTTCTGTTAGAAATTTTAAAGATGTTGTACGAATCTGTTCATCGAAGAGTTGCAGTGTATCTCAAAGCCAATGGTGGGCAATCTCCTTACCAATAAATATATATAGTGCCCTTGTTAGGAGTTCATATTTTTTTGGCCGTAGGGCAAATAAAACTGGTCCATATGATTGGACATCATATGGGGCAGCATTAAGGAAGTTACTTCCCAGGGTGGAGCAACTGCCTGTACATCAGGGGGAACTTTGGAGAACAATTTACGCAATCGTAGCGGGATAGCTCAGTCGATAGAGCTCCTGCCCCCAAAAGAAACCCGGTTCCGGCACACAGTTTTAATCCGCCAGGAAGTTTCAATTTTCTCAATCTTCACGCCAGACATAGTTGTTTAGCATATATCGGTCTGGCCGTGCCATAGCTGGCCAACGAGGTCTCCTGATCTGTCAGTCTCCGATTTCTGTGTTCGAGGAGCCCTCAAGGTTAAGGTGTATCCTAAAATCCCTCTAAGTCTTCAAAAACTGCAGTACAACATTTCGTATGAGATGACACCAATTACAGCTTCGATACGCCTTCAGTAACTTGCTGACATGTACCGATAGCACCAAGAAATGATTAAAGGTCACTCTCAACATCTGTTGTAGTCCAATTAGTGGGAATAGCCGCACAGTCTAAGTCGCTAAGTCGCAGATCGTGCGACCTCTCCCGTCAGAGAGTCGAGTCCTCCCTCGGACGTAGGTGAGGTGGTGTCCTTAGTATAAGTTGGTTGAATTATTTTGTAAGTCTAGGGACCGATGACCGTAGCATTTTCGTCCCTTACGTTCACAACTATTTCATATATGGTATTTTAAAATTTTTATATTTCATTTTTCCTTCTCTATTGCAATTTCTTTGTACCCTGAAACACTCTTTGTGGTGTCGCACAAGTACAAAGTGCGCGCCACCTACTTTCGCCGCGCGCCGCCATGTACGCACGGCGCGGCGATCTCACGACAGCCACGAGCGCCCTCTGCTGGAACGCCGCTCGTGGCCACCACTGAAGAACACCGGTCACTTCGGACTGAGATAGCAACGAGTTAGGACCTTCGTAATCCGATAGGCACGAGTGAAGACTTTGCTATTGTACAGGCACTAGGCAGGCCTCTAACAACTATGTATCAACATTCGGCAGTACTATGTAAAAGTTAAGTATTGTTACATTCTGAGCAATATATATCTCTTTCTAATTTACTCGAGTGTTTATAGTTTCTGGCTGCTCCCCTCCGTACCTGCACCAGCGTGTCGGTCTCATTCCACTCGGCCACCGACACCTACGACGAGGCTGGGACACAAAAGTGGCGACGAGGAGTGATAGAACCTTGGACCAGCCCGCTTGCAGCAGCCAGACAGCAGCAGTCGGAGCACGCAAAAATTGCTCCCGCCCACCCACCCTTATTATAACAATTTTGGGGAAAGATATTTTGTTACGTGTTTTGTGGACTTTTTTTGTTGCAGAGTGTCCTCTTTCATATTGCATTTGTGTTTTGTTATAAGTTACTTGTATGCGCGGCGCCTAATCGGTCAGCATGGCCACTACCCCGAACCCAAACTTAATGGAAATTATTCAGTTACAGACGGCGCAAATAACCCAGCTCCTCCAGGCTGTGTCCCAGCTCACAGCGCAGGCAGCTAACCAACAACAACAGCCGTCGCATCAGCAGCCCACACCTGCCGCCGCACCACTTCCGACGTTCCGCCAGTACAACGAACGTGAGGAAGAATGGAGCGACTACTTCGCACAGTTTCAAGAACTCGTCGCGGCTCATCAAATTACAGGTCAGAAAGTGAAGCATCTGCTATTATCTGTGGTGGGCCCCAAAACCTTCGTATTACTGCAGAAACTATTCCCGCAAGCATCTCCTCGTGATGTAGACTTTGAACAAATAGTAGAGGCACTAAATGCTCATTATGAGAGAAAAGTTCTCGTAGCTGCGGCACGGTACCGATTTTTCAGACTTAAAAAATTACCGCAGCAGTCACACCAAGAGTGGATTACGGAATTGAAGGGCTTAACCCGCCAATGTAAATTTACTTGCTCTTGTGGACTTTCTTATAGTGACGTTATGTTGCGAGATGCGATTACGCAGAACATTCAGGACCCCAGAATTAGGGCAGCAATTCTGAAACAGTCAGACCCTTCATTAGACTGTGTACTGCAGCTTATAGAAGCGCATGATACTTTTGACTTAGCAGATGTAGAAATGCAAAGCCACAGTGTTAATTCAGTGCGCCGCAACGGACGCTTTCCTAGCCGTAGTTCTCAGTGTAGCACTAGTGATTCTTACAATGGTACAGGCCGTGCTGAACAGACAGTGAACAGTAGTAGCCAGTGTAAAAGTGCGACACAAAGGTCGCCCCGTCGTGTTAGAAACAGTGATTTGAATAACGGGCGCCAACGCTCATTTCAGAAAAATGTACGTAAATCTTGCCCCCAGTGTGTGTCTCGCGACAAGCGTGCTCATTGCCCTAGTCGCAACGCAACCTGTTATCAATGTGGCAAATCAGGACATGTACAGTCTGTGTGTATGCAAATTAAAAACTCAAAGAACGGTACCGTTAGAAACAGTGCAAGAACAATTCAGGCTGTAAATGTCATACGCGCTGTGAACTTGAGCAGTGTTTCTCGTAATTCTCAAATGCAAGACAATTTTTCTGCGCCTACGGAAAAACTATGTAGTGAGCCGCGTCGCAAGCGCCGTCGAGCGCGTAAAACTGTGCAACGGAAAAGGGTTCGGGACAAGCAAAATGACTATGAACAGTGCATTCCTGTAGTGAAAATAGTGCCTTCTGCAACTGCTCCTTGTAATAGTGCCCAGTACTGTGTAGCTAGTGACAGTAGACATCAAGTAGCTACTCAAAAGTGTAGTGCAGTAGTTAGTGACTCTGTAGTAGCCTCTCATTGCGCGGACGCCGATCCGGCGGTAATGCCCTCTAGTGACAGTGTTGTTAATCCGCTGCGTGCCGAGTCTGCGCCGCTTACTTCACTACGCGGCCCGCGCAAGCACAGTAAACAAACCGTAGCAGACGTTGCCCACATTCGCGCACCTGTCGAGCGCCGCAAGCAAAAACTTTTTGTGAATCTTTCCATTGACAATAAGACTGTGCAATTTCAGCTCGACACTGGTTCCGCTGTTACCTTAATTAATAAAGATACTTATGAACTTCTGGGTTCTCCAAAATTATAGCTGTGTCAACAAGTGCTAACAGCTTATACCGGTCAAAATATTCCCGTGCTAGGAACGTGTAGCCTGCCTGCCTCTTTTCAAGGTGTAACAAAAACAGTTGCTTTTGTAGTTCTTCAGGCCAAATCGACACAGAACATTTTTGGACAAGATGCTTTTGACTTGTTTGGTTTATCAATTCAAAGAGATGTGCTTCAAATTTCGTCAATAGTGCCTCAGGATAAAATCAATGCATTGTGTGAAAAATACAGTGACTTGTTTTCGCCGGAACTAGGTTGTGCAAAAGACTTCGTGGCACATGTAACTTTAAAAGACTCTGCAGTTCCAAAATTTCGTAAAGCTAGACCAGTGCCTATCGCATTGCGTGATACAGTTGCCGAAGAACTTGAACGTTGGCAAGATAGTGGGGTGATTTTTCCTGTTTCTGCGAGTCAGTGGGCCTCGCCTATAGTAATTATACCCAAGCCGACAGGAAAACTTCGTCTCTGTGCGGACTTTAAATCAACAGTGAACAGTCAAACAATTGTCGACACTTATCCCCTGCCCAGACCTGAGGAACTGTTGGACAAATTAGGACAGTCTCGTTTCTTTTCTAAGATTGATTTAGCAGAGGCATACTTACAGATTCCACTTGATGACGAGTCAAAAAAGTTTTTCGTCATTAATACTCACATGGGCCTTTTTCAATTTCAACGCCTACCCTTTGGCAGTTCTTCCGCTCCCGCTATTTTTCAGCGCTTTTTGGAACAGCTGACAGTTTCTGTACCGTGTTGTTCGAACTATTTAGATGATATTGTGGTATCCGGACGTACAGTTGAAGAACATTTAGCAAACCTGGAGTGCCTTTTCAAAGTGTTGACTGCAGCAGGTCTACGTTGTAATAAAGCAAAGTGTTCGTTTTTTTCAAACTGAAATAGAGTACCTAGGTCATGTGATTAATGCCCAAGGAATTCATCCCTTACAGTCACATCTTCGAGCAATCAAAGACTTGCCTCCTCCTAAGAATGTGCATGAATTGCAAGCAGTAATGGGAAAGCTTAACTATTATTTCAGATTTATTCCCAATGCCTCTCAGATTGCACCTCCACTGCATCACTTACGTAGGAAGAATGTTCCTTTTGTTTGGTCCAAAGATTGCCAGGTTGCCTTTGACAACTTAAAGTGTGCACTACTCAGTGATGCATGTTTGATTCCCTTTGACCCCCAGAGGCCTGTAGTGTTAGCAGTTGACGCCTCATCGTACGGTCTGGGCGCTGTAATCTCACATCGTATTGGATGTCACGATCGTCCTATTGCCTTTGCATCCAAGCTACTGACGCCGACGCAACAGAATTACAGTCAGATAGAAAAGGAGGCCTTAGCAATCATTTACGGCGTCACAAAGTTTCATCATTATCTGTATGGCAGAAAATTCTATTTGTTGACAGACCACAAGCCTCTCACGTCGTTGTTCTCACCCACAAAGCCAATTCCGCCACGTACGGCACAAAAGCTTCAGAGATGGTCCTTGATATTGTCTAATTATCAGTATGAGATTTTGTACCGACCTACCACTAAACACGCCAACGCGGACACACTTTCCCGACTTCCGGTTGGCCAGGATGTGTCGTTTGATTCTTCGGAAATGGCATGTTGTCAGATAGACTCCAGAGATGCTACCGCTGTCGCAGATTTCCCTTTGAACTCTCGTCGGGTCGCACAGGAAACAGCTGCGGATGCAGACTTAAGTGTGGTAGCACGTTTTGTTCGCTTTGGTTGGCCTGCCAGGGCCAAAGACATTGATCGGCCTCTGGTTCGACGTTATTTTGCACAACGTCATGCATTATCTTTAAGTCAGGGTGTACTGTTGTTGCATACCGACAACGACCAAGCAAGAGTGATTGTTCCTCGTTCCCTGCAACGAGAAGTGTTACGCCTCCTGCATCAAGGACATTGGGGTATTGTTAGGACAAAGCAATTGGCCAGACGTCATTGTACCTGGGTTGGTATGGACGCTCAGATAGAGAACATGACGTCACAGTGTACTGTTTGTGCGGAGCATCAGGCGGCTCCTCCGCAACGTTTCTCAGACTGGCCACGCCCCAAGGGACCATGGCAACGTTTACATATTGACTTTGCCGGACCTTTCTGGAATACGCGCTGGTTAATCGTTGTAGACGCTTTCAGCAAGTTTCCTTTTGTGATTGCCATGAACTCAACGACAGCTTCTAGTACAATCAGTGCCTTAACATCAGTGTTTTGCATCGAAGGCTTGCCTGAAACTATCGTCAGTGACAATGGACCTCAGTTTGTTAGTGCGGAATTTCAACAGTTTTGTCGTGTGAATGGCATTCAGCATATTACCACTGCACCTTTTCACCCTCAATCCAATGGTGAAGCAGAACGTTTCGTTCGAACATTCAAGTCTCACATGGAGAAGATGAAAGGTCAGCACTCCAGGCAGCAAGCTCTTCAAATTTTCCTGTCTACGTATCGGTGCATGCCACGTGACGGCCCGTCTCCTGCCGAGCTGCTACACGGCCGCCGTCACCGCACTCTCCTTCACCTGCTGCAGCCTCCCACGCACCGAGTCGGTTCGTATGGCGCTACGCGTTTTCAGGTTTCTACGCCGGTGCTGTACAGGGTGTTTGCTGGCAACAAGAAGAAATGGTTACCGGGCACCATTCAGCGCGTGCTCGGTAGCAATATGTATGTTGTACGTTCTTCCACAGGGTCGGAGCTGCGGCGCCACGCAAACCAATTGCGCCTGCACAGGCCGCGCGATCCTGTCTCCGGTTTCTTGATTCCAGACCCAGTTCACCGCCAGGGAGCACAACCACATCGTTCGTCCCCGGACTACGAGATCGTCCCGATGGAGATCGACGCGACGCCACCGCTGTCGCCGCCGCAGATGACAGCGTCACCGAGAGGGACTCCGGGACCGTGCGGGCCCCCCCAGCTTGGGCCACGCACCTCAGAAGAAGATGACCTGCTCCCTCTGGGCGGGGGCGGGCGCCCTTCCCCAGGTTTCGGCGGGTTCCCTGGAGGATCGCAAGGCGGATGCCGGGGCGCGGACGGCGTCTCGATCCCGGCCTCAGCTATGACGCCCGTCCCACCAGTAACGCCCCCGCTCAGGCCCTCCTCCCAGTGCCGTCGCCGTGGCCCTCAGCCCTACGCCACGACGGCGCGGCGGTTTGGGGGGGAGGGGTGTGGTGTCGCACAAGTACAAAGTGCGCGCCACCTACTTTCGCCGCGCGCCGCCATGCACGCACGGCGCGGCGATCTCACGACAGCCACGAGCGCCCTCTGCTGGAACGCCGCTCGTGGCCACCACTGAAGAACACCGGTCACTTCGGACTGAGATAGCAACGAGTTAGGACCTTCGTAATCCGATAGGCACGAGTGAAGACTTTGCTATTGTACAGGCACTAGGCAGGCCTCTAACAGCTATGTATCAACATTCGGCAGTACTATGTAAAAGTTAAGTATTGTTACATTCTGAGCAATATATATCTCTTTCTAATTTACTCGAGTGTTTATAGTTTCTGGCTGCTCCCCTCCGTACCTGCACCAGCGTGTCGGTCTCATTCCACTCGGCCACCGACACCTACGACGAGGCTGGGACACAAAACTCTTCTTCGGGTTACTTTTATTTGACTCCGACTCACTCTCCCTTCCTCCCTTCTGTTCTAGAGAGAGGAAGGGGGGTAGGAGGGAGGGAGAGTCAAATAAAAGTGGCCCGAAGAAGAGAGTTTCAGGATACAAAGAAAACATAGCAGAGAAGGAAAAAATTCCACGTGACTGATTGTACTGAATTTTGCGGTGCATGTTTTTCGCCAGGCTAACTTGAATCACCGGCAGTAGGAACCCAGCAGTAGAAAGGTGTCAAGTATCGCCGTTTGCGAGACAAGACTGTGCAAACGTCATTGATCTGAAGAAAAATTAATTCCATCGTATTCAGTGAGCGTTGAGGAAGATACAAATTACGTAATGCCGCTTTGTGCAAGAACCTTTTTTGTTCATCTGATTGCGAAGCGACATTTAGTTACCGTGGCACCAGGAGCACCCTCTGTCCTACACAACAGCTACATTTGATGCAACATTCCATGAGTGTTTACCTAAATTGTGTCCGCATGTGTCCATTAGAATTAATGGTGCGACAGCAGTATCAGCAACGTTCTCCATACTACTGCAGGATACAAAGAGGTGCGTTGGTGGAATGTATTTGCTTACGCAAACGCGTAAATCCTTTGTTGGCTGACACCTCACACATGGCTGTAATACGTAGCTATGTCAAACAGTACACTGGATTTATAGTGTTGTTCCAGTTCCGTTATTTCAGGAGGTAAATATTTAATAAATAACTGTATGCTCAACATCGAGGAAAGAGATAAATATTTACAGATGTTCGGCTTCAAGAAGTACAACGCTGCGGCATTCTGAAGGTGGATGGATGCACTGTTTCACAAAAAAGATTCCAGTAAGCTATTGCAGTCGTGTTCGTGTGTAAATCCTAAATGTAGATAAAATAGTGTCATAGGAAAAACAACACCTGGAAAGTCTCTATTTTTTGCTCGTGGTGTTTTGGGAGGAGGAAGCAAGATGTCTCTTCGAGAAACGTACACTCTAGAAACTGACAGCAGCCCATACCGCAATACAGGACGTCTCTCTTGCAGCATGTCACTAGAGTTGGCCAATCATTTCCGTGACGCTTCCGTGTTTGTTAAATCTTCTCTATCTCAGAATGAAACTTTTACTCTGCAGCGGAGTGTGCGCTGATATGAAACTTCCTGGCAGATTAAAATTGTGTGCCGAAACCGGGACTCGAACCTGGGACCTTTGCCTTTCGTGGGCAAGCGCTCTAGCGACTGAGCTATCCCGACACGACTCACGATGCTGCCTCACAACTTTACTTTCGCGGTACCTCGTCTCCTACTTTCAGAAACTTCACAGAAACTCTCCTGCGAACCATGCAAGACTAGCACTCCTGGAAGAAAGGATATGGTGGAGACATGGCTTAGCCACAGGCTAAGGGACGTTTCCAGAATGAAACTTTCACTCTGCAACGGAGTGTGTGCTGATATGAAACTTCCTGGCAGATTAAAATTGTGCTGTGGCTAAGCCATGTCTCCACCATATCCTTTCTTCCAGGAGTGCTAGTTCAAATGTTTGTAAATTTATCAGACCAAACTGCGTGGTCATCAGTCCGTAGCTTACAAACTACTTAAACCTAGGTAAACTAACCTAAGGACAACACACACATCCATGCCCCAGGGAGGACTCGAACCTCCACGGCGAGCAACCACGCGCTCCGCAGCGAGACGCTTTAGACCGGGAGTGCTAGTCTTGCATGGTTCGCAGGAGAGCTTCTGTGAAATTTGGAAAGTAGGAGGCGAGGTACTGGCGGAAGTAAAGTTGTGAGGCGGCATCGTGAGTCGTGTCGGGATAGCTCAGTCGCTAGAGCGCTTGCCCGCGAAAGGCAAAAGTTCCAGGTTCGAGTCCCGGTTCCGGCACACAATTTTAATCTGACAGGAAGTTTCTTTTCTATCTCTTCTGTCATTCTCAGATGGTGCACATCAGCTTTGAAAGAATAGCAGTGCCAGCAGAAAAAAAAACTAATTTTTAATTTCTTCTGCCTGAACCTAAGCTATAGCGAGCGAATAACATTGGGGATGGCAAACGTCATATAAAATTTAAGTGGGCCTTCAAATGCTCAATAACAAGAAAGTCGATACCAGATTTTTATCGACACTACTTCACCCTTGCGCTGCAGAGATTTTCACGGAGCGCAATAAAATGAATGCAGCAGTCTCGGGGAAAATAAACGCCGCATTTGGGGGCTCCTGCGGACCCTGCAGTTCTGAAATTCAGAGTTCTCTATGTGCGGAGGAATAGCTGGCTTCATCAGCAGCGGAGGACGTTACTGGGCGCCTACTGAATAACGAACCAACCAATATGGAGTGCAGAAAGCGCATGAAATCTTGATGGGCGGGATATGGCCGCGGACTCCCTTTGGAGAGCGCTATCGAGCGCTGGACGCAGCGGCCGGCGGTTTGCCGCTCCAGCCGGAATTTCATCTCCAACAGCTGCCGCAGCGGCCAACGGTCGGCCCTCGGCGAACGTCGTGTCTGAAACGACTGAAGTACTGCTTTTCCCGCGGCTCTTACATCACTGGTACCTGCTCTGAAATGAAATGAACTGAAAACTGATTTTAAAAAATCTCACTTTAGATTTGTAGTTTTATAAGTTTTTGCAATCATTTTGGAGCAAAATAACAATCTAAAGAATTAAAATGAAGTAATAAGACTGTCTGAAACCCTTTTACGAGAAACAAATTTAGGTACAGGCGGTTCCGAACCTCTGATCTTCAGCCTCACACTACGATACGGCTACTAATTAAACGTTTTGCTTTTTAATCTCATAGTATTGATGGACGTTGTTAACTGATGCTAATATGGCATTTGTAGACACTAATCATTTATCGTACGAATAACGATGTGTTTTTGTTAATTCTTCAGTGCGCCATTGCTTTGAAATGACAACGTGTAAGCCGGCCGCGGTGGCCGAGGGGACTGAGGCGCTCCAGTCACGGTCTACACGGCCACTACGGTCAGGGGTTCTAATCCCCCCTAGGGCATGGATATTTGTGCCGTCCTTAGTGTTAGCTAGTTTTTAAAATAAATCAAATGTTTGTATAGCTTATGGGACTTAACTACGGGGTCATCAGTCCCTAAACTTACAAACTACTTATGAACTAACTAATTCTAAGGACGGCACAAATATCCATGCCCGAGGGGGGATTCGAACCCCCCAACTGTAGTGGCCGTGCAGACCGTGACTGGACCGCCTCAGTCCCCTCGGCCACCGCGGCCGGCGGCTAGTTTTTAAGTAGTTTGTAAGTTTAGGGACTGATGACCCCGTAGTTAAGTCCCATAAGCTATACAAACATTTGAACAACGTGTAAGTTACAATAAGAAAATATCAAATACGCAACGCAAGATGGCGTATGCCAGAGAGAGTTCTGGGCGAGGAATGTCATATGACATCTCCGAACGGCTGGTTTTCGTTAATTCAATGGAGCGTTTCAAATCTCCGTTATTTTTGCAAACATCTCCTAAACGATACGAGATATGAAAAAAAACATAAGGGAACAAAGTTATAGAGAATCTTCTCCTCTACAAATTCGATTATTCAATTTTCGCGTCAGATGAACGATTTATTTGCAATGGAAATTATGCTACAAACGGTTTTTTTTGGCATTACTATTGTATTTCTTGTCCGAAAATTTGAAAAAGCGAGTTTCTGGTCTCTGGTAGCCAACAATTATTTCTGTAAAATTTGGTGCCGATCGGTTGAACGGTTCGACCTAAAAAGTGGAAACACGTTACAGACAGACAGACATAGTCAAGTCGCCGTTATTTTTGGAAATATCTCTGCAACGATGCAAGATATGAAGAAAAAAAACATAATAGAGCGAAGTTGTAGAGAATTTTCCCCTCTACCAATTAGGTTATTCAATTTTCGTGTCAGATGAACGTTTCGTTTGCAATTATAATTATATTACAAAAGGCTTTTTTAGTATTACTACGATATATTTTGTCCGAAAAGTTTGAAAAAGGGATGTTATGGCCTCTGGCGGCCTACAATTATGTCTGTAAAATTTAGTGTTGATCGGTTGAACGGTTCTCCTTAGAAAGTGGGAACACAGACATCCCAAAATCGGCGTTATTTTTGCAATATCTCTGAAACGATACGAAATATGAAAAAAAAAAAACATAAGAGAGCAAAGTTGTAGAGAATTTTCTCCTCTACAAATTCGATTATTTAATTTTCGTGTCAGATGAATAGTTAAGCCGTTATTTTAATTTACATTTCGAGCTGTCAAAAGACGATCGCAAAGGCCCACTTTTAGTGTTACTACCGTAACCTAAAGTGGCCCAAAAGGCGGTCACGTAGTAGCCAAGCCAACTGTTAGAAATAAAATACGAGGGAGAGTTTTAAATTAATTTTCCCCTGTCCATTGTAGTCAGAGTTGCGCTTGAAAGGAAAAAAATAGAATAAGACATTAAAGATAAGACATATCTTTATTTTTCAATATAATTTCCAAGCACTTTGAGTCATTTGTCATACCGCTTTATAAGCTTCAAAAAGTCTTCCAAGAAAAAATCAGGGCGTTGCATAAGGAAGAAGCTTATACAACGATTTGACAAATGTCTCAATGTACTCGGAAATAATGTACAAAAATAAAGATATGTCTTATCTTTAATGTCTCATTCTGTTTTTTTTTTTTTTTTCTTTCATACACAACTCTGCCCAAAGTCGACTGGGGAAACAAAATTTCCACTCCCCCTTGAATCATTATGTTAATAACAACGCCACAGCGATACACGAGAGCGATACACAAAATAAGGAACAAAACAGCAGGCAGGTGTAGAAAGACGACAGTCTGTCGTCTTCCATATATTTTTTTGTATATTTCTGTAAAGTTATAATTTATTTAACGTCGCTAGAGTATCATTTTGTTAAAACTTGAACCCCACTCTTTTCAAGGCTTGAGGAATAGTATTTTTATTTCATGTGTTAAAATATTAGTTAATATTGCTAGGTTTTTCTAATTTTGTTATGTTAATAATTTATTCTTGTATTAATTAATGTAGCATAAATATGGCTTCTCCGCTACGCCACTGTTCCTGTGAGAATGTGTACTTGCCTTACTTTTAAGTGGAAGTGCGAGAATCTATGGCTGTCTGAATGTGGGGATTGATAGCTTGCTTTGCATCGTTCTCTCTGGCTCAGAGTCGATAGCTGCTCATACTACCACAGAGGCTTCCACACCCTTTACTTGCAAGCTGGTCGGTGAGCCTTCCCTCAGCGTGAGTCTACTCTCTCTCCGTCCCTACCACCACTGTTTCTTGGCATTTCCAGCTTCCAGTAGTTTTTGCGCCCCGTGGCCGCTCGGCTGTACATTCTATACTGGGCATCTGGCGAGGTAATGTTGGTTATCCTCTTCGAAAGCCGCGAGATGGTAACGTTTCATTGTCTAGCACATTTAACTTAAATGTTTGTTAAGCTTATGGGACTCAACTACGGGGTCATCAGTCTCTAAACTTACACACTACTTACGAACTACCTTATACTAAGGACGGACGGCACAAATATCCATGCCCGAGGGGGGATTCGAACCCCCGACCGTAGTGGCCGTGCGGACCGTGACTGGAGACTGGAACGCCTCAGTCTCCTCGGCCACCGGGCCGGCATATTTAACTTAAACTCGGGATCTTAGAATTTTTTTTTTTTTTTTTTTTTTTTTTTTTTTAATATTTTCTCTGATCGTGTGCGGAAATGTGTTCTCGTTTTTCAATTCAGTGATTTCCAATAGATAAACGCGGTGTGTGTGATTCTAGTTGCAGTTTGATAACGGCCTGGTATGTTAAAAACTTTTGTGATCATGTGACGGTGTATGAACTCTGTGTAAATACTTTCTAGCTTTGTGGGGCCCGATTTCTAATGGGTGAGATGTTCATTTTTGTACAGTGCATGTAAAAATCTTCTCATCGTTTCCTCCCGTGAGTGATATGTGTTCCACGTGGTTGGTTCATAGAACAAAGCCTTCAGCGTCCTCTCTTGTTTGTTCTATGCCATCAGGCAAATAACTATGCGGGTATCCTTCTGATTTCCACTAATATTTCGCGATCTTCTCTCCCCGCCTATTTTAATTTTGCCGTTTATTCTCCTACTTGTAGTACGCACTCTGTCTTTGTCAATAATTCTCTCTGAGCCTTGTACAACCTCCTTCAATAGCTCCCTTGTGTAATTCTAAGCATTTCTATGGGTTGCATGCTGTAATTCTTAATCTTATTTTTCCGTCTTTGTAATTATTTCACTTTTACGAGTTTTGGAGACTGAACTTCATCCGTCTCTGTAATCGCTCCCTGCCGCGTGTAGCTGCATTTCTTTCGCTTCTTCATGTAATTCTGAACATTCCTAGGGGTTGTATGCCGTCATTCTTATTTTTATTTTTCCGACTTCGTAATTATTTCTTTTTTGTCGTTTTTCTGAGACAGGGCCTCATCCGTCTCTGTAATCGCCCCCTATCGCGTGGAGCTGTATTTTATTCGCTTCCTTATATAATTCTTAGCATTTCTATGGGTTGAATTTATTCAATTTTATCGGTTTTCGGAACCACGTGGGTCCGAGTTCCTACTTCCGGGGATTGCAGCTAGTCGTCTGAATTCACACCACTTCTCATGTAAACCCAGTACCTAGATCGATTTCTAACAGACTGCAACTTAAGAATCCACCGTGATTTTGTATAATGAATCCGATTTTCGACCACTTCACCTTCAGTGGAGTGCGTTCATTTAACGTAGCCGTGTGTCGCCGTTAGCGTGTTTGCTCGCGGTCCAATTCAGATGTAATTTAACTTGGCTATACACGCGCACCATCTCACAACAGTCACGACAGACCAGAGCCAGCTTCAAACTGTTTTTGTATATTGTGTTTTGTCCTACCTCCGACTTGCTGAATTTCGCCTATTATAGCGGCGCCTGCTTCCGCCTCGCCTCAGCACGCTGATTTTGGTGAGTTTCGCTGTGGCATTGCGTGTGTGTGAGCGAATGAGTGTTGTTTGTTAGTCCTTCCCCACAGCAGCGTTAAATCATGTATAATTTAGGCTGGGCACCGTCCACATTAATCCATATAAGAGATGCATTTTTATTGTATTAACAAAATTGGTTCCCCATTTTGCTTGTTTTCTATCTGAATAAACAAGATTAAGTTCAGCATAATCCGTAACTTGCCTATAAATTGTAGTTTTAATGCACGTTCCCTCTTTTATTTAATATTGTTCTTCACAAGTGCTGAGAACAAGCTTAGATGCAATTTTTCTTATGTCTAAATTCCGTTGCGCCATAAATGTTTTCTTAGCCACCTTTCTAAGATAACTTTAATTGTGGTGGCTTGCTTATTAATGTCTGAGTGTAATAAGATGTGAGCTGTTATGTATATTGACCACTGTAGTATTAACTTCATGTTATTGAAGTAATTTGAAACGATTCAGTTCTTAGTTTGGGCCAGGGAACAAGGCTTTGTAGCAGGGAGTAACAGGTAGTTCACACGGACCTCATTTGCTAATTTTAGTGATTAAACAAAGCTCTTGTTTCGTACAATGGTCGACTTTTAGAGTAGATGGAATAAGAAAGAAACACTTAAAACAGTCATCACAAAAATACCTGAATAACTGAATTTCCCTTCTAAATAAATGTACATAACTAGGAAGGATACCAAGCGAATGGAGAAAATCGAAAATCTTGGCGCACGGCAGAGCCCCCCCCCCCCCCCCCAAGTCGAGCGAACGGCCGTACCATCCTTTTCTCGAAGCAGTAGACGGCACTTTCACCCCCCTGTATCTCAGTTGTGGATAAAGCTAGAAGCCTGAATTTTCGGTTACCTAGAGTATCTACTATAACTAGCTATATTTTCAAATTATACTATTTACTAAATATTAGCAGTCGAAAATAGCTAATTCTGTCACTCACTGACTCACCGATCATCAGAATTCTTAGGTACTTCTAGCAGACACACAAACGTCAAATTTGTATGTAGATAGTGTTTAGCCTGCAATGGAAGGAAAAATTCAAACATCTGTAAATATTAATTCCGTTCACGAAAACATTTTCGCTTGACGGAAGAGTATCCGCTAACTAGAAGTTAGGATGATCGTATTGGTAGTGCTCTTGTGGTAGAGCGCTGGGTTTACAACTAAAGCGTCGCGTGTTCGATTCCTGGTGCTGTTAAGTTCTTTTTACATTTCATTTTAACATAGCCGTCACCTTTCTACTAAGTGAAGAGTTGTCAGAAACGGCATGTGGCACCTGATTAGAGAATGATGAATAACTGGTACGATATGGCTTACATTGCTGCAAATGTAAACAGTACCAATGACACCTACATTCTAGCTTGATTTCAGCTATAAATGAGAAAACTTGCTAGTATGTCGAAAATTCCGTCATATGACGCGGGGCAAAAACGTTAGACCGGCAGGAAAAACGTTAGACGCTGGTTTCAAACCACAACACGGCAGAGATGTGGGGACGCTATTGTACGCCAACTTGAAAATTGAAGTACTGTACCGATTTTCTACGATAATTTTATCAGGAGGTCAATGAAACTTACATAATTCGAAAGATGGTTTGCTGTGGATGTGCACAATAATCATGAATGTACACAGCAAATAAGAGTGGTAAAATGAAAAAAAAAATATATTTTTTGACGATTTAAATTCTCCATCTCTAATAAAAAGCGAACGTCAAAAACTGAAGTGTTACCAACTACTTCCCCAGGGATGAGCGATATTAGAAAAAAATCGATGGTAACATCAATGTTAACATAAATTCAAAGTTATCGATGTACGATGAACATCGAAAGGAAAACATCGACGTCCGAGAATATCAGTGTTTTGGGTGCTAAAACAAAAAATCTTTGACAGAACCAATGACACCTATTACTGGCACTACCGTATACAGTATTATTGTTCTCCCTGTCACTTTAAACAACGTATCAACAATTATTTGTGTACTGATATAAGAGTCATAAGAAATAGGGATAAATTGATATAATTACGCCTTATGTAGAGTCTTGACGTAAAGGCTAAATTTTAGTTACGGCGTTGGCGTAGTGTGCAAATGTTGGCAATGAAATGTTCGCTTTATGAGGGGAACATAGAAGAACCTGTCAATTGCAGAGCAGGAACAAAATTAATTATTTACTTTATGCTCAACTCGAAAGACTATGCCTCTTATTCTACGTGACTGGTTTTCCGAAGTGTCTCATTCGCTGTCGCTGCCAACGTCAACACACTACGCCACAACTACCGTAAGTAAAATTTTATCGTGTACTAGACAAAGATATAGTATACAAAACAGAACGTACATTTATATTCACCTATCTCGTTTGTGGCTTGGGATCTTGGGCTGTGCAATATATATATAAAGTGCCACAGACATATATTAACTGTAAGTCTATACCTGGGTTTACACTAGCAAGTCACTTGCAGAAGTTATTGCTGCAAGTTACTGCGGTTCGCTTGCAGCTGTCTTTACACAACACCTGCAAGAAGGAAGCAAGAAACTTCCGCAAGTAGGCTACTTTGACAAGTAACTTGCATCAATAACTTGCAGACACCATTCACATGTACTTCGCATGAGGGCAAGTAAAGTGACGTGTATGTGGGTCATTTATACTGTAGCTCTTTTAATTATTACGAAGAACACACGGTTTGAGAGGATACTTAGGCCACAATAAGGAACCTACAATAATTTGTTGCTAGAACTGCGTTTCGAGAACTTTAGCTTTGAAAACTTTTCTAGAACATTTCTATAAATTATCTGGGTTATTTATTAACATCAATTGGTCAGGGCACATGTCGCATAGTTACTATAGCCAAGGAACGGTTGTTACGCTACATTCTTAAAAGCCATTTCTTATTTTTTTTACCATTGTTCTCTCAGTTTGTGCAAAACGTTTTGTTGTGAGATTTATTGCAATAAATTAAATGTGCTTAACATGTACACATGTGTCCTTTATCTGTATTTAAAATCACTGTACATATTCCATATTTCAGGGAAGTGCTCCACAGCTTCATTCAGTGTTGGGTATCGTGCTTTCTTCATACTCGTTTACTCTCCATTTCTGTTATTTCGTAACATATCGTACGTGCAATGGTTGTATGAAATTAATTGTGACATTCAATAAAAAGTTAAGTAGGCTGTGTGTTGATGTAGACGACATACTTAAAAAAAAAACTTGCGATTTCAACTTGACAGGAACAAACACGTACAGTACATATACGCTGATGACATGGCCATCGCAGCGACAGATACATACAGACAAACTACAAGCAGCACTAAGCGAATGGGCGGAGAGAAACGACATCGGGATAAACGAAGAGAAGACGGTGTTGGTAGTGATCAGGGGAGGAACAAGATTCACTGAAGCAGAGAACGTCAAATGCCATGGAAAACTACTCAAGAGGGTTAACAATTCCAAATATCTAGGCATAACAATCCAAACAACGGGTAAAAGTTTCAGACCTCATATAAGATCTAGAACAGAGACGGCCACTACAGCTGTGAATGAAATCAAAAACATCACTCAACTGTCGATCAGCACAGCTGTCGACCTGTTTGGGTTAACACGTTCGCTGCCGTTCACGCTCTGGCGCGTGTAAGCGTTACTTGTGTCAGGTGCCGCTCACGCTGTGGCGCGTGCTGCGACTTAGCATCCTATTATGGGCTGCTGTAAACTGGCATCGTCTAATAAAGCTGTATACTCTGGTAGGCACTCAGCGAAGAGTATAAGTGGTATGCACACGTACGTGGTTCCAGATTTCCGCGTTTGCATTACCGGCTACGAGCCACACACGCTTCTCATGATGTCATGATAGATTTATTGGATTCTCATGTAAACAAGCAAGCAAGCTTTTGGTTATTTTAATTTTATTTCGGTTAGTTACCAGTTTATAAAAAAAAAATACTTCTTAGTTTTGATATTATTCATACTTATATTGCTGATGATATTGAAATAAGCATATGTTTTATGGAATACCTTGTATGTACTGTTTATATTGTTCATTTGTTGTTTTCACAAAAATACAAATGCAAATAAAAAACAATATCAAAAAACTTAAAACTAAAACCAAAACATTCATTGACTCAAAACTATGAAAAGATACTGTCAAAATACGATCACGCGCCAGAGCGTGAAGTGGCACCTAGCAACATCGCGCCAGAGCATGAAAGGCAGCGAAGGTGTTAAAGATACTACCTGTTCTGACGTATGGCCTAAAATCTATGTGAGAATACCTCACATACAAACAACTTGAAGAATTGGAGCAAGTAAAGTCTAAATACCTGAAGAGAGTCATAGGATTCCCACAGAACTCAAGATCGAGGCTAGCGTACGAGCTTACCAGGGAGACCTTCATGATAGAGGATCTGAGGTAGGAGCTCATACTTCCAGCAGGAAGTTTCATTATTGTATGTCTATGAGCTATAGTTCAGGGCTGTATTGAGTAGAATATTTTGTCGATCATTAATTAATTGTAGCCAAGATGGCTAAGTTCAGAAACCGTCACTGTGCGAAACAATAAATAAATATTCGTATTTATGCTACCAGTCACTTTATTTGTTAGTGTTTAATCTAACATAGCACAACGCGTTTCGAGCTTGTTTTGCTCATCGTCAGGAGTTTTTTATGCATACAGAGATGCTGATGTTACCTATAATTTACTTATCAAAAATCCATTTGCTTTTATGCTGGTTATCAAGGATTCCTGTCTACATCCCACACAGGTGGTGAAACAAATCGCGCCTTACAGGAAGACCATCAGAAGACAACACCTCTTAGTTTATGGCTATCCCCCCCCCCTCATTATCCCCCACCACCAATAATAACAAATGGATTTTTGATAAGTAAATTATAGCTGACATAAGCATTTATGTGTGTGTAAAAAGCGACTGATGATGAGCAAAACAAGCTCGAAATGCGTTGTGCTATGTTAGATTAAACACTAATAAATAAACACTGACAAATAAAGTGACTAGTAGCAGAAATACGAATATTTATTTATTGTGTGAATCAGTTTGCGAACAGTTTTGTGCATGGCTGTGAATTAGCGACTGTTAAATACAATTAAACTTTTAAGGGGCAGCCCTCAGTCGCAAAGTACGAATATAATCGTAACCAGGTTTCAATGCCGCTATGGGCACCTTCTTAAGACGAAGATGAGTGTGTTAAAAACTACATGTCAAGATTTAAAATAACACAAAAAATATGAAATAATCAGACAGTCATACCTATAAAGTAAATAATTGTGGCTAGGCGGAGCAGTCACTTGGGGCTGACTATCTGATTATGTCAGATATTTTTTGTATTATTTTAGATCTTGACATGTAGTTTTAACACATTCATCTTCGTCTGAAGGAGGTGCCCATAGCGGCATTGAAACCTGGTTACGATTATATTCGTACTTTGCGACTGAGGGCTGCCCCTTAAAAGTTTAATCAGTTTGCGAATTTCGAGATGGCAAAGTGGAGGAGCAACGCATCTGCATTAAAGTTTGCGTGGAACTGAAAATAAACTCTTACAAAGACACACCATATAAAGCTTGAAGCCTACAGCAATGAGCGCTTAAGCAGTATTCAGTCTTAGGAATGGTTCACGCAGTTTAAAAATGGTCGGACGGAAGTTAAAGACGAGCCTCGTTCAGGGCGCCCTTCGACGTCTACCTTCGATGCTCATCCCAGGAACGTCAACGAAACTGTGCGTGTCAATCGAAGGTCCGAGACATTGTAGAGGAATGTAACTTTCCAATTGCATCGTGTTATGAAATCCTGACACAGCATCTGGAATGCATCGTGTTGTCGTCTACTTCGTCCGGCGGCTCATTAGACAAGAAAGACTATCGCCTTGCACAAATATAAACGAGATGTTCCTCTGCGGTCCCATATTTTTTTTATTTCAAAGCTAAAATTTCAGTTGGAAGGAGGAAAATTTGTAACGATAGAAGAGATAAAAGAAATTCACAGACGACGCTTGGCGTGATCCTACAAGAGGCGTACCGAGACTGCTTGCGAAAACAGAAACGGAGTTGGGAGCGGGGTATCACTTGTGGAGGAGGCTACTTCGAACGAGAGCATCCAAAATAAGAAGGTAAGATCAGAAAGTTTGTTTGAATAAATTTGCCGAATATTTAACAGGCCTCGTGTCTTCGACATTTAGAAAGAAATAGAACCAATCTCAGATCTGACGCAAAAAATCTTTCCTAATCCGGAGGCAAATCAAATGTTTGTACAGATTATGGGACTTAACTACGAGGTCATCAGTCCCTGAACTTACAAACTACTTATGAACTAGCTAATACTAAGGACGGCACAAATATCCATTCCCGAGGGGGATTCGAACCTCCGACCGTAGTGGCCGTGCAGACTGTGACTGGCGCACCGCAGAGCGCTCGGCCACCGTGCCCGACAATCCGGTGGCCCTTTACAGTTGTCATTTATAGTTTTTCAAACTTGACTATTTAATAAGTTCTCTGTAGTAAACCCTATGATATAAAATGTACAGGACACTCAGAAACATCAATTAGAACTTCGGGGCTAAAGTGCCGTAATCTATCGGTGAAACTTCTCCCTCCCTAACGTTTTGTTGTCAACTGCGGACATCTACTGAGGTGAGTCGACGACTAGCTGCTAGGATCGGATCGAACGGAACGAGGGAGAGAAAGGCAACCCTCGAGTGTCAATGGAGGTCGCAGCAACTGTTTGCTTTTCCTCGCAGAGCAGGGGGTAAGGGGGTTGGGCTTCACTTTTGATTGGCTTCACGGTGTTCGATGGGTGGGATGAAGAAGGATCGTTCTACCGCAGTAGGAGGTGCGGCCAACGTGTGGTGGCCTTGCGCTGGATTTTGTGCCCCAGCGCTCGGATGAGGCGATTCTGTGAGCGATCTGCCTTGTCATAAAAGGAGTGGGCGGTGCGGGTAATGTAGTCCCGAAGTCGTGGGACTCCTGCAAGTTCATGGAGTGGTGTGGAAGGAAAATATCTAGGGAGATAGAGGGCAAGCCTGAGGGCACGGTTCTGAACAGTTTGTAGTGACTTCAGGTGCATATCTGCAGCAGAACCCCAGACGACGGCGGCGTACTCTAGGATGGGGACGATGACGGATTTGTAGAGTGTGACGCCGACAGGGGGAGGGAGGCGGGAAGAGGGATTGGAGAGGAAGAGTTTGAGGAGGCGGGAGAGAGCCTTGCGGCGCATGGAAAGGATGTGGTGTCTCCATGTCAGTCGACGATCAAAAACTGTGGAACGCTCCACGATTTTGCGTGTCATCCTTGCGCAGGGGCCATGCTAATCTTCTCTGTATAGTTCCAATTTTAGTATATGTACCACCGAAGCGAGTACTGGCTGCTAGGCGCTGGAGCTACCGCTTATATAGAGCGTACAGAAGGGCGCCACCACACGTCGAGTGCTGCCAACTATCTGTGACTATCGTCACTTCTCTCGATTGCAGGTAATCGATTGTCACATCGATGGTGGAAAGTCGACCGCCATATCTTGTCCAATTTTAGACCTGCCTCTTTTCTATTAAAATTGTTTTGGTGTTTTTGGATTTCAATGGCTACTCTATACATACGTGTATAATAGTGTGAAGTCCTTGCTTGCACACTCCTCTCACCAAATTTTATTTCATGATCTCCGTCTCTAAATACATGTTCTGCTACTGCTGATTTGTCGATATGTCCCAGATCCTTTCGTGTTCCGTTAAGCGTGCATTGACGCTTCTTTTGTGGTCCCTATATAAACAATGCCACAACTACATGGAATTTTTATCTACCCCTGGGGTAGCTAAGAGATAGTGGAGCATCTTCACTGATCTTAAGCCGCGGCAGAATAGCCGTACGCCGTAAGGCGCCCTGCTGCGGTGCGAACGGTCGTTTGCCGTTAGGGGTTCGAGTCCTCCCTCGGGTATGAGTGTTTGCGTTTTCCTTAGCATAAGTTACTATAAGTAGTTTGTAAGCCTGGGGACTGATAACCAACGTAGTTAAGTCCCTTAGATTCACAAACATTTGGACTGATCTTAAGCATTTACTGATCTTCTTCGTAGGTCTGAGTATAGTGTTCACTTGAAACATGGGCATTACTTTTGCCAATACGAACCGTGGTACCGGTAGCGGTAGCCGAGGGGACTGCGGCGCGTCAGTCACAGTCAGCGCGGCCACTGCGGTTGGGGGTTCGAATCCCCCCTGGGGCATGGATATTTGTGTCGTCCTTAGTATTAGATAGTTCATAAGTAGTTTGAAAGTTTAGGGACTGATGACCCCGTAGTTAAGTCCCATAAGCTCTACAAACATTTGAACGGTCTGTGGTGTTATAGATAAATGAAAAAAAAAAAAAAAATCTTTGCAGCTGACGGTTGATGCTGTGACGCTTTTCTACTTTGGTGGAGTGCTCGGCCGATCTCGTTATCAGTATAACCATTTTTCTTAAAAGGCATTCACAAATGATTCAAAAATGTTCAAATGTTTGTTAGGCTTATGGGACTTAACTACGGGGTCATCAGTCCCTAAACTTACAAACTGCTTATCAACTACCTTATACTAAGGACGGCACACATATCCATGCCCGAGGGGGGGATTTGAACCCTCGACCGTAGTTGCCGTGCAGACCGTGACTGGAGCGCCTCAGTCCCCTCGGCCACCGCGGCTGGCGCAAATGATTCGGGACAGGAGTCTGAATACTTGATCGTTTGCAGGAACCTTAAGACTTGTTCGCTGCAAATGAAATGTTCAAATGTTTGTAAATCTATCGGACTCAACTACTTCGTTATTAGTCCGTAGCTTACAAACCATTTAAACCAAGGTAAAATAACCTAAGGACAACACAAACACCCATGCCTGAGGGGGGACTCGAACCCCCGACGGCGGACTGCCGCGCGCACCACTGCACCGCTAATCCGCCGCGACTCGATGCAAATGACGAAGCCATTCTGGCGGCAGTGTAGTGAACTAAGAAATTATTCTTATCATTTATACTACACTGTGCTGCGCGGCAGTGACCGTGCACTCTAAGGCGCCTTGCTGCGGAGTGCGCGTCTGCTGCTCGTCGGGGTTCGTGTCCTCCCTCGGGTATATGTGTGTGTGTGTGTGTGTGTGTGTGTGTGTGTGTGTATGTGTGTGTGTGTTTTGTTCATAGCATGAGTCAGATTAAGTAGTTTGTAAGTGTACGGACTGATGACCACTGCACTTTGGTCCTATAGCTTTACAAACATTCGAATATTGCATTGTAAGTTAATATTTACAATTGTATTGTGTGTGTCTTGCGGACTCTGATAAATAAATAAAAAACATATTGTCCTGTACTATAGGGTTGCAGATGTTTGCATTTCGTCAAATTAGCTTCGCAATATATCCACTGGTGTCATTTATTTTCAGCAGCCTCAGGAAATAAATACGAATATACTGCGGCTTTGTGTATTTTGTTTTGTGGACTCTGTTAGCCCTTCTTTTAAATTTATACAGTCCGGTAATCCTCAGCTACCGTGCAATTTTCACGATCACCGGCTGCTGGCTGGACATCCACTCACGGCAAAACTAGAGCAGGGAAGTTCATTCACGAAATGTGTAACAGCGTGCGTGGGAGACGGAAGGCTGAAATCACCCGCCGCTCCAGCTGAATGACCGAGCAGAGCTTACTCACTTGTTTACTCGCAATGTAAACAAGCTCCGCATGTGCTCCGCGCAAACAGTCCGGCCGCGTATGTCGACGGTACTGCGGGCTTTGGATGTAGGTTAACGCTCGCAACATCGCTTTGATTGCCGTCTTACCAATATGTACGATACCGCACCCCCTCCCACGCATGCAAATACACACACACACACACACACACACACACACACACACACACATGTGCCATCGAGTTTCGCGTCCCTTTATTTACAAAGCAAGCTTTCAGGCTATTTTTTTTCTTTCTTTCTGTTTTTTTTTTTTTATTTTTTTATTTCTTTTTATTTTATTTTTATTTTATTTTTTTTTTTTTTTGTGATCTTAATAACTCAACTGTACCGTCCCTCTGTACCCACGTCTATTATTTTGCAATCTATAGAATTTCTTTCTTTGCTTATGAGCTGCTATGGACTATAGCGTAACTTTGTAGCCAGTTGAAAGAATGACTCTAACAATGTTTATTAAATTTTCTTTTCATTTGGTAAATGTAAACTTATAATTTTGTGAGAAAATAATTTATTTAAATTTGTCATTGTCCCAATTATACTCCATGATGGAAAATAGATAGTGTAACGGTACACTAGAAATGTTTTTCCTCTTTTTTTGATCAGCGATGCTTATCGCCTCCGGTTCCCTCTGACTCTCAATGTAACCAATTCAATTTCGTTCGTCATTTTTTACTTTCGTACAAGTACAAGTACGGAACCGCGATCGTAGATTTGTATCACTCTCTTGTCTAATTTCGTCGTGTACAGACGTCTTCCATTCATGTAACCCTTCAATGTAAGTAATTGTGATGCAAGTTGTTGTTAAAATATATTACTTAAATTTAAAATCATCCCCTCTCTTTGGCTTTTATTTAAATGAATCCCTCCAAGTCAGGTATTTATTTTCTAATGTTTTCAGCTCCTCTACGTCCGTAATAGTTTAATGTTCAGACGTCATTACGATCGCTTCGCATGTCTTTAAAATTTCACTCACTATTAGTCATTCTTATATAATACCTTGCTTGATTTCAGAACCGACAATAATTTATTTTGTAATTTTACGAAGCCCGATCATTTTATTTTCTTTCTATCATTACCATTAAGTTCATGTTTCATCCACGGTCATACAACAATGAAAAGCGAAGTGAACTGTATGAGAGTTTTATCAAAAATGACAACGGCCGCGGAAGCCTTCGTTTACATTGAATTGTCTGAGCATTAGTCTAGTACGGAAAGTATCTCGAACATTCTCATATTAAATAACAAAAGATTCACATTTTCAGTTTCTTCAGTACGAAGCATAGGATCCAGCTAGATGCTTTCCGTAAGTCTCATAACGTGCCGTTGCTTTGTGTGGTGCCCGACTTTAACATTCAACCCCCGATGTATTTCGCTTAATGTTTATAAATGTTAAATTGTGCTATGTTTTAAGTAAATTATTCCAAATTTAAAATTTCGAAACAACCAATCCTTTGTCCAAATTACAATCGCGGAATCAATTTAACAACTTATGGCATCATACAAAAGCGAGGGGAACGTTATAATACGAACTCTAGAAATCCGATAGCTGAATATTAAAAACCACTTGAACGAGAATTGTAGCATTCCCTTCGTTGTAAAATGTAAACTTTCACGGCCGGAAAGGTCAATATTACAAAAAATTTCCGGGCTATTATGCCGTGGTCTTATAGATTTATTACTAAAACCCAACATTTCGTCCCCAACTGCGGAGGACATTTTCAAGGGGGATCGTGGCACTTTAACGTCAGATGTTTTGGTTATGCGCGCGCAATTCGTCGTTGCCGATTGCCGTCGTCCGTTGTTAATATCTTCCCATGGTAGAAGACTGTTACATTTCTTCTTCAACACCGGAATCCAGATTTCATTTAGTTTTACGCCCTCCTCAATCCTATTGAAATTATGGGGAGGGGGGTTTACCATTTCGATAGCCTCTCTGTACAAACTTTCGTGGTATCCATTTGTGACTGCTAAAACCTGAGTCTTATCAAATTGAATAAGGTGGCCCCCCGGTTTAAAAAAAATGTTCAGCAACAGCTGATCAGTCATTCTCTCCCCTTCTACAGTTCCCCTTGTGCTCTTTAGGTCATTTTTTTGACTGTTCTTTGTGAGGTACCCATGTATACATCTCCACAGCTACACGGAATCCTATAAATTCATGTTTTTTCCAACGGTTTGCGATCGTCCTTAGCCGATTTCAGGTGATCCTGTATCTTCCGAGTAGGTTTGTAGATAACTGCAACATTCCGTTTCGTCAAAATTTTACCGATGCGGTCGGTGACGTCCTTAATAAAAGGCAGGAAGACTTTGGATTTCACAGTAACCATCTTTACCAATTCTACGTGTCGGTCTCAACGCTCTCCCTATCTCTATGGACGAATAACCATTCTTAAGTAAAGCATTACTCAGATGTTTGAATTCCGCGTCGAGTAATTCCGGTTCGCAGATATTCTTTGCTCTGTCCGCCAACGTCTTTATAATGCCCCGGTGTGCCAGGGTGAGCATCGGACATACAAAAGTGCCACGATCCGCCTTGAAAATATCCTCCGCAGTTGGGGACGAAACGGTGGGTTTAAATAATAAATCCACAAGACCACGGCATAATAGTCCGGAAATTTTTAGTGATATTAACATTCCCTTTAGGCACTGTTCATTCAATAGCTTGGTCCTTCCTTTCGCACTCTTATGATGATTCATTACAACAATTTCCATTTTCAGCCTCACACGTTCGATGTGATTAGAGCGAGGGTGAATTGTTGGAGGGCGCAGTCACCAAACAATGTTTGGTTTCATTGCTACGATAGCCAAGCACGTAGCGTCTCTGAAATTGGTGGCCGATCTTTTAAGGGAGACGAAAAATTGATTGTGATGGGGGACTAGAACTCGGTAGTAGAAAATGGAAGAGAAATAAATGTAGTAGGTGAGTATGGACTGGGAAAAAGGAATGAAAGAGGAGATCGCTTGGTAGAATTTTGCGCAGAGCACAATTTAATGATCGTCAAAACTTGGTTTAAACATCGTGAAAGAAGGCTGTATACGTGGAAGAGACCAGGAGACACTGGAAGGTACCAGATTGACTTTATAACGGTTGTGTTGTTGTTGTTGTGGTCTTCAGTCCAGAGACTGGTTTGATGCAGCTCTCCACCCTACTCTATCCTGAGCAAGCCTTTTCATCTCCTCATAAGAACGACAACCCACATCCACTTGGATCTGCTTACTACACGCGTCTCTTGGTCTCCCTCTGCGATTTTTACCCCACACACTTCCCTCCAACGCTAAATTCACAATTCCTTGATGTCTAAGAATGTGTCCTACCAATCTATCCCTTCTTTTAGTCAAGGTATGCCAGAAATTTCTTTTCTTCCCAATTCGGTTCAGTACCTCCTCATTAGTTACGCGATCCACCCACCTAATCTTCAGCATTCTTCTGTAGCACCACATTTCAAAAGCCTCTATCCTCTTTCTGTCCACACTGCTTATCGTCCATGTTTCACTCCCATACAAGGCAACACTCCATACAAATGCCTTCAGAAAGGACTTCCTTAGGCTTAAATCAATATTCGATGTTAACAAATTTCTCTTTTTCAAAAACGCCTTTCTACCCATTGCCATTCTGCATTTTATATCATCTGTACTGCGACCATCATTTGTTATTTTACTGCCCAAGTAACAAAACTCATCTACCTCCTTTATTGTTTCGTTACCTAGTCTAATTCCTTCAGCATCACCTGATTTTCTTACACTGCACTCCATTACCCTAGTTTTACTCTTGTTAATGTTCATCTTATATGCACCTTTCAGCACACTGTCCATTCCGTTCAATTGCTCTTCCAGGTCCTTTGCTGTATTTGACAGAATTACTATGTCGTCGGCAAAACGCAATGTTTTTAATTCTTCACCCTGAACTTTAATTCCTTCTCCAAATTTCTCCTTGCTTTCCTTTATAGCTTGCTCAATGTACAAATTGAACAACATTGGGGAAAGGCTACAACCCTGTCTTACTCCCTTTCCAACCACTGCAACCCTTTCATGCCCTTCAACTTTGACAACCACTGTCTGGTTTTTGTACAAGTTGCAAATAACCTTACGCTCCCTATATTTTACTCCTGCTTGCTTCAGAACATTAAGGAATAGATTTAGAAACCAGGTTTTAAACTGTAATACATATCCAGGGGCAGATATAGACTCTGACCATAAATTATTGGTTATAAACTGCAGATTAAAACTTAAGAAATTGCATAAAGGAAGAATAGTTAGGAAATGGAACCTGGACAAATGGAAGGAACCAAAAGAGGGTGGGAGTTTCAGAGGGAGCATTAGGCAAGGTTTGGCTGAAACGGGGGAAAGTAATCTTACTCTGTAGGCGTCTTTTAAGAAGCGATTTTTCGATATCCGTTCGTAAGGGGGTGAAATAGGGGATGAAACGTTTTTTGAAAATACGTTGTTACTTAGGCAGTTTTGAAGCTAGAACTACAAAATTTCGGATTTTAATTCAGGGTTCGAATTTAAAACACACGTGTTTCGGTATTTTTTGAAATTCAACCAATAAGACGATAAAATAGGGGACGCAAAAAATGGATTTTCAAAAATATGCTGCGGTCAACTCATATTTTAAGTTACAACTACGATACTTCGGATATGGAATCTTGGTCATTATTAAAAAAACACGTGATTTTGGAAATTCAACAAGTAAGAGGGTAAAATAGGGGATGAAAAATTCTTTTCGAAAATACTTTGCTATTAAGACAATTATGAAGCTAGAGCTAAAAGTTGGATATTTGTATTGTTGGTTAGAATTTAAAAAAATACATATTTCGATATTTTTGGAAATTCAACCGTAAAGGGGGTTAAATTGGGGAGGGGATATTTTTCGAAACTCTGTTGCTATTTAGACAATTTTGATGTTAGAACTAGAAATTTTCGGATTTGTATTCGGGGTTCGAATATAAAAGACACGTATTTCGGTAGCTTTGGAAATTCGAACAATAAGGGGATGAAATACGGGATGCAAAAATTGATTTTCAAAAATATGTTCCTGTTAACTCAAATTTCAAGTTATAACTACGAAACTTAGGATATGGACTCTTGGTCAGAATTCAAAAGACACGAGTTTCGGTATTTTCAGAAAATTAATCATTTAGGGGGTGTAATAGGAAAACATGTGGTATTTCTCGAAATTCAACTATTAAGGAGTGGAATAGGGGGTTACAAGTAAAATCAATATTCGAAACCCGTAAATCTTAAGAGACTTAACTACGGGGTCATCGGTCCCTAAGGCTTACAAACTAATTAAACTATCTTAGACTAAGTTTGCTAAGGACAACACAAACACCCATGCGCGAGGGGCGAATCTAACCCCCGACGGCGAACACCAGCGCGCACCGCAGCATAGCGCCTCAATACACACGGCCATTCTGCCGCGGCTACAAGTAGTTTCACAACATTTGATTATGATAATACTTAAGCTAGATCTTCGAAAATTTATATTAAGAGGGAGAAACAACTGGTGCAGACCAACCAGCCTATGCATGCGATGCAGCGGGCATTAAGCTAGCCTCTATATATAAAAGGCAATGTCCCGACTGACTGACTGATTGACTGACTCATCATCGCCCATCTTAACCACTGAAGACAAATGTTTGTAGATCTATCGGACCAAACTGCGTGGTCATCAGTCCGTAGCTTACAAACTACTTAAACCTAGGTAAACTAACCTAAGGACAAACACACACACCCATGCCCCACGGAGGACTCGAACCTCCACGGCGAGCAACCGCGCGCTCCGCAGCGAGACGCTTTAGACCGCGGCACTGAAGACAGATACTTGATATATGTAGAGGGTGTTGATCTTAATGTGTAGGCGTAATTTAAGAAGCGATTTTCCGATATTCCGTCCGTAAGTGGGTGAAATAGGGGATGAAACGTTTTTTGAAAATACGTTGTTATTTAGGCAATTTTGAAGCTAGAACTACAAAATTTCCGATTTTAATTCGGGATTCGAATTTAAAAGACACGTGTTTTTCGAAATTCAACCAATCAGGGAATAAAATAGGAGGCGAAAAAATTCATTTTCAAAAATATATTGCCGTAACTCAAATTTTAAGCCACAACTACGAAACTTCGGATATGTAATCTTGGTCATGTTTAAAAAAACACGAGTTTCAGTTGTTGTTGTTGTTGTGGTCTTCAGTCCAGAGACTGGTTTGATGCAGCTCTCCACCCTACTCTATCCTGAGCAAACCTTTTCATCTCCCCATAAGAACGACAACCCACATCCACTTGAATCTGCTTACTATACGCGTCTCTTGGTCTCCCTCTGCGATTTTTACCCCACACACTTCCCTCCAACGCTAAATTCACAATTCCTTGATGTCTAAGAATGTATCCTACCAATCTATCCCTTCTTTTAGTCAAGGTATGCCAGAAATATCTTTTCTCTCCAATTCGGTTCAGTACCTCCTCATTAGTTACGCGATCCACCCACCTAATCTTCAGCATTCTTCTGTAGCACCACACTTCAAAAGCCTCTATCCTCTTTCTGTCCACACTGCTTATCGTCCATGTTTCACTCCCATACAAGGCAACACTCCATAACAAATGCCTTCAGAAAGGACTTCCTTAGGCTTAATTCAATATTCGATGTTAACAAATTTCTCTTTTTCAAAAACGCCTTTCTACTCATTGCCATTCTGCATTTTATATCATCTGTACTGCGACCGTCATTTGTTATTTTACTGCCCAAGTAACAAAACTCATCTACCTCCTTTATTGTTTCGTTACCTAATATAATTCCTTCAGCATCACCTGATTTTCCTACACTGCACTCCATTACCCTAGTTTTACTCTTGTTAATGTTCATCTTATATGCACCTTTCAGCACACTGTCCATTCCGTTCAATTGCTCTTCCAGGTCCTTTGCTGTATTTGACAGAATTACTATGTCGTCGGCAAAACGCAATGTTTTTAATTCTTCACCCTGAACTTTAATTCCTTCTCCAAATTTCTCCTTGCTTTCCTTTATAGCTTGCTCAATGTACAAATTGAACAACATTGGGGAAAGGCTACAACCCTGTCTTACTCCCTTTCCAACCACTGCAACCCTTTCATGCCCTTCAACTTTGACAACCGCTGTCTGGTTTTTGTACAAGTTGTAAATAACCTTACGCTCCCTATATTTTACTCCTGCTTGCTTCAGAACTTGAAAGAGTTTATTCCAATCAACATTGTCAAAAGCCTTCTCCAAATCTACAAAAGCTAGAAATGTTGGTTTGCCTTTTCTTAATCTATCTTCCAGGATAAGCCGTAAAGTGAGTATTGCTTCCCGTGTTCCTACATTTCTCCTGAACCCAAACTGATCTTCCCCGAGGTCGGCTTCTACCAGATTTTCCATCCTTCTGTATATAATTCGTGTTAATATTTTGCAACCATGACCTATTAAACTGATGGTTCTGTAGTTTTCACACCTGTCTGCACCCGCTTTCTTTGGAATGGGGATTATAACATTTTTCTTAAAGTGTGAGGGTACTTCACCTGTCTCATACATCTTACACACAATGTGAAACAATTTGTTTCAGTATTTCGGGAAATTCAACAAAAAAGAGGGTAAAATAGGGGATGAAATATTCTTTTTGAAAACACGTTGCTATTAAGACAATTTTGAAACTAGAGCTGCAAAAATTGATATTTGTATCGTTTGTTAGAATTTAAAAAATACGTATTTCGATATTTTTGGAAATTCAACAGTATAGACGATTTAATTGGGGAGGGGATTTTTTTCGAAAATCTGCTGGTGTTTAGACAATTTTGAAAAATTTTCGGATTTGGATTCGGGGTTCGTATTTAAAAGACACGTGTTTCGGTAGTTTTGGAAATTCAACCATCAAGGGGGTTAAATTGGAGAGGGGATGGTTTTCGAAAATCTTTAGATATTAAGGTAATTTTGAAGCTGCAACCAAATAAATTGGTATATGTTTTCTTGGTCAGAATTAAAATTACACGTGTTTCGATATTTCCAGAAAATTAATCATTTAGACGGTAAAATGGGTAATGAAACATTTTTTTGAAAATACGTTGCTACTGAGCCAATTTTGAACCCAGAAATATAAAAAAATGATATTTGAATACTTGGTTGGAATTTAAAAGACTCATGTTGGAGAATTTTTCGAAATTCAACTATTAAGGGGTGCCATAGGCGGTTACAAGTAGTAAAATCAAATGTTCAAATGTTTGTAAATCATAAGTGACTTAACTACGGGGTAATCAGTCCCTAAGGCTTACAAACTAATTAAACCAACTTAAAGAAAGCTAAACTAGCTTATGCTAAGGACAACACAAACACCTATCCCCGGGGGCGAATCGAACCCCCGACGGCGAACAGTAGCGCACACCGCAGCATAGCGCCTCAATACACACGGCAATTCAGTCGCGGCTATAAGTAGTTTCACAACATTTGATTATGATAGTACTTAAGCTGTATCTATGTAAATTTATATTAAGAGGGAGAAACAACTGGTGCAGACCAATCAGCCTACGCATGCGAAGCAGCGGGCGTTAAGCTAGTACAGTAGGAGAAGAATGGGTACCTCTGAGAGATAGGGTAGTGAAGGCCGCAGAGGATCACATAGGCAGAAGGACAAGGCCTAATAGAAATCACTGGATAACACAGGATATACTGAACGTAATTGATGAGAGGAGAAAATATAAAAATTCAGCAAGTGAAGCAGGCAAAAGGAAGTATAAACGCCTGAAAAATGAGATTGACAGGAAGTACAGACTGGCTAAGCAGCAGTGGCTAGAGGACAAACGCAGAACCGTACAAGAATGTATAACTAGGGGAAAGATAGATACCGCCTACAGAAAAATAAAAAAGATATTTGTAGACAAGAAAAGCAGCTGTACGAATAACAAGAACTCAGACGGAAAACCAGTACTAAGCAAAGAGGGGAAAGCTGAACTGTGGAAGGAATATATAGAGGGCCTAAACAAAGGAAATAAAAAGTGAAGGCAGTATTCTAGAAATGGAAGACGAAGTGGAGGAAGATGAGATAGGAGATATGATACTGCGAGAAGAATTTGACAGAGCACTGAAGGACTTGAGTCGAAACAAGGCCACTGGAGTAGATGATATTCCGTCTGAACTTCTGATATCGTTAGGAGAGCTAGTCATTAAAATATTGTTCCACCTGGTATGCAAGATGTATGAAACATGTGAAATACCGTCCGAATTCAATTCGAATTCCAATTCGAAAGAAAGCAAGTGCAGACAAATGTGAAAATTACAGTTCAGTTTAATAAGTCATGGTTAAAAAATACTAAGAAGAATTATTAACAGATGAATGGAAAACTGGTGGAATCCGACCTTGAGAAAGATCAATTTGGATTTAAGAGAAATGTAGGCAACACGCGAGGCAATACTCACATTACCCGACTTATCTTAGACATACTACATTGCTACACCAAGAAGAAATACAGATGATAGACGGGTATTCATTGGACAAATATATTATACTAGAAGTGACATGTGATTACATTTTCACGCAATTTGGGTGCATAGATCCTTAGAAATCAGTACCATAACAACCACCTCTGGCCGTAATCACGGCCTTGATACGCCTGGGCATTGAGTCAAACAGAGCCTGGATGGCGTGTACAGGTACAGATGCCCATGTAGCTTCAACACGATAACCACAGTTCATCAAGAGTAGTGACTAACGTTTTGTGACGAGTCAGTTGCTCGGCCACCATTGACCAGACGTTTTCAATTAGTGAGAGATCTGGAGAATGTGCTTTCCAGGGCAGCAGTCGAACATTTGCCGTATCCAGAAAGACATGTACAGCTGTGACCTGCAACATGCGGTCGTGCATTATCCTGCTGAAATGTAGGGTTTCACAGGGATTGAATGAAGGGTAGAGCCCCGGGTCGTAACACATCTAACATGTAACGGCCACTGATCAAAGTACCGTCGATGCGAACAAGAGATGACCGAGACCTGTAACCAATAGCACCCCATACCATCACGCCGGGTGATACGCCAGTATGGCGATGACAAATGCACGCTTCCAATGTGCGTTCACCGCGATGTCACCAAACACGGATGCGACCATCATGATGCTATAATCAGAACCTTGATTCATCCGAAAAAATGACGTTTTGCCATTCGTGTACCCAGGTTCGTCGTTGCGTACACTATCGCAGGCGCTCATGTGATGCAGCGTCAAGAGTAACCGCAGCCATGGTCTCTGAGCTGATAGTCCATGCTGCTGCAGCTCCAGTCACAGTCTGCACGGCCACTACGGTCGGGGGTTCGAATCCTCCCTCGGTCATGGATATTTGTGCCGCCCTTAGGATTAGCTAGTTCATAAGTAGTTTGTAAGTTTAGGGACTGATGACCCCGTAGTTAAGTCCCATAAGCTATACAAACATTTGAACATTTTTTTTTTTTTTTTGCTGCTGCAAACGTCATCGAACTGTTCGTGCAGATGGGTTTTGTCTTGCAAACGTCTCCATTTGTTGCCTCAGGGATCGAGACGTTCCTGCGCGACCGTTACAGCCATGCGGATTACGTTGCCTGTCACCTAGACTGCTAGTGATACGAGGCTGTTGAGATCCAGCACGGCGTTCCGTATTGCCCTCCCAAACCCACCGATTCCATTTTGTGCTAACAGTCATTGGATCGCGACCAACGCGAGCTGCAATGTCAGGATACAATAAACCACAATCGCGATAGGCTACAATTCGACTTTTATAAAAGTCGGAAACGTGATTGTACGCGTTTCTCCTCCTTACATGAGGCACCACAACAACGTTTCTTCAGGTAACGCAGATCAACTGTTGTTTATGTATGAGAAATCGGTTGGAATCTTTCCTCCTGTCAGCATGTTGTAGGTGTCGCCACAGGCGCCAACCTTGTATGAATGCTCAGAAAAGCTAATCATTTGCACAGAATCTACTTCCTGTCGGTTAAATTTCGCGTCTGTAGCACGTCATCTTCGTGGTGTAGCAATTTTAATGGCCAGGAATGTATATATCACGAGGGAAATTATTCGTAATTCAACGACGGCAGTGTATCATTACATTCTCAATTAACTATGAGTAAAATCCTCTGCTTAAAGAAATCATAATAGCTCAAAATCACGCTTGATACTGCTCATATTAGTCCTCAAAGTACAGGTGCATGGTTGAAATGAAGTACAGCTGAGGGCCGAGCGGTAGATTCCAAGCTATTGCAGGATGAGGCGAAGATACCTAGTGGAGCGCCAGAGGACTCTAGTAAAGCAGTATTAGTTTTTACAGGTTTAGTCAGTTGTTATCAGATTTCGTGGTGTAGGTGCTAGCTCAGCATGAGCTGGATCAGCTGGTGACGTCGCCTTCGGTCACGGCAGCATGCCGTCTCGCTGCATCTTCTACAGGATTATTCAAAAAGAAAGAACAGAATTCAAACATTTATTTCTTTCAAACTACAAAAGATAGAAACTTGATTCCAACATTAATGGAAAGAGAAAAGGTTGCAATTTATTATCAGTAATGGTATACATTCAATATGAGCACCGTGTGTTGCACGACAAATATCAAAATGGTGGCTCATTCTTGCCACACATGAATCAGGTGGTCTCTAGTTATCGAATTCACAGCTTCGACAATTCGATGTCTTAGACCTTCAAGAGTGTCAGACACAGGAGGGATAAAAACACGGTCTTTTACGTAACCCCGTAGATAAAAATCACACAGAGTGAGAAATGAAGACCTGGGAGGCCACCGGCGATGAAGTTGATCTTCTGCTTCTCCTCTTCCAATCGAAAGTCCTGGAACGGTGGTTTAGAGAAATGAGTTGGGGCACCATCTTGCATGAAGATGAAGTTATCTGAATGATCTTCAAGTTGGGTAATAACCAGTTTTGAAGCATGTCTAGATAGGTTATTCCTGTCACAGTTTTCTCCATGAAGAAGAAAGGCCCATAAGCTTTGGTTACAGATATCGTACAGAAGACGTTCATCTTTGGTGAATCTCTTTCATGTTGAATACCTATTTATGATTTTCATTTGCCCAAATTCTAACGTTATGGCGATTAACTTTACCAGAAAGATGAAAAGTGGATTCATCGGAAAAAATTAATCGTTGTGCAAAATTGTCTTCTTCCATATCATCTAACTTGCTAATTCAAAATGCATACCTATTGTTGTGGTCGTGAGGATACAATGCTTGCAATAACTGCAGTTTGTATGGCTTCATGTTATAATGTTTTAATATATTTAAGTAATTACATTTCATTCTACCACTTTCCAACATAATACTCATCTTTTCAATATTGCAATGTATGGGGGTTCTGCTCGCTGCAACATTATTCTCCTGGGCCGTCGTGGTAGAAATAAATACTCTATATGTACAATTTTTCACTTCTTCTTTAATTTAAATCAAACTTCTTCTCCACCAAAACATTACAATAACGCACACAAATTACCACAACACAGACTGACATAGATTCCAAAGTACTCGACAAAAGACAAAACTCGAACTCCTCTCCACGCAAGGCGGGGAGGCAAATATATAACATCGGCAATAATGACCTTACATTATGCATTGTTCATAACAATTGAATATACTAATTTACAATGAACAAACACACAAAGAAAACATTTCATGTACACAAAAATAATCACAATATAAAATGAAAACTATACATACAATAATTTTAGATGGCACATCTTTCTAAGACGAAATCGCGGTACTATTTGTTTCACGACAAAGTATAATGATAAATGTCAGTTTGTTAATGAGTATATCATACATGTTCCTAACATATACTGAACTATCAAATCTCATGGCCATCCACAAAATATACTCAAAATCTCACATCAGTCAATATATACAAAGAATTCAATATTGATAATTAATGTAATAGTCGAAATAACACAATTAGCTGGTCAACACAACTTGTTTATGAGCCTAACCTATATACAGTGCCATTTATTTTCATGACTTTGTTTTAGAAACGTTTTTACCCTTCGTCTGTCTATTTATTGAAGTAATTTACAATGACAAAAGTATTGTTTATATAACTGTCTGGAAACGTCTTATACAAATCTCTTAGATTGTTTTAATCACAGTATCACCGAGACACTGTCCTACACTGATTCCTAGGCTGGCTATATCGTTTTTAAATAACTTCACACGCAACTTTTATCACTATTGAACGACACGTTTCCGGATCCGACGCAGACGGTATCGTACGATAACATTGAGATGAGAGGACCAGGCAGACGGTATCGTACGATAACATTGAGATGAGAGGGCCAGCAGTATCGTCACAATGTGCAGACGATGTTTTAGAACCTTTGGTTAAGGAAAGTTGAGTTCTTTGCTTGCTCGTGATGTGAATTTCTTTGGACCCCTTTCGTAAAGTGTACGAATACGCTTGACATTCTTGTTCGATGTGCGTGGACGTCCCGTGCTTTTCCGTTTGCAGATGCAACTATCTAATACGAATTTTCTATGCCGCTCGTAAATTTGCTTATAATGCGGCAGTTGTTTATTAAATTGACGGCGAAATGCTCGCTGAACTGCAACAATGGACTCTAGTTTTGGCAACTGCAGCATACAAAATGACTTCTCCTGTGGTGTCGCCGCCATTTCACTACAGACAGCCAACTACAAACAACAATGCCGATGCGACCGTGTTTGGAACTTCTACCCGGAATGTTTAAATTGTAAACTGTTTTTTAAGCCGTTAACGTTGGAGTGATGTTTCTGTCTTTCGTAGTATGGAAGAAGTAAATGTTTGAAATCTGTTTTTTCTTTTTGAATAACCCTGTATGTGGCGGCTGCCATGAGCCTTTCGGACAGGCGGTACCCGCGCCGTTGTGACTAGGAGTCGAAGAAGAGACCGCCAGGACAGGGTGTGCTCGGTCCCACCTTTAATCGATGCATACGCTTGTGCACACTTGGAACAACTGGAATCGGATGCCGTGTTGACAGGAGAATTGTTACCGGTTAGCAGGATTAGCACCAGAGCAAGCGCGTCTACAGCATCATTGGCCTTTAGGAGGCCAAGTCTGAGCTGGTCTCAGCCAGCATCCATACTCAGCTTTGTCAAGTTGAATACTTTTTAAAATTATTTTTAATGGTCATTTCGAAGAGTAGTAGTTTCGGAATTCCATCTCCTAGCTGCGACTAGTGGCTATTACCCTGTACTGCTTCAGCTAACACATAATCTGATTAGATCATTTTATTTTTATTAATTGGTTTTTTTCTGTTCCATAGGACCCAATTGAGGAGTGAGACTCCATTGTCATGGAACAAGTCAATATATTCATATTTAGACAAGAATGGCAATAGAAAATTTTAAAGTAGTCCTTTGCACACGACAATCTTAAGACAAAGTGAAAATAATCAATAAAGAAAAAAATGAATTAGCTTAATTGTTTAACATTTATAGGAGTTCCTCGACAGAATAATAGGAGTGAGCCATGAGGTAACTCTTCAATTTAGATTTGAAAGCGTGCGGATTAGTGCTAAGATTCTTTAGTTCTTGTGGCAGCTTATTGAAAATGGATGCCGCAGAATACTGTACCCCTTTCTGCACAAGTGTTAAGGTGGTGTGATGCAAATGTAGATTCGACTTCTGTCTAGTATTCACCGAGTGAAAGCTACTAACTCGTGGGAATAAGCTGATATTATTAACAACAAACGACATTAAAGAAAAAACGTATTGTGACTCCAGAGCAAAATTCCCAGACTACTGAAAAGGGGTCGACATGGCGTTCGCGAACTTACACCAGATATTTCTCGAACCGCCCGTTTTTGAGCCAGAAATATCCTTTTTGCATCAGGTGAGTGACCCCAAAAAACAATGCCGTACGTCATAAGTGAGGGAAAGTAAACGTAATAGACTACTTTTCGTATTGAAAAATCACTTATCTCCGATATTGTTCTAATGGTAAATATATCAGAATTTAGTTTTGGAACAAGATCCTGAACATGGGCTTTCCATGACAGCTTACTGTCTATATGAACACCTAGAAATTTGAACTGTTCAGTCTCACTTATCACATGCCCATTATGTGTAATCAGAATGTCAGCTTTCATCAAATAATGTGTTAGAAATTGTAAAAACTGAGTTTTACTGTGATTTAACATCAACTTGTTTTCTACAAGCCAGAAACTTATCTCTTGAACTTCATTATTTGAGACTGTGTCAATATTACGAGCAACATCCTTCACTACCAAGATGGTATCATCAGCAAACAAAAATATTTTACAGTCACCTGTTATACTCGAAAGCATATCATTTATATAAATAAGAATAAATCATTGGATCAACGAGTACTCTCCTGAGCCTCATCGATCCCAATGAGCAAGTGACCACATCTTCCAAGCTTATATACAGAAATCGATGGGATTTCTAAATCACTGAATGTGTCCCACTTGTCACTGTTCACTCAATACGTCTCGTAATCGCCACCTTATCATCCTGCTATTCACTCTAGTGAAAGAGTTAGGTGTAGTTATGAAATGTTACAAGGTAACGAATATAACCTCTCGCGGCTCTTGCCTTCTGTCGCGGTCAACAGAACTACTGATTGTAGGTTTTCACCTCGGCGAGGCAGCGACTGCCGTTGCATTCACGACACAACCGATGGGCCTGCTTCCGCCTAGCTTGGCTGGCCATTGCTTGCGCAATTTGAGATTCCACCAATTTTGCCCATTATCATAATCTGCTGTAACAGTGATTGAAATAAAAAATGAAAGAGAAAAATGTCCACATCTCAATAAAGACACATTTTTACATTCAAATTCAATTTATCATTCAAGAAGTCCAATCAAAAGTCGAACCAATTACATTGCTAAATAATGATGTGGGTATTTAAATAACATAACCTGCCTTTTACCAAGAATATTGCAACAAAGGCTCATACTTCTGTGCAGAAAGTTTCATGTAAATCAGACAGTGAAGTTTAATAATGAAATAACGTTCAGGTATCTCTTCCATTTTTTAACCACTTCATCGAAATGCAGCATCTGAACTTTGAGGACTGATAAGCACTGTCAGGTGTCTAGGGTATGTGTGTTTTGCGCTGTGATAATTACTTTAAGCAGAGGGTTTTTAGAACTGTGTATTGAAAATGTAATGATACAGAGACATAATTGAATTACTGATATCTTGTTACTATATTCTTCTCTGATAAAATGCCATTTGTGGTAGAGTGCAACGTTTTGCATGGAAATGACGCAGACCACTGCTTTTTATGATGGAGTGTTATTCTAAGCTTGGTTCCCTGTAGTTCCGAGAGTTCGTGGTCAAATATACCCCTTGTTAGAATTTTCCAGTGTCAAGACTCATCTCATCGGAAAGAAAATGTCTATGACGGAAAGGACGTGACTTCCTAGACTGACATTTTTTTTTATCCTGATTAGTTAACATCTGTCTTTTTTTCTAGTGGTAGGCAAAGCAAAATTTGGATATGATGAATATGAATATCATAATGTCATCAAAGTATCTGTCAATAAAAACAAAACTTAATTTATACAATGCAGTGATTGCACCAGTGTTGTTGTATGGAACATAAATCTTAAGCATAAAAATTTGTTGGTTTTCGAAAGAGAAAACATGACAAACATCTTTGGACCAGTCCGTAAAGAGAACTCATTGAGACGAAGAGAGAACCAATAACTGAATGAACTGACGAGGCAACCAAAGACCGTGCAAAAACAGAAAGCGCGAAGAATATGTCTGGCAAACCTCGCTGATAGGAGACCAGACAACTCTCAGCCAAAAACCATACTTATGCGAAAACTTGTTGGTACCTGTCCAATTGGAAGACCCAGAAAGCAATAGGAAGATAAGCTTCGGAAAAACCTCTGACAGCAAGGAGTCAATGACAACTGGATCTAAAATTTACAAAATCAACATTTATGGAGGAGCATTGTGAGGTCGGCGTATCATCTACAGCAGTGTTCTTCAACGTTTTTGAACCCGCGACCTGCTTTCGGAGTCAAAATGTCCGGTGACCCCTCAGGCCCTTAATAAAGCTGTATCGTTTATTTCAAAGGCAAAGTATTTTCTATCTTAGATGTACCTAATATCTGCGCAGCCATTCACATCTGGTGAAAGTTGCAGTAGCGGAAACAAATCAGAAAAAAACTATAAGTAATAAAAGACTTTATGACCAGAGATATTTTATGTATGGTTTTACTGTCATGAATAATAAATTTCAATGTGTAATATGTGGCGATGTGATGTCATGTGCGAGTATGAAACCATCAAAGCTGAAGCATCACTTCTTAATATGTATAGGATGCTCATAAACTCTGGATTTATTCGGAACTATACTGAAAACCTGTAACCAGCATCAAACTGCTATGATCCAATAATAAAATGGGTATTGTTATTAGTCCATTAAAATAATATTGTATTGAAAATTCGTTTCCAGCTGCAAACTACTATGATCCAGCACTAGAAAGATATTGTTATCTGTTGATTAAAAATTATATTAAGTTAGTGATTATTTGTTTTTCTGACATAACGATATTTGAACACGTCACATAGAAGATTCCGACGACTGTAAATAACTGTAGCAGTTTTAATATTACTGCCCGAGTGTTTACGTTAGTAATTAAAAAAGTGGCAAAAGGAAAAAAAATTAGAAGTTGGAAGCCATGCAAAAATTACTGTGAAAAAATCAGAAAACATTTGGAAAAAAAACTTTAAGTGAAAGATAACGGATTAGCAGACTATTTAATGCAGGCAATGTATTAAAAAGAACTCGACGAATAGTTACCTATACAGCTCTGGATTGAAGTTTCTCCTGGCAGGCTGAAAGTTAAACTTTGGATAAAAGTAACTACTCGCCGACAGTGGATGGTGTGGCTTGTTATCATTAAACAGTTTCCCGTGTAGCTGACCGCGTAAAATATTGCATTTTAAAAGAAAGATGGACATTCAAATTTCTTAATACTCGTAAGTAGGAGCACGAAAAGTTACGGAAAAATGATTGCAGATTCTACTGACTATTGAATAATACAGATCTGAAATATGAATTTTGAAGAGAAGAGCTACACGAGAGATTACGGTTTATTTAACACGAAAACCAAACCTTCCATTGTTGGATGAGTCCAATATGGTTGAAAAAAGCATCACGGGGAGATGGGAGGAATCTTCTAACTACAATTAAAATTCATAAACTGCGTCTTAAAGAGAGAATGGGGGGAGGGGGGATTTAATAATGAAAGAAAGCACTGAAGCACACACATACCTTTATAACAAGAATATCGTCGTAGCTGGCAATCAGAAAAAATTACAAATACAGTGTAATTGATGAGAGACGTTAAATCGACCAGAAACAAACGGAGAGCTTGTTTCATATGTTTCTACAGAGTTAATCGAAAAAGAAAAATGGATGTCAGTACATGAAATGTATCTGTAACACATAGCAGTGAGATGGTGCTGTATTATTACACAGTACTGCACAAACGCTGTTAAGTCACTTAATTAACAAGTCATCATGAGGTGGAAAAATGACTTCATTGTTTCTCGTTTGGGTCGGCCCATTATCACAACTCAAAAGTGCCATAGGTACATCTTATACTTGTGACACCTTTGATATCTGATTAACGACTACCCGAAACATGTCATAACAAAGCCAAGTTTCCACCTACGGACGACTTATTCATTTTATTTATTTATTTTGCTGTCTTTTACAATGACCTGTTATCTAGATGGTAAAACAGGTCGTATTTTGCACAGGTAATTGAATTTTTACACTGAATAATTTCTTCTTATCTACTTAAATTTAACAATATACAGCTTAAATAAATTATGAAATAAAACTACGGATGACTTGTTAATTTAGTCATTTTCATTTAACCCTGTCACTTCCTTGTGTCACTTCTGCCATAGTAGCTTAACGTCACGAAACGTAGATTTGCTGTTGAACACGCTGCTACTGAAATATGATACGACCGTGACCCCCGTACAAGACTTGGCGACCCCCCCCCCCCCAGGGGTTCGAGAGCGACAGGTTGAAAAAAACACCGATCTACAGGGTCCTCGATCACCGATGATGATGATGATTATGCATATATTTGCGAATGAACTGTGTCTGCCTGATTCTAAATCTTAGCCCATTCATCGGGTGCAGCAGGGTTTTGGAACATATCCGGCATTCAAATATTATGAATTACCTCGAACAGAATGATCTATTGACCCAAGGTCAACACGGATTTAGAAAATATCGTTCATGCGAAACACTATTCACGAGAAGTTATGGGCGCTATCGACAAGGGTTCGCAAATCGATTCCGTATTTCTTGATTTCCAGAAGGCTTCTGACACCGTACCTCACAAACGGATTTTAATCCAATTGCGTGGTTACGGTATATCGCCCCAAATTTGCGATTGGATAGGGGATTTCCTGTCAGAGAGGACACAGTTCGTAGCAATCGATGGTAAGGCATCGACTAAAACAGAAGTGATATCGGCCGTTCCACAGGGTAGTGTTATTGGTCCTCTGCTGTTCCTTATTTACATAAACGATTTAGGGGAAATTCTAAGTAGCTCTCTTAGGTTGTTTGCAGATGACGCCGTCATTTACCATCTAGTAAAATCATCTGAAAATCAAAACCAACTGCAGATCGATCTGAATAAGATATCTCTATGGTGTAAAAATTGGCAATTGACTCTTCATAATGAGAAGTGTGAAGTCGCCCACATGAGTACGAAAAGAAATCCGTTAAACTTTGATTACAAGATAAATCAATCAAATGTGAAGGCCGTGAACTCCACACAATACCTAGGAATTACTATTACTTCAGATTAAAATTGGAAAGAACACGTAGATAATGTCGTGGGAAAGGCGAACCAGAGACTGCGTTTTATTGGCAGAACCCTTAAAAGATGCAACAGGACTACAAAAGAAACTGCATTCACTACGCTTGTCCGTCCATTTTTGGAGTATTGCTGCCCAGTGTGGGATCCTTATCAGGTAGGTTTGACGGAGGACATCGGAAGAGTCCAGAGAAGGGCAACTTGTTTCTTATTGTTACGATACAGGAAATGATACAGGATCTGGGATGGGAATCATTACAACATCAGCGCTTATCGCTGCAGTGTGGGCTATTTACGAAACTCCAATCGCCAACATTCTCCTCCGAATGCAAAAATATATTGTTGACTCTCACTTACATAGGTAGAAATGACAATCAGAATAAAATACGAAAAATCAGAGCTCGAACGGAGAGATTCAGGTGTTCTTTCTTCCTGCGCGCTATTCGAGAATGGAATGGGAGATAAATAGTATAATGGTGGTTCGATGAACCCTCTGCCAGGCACCTAAATGTGATTTGCAGAGTATCCCATGTAGATGTAGGTGAGGAAATCCTAAAACATTTCCTTTCTCTACAGAGGCCGCCTAGACTCGAAATGATGAAGTGGAGAGCTTGAGCGCTGTGCCGCCCCCTATCTCACACAGCCTGGCCACGGAGTGTTTGCATTGCGGGGTGGCTGACGCCCCTGCCGCACATGTGCCGACCTCGGCTCCACCAGTGGGGTGTAAACATCCTGCCACCCTCTCCCGCCACCGCCGCTGGTGGGCTTCGCTCGCCCTGTTTAGGTCAACCTCGGTACTGGGGGCGCGTTGGTTTATAGCGACGCCTTCACCAACAGAGGCTCGGATTTATGTCTATTATCTTTAACACCCGCCACCGAGAGAGAAACTAATGGAGATCAGACACATGTTTGGATTTCGCCAGAATGACTGTGCGTCGTTTCTGGCTCTAGTGTGGTGTCAGATTCTTCTGAGTCAGGAATATTACGACGAATGTGGAATGCTGGACTCTGTTTCTCGATTGCATCTTCTGCGTTTTACCACTCTTCCAGTTCTACTTCCTCCCCATTTCTGATTACTGTGCCAGCCTTTTCACGTACCTACACTGCCCTCCATAAGTTTGGAAACACCACGCTGCGTATTACAATGGACCAAGATGGAGTGACCGACGTGAGTTATTGGTTAGAATACGGAATAGAAAGGTCAAATAACGGTTAATAATGACACAGTATTGTACACTTAATTAGCGTACAAATACATACATATTGGAACATACCAGTATTGTTGATAAAACTCTTCTGGGTATTGGACCGCATCGTCCATATATATATAATGTTTCACCGACGTTTCGGACACTATTGCAAGCGGCATTCTTGCCGGTGTCAGTAAACCCAGAAGAAGTCCGCTTGCAATCTTGGCCGAAACATTTGATATATTGACGATGTGGTCCAATACCCAGAAGAGTTTTATCAACAATGACAACAGCCGCGGATTCCCATACCATCACATAACTCCCTCCATGCTTTACAGTTGGAATTACGCACTGAGGATTAAAACGTTCATGGGGTAAACGACGTACAAATTGACGGCGTTTACTTCCAAAAATTTAGAACTCGGATTCATCAGTGAATAAGACTCTTTCCCAATCCCCTGCTGTCCAGTGTGAGTGTGTTGTAGCCTACTGAAGCCTTTTCTTCTTGTTAACAGGACGCAACAGTGATTTCCTTGTTGCTGCATGACCTCGGAGGTTGTTGTCTGCCAGGCGTCGTCTCACTGTTGACTCATTCACCGGTGTATCCGTCTTTGCGTTTAGTTCAGCAGTCAATTCACGGATAGTTTTTAATCTGTTACATTTACTGGTCACTACCAAATACTGGCTGAGCAAATGTCGCTGTGCATAAGTTGCGGACACTGGAGAGCTTGAAAAAAGGCGTCGGTCCGATAACTGCCATGGTTCTGGACAAAATGATTTGGAAATTTGAAAAGATGGGTCCCTTCGGTGTGCAATCTGGTAGTGGGAGGAAATGAACTGATTAGACGTCAGTGGAAGAAGTGGCCACAACAATGCAGCACGAGTCGCGTGGTGGTGTGCAAACGTGTAGCGCACGGAGAATGACCCGAACACTGCACAACTGAGCACGGCGAGTGAAATCCTACCAAACATCCTTCTTTGCATCCATTCAGAATTACCCAAGTGTACAAGTTGCTTCCTGTTCACATGCCAGCAAGAGAGACTTTTGCTTTCTAATTTCTTCCTCTCATGGAAGTGGAAGATGAATGGCCGCGGAAGATTTTGTGGACGGACGAAGACCACTTCCGTCTGGTAGAATATGTCAGTGCTGAGAGTTGTCGAATATGGGCAAAAATAAATAAATAAAATAAGAACGCCAATCAAGCAGTACCGCTTCATTTTGAAAAGCTCAGTGTTTGGTGCGAGTTGGTCCATGGGGCTGACCCGATGTGACCATGTAAAAAATACAGAAGTGCCGGCCGCGGTGACCAAGGGGACTGCAGCGCTTCAGTCACGGTCTGCACGGCCACTACGGTCGAGGGTTAGAATCCCCCCTCGGGCATGGATATTTGTGCCGTCCTTAGTTGTAGCTAGTTCATAAGTAGTTAGGGACTGATGACCCCGTAGTAAAGTCCCATAAGCTCTACAAACATTTGAACATTTGAAATACCGAAGTCCGGCAAAAGTTTGGTGTGGCGCCCAGCACTCCACATCAACCCAGGAGGAACAAAACCACGAGGAAAAACAGCAAAGAGATGGGCTGACATCATCAGGGCAGACATGCACGCTGTTGGTTTTAGGCATGAAGATGTTAACGACCGATAGAAATGTAGAAGATGCAGCAAAGCAGCAGACTCTGCAAGTCGGAATTAATGCTTGGGAAGAGAGTGTTTGGTGCGAGTTTACGGCATCAATTATCAAGGGGCCGTATTTTTTGAAGAGGCAGGTGCTTCCGGTCCTGTTACCTGCACCGTCACTGGTAAGCGCTATGAGTGTCTTCCGCACAACCATGTCATTCCAGTTTTACAGCAACGTGGGTGTGTGGATGGGATAATTTTTGTGCAAGATGGAGCACTCCGCACATTGCAAATCCGGTTAAGCAGCTGCTGAAGCGCCGTTTTGGAAGTGCTGGGATTACAGGCCGCCATTTCCCTACAGCCTGCCAATCCGTGTCACTTCTGGCTGTAGGGCCATCTGAAAGATGTTGTGTCCAGTGGCCCGGGTGCGAACTTAGCTGCATTGAATGCACGCATTGCGTAACACATTCTAAAGGTGGCCTCGGAACACTTCGATCAGTTATGGAACATGCTGTTTCTCGATTTCAACTTGTTATAGAAATCGGTGAACAGTATATTGAACATGTTTTGCGCCAGTCTCACGGAAACTAAAATCCGATTTCATTTTGATTTACGCTTTATTATACGGTTTTTGGCCTCAGGACAACCAATAACCAATTTTCCCATCCGATGTCATATGACTTAACCGTGGTGGATGACGTGCTACAGACGCGAAATTTAACCGACAGGGAGAAGATGCAGTGATATGCAAATTATTAGCTTTTCAGAGCATTCACACAAGGTTGGCGCCGGTGACGACACCTACAACGTGCTAACATGAGGAAAGTTTCCAACCAATTTCTCATACACAAACAGCAGTTGACCGGCGTTGTCTGGTGAAACGATGTTGTGATGCCTGTGTAAGAAGGAGAAATGCGTGGGTTCAGGAGGGTATTACAGAAAGCCGTGCTGGGTCCCAACGGCCTCGTATCACTAGCAGTCGAAATAACAGGCAACTTATCCGCATGGATGTAATGGATCGTGCAGACACGTCTTGATCCCTCAGTCAACAGATGGGGATGTTTGCAAGATAACAACCAACTGCACGAACAGTTCGACGTCATTTGCAGCAGCATGGACTATCAGCTCGGAGACCATGGCTGCGGCTATCCTTGACGCTGCATCACAGACGGGAGCGCCTGCGATGGTGTACGCAACGACGAACCTGGGTGCACGAATGGCAAAACGTCATTTTTTTCGGATAAATCCAGGTTATGTTTACAGAATCATGGTGGTCGCATCCGTGTTTGGCGACATCGCGGTGAATGCACATTGGAAGCGCGTATTCTTCATCGCCATACTGGCGATGGTATGGGGTGCCATTGGCTACACGTCTCGGTCACCTCCTGTTCCCATCGACGGCATTTTGAACAGAGGCCGTTACATTTAAGATGTGTTACGACCCGTGGCTCTACTCTTCATTCGATCCCTGCAGAAACCTACATTTCAGTAGGATAATGCACGGCCGCATGTTGCAGGTCTTGTACGGGCCTTTCTGGATATGGAAAATGTCCGACTCCTGCCCTGGCCAGCACATTCTCCAGATCTCTCACCAAATGAAAACGTCTGGGCAATGGTGGCCGAGCAACTGGCTCGTCACAATACGCCAGTCACTACTCTTGATGAACTGTGGTATCGTGTTGAAGCTGCAGGGCATCTGTACCTGTGCACTCCATCCAAGCTCTGTTTGACTCAATGCCCAGGCGTATCAAGGCCGTCATTGCGGCCAGAGGTGGTTGTTCTGGGTATTGATTTCTCAGGAAAATGTAAATTTAAATGTTTGTAAATCTTTCGGACCAAACTGCGTGGTCATCAGTCCGTAACTTTCAAACTACTTAAACTAAACTAACCTAAGGACAACACACACACACCCATGCCCCAGGGAGGACTCGAACCTCCACGGCGAGCAACCGCGCGCTCCGCAGCGAGACGCTTTAGACCGCTCGGATACTCCACCGCGGCATTTCTCAGGATCTATGCACCCAAATCGCGTGAAAATGTAATCACATGTAAGTTCTAGTATAATATATTTCTCCAATGAATACCCGTTTATCATCTGCATTTCTAATTGCTGTGGCAATTTTAATGACCAGTAGCGTACATTGCAGAACGGTATTTGTTAGGAAGGCGTTTGTACCAACACAAGCACCTCAAAGTATTTACTTGATTGTGTAATAAAGTTCACGTGGACTAATCAGTTCTTTCAGCTACAGACGCATGTCCACATCCTTGTCACTGTCAACCTCCTTCCACGCTGCATCTCTGAGACACAACATGACGAAAATGAGTAAACTTTTAGAGCGACTCTTCGTTCATAGTACTACATGACCTTCCTCTTTTAGTATATCCACTCAGTTTCAAAGAACATACCACTAAATCGTAAATACACATGCTGTAAAATGACAACAAGTAACTCGGAGTGCGTCATTCAAGTAATATAACAGATCCTCTCCTTTTGCCATACTACACGTTAGACTTAACGGCAATAAGTCCCTTATTTTGGTGTGTCATAAACTTTCAAAGAAGGCCCTGAAAGCGCAGACTTGTCAGCTCCTCGTTGACAATAAGGGATATCGAATTATAGTCAAGCACGAAAATTGAAGATACAAATAAGCACATTTCTATATTTCTTTATAACTATGTAACTAATCAACATCTCTGCAAGGAATCGAAAACTAATCACTGCTCGGTATGTTTTTTGAATTTATCCCCTCATCTGCAGGTGAAAATCTGTATTTTTCTTACATTACTGACGGAAAATAGATACGTTTTTGTAAGCAGACTCATATTGGTTTTTAAAATCGAAACTCCGATATCTGAATACAGCGTGGAAATATTAATTTTCTTCTGAGGTTATTTATTAATTCCTGTCATGCTGTCGGATCTGCGGTTTCTAGAAAGCTGCTCTCTCCTTCTTGTCTCTACCCTTTTCTTTCTGCACTCGCGTCTCTCTCTCTCTCTCTCTCTCTCTCTCTCTCTCTCTCTGTGTGTGTGTGTGTGTGTGTGTGTGTGTGTGTGACACAGAGAGAGAGAGATATTGCAAGCTCGCGCTATGAAACATATGTGAGTTCCTCTTTCCTTAAATCTTTATTGAGTATTGTACTACGTGTCTACAGGTCCCTGCAATTTTTTTTTATGTACATGGATCTATGTGGATTTTTACACCGCAAGCGAAAATATCAAGCGCTGCCCCCCCCCCCACCCCTTGCACTTGTTGCATTTTCAGACATAGTCAATCTTCCCCACAATGTCATTCGTCCACAATGGGTTCATGCACTGTATGTATTGTAGTTGCTTCGACGTCAAATTGATATTTAAAGATGTGGTGTCTGTTCTTTCGGACATATCTGTGCGGATGCTCAAATGAAATGCGCTCAATCCCTTGCGGACATGCAGTTAAAGCTGCGAGCAAGAGCAGGAAATGGGAAACGGGCGGGGGACACTGCAGCCACAGTGCGCGATAAGTTGGGAACTTGGGCAGGACGGGAAGTCAGTGGCTCCCAAACTGTGGGTCATGTGTCTATTCAGGTTTTTTTTTTCCTTTACTGTGATTTCAATTCCCCTAAAAAAAGGGGCGGGCCGGCAGCGCTCACTGGCGCTCTTCGGCCTACAGAAATAAAAAATGACGGCGGAGAACATAAAAACACAAAGGAGATAAAATTTTGGAGATAATACAGACATAAAACGGAGATTTAAAATGGAGATAAAACAAAGTACATAAAATGGAGGAAAACAGTGGTGACATAAAACACTTGGAACGACGAAAGTGGTGAATAAAAACAGTTGCTCGAATGTCAGTGGCACACACACAGTTTAAAATGAGCATAGGGCGGCGGCCATATTGAGACCGTCCGCTATTTGGAGTTAAAACAAAAAACACAACACACACTCAGAGAGATACACAAGTTAAAACTGACGGTGTCGGCTGCGGGTTGGCCGTCCACTGTTGTAAAATAAAACAATGTAACTAAAACACACCACACTCGTCCAAGCACAAGGGAGGTGGGGCACTGAGAGCATTTAAGATGTGGTGTGGGGGAAGAGGGATAAAAGGATAGGGAGAGGGTGGGGAGGGGCCACAGAGCCGGTAGGGAAGGGACGGGGGGGTTGGTGTCCCAGGAAGCCACGGGGAAGAAGAATAAGGGAGGGCAGTAAGAGGAGGAACCGGAGGGACGGAGGAGGGGACAAGGGACAGGAAGGGAGGGATAGTCGGGGCCCTCAGGGAGAGAAGGGGGAGAGGGACCAAGGAGAAGGATCACAGCTGGTATGAAGGGTAGATGTCAGGTCGGAGGGCATCATCCGGGAGGGGGAGGGTACGGAAATTGCCACGAGAAAGGATCCGGAGGGTGGACAAGTTGAGAGCAGGGGGAATACAGTGGTGGAGGTGCGGCAATGTACCAGGTGCAGAGAGGAGGGGATGGACTAGAGGATTAGGCGGATCTGATTTGCGGGATATGTAACGGAGTCGGAGATTTTCAATAAAGAGGACGAGTCTGGGGAAAGGAATGAGATCATAGAGGATCCGCGTGGGGGAGGGGGGATAAAGGGGGATACGGAAGGCGAGGCGGAGGGCATGGCGTTCCAGTATCTCCAGAGATTTGTAGAAGGATGGGGGAGCGGAGATCCAGGCGGGATGGGCGACACAGAGGGCAGGGCGGATGAGGGATTTGTAGGTATAGAGGATGGTAGAAGGGTTGAGGCCCCATGTTCGGCCAACAAGGAGTTTGAGGAGGCGGAGGCGGGGGTGGGCTTTTTCTTGGATAGCGCGTAGATGGGGAGTCCAGGAGAGGGTGCGATCAATAGTGAGGCCCAGGTACTTTAGGGTAGGGGTGAGAAGAATGCGACGGTTATGGAGGGTCAGATAAAAATCTCGGGGACGGAAGGAACGGGTTGTACGACCTACGATGATCGCCTGGGTTTTGGTAGGATTTATAGACAGGAGCCACTGGTTGCACCAAGCGGCAAAGAGGTCAAGGTGTTCTTGAAGCAGGCGGTTGGAACGGGCAAGGGTGGGAGCTAAGGCAAGGAAAGCGGTGTCGTCAGCATATTGGAAAAGGTGTACAGGAGGGGCAGGCTTAGGCATATCCGAGGTATACAGGAGGTACAGGAGGGGAGAAAGGACAGAGCCTTGGGGCACACCAGCAGAGGGATAAAAAAGACGGGAGTCGGTGTTGTGGATGGTAACATAGGTGGGGCGGTTGGAGAGGAAGGAGGCAATGACCCGGACGAGGTTGATGGGAAGAGCATAGGTTTGGAGTTTGAAGAGCAGGCCAGAGTGCCAGACCCGATCGCAGGCCCGTTCGAGGTCTAAGGACACAAATATGGCGGCACGACGGGAATTTAGCTGGAGGGAAAGGAGTTGCGTAAGTCGAAGGAGTTGGTCGTCAGTAGAGAAGGAAGGACGAAAGCCACATTGGGTGTCTGGGAGAATCTATTCAGGTTGGCCACCGAATATATATATGGTCTTCAGTCCGGAGACTGGTTTGATGCAGCTCTCCACTCTATCTTGAGCAAGCCTTTTCATCTCCTCATAAGAACGGCAACCCACATCCACTTGAATCTGCTTACTATACGCGTCTCTTGGTCTCCCTCTGCGAATTTTACCCCACACACTTCCCTCCAATGCTAAATTTGCGATTCCTCGATGTCTAAGAATGTGTCCTACCAAGCGATCCCTTCTTTTAGTCAGGGTATGCCAAAAATTCCTTTTCTCACGAATTCTGTTCAGTACCTCTTCATTAGTTATGCGATCTACCCACCTAATCTTCAGCAATCTTCTGTAACACCACATTTCAAAGGCCTCTATTCTCCTATTACTACCCAAGTAACAAAACTCATCTATCACCTTCATTGTTTCGTTATCTAATCTAATTCTTTCAGCATCGCCTGATTTTCTAAGACCGCATTCCATTATTTTTGTTTTGCTCTTGTTAATGTTCATTTTATACGCTCTCTTCAACACACTATCTATTCCATTCAACTGCTCTTCCAGGTCCTTTGCTGTCTCTGACAGAATTACAATGTCATCAGCAAAACTCAATGTTTTTATTTCTTTCCCCTGAACTTTAACTCCTATTCCAAATTTTTTCTTGCTTTCCTTCACCACCTGCTCGATGTACAAATTGAATAACATCTGAGAAAGGCTACAGCCCTGTCTTACTCCCTTCCCAACTGATGCTTTCCTTTCATGCCCTTCGAGTCTAATAACTGCTGACTTCAGAATTTGAAAGAGTGTATTCCAGTCAACATTGTCAAACGCTTTCTCCAAATCTACAAAAGCTAAAAATGTAGATTTACCTTTCCTTAATCTATCTTCTAAGATAAGACGTAAAGTGAGTATTGCCTCCCGTGTTCCTACGTTCCTCCTGAATCCAAACTGGTCTTCCCCGAGGTCAACTTCTACCAGCTTTTCCATTCTCTTGTAGATAATTCGTGTTAAAATTTTGCAACCATGACTTATGAAACTGATGGTTCTGTAATTTTCACAACTGTCTGCTCCTGCTTTCTTTGGAATGGGGATTATTACATTTTTCTTAAAGTCTGAGGGTATTTCGCCTGTCTCATACATCCTACACACCAGTTCAAATAGTTTTGTCATGGTTGGCTCTCCCAGAGACTTTAGTAGCTCTGAGGGTATGTCATCTACTCCTGGGGCCTTGTTCTGACTTAGGTCTTTCAGGGCTCTGTCAAATTTATCTCTCAGTATAGTATCTCCTATTTCATCTTGATCTACTTCCTCTTCCCTTCCTACAACATCGTCTCTAAGTTCATTTCCTTTATAGAGCAGCTTTATGTACTCTTTCCACCTTTCAGCTTTCCCTTCTTTGCTGAGAACTGGTTTCCCGTCTGAGTTCTTGACATTCGGGTGGAGTTGCTTTTCTTGTCCCCAAATGTCTCTTATTTTCCTGTACACGGTATCTACTTTTCCCCTTCTTATACATTCTTCTACAGATTTGCATTTGGCTTATAGCCACTTCTGCTTAGCCATTTTGCACTTCTTGTCAATCTCATTTCTTAGTTGTCTGTACTCCATTTTGCCTGTTTCATTTACTGCATTTTTATATTTTCTCCTTTCATCAATTAAATTTAGTATTTCCTGTGATATACATGGATTTTTTGTAGGTCTTGTCTTTCCACCTATTTTGTTCTCTGCTGCCTTCACTATTTCATCTCTCAATGCTACCCATTCCTCTTCTACTGTTTTATTTCCCCCTGTGTCAATTGTTGCCTAAATCTCCCTCTGAAATTCTTAAGAACCTCAGGTTCCTTCAATTTATCCAGGTCCCATCTCCTTATTTTCCTACCTTTTTGTAGTTTCTTCAGTTTCAGCCTACAGTTCATAACCAACAAGTTATGGTCAGAGTCTATATCTGCCCCTGGGTACGTCTTACAGTTTATAACCTGGTTCCGGAATCTATGTTTTACCATTATAAAACATATCTGATACCTTCCGGTGTCTCCTGGTCTCTTCCACGTATACAACCTTCCTTTTTTTTTCTTTCTTAAACCACGTTTTGTTACGATTAAATCATGTTCCGTGCAAAATTCTACCAGGCGACTTCCTTTTTCATCCCTTCTGCCCAGTCCATATTCACCTACTATTTTTCCTTCTCTTCCTTTTCCTACTACCGAATTCCAGTCCCCCATCACAATTAAGTTTTCATCTCCCTTAACTGTCTGAATAATTTCCTTTAGCTCCTCATATATTTCTTCGATATCTTCATCATCGGCATATAAACCTGTACTACTGTTGTCGGTGTTGGATTCGTATCTATCTTGACAATGATAATGCGATCACTGTGCTGCTCATAGTAGTTTACCCGCATTCCTATTTTCTTATTCATTATCAGTCATACTCCTGTGATACCCCCAACTGATTTTGTATTTATAATCCTCTACTCACCTGACCAGAAATCTTGTTCATCCTGCCATCGAACTTCACTAATCCCCACTATATCTAACTTCAACCTATCCATATCCCTTTTTAAATTTTCTAATTTTCCTACCTGATTAAGGGATCTAACATTCCACGCTCCGATCCGTAGAATACCAGTATTGTCTTTCCTGATGACAACATCCTCCTGAGTAGTCCCCGCCCGGAGATCCGAATGGGGGACTATTTTACCTCCGGAATATGTTACCCGAGAGGATATATATATATATATATATATATATATATATATATATATATATATATATATATATATATATATATATATATCAGCCATTTCAATCATTAAATGACGTAGCCACTTCGAGTCGTGGATTCAGCTACGCTTTCAGCGATCCTCTCCAAGTGTAATGGTCTTGAGCAGTTCTCTGACAGGTACTACCAGCGACCTTCTTCATATCTCTGTCCCATCTGTCTCGTAGTCTTCCTTTCTCGCACTCCAGTACTAGCTTCGTCCATCTGATGACATTTGTTCTCACGACGTGGCAGGCCCAGTGCCATTTCAATAACCCAACTGTCTCTAAGATGTCCTTAACCTTCGTCACAGATCGGATCTCATCTGCCCTTTTCATATCCTTTCATGTATAGCCCTGCATTGATCTTTCCATGGCTCTCTGTGCTATCTTCATTTTCACATGGGTAGTATTGTTTTAGATTTTTTTCATCGTAAATTATTAAAAATTCGGCATTATGGCCTTATGAGCGATGCGCATACGGTCGCCGACATCATCGGACTGAAAAACGAAAAATCGGCAATTTGTCAGTTAGCTGGAGTGTTTCTTCCTCGACGATATGTATGAAAGTTTATTACAAGAGGAAAGTTTCAAAATCTGATAAGCTCGGTACAAGAAACCAGTGTAGCTAATTCCGTACTTAGGGTGATATGAGAACAATGCATTTGTAGCAGTGAGATCGTACCTTATTTGCAAAAAATGTTCCAATGTTTGTAGAGTTTATGGGACTTAACTACGGGGTCATCAGTCCCTAAACCTACAAACTACTTACGAACTAGCTAATACTAAGGACGGCACAAATATCCATGCCCAAGGGGAGATTCGAACCCCCGACCGTAGTGGCCGTGCAGAACGTGACTGGCGCGCCGCAGTCCTCTCGGCCACCGCGGCCGGCGTACCTGATTTGCTTCTTGTTTAGTGTTTCTATCTGTGATTAGAGTGGTGGCTTGTTTTATTTTACAAACACACCACGTGGAAATGGTCGCGCAATATGAAGCGCTGTTTCAAGGACTGCGTGGCCACTCACGTCGGAGGTTCGAGTCCTCCCTCAGACACGGATGTGGATGTTGACCATAGCATACATTACTTGAAGTATTTTGTAATTCTAGGAACCGATTACCGCAACAGTTCTGTCCCTTCGGTTTACAGACATTTGAACTTAAAAACATTATTCCTTGTTAAACGTTTTATGACTAACAAGGAGACCATATGGGTATCGGTTTTAGAATGCTTTGATATTTATGCTGCGTGAAGTTCAGAACGTAAATAATATGAATCTGCCAAAGCCATTCGACACAACTCTCAAAAATTTTCGAGAAAATCGACTTTGAAGTTTTGCAAGTAATCGTAAGTACAAAGGTAAAGCAGTCAACAATCCGAAGATTGGTTTGAACACCACAGTGCTTTACTAGGCATGGTCCTGTTTGGAGGTGGTATGCCGTTGCCTTCCTCCGACCTTCGAACTGTCTTCCCCAGCCAGTTATAGGGGGACTTACAGTTTAACGTGGGTTCCTAACCACGGTGCTACTCGGTATTTTTCACATGAGCAATACTGCCAGAGGTGAAAGAAGTGGAAAGTGACAGATAAAAATCCTAGGACCTAGCGGGGTACCAATCAATAAATTGATTACAGCGTACGTCAGTGTAACTCAGGTAACGTTCTTACTTTACAACCCTAAAACCGTGGTTTGAATCCTGTCATGACTGGTTCGAAGACTTCAAATGATTGTCAAGTTTAAGGGACTTCATTATGGGGTCATCAGTCCCTAAACTTACAAACTCTTATGAACTACCTTATACTAAAGACGGCACAAACATCCATGCCCGAGGGGAGATTCGAACCCCCGACGGGGAGTGGCCTCGCGCATTGTAGCATAGCGCCTCAATGCGCTTGTACACTCCACCGCGGCGTTCGATTACTTCCACAATTTTAATATCTAATGGTTAATAATGATTGTTTAAATAAAGTCGCGGCGGTGTGACCGAGCGCATTGAGGCGCTATGCTCCGATGCACGAAGTCGTTCCCCGTCGTGGGTTCGAATCCCGCAGATAAGTCCCATAAGCTTAAGAAACCTTTGAACATATGTTTAAATAAAAAAAAAACTAGCGACATATTTTACAATACTGGCTACACAATTAATTGACGGCGGTAGTCTTTGATTGTTTTGTTTGTGAAAAGCTCCAACACTGCTTTTGGAAAGTCATCTCCATAGCTACTAATGGCTTTCTAAGCAGCTAACCTAACCATCGTCTTACGTGACGAGAAGGTTTTCAGCTTGTCTACATACACATAAACAAAAACTTACACAAAATATTTTATACAACTGAATTCGAAAAAAAAAAAAAAAAAAAAAAAAAAAAAAAAAAAAAAAAAAATCTGCCACAGTGAGATTCGAACCACTGACCCTATGGTTGTGAGGCCAGAACGCTACCACCTTTCTTTTTTCTCTCTCTATAGGTAGTTCTGTTCCTTGCGGTTGCTAAACGTGTTTGTTCTTTGTTGTTCGACGTGTTCTTGTTTGTAATACAGGGGGCATTCAGCTCTCTGACCGGACGCCCTGAACACCTGACGTACACCAACAGATACTACAGTTGTTATAATTATTGGTACTAAACTGTACTAAGCAAAATTTCAAAGTCGATTTTCTCGAGAATTTTGAGAGTTGAGTCGAATAGCTGTGGGTGATTGATAATTAAGTTCTGAACTTTACGTACCATACATATAAGGAAATTCTAAAATCCAATATCCAAGTGGTCTCCCTGTGAAACTAACATGTCTTCATATCTGGATTGAAAGTATCATTAATAACAATATTAAACAGTAGCAGAAGTAAAATTATTGAGTTTACCATTTAATGTGTATAAAATAAATCTTTATTTGACAAAACATAGTTTCTATTTTCCATTAAGATGTTCCCTTTGGCTCTTTCAAAAGTCTTACTCAGCAAAGCTTTTGCATACAATAACAATCTCATTAACATACTATATATAATTTATAGTATTATTAAATGCCGTGCCATAATATATTCAGAAAGATTTTCACCAACAATGACAGACGGTAGGGGCTTAGGAAACTAAATACTTTGCGAAATTTTAAAACGTAAACAAATACTATTTTCAATACACACTTGTGATTTTTAAATGGACACCCTCTATTACTTGGAATGCAATCAATAGAATGGAAAATAAATAAAAAAATAATGTGCGTTGGTTGCATAGCAAGACGTCATTTATATTCCAAGAAATGGCGAAGCGAAGTTGACGCTTGAAATAAACAAAGGGCACAGCTAGCGCACGTCCTGAGACTTAAGCGTGAACCTCACGCCGCCTATGTCAGGGACTCACACAATGGGAAGGTATGCACAATCCACAAAAATAAACAACTAACACTTCCAATGCAAAGTTACGATTTGCAAATTGTAAATGTATGTTTATTCTAGCGAAATTAAAACTAGAGCTACAATGAGAGATAACACTCTTGGTTTCGCTTTGGTAAACACATTTACTAGTGCCCTCTCACCCACAGAAACTGCATTGTTGTGCATTAAATCCAGCACAAAAAATACACCCACATACCCTCCGTTTGCATCAATACACGTTTGGAGACGGATAACGAAAGAGTGTTGCACAGATTGTAGAGTTCCTACAGATACTGCCGCACACGCCGCAGTGGTATGATGTTGCATATCCTCTACTGTCGATGGGGGCTCTTGATACACTCTGTCTCTCATTGCGCCCCAGATAAAGACGTCTAATGGCGTCAAGTCAGGGGACTGACTATCCATCGGACAGTACCTCGCCGCCCTATCCACCTGTTTTGAAATGTCGCATCTATAACGTCTCTGGCAACTTGTGCACTGTGTGCAGTACGTCCATCATGATGGAACCACATTGATAGACGAGTTTCCAGTCCCAGATCCTCCATGAGGGGCGCTAGTGTGTATTGAAGAAATCATGCATATCGCTGTCCATTTAAAGTTCCACGGTAAAAATTCTGACCTACAGTACAGTTAGCAATGAAAGCACACCATACATTGACACTCCACTGTTGTTGATGCGCAACTTGGCGAATCCAGTGGGGGATTCTGCTCAGACCATTAGTGCATGTTCCGCAGATTCACAATACCATGATTTGTAACTGAAGCTTCATCCGTAAACAACGTATTGCTTAGGAATACTGGATTACCTTGCATCTGCTGAAATGCAAAACGATAGAATGCAACGCGGGCTCCAAAGTCATTCGCGTACAGTTTTAGGGGCAGTGAGATATGGAACGAACGTAACCGCTGCCGACGCAAGATTCTACACACACTACTGTGGCTTATTTCTACAAATCGAGCAATTTGTCGCACACCTATCTGAGGATTGTGCGCTACAGCAGCCAGAACAGCAATTTCTTCTCCATTACCAGTCGCTGGCGTTGTACGTCGATGTTTTGTGGGAGCCCAGCTTCCTGTTTCCGTGAATGTCTTGCAGATGTTGCCAATGGTTCGACGTGACGGACACAGCCGATCTTGGTAGCGTTCAGCATAGTGTCACAGCTGCGGTTGCGTTTCTATGACATTCGTCACAAATTGAAATAACACCTAGTTTTTCTTCATTACTGAAGGCCGCCATATCGATCAGATGACGGTAAATGTAACAAGCCACACGAAAACAGGTTTTAAGCAGACCAGATTGGGAGGCACTTGTACACTGAAGGTAGAGTATGCCGTGGTAATATTGGTTTGTTTACAGCAGGATACAGGCGCCAGTGCAGGCAACACCTGCTCAGAACACAGTACTACATGCGGTGCATTACGTCAGAAACTGTGACGCCGTTGCTATCCTTTAGAAGCCACATATTTAAGAACATATGAATTTTAGAAACGTAAACCGCGTGACGTGTGTTACCACAAATTGTACATCTAGGTGTCAAATCACAACAATACAAATTATGCGTAGGACATCCACCATTCTGATACCGCATTATTTGACACATTATAAAAGGTGGATCAATTCAAGCAAGGTACAGCTCAAGAAGGGCTTAAACTATCCCCCCTTAAGAGTGCCACCAATGAAATATGAGTCAATGATGTGTTGTCATACAAAACCACACAATACATTAACACTCCACTAACGTAGTACGTCAGTCACATCGCGGTTACCGGCTGCGTGACGTTCGCGCTTGAGTCTCAGGACGTGTGCTAACTGTGCGCTTCATTTATTTCAAGCTTCAACTGCGCTTCGCAATATCTCGGGATGTAATTGACGTATTACGATGCAACCAACGCCATTATTTTTGTGATTTTTTTTCTGCTATTGACTGTATACGAAATAATAGGATGTGACCATTTAAAAATACTCAAATTTGCGTTGAAAATAGTATTTGTTTACGTTTCAAAATTTCACAAATTACATAGTCTCCGAAGCCCCTGCCAACCATTCATGCTGGTGAAAACAGTGTTTGAATCTATATTGTTGTTTCAGAGATATTTGGGGTTAGGTGAGACACCCTGCATATACTGCGCCACGAAATTTGTTTCAGAAAGATTGTGGGTCCAACTGCAAATAAATAAATAAATCGTAAACAGCTGGCCTAATTGGTTTTCTGGCGCGGTAGCTCAGCGCGTTCGGTCAGAGGGCTAGGTGTCCTCTCTAAAGAAACAAAACTGAGCCCACAACTCCATGATCCACATAGAAAAATCACCAACCTATGTCCGCAAAGGACCGAACTCCCCGAAAAACGAAGGAAAAAAATTAAGGCTAGTGGACGCCCAAAGCTGGAACTGCGGGTTCGAATCCCAGTTGAGAACTAATTTTCAACTTCATCACTGAATTTATTTTAATGCCCTGTAACAGTCGAGATGTTTGAATATTTCGAAATCGAAAATAAGATTACATGTTTTTTTTTCTTTTTTTCGTATTAATGTCCATCGTTTTTAAGGTCCAACACCGAGAAAACAGGGATTAGCAGGGAAACCTAGAAGGATGATGTAGACAAAAGAGAAAAATTATTGTAAAGGAGTGTGCTAAAGAAAACAGCAATGTAAATGGTATTCATGGGAGACGCAAAGAAGTAGTGGGGGAAGAACGGTATGTATCTTTCCATGTGTAAACGCAGCTTAACCACAGTGCATTTAAAACCCTATGGTATGTGATGAATATTGCGTATTTTACTTAACTTTTTGTAGCGATACTGATCTCGATGTGTAGTAACTAATTGGCCATCATATGCTGATACTTACCCTTTTTTTTCTTATAATGATTAAAAGAATCGAAGGTTATAGAAGGGACGCAGTGGTTGGTAAGGACGTAAGACAGGGTTGGAGCCTATCTCCAATATTATTCGGGTTGTACATTCAGAAAGCTGTGAACGAAAGCAAGAAGAAATTTGGAGAAGGAATTAAAGTTCAGGGTGGAGAAATAAATATTTGTGTTTTGCTGATGACATTATAATTCTGTCAGGGACAACAAAAGACGTGGAAGAGCAGTTGAACGGAATGGACAGTGTATTGAAACGGGCGTATAAGATGAACATTAACAAATGCAAAATGAAGGTAATGGAATGTAGTCTAAAAAATCAGGCGATTCTGAAGGAATTAGATTAGGTAACGAAACAATACAGGTGATCGATAAATTTTCTTACATTGGCAGAAAAATAACGTACGATGATCGCAGTATGTAGGATATAAAATGCAGAATGGCAGTGGGAAGAAAAGCGTTTCTAAAAAGAGAAATGGACGATAAATAGTCCGACAGGAAGAGGATAGGTTTTGAAATGTTATGCTGCAGGAAAATGCTGAAGATTACGTGGGCAGAATGCGTAACTAATGAGGAGGTTGCTAACAAAATGGGGGGATAAGGGATTTCTCGAATACCTCGACTAAAATGAGGACTGATTGGTAGTTCAAATGTTTGTAGAACTTATGGGACTTAACTACGGGGTCATCAGACCCTAAGCTTACAAACTACTTAAGAACTAGCTAGCACTAAGGACGGCACAAATATCCATGCCCGAGGGGGGATTCGAACCCCTGACCGTAGTGGTCGTGCAGACCATGACTGAAGCGCCTCAGTCCCCTCGGCCACCGCGGCCGGCCGATTGGCAGTAAACATTCTTAGACATCAAGGAATCGTCATTTTAGTGTTGCAAGGAAGTGTGTGGGCAAAAATCGCAGAGGGAGACCAAGAGATGACTACAGTAAGCAGATTCAAAGCGGTGCTGTTTGTTTTTCTTATAAGGAGATGAAGAGGTTGCTCAGGATAGAGTAGGGTGGATAGCTGTATCAAACCAGTCTCCGGACTGAAGACCACAACAAAATCAATCATTATCGCTTCTGTCGGGGATCTCTAGACCACGAAGCTTTTCTTCAAGTGATGTGTAGTCATTACTCTCACATTCCTTAACTTCTGCAGGACTTTCACTGTCGTGTTAAATCAGCCTCTTTGAATGATTTCCGTAGACCCTGCCCTGCCTTGTTCTGACCAGCCGTTGACGCAGATCGAGTGCTGCTACTGGACTGACAAGCAGTTGGCGGCTCTGTTCTTGCGAGCGCGCGCGACAGCTACAACTTGTTTCCCGTTTTCAGCGAACTGTGTGACGACAAAGCGGAGGCCGGACGCCCGGCTTCCGAGGACTGCAGCGGATGGGCGCGCCCGCTGCCGCTTCCCGAATGCACGTCTGCACGTCACAGCGCAGCATTCTCTGGCTACAAACCCCGGGCTCGCACAGTCACAGCTGTCTTTAAAAGTATAAACATAATTTTCGGTCGAAACCGTGACTGAATATTCGGCTCCTCTTCTTGTTTCGGCCGAAACCGAAACACTTAATCCGATTAAAATTTCGATAAATTTACGCTGTAGCACAAATCACCGGTTTTCCCACATTTTGCAAGATACCCTTCCGGTACCAAGCTTTCTTCAGTAGGCCTACGTGTAAGCCTAACCAAGAGTCCGTAGAAGATGACATAGGAGTACAGATTTACTGGCCTAAGCTTTCCATCCGGCAGTTGCGAATATTAAGCCATCCAATCCCTGAGTTGGACTTGTGAGCCAACGCATACGAATACCTGGTACCTGTTATTACTGTAGCTGTGTCGTTTTCTGTAGCAGTTCTCGTGGCGCTTTGCATTAAAAAAACGCAAGGCAGAATAGCTGAAAATTCGCAAGTAGTTTGGTTTAAAAAAAAAAAAAAAAAAAAAAAAAACAAAAAAAAAAAAAAAAAACAAAAAAAAAAAACTCCTGGACCCAATTAACGATACGTTTATTGGTGACGACGCTGTAATACAGAAATAACATTAACTGATATGGAAGCAAAATTTGAGGACAATGGTCACTGCATGACAGACTCAGATTAGGTTCTGTCGCCAACATACTTGACTCGCGAGCAGCCGCCGACACCTCATATATGCTACATAATATTTCGCTGGGTGTTCGTAGCTCTTCGCTAACATGATCATTTTTTATTTGTTTATTACAGTAATTGGATTTAACCCTTCACCGCGTTGCTTCGCAGATGTTCAAAGCGACGTTTTAGCTCTCTTTTCATCATTGACCTACAAGTTTAGCACTGGAAACTGCCTTGCAGTCGATCAGTGCTGCCTTATAAAGTTAACTGAACAGATTCTGCCAGTACAATGTGCTACAGTCCTCGCTAAATGACAGCGTGTATTTCTCTTTGTACCATCCTCACTTCACAGACCAGCACCCTGTGCTAGTGGTCTCTTATGATGGGCATATTTATAGCTGCAAGGCAGGAACGTTCATGAATTACGTACGTCCGTTTTACACGGTTTTGCATAAGTGCAAATCGGTAAGTATGAATGAATTTGTTAAGTTTCACGCAGTGTAAGATATAAACATTTTTGACAATTTAGATTGTGTAATTTTTTTGACATTTTCTTGGCACCCTTGAACAAATAGTAATATGAAAAAAAAATTAAAAACAAAAGATTTGCGATTTAAAAAAAAGATTTGCGATTTTAAAAAATGTGCATGTGATGGAGGATTAAGCGAAGTAAAATAGTTGTTATGTAGTGGTGATGACTAATAGGCTTCGTTCCTCTCAGTAAATCAACTTCGATCAGTGCTGCAGAAAGTATTTCGAAAAATAACATCACAGTTCTGACTAGCAGTATGGGATGTCAGTGTAAATTTACGTAAACTCAACTCGAAATGATGTGTATACTTGATCAATGTTTCATAAATCCATATTGGTAATTAAAAAAGCTCCTTGGGTTCAATGAAACACATTGATAAAACTTTTCAGCATAACAATATGATAACCTGTTCCATCAAGTACAATACTGAATAAGTTAAATTGTTACAAACACAGAATAAGAATATCACTACATGATACGATTACCTTATATGGTGATTAAGAACAAAATACAGTTTCTACGCGCGTGGAAAAACTCCTAGTCGTTAAACGGCGCGTCATCGATTAAGGTAAGGCACTATTGTTAACAGACTCCATCCCGAACGCTATCCGACTTCATCCGTTAAGTTCGCGAAAGCTAGTTTCGGCCAAGACGAAGATTCGGCTTATTTCTGGCCAAAACCGAAACTGCAGCCAAAGTCGAGCGACTGGAGGGGGAAAAGAAACCTCCGTGGAACTGGCTCAGTTGTCTACGCCCTTGGAAGGGCGGATAGGCTATTTTATGGCAAATTAAGTCACTAGTAATCAAAGAAACAGGATTTATCTTTGCCAACTCGCCCATGAACTTGCTGAATAAATGCCCTAGGAATGTCACAGGAGGAAAAATAAGAAAACATCGCAAGAAATACATTCCGAGCATACACTGAGGTGCCAATAGTCATGGGATTTCTTCAATATCGTGTCGGATAGCCTTTTACTTAGCAAAGTGCAGCATCTGGAAGCGCCATGGACTCAAGAAATCGCCAGCATCCCCTGTAGGACTACTGCGCTGTACTGCCTCTAAAGAAGTCCAAACTGTTGCCGATGGAGGATTTTTTTGGAAGAAGTGACCTTACGATTATGTTCCATAAATGTTCAACGGGGTTCAGGTTAGGCGATCTGGGTCGCCAAAATATTCGCTGGAATTGTCTACAATGTCCTTTAAACTACACTGGTCAAAACAATTAGGAGATCAGTTGAGATGTCTAGGTTCTTAAGTATTGTCATTGGCAGAATGAACTTAAAATGGTTCGACGTCTACCTGTCGGTTCTACGGCATGGAGACAACAACATTACGGCAACCGAGATAGTGGTAATAACAGAATATTGCTGCAAAGCTTGTTGACTTGTGTTTACCAAACGAATTACACAAGGAGTTGGGTTCAGATAGTGCAGTGAGCGGGTAGTGCAATGCTACAACAACGGACTTACCCGAAGCTATGGCGGCGGGGCCGCGGTGGAGTAGCCGAGCGGTCTAAGGCACCTCGCTGTGGAGCGCGCGGTTGCTCGCCGTCGGAGGTTCGAGTCCTCCCTGGGGCATGGGTGTGTGTTTGTGTTTGTCCTTAGGTTAGTTTACCTTAGTTTAAGTAGTTTGTAAGCTACGGAGTGATGACCACGCAGCCGGCCGCGGTGGCCGAGGTGACTAAGGCGCTTCAGTCACGGTCAGCACGGCCACTACGGTCGGGGGTTCGAATCCCCCCTCGGGCATGGATATTTGTGCCGTCCTAGTTCGTAAGTAGTTCATAAGTAGTTTGTAAGTTTAGGGACTGATGACCCCGTAGTTAAGTCCCATAGACTATACAAACATTTGAACATTTTTTTGATGACCACGCAGTTTGGTCTGACAAATTTACAAACATTTGATTTTATGGCGGCGGGACAGACAGAGGGGGATGGCTGTAGCTAATGGAGTGCCCCACAGCGTAATTTTCGGGACCTGGAAGCGATATCAAGCTGGGGCCGTTAACAGAAGCCAGGGCCAGTGTCGTCCAAGGGTAGCATCAGCAAGAGATTGTCTTGGGTTAATAGCCCGTCGAGACAGGATGCTGTATGGAACTGAGCTGCAACGTTCCCCCCAGGCATCAACAGGACGCGCATTATATATATACTAGCTGCTCCCCGCGGTTCAATAGTCAAGACATTAAAGTGCCAAGAAAGGGCATAAATAACTACATGACTGTTTGCGACATTGTTAGCACGGAATATATAATTGTCTTGGAACGGATGGAGAGCCAAAAATCTATTGCAATACGTCCCTGTGAACGACGTTTCGAGACTTGTTGTTCTCCGAGTATACGTAGAGATTTCTAGCTCTCGATACACGGGAGCAGCCTACGTAGAGCTGTCCGTGCGAGAAACATGGGGTGGCCAGATGAATACCTGCCACTTTTAATGTATGTCCTTGACTCTTGTTTATAGTAATCGAGAAGGCCACTTTCAATGGGAACTGTAACCGTTAAACTGGAATGGCAAGTTTGTTGGGATGATGGGAATTCGTGGTATTTGCTCCACCGGTGATGATGGTGGCCCGCACGATATGCCTTCTCAGGTCCGTGATGCGTAACCTGGTGCCATTGCATAATCGTGATGCATCCAAAGTTACGCATCAATAAAACAGACTCCAACTTGTGGGATGGCACCCCTGACAGTAAGTAACTACAGTAACAACAATACAGTAATCGAAAACAAATGCCAAGTAAAGGAACAAAATAAACAGCAAACCTAACGGAGAAAAGTAACGAAATAAGCAACAAACCTAACGGAGGAAAGTAACGAGATAAAAAAGACCTCTAACGGAGAAACGAATTGTTGAGATCCTACAAATGCAAAGCGAACCAACAAAAGAACTAAAAGCAAACGTTCGAATGCTATAAATAATCGAAATCACCAAAGAAACTATTATTCATTGAAATCCAAAGAGAATACAATTTTAAAGAATTTCGATAACATCACAATGTTCGAACAACTATAGTTGAAGGTGACAGTCCAATACACGTCATCGAAAACCAAGGAGAAAATAATATCACAATTGAATACATATTATACATCCTGATAAATATTTTCATGAGTGTTATACTGCCTGCCATCTGTTGAGTGCATTTGCTACTACTTTCGTTGCAGTTTACGTACAGTTCGCGCACTATTTCCTGGCCCCTGTGTGATCGGCGGATGTCGGCTGAGCTCGGGCAGCTCCGGAATGTTTACAACCTCTGCCAACCTTGCCGACGTAACAGAGTTGTGAGCCGTAGCCATTGTGTACTGTTGATTCGTGTCTGGTATTGTTCTTGTAGAGTTATTCTCTTATTCGTAAAAATGAGCGACGAGGCTGTACCTGGCCCTTCAACACCACGTACTCCACGTACACCGACGACTCCTATGAGAAAACGGAGGGCTGTTATTCAGAGTGGTGCGAGGAGAGTGATAATGAACGTCATTCAGTGCTGCGACAGGGAGAAGACACAGAAAGCGCTGCTACACCCGCTTAATAAATCTCTAAAACGAGCGGCAACATATACAGGCAAAAGCGAACGCAGCCTAAAAAGGCTACGAAATTTTATGAGAACTCGTCCTGGCGAATCACCTGCTACTCCTGGCAAGAAGCGGTAAGTTTCATATATTTGTCAAATGTATTTATTTATTGCGTAATATGTATAAAGTACAAAAGTAGTTTCCTTTTCAATAAATAGAATTATTAAATCAGTATTAACCGTTACTGGTAATCACTTTAATATTTCTATTTAACAACATCCATTTCAACAATTTTTCTTCTTATGGTGCTGTTGAGAGTTTTACTCTAATATTATTTTACTGTGCGAGATGCGTAAAGGCGGAAATCGATTAGTTCTTAACAAATTTTACGTAGCAAATACAAATCTATTGTCCGATAGTTGAAGCCATAAAACATGTCTCTTCGCAGCACCGTACCTTATAGCTTCGTGAGATGACGTCATGGAGTGAAAGTTTGAATTCCACCTATCCCGTCGCGCCCTCTATTTTCAGCATAAGGCACGTAGAGCAAAATTACAGTGCGCGTATTGTACTTGAAATATTCTGAAAGTACTTTATAGCAGAACATTTACAGAATGTTTTTACTTGAAATTTAATTTAACTGAACTTCATTTTAATGTATGAGTGGAGAATGTAGTTCAGCTTTCTAAGAATTATTTTTCTTTTACTTTTCTTAGGTCAAAAAGTGGTGAAATTCAGACGTCAGTAGATGAATTTAATAAGAGAGTAATTAGAGACACGATTGAAGAATTTTATACGCAGAAGAAGACTGTACCATCAATTGCTAAACTGCTGCCCGTTTTAAAAAATAAGATTGATTGGAAATGGAGTGCTACCTCTTTGAGAAATGTATTGAAGTCCATGGGTTTCAAATGGAAGAAGGTCCAAAATAAAAGACAGCTCTTGATTGAACGCCCAGACATAGTGTTCTGGCGGTCTCGTTTCGTCGTTCAACTGAAAAACGCAAGAGAAGCGGGGACAGAAATTTTCTATTTAGACGAGACCTGGGTCGACAATAATTTGACGTTTGGGAAATGTTGGCAGACGGAAGGGGTGACGGGTGTTACAGCGTGGGGAAGTGCCTCCAGAAGGCTCATTATAGGAAGCGTCGGCTCGAAAAAGGGTTTTCTTAAAGAAGCACAGCTCCAGTTCTGGGCTAAATCTTCGCAGGGTGATTACCACGGACAGATGAACTGTGCTAATTTTGAGAAGTGGTTTCAAGAGAAGGTTCTTGTAAACTTACCACCTCACTCTGTGATTGTGCTCGATAATGCACCATACCACTGCAGGCAGCTCAATAAACCACCGACCAAATATGACACAAAGGCGATTATGGTCGAGTGGTTACAAATCAAAGAAGTGGAATGCGACGAGAGCATGCGCAAAGAGGATCTGTACGAATTGATTGTCCAAAATAAGCCCTCGCAAAAATCCTATGTCATTGACCACTTGGCTGCAAGTAAAGGCCACAAAGTGGTCAGACTGCCACCATACAATTGCGATCTGAATGCAATTGAGTTCGCATGGGCCAAATTAAAGCAATTGTTCAGGGAAAGAAATATTACAGGGGATATGTCCGCCGCACATCTTGTAAATCTCGCCGAGGCTTCTTACCAATCCATCACAACTGAGGACTGGCAAGGCTACTGTCGAAAGGTCCAAGAACTGGAGGAGGATTATTGGAGGCGTGATGGTGTCATGCAAATAGCAACTGACAATTTTGTAATTAACGCGGGTCCAGGAAGCACCACCGAATCGGATAACTCAAGCACAGACACAGCCACGGACGATGGCAGTGGAAGCGACTGGTAGTTTCGTAAGTTTTTACTAGCACCATTTCGCTTCTTATAGTTCCATAAGTAATAGTTATTTTGTAGCAACTTTATTGTAATAAGTTTCCGTTTTCAAACAGAAGGAAAAGTCTCGGCACTGACAGCCATGGATGAATGTAATGGAAGCATCTCGTAATTTCGGTAAGTTATATTGTTCATAATTCGTACAAATAAGTTTATTTTCGACTACTCAAACGTTGAAGTATACTACACATTAAAGCTATGCTTAATTTCGTGCCCCTTCTGCGAAACATTAAGCCATCTCTTTTGAAAGCAGTAAACTACGCGGTAAAAGCTGGCTGCACTGCGAGAACGGGGCGGGGCTTGTCGTAACAGCCAATGCGCTGCAACCCGAATACAAACTTCCGTTCCAGCGTACTCTGCTCAGGGGCCAAGAAAAAGTGCGAGTACTGTACGCTATTTATACGTGACAGTTCGGGCTTTGTACACAAAATAGGGCTTGGTATCTAGATCCCATTCTATACAAAACGTCAATGTTTTTTCTTGCCATGGTACTTAGGGCATATTTTATGTAAAGTCTTCAATTCATATACATACTTCCTTCATTTGTTACAACAAATGAAAATAATGCGGCTTAAACGCCAACATTCAGATTTCTTGTGTTTGTAATTATATATCAGTTAAGCCGTTTTGGCAGTATCCAAAAATCTTTTTGTATATTCGAAAGTAAAAAAGATAACAATAACAAAGAAAAAAAATTTCACTATAGCAGGACCCGAACCATTGCCCAAAATAATGTAAATCTATGACAAGACGCGTTAACCCTCGCGGCTAACCATGACATACTCCAGAGTGCGCCTCTGCTGTTGTATTAGAAGCTTCTTACAACCGTTACGTATTTCTATGGATATATTTCAAATAAATAACTTGTAATAAACATTTTGAAAAGTAGCCTATGTCCTAATCCAAGACATAAAAAATCTCTATATGAAATTTCATCTAAATCAGTGCCGTAGTTTTAGCGTGATGCGGTAACAAACAAACAAATTTTCGCATTTATAATATGTATGGGATATATATATATATATATATATATATATACGTAAAAAGTCCGAATCACCATCAAGAATCTGGTCTCTGCGTTAGGCTATAGTGTGTGTCTCATTAAAAACACGACACCATATAGCCTACAGAAAGTGGGCAGAGGAACATCAGATTTGGAGTCGTCAACAATTGCGCTGGGTTCTGTTCACAGATAAGTCAATATTTTTTATTCAGCCGGACAATCGTCATTCCCTCATCTTGAGACAGCGTGGAACTCTTAAACAGTCCTGCTTACGTGCAGGAAACATCACCATAACATGGTGGTGGACGACAGGTGTGGGAAAGAGTCAGTATTGGCAGATGTATGGACCTCTATGTCGTTCAGAATGGCGCTTTGACTGCTCAGAAATACAGAGACGAGATCCTTCGAACTTATGTTGTGCCCTATGCTGGTGACATAGGGGATGGGTTCCTTCTGGTGGACGATAACCCTCGTCCCCACAGAGCTGCACTCGTGGACAACGTGCACGAAGCTGAGGGAACTGAACGAATGGAATAGCCAGCTTGTTCACCGGACTTAAACCCGACTGAGTGTGTCTGGAATGCACTTGGCAGACGCGTTGCAACTATACCAGCATCACCTACAACAGCTGCAAACCTGGATATTGCATTCATGGAAAAATGGCCAAATACCCCTCAAGAGCTGACTGATAACCCCATACTGTCTATGCCATGCAGGTGTGCAACTGTATTGTCCATTCAAGATGATCACACACCACATTATACAGCAATGCGAATGGACCTTTTTACTATTATGGTAGCCCCATGTTGCGTCGCTCTAAATAAACACCATTTAAATCATGCTGTATCACAAACTATTTACAATTGTAACCAACATCTGATTAAAATACCTTACCATATGTATATCGTGTATGATATCTCACCTGATTACTTAATTGTTTCGAACACTGTAGTTGCGAACGGATGTGGCCAAGTGACATGTCGGATGCCATCAATATGAATTGCTTGGGAACATGACGTTCATGAATGGCTGCTAATTGTCTCCAAGTAACCGAACAAAACTGTTTACAGTCAATGATCAGTTCAGTTGGACGCAGACCATTCGATGTAAAAACAGCTCACATCAATATAGAGCCACCACCAGCTTGCCCAGTAATTTGTTGACAACTTGTATCCAGAACCTGGTAGCGTCTCCGCCACACTTTAGCTCTACTACCAGGCCTTACTAACTGAAAACAGGACTCATCTGAACAAACCACGGGGTTTCCAGTCGTCTAAGATCCAATTGATATGGTTACGAGCTCAGGAAAAGTACTTCAAGAGATAATGTGACAGAAAACGCATTAAAGTCATTTGCCTATAGGCCATTAACGCCAAATTCCATTGTACTGTCCTAATCGATCTGTTCATCAAATGTCCCACATTGATTCCTATTGTTCTTTCACAGTGTTAGCACTGACAGCACCATGCAAACGCCATAGCTCTCTGTCAAAAAGTGCAGGCCGTCGGTCACTGCATTATCTGTGATGAGAAGTAATGCCTGAAATTTGTTATTCTGTTACAGGCTTGACACTGTAGATCTTGGAATATCGAATTTCCTAATGATATTCGAAATGGAAAGTCTCTTGCCCCTAGCTTAAACTACCACTTCACGTTTAAAATCAGTTAAGTTCCATGATGGGTACTATCACATTGGAAGTCATACCATGAATAATCGGAGTACAAGTGGCAGCTCTGTCAATGCGCTGTACTCTTATATGTCCTTTTCGCAATACTATCGGCATCTGTATCCATACATACTGGCCAGCCGCAGTGGCCGAGCGGTCTGTGGTTCGCCAGTCACAGTCTGTACGGCCACTATGGTCGGGACTTCGAATCACCCCTCGGACATTGATGCTTGTGTCGTCTTTAGTGTAAGGTAGTTCATAAGTGGTTTGTTAAGTTTAGGGACTGATGACCCCGCAGTAAAGTCCCTTAAGCTTAACAAATATCTGAACATACATATTGCTATCTATTAATTTTGTTACCTTGGTCTAAATCACACACAAATTAACTACACTGAGAGTATTGTACTCAGTATTACCGATGTCACTAAGTCGAGCATTTTGTGCTTGCCTTCATATTACCATTCTAAAGCAAGGTAACCAACTACTTGTACAGAGAAAAAAGTCATAAGTAATAGCAATAAACTGTTGTTACCTTCCCGTATTTGGAGTAATGGTCAATACTTTGCCTAATCTGACTGTAATTATTTGTACTACAGACAAGCTTCTCAAATTTTGTGTCGATAGGCTTACGTGGTAGCATCAAGTTTCAACAGGATCTACTGCTTTGTCAATCTGGTCAAAGAATATCTGTGGTCTAAATGTAGATGCTACCAAAGACTGCAAGTTGCATTGTATTTGATCATGAACGGCATTTGTATAATACCCACAATATGTTGAAAGTGACAATTGTGGCTAGAGATCTGTGTCCTGTGTAGTAGTGAGTGAATTATAACAGAGCTTAGTGAATTAGAATGAGGACAAATTATTAGTTTCTTTTGTATCTGTAACAAAAGTAGTGGAAGTATTTGATGTTTCAAGAGCCACCATATGTAAAAAAAGTACCGCTTACAGGGACGGCAGAGAAACATAAAGCCATAGCTCCCAACACAGATGAAATCGACAGTGATAGTGACAGTCGGTAATTCAAGACATACAGCGACGAAAAATAAGACCTGCAAAGTCACTGAAGGACTGAATGTCGCAAACCCTTGAAATGCCAAAACAGTACCAAGGGACCTCCATAAGCTTGGAATTATAAGGCGAGCCGACATTCAAAACGTAGTCATCAGTGATGCAGATGCCCGTAACAGTAAAACACAATTATAGAGCCAAAAACGTCAAGACTGTTGAGCAATGGGTGAAAGTAATTTGGCTGAATGAGTCTTGTTCCACATTGTTTTAAACTTCTGGCCGAGTTTAAGTCCGATGAGTTACACTCGTCAAGGGTTCGGTGACCGTGGGAGCAGTAAGAATAGTGTCGTATTTCCATGGGCTTTGTGGTTTGTTAGGTTGCATTACTGCCAAGCCTTTCTAGTCCAATTTGAAGAAGAGGAGTTTGTGAGCATTATCCACCGCCATCTTTGTTATCTATTCTAACCACAATTTTTCAGGAAGGAAGAAGGAAAGAAGATTAAGGTTTAACATTCCATCAACACCTGGTTCATTAGACACACACACAGTTTTTCTCAGGGATGAGGAAGAAAAGTAGCCATTCCCTTTGAAACGAATGATCACAGCATTTTCCTTGAGTGATTCAGAGAAATCACGGAAAACCTAAATCTGGATGACCAGAGACGTGTTTGAATTGCTGTCGTCCTGAATGCAAGTCGAGTTTGTTACCGTTTTCTGGAAAGAGCAATATATAATTCCGCTGGAAAACCAAACGTATTTATCCATTTTCAGACATCTGGAAGCTTGACTGAATACAAACATATTTCTGATGCCGGATTAGATATTGTTGCATTAAAATGGAAGCAGGCTTGACTTTGAAAGCAGGGTTGTCAACTGAACACAGCACTTACAATGAAAGCAGGTTTATTGCGAACTGAAACGTACACGCAGCACTGAATGCCTCTCGGGCAGAGTGCTCTGCTATTTATATACAGAAATTAGAAGAATAGTTAACATAAGAAGAAAGTAGAAATTATAAGTGAACATAAGGAACATGTAGAAGATTCTGGAAATGATAATTACAAAGAAATAAATTTTTGCCGCTGGACTGGATTGAACTGGCGACCTTCAGCACTGCAATCGGTGACGCAATCCCCTGGGCCACGCCGGCAGTCGGTTAACGTGGGGCCTCGCGACATTGATGGGGAAAAAAAAAAAAAAAAAAAAAAAAAAAAAAAAAAAAAAAAACAGCGACCCGCTGTTAGTTTCCCTTTGGAGCCAGCTGCAATGTCCTGGATCTTGATGTTGTCATGGGTCCTCTGTATGGCAGTTCTGAAGAACCCTTCCCTTCTGAACGATTATCGACGACAGACGTTCCTGTCGTGGCTTCATCAGAGTCCTTGAACAAGAAGCCATTTTCGCGTATCTGCTCTTCAGGATCAAATCAAATGTTTGTACAGCTTATGGGACTTAACTACGGGTTCATCAGTCCCTAAACTTACAAACGACTTATGAACTACTTACGAACTAGGACGGCACAAATATCCATGCCTGAGGGGGGGATTCGTACCCTGACCGTAGTGGCCGTGCAGACCGTGACTGAAGCGCCTCAGTCCCCTCGGCCACCGCGCCCGGCTCTTCAGGATCGTAGTAAGGCTTTATGCGGAGGACGTGAACAATGTCTCTTCGTTTTTGTTGTTTCGACGACGGTTCATAATCCTCAACTTCGTATGTGACGTCTGACAGGCGGCATATGGCACGATACAGACCAAAGAATCGCTTCATTCTGATAGCCAAACTTTCCATACAGGGGTAAAAATCCATACCAGATCTCCTGGGCTGTATACAACAGGTCGGTGCTTGTCGTTATACTGCTGACGGTCCTTCTCCTGGGCATCCAGTGTCCGTATGCAAGCCAGCTGTCTTGCTTCTTCGACCCTGGTGATGAGCTGTTTCACATAGTCATCCTGAGTGTCGTCCGGTTGGAACGGGAACAGTGTATCCATTGCTGTTTCATCTTCATTGTCATGGAACAGGAAAAACGGCGTAAAGCCTGTGGTGTCTTGTCTTGCGGTATTATAGGCAAATGTCACGACTGGCAGTATTGGGATACAATCCTTCTGCTCAACATCAACAGCATATCTGCTGTCTTGTTAAAACGTTCTGTAAGACCATTTCTCTGAGGATGGTATGCAGTTGTCATTCTGTGGACAATGTCGCAACGTGACATTACCTCTGATACTAGTTTTACTGGAATATTTTTCCACGTTCAGATATCATCACACGTGGTGCTCCATGCTTCAAAATAATGTCTTCTATCAGGAATTTTGCGATCTCTGGAGCTTCGGTAGTCGGCACAGGTTTGGTGACAGCATAGCGTGTGAGTTAGTCAGTGCAGACTATTATCCATCGGTTACCGGTTGTCGACTTCGGGAACCTTCCTAAAAGATCGATCCCAACTCGGTGGAATGGAGCTGCTGCAGGTGGAATCGGTACTAGATGCCCTGGAGGTAATTGCGACACGTACTTCTGTCGCTGGCACTCTTTACAGTGACTCACGTAGTGCTTGACAGATTGGTAGCGACCTTTCCAGTAATACTTTTTTTGTTATTCACACAATTTTATGACTATAGCCAGTCTAACTTGTACTTTTTCTTTTGGTGTTAAGATTTTGTCCTTTATTCTGTAAAAAGCATTCCGATCATTAGATAATTTTTGTTTGTGCTATTTCAAGTCGTCATTTTTTGTATGATTTTTTTTTCTTTAAAGGAAATGACATTTTTCACGCATGTCGCGTTTTTGATAACTTGTTACATAATTTTTCTTAAATACAGTGACTATTTATGAACATCGTGTACCTGATTTCAACCACCTTTCACATATTTTGGAGGGGTTATCTCTTGTCTATATTAGGTAGGTCAGGGGATTTGTGCGTGGAAACACGCACTTTCACAACTACTGGTCGCCACTACTTTCAGTTAGGCACTGTAAATTCTCAGTTTCATATTTTCAATAATTTTTTCTATTTTTTTAACAATAAAAAAAGTAGTGGCGACCTTTAAAAAACAATGATTGCAGTCCAGGTGATGTCATTATATATATATTTAATTCAATTGTAATTGTAATCAAGATGCTCTTATTTGCTATTCATTTGTGTATTAAAGAGCGGCTTATTTATAAAAGGTAAAGTCACAGCAACTTTAAAAGAGAAAGAATACGACGACGTCATTCATTTGAACACCCTGCCAAGGATCTTTCGAGCAGTGGATGCTTCTGGGAAGTAGGCAGATTAGTTTCTGTTGCGATCAGGTCCATTAGAGATAAGATTTGTAGTTAATTTATGTGCGCAACGCATAATAACTAATGCCTTTCAGCATTCAAAGTGTCTGCGGTTTCTGTACCACTCTGCATTGCTTACGGCATTGAACATTTTGGAGGGGTGTTTAAAATATTTGTTCTATAAATAATTGTTCATATCATAAGGGATATTGTGTCATGATCTTTTGTATTTTTCATAAGTATTTTTGTCGTTTATAAATCGGGATAGGATTGTATGGCAAGAGAAAGTAATATTCTATGTAGCGGTTTAGAGTAAAATTTATGTTAACTACGAGCAAGGCTCGGTTGCTTAATAATAAGAGTAATTTAGTACAAAATTTCACTGTGAGTGACAAAGAGCAGGATTTAGTAAAGAAGCATAGGTCAAAACGTCATTTAGCACGGCACAGTCGCGACGTTTCGAGGGAATCACATAAGGAGAAGAGAGATATTTCCTCTTGCAGGGATTCATATACAGAATCAAGCGAGAGTGATGGTGATAAAGAGATAACATGACACACAACCCGTAATCTTCGTAAAATTTACGCAAACAGTGACGATGGAGCGTCATACTCCGCGTCCAAGGTTCAAAATGCCGTACCTTCTAGAGCATCAACACCAGGAGGTACATATGACGATATTAAAATTGCCGATCTTATGAGATTCATGCAGGATAATCATAAACAACAACAGGAAAGTCAGAAACTAATATTAGAGAAACACCATAAGCATATAATGAGTAATATTGGTGATCTCAAGGAGGAACTTGCCGAAATGCGAAAGAGCCTTGATTTGGTACAAAAAATGGCCACAGAAGCGAAACAGACTTCTTTGGAAGCAAAAAGGGACGCTAGATTGGCTTGTTATGAGGCCAGTAGGGCAAAGAAAATTGCAGAACCAGCCAAAACTGTATCAGCAAAGTCTGTACCGAAGTAGCTGAAGTAAAGAAAGTCGTAGATAAGTTGAGAGAGCAAGGAAAGAATATTGTCCGCAATACTCTGGGAAAATTTGCGAATAAAAGATAAAAGAAATTAAGAGTAATCAATCTGATATCCCAGGTATTAAAGAGGCCCAGATTAAGATTACAAAGAAACAAAATGAGCTGGAGCAGCATATTAAAAGTACTCAGGAAGAAGTACAACTTCTCTCGTCAAACTCGTCTGAGACTGCCAGAGTAGTAAGCGAGGAAAGTGTCTTGCGAAATGTGCAACAGAGGTCCAAACTGTTACTCGAGACTCAAAGGGTAGAATACAATCAGACTCCCATACAAAGGTCACTTGTGAGGTAGGAAAGTATTCCACACAGCGAACCCGTATCACACTCGTGCACAGAATTTCAACGGGAAGACAAGTGTTGTCATCACCGATGTACTGTAACACGCCTTCAGGAAACAGCTGGTTCCGTGACGTGTGTGCCAACTGATCTCAATCCGCACCATACACAAGTTCGCGACAGAGATATGCTCCAAAGGGAAGAGCGAACATATGAGTCCTTTGACATGAAGCACTTTCTCTCTGTGCAAAACTTTCAAGTAAATAAAGAAAACAATAATTCTCTTCACCCAAAGTATTTTATGTCGCAATTCGAGAAAGTGCTGCCCACATCATGGCCATTGCAGTATAAACTCGAATTCATTTGTGGGCATACGCAAGGGAACGTAGCTGAACATATGCGCTCTGTGGCAAATAGTTGTAAATCGTATGAAGAGTTCAGAACCATTTTTCTTGCAGCATACTGGTCATCTCGTACACAAGAAAGAATTAAGGAAGAAATAGTATTCGGGAAAGATATGGAGAGTGCACGGTATAAAGACTCAGAGAAGTTTCTGGAATCACTTATTAAAAAGAACAGATTCCTTGACAACCATTTACGGACCAGGAATTAATGAAGCAATGTTTCATGAGGCTTCCGGCTGTTAACCAGCGCAGTATGATTGGCAAATATGAGGGCACAATTGACCAATTTATCAGCGCGCTAAAACAGGCCGAATATGTCGAGAATCGACAGGGCTGGTGTACTAGAGAACCCAGGGAGCGAGATAATTCTGCCCAATATTGGGAAAGGAATGATGATAATAATTCTGATAGGGGATGTGGTGGAAACAAATCCCACAAACATAACCTGAATAATCATTCAGGTAATAACAATCAAGGTCATGGAAATTGGCATGATTACGGCAATGATGGCTGGTGTAATAATGCCAATCAGGGGATTCAATATGCGCAATCCCAACATAATCAGAGATGGCGTCAAAATAGTTTGAATGACTTCCAGAACCAAAACAGTGCTAATTCTCAATGGAGAAACAATGATATTAATGGTGGGTCCTGGGGTAGTCAAAGGCCATCGAATCCATTTATGCAAAGAGGTGTAGAAATTATTGAATTAAGACCCCCGAATCCTGCACGCACAAACAATGGCAGTAGCAGAAATGACAATAGTTGACGATATGTGCCTGTGGTATGTGCACCTCCAGGGCGCAGAAACACTCGGATCCAGCATTCTATATCTCTTGGAATATGAAGATATACGAGAGATATTGAAGGAGAGAGGAGACAGTTTCTCGGGTAGAAATCCACTCGATAGTTATAGTCCAATTAGGCACTGTACATTTGACTTGCAATAATAGATAGTGGCAGTCAGATTTCCGCAATTTCAGAATCTGCATTTCAAAGATGTGCCAAAGACCGCTCGTGGCCGACTCTGAAGCTTAAGAAAGCGAAAGTTAAAGGGGCAATAATTGGGAAGCAAGCTGATATCCAGATGCAGAGTCGGATGACAATACTTTGTCAAGGACAGGAATGGGACATTAACCTCACGATAGTGCCGATGTTAGCGATAGATCTAATTATTGGAATGAACTTTCTGTCTGACCAGAAAGCCATAATCGATATCGGACGAGGTGTTCTAGTGTTGAATAAAGAGGGAAGTATCACTAACCGGTTTTCCGACCAGCATCATAGATCAGAAATACCAGCGGATTGCCTACGTCTGAGTTCGTCAGACTGTCAGAGGTAAAGCAAAGTGATATCACAAAGTCAGCCTGCGGATAGTATGAACAATACAATATATTACTCTAAGTGGTAACAGCAATAATAGATGAAGTGCTTGGCAAACAGACAAAGACTTCGCCTAATGACAGACAGGAACTCGGTCGTATTTTAAAGGAAAACGTTGAAGTATTCTTTCCAAAGACAGGTGCCATTAAAGACTTTGTCTATTCATTTAAAGTTAAACCCCATCAAAAGTTTGCCGTTGTTCTATACTCAATTCCTGCCACATATAGGGAGGCAGTTCAGATTGAGTTAAAAAGAATGGAAGATGAAGGCGTGATAGAGAGGACAACATCGACCTATAATTCCCCACTTGTCGTGGTAGAAAAACAAGATAAATCAGTATGCCTTGTCTTAGATTCCAGGCAAATAAACACGATCATAGAACCTGAGACGGACAGACCGGAGCGTATTGATGAATTATTACAAAACTTCCACGGAGCAAAAGTTTTTATGACTCTTAACCTTAGGTCAAGCTTCTGGCAGATTATGTTAGATCCGGAATGCAGGCAGTATACCGCATTTGTAGCATCTGGAACCCGCTACAGATTCAAATGAGTACCATTTGGGCTCAATGTGAGTAGTTCCACATGTATGAGGGGATTTGTCACCGAACTTCCAAGTTGGATCAAAGCTAGGATTACAAGTTATGTTGATGACCTCCTTATTGCTGAACCCAATTGGGAACAGCATAACCTCGTGCTCAGGGAGGTACTTAGAGCCTTTCGGCAGTCCGTATTAACCGTCAATATAAAAAAGTTGTGCACAGGGACCCCCAAGGTAAAATATTTGGGACACGTTATTTCTGCAGATGGCATTGCACCAAACCCCGAAAAGATGGAAACCGTAGCTAAATTATTCCATCATCTTTCGGGAGTGCACCCGGGACAGCGACAATTCTTCTTCCGATATTTCGGCTGCAAACCTTACGGCCATCTTCAAGGCGAGTCCAAGACTGAGTTCTCAGCGTCTGTGCGTGCCTATTTATACGGTAAATCACGTGATCCAAGCTACTGAGGATTAGACTGCGCATGCTCGAAGATATCACATTCGTAACTGCTGCGCTAGTCATAGATAAATATATACTTCAAAAATAATCTGTGAGCAGTGAGTGCAAACATAAACAGAGCTGTTGCGTATCCACAGTGCTTACAAATGAAAAATTAATCATTAAAAGTGGTAACATCAATCGGAATAGAAGACGCAGACATTCTTTCAGAACGAAGGCGTGATATAAGTGGCTTCCATGCATTGTCAAGATGAAATCCGTCGTCACGATTTAGCAGGTGGTCCACCAGTTGTATAAGTATAGCTTCCTTTACAACAGAGTCCCAGAAAGTGGAAGCTGTGGTTAAAATCTTTACTCCTTTGTAATTCATGGAGTGGCCAGTAGAAATACAATGTTCGGCTACTGCAGACTTGTTGGACTGAAGAAGGCGTGTATATCGTTGGTGCTCAACGTATCGTTCCTGCACAGTGCGCGTGGTTTGACCTATATAACGTTTTCCACACTCACAAGGGATTTCATAAACTCCCGCTTTTCGCAATAACAAATCATCTTTGACAGATCCCAGAAGAGCTGAGGTCTTAGGTGGTGGGCGAAAGATCACATCCACTTTATGTTTCTTCATGATTCTGGCTATTTTTGAAGACACATTACCCACGTATGGGAGAAAGGCTGTAGATTTCACATCCCGTTCCTCTTCATCTTTCTCCTGTGATTTATCTGGTGTTTTTATTTGTAAGGCTTTTTTAATCTGATGTTTCGAATAGCCATTTTTCTTGAAAACCGCCTCCAGGTGCAGGAGTTCATCCTGTAGGCTGTCAGCATCAGACACTACCTGAGCCCTGTGAACTAAGGTTTTCAGTACACTCATAGTTTGTGAAGGATGGTGGCAGCTGGATGCCTGCAAATAGAAGATCTGTATGGGTGGGCTTGCGATATACGCAATGACCTAGGAATCCATCCTCTTTGCGTCGAACCAGAACATCCAGGAACGGTAAACAGCCATTCTTCTCCCGCTCCATAGTGAACTTGATGTTTTCATGAATGGAGTTAAGATGGTCTAAAAATTCTGTCAGTTTATCCTCTCCGTGGGGCCACACTATGAATGTGTCGTCCACATATCTCCAGAAGACCGTCGGTCTTAATGTTGCTGAATTGAGGGCTTTTTCTTCAAAATCCTCCATAAACAAATTAGCCACTAGGGGAGAAAGAGGACTCCCCGTAGCGACACTGTCAATCTGTTCAAAGTATTGTTCATGAAATAAAAAAGTAAGTGGAGGTTAGTGCATGCTTAAATAAAGCTGTTATATCATCCTCAAACATGTTGCTAGAGAGAGACAAAGAGTCAGCCAAGGGTACTTTGGTGAACAATGAGACGTCAAAACTAACTAATAAATCAGTGCTATTGAGTTTCAGGTTTTTTAACCTACTGATGAAATCCGACGAGTTACGGATATGATGTTCACATTTCCCCACATGTGGTCTCAACAATGAGGCTAGATATTTTGCCAGTGAATACGTTGGTGCACCTATGTTACTAACTACGAATGTGATATCTTCGAGCATGAGCAGTCTAATCCTCAGTAGCTTGGATCACATGATTTACCGTATAAATAGGCACGCACAGACGCTCAGAACTCAGACTTGGACTCGCCTTGAAGATGGCTGTAATGTTTGCAGCCGAAATATCGGAAGAAGAATTGTCGCTGTCCCGGGTGCACTCCCGAAAGATGATGGAATACTATGTCCGCCGGGAAAAATTCAAGAATCACATAGCTAAATTTTCAACTCATGTAAATAACAGACAATTAAGAGGTTTTTTAGGAATCATAAATTATTATAAACGATACATCTTGATCCAAAAGCTGGCTACGCCACATCTCTGTTCTCTCACGGAAATGAACACCATCTGGAATTGGGATGATGAAGCAGAATTCCAGAGTTTGAAGCAACTATTCCGTTACCGAGTTGGAAGCCCTGGCGGTTGTATGGGGGATCGAAAAGTTTCGATACCTTCTGTACGGCCAGAAAACCTGGGTGTATACCGAGCAAGAGGCATTATAATTTATCATGTCTGCAAAATTGAAGAATAAAAGAATTGCTCGATGGGTGTTGACCCTTCAGGAATATGAGTTCACCATAGAACATGCTCCTGGCATAGAGAATATCATCGCCGACACACTTTCGAGATCACTGGTTGGTTTCGAAGAATTGGGCCATCAGCCATTAGAACATGAGCACTACAGTTTGTACTATATCAGGAAGGTGGCTTTCGAAAATTTAATCTCTACAAATTTACGCAGTATTGGCAAGAAACAAGACAAGGACCCTGACCTGTTGAAAATAAAGGAACGAATTAGAGACGAGAGCGAGTCTGCGATTTGCAAATATTTCATGCTTCGCAAAGGAGTTTTGTTTTACACCTCTGATGGTGAGGCAGATCCCTGTCGTGTATGCGTGCCTGATGAACTTGTAAATAAAGTAATTTGGCACACTCGTCTGCCTTACGGACATTTTAGTCCTAGGAAAGTTTACTTAAAATTAAAGTCTTTGTGTCATTTTACTAATATGGAAACGAGAATCAGGAAATGCAAACCTTGTCAAAAGAAAAAACATTGCACTGTGAATACGCAAGCACATCTCTACCCAATTATCCCTCAATGCCTTTGACAGGTAGCCTGTGTTGATTTAATGGGTCCTCTACCAAGGACGAGTAGAGGATAGCGTTATATCCTAGTCGTTATGGAGCTGGTGTCGAAATTCATGACTGACTCTCCTCAGGAGAGCAACAGCACATACAGTTAGCCGGGGTTTTTGTAGGGTCCAACGAGTTATATCCGATAACTGACTACAGTTCCGGGCGAAAATTTGGAGAGAATCGTTACGTCGTCTCTGGATCCAGCCAATCTTCGCGTCAGCGTATCACACCAAGAGCAGCCCAGCAGAAACTGTAATGAGCAAGATTGGGAATCTGTGCAGGATATACTGCAATAAGACTCACGCGGCTTGGGACGTATTCCTTAGTGACTTCCAAGACGTGATCAACAACATTCCACACAGTACAGACCCATCACGGTACTACAAAATATTGAGCGTAAGGATTTGATTAGAGAGATCGTGGATTTCCCACCGTCGCGCCGCTGTCATCACAATAGGGTGATGGAGTTGGCCATTCAGGATACTGCGAGTAAACGCAAAGCAAATGCGTACAGGCATGCCAGTTCGCGGAGTTTTGTGACTGGAGAGAAAGTACCTGTGAAAAGTTTTCGTTTCTCCAATAAAGAAAAGAAACTATGCCATAAGTTCTTCTCTGTGTATAACAGACCACTGAGAATAAGAAAAATAGTCCATCCCTATGCTGCCCTGCTGGAAACCATTAAGACTGGCAAAGCTGCAGGGGTGCACCACATCTGTCACCTGAAGCCACTTCTAGAATAGAGTGAATATATATATATATATATATATATATATATATATATATATTTATATAATATTATAGAAGGAGACCTTCCAGGTAGGAAAATGGTATAAAATAAAGATTTTTGACTTACCTAAAGTACAGGCTCGTCGATAGATCTCATTTCGGGGCAGGATTTAAGGAAGTCGTATCCTTGCTGGAGAGCCATCCATCCTTCATGACATCCTTCCCACTCCACCAAGAGTGTCTTTCCGCCGCCCACCTAACCTCCTAGTCCATCCATATGAAATCCCCAAACCACCTTCCCTACCCTCTGGCTCCTACCCTTGTAACTGCCCCCGTTGTAAAACCTGCCCTATGCACCCTTCCACCACCACTTACTCCAGTCCCGTAACCCGGAGGGTGTACACGATCAAGGGCAGAGCCACTTGCGATAGCACCCACGTGATTTACCAACTGACATGCCTGCACTGTGAAGCGTTCTATGTGGGAATGACCAGCAACAAACTGTCCATTCGCATGAACGGTCACAGGCAGACAGTGTTTGTTGGTAATGAGGATCACCCTGTGGCTAAACATGCCTTGGTGCACGGCCAGCACATCTTGGCACAGTGTTACACCGTCCAGGTTATCTGGATACTTCCCACCAACACCAATCTTTCAGAACTCTGGAGATGGGAACTTGCCCTTCAACACATTCTCTCTTCCCGTTGCCCGCCTGGTCTCAACCTCCGCTAAATTCTAATTCCCGCCCGCCATCTTTAACATCTTTGCCTCGGTTCTATGGACAGAGCCTCTGCCTGAAGTGGTATCTCTGTCCAACTTCTTTGGTTTCTACAAATGTCTGCCTAAGTGTGTTTGGATGTGGATATGTGTGTGTATTTGTTTACCTTCCTTTTTGTCCCCTAAGGTAAGTCCTTCCACTCCTGGGATTGGAATGGCTCCTTTTCTTCCTTAAAACCCGTATCCTTCCCTTTCTCCTCTCCTTCCTCCCTCTTTTTCCCGAAGAAGCCACCACTGGTGGCGAAAGCTCGAATGGTTGTGTGTTTTTGTGTGTGTTTGGTGTTCCTATCGACGAGCCTGTACTTTAGGTAAGTCAAAAATCTTTATTTTATACCAATATATATATATATATAAATGTCTGCCTAAGTGTGTTTGGATGTGGATATGTGTGTGTATTTGTTTACCTTCCTTTTTGTCCCCTAAGGTAAGTCCTTCCACTCCTGGGATTGGAATGGCTCCTTTTCCACTTCCTTAAAACCCGTATCCTTCCCCTTCTCCTCTCCTTCCTCCCTCTTTTTCCCGAAGAAGCCACCACTGGTGGCGAAAGCTCGAATGGTTGTGTGTTTTTGTGTGTGTTTAGTGTTCCTATCGACCAGCCTGTACTTTAGGTAAGTCAAAAATCTTTATTTTATACCATTTTCCTACCTGGAAGGTCTCCTTCTATAATATATTCCCGAAGAAGCCACCATTGGTGGCGAAAGCTCGAATGGTTGTGTGTTTTTGTGTGTGTTTAGTGTTCCTATCGACCAGCCTGTACTTTAGGTAAGTCAAAAATCTTTATTTTATATATATATATATATATATATATATATATATATATAATTAGTTAACAATGATAATTATCTAAATTTCTTTTTGTATTGCTATCTTGTGCTGTAGAATAAGAATAGTGCACATAAGTATCTGGTTTTCTAAAAATTTGTGGCATAATTTGTCCTTTAATTTTATTATGAAGTGAGTGTTACTTTTAATTCATATCTGGGTTAAGATGTTTCCTCAATGTTTTGTCGTTAAGGAAGGTATTGCTAAGAATCCTTTGGTTAGACGAGAATTGGTTGACATAGCTTTGTCCAGTGTTGCTTTGTGGTCCTCTGTTTGTGGTTTATGTAGAAAGCTTTTCTTGATGTCGTCGTAATCTTGTCTGCATTTTAGTGCCTATGGCATGCTCATAATTCAGATCATGGTCTGGTTGGTGATATTGAATTTGTTTGTCGCCGTCGTCTACGCCGTTGTGCAAACTTTGATGACTTATTGAATTTCATAATGTAGGGATTGGATCCTCGTTGTTTAAAATTGGTTATTGTGGAAGCATTGTTTCCGTTTGTGGACACTCTCTTGGATTGTTGCGCTTGATTAGGAAGTTGCTAATTCCGCCAATGTGTGGTAATTTGCCACTTATTGTTTTATTTTATTCCTTAGTTGTGACGACCATTCGGACTTTTTGAGGATGGCAGTGTTTGTGTCCGTCCCAAATTGAGCGGTAGGAAAATATGTTGCTCCACACTTGTTGAAACTAACGAATTCATAATGTTACCAGATAGACCGTACATGATCAGTAATTTAAAAGAGGGGGGGATACGATCTGTAATGGCACTAATAATTAATTTAAGTTACAGCTACTGACATACCATACGAGACATAGGCAGTGCCGATGGAGAGAGATGATCTATTCTGTATATTTCAGCTATCATTGCAGGGGATGCAGACAGGGACCAGGAGGCCAGGATATTGGAGAATAGTATACAATTATATTTTTCTATTTGAAAATCTTTTCCTCTCCTTATCTCTTCCTGTAGTAAATATAATAAAGGTTTGTTCTCTAGAATAGTAGTTTGGATCTTTCCTATGTAAAGTTGATGACCACCCCTGACATTTCTTTGACAGACACACACTGACGTGACTTGACTTAGGCTAACATGCCATAGTAGGTTAAGTAAATATTCTACTTTAGTGACATATAAGTTAATTATACTTGTTGATTTGTCTCAAGAAATTCAAAGTGTATATTTAATTAATTTAGTGACAGTAATTTATACATCAGCAATCTGCTTTAAAAATGGTATTTTAAAGAGTCGTGTCACACTCTTATAATATTGGAATCTTGGTAGTTTATTATTATTCTATAGGATAGATTAAAAGTGGCCATGGTCGAACTTAAATTTTCATAAATGTATTTTTAAAATTTGTGATCCGAGTCTTATGAAAAAAATTTTAGTACTGCGCAGAAGTAACTGAGGTGTGGGTGACACGCAAAATAGTGCAGAATACGGGACACGGAGATGCGCAGCACATTGCCACAGTGGTCGCGAGCAGCAGCGCACGAAGATGCTGTAATGTAACATCATGAGCCAAAGTCTACTGAAGTACAGGATACCTTTTTCCTATAGTGAAGCTCAGGATACCAGTTTTCTTCCTTTCTACCTTATATCAACCACATTGTTTCTACCTCAAAGAATCCCTTTCCTTTTATTCCCTTTATTAAATTACAATAAAATTCGTAGTATTTATGGCCTGACCAGATTTCAGTACATCTAGTAAATTAAGCAATTATTGATTCTCAAGCATTATTTACAAATTTTAAGTAACAGTATAATATGTTCTAGAAGTTCGTTTATTTAATACAATCCTATTGTTTGTATTTAATAATCAATCATATTGTTAAGTAATGCTGTAATTTATCAATTTCTTATAACATAAAACTAATTTGTCTTACTGTTTCTCTCCAGTTATAACAAAACTCATCTACCACCTTTATTGTTTTAATAATATAGTAAGGACAGTTTACAACTCACCGCAAAGATGTGGCGACAGGCACATACAAAAGACACACACATACAATACTTTCAGCTATCGGCCATGGCCTTCTTCAGAAAATAGTACACTCACGCAATCACAAAGGCACACAACACAGTCATACAACCGTCACCTCCGGCTGCCGCACTTCGAAGTGCGGCAGCCGGAGGTGACGGTTGTATGACTGTGTTGTGTGCCTTTGTGATTGCGTGAGTGTACTATTTTCTGAAGAAGCCCATGGCCGATAGCTGAAAGTATTGTATGTGTGTGTCTTTGTATGTGCCTGTCGCAGCTCGTCGCCACGTCTTTGCGGTGAGTTGTAAACTATCCTTACTATATTATTAAAACAATAAAGGTTGTAGATGAGTTTTGTTACATGGGCAGTAAAATAACATATGATGGTCGCAGTACAGAAGATATAAAATGCATAATGGCAATGGGAAGAAAAGCGTTCTTGAAAGAATTTTTAACATTTGTTAATTTAAGTGTAAGGAAGTCTTTCCTGAAAGCATTTGTGTGGAGTGTTGCCTTTATGGGAGTGAAAAATGGACAATAAATAGTTCAGACAGGAAGAGGATAGAGGCTTTTGGAATGTGGAATTACAGAATAATGCTGAAGATTAGGTGGGTATATTGTGTTACCACAAAAGAGGTACTGAACATAATTGGGGAGAAAAAAAGAGTATCTGGCATACCTTGGCTAAAAATCAGTAGAACTCACTCATAGACATGAAGAAAACCTCAATTTAACTTTGGAGAGAAGTGTGCGCAGTGTAAAAAATCACAAGAGGTAGACCAAGAGACAAATACAGTAAGCAGATTCAAATGGATATGGATTGCCGTTCTGATGAGGAGAAGAAGAGGCTTGCTCCGGATAGAGTAGGATGGAGAGTTGCGTCAAATCAGTCTGTGCTGAAGGCCACAAAAACAACAACATAGACAAAATAAGCTGTTCAAAATCCAATTAATAACTAATGAAAGTATCTCTAAGTACTGAAAATATGAATGACACACAAACTGAAACGGAGTGAGATGAAAAATCTCCCCACTTCGCAGTGGTTAGAGTATGGTTAAATGGAAGTCCAGATACGGAAGTAATGGCATACCGTTGAGGCTACAGAAATTTCACTGATGAAAGCTCAGGTTTCATTCCCAAAATAAGTTCCCCATAATTTTTATATACAATTTTATCTAAGAACAAACATTTTAAATGAATACATCTGAATTTTTACAAACATCCTTTTGAGGGTACAAAAATATTCTTGATCTCACAAAATTACACAGTAAAAGAAGTAAGAGGATATTTGTGTTTCTTTTTAACTACAAAATATTTGTACACTCTTATGTTACATGTTAAGTTCTTAGTTACAGTTCCACAAGAACTATATCGTTTGTAAGTTTATTGTAGTTTTGTCCATATACTAAAAATACAGCCACTGTATTTGAGGAGATTCAAGTTTAATTTTAACATTTTAAATGGAAGATAAACTGTGATGTTACAATAAAATAGTACACATCCTGGTCAATGTTAAAAATAACTTCACTGACACCAAAATGATGATGAATGAGACTAGCTACTGACAGCAGTACATCACAAACCCGAATATTCTTTAGTTAAAATACAATAGATCAGAAAAGGAAAGACAGAAAACAAAAAGAATACAATAGGCTGTATTTTTTATAATCAGTCTAGTAAATCTTTCAAAAAATAGTTTCAGAAGATCAATATCCAGTATCACACACTTCACAATGTTCATTCTAAAATTCTAAAAATTTTACACACACACACACACACACACACACACACACACACACACACACACACACACTTCTCAACTTCTGACGTGATGCACTTTGGTAGAATATTGCAATTTATACAATATTTTTACACATCAGATGTGGATGAGATGAGCTCACTGGGAATGCCCAACTCTTGTCCCCAATGCCTGACTGGGAATGTTTGAAGCAATTTATCCAGAACATCAATCCTGAAGATTCATTCATTATCTGGATGTATTATTTTCTTGATTATTAGGTGCCTGTCAGCTTCATACTTGAAACCATTACCAGTGAAAATATGAGACTTGAAAAATGATGATACGTCGGTAATGCCAATAACTCTAGCCTGTAACAGAAGAAAATTTACAATTATTTTATGGAAAATACCAATACTGTATGGATCTAATGGAAAATAATTGTAGCAAATACAAAATATATCCTTAATGTACATATAAAAGTATGTGGTTTGCAATCCACATATAACAAACTGAATAAAGTTTATTTTTTGTATTGTCTATTTGTGGGATTTTAATGCTTGCCAACACATTGACCTGTGCACTAAGCTTGTTACAAAACTCAATACTATTTTTGTGAATACTGAAAATCATTGCCTCCAAGCAGATTGGTAATGTAGCATTCTGGAGCTTTAGTATTCAAACATAGATGTTATTTATTATCTGGCTCATTTGCCAAGCAAACAATGTGAATGAATGTAATTACAAAAGAGGGATCAATCCTCCTGTACGTTTCAGAAGGTTTGGTAATTTTAAGGGCTGGGATACATGTGAGAGTCCTTTACTCTCAGAAAGCATGGTGCTCTCGTGCAGTTCTGATAGAAGGACAAATCAGATGATTTCTTTTTGCAGAGACAAGCTAGGGGGTTAAAGTATGTCTCAAAATGTGTATACTCATGATTTCTTTTATTTCACGAGTATAGTATAGTATAGTATATTACAAAACACACACACACACACGAGAGATGACATCTTGGGTTGTAATGAAGTACCATGAATCAATGACAAATTACCTCCATCTCAAGAAAGGCTAGATATATACTACTAGTAAATATTTCTGCCAATGAGCATCTACTAAATATAAATGTGTGTGTCTTAAAGCAATACAGTGGTGGATATCATAAACTCCACTGCCTTGCATTATGAACTGGTTGTTTTCTTTATAATACTGAGGAACAGCCATCATGAGTATAACTTGCTCCCTTCAACAATAGGACAACTTTAAACAATTCTGCCAAACTGGCCACAGGCTGTAACTGTTCCCAGTGGTTCCCAACTAGGGTGAAGTTAGTTTGAGAGATAAAAACGTAAGGATTCAATTTAGTTTCTGTCATGATAGTAATTACTATTTATCAGAACATATCTATTACTAATTAGCCACACAACCTTAATATTGGTTACATAAATTACCAATAATTATATTGTGGCTATGGTCAACTTTACAGTGTGTAACTCTGGCCAGACACTGTGGTGATTGTATCTTTTCTACTGTGTTAGCTCTCACTTCTTTTTATTGATGCTTTTCATACTGATGTGTACACCATTTCAGCTTCAATAATCATGTACAATATAATTATCAAGAGACTTGTTGGATTTTATGTACGGTTTGATCCAAGATCGGTAAGATTTCCCACAGTGGTGATACCACATCATTTTTCTGTGTGATATTTTATTCACCTGTCTGTTTTCAAGTGTATTTGCTCCATACCTTTATTAGCAACAAGTTGGGAAAAGGATAATTTTTCTGGCCAGACAATGCCTCACAACACATCAATTATGACTATGAAGCTTAGTTACTCATGTTTTCAGTCAACCAGAGTCTCAAAATTTATTCACAGACAGCTTGATGTCCAACATGCTCCAATGGTGGCAGCAACAGGCATTCCTTGGAGATGCTGAAGTGAACACTTTCGTCCAGGTACACTATGTGTCGTTCGGAGTACACCAGGCGAATCACGCGGCTGTCACGTCGGCCGTTCGACGGGGCCCGCCAGCAGACGGCGCGCAGCTCGCGTCAGCTGTTAGGCCGACCGTGCCCTCCTGTGGCACGGCCTGGAACTACCACGGCCGGGCCCGCGCCTGCCACGGAACCCAATGACGGCGCGCGCGATATGAACGGCCCTTAGGCCATAACATCCCTCCCCCCTTGGGGTGAGGAGCCGGACCCCTGAACGGCGGTGCAGAGGTCTGGCTGCTGGGACTCTTCCACCTCCATCCGATTGTCTGGCGGCTCCATCCACTCCCTACCCGGAACCACCTCATACGGGCGGAACCCCTTCGAGCGACGAGGGGTTCGCCCACGCGAGCGCTGTCTTGCCGCTCCCAGCACTGGCGATGGCGGCAGGTCCTCCATTCCTCCCTCCTGTGGCTCCTCCATTGGAAACTCGGGGCCTCCGTCGGCAGGCTGCAAGGTGCCCCCTCCGCCGGCGACCGGAGCTGTCCACTCCTTGTAGCAGGCCGCTGGGACTGCGGCGGGGGAGCGGGCCCCGGACCCCGACGGTGACGGGAAATCCCCTTGCCGCCCAGCCAATGCCCGCAAAGCAGACGTCGGGAGAGAACCGTCCCCTGATGGCACCCTCAACAGTGGGGGGCTGGACCTCGATGAGGAGGAAGGGACTGTAGGTGCTTGAGGAGGGTGGCGGACCCGCAGCTGATCATGGTGGCGGGTGAGGACCCCGGTAGGAGAACGGACCTCACAGAGACGTCGGCCACGTTCCCGAACGACCACGGCCGGGACCCAACGGGGATGGCGGCCGTAGCCTCGAGCCCAGACAGCCGAGCCTGGGGGAAAACGTGACCGAGAACGAAGAAGAGGTGCGGGAGGGCCTGGATGCACGAGGGATAACAGTGTTCTATGAGGGCGGCCGTGAAGGAGCTCTGAGGGGCTCTGCTGACCTGCCGGAGTGGACCGATAAGATGTCAGGAATCGAAGGAGGGCCTCCTCCACTGAAAGATGTGCCACATACTTGCGCATTTGCGTCTTGAAAGTGCGGACGAACCTCTCCGCCGCCCCATTGGACTGCGGGTGGAAAGGTGGGGCCAGGACATGTTGGATCCCATGGGTAGAACAAAAATCGTGAAAGTGTTGTGAAGTAAACTGTGGCCCGTTATCCGTCACCAGTGCGGCCGGGAGACCCTCAATAGAAAATATCTTTAACAGGGAACGTGTGGTAACTTCCGCAGACGTGGAGGTCAGGCGAACAACAAATGGGAAGTTGGAGTATGCGTCAAGGACGCAAAGCCAGTAGCTATCTAAGAAGGGCCCCGCAAAATCGACATGGAGTCGTTCCCAAGGTGCAGACGGAGTGGGCCATGGAGAGAGAGAGATGAGCGCGGAGCCGCTTGTTGGGATGCACAAGAAGAGCATCCCGCAATGAGGCGAGTGATGTCCCCATCTATACCCGGCCAATATACATGTCGGCGAGCCAGCATCTTCGTGCGAGAGACACCCCAGTGGTCCCGATGGAGAAGACCGAGAATCTGGCGGCGCAAGGACCCAGGAACCACCACTCGATGGGAGCCGTCTTCCGTGGACAGAAGTAAAACACCCTCGTAGGTGCTAAGGCGGTGCCGAATAGCATAATAATTGCGGAGAGGGTCTGATGCCCGGCCCGGAGGACGCTCTGACCAACCTTGCCTCACCCGTTTAAGGACGACCCGGAGGACTGGGTCAGCAGCGGTAGCCTCCGCGATCCGTGAGCTATTGATAGGAAAACCGGAGACTACATCTTTAGCCGACTCGTCAACTGCAAAACACAAAAGCTCTTCAGCATCGAAGACTGGATCAGGGCCTACCGGGAGGCGTGATAGGGCATCGGCATTGGCGTGATGAGACGTCGAACGGTACTGTATCTCATAATTGAAACGAGAGAGGTACAAGGCCCAGCGTTGAAGACGATGGGCTGCCTTGTCCGGAAGAGCCGCTGACGGGTGGAACAACGACACTAACGGGCGGTGGTCCGTGTAAAGCGTGAACTTCGACCCATAGAGATAAACGTAAAATTTTTTTAAAGCAAAAACGATGGCTAGGGCCTCCTTGTCCACCTGGGAATACCGGCGCTGCGCATCCGTAAGAGTTTTAGATGCAAACGCCAATGGGTGCTCTGACCCATCGGGAAACCGATGTGCCAGCACCGCCCCCACACCATGCTGGGAGGCGTCCGCTGCCACCACAAGTGGGACCCCCGGGGTGTATGCAGTGAGACACGGAGCCTCCAGGAGGGCCTTTTTCAGTGACTGAAAGGCTCGTTCGCACGCAGGAGACCAGTGGAACTGGACGCCTTTACGCAGCAGTTGATGCAGGGGGTAAGCCACGGTGGCTGCCTGCGGGAGGAAGCGATGATAATAGGCAATCTTGCCCAGGAATACTTGGAGTTCGTGAACGGAAGAAGGACGGGGAAGCTCTGCGACCGCCCGCACGTGCTCGGCCACGGGACGTACCCCCGACCTGGATACCTCGTAGCCCAAGTACTCGATAGTCGGTTGGAAGAAAGAAGATTTCTGGAAATTACAGCGGAGGCCAGCCCCCTCCAGAACGGAAAACAATGAACGGAGGTTGGCAATATGGTCAGCAGCTGTGGATCCCGTCACCACAATATCATCCATGTAGTTCACGCAACAGGGGACCGGCGCTAGCAACTGCTCCAAAAAACGCTGAAAGATTGCGGGGGCACTGGCCACCCCGAATGGCAATCTCTGATATTGATATAGGCCAAAAGGCGTAGAAATCACCAGCGCCTGTTTGGAGGCATCGTCTAAAGGCAACTGGAGGTAAGCCTCTGCCAGGTCTATTTTCGAAAAATACTGGCCCCCGGACAACCGATCTATCAATTCCGCTGGGCGAGGCATGGGAAAAGAATCAATGACGGATTGAGAATTTACCGTTTTCTTAAAGTCGCCACATAAACGAAGGGCCCCCGAGGGCTTGCGTATGACAACTAGAGGGGAGGCCCACTCGCTTGCTGTGACAGGACGCAATATACCTTCCGCCGTCAGGCGATCTAATTCCGATTTAACAGCGCCACGGAGGGCGATCGGGAGAGGCCGAGCCCGACAGAAGACGGGGCGAGCCGTATTTTTAAGTGTAATAGTGGCCCGAAAATTCGTAGCACACCCAAGACCCGGCGCAAACAGGGACGAGAACTCCGCGCGAAGCTGCTTGAGACTCTCGTACGGAATTTGATCGGAAACCAAGCAGACAGATTCGGTAATAGAAAAGCCAAAAGCGTGGAAAGCGTCGAGGCCGAAAATGTTCGTAGCCGTTGCACTGTTTACTACCACAAACGGTACCGCGCGGCTAACGTTCTGATATGTAGCTTCGGCGACAAACGACCCCAATAGTGGAATAGGGTGGCCGCCGTAGCCAACCAACGCGCGAGGCGCCGGACTTAAAGTGGGGGAGCCTAAAGCGTGGTGAGTTGCAGCACTTAGAAGCGATGTCGTCGCGCCTGTGTCCACTTGAAGCGTAACCGTTTTCCGCAGAATGCGGAGGTCTATAAACAACTTCGGCGGCTGAACGCCGACGGGAACAACCTTATTAATATCCATGGGCGCTGCGCCGAAATCGCGAGGGGAAGAGGTCCTTTTGCGGCCCTTAGCCGAGGAGCGGCACACTCGGGCGAGGTGTCCGAACTTGCCACAACGATTACAGGTGGCCCGCCTGTGCGGGCACGATTCCCGAGAATGGGACGCCCCGCACGAAAGACATGACATCGGCTCGCTCTCTGAAGCGGGCGACGCGCGCCGCCTTTCCCCCCGCCCATACGACGCAGGCGAGCGCCGCGGCGTCCGAAGGGAGGGAGGGGAGGGCGACGCAACAACAGCCACCGAAGAAACCGGCGCCGCGGATAACGGGGCCGAATCGTCAACTGAGGATACCTCCCCCCAAGCGGAAAGTTGACTCCCCACGGCCTCCGAAACTTCAAATGCGCACGCAATACGCAAAACCTCCGCTAATGAGGGATCGTCAGACTGAAGAGCCTGCTTGCGAACGTCCAGGTCGGGAGCAAAACAAACCAAAACATCGCGGACCATAGAGTCCGCATACGAATCACCGTGCGGTTCGGACCGAAACAGACAACGACGGGCTAGCCCCTGCAGTTCCGTGGCCCACGCGCGGTACGACTGACCCGGCTGTTTCCGCGAACGGTAGAAAGATATGCGGGCCGACACCACGTGAGAGTGGCGGCGAAAATACGCCGCAAAAAGAGAACAGATATCCTGAAAGGACAGGGATGCCTGCGTCTGAAGCGGCGCTAAATCGCCCAGCAAACGAAAAAGACGAGGCGAGAGCCACGAAAGGAAATAAGCTTTTTGCTTACATTCATCACACACCTGGAAGGCTACGAAGTGTTGCCGTAAACGCTGTTCGTAGTCGGACCAATCCTCGGCAAAGTCGTCAAATGGAGGAAACGGAGGAACGGGCACCGAAGACCGCAACCCGACCTGTTGTGTCACAGCCCTCGTCAATGTGTCAATAGCCGCCGTGAGAGAAGCATTCTGTTGAGCCAAAACTTCCGGTAACGACTGAAGATTCGTTAGCAACGCGCTAAGCTGTTCTGCCATGACTGCGGCAGGAAGACCACGCAACCAATATCCTCGTCGCCACTGAAGTGAACACTTTCGTCCAGGTACACTATGTGTCGTTCGGCGTACACCAGGCGAATCACGCGGCTGTCACGTCGGCCGTTCGACGGGGCCCGCCAGCAGACGGCGCGCAGCTCGCGTCAGCTGTTAGGCCGACCGTGCCCTCCTGTGGCACGGCCTGGAACTACCACGGCCGGGCCCGCGCCTGCCACGGAACCCAATGACGGCGCGCGCGATATGAACGGCCCTTAGGCCATAACAGATGCACCATCTATTCCGGTGCCTGCTTGTTGGGAAAATTTTCGGCTCATTTTGTCATTTTTAAAAAGGTATTTTGGTATATTTTTCAACATTTATATTTCATCAATAATTTTGATACATTTTATTTCCACTTCTCAGCAACGTGCATCGTTTCAGCTCACTATTCTTTGTACCTTGGCATGTCTAATATTATAATAGTAATTAATGTATTAAATAATTCCAGTACTCAATTTGAATTCCAATGTAAATGTATCATCTATTGTTATGAAAAAATAATGCAGGGCTTCTCATTACAAACATAATAACTGTGTGGTGATCATGCTTCGTCACAGACAGCTCGTGCACATATAGGGATTTTCATCAAGAGGAATGGTAAATATTTTAGAAGTTTGTAGTATAGAGAAATTGCAATAAAAATGCCATATAACGTGTGTCCATCCCCCCCCCCCCCTAGATGTTACCCAAACATACTTAACTCTTAAATGCATGACTTTTTATCTGAAGCTATAAAAACTACTATGATTAATGTATAGTGTGTGTATTTTAATGCACTTTCAATTCTCTTAATAACAAGTTGTAACGCAATAACACAGTGACCAACGCCACTGTCTGTGGTGTAAACATGATGAGTCTAAGTGACAGTAGATAGCATAAGAAATATGTATAGCCTATATGTATACATATATCACGTGTAAATTGGTTAACTTTCTTGTGTGAGTAAATTTTGAATGTTTAAATGATTTCATATTGTACTGAGAAACAAATGTAAAGCATTGCAGTAGACACTTTGCCCTCGATAAGGCAATGTCCGTAGCAGTTTTGCATGGAAGCAATTGTTATCGCAGAATGCTGTCTAGCACAAGGCGCAAGAGAGTAAAGTTGGTGTTGAGCTCTCGAGGTGAATGGTAGAAAAGTTGGACAGCAATCTATAATAGTGTGGTTTTACGATGTGTTGGTAAAGTAGCAGTTTTGGCAAATGGGCACTGGCAAATAATTAATGTGGGCAGAGCGTTAAAACTTCAAGAGAAATAATGTCAAGAGGAATGCTGTGGGCCCAATGGTTAAACAATATTTTGAAGATACCATTTCTGTCTATTATAAAGCGCCAGAAACAATCACCAGCTACACCATACCACTGCTGCAAAGTAAGATCTAAGCAATTAACCGTCTTTAGATCTGTAATGCTAAGCCAACATTTAGTTTTGCAAGGAGTCAAAAGCTAACTTGAGTGAAATTAATTAATGTCGATAAAATTATTCACCTGTGGCACTATCGAAATAGGTTCCTATTCCGTTACCTTTCTTATTCCGAGGCTCAACCAGAACAATAAAAGACGTTACGTAAATCTAACTAAAATCAGTTGTAATCCAAACGGTTCAGTGCTCTAAGATTACTATTGATAATCAAGGCATAGCAAAGTGGCTTGGCAAGCATTATTGTGATGGTTCGATTTTACGTAGAATAGTTGCATGTGTGTTTATTCTTAAAAAGAAACTTTATATTCATTAGAGGGATTTGTGCTAATTGTTTCCACTGCTTAAGTAACCTAAATTTACTGATTTTATATGGCTCTGTGTTTCTTGCTGGTGTAGCGTGTGCACTCAATCTGCATTCTGCGACCGCATAGCTCCAAATTAACCAATCGGTGATTATTGCTATTAGACAGTACATTTTATTAAGTAAATTTGTTGCTCTCACAGCGAGCTGGCAACCATGTATGTTTACCTATACAAAATTGTTTTCTTGGTACAGTTTTGTCCTGGGCTTATTAAGTCTAAGACAAATGTTCAAGATTTCACTCAGCAAATGATCATTATTGCAAATTACTACGTTACTGGTTTTGCCTCTGATAGTTTTATCTGGGTAATTAATTCATTAGTCACACAGATCATTCTGAAGTCAAATTACTCGCAATTGTCAGTAGCATAGGCTGGTAAGGTTACAAAGTTGCAACTTTTATGAGGTCATCTTTGCATTCTTTTATCAAATGTAACGTCCACTAGTACGGCTCCGTAGCACAGTGGTAGAGTGCCAGACTACGATTCCAAAAGTCGCGGGTTCCATCCTCGCCAGGTCCTAGGATTTTTTATCTGTCACTTTCCACTTCTTTCACCTCTGGCAGCGTTGCTGATGTGAAAAATACCGAGAAGCACCGTGGTTCGGAACCCACGTTAAACTGTAGGTCCCCCTATAACTGGCTGGATAAGTCAGTTCGAAGGTCGGAGGAAGGCAACAGCATTCCACCTCCAAACAGGACCATGCCTAGTAAAGCACTGTTGTGTTCAAACCAATCTTAATTTTTTTAACGTCCACCATGTAGGTCTTCTACTTCATTCACTGTCTGTTCACTAACACAATCAGGTGCAATATGATTGCTGGGCACTGCTGAACACATGAGTAAACACTCTTGGGAAATACTATGTCGTATTCTCTACAAGCAGTAGCAGCATTTCCATTACAAAACCCATACAGAAATACCATTTGGTCATACTCAGCATGGGTAAATACGTGTGGCATGTTTACATGCTTTCATACAGTAAACTTTGCCAGCAAATCTCAATGAAAACATGAACTAAAAAACGACTTCACAACTTTTAACATCAACACTCTACTGCTGACATTTGATAAATACACCCGTAGCAATTCATGTATCACCACATGAAATGAAAATGCACTGAACTCTGTACTCAATAAATATTGGACACATTTTGTATTGCAATTAGTCTATATCACCAACTAAAATATTTTATATTTCCCCTAAAATTTAAATATATCATCCCAAAAACACCTGACAGTTTAGTTAGGCAGATCACAATTTCCAAAACTTAAAATTCATCCCACATGACAGTTCATGTATGTGGGATGTCCACACAGACTGATCCAACACCTCGTCACTGTTACAATAGATTTCCATCAGAATACTGCCTAAATTGCCGCCGAACACAGTAAATCCAAAAACAATGTTCTGGACATCACAGGATTCTGTATAACAACACCCATTTTGTTTGTCTCGTATCTAACATCCATGACCGTACCCACCTCATCAGCGACCTCCTATTGTTACCACACCATCATCAGAATATGAGATGTGAAGGAAACTATTTCACAGTACCTGTGAAGACCACCTGACGAGGATTTATGATGAGATCTTAACAAAGGAGAGTTGGGTTAGTACAACCCCACTTAAGTTTTAGCATTTTCTCCATGCTCTGGGTTGATTCTGACATTTCACCAGACATGGAATTATGGACTTTATGGTGCATCTAACAGTGAACTACAGTTGCAGCTGCTGTTATAGGTTGCAGATCTGACTTTGTCTTGTAGATAAGGTGTACAGAATCATTTATCACGACCAACATTTCCTTTCAGGTCTGGGTGGCAATGACGCCAGGTTGGCAACACATCATCTGTGCCCAACCCTCGCCCACCATTTCAAATAGAAAGGGTCATGCATGCACATTCGTTTCTCACTAGAATGATACCAGGTGGCCATGCTGTAAGGAAAAACTCAACATGTTTCTAAGATATTTGGCTGACTTTACTGCTAACCAAGTTATCCACTTGCAGATTATCCAAGGGCAACACACTCAAAAATATTTATAAATCTAAGGGACTTAACAGCTGCAGTTATCCGTGTCACACATACACACAAACAAACACTCGATAAAGGACCCAAACCTCCAACAGTGAGCAACCGTGGCCTCTATCGGCCACTCCACCATGGCTAAGGCAATCTATTAGGGAAGGTGTTGGCTAATGTGTTCTGCAGTTGATTTCCTTAAATAGTACTTGTGCACACAACAACCCAATAGGTTGATTTCAGTGATGACTCAGAAATGGCGCAACATATTGGATGTTTTTCCTTACTACTTATGTCACAGCACAACCTGCCCTGTAAAATCCTTACAAGTATATCAAAGATTTTCTTACCACTTTGTATATTTGATATTGAGGTTGCTCAATTTCACATTTAGTATAAAACATTTTTGGCAGTAAGTGTGTTACGTTACCATCACACAAATAAGTGGATAAATAATACTTTCTGTAAACTAGGTTCAAAATACTAAGCAAACATAACTGAACAGATGCCACAGCAGTAGAACAAGAACACCTTCTCAACTCCCTTCTAAATTAAACAGGTTTTCCATTAGAAGAAGTATATTTTTAACCTTATTAATCACAATACACAAAATAAAGAATGTACTGGTAATATTAATCCGATAGAGATGATGAATGCACCAAGCCTTTCAAAAGCATATAGCACAGTGTAAATTTTTTTAGCTGATGAAATAAATTTGCAAGTAACTGAAACCACTATAGTTGTGAATGACTAATCTCTCATTATTAAATCTGCTACTCACCTTATCCAGGAAGTCTTTTTCTCTCAGCTTCAGCATACGAACTTTCGTTCCATGCAAACTTCTCATGAAAATCAACTGATCCTTTGTCATGGACTGCAGTATATAGTACAGCAATTCATTGTTGTCTTTGTCATATGAAAGGTATTTTTGGAATGTCTGAAAAGGAGATTTGAGAGGTATTACATAAAGGATACAACAAAGAAATACAAATATTACAAACAATACTACAAAAAGATATAATTGAAGAGTATATCAACAAGAAGACACCAAAAATGTACAAACATTACAGCTAAACAATAAATTTATAAGTAGATGTCTTTTTTTTTTAATTCTGAGCTTACCGTTTTCATAGCATTCATGACACTGTACTTCTGTGTCTGGATAAAGCTTTGTAACATCATGCAGATAGCCATGTTGACATCAGATTCTTGGACATATTCACGCAAGTGCATCCTGGCGTGAGCTTCAGACATACGAATAATACTTTCTATATGTCTAGCAGTAATTGGAAGGCTTCCAGTAACCTGTGATGGAAAAATCAGAGAGAAATATTCACTTTTGGATCTAAGACATTTATAAAAAAATTATTCACAGAATTAAAAATAAAGATGGCGTAGGCTCCTCTCTTCAACATTTATTTTAATTAAACTTAATATTCACTCTTAATTCATAAATCAATGTCATAACATGAAATTTATCACATCATTGGAAAAAAATGTTAGTGGGTTTAAAAGTCTTGAAACATGACTTCTGTATAATCTAAAACCAAAAATTAGCACCATTTTCTTCATAAATTGCCATTCTGCTCTAATAATAATAATGCACAAGCAAATGCTGAAGGCACATATTTAATGCATCAGGATCATACACACATTGCTTTGAAGTATGCAGACGAAGTTTCACCCATACAAGAACATGGGAAAGTAACTCGCAATCATCTGTTCTTATAAGCGAGGGGGGAGGGGAGATGGCATTTTCTTAATTCCCAAGAAAAAATGTAGTAAATGTTAAGGGAGCAGATATAATGGTCTGTTATAAGTGGATTTAGATTTTTTCTTCTTCTTCTGGCTGAGGCACATGGATAAGATGAATAGAACATTCCACTTTCCATGTGAAGAACATTTGGTCTACATGGACTTCAAATGTAAATACTCTGCTTCATTCCAAGCACAATTTTAATTGTTATCATACTGTCTGACAATTTTAGAGAGATCTTTACTGCACTGCATTAATTAAATTACAAATTTGGGTAGTAAGTGTGAAATCAGCATATATGTTGCTTCACTATTACGCAAAAACATACCAATATGATACTTGTTCAGTGTGGCCTATAAGCCAATCACTGCTCAGAATATGTAGCTGTTGCATTGTTTTAAAAATATTTTCAAAACACCTGGTCTTTAGTCTGAATAGCAGCATAAAAAAGGAATTTAGGGAGATAGGGAAATAAGACCTCAAAAAATCTTAAATGTCATTCCAAGTTAATATTTTTTGAACAATTTCAGGCTGAAGTGAAGGACGCAATGATTGCAACTTTATGCAAAAGAACTGAACATACTGAGTTGTAAAATATACTAAAAACTCCATTAATGCTAACATGGCAAAGAAAGTTGTGTGCATACAAGGCTGTTGACATTGGTATAAGAATCTTATTGCCCTAAAGGCTGTTTTGCCGAACAGCATCAAGAGAGTCCATGGCATGGTTTTCAATTTATAGATAATAATAGGCAAACGTCTCGGAAAAGAAATTTGAAATTGTAAACATTCAATAATACAAGATTCCCATGTATGATTTTAGAGTTACTTTTTTCTTCAATTTATTACATGTTTTATATCAATGTTATTTATTGCAATAAATCTATTAAATGCTTTCCTTTTCTAAACTGGAAAACAATGAAATAAGAGAGTTTATTCATTGTACTGGCAATATTTGAGAACAATTCCTTTATTCACTAATTGACAGTTTGCTTTTTGTCTTCATTGAAATTAACAATCTCCTCCCTTCCCTACTGCTTCTTTATTGTTATGTATTTGTCACAATTTGTGATACATCCTTAACCATTTAATTAAATTTAATTACATAAACTTTGAGACTATGTAAAGGAGACGCTTCAAATGTAACTCTGTTGATCTCATGTGTAGAAATTTGGCCAAATGTGTATATGATTGCCAAAACATCTTTTTTTGATATGTATGAAGAAAAACTAAAGACTGCAGCATTATTCTTGAGTTTACATAGAAAGAACACACCAAGAATTCTGTAAGCAGGTAGTGTAGGGTAATATTAATGTACTACCCATTACTTAACTATTGACACTTCTTACACCTACAGCATAGCTTTGTGGCAGAGAGTCCACATTGATATATGTACTACTGTATTTTTGGGCCAATATCTTTGGAGCCAGCTTTCCTGAGCTCTGTCGGTCATGCAATTGCAAGTCTGGATTTGTACTTCAAGCGAGTAACAATAAAGTACATTTCCAGCTCATAAAATGTGGTGTCACTGGGGCTCAAACCCCTCTCGATCCCCAATACTGGTGACGTTTATTCGACCGTACAAGTGAAATTCGCAACTTTAACGACAATTTTTCACAGAAAATATGACGTGCCACCAGCCAACAATCAATGGCCACAATGACTCCGCCATTCCACGCTTCGCTCAGATTTCACTTCAAACCTCAAAGTGCTCCATGAGTGCCTAATCTGCATGGTATAACGAGTGCTTCACCTTTGGCCTCCACGCAAGATTTGTTTGCCACTGCGCTTCCTGTGAGTGCAGTAACATATTGTAATGACTCCGGCTTTGCTGCGCCCAATGTGCTTCGTGATGTTTCGCATTTATTTAGTGCCGACGAACAATTTAACATTCTACCATGTGATTCTATGTAACCAAATGTATATTTTTCAAAACTTTCAACCACCGGTTACGTAACTGGTCAACAATGTGCTACACTGCCACCACAATCGAACTTTGTTCTCCAGTCGGGACCCAGTGACTTTACTGATTGTGCAGTTTCAAGTTTTCCTACGAATTATTGTTGCAATTCGGATCAGTTTTATCGCACTCCAAGCGCACCTTTTTCTGCATGTGCAACGAACATTCCAGACAATGCCGTTGCTCCAAGTTTCGCGCAATAGTCTTTCCCGTGTGTGAAGAGTGAAAGTGTTGTTGCTTCAAACTACCACCGTAGTGGATTTGCATTTTAAAATCCTGTGTCCTGTGACAATGTTTCTTATGTGCAGCCATGTGCCGCGTCACATTATGCATCAGCTGTGCCGCGACCACGAAAGTCGGTTCCGCACTCACACATGACAGACACATTCGGACACACGCGACCGCCTGTTTGTGAGGCACATGCTGGTGCTCTGCCGTGTCGATCTAAATCGTGCCACACCGTGTTTCCGATCTACAGCTCTCATTTCCCGTCCCGCCGGGGACATCTTCCGCGCCGCATGAACTTCATTTCTCGCCTCAACAAGTGTGCTGTGATTCCAATTTCGTTGCTCTAGTTACGACACTGTCAGTACTTTCGAGTTGCGAACAGAATCTACTCCGCCCAGTCCATTCTGCATTACACGCCTCACCGCCCTGCTGTCACTCGAGGTCACTCCCGCAATGTAGACGACACACGCATGTCACCTTACTCATCTTGCCGCCCACTTGCTGCCCAAGTTCCAAGCTCACCACCTTCTCAGCCGGTGTTCGAGCTGGCCGCCATGCATCGAGTTATTATGACTCGTCGAGTAACTTCAATGGATAATCGAACCCAGCTGAGCATTTGTTTTTCCCCCTGCTAGCACCGGCGCGCATGGTTACCAGTTTTTGTGCCACTTCTCTTTCCCTAAGCCGCTCTTCTGTGAGCGCTTGAACAAAACTTGGTTGCTATGCCAATGCCTCGCTCAGATGAACCACCAGTGCCTCGTTCTACTCTAGCAGCCGCCTCTCACATTACATGAAATTCAGCAGCACTAATTTATATGTTCAAATGTTTGTATAGCTACAAACTACTTATGAACTAGCTAACACTAAGGACGGCACAAATATCCATGTCCAAGGGGGGGATTCAAACCCCCGACCGTAGTGGCCATGCAGACCATGACTGACGCGCCACCGCGGCCGGCAATTTATAAGAAATTCTACAAAACTGCCTGCTGCTGGCTACCGGAACAATTGTATTTTACAACCTAATGGTAACAATAGCTTAATACCCGTCTCCCAATATGCATACAGCAATGCTAGATTTGCATTTTCCCACACAGTTAGTGTTGAACTCAGATTTATACATATACTGTGAACAACATACTGAAATGAGTACTGGCAATGATATCTTAATATAATATGCATATCATAGGAAGTGTGATACAATTATTAACAAATTTAGCCCATCCTCAGCCAACTAAGTGCACTACTGAATTTATGAATTTCAGAAGTACAAAAGTTGGATAAAAAGAGTCAGGTACTATAGCTGAGTAAATATGATTCAACAAATTCTCATCAATTAAAAACAAACAAATCTGAGTTTCCTGGTTACTTACAAGAGACTCTTGACGTAATTTGCTGTACATATTTGCAATTTTATCCTGGTCGATGTTTTTGAGTGTTGGGTGCACATTCTGTCGAGCATAAAGAAGATATTTTTTAAGCAGTTCCTGTGGTATGACATCCACTTGTTTCAAACCTGGATCTGGAAGCGGCTCATCTGCATAGTTGCACGGTCTGTACATTGCATGAACCTTTCTATGAGACTTCACAACGAATCGAGCAAGCTGCTCATCTTGCATCACATCAACCTCGTCTCTCACAACACACAAAATGTCAAATCTTGACAAAATTGGTTCCGAGAGATTGACCTGAAAAATTCAATCCAATAAAATCTTAGTCACTAATGATGTAGTTTGCATATCATCTATTAACTAAGGTACATAGTGAAATACATATATTCTTCAAAAGAGAGAGACTGACTGGCCAGAACTTACCTTAATATACTGCCGATAGTCACACAAAAAAAGGCAAGCTTTCGGAACTGGGTCCTTCATCAGATAGGAGAGTAGGGAAGAAAAAGGGAACAGAAGGGGATGGTTATGCAATATCTAGGCCATGAAGTGGGTGACGCTTCAGGATTATTATGTGATGCATGGCAATTTACTCTCTACCTGGGCAATAGAGTTAATAAGAGTGTGAATTCTTAACTGAAGTGTCTTTGCATTATTTGATACACCACCAGCAACTATCATTCCCATAACATTACCCACCGAAATATTCTGAGCAGAATTAGGACAGATGGGGCCACTACGACTTTTATTGACTGCATTGCGATTCCTGTTTGAGCCATATATCATCCTTCCACACCAGATGAGTGTTTTGTTAAATGTTTCTTTTCTTTCAATGAAACATAGCATTTACATCCAAGAAAGATATTTCTGCTTGAGAGTGTTTCATGCTTGTTTTAACGAATAAAAATCAGGTAAGGCGAAATCGCTAGGTATTCTGTGCAGATATGTGTTGCCTCATGTAGAGGTTAGAGATGATACTTTTAGATTTATTTTTTAACATTATAAACAGTATAATTTGTCAACACAAATTCATTTCCAGCACAAGTGAGTTATACAAAATATGAACTGTCAATGTTGTTTGTCAGACAAGTTAGGGCACAGTTGTCTAGAATACAGGTAGCCATAATTAAGAACCAGACATCAACGGGCTGTGTGAAGACATTGAAGACTAATCTCAATGTGCCACATACCTGAAAACAGTTGGGATTCTCCATGTATGCTTGCTGAAACGTAATTATAAAGCCTTGTAAGGATCCCAGCATCTTTAACCATCTAGGAGGGCCCAACTTTTCTTCTGTTCAGGGAAAATAGTCAGAAACCCCCAAAAATGTGGTAAACAAGAATACAAGTTTACAACACATAATAGAACAAAGTGAAAGAAGGGAAATAACTCAAGGTACATCAACCATCAATATGTAATGACAGCTTCCAAACAGAGCTGGAACTGTCATAATGTAGAACTCTACTATCATGTTTGTCAACTTCTTCAATTTCAACATTCATAGAATATATGACATCAACTGCGATTGGGCAAAGCTGAAAATGTGTACCCAGCCGGGATTCGAACCCGGGTCTCCTGCTTTCTAGGCAGTTGCGCTGACCCCTACACCACTGGGGACACAGTGATCACCGCACCTGCAAGGTCTACCTAAGCATGCCTCCCATCAGATACAAATTCCCAGCTTCAATTTCATAATAACTGTTTTTATGAGGTATTTTTATTGCTATGAAAATACCAAAACTTTAAAATGAACTTGATGAAAAATAATATACATTCAACATTTTAACTAACACAACAGCCCTAAGACTTTTGGACATTGAAAATCAGGAACAAAAGCCAGCTTGTGTTTGGATGATTATGGTGGCACCTTACTTCTAATCAGATTGATTGATTCTACTGTCAGTTCTTAGTGAAACATTTCAAATTAAATAACTGAACACTTGTTATTGCCTTGTTTCACAAAACGGTTGTGCAAAACGTTTTGTGAAACAGGTCCTTATTTTTAACATTAGGACACAAAAATCTGCATGTTAATTGTTAACTTATAACAGCAACAAAGTATAAAAAATTATTAATTGTTAAAATTATACTAATAAAGCAGTACTGCCTAACTCACATTTTCACTGAAAGTCATGCTTGCATCATATCTTCCACCAATTGGATTGGCTGCAGCAATGACAGAACATCGAGCCTGCAGTGAGGTAACAATGCCCGCCTTTGAAATAGATATGGTTTGTTGTTCCATAGCTTCATGAATGGATGTTCGGTCCTGGTCATTCATCTAGAAATGACAAAGTGAATTGTACAATAATTCTTAACCCTCAGGAAAAAAAAGAAAACTACAAATGGCTATACATGTTCAATACACACACACACACACACATACACACACACTACCAGTATATAAAAACACAAATACAAACATACAAAAAATGAACAGAAAATCATTTCTAAATCTGAAATTCCGAAGAATGACAGTAACCTTTTATTTACCTAACTTTATTACTTTTTTCCCCATAACATTATAAGATACACAGACAAAATCATCTCCAGTAATCAATCTGGAAACAGATTTCCCTTGACAAGCCATTTCGAAGGATTACTTCTCTGGTCACCTTTTGATGATGTACAAAAATTCACCACAGAGATGTAACAAATTTGATACCTACTATTTCAGAACATTCTGGATACAACACACTAGCATTCCATGATCCAATAAAACCATGTTAGACAGCCAGGAAAAAAAAATTTAGCATGCTCTTCAGACAAATATGAATAATGAAATTATGGTAGAGCTTCTTCTTTGTGTTACTAAGACTCACAAAATCATCTTTGCCAAATCTCTGAACCTTGGCCAAGCATACAAATTAACAAATTCTTCGACTCTACCAGAAATATGCTGAGCTATATTAAAAGTGATCTGGGCTCTATCATAAGCTCACTGGCACTACAAATAACGTGTTCAGCGATACTTTGGGCATAAATGTGGTCACCAACAACATTCAAATACAATGTTCTATCTTCAAAATTCAAATACAATGTTCTATCTTCCAGAAGTGAGAATAAAACTTTATGAGGCAATTGTTTCACCCACAAAGATAGGCATATATGCCAAACTTCAAACTGTAAAAATCAGTTGCAGTTTAAAAAAACCAGGAGATAGGACCTATCAAACCCTGCAGCTTATTTTGATACAGATGATGTCTTCAGTCCATAGACTGGTTTGATGCAGCTCTCCACCTTACTCTATCCTGAGCAAGCCTCTTGATATCGTCATAAAAACAGCAACCCACATCCATTTGAATCTGCTTACTGTATTCCTCTCTTGGTCTTTCTCTTCAGTTTTTACTCCACACACTTGCCTCTAAAGTTGAATTTACAATTCCTTAATGTCTAAAAATGTGTTCTACCAATCTTTTCACCAAGGTATGCTAGAAATTAATGTTCTCCCCATTTCTGTTCAGTACTTACATTAGTTACACAATCTATCCAACTAATCTTCAGCATTCTTCTGTAGCACCACTTTTTAAAAGCCTCTATCCTCTTCCTATCTGAACTATGTATCAGCTATGTTTTGCTCCCATAAAAGGCAACACTCCGTACAAATGCTTCCAGGACAAACTTCCTTACACTTAAAAAATTTCTCTTTTTCAAAAATGCTTTTCTTTCCATTGCCATTCTGCATTTCATGTCCTCTGTACTGTGGTCGTCATATGTAGTTTCCTATCCAGGTAACAAAACTGTATACTGTACCACCTTTATGCTCATCTTATATGCTCCTTTCAACACACTGTCCATTCCGTTCAATTGATCTTCCAGGTCATTTGTCTTCTCTGACAGAATTACAATGTCTTTGGCAAAACAATGTTTTATTTCTTCACCCTGAACTTTAATGCCTTCTTTAAATTTATCCTTGCTTTCTTTTATAGCCTGATCAATGTACAAATTCATTTGGGAAAGGCTACAACACTGTCTAAGCCCTTCCAAACCACTGAATCCCTTTCGTGCCCTTCAACTTTTTAAGTTGTAAATATCCTCCGTTCCTAGGGTTTTACTCCTGCTGACTTCCAAATTTGAAAGAGTCCATTCCAATCAACACTATCAAAAGCTTTTTCCAAATCTACAAAAGTTAGAAACGTAGGTTTGTCGTTCCTTAATCTGTCTTCTAAGAAAAGTCGCAAGATGAGTATTGCCTCCTGTGTTCCTACATTTCTCCTTAATCCAAACTGATTTACCCCAAGGTTATTTTCTACCACATTTCCATCCTTCTGTAAATAGTTTGTGTCACTTTCTCCCCCCCCCCCCCCAACAACGACATATTAAGCTTATATTTCTGTGATTTCCATTCCTGTCTGTGCTGGCTTTCTTTATAATGTGATGTACAACATTTTTCATTAAGTCTGGGGGTATTTCGCCTTTATCATACATCTTAAGAAACAGGTGAAATAATTCTGTCATGGCTGGCTCTCCAAATGACTTCAGTAGCTCTGAGGGAATGTCATCTACTTCAGAGGCCATGTTTTGACTTACGTCTTTCAGTGCTCTGTCAAATGCCTTTCTCAGAATTGTATCTAATTCTGTAGGAATCTTCTGTATTATATATATATAATTATACATGTCTATTTCCTTCATAAAGCCCCTCTGTGTATCCACCTTTCCACTTTACCTGCTTTGCTCGGAACTGGTTTTCCATATGATTTTTTTATATTCATACAACTGCTTTTCTTGTCCCAAAACGTCTCCTATCTTCCTGTAAGCGGTATCTATTTTTCCCCTTGTTATACATTCTGTTACAGACGTGCATTTGCATTCTAGCCATGCATGCTTACCATTTTGCATTTCCTAACAATCTCATTTCTTTGTCATCTGTACTCCATTTTACCTTCTTTATTTACAGCATATTTGTATCTTCAATGAAATTTAGTATTTCGATTACTGATGGAAATTCTCCACTAAGATGATAAAATTTTTGAAAAGAGGTTAGCTGGCCCGTACTTACCTTAGTTCTGTACTGCTGACAGTCTCTCTCTCTCTCTCTCTCATACACACACACACACACACACACACACACACACACACACACACACACACACACACACACTCTCTTTAACAGCTTCAAAATGTTCAAATGTTTGTAGAGCTTATGAGACTTAACTACGGGGTCATCAGCCCTAAACTTACAACCTACTTATGAACTAGCTTATACTCAATAAATGTAATTTACAATTGCAATACCTTGTCAAATTCATCTATAAGACAGACCCCTCTGTCGGCCAAGACAAGTGCACCAGCTTCTAGTGTCCACTGGCGTGTAATGGGGTTTCGATTAACATAGGCTGTCAGACCAACAGCAGATGCCCCCTGGCCTGTTGTGAATATTGCCCGAGGAGCCACCATTTCTGTGTACTTAAGAAACTGTGACTTTGCTGTACCAGGATCTCCACAAATCAACATGTTTATATCACCTCTCACCTTGTGTTTTTGACCTGAGGATTAAGATCATAATAATCATACAATTGTTACAAAACAACAATTTTGCAAAGAAAATTATGAATAAATTCTTTCTTTTAATTTCAACGACATTCATAATTATGTAAAAACTTTAATTTCCTTGAAATCCACTGATATTCTGGCAGTATTCTAGACAGTTCTCATAAGATTTAACTGCAAGGGAGCAGGCATAGTTTCACAAAAAAAAAAAAAAAAAAAAAAAAAAAAAGGTTGTAAGATTAATATTGCATTACACTGCATATGTCATAATGTAACACCAAAACAGCAGCAGGAAAATAGTGAACATGGGTTTGTCAACTTTACAAATCAATTGAGGTAACAACATGTATAAGTCTGATAAAAGAGAAACAAATAAGAGTGTATGCTCATTGTGCTGCATTTATATGATCATAAGATGGCACAGAGGACACTGCCACGCATAACACTGTGTGCAGCTTCTAGTGGCTGTACGCGGGGGATTCCACATGGCAGTGTCTTCGAGAAAGAGAGAAATGGTGTGGCTGGGATCACACAGGAGCCGCTCACAAACATTTTGTGTCATAGAGAGGACTAGCACAGGTGCACAGTTTGCATTTCAGTGTCATTTCCCTGTATGTCTTACTGCACTTGCAATCTCTCTGCCAAGTGTATGCTGGACTGCAATTATGAGCATTACGAAGCGTTCTGCAGTTACGGCACTGCAGGGAAAAGCCAGTTGTGCGTGCTGAAGAGCAAATTTGTCGTGTACGCTGTTATAACAGTGGAAAGATCAGGTTGTTGGTTGCGAACTCGGCCGACCCGCCTGAGCAGAAATGGAGAAGATGCCAAAACAGAGCAGGCCAGCATTCCCTCTCCCTTTCTTCATCTGGTATTGGGGGAAGAATTGGATGGAGATGCTAGTCATGCTCTAAGCAAAGGCGAAGAATGAAGTCAGCTTCACAAATTAAGGTGACAACACACTGGTAAAGGTGCGGGTGCAGACGTGGGACAACTACACGGCCATCTCCTCTGCTGTAGGAAGACAACATACCAGCTCCAAAGAAGACGCTGAAGGAGATGACAACTAAGAAGAAGATGTCAGTTAAGGTGTTGCCGCGAGGTCTGGCCTGGCTGTGTACTGAGGAAATGGTCCGCACCTGGCTGACGCAAGCCGACTTCGACAACGTGTCAGTCAGGTCGCACAATAGGACCAACAAGAAGAAGATGCCGCTCTTCATTCTGGACATGGACGCGGATGGCGACAGGCAGTAGACGAAGAAGGAAAGCCAAGTTTTTGAGCTGCACAAGCTCCTTGGCTTCCCCGTGCAGATAGGGCATCTTCTGGCCAGCCTTGATCCAGCACTGCAGTGCTTCAAGTGCCAAGAGGAGGGGCATGTGGCAAAACACTGCCACAACTATGCCAAGAGCGTCAAGTGTGATGGTCAGCGCGCTAGTCACGCTTCTCCCCTTGCGCGCGAAGTACAGCCGACGTGCGCCCTCTGCGGTGGCCCACATGTAGACAGCTGGAGAGGTTGCCCGACCTTCCAAGAACATGGCAACGTCAGCGCTAAGTTGCAGCAGAACTCGCGACTGACGATGACAGAGGGCCTGGCGTAAGAAATGGAACAGAAGATGCAGGGCCGACAGGTCGGCGCCCACACTCATGGAGCAACGAGTGGCTCCCCTCCCAGGCAGCTGCCGCCACCAGTGAGAGAGGTGGTGGAAGAGGCTGGCTGCAGCTGCTGTAAGTAAAATTTTACCCCTTGAAGGTAGTTTCCAATGACAATTAGATGTAAAATGCCCATCCTTGTGACATTTGCAACAGGTTGTTCATATGAATACTCATGTTGCACAAAACAATAAAAGATGGGATGCCAAAGCACTGCATTTGCAATTGCTGTGCTTTTTACAGTGGTTATTCTCGAGAAAAGCATCTCTGCTGTGTGTTGAATGACAACTGTGGTTGCATAACTGCAACATTGTCTTCCTTTAGTAAATTAATGTCTGACCAACATCTGATGAACGTAGTTACTGTGACAGTCTCATAACAAGATTAAATTTCATCAACTGAAGCATTTGCAACTGAAGGACTTGCACATTGAATCAGTCATTGATGTACTTTGCCTATGTGCCTGAAGTCAAACGAATAATGATGTCATGAACTATAGTCGGCATAAGAATCATGAAGTGAGTCTGTAACAAACTGACATTTGTAGTTAAGGCCATGTAATAAATTCGGCCACATAAGCTGTGTTGGCATGACTATGTTTGTTCTCAAAATGACAAAATTCCATCACAATATGCACGTGACAATGGTGATATGACAAAAAACTGTACTTTTGTAGAGGGGGCAGGGTCATTGAACTGGAGCTAGCTGTCACAACAATTAGTAGAGGTGATGTGGAATCCTGTCAAGACAATATTTGACCTTTCAGAAATAGTTGCTATGAGATCTTGCTGTTGGTCAACCTCAGAGACTTGCCCCCGTAATGTAAAGTGACAGATCACACAGAGAAGTCAAACACACAGGAGTGAACACTACACCTGCTTCCACTTGCATTATAATGTAACAGACATAACTTAGAATGAATGCATGTTTATATGATCAAAAGTTCCACTAGGAGTAAAAGGTGGAGGCATTGTCATGTCCAAAAGTATGTGCAGCCTCTGCTGACTACCTATGTAGGACCCTTGTTAAAATGAGGTTCAGTGGTGCCGCACTACTGATTCAGTATCAAGTACAGCAGCATCATTAAATCAGTCACCTCATACTGTATTACATTAGAGGTCCATGTCAGCACTGTACCAACACTTAGAAACCTTTGTAATAGACACCCCACTTCTTACATTACTTTACAACACATTTAAGTTTTCATAATAAACTATAGTAGGAGGGGAGGATAGCAAGAACTGTCACCTTGACCTAAAACTGTTCAATATGACCATCATGAAAGGTTCTGGCACACTTACAGACTACAGGACAGGTATGTCTTAATGTTTATTTCAGTGCAAATATCTCACTTGCCAAATTTCACAGCAAATATCTCACTTAGAGGGATCAGTTAATATCACCAAATAAATTTTCAAACATAATGAAAAACTAATCACATTCTGCAATAGCCATCAAAATATAGTATCGAAGGATAAAAAAATTATGAAATATAATTTTATGTATTGAAACTATGAAAGAATTAGAACACACATGCATTTTTATCTTACCAGGGTTTTTTGGTTCTCCTCCAAATAATGCAAGTGCCAGACCCCTTTTGATAAAAGCATGGCCATAGATTGATGGAGCAATGCTAAAAATTATCCTGTCAGCAATTTGTGGATCCTTGGACAACTTCATGATTGCATGTACATCATCATCTGATAATGATTCAACAATATGCTTGCAATCTTTTACAACAATATAATTGGCTAAAATAACAGTGTTGAAGACAGGAAATCCCTGTTCTGTGTTTAAAGAACCCTCATAGTTGTTTGTGTATACGCCCGTGAGATCTATTTCATCTCCTGGCTTACATCTATCACAAAGGTCCCCCAATAGGATACATTCCTTTGATCGTGGAATACGACCAGCTGGAATGCGCCCTGGTGACTCTTGAATTGTAATTTTTTGGAAGTTACGATAAACTGTCTCCTCCATGTTTACCTGCAAAAGATGACAAATTTTTTTGAAGAAAGAAAACACTACATTTCTGACAAACAAAAATATACATCCAAATATAAAACTATACCTTCATCAATATGACAAAGTGATTGACAGTCGAGCATAGGAGAGAGCAATATAAGTTTACTTTTGTGTATGTGAACAATATGGCTGTAGCAGAGACAAATGCATGTTTCTTTTCTGGAAACTTTCCATTAACATGCCATACATTGTTTCCAGGAAGGGAAGAGGAAGTAGATGGAGATGAAATATGAGATAATATACTGAGAGAAGTCTTTGACAGAGCCCTGAAAGACCGAATTCGGGACAAGACCCCTGGAGTAGATGACATTCCCTCAGAGCTACTGAAGTCTCTGGGAAAGCCAATCATGACAGAAGGATTTCACATGGTGTGTGAGATACGCAAAAATACTCTCAAACTTTAATAAAAATGTGATATTCTCCATTACAAATAAATCAGGTGCAGACAGGTGTGAAAATTACATAACCATTAGTTTGATAAGTCATGTATGCAAAATTTTAACATCAATAATTTCAGAAGAATGGAAAAGCTGGCAGAAGTTTACCCAGGGGAAGATCAGTTTGGATTCTGAATAAACATACGAACACAGGAGGCAATACTCACTTTACGACTCATCTTAGATGATAGATTAAGGAAAAGCAAACCTAAATTTCTAGCTTTGGTAGATTTGTAGAAAGCTTTTGACAATGTTGAGTGGAATACACTCTTTCAAATTTTGAAGTCAGTGGGGATAAAATACAGGGAAAGGAGGGTTATTTACAACTAGTATAAGCCAGACCATAGTTATTAGAGTCAAATGACATGATAGGAAGGGAGTAAGACAGGTTTGTAGCCTTTCTCCTATGTTATTCAATTAGTGCATTGAGCAAGTTGTGAAGGAAAGCAAGGAAAAATTTGGAGAAGGGACAGCAGAGACAGCAAAGGACCTGGAAGAGCAACTGAATTGAATGGACAGCATGTTGAAGAGAGCATCTAAGATGAACAAGAGAAAAACGGGGATAATGGCTTGCAGTCTACGAAAATCAGGTGACACTATATCTACATCCAGACTCCGCAATCCACCGTAAGGTGCGTGGCGGAGGGTACACTGTACCACTACTAGGCATTTCCTTTCCTATTCCACTCCCAAATAAAATGAGGAAAAAAAGAATGCCTATATGCCTCCGTACGAGCCCTAATATCTCTTATCTTGTCTTTGTGATCACTATGCGAAATATAAGTAGGCAGCAGCAGGATCGTACTACACTCAGCTTCAAATTCCGGCCCTCTAAATTTCATCAACAGAAATTACAAAAAACACATTGTCTTTCCTCCAGCGATCCCCAATTGAGTTGCCGGAGCATTTCCATGACACTCGCGCATTGGTAGAACCTACCAGTAACAAACCTAGCTGCTCGCCTCTGAACTGCTTCTATGTCTTCCTTTAAACTGATCTGCTACGGGTCACAAACACTTGAGCAATACTCAAGACTTGGTCGTACAAGCATTTTATATGCAGTTTCCTTTACAGATGAAGTACATATTCCCAAAATTCTCCCAATAAACCAAAGTCAGCTGTCCGTCTTACTCACAACTGTCCTTACATGTTCATTCCATTTCATATCGCTCTGCAATGTTACGCCTAGATATTTGAACGACGCGACCGCATCAAGAAGCTCACTACTGATGCTGTATTCGAACATTATGGGATTGTTTTTCATACTCATGCGCATCACCTTACATTTTTCTTCATTGGCAGCTAGTTGCCATTCTTCACACCAACTAGAAATTTTGTCTAAGTCATCCTGTATGCTACTACAGTCAGTTAAAGACGACACCCTCCCATACACCACAGCATCATCAGCAAACAGCCGCAAATTACAACTTACTCTGTCCTTCAGATCATTTATATAGATAGAAAATAATAGCGGTCCTATTACACTCCCCTGGGGCACACTTGACGATACACTCTTCTCTGACGAACACTCAAGAACAATGTACTGCATTCTATTAAGAGATCCGCCACTGAAAGAAGTGAACCCCCCAGTCATCTGTCACTGGCTGCTGCTGTGGTAGCTGGCCTGCGAACACCTCTCAATTACTTTTGTTATTCTGTTATATGAAATAGAATCAGAAATTTTCGACTCTGGTGCTGCCATCTGGAAGGTAGGAGTAATAGACCTCTGCATCACCAGGTGGCGAGAGCTGCATATCTGGTGAGTTAGTGCGCAGAATGGCATTCAGCTGGGAGGTCTTGTGTGTGGTGATTTTACAATGGATCGGCAAACAGAAGAGAGTGTGTGTGTGTGTGTGTGTGTGTGTGTGTGTGTGTGTGTGTGTGGTGTGTGTGTGTGTGTGTGTGTGTGTGTGTGTCAAATTCTGTGTGAACCTCAGGAAAAGTGCTACGGAGACCCTTGCAATAATTCGACAAGTGTTTGGGGAACCAAAAAAGCAAGACAGGTGAAGAGCATCATCATAATTTTCTTTCCTACAAAAGGAATTGTGCACAAACTATTTGTAGCACCCAACCAAACATTGAATTCGAATACTACTGTGACTTTTGCGAAGGCTCCATGAAAACATGCGGTGACAACGGCCCAAACTTTGGTATCACAGGAACTGGCTGCTGCATCATGGCAACACGCCTTGTCAAACATCCTTGCTCAACAGGACATTTTCGGCTATAAACAACAAGGAGGTTGTACCCCACCCACCGTACTCGCCAGATTTGGCACCCTGTGACTTCGCGCTATTCCCAAAAGTGTAACTCAAGTTGAAAGGCCATTGGTTTGACACTCTACAGAAGTTTCAAGGAGCATTGCTAGCAGTTCTGAACACTCTCAAAAATAGGACTTCCAGAAAACGTTTGACCACTGGCAGAAGTGCTTGGACCTGGATGTATGTGTGTATGGGAACTACTTTGAGGGTGATGGTGACCATTAGTCCAAAGATGGCAGCACCAGCCCCAAAATTTTGGATAGCACCTTGTATGTGTACAGGAAGACGGAAGTCTCATACACAACAGTGGAACCCCATCATGTCTTGGAGCATTTACAAAATCCTAAGGTTTCCAATCAGGTATTTCCTCTAACAGAAATGGTGTTGAAGGGCTGGAAAGGTGTTATAGAAAATAATTTTCTTGTGCAAATTTCGGTCTACAAGTGACTGGGATGAAACATTCACTTGTCAAAGATGAGTTCATTAACAACTGAATACAAGTCTTGAGGAAACAAAAATGGTAAAGAGGAATGAAACTGCCTGCACTCTTTTCAAGACAGTCCCATAAGCAATTCAGGAATACAGTGTATAAATTAAATCTGAACAAAATTTTTAGAGCCTTAGACAGTGTCGTAACTCCCTATCATTAAATGACAACAGTACTTGTTCCCACATAACTCTGTTTTTTGTTGCGAAAGCTTGCATTTGTGTGTGTGTGTGTGTGTGTGTGTGTGTGTGTGTTTTATTTATCAAAGGAGCACAGGTATGTGTCAGCAACATAAATAAAAACACACACACAAATGCAAGCTTTCACAACCATTTGTTGCTTCTTCACGCAAAGAGCAGGGAAGGAGAGGGAAAAGGAAAGGATGTGGTTTAAAGGAGAGGGTGAACTTACATAAGTACTTTCACTTCTATCAGCAAATTTCAATTTTGTATTGTTACTCATATAACTAATTTTCTCTGCACTTCTTTGTTTGTACGTGTTTCAAAACAGCGCTTTGTCTGCCATATGATATATAAATATCACAACAAAAACAGTATAAAATGTAAATATTGCCACACACATTACCTAATTGAAATCCCATTATCATTAAAATAACTGTTTACACTGAAGTTTCCTTTCTTGCCTTTCTGTAGTTTGCCTATGAAACTAACATTCCTAACTATCCACTTCATAGGTTTCTAGCAATTTAAAAAAATGAAAAACACACTTCAACGACTTTTCTTAGCATGGCAACAAAACAGCAAGATCAAAAATTGCACTACACTGAAACAGTATGCATCTATCTGTAAATGTGCAGGAAAGAGGAGAAATAATCAATATACAAGTCGAGTGGGACTCCCAATTCCCATGAATTTTTGTATGAATTTGGCACACTGGCCAAATGATAAAGGGTTCTCCATCTCTCTGCACACAAGAGGCTTACACCACACCACTGCCTTCATAACCCCACACTACTGTATTGCTCCCTTATGCATTAAGCAATGCACTTGATGAGTCACAGAACTGTAACCCAACTGTAATCACATGTGTCACACTGTGTGAGTTTTAAGTGCAACAATTTACTTTGAAGACACAGTCTAACACATATGACAATGTTATATGAGGGAAATCTTAACTGCGAGGAAAATCTTAACTGAAAGAAAAATAATATGAAGACAATAAGTGCAGCAAGGTGCTAAGCAGGAAATGTAGTATGAGATGCACAAACACATTTCTGATCAAACTACATATCTTACTTATATAATTTGATAGATTCGATTAATGATGGAAATTCTCCACAGAGATGATAAATTATTTTTCAAAAGAGATAGATTGGCTGGCCTGTAATTACCTTTTTGCTGTATCGCTGACAGTCACATACAGACAATCTACGGAACAGCAAAAAGGTAAGTACTGGCCAGCCAAACTATCTCTTTTGAAAAATAATGTATCTTCTCTGTTGAGAATTTCCATCATTAATCGAATATCACCTTCTTGGTATACATCCTTCTTATTATGTTAACTATCTTTATCTGTTTGCTGTCATTAACATCTGTCGTCTAAACTCCTCCTTTCTCATCATTTTTGTCTATATTTCTTCTGTTAACGTGTTAAATTTTACTACCCTCCCATTAGTAGCCCTCCTCTCTTTCGTGAATAAGGAACCCTGTTCCAAAAGCTTGTTTTATTGTCATCTTTTTATCTTTCTGTGTGCGACCATCAGCTGTACAGCAAAAAGTGAAGTACTGGCTAGCCAATCTATCTAATTTTATAGATACTATGTTACTTACTTTATATACACCTTACTTGGATTATTAAATCGTATATAACTGCATTGAAAAGTGAATTTGTGCAAATTTTCAAATGTGCCCATTAATCAGGGTTTGTACTGAATTTACAAAACAAAAATTAAGGACTTACAAGCACCTTTTGGCTCACTTTAGGTTACAGTAGTAACACTAAAAGTGGGTCTTTGCAATCGCCTTTTGACAGCTCGAAATGTAAACGAGAATAACGGCTTAACCGTTCATCTGAATTTGTAGAAGAGAATATTCTCTACAAATTTGCTCTAATTTTTTTCGTATCTCCCATCGTTTCAGAGATATTTGCAAAAATAATGGCGATTAGAAAATGTCTGTCTGTCCATCGGTAATGTGTTCCTACTTTTTAGGTCGAACTGTTAACCGATCAGCAGGAAATTTTACAGATGTAATTGCTGGCCACAAGTGACCAAAACATTCTTTTCTCTCTTTTCATTGGTTTTTCGGCTTGATCAGTCCGTTGTGGACATTGCGTTATTTTGATCGTTTCGTCTTTAACTCAGTTTTTTTTTACACAGGTCGTTGAGCCCTCTGACTGGGCTGAGCTACCACATCGGCAACACTCTGACCAAGCACGCTGAGCCACTGAACCCAGCAAGTTTCTAACCACTGTCTAACATGTTCGTAAATCAGAAACTAATTTGCCGCCCATTACGCTATGCCGAACAGCTGCGAGAGTAATCAGTAATTCTTGTACCATCGATGGTAGGTGTTACCTGCTAACATGGCATTTTTAGACATTAGATTAGAATTCATTATAACCGCGACGGGCAAACTGTATTAGCCCACAGAAATTTCCTTTGTCAATGTCCTCAGATTGCATTAACCATTCTTTCAATTTGTCTTTTGGTAGCCACAGTCGGCTAAAAGCAAACTTTCCGCGCATTTTAACAAAATTTGAAAAATACTCCTAATTTAGCAAATGTTACCACAAAATTTATAAGAGTAGTAATGGTTCTTCTCACATGTGTTATAGGTTCCCGCACGCCTTACCACTGATGTAAATGTATACTGTAGTATCCCCACTAAACACAATTGCCTGTCGCACAATTCTTTTCCGCCCACCTTTTTCACTTATCCAAGGTAAGTGATTTACAAATTTGAACATAACTGCAGAGCCAAAAGTAAGGACATTTAAGGACCGTTGTTAAAAATTAAGAACTTTTAAGGCACCATATGAAAATTAAGCACTTTTAAGAAACGTGCAAACCCAGTTAATTATTACAAATAAGCTAATATTTTTCTAAAATCATTGTCTTCTGCAAAGTGATTAATAGCTAAAAGTAACTCACCATGAATGGGCCTCTGCTTTGACATTCTGGACATGAACCAGGTCTGACATCTTCACTTTGATTCTGTACAAATGGACCCAACACACAGCCACATTTATTACAGTCATATTTGACTAGAGATAACTGTGGCAGAACACCTGTTGTTGTGGAAACTACACCTCTAGTACGGACCAGCTGATTTAGATGTACTTTCCTGTGACAAAAATCAGCTTATTCGTAAACAATAACATTTTACAATTAAACATAATTTGATTATACTTTGTATATTTACCTCAATGAACGTATCTCCTCTTTGAGTGGAAGTTCTGCAATTCTGACATGAATTTCACTTGTGACCCTTCCATAACTTGGAAATATGTTGAACACCAACTCTGTAGCAACTTCATCAAATATTTTTAGCATTTCTATTGGAGCATCAGGAAGGAAAAATGCCAGTACTTGTTCTTTAAATGCTAGATGTGGAAAGTCAACAACAAAGCTGGATTGATTGTATTCACACATGCGGCGAATTCGATCTTTATACACAGCTTGACCTTTCTTGTTAGTGTATGTTCGCAAGAAATGCCTGAAACGGTTCATGATTTCTGTTCTTGGTCCTAACATACATACCCATTCTCGAATTGGATGTCCTTTAGTATCCTCAAGATTTTCCAAGGATTCAATCATCTGCAAAGCATTACCAATTTTACAATAAAGATACAGTTACACCTGGGGAAAATAAAGACACAAATTGGTTGGTTAAGATGGTGATTCTTACTTCATCTTCTCCAAGCTCCCCAGCAGCAGACTTTTCAGCCAGTCTCCTTTTCCTCTTAGTAGGAGCATCTTCATCATCACTTGGATCTGAAAAGAAAAGCCATAAAGAATTACCTTTGTTGAGCATTTTGCAAAAACTAAATGAATTACTAGCAGTGAAGATGGTTCTTTATAGTAATTTTTTATTCACAACAACAAATGTGTTTGTCAATACCTTCTTTTTCAAACAAACATTCAGAATGAGCACTGTTAAAATGTTAATGGCATGATTTTTATGTTATAAAATACCCGCAGTTTCAGAAGATCAGTTCTTACATTACATCCCATGTCAACATGTACAGTAAACAATTATAAATGATTATTTAATTAACTGATCTAAATTGTTTGTATTATGCAGGAAGGTCTGCCTTGTAAACCTGTGAGGTTATGATAAAATACTGCAGCAAACAACAGTGACTCAAAAAGACCAACAATCTTTAGGTCCATTACAAACCATTGAAACAAGTGAAATAAAATTTTATTGTTTTATTTATTTTTTAATTTAAGTCATGTGCACAGTACAAATCAATTCCTACTACATCCTACATTCCAATCTCCATAACCATGTGGCAAGTTGGATATGAATTTTCATCCATATATAAGATTTTTCAGGATGAATGACTTGAGCAATAATGGACAAATACAGTAAAGACGATGTCTGATGTAATTTTGGTGCACACTTTAGTGTAACACTGACTGCGGAGTAGAACCTTTTTTGGTAATTTCTATATTATTCTATGGAATTTAGTTTCTGGTACTCGATGCCCAAAGAATAAATGTACTTATTACTACAACACATATAGGATTTGGATGGTTTCTGTCCACAATTCTGATGTCATTGTGGATCCAAATATTCAAAGTTTTAACAATATGTTCAATACGTCCCACATTACAAATAAAAAGATACAAATTTAGTGCCAAAAAGTTTGATCCTGAATGAAATATAATAAGAAGAGTCTCTAATCCTGGAAATTACCTGTCAAATAAGCTTCCTTGTAAGAAACTGCACAGAATTTTCTATTCAATGTCAAATACAAAATTATAAGAACCATCATACAGGACCAAGGATTACGTTATATTATTTAAAAAAGGATAAGTCAAGAAACTAAAAGGAAAATTGATACCAACAGAATTATGAAAAACACAAGCATAAACCACAAAATTTGCAACTCCTGCCACAACCTGTAAGGATTAAGTAGCTTGCAAGAATAGAAGATATTCTGCATAGAATAATGGTAAAATGTCATCATACCAACATGTTACATGACAACACGTGTGTGCAACATATATGGAAGGAACCATGCCTGGAGAGGTTGTTTTGCAGTCAACGCTATACAGGGTGAAGTGAAATTCACGCACTTTGGGTTCACAACACGATTCTCATGGGCCAAAAAATCACTCTCACAAAATTTTATCCTGCACACATTTCCAGGAGTAAATAAATGTCAAAGACTGAGATGGAGTGTGTCCCATATGTCAGTGTGTTTCATAATTACACAATTACAGCAACAAAATTAGAGATGTAGAAAGCGTCCTGAGGAACAGAATGAGCATAGAAATCCATATCTGAAAATGACATTCCATGATGCTACAGAAAGTTCAAGTTACAGACTCCGGCACTTGCTGGTAGACATCCCCTACAGTAACTTTTAACACACTGAAGCATCATTTGAGTCATTTCCAGCCATGGGTTTATATGTTCATTTTGTTCCTCAAGTCACTTTCTGGAATTCCTTGTAGTTTCTCGGTGTAACTGTGTAATTCTGAAACACACTGACATAAGGAACACACACCCATCTCAGTCCTTGACATCCATTTACTGCCAGAAAAATGAGGAGGATGAAATTTTGTGACAGACATTTTTTTTATTGCCAGTGTGTGAGAAATGGTGCTGTGAAGCCCAAGTGCATGAATTTTGCTTCACCCTGCATAGCATTCGAGATTGATTGTTGTTGTGGTCTTCAGTACCACCTCATTAGATACATGTTCTACCCACCTAAACTTCAGCATTCATCTGTAACATTACAAACGTTGCTTTCAGGGCTATGATCCTCAGAATGCACAACATCCCACTTTCTGTGGAGGCGTTCAACTGAGAATACAGGGTGATACAGTTTATAGCCTTTGCCAATGGCTACCATAATGAGTTTGTAAGGAATATTAACAGAAGTGTTCTTAAAAAACTTAAAAGGTTCAACTCCACGCTTAAATGAGCAGCAGGGCTTAATTACATTAGTTCCCTTGTACAAAAGCACCCCTAAGAAAGCTTATCACAGAATCCCATACATTGGTAGAATTTCAAGTCGGTCAGGCAAACATCTTTCTACCAGGGACATTGTCCCAGCTTATTTTATACCCAGAATAAGGTTCAGAGATTCAGGCATAGGGAGAAAATGAAAGAAGATTGTTTCAAGTCCTCAGGTGTTTACAGAATCACATGTAATGATTGTCCATATAATTATATCGACCAGACAGGTAGAACATTCGAGGTCAGGTTCAACGAACATTTGTATTTACCTGTATGTAATTCAGCCCTTGCCAACCACTTTTCTGCACCTGGTCACTCTGTCACTAGCATTGCCTCAAATCTATCAATGCTACATAAGGAACAAAAAGGAAATTTCCTTAAAATTTTAGAACAACTCGAGATCTACCGGGTTTTAAACCAATCTCCATCTCATACACTTAACACCCAAACTGAATTGAGGCACAAATCCATTCTTGGAAACTTTGACTACCTCAATGTATAGCCGAGCCCACTCATCTGTTTCACAGTTGCTTCTACGTTCCCCAATATCCTTTGTTATTATTTACCAATTTAAACAAATTCTGAATCCTCTATTAATGAGGGATTTTAGCCCTTTAATACATCCCTGTTTAGTGGTTTTGGCTCCTTGCAGCACCATGTTTCATTTCACACAATATCATGTTTCATCTGGTGTTACACTAGCTTACATTTGAACATTCAATTCATGTACTTTGTGTACCAAGAGTTGTTTTTCCTGTTATTACTGCGTCTGCCAAATGCACTTTGTGCCCAGTGCAGTCTGTCACCATGCATTCCTGCACCAGTTTATGTCCAGCCACACAGCTGCCTGTGATACCCGGCTGTCTGGTGGTTAGTATGTTGGTTTACCATTGATGGTTTACATATAGTTCTTCCCCCTGCCGTATTTCAATAGCGTTTTCACACCGCATTGTAATTATCACACCTACTTGGTTTTTAGGTTTGGTCGATGAAGATGGTTGTCGCCATGTTGTTTTATGTATGAGTGTTCTGACAGCTAGGCTGGTGGTTGTTTGTATTTGGGAGCCCCTGGTTTTATGTTTCAATCGTAAGTACCATCCTTCTCAGTGGATATTTGTATTCCATCTTTATCCAGAAGGGTTTCTTCCTAGTTTGTCACTTGTTTATGGTCTGGTGTTTCCTTTTTATTCAGGTATTTGACCCAAAAATGCGACAAAGTAGCGAACCGGTCGTCATTAAAAAAAAAAAAAAGTATAAAGCTGCAGTGGACCCTTTTATCAATGATGCATCATCATAGCTGTGGACGTCCGTCTACAAAGGTTTTATGTACAACATTTAAAAAACTTCTATACACCTCTTGCCTGATCTGCTAATTGGCAATGTTTCACTTCCATGCAAGGCAACACTGTACAAGAGAGACTTCCTAACACTAGAATTAAAATTTGATGTTAATAACTTCTCGTTTTCAGATATGCTTTTCTGCCCATTGCCTTTCCACATTTTATATCATATGTACTGTTATCATCACACATTATTTTAATCCCCAAGTCACAAAATTCGTATCTACCACGCCTTATTGTTTTACTATCTAATCTAATTCCTTCAGCATCACCTGACTAAATTCCATGACCTTGTTTTGCTCTTGTTAATGTTCATTTTATACATTCCAAGACAATGACCATTCAGTTCAGTCCCTCTTCCAGGTGTTTTTATTTCTGCACCCTGAACTTCAAACCCTCCTCCAAATTTCTCCTTGCTTTCCTTCACAGTTTACTATATGTAGAGACTGAACAACATTGGCGAAAGGGTACAACACTGTCTTACTCCCTTCCCAACCAAAACTCCCCTTTCATACTATTCGACGCTTATAACTTGTGCCTGGTTTCTTCTGTACAAGCTATAAATAACCTTCCGTTTCTAATGTTTTACTCCTGTTGACTTCAGAATTTGAAAATGTATTCCAGTCAACATTGTCAAAAAACACTCTCCAAATCAACATATGTTAGAAATGTAGGTTTGCATCTCTGTAAGGTTAGTCATAGTGTGAGTACCCATACTGCCTCACAGATTCGGACATTTCTCTAAATCCAAATAGATCTTCCCTGAAGTCAGATTTTACTAGTTTTCCCATTCTTCTGTAAACAATTTGTCTCAGCATTTTGAAATGGTGACTTTTTAAACTGAAGGTTCTGTAATTTTCACACCAGTCTTTGTGAGCTTTCTTAGGAATGGGGTTCATTACATTTTCCCTGAAGTCTGCGGGTATTTCGGCTGTTTCATATGTCTTGCACACCTGGTAGAATCGTTTTGTCTTGGCTGGCTCTCCCAGCAACTTCTGTTACTCTGGGGGTATTTTGTCAACTCCAGGAGCCTCCTTTTGATTTAGGTCTTTCAGGGCTCTGTTAAATTTTTCTCTCAGTGCAGTAACTACTAACTCATCTTCATTTACTTTCATTTCTACAGTATTGTCTTGAAGTTCATTTCCTTTGTAGAACCCACCTATATATTCTTTCCACACTTCACATTTCCATTCTTTACTCAGGACTGGTTCTCCATCCAAGTTCTTGATATTCATATAGGTGCATTTCTTGTCTCCAAATGTTGAATTATACATGAATATGTGAATGCTGGTTTTTGTTGTCAGTTATTTTAATGTCTTTGGCCATTGGCTACTGGCTACTGTTTCGTTTTCAGCTTTGGAAAAGTGACTGTTTCAGTATTTTTTAAGGTTGTAAGGAAATGTATTTTGTAATGTATTAATACGTGTGCATGGTTTTGGGATGGGGGTTGGGGGTGCACATATGTGTACACTTCAAAGCTAATATATGGTGCCAGGCTAGAAGTACTTGTAAGCTAACTTTTAGAAATCAAGAATAATTTTCAACAACACAGTTTTGGCGCATTACTGTTTACAATTGTGAGGATGACGCTAAGAGTAAATTCTGGATCCCCCACCCTACAAGGAAAATACTTCACTGTTGACTCTGTTATTACATACCAGTGGACAGTACTCATTTCAGACATTTTTCAATGTCAGTTCCATATATATTCAAACATTTGCCACACCACTTTATAAGTTTCTTAGTCTCCTCAGCATAAAACTATTTTGCCTGTGAGTGTAGCCACCAACTCAAGCTCTCCTTGTTCTGAGAGTTCAGAAATGGTTATAGGCAATTCTGCTGACTATAGTTTCAGTCAGTGTTGTAATGAAACAAACATGCACAAATAGCCGATAATTTCAGTATAGTATCGCTTTAACAATATTCAACAGTTTCCTACCAATGATATAGATCAATACAAGTCATTCAATAGAATACTTTCTATCATACAGTAAAGTTAATTCCAAATGTGTGAATTTTAATGGAGTTGAGAGTGAACTATCAAGAAGAAAGAGTTATAAGTAACAAAAAATAAGTCAATTAAAAAAGACAAGCTTAGATACAGCCATAATAACAATACCTTCTTTTTTCCTTCTTCTTCTTCAATCTGGCTGTCTAATGCTTGAAACACTTCTTGCTCTCCATCATCCTGTTTCCTTAGTGCATCCACTATTGTTATATCAATGTCCTTTATGCACATCTTACAGTTTCCTTTGCGAATGTCATTCAATTGCAGTGGCCATTTTTTAAGCTCATATTGTCACAACAGTAGGCTAACCACACACTTTTCAGGTGTTTTTATCACAATTTTTAAAATAGAAACAAATGTTCTGCAGTCTTTCTACCAAATCTGTGTTCCAAGTAGAGATGGTCAAAAATCGGAGATAGATACTTTGCCACAGATGAGATTACATGCAGAAAGCAGTAATGCCCATAATCATACCACTAATCTAATCTACATGCCCGAGGTGGGCATAGGCCCCATCCTTCTTGCACAGATGAGAAACCCTCAAACTGCTTTAGCCTTTGATGACCTTTGTATGCAGCGTTTTTCACACCACTTTAACTTCGAAAAATTAATCAATATTCTTCAATATATTCAAAGATAAAAATAAGGACATAAAAATAAGTAATTAAAGCACTTTTAAAAAACACCTGAATCCTGTTACAATGTTCCCCAACACTTCAGTAGTCACATGATGAATTGCTGCTGGTCATTTGATATATTGAAAGAAATCTTATTACTTCATGTACCTCACACTTACAGTGGTGCATACATTTAAAAACCTGTATACACGAGAGAAATTACCAAATTCAACCTCATATTTACACGGTGAAGGGTGCACTGAACGAAATTAACAAAGAATCAAAGTTGGCAATGTTAGCACCAGTCACTCCCCAAATATAACTAAACTAAATTATGTTCTGAATCACCTTCATAGAATGAATGATGTTTAGTTTCTTCCTCCCCACTAAACCCCCCATTAATTTCTGTGGCTTTCTCATAAGAATGATAATCTTTTAAAAAGTAAATGGATTATAGGTTATGTGATATACTTTCACTCGTGTTTATGTGGGATGTCAGAGTTACTGTATTACTTTAGTGTGAATGGCAAATTCTGGCGATGGTGATGTTACAAGTCACAACTGACAGGTGGCACATATGTTTAAACAAAACATGTGTCTAAAGGGTCACAAAAATGGTATAACAAAAGCCACTGACATACCATAAATAAGATGAAAGTCATCTCGGCGAGCATCTGCTTCTCTCTCTCGTCTTTTCATTGTAATTTCAGCAGCCAAACGATCTGCCATTGATATTGGATCATAGTCAAAATCATCCATCCCTTCATCCACATATCGATCAAGCTTTGGTATTGGTCGATAATCACTGCAAATGAAAGCGTTTAAATATTATTTACCCAAAACCGATTTTAATTGCCACATGATAAACCAAGTAGACAACTACATTAAATACTGTACTTAAAAATCATGCAAAAATGAATTGTGATTCAGGAATTTAGTAAAAACATCATGAGACAACAGTAAAGGAGTATTTCTCAAAACTGAAGAATGATAAAAAAAGGTCTGAAACTCACTTCTCCATATTGTCTCCAAAGAGTTCTTCTCCATCACTTTCCTCCTCGCTGGCACCTGACCTGAAAATCAATGATATACAAAGAATTAGACAAATACATAATCCATTACATTTCCAACAAAAAAAAAAAAATCTTAATTTAAAAAAATATTAAATTAATGAAACTTATGAAATACAGAATTTCAGTCATATGTTCATGCACACACACACACACACACACACACACACACACACACACACACAACATTGCATTACTGCTGCAAGCACATACTAGTTGTGGAAGAAGACTGGCACCTCTATTGGCATCAAGATCAGTTGAGACAATATGTACCTTCAGTTGAAGGTGGCATACCCTTAGGAAAATCACTAAAAAGTTAAATGAAAATGTAACAGAAACTCAAGTCCAGTGACTTAACTAGGGTGGCTACTCAAGTCTACAATAATTTCCTGAGAATTCCAGGTTTTTATGGGTAGTACTTATTACCCTGAATACTATACTGAGGCAGCAAAATAACAATATTCTTTATCAATTATCAAAATAAACATTTCCAAAAATTACATACAACACACTTGGGGATATCGGTAGGATGACAAAAGTGCCAAAATACTGTGATGAAATTTAAATGTGTGTCAAGATATCTTGTGAACACAGATCTTCCTGGTTACCTGCTGTACACAGCAATCCACTTGATCAACTTCAGTTAACATGAGATATGTAATGCATTTTTATATTGAAAACATGCATAAAAAACTGAACAGGTGGAATGGCAATTGTGCTTAACAATGTAGGCCTAATTAATGTTCTTAAAAATCAATACATGAAAGAGACATTAAATTTTTATGATTGGAGCTTACAGACTTAGTAAGAATTTTACTGGTAACACAGTATGCCACCTACTCACCACTAGTTGAAAGATCTTTATTTGTCTCCAAGTGCAAACAATGTTAATATGTTCCTAGATCCGATGTGTGTACATTACACATTTTGTAAATATTAATGCAGATTCAGCAGAATACTTACACACAGGGGCAAAATCATCCCCATATGCCACTGCTCAAACTGTCACCTTATAGAGGGCAAGTATAGTTTGTAAAAACATTATTTAACAAGATAACTTACTTGTTCCCCTTCGAACAATTCTGAAATACCAATTATCACAAGTAGCATAGTCATAAAAAATACAGAATTCACTGATATTTTCTGAAATTACCAAACTTCCCTTATTTTTACAGACAATATGCAATTCTCCAAGAATCCCAAGTTTTTCAGGATATCCAGAGGAATCACCACCCTGCTTAACACTTTACCATCTTGTTTAGTTCTATGCCAAAGACACTAGCTTCACTCATCTCTTACAAGTAAATTGGAAACTTCAAAAGGGATCACAGGAAAGTTATTAGTTTGGTATGTCAAAAACATCCACTCCCACTGCAACTAGTATTACATTATGTTTATCAAAATAGCAAATACAGTGGATTGTAAAGTATGGACCAATTGGAAAAAGTTACCAATGTGTTACGGTATCAACCCAGGTAGTACTGACATTCTTCCAGAAAAACACTAATGATGACTTGGTTTTTTATTATTGTAAGTTATGAATTTGCTTGCAGTATTATATTTCATTTCTTTGGATTAACTCCGATTTCAGCTTGTTCTGTTAAATGTAATGGTTGAATACAGCTCTGAAGCTGAGGTTCACACACAACCTTCCTTCTACATGGTTGTGTATTTGTTGAACACCCTGTAATTTTTGTGATGTTTATATGGTTACATTTTACCTTAAATGATGTTAAAATGATTATGATTCATCAGACCGGAATTCTAACATGTTTATTTGATATCCTTCCAGAAGAACAGGCAATATTGCAAAAACTAATGGTATGACTAAAAAAAAAGAAACACACATAAATTTTTTGTGAATCCAATAATTCTGCACACTATCTGGGTTTAAAGATAGAAGAAGGCCAGAGTTACTGTGTGACTGAATGTATGCATGCACGCTACTTGGGACAATATAAACTTTTCTTTCTTGCCTTCCAATTGCTCTCCTTCCCGTCTCCTCACTCATGCTTTTAACAATGATGTAGGCCTATGCTCTTTGAAAAATAAATAAATAAATAACAGAGTGAGGGGAATGAACATTTGCGTTGATCTTGAAATGATTGATGCTATTCTGCCATATGGGTGACAAGTTCTTGTATGTAGCCTTGCGTGATTAGTAAATTAAATATCCTCACAAAGCAATCATTTTGTTGCCCACATTTCACACCGTCGCTGGAGGCAAGTCATATCGAGCCATTAGAAACACAAATCGTGATGTAGTTATAAGTTTTTGCTATATAATTAGGACAGTTCGAGCAGTGTGAAACCAAGTTTGCAGCTTTGAAAACTCCCAAAGTGAAAAACTGCAAAATTTTTGAGACTTCTTTTAGTTGCTGCCTTCTAGCTCATAAACTAAGAGTTTAACGATGTTAATAGTTATAGTCCAATAGTTTTCTAAATATGAAGCACCAAAAATGGACTTATTTTTACCAAGAACGAAAATTTTAAAGTTTGCTCTGATTTTGAGCTGAATATCAGCATAACTGCTCATCCTATGAGAAAAGTCACAAGAATTGAAGATGTAAATTTTATTAGTTTTGAAATAAGCACAAGATGAACTCTCTAAAGTGAGTAGTTCTCTTCAAAAGCTACGAAGACAAAAAGTCAGTAAACTGAAATCTTTGAAGGAATGTGCCTAAACAGTAACTAATAACAAAATGTAGGCACACAAAGAAATAAAAACGTAAAGCACTGTCTTTAAAGAAATATATTTAAATGATTTTGTGTAATTAAAACCATACATTTCAATAACTGAAAACTCTCACTGTTTCGATTTCTTAGAAGGTCCTGGTTGTTCACAGCTGTGTTCTAGGACATAAGGAGGTTGCTGCGGTGCTGTATCCATTCCTGGCTGTTTGTGGATAATCGTAATCATCTTCAACCTCGTAGATCAGAATCGTAGTGACGTAGCAAGTGGTACCAAAGCAGTGAGTGTGCACAAAGCTGAGCACTGAAACCAAGCTCTCTGGCAGTTGCTTGATCCCATGTACCCCTTTTTGCAATTACACAAGAGCAATCTGAAAAGTTTGGTGGATGTGGTACACATAAGGTAATAATTGGCAATAGACCAAACCCACTGTGAGGCTTCCTTCACCACTCCCAACCTTTTTGCACTTGGTGATATGTACAGGAGGAAAGCAACTTCTTTGGTTGGGGGCAAATGTCCCAGGTCCACCTTCGCATTGGTTGCCGACTTCATGAACAGGCCAAATTGAAGACCATGTAGGGTATCAAAGGATGTGTCCCCTGCTTACAGAGCAATAAGACATTCTCTCTGACATCAGCTATAGTTTCATGACTAGTATCTGGCAAGAGAAACAGGGTGGCCATGTCAATCAGGTACTTGTTCCTCTGAAGAACGCTCCACAATTTCATTTTTTGTTGCCACAAAAGGATGGAAGTGTTGTCATATCCGCTAAATGAATGTACAAAGTGTTCAAACCCGGGAGGCAATTCTATTTCCCCTCGACAAAAAAAGGAGTGGTGGAAAACTAAGTACCACTGCCTCAGCTGGTTTTCTGGAAATAAATACTTTGCATGTTACAGCCCAAGCCGCAAAGGAGAACAACTAAGTCCACATCTTCTCCAACCAGGATCATGTTCTTGTAGGATGTGATATTATCGAAGGAACTATAGATAATGTCATGGTCTGCATCTTCTGTTACTCTCTTAGTTTCCATGCCCTCAAGTACAAATGCACTGACGTCTTGTCACGATTTTTTAGTTGACAAACATGCAGCCATCTTCAGGTGAGTACGAGCCTGAAAATTACTGATGCGCGCCGTTCTGTATATACCGAAGATTGGTGTGGCAGCGTCTGTGCAGTGACAACGGGTACTAGCAAGACCCCTGTCAGATTTGCCTCACATAAATGTACTGAGAGATGAATTTGACAGAGCACTGAAAAACCTCAGTCAAAACAAGGCCCCAGGAGTGGACAAAATTCCCTCAGAACTACTGAAGTCTCAGGGGAAAACTGGTCACGACAAAACGATTTCACCTGGTATGTAAGGCGTATGAGACAGGAGAAATACCTCCAGAATTTAAGAAAAGCTTAATAATCTCCATTCGAAGAAGAAAAAAAAAAGCAGCATGTGCAGACTGGTGTGAAAATTACAGAACTATCAGTTTAATAAGTCATGGTTGCAAAACACTAACACGAATTACCATATATACTCAAGTAATCCGCCCATATTGCTTTCCGAAATTTTGAATGAAAAACTGGGGTGCGCGGATTATTCAAATTTAGGTTGGTATTACTCCATCTGCAACAACAGAACACACTGAGCGGGTATTACTCCGCTTAAAAAAAAAAAAAAAAAAAAAAAAAAAAAAAAAAAAACGATCCCTTTAGGTCGGTATTACACAATAATACTTTTGATCAAATCTTTGACAAAAGAACATTACCAAATATTCGTAATATTTCTTACACACAAATCTTATTCGTAGTGTTAACAAGCAGTATTATGGTCGTCATATTTCAAGAAAGTGGATAACAATAACTTTTTATTGTGCTCTGCTTTGGCCATTATCAAAACTGCATATAATTTGACAATGGCACAACGTATAAGTAATTTCACTGAAAGTATCTCTTCACGTCACAAAGCGATGTGGCGGAGTAGCGTCTCTTTCCACCAGTTTCTTTGGCAGCGAGGCTGGCGCATACGAACAGTTGCATTATTGTTATAAGAATGACTAGTTGCAGATGTTTGTGATACCATCTTCCTGAGTGATAAAGGATGTCATATACTTAAGTTGGGTATTATTCGGTTCAGTGCCACCATATTACCCACACCGGCATCAGCATTTAAAGTTTACAGTGATATTTTGCTACTGGGGTTAAACATTAATTACGGCGCGATATTGCAGCTATGTTGAAACACGCACACGTCATTTGGCAACAGCGATGCTAGCGCTCAAAGCGATTACATTTTGCACTGCAGCAAACAGAAGACAATCAACTTTTATAATCAAATATATGGTGAGGCGCTACATTTGATGATATTTCTTTGATAAAGATACCTGTATGTGAAAGTTTCCTATCACACTATCAAACATGTTTGATGTAAATACATGACATATCGACTTTGACAAAGATATATGACCGTGTAATACCAGTCTCAGCTCCACTTATTTAATAACTGTTCAGATTCTACAAGCGTTCATTTCAGTGTGTGTTACTGTGAGTACGTTTTCACAGTAATATGTTATGAATGAAATATTTTTCAGTTTGAATGAGAATGTTTAGTAGGTAAAATATGAGAATTTTATGGGATTGGTACAACATTCGCACGCTCTGGATATGACAATCTTGTGCACCTCTCTCTCTCGCGCGCGTGCTCACTCGTTTTTAATAATGGAAAGTCCAGGTTGGAATTAATAATATAGTGAGGACAGTTTACAACTCACCGCACAAAGACGTGGCGACGAGCTGCGACAGGAACATACAAAAGACACACACATACAACACATTCAGCTATCGGCCATGGCCTTCTTCAGAAAATAGAGCACTCGCACAATCACACAGGCACACAACACAGTCATACAACCATCACCTCCGACTGCCGCACTTCGAATCATGCTCTGCAGCGAATTGGGGATAGGAGGGGAGGGGATAGAAAGGTTACGTCACGGTGGTGGGGATGGGTTAGATGGGAATAACGAGATGCAGCTTAGGAATGGAGTGGGGACGCGGGTGAGGGGAGAAAATAAAATAATAAAGAAAGTAAAATAAATATATATATAGAAAAAGCATGCACACTGCAAGTACGCAAGCGCGAGCGCGCGCACACACGCACACGCGCGACACACACACACACGCACACGCGCGACACACACACACACACACACACACACACATATATATATACATACACGATCACACACCACTCAAAATAGGCGAGGTTTGGGATAGAGAGGTAGGAACTGTAAGGTATGCAAAAATATATATAGGGAAGTTATCGTAGGTTGAGGCCCTGGTTGATTTCGGGATCGGAGAATGTATTGTAGGGATAACTCCCATCTGTGCAGTTCAGAAAAGTTGGTGGTGGATGGGAGGATCCAGATGGCCCAGGTTGTGAAGCAGCCATTGAAATCAAGCATGTGCTCCGCTGCATGCTGTGCCATAGGGTGGTCCACCTTGTTTTTGACCACAGTTTGGCGGTGGCCATTCATCCTAATGGACAGCTGGTTGTTGGTCATGCCAATATAGAAAGCTGTACAGTGCTTGCAGCACAGCTGGTAAATTACGTGGCTCCTTTCACAAGTGGCCCGGCCTCTGATAGGGTAGGATAAGCCTGTGACAGGACTGGAATAGGAAGTGCTGGGTGGGTGGATTGGACAGGTCTTGCAGCGGGGTCTTCCACAAGGATATGATCCCTGTGGCAGTGAGCTGGGTTTTGGGGTGGCATAAGGATGAACTAGGATGTTGTGAAGGTTGGGAGGGCGACGGAACACCACTTTAGGTGGGGTGGGAAGGATCTTGGGCAGGATGTCTCTCATTTCAGGGCATGAGGATAGAAAATCAAAACCTTGGCGAAGGATGGAATTTAGTTGTTCGAGACCAGGGTAGTACTGGGTGACAAGGGGAGCGCTCTTTTGTGGATGGTTACTAGTGTTAGGAAGAGGATTTGGGGTGTGTGAGGATATGGCACGGGAGATTTGTTTGCGGACTAGGTCTGTGGGGTAGTTTCTGTTTGTGAAGGCCTTTGTGAGACCTTCAGCATATTCAGAAAGGGAATTCTTGTCACTGCAGATATGCCGTCCACGGGTGGCCAGGCTGTAAGGGAGGGATTTTTTGACATTGAAGGGATGGCAACTGTCAAAATGTAGGTACTGTTGGTGGTTGGTAGGTTTAATATGGACGGAAGTGTGGATGGAGCCATCAGTGAGGTGGAGGTTGACATCCAGGAATGTGGCATGGTTGGTTGAGGAAGACCAGGTGAAGTGGATGGGAGAGAAGGAATTGAGGTTCTGAAGAAAGGAGGATAGGGTATCCTGGCCCTGAGTCCAGATCATGAAAATATCATCAATGAACCGGAACCAGGCCAGAGGTTTGAGGTTTTGGGATGCTAGGAAGGATTCCTCCAGACGGCCCATGAACAGGTTGGCATAGGAGGGTGCCATGCGGGTGTCCATAGCTGTGCCTTGGATTTGATGGTAAACTTTCCCCTCAAAGGAAAAGTAGTTGTTAAGTAGGATGAAATTGGTAAGGGTTATGAGGAATGAGGTATCAGGCTTGCGTTCAGAGGGACATTGGGAGAGGTAGTGTTCCAGAGCAGCAAGGCCATGGGCATGTGGGATGTTGGTGTATAGGGAGGTGGCTTCCACTGTGACAAGTAAAGATCCAGGAGGCAAAGGGGTGGGAATGGTGGAGAGTCGGTGAAGGAAGTGGTTGGTATCCTTGTGTGGGAAGGTAGATTTTGGACAATAGGTTGGAGGTGTTGGTCAACTAGGGCTGAAATTCGTTCGGTAGGAGCACAGTAACCAGCCACAATAGGGCGTCCATGATTATTAGGTTTGTGGAGCATGTAAAAGGTGGGTGTGCGGGGTGCTGCTGGGATGAGGAGGGAGATGGATTCAGGGGAGAGTTTCTGGGAGGGGCCATAGGATTTTAGTAGGGATTGGAGATCTTGTTGGACTTTGGGGATGGGGTCAGTCTGGCACAACTTGTAGGTGGAGGAGTCAGAGAGTTGGCGGAGCCCTTCTGCCAGGTAGTCACTGTGGTCCATAACTACAGTGGTGGAACCTTTATCAGCAGGGAGGATGATTATGTCAGGATTAGTTTTAAGGTTTTGGATGGCTCTTCTTTCTTGTGCTGAAAGGTTTGAGTTCTTGCGAAGGGACTTGGGAAAGGAGGGTGAGGACAAGTTGGAGGTGAGAAACTCTTGGAGGGTAACCAGAGGGTGGTTAGGTGGGAGTGCAGGGGGATCTTCGTTGGATGGTGGTATGGCAAAGTAGTGTTTCCATCGTAGGGATCGGGAAAAGGAGAGTAGGTCTTTGACAAGACCAACATGATTGAACTGGGGTTTAGGACTAAAGGTAAGACCTTTGGATAGGATGGAAACTTCAGTGGGGTTTGGGTTTTTTGTGGATAGGTTGACCACAGTGTTCTGGGGTTGTTTTGGTATTGGATGCTGTGGAGTGGTGGTATGAAGTTTGGAGGGATGAGGTAGGTTCAAGAGGTCAGCTAAGCATGGTCTGGGACCCATGAGGGGCTCACGAGGAGGAACACTGTGGTTCGGATAGGGATTGGATATGGGTGCTCCAAGGCGGCAATATGATGTCAGCAGGCTGGATAGTTTGTGGAGGTGGTGTTTGGAATGCTCCTCCAGTTGCTGGAGAGCAAAGGATTCGATCTGGGAGATGGGATGTAGGTAGTTTTGGTTACACAATAGTAATATCTTACGGAGGGCACCCGGCACACCCACCTTTTACATCCTCCCCAAAATCCACAAACCTAATAATCCTGGACGCCCTGGTTGACCAACACCACCAACCAATTGTCCAAAATCTACCTTCCCACATCAAGGATACCAACCACTTCCTTCACCGACTCTCCACCATTCCCTCCTGGATCTTTACTTGTCACAGTGGATGCCACCTCCCTATACACCAACATCCCACATGCCCATGGCCTTGCCGCTCTGGAACACTACCTCTCCCAACGTCCCTCTGAACGCAAGCCTGATACCTCATTCCTCATAACCCTTACCAATTTCATCCTACTTAACAACTACTTTTCCTTTGAGGGGAAAGTTTACCATCAAATCCAAGGCACAGCTATGGACACCCGCATGGCACCCTCCTATGCCAACCTGTTCATGGGCCGTCTGGAGGAATCCTTCCTAGCATCCCAAAACCTCAAACCTCTGGCCTGGTTCCGGTTCATTGATGATATTTTCAAGATCTGGACTCAGGGCCAGGATACCCTATCCTCCTTTCTTCAGAACCTCAATTCCTTCTCTCCCATCCACTTCACCTGGTCTTCCTCAACCAACCATGCCACATTCCTGGATGTCAACCTCCACCTCACTGATGGCTCCATCCACACTTCCGTCCATATTAAACCTACCAACCACCAACAGTACCTACATTTTGACAGTTGCCATCCCTTCAATGTCAAAAAATCCCTCCCTTACAGCCTGGCCACCCGTGGACGGCATATCTGCAGTGACAAGAATTCCCTTTCTGAATATGCTGAAGGTCTCACAAAGGCCTTCACAAACAGAAACTACCCCACAGACCTAGTCCGCAAACAAATCTCCCGTGCCATATCCTCACACACCCCAAATCCTCTTCCTAACACTAGTAACCATCCACAAAAGAGCGCTCCCCTTGTCACCCAGTACTACCCTGGTCTCGAACAACTAAATTCCATCCTTCGCCAAGGTTTTGATTTTCTATCCTCATGCCCTGAAATGAGAGACATCCTGCCCAAGATCCTTCCCACCCCACCTAAAGTGGTGTTCCGTCGCCCTCCCAACCTTCACAACATCCTAGTTCATCCTTATGCCACCCCAAAACCCAGCTCACTGCCACAGGGATCATATCCTTGTGGAAGACCCCGCTGCAAGACCTGTCCAATCCACCCACCCAGCACTTCCTATTCCAGTCCTGTCACAGGCTTATCCTACCCTATCAGAGGCCGGGCCACTTGTGAAAGGAGCCACGTAATTTACCAGCTGTGCTGCAAGCACTGTACAGCTTTCTATATTGGCATGACCAACAACCAGCTGTCCATTAGGATGAATGGCCACCGCCAAACTGTGGCCAAAAACAAGGTGGACCACCCTATGGCACAGCATGCAGCGGAGCACATGCTTGATTTCAATGGCTGCTTCACAACCCGGGCCATCTGGATCCTCCCATCCACCACCAACTTTTCTGAACTGCACAGATGGGAGTTATCCCTACAATACATTCTCCGATCCCGAAATCAACCAGGGCCTCAACCTACGATAACTTCCCTATATATATTTTTCCATACCTTACAGTTCCTACCTCTCTATCCCAAACCTCGCCTATTTTGAGTGGTGTGTGATCGTGTATGTATATATATATGTGTGTGTGTGTGTGTGTGTGTCGCGCGTGTGCGTGTGTGTGTGTGTCGCGCGTGTGCGTGTGTGCGCGCGCTCGCGCTTGCGTACTTGCAGTGTGCATGCTTTTTCTATATATATATTTATTTTACTTTCTTTATTATTTTATTTTCTCCCCTCACCCGCGTCCCCACTCCATTCCTAAGCTGCATCTCGTTATTCCCATCTAACCCATCCCCACCACCGTGACGTAACCTTTCTATCCCCTCCCCTCCTATCCCCAATTCGCTGCAGAGCATGATTCGAAGTGCGGCAGTCGGAGGTGATGGTTGTATGACTGTGTTGTGTGCCTGTGTGATTGCATGAGTGCTCTATTTTCTGAAGAAGGCCATGGCCGATAGCTGAATGTGTTGTATGTGTGTGTCTTTTGTATGTGCCTGTCGCAGCTCGTCGCCACGTCTTTGCGGTGAGTTGTAAACTCACTCTCTTTTTGAAATTTAACAGATGTGACACGCCAAGATAGCTGCACTCGCGTGCTTTTCAAAGCTGACAGGCGGTATCCTCATCTACACATATCCACCTCTCTCCCCCCCCCCCCCCCCGTATAAATTTTGGTGTGCGCGGATTACTCGAGTACATGCGGTATTTACAGAAAGATGGAAAAGTTGGTAGAAGCCAACTTCGGGAAACATCAGTTTGGGTTCAGGAGAAATGTAGGAACACAGAAAGGCAATAAGCCTACTCATTTTACGGCTTATCTTAGAAGGTAGATTAAGGAAAGGAAAATTTAAATTTCTAGCTTTTGTAGATAGCTTTTGACAATGTTGATTGGAATGTAGTCTTTCAAATTTGAAGCAAGCAGGAGTAAAATATAGGGGAATGGAAGGTTATACCCAACTTGTACAGAGACCAGACGTCGGTTGCCAGAGTTGAAGGGCATGAAAGGCATGCAGTGGTTGGGAAGGAAGTAAGACAGGGTTGTAGCCTCTCTCCAATTATATTCCATTTGTACACTAAGCAAGCTATAAAGGAAAGCAAGCAGAAATTTGGAGAAGAAATAAAAACATTGCATTTTGCCAATGACAATATTTCTGTCAGAAACAGCAAAGGACCTGGAAGAACAGTTGAATGGAGTGGACAGTGTCTTAAAAGGTGCATATAAGACGGACATAAAAGAAAAGCAAAACAAGGGTAATGGAGTGCAGTATAAGAAAATCAGGTGATGCTGAAGGAATTAGATTACGTAATGAAACAATAAAGGTGGACGGAAAACCAGTACTAAGCAAAGAGGGGAAACCTGAACTGTGGAAGGAACATACAGTATTACCCCGCTTTTACATCCCCGCATTTTACGTTTTCCCGCCATTTACACATTTTTTTTCCGATCCCGTCATATTTCGTATGTTCACAATGTATTTAAAACCCCTCTTTTACATGTCTGAAATTTTGTATTTCCCGCCGTTTACATCACGCCTGGCAAATCGACCTGAAAATATCGAGTAAAGGAATCTTTCGATTAGATCGAAAATTAACTGTAATTGCGACATTGAAGTGCACAAACTGTTGAGTGCCTAGTACCAACAGACGTCGCTAGATCGCAGCACTAGAATTTTAAATAACGATTCCTATCATTTACGTATAGCTCATATTCGTTAAGCGGCCCCTACACGGCCAATAATATTGCGCAATATTATTGTCGTTCTCTCCTAGACTGCTCAATAATATTATGGTGTGAAATGTTGGACAATAAAGACGCTGCTACTGTTGTTATTGCTTTACTTTGCTGGAAGCGCACGAAAATAACACATGTGGTACAAGTAAACAAACAGCAAACGTAACAACATAGCGCGATAATGTCAAATATATTGTCAATACTGCCCACAGACGGCACAATATTTACAGGCAGTGCAATATATTTCAGAGGTTTTTGATGTTCTCAATATTACTGCGCTTCTCAATCGCACGCCTAGACCGTCAATATTATTGTGCAGCCGGGAAATATTGTCAATATTAATTACCGTGTAGGGGCCGGTTTACTGTTTTTACTTATGATCTGCACCCTAGAAGCTACTACAGTTTGCCTTTCATACTTACTAATCCCCATAGTACATTAATGACACTATCGTGGGTATAAATAATTTACTGTACAACGCCGAAAGATTTATGAATAACATCGCTGTACATCGTCGAGATAGTACCTCTTGACATTGCTTGATAGCATCGTGATCGAATGTTCGAACATATCTGAGATTTCCTGAACTGTGACGCAAATTGTTCGAACAGTTCAATTCATATTCAAACCTAGCTCTAGTAATTTCCAAGAAAGCTTACATTCGAAGTCATACTACGGCCGCAATCGATATCGGCCACAATCGATATATATATCGTTGCTTCTACGCTCGAAACAAAATAAGCCTAACCACATCCTTTAAAATTGTGTAGATAATACCATATATTAGCTGCACAATTTTAAAGGATGTGGTTAGGAACCCAAGAGTACAGCTCAAATTAATGCGAGTAGGTTTCTTTGAAATTTCCAGGCATCTCATGAATATGCCGCAAACCGCGTACTGTTCTCGGGATCAGCGAGATATTTCTCGCGAGTCGCGCGCTGCTGTTACGTGACGTCACTGAGCGAGCTAATAGTCGAACGAATCTGTAGCGTTTCTATCAGTGAAGTTTACGTTTTGCGATTATTGTTCTTTTTGCTGTTGACGTGTTAAAGTTGTTGTTTGTGATTTTTTAGTTTGTTTGTTAAGTTTTCGTTTTGCTTTTTGTTATTGTTGTTGTTACTGTTTCGGACTTGAGACGTCAATTTGTTTGCCGCGCGATCTCCTTTGTTACTTGCTTTGTTAGTATTAATCTTCGTGTGTTACGCCAGTTTTGTTGTTTCGCAGTCAGCTGACCAATGGAGAGAAGGGAAAGAAGATCTTTTACCGTGGACGAAAAGGTCCGAATTTTAGAAAAAGTGGATTCCTTCCATGGAACTCGTGTAGCACTTGCGCGTGAATTGAACATTTCAGTTTCAACACTAAATACGACAGTGAAAAACCGAGACAGTATCACATCTTGTGATTCAGAGAGTGGAACACATGCAAAAAAACGCAAGTATGCTACATATTCAAAATATGACGATCTTGAAGAAACAGTTAAACGATGGTTTGAGACGTCAAGGGCAGCAGGTATCCCAGTAGGCAGTGTACTTTTAAGGGAGAAGGCCCTTCAAGTAGCCAACATACTTGGCATTGAGGATTTTAGCGCTTCCAATGGATGGATCGACAGGTTCAGGAAAAGATATAATATAACTTATAGAACTGTCTGTGGAGAATCAAAAGATGTTGATAGTGGTACAGTCCAATAGTGGGTAAATGAAAAATTACAGAGTTTAATTGCAAATTATGAACCAAGAAACATTTTTAATATAGATGAGACTGGACTGTTTTTCGATGTGTTGCCCAACAAAACTTTGGCATTTAAAGGCGATAAATGCCATGGTGGCAAACACAGTAAACTAAGGTTAACTGTGATGTTGGGAGCCAATGCTGATGGCTCTGAGAAGCTTCAGCCCTTTGTAATTGGCAAATCAAAGAAGCCCCGTTGTCTTACCAATGTTCGTTCTCTTCCTACTCCATATGACGCCAACCAGAAAGCTTGGATGACCTCGCATCTGTTTAGGAAACAGTTGGCTGCCCTCGATGCAAAAATGGGAGCTCAGAATAGAAAAATTCTTCTTTTTGTTGACCGCTGTCCTGCACATCCTGTTGACATGAACTTCAGAAATGTGCAGCTAGAATTTTTTCCTGCTAACTGCACAAGCAAAGTGCAGCCCATGGATTTAGGAGTTATACATTCCTTCAAATCATTTTATAGGAAGAACCTTGTCCAAAGACTTTTGTCCTTGACAGATTCTGGGTTGGATGTCACATCTACGAGGATTTCAGTGCTGAAAGCACTGCATTTTATTGCCAAGTCATGGAAGGCGGTGAAGGAGGACACCATAAAGAAGTGTTTTAAAAAAGCTGGATTCTCTTAAGGATACACAGTGTCAGATACCAGAAGAAGAAGGGGAAGAAGAATTGCTTCCTGCTGCATGGGAAATGCTGCAACCCAACTGCACCTTCAACGAATTTCTGCAAGTAGATGACAACATCATAACTGCAGAGGAAACAACTCTGGAAGAACTTGCTGCAGAAAGGTTATTTGCTAATTCCTCAGTCAGTGATGGAGAAGAGGAAGAAGAAGAAGAAGAAGAAGAAGACAGTGTACCAGTTCCCACCAGTGCTGAGGCAACTGCAGCAGTGGACCTACTTCAAAGGTACTTTTCCTCTGTTGAAGGAAGTGAAAAGACACTTGAGACCCTATATGAATTGGAGAAGCAGATCGACATCATATCGACCAAAAGAGCCAAGCAGAAATCAATTAAGGACTTCTTTTTTAAGCAGCAATAACTTTGTTGTTACAACATTGATTTAAAATAAATAAATAAATTGTAAATAGGCCTATTAATATGTTATTAAAATCTGAATGATACTTTACAAGTCACAACATTTAATTACGGGTAGCTCCATTTCCACATTATATATAAGCAACACACAAGAAGGCTATCTGACAATATTTCAAACTAGTAATGTTCTGCTTGCCAGCAGATAAGCAGAATTAGAAGACAGAGCAACATCAGTAGTTCCTTTTCAATGGATACTTCAAGTAAGTACTAGAAATAATGAGTTATCTACACACTTATGTATCAATAAGCATTGTGAAACCTTTGTCCGGCTTTTCTGGAGCATTTCTTTCTTTGAAAGTGATTTCCCCCCGTTTACACCACCAATCCTCCAATCCCCTGAAAAGTGTAAAAGAGGGGTAATACTGTATATAGGGTCTATAAAAAGGAAGTAAACTTGAAGGCAGTATTCTAGAAATGGAAAGCGAAGCGGAGGAAGATGAGATAGGAGATATGATACTGCGAGAAGAATTTGATAGAGCGCTGAAGGACTTGAGTCGAAGCAATGCCCCTGGAGTAGATGATATTCTGTTTGAACTGCTAATGTCATTAGGAGAGCCAGTCGAGAAAAAAATGTATCACCTGGTATGCAAGATGCACGAGAGAGGGAAAATACCCTCCAACTTCAAGAAGAATATTGTAATTCCAATTCAACAGAAAGCAAGTGCAGACAAGTGTGAAAATTACAGAACTATCAGGTTAATAAGTCATGGGTGCAAAATACTAACACGAATTATTTACAGACGAATGGAAAAACTTGTGGAATCCGACCTCGGGGTAGATCAGTTTGGAATTAGGAGAAATGTAGGAACGCGGGAGGCAATACTCACATTACAACTTATCTTAGAAGATAGGCTAAGGAAAGGGAAACCTACTTTTTTAGCAGTTGTAGATTTAAAGAAAGCTTTTGACAATGTCGACTGGAATACACTCTTCCAAATTCTGAAGGTATCAGGGGTAAAATATAGGGAGCGAAGAGTTACATTCAACCTATACAAAAACCAACAGCAGCTACTAGCGTTGAAGGGCAAGAAAGGGATGCAGAAGTTGGGAAGGAAGTGAGACAGGGTTGTAGCCTTTCCCCAATGTTATTCAATCTGTACATTGAGCAGGCAGTGAAGGAATGGAAGGAGAAATTTATAGAGGGCATTAAAGTGCAGGGAGAAGAAATAAAAACATTGCGGTTTGTTGATGATATAGTAAAATTTCTGTCAGAGACCGCAAAAGATCTGCAAGGGGAACTGAATGGGATGGACAGTGCCTTGAACGGAAGATATAAGATGAATATTAACAAGAGTAAAATCAAGGTAAGGGAATGTAATGTCAGAAAATCAGGCGATGCTGAAGGAATTACATTAGGTAATGAGACAATAAAAGCAGTAGATGAATTTTGTTATTTGGGTAGCAAGATAACTTCTGATGGCCTAAGTAGAGAAGATATAAAATGCAGAATGGCTATGGGAAGAAAAGCGTTTCTGAAGAAGAGAAACTTGTTAACATCCAATATTAATTTAAATGTTAGGAAGTCCTTTCTGAAGGCATTTGTCTGGAGTGTAGCATTGAATGGCAGTGAAATGTGGTCAATAAGGAGTTCAGATAAAAAGATGATAGAAGCTTTTGTAATGTGTTGCTACAGTCGAATGATGAATATTAGATGGGTAGATCATGTAACTAACGAGCAGGTACTTAACAGAATTGGAGGGAAAAGGAGTTTCTGGCCTCTCCTTACTAAGAGAAGGGATAGATTGGTTGGAGACATTCTGAGACATCAAGGAATTGTCAACTTAGCATTAGAAGGAAGTGTCTGGAGTAAAAATCGTAGAGGGAGACTGAGGGACTAATATAGTAAGCAGATTCAAAAGAATGTAGGTTGCCAAAAGTATTGTCAGATGAAGAGACTTGCACAGGACAGGGTAGCGTGGAGAGCTGCATCAAACCAGTCTGCGGACTGAAGACCACAACAACAACAACAAAGGTGGTAGACTAGTTTTGTTACTTGAGCAGTAAATTAACACATGATGGGCGCAGCACAAAGGATATAAAATGTCGACTAGCAATGGGAAGAAAAGCTACTTTGAAAAAGGGAAATTTCTTAACATAGAATATCAATTTAAGCCTAAGGAAGTACTTTCTGTGCAGTGTTGCCTTGTATGGGAGTGACACATGAATGATAGGCAGTGCAGACAGAAAAAGGATAGAGGCTTTGAAATGTGGTGCTACAGAAGAATGCTGAAGATTAGTTGGGTGGGTCGCGTAACTAATGAAAAGATACTGAACAGAATTGGTGAAAAAGGAATTTCTGGCATACCTTGACTAAATGAAGGGATCAATTGGTAGACATCAAGGAATCATGAATTTAGTGTTGGAGGGAAGTGTGTGGGGTTAAAAATCACAGAGGCAGAGCAAGAGAAAGCTGCATCAAACCAGTCTCCAGACTGAAGACCACATCAACAACATCCACAGTTGATGTCATATTCTGTGAACATGAAAGAATACAAACTGAAGATCAGAAATGATGTCTGTTCTTTCAGAACAGATGCCACATGTATATAATTTGCCGATGATGGGCAATGATCCTTTCATTAGTGGGGAGGGGTGGGCAAGTTTGTGGCCCTTACTCTTACGGGAATTAGTTTCATTACTATGAGTTTGAGAACCATGGGCAGGGAGAAGCTGGGAATTTGTATCTGATGGGAGGCGTGCTTAAATAGTCCTTGCAGGTGCAGTGAGTACTGTGTCCCCAGTGGTGTAGGGGTCAGCACAACTGCCTAGCAGGTGGGAGACCTGGGTTCGAATCCCGGCTGGGGACACATTTCCAGCTTTCCCCATTCGGAGTTGGTTTCATATTCTGTGAATATCAAAGAATAACAACTGCAGGATCAGAAGTGACGTCTGTCCTTTCGCAATAGACACCACATGTATATAAACAACAAATGTAATTACATTTAAATTACACACCATAATTTTTCACGGTATGAAAGATGCATTTTCATTGGCTCTCTCAATTATACTTCTGAATGGCTGCTTTTTGCAACCAACATCTGCACATCAATGTGAAACAAGTGTCACATACACTAAAATTTAATCAAGCCTTTTTTCGTTTACAGCATACTGAAAAATGCAAGGGGGTCTAATATATATGTTTTATCGGGCACCTCAATGATACTCAAAGTACAAATTTTAGGAGATGAGATATAACAAAAGAAAATTAGCTACATTACAATAAAAAATGTGCCATAACCGAAGACCAGGATACAACCTGTTAGCTTTGACAAATGATGCCTTATCTGAGTCTCACAAGACACAAACTTGCAAGACAAACACTACGAATGAATATAAACATAGGCACAGGATAATATCTTAATACTTATGTATTGTACATAATAAATGATCTGTGGTTATCCTCGTAAATTACAGATTACAGCAACAGAATATATCATCGATCACAGATCTCAGCCCAAAAGTTTGCTAATTTGGCATTCACTTGTGTAAAGAAAATCTGTCTGTTAACCAATACATCACTATCAGAGAGAAGCTGCAGATCATTTTTAAACACAAAACCTATATCATAATCTATGTTCTGCTTGCAAACAAACTGTCGTTCTTTAATGTAGATATGACATCATTCTTCAAAGCTGATGAGTCATATCCCAGACTTCAACTGACCCACAAATTTACAGTTGCAGTTGGCAACATCTGATTATTAATGTCATAAACATATAGGATACAAAGTAGGCCTACATGTGAATGCCTCTAATCTGATTTCTTCGAATATGCTGCAAAGTGAACATTATTACTAAAACTTTATCCAAGGTAACATTCACTACACCCTCAGATAAGTTTCTATCGTCAATAGTTCATTTTCTATCCCTGGCTTCATTTTATACTTAAGTCTGGCAATTTGGCAAATAGCTTAAAATTACACAAAAATAAAAATGAACAAAAAAAATAAACACTCAATTTGTGCCATGCATCTTACCCACGACTTGCTGCTTCATGGGGGGTAAAGGGAGACTGAATATCATCATCACGAGAGGGTCGCATCCGAAAAGGGCCTTCAAAGTCAGAGCCATCTTCTGACCCTCCGGGCGAAGGTGGAACAACGGATGGTGGGTTACTCTGCAAAAATCAAATACAAGTCAGTAACAATGGTCATATATTAGTATCAAGTGTGATTCAGCTAGCGTAAAACTTAATTTATCATAAGTTTAATTTTGATGTCTCCATATAGTGTATCAATGTAAATGTTACATTGCCTAATGCACATGTTTCATGTGAACAAACACAAACACTAAAATCTACACTTCACGTATGAAAGTACAAAATTCCGTGATGTCTCTACTGTTACTAACAACAGTCTTTGTATATACTTGAAAAGAGGTTTTCCCATTGGGTTCATCACACTGTTCCTCAATTACACATTTAGCAAGTACGCCCAATATAATTTCTAAAAACAGGTGGTGACATTGGGCTCATTGGTAGAAAGCTGGGGAAAACCTATCACCTTAGAAATGTATTTACTTGCAAACCACCTGTGCAACATATCCATAAAATACTACTTTAGTATTTGGAAAATACGTCTTAAGAATAAAAAGGGATAATGAATTTATAATAAGGGCAGCACTAATACACACAGGTTGATTCTCGTGGGAAGTCTCTCACGCAATTCTGTAAATTTATGTTTCAGTGGGGGAAGAAAGAGAGAGAAAATACAAAAACAATGGCCTACGTATCAATCCCGTGCGGATGCTGAGGACATAATTAAAATAATTACAGCAAGACCGGACGCATGTAAACGGTAACTTTTCTAACGCTCCAACTGGGTATGGAAATGCAAAAATACAAAATCTTACAACTGGTACAATGTTACATCAACTTCAGCTACAGACTGTACAATAGTTTACATAGTGTAAATAAACACGCATTATGTGGTAAATACCATAATCCTGGCACTGTGTTTATCATGTGACAGTTACAAGTTAATAAACATACAAAATAACACTGTCGCGAGTAGTTTCCTATTGAGATGTTATTCAATATTCGAAGTAAGAAATGGATTTTTCTATTTCCAGAAGTATTCACTTTCCGTATCGAGTTTGATATTTAGTCCTAACACAGAAGAAATGAAACAAACGAATGCAATAAAAACTACATCGGTCAGAATCCATCTTACCATGATAACACAAGAATATTTATCACTATATTTGGTCAGATAACAACACCACCACAAACACCACTAGCCACTATCAAAAACAATGACCAATTTACGCGGGAAAAGTTGCCGCCGTCAAAGATAATAGATGGAGAAAGATAGTCCTCGATTTACCAAAGAGAACGACATTATTTGCCGTAGATCGATTCCACAGAAACGATTGGTCGACCGATACTTTACGGAATGGAAGTAGACAACAATTCGATATTTCATTTCTAATCACGGCATTCACACTGGCTATCAAATATTACGGAACATGGCCAAATGCTTTAACATTGACTTTGGAAAGAGAAAAGTTATTTTATAAATAATTCATTTTAGCCACAGTTAAGGCCAATTCACACTGTCCGTCACGTCACGTCACGTCACCGTCCGTCAGAACATTCCGCAATGTATTTCTAATGGCGGCGTTCACATTGTCCGTCACGGACCGTCACGTCACGTCAACGTCACGTCAAGCTTTCTCACGAAGAATGTTTTGACGGAACGGTCGTCTGCTAACACGGAAGTTAACCTATTTTAGTCACGCGAATTAAATGTTGCAGTCGACGATTGCACTGTTTATATGCAAATAAGTCTTATTCGCATTTATTTTGTTGTTATACTTCGTTTTGGGGCTAAATCTCAAATGTTTCATGACGACTTAAATGTTTTTGTCACATGAGTGTCCCCCTAAAATCGAGGTCGGATATCTGAAACCAAGAAATGGTTAATGTTACTTAACATCGTAACAGAAAAGACTGAAGCAAACTGTTCATTATAATAAGATTGTAAATTGATTACGCATTTCCCATTAAATAACATTTTTAATGAAAAAGTCAGTTCTAAAGAAAGACAAAAATTCAGTTCTTACGACGGTATTAACAATGTCAACGGGCAAATTGTATTGGATAAAGTAAACAGGCGCTATTTATGCTCTTATAAGTGTTGTTTGAGGTATTCATATGTTTATTTTCCCGCTTGAAAATAGATGTCGATGTTTTGAAATGTTGTTTCAGTTCCCAGTAAGTTGCCCAAAAACATACACTGTAAAGTTTTATTTGGCTGTCAATAACATTTAGCGTTGTTGTTCCTTCAATTCTAGTATTAAACTATGAGTTTCTACATAAGAGATCGCTACTCATAACCTAACTTTCAACATCGCGTATTGAGATCGGCGAATTGACGTGACGGACACTGACGGACAGTGTGAATACAACTTGACGTGACGGTGCCGTGACGTGACGTTGACGTGACGGACAGTGTGAATTGGCCTTTACTAAATCTAAGGTAGTGGAATATGTGGTTCTGTAGCTTCTTAGTGTCTATTTTAATATACTATTTTACTTTGAAGCGACACTGTTAATGTCGTAAGACGAGTCGGAATGTTTTATATTGAATGATCTGTCACAAGATAGATAAAGGCCAATTCACACTGTCCGTCACGTCACGTCACGTCACCGTCCGTCAGAACATTCCGCGATGTATTTCTAATGGCGGCATTCACACTGTCCGTCACCGGACCGTCACGTCACGTCAAGCTTTCTCGAGAAGTATGTTTTGACGGAACGGCTGTCTGCTAACATCGGAAGTTAACCTATTTTCGTCACGCGAATTACATGTTTCAATCGACGATTGCACTGTTTATATGCAAACGTGTCTTATTCATCCTTATTTTGTTGTTATACTTCGTTTTAGGGGTAAGTCTCAAATGTTTCATAAGGACTTAAATATTTTTGTCAATTGAGTGTCCCCCTAAAATCGAGGTCGGATATCTGAAACGAAAAAATGGTTTATGTCACGTAACATTGTAACAGAAAAGACTGAAGTAAACTGTTTATCTAATGAGATTGTAATTTGATTACGCATTTTTCAGTAAATATCATTTTAAATGAGAAAGTCAGTTCTAATGAAAGACAAAAATTCAGTTCTTTACGACGCTATTAACAATGTTAGTGGCAAAATCATAATGGATAAAGTAAACAGGCGCTGTTTATGCTCTTATAAGTATTATTTGATGTTTTCATGTGTTTATTTTTTCGCTTGAAAATAGATGTCGATGTTTTGAAATGTTGTTTCAGTTCCCAGTAAGTTGGCCAAAAACATACATTATAAAGTTTTCTTTGGCCATCAATAACATTTAGTGTTGTTGTTCCCTCAATTATAGTATTAAACTATGACTTTCTACATAACAGATCGCCACTCATAACCTCACTTTCAACATCATGTATTGAGATGGGCGAATTGACGTGACGGACACTAGCGGACAGTGTGAATACAACTTGACGTGACGGTGCCGTGACGTGATGTTGACGTGACGGATAGTGTGAACTGGCCTGATTCTTTTTAGAAAAGAAAAAAATATTTATATTTTAGATAAAGCCTGTATAAGGAGATGTAACTTCTTTACAGTATATAAATTAAAATGTAACCGGATAATAATCATAAAAAAGTCTCTTTTATTGAAAGAGCAGGTTTTGTTGAAGGAGGAGCATATAAATGCTTCTGAGGTAATTTCCTAAGCAAGAAATAAAACGCAGTTCATAAGTTAAATTAAAGACGTTTTTCATATTCCCTCATAAATTAGGCTGATGTAGCTGATTGTATATATTTTATTTAGAAAATAATAAAGACAGCCTTCAAAAATGGCTGAACATCATAACATTATAATTTTTCTGGTAGCGAAAATATTCAATCGTATATTTTCTCACTAAAATAGTATTATTTACGAATACATATTTTATTGTACATCATGTAATTCTCGCAACTCGCATTAACAAATGATGTTCAAATTTTCTGAAGCTTATGGGACTTAACTGTGGGGTCATCAATACCTAAACGTACAAACTACTTATGAAGTAATCTATACTAAAAACAATAGAAACATCCATGCTCGAGCGGGGATTCGAACTCCCGACGGAGAACGGCCTCATGCATTGCAGCATAGCCCCTCAATGCGCTCGGCCGCCCCGCCGCGGCTTCGCATTAGCAAATATATTGTTTGCCAAGTGTTTTTCTTTGGTACTACTTATCTAAAATCAGACAGTCGCTGTGGTCTAAGCAGCCAACTGTGTTTTACCTACAGTGCACTATGTTATGTAATTTAACTTATCGTTATGTTTCTTAGAAGTTAACTCTTAAATTCGTTTTTGTTTCAACAATAAAGAGTTTTAGTCTTGTGTATTGGAAAAAAAAGGTAGATTCGAGAAAACAGCTTCATATAGGTGTTTAGGGACAGCACTTACTGTGAACGGTTTCAGGAGGAATTGGGTGCTGTTCATAAGCAACTGGAAGCTGTGTTGGCCACAATCAGCAGGCTTCAAACTTCTGAGATGGGTTGTTTTCTCACTGGGGCACTTGAGGCGATCGACAGTTTCCTGATGGTGAATGATGAACTGTGGTTGGGTCGCTAATTTCTGGGTGGAAGATGAAACCAGCGACCGACCGTAAGTTTGCCCCTTTACACATCAGCAGTAGGTTTTAGGTGTTGCCTGCTGCTGATAATGTTTCTGAATCGTCACTGACTGTCTCAACTGTTGTTGTGGTGGGATATCTTCGTGAGAGGTCCCGACATTTAAAGAAGTTGTGTTTGTTTGTCATTGGGAGCTCCAATGGTATTCTGGTGATGACGCCTCTTAGGCAAATAGTGGGAAATTGGGAAAGAAAGACGAGTACACTCTTCAGATTAAACTTTGGGGCTGATAGCCCATCGTTCTTGCATAAAACTTCTTCCTGATGTTTCATCTCCATCTGCGGGCGAGATCTTTCTGCTACTGCCATTGTGGCTGGAGGGGCTTTCGCATTTATAGAGAGCATAGAGGGCGCCAACGGTACACTCTGTTTGCCTGCCAGTGGTCTCAACCCAGGCTCTGCCAGCAGTTATAGAGAGCACTTTGTGCAGCTGGCTGCAAATCGTTGCTCATGTTCGTACCATTGCGTCCTGCCACCTGCGTTCAGAGGTATTCGTTCGATCCTACAGTCCCTGGGGGATTTTTGAAGGCAGCTTGTTCGCATGTAGAAGCGGAGCTATCGATTTGTAGTGTCGTTTCCAGAACCGATCGCAGTCTCTGGTTTGGAACTGAGTGGAAGGCTTAAACCAGAGGCTCATCCGCTTTTGTGGCGATCTTGGCTGTAAATTTCTCTCCAATATTGGTTCGAGAAATGTAGAATCTGCCTGAATAGATCTGGTAGGCACTACACATAGGAAGGATGTACGAAAGTACGGGCGTGTACATGGAGTACACAAGAGAATTTTTTAGGACAGAGAAATCCTCCATTGGTCCATTAAAACGCTTGCTGATACCGGCAGGGCAGCACTTGGCACAACAGAACGGAGAAAGAAAATGTTAATATAGTAAAAGTTAACTGCAAGATCATCTATGGAAAGATCCCAGAACTACTGTCGCTTATAAATGGTCACAATGCCCACACAACACTATCAACGTCAAGTTGACTGAAACCAGATGTCAGTAGTAACGAAAGACTGGAAAATAATACCACAGGCTGACCACTGAAAGGGGAGGCGTATTTGCAGCAATAACAGTACGATTGTATGGAATGAAATCATTACAGATCCGCAATGTTAAAAAATTTGGGGGAAGGTTAAGGTTAAAAGTGGTTCAAACAAGGTCGTTGGGAGTTTTTATAGACTCCCATTGCTCAGCTGCGGTAGTGGCGGAACATCCGAGGGAAAAATTGGAAAATATTTCCTGTAGATTTCGTAGTTATAGTTTTAGACTGGAAGACTCAAGTGTTTGCGGTGGGTGTCATGGACAGGGAATCGAGCGATGTTGTTCTAAGTGCTATATTTAAAAATTACCTTGAGCAGTTAAGTAGAGAGCCAATGTGTTGACACGCCTTCTTAGACCTGCTGATAAGAAGTGGTCATCAGCGACCATAAGGTCATTACATTATCAATGAATACATCTGTAAATAGAAATATCAAGAAGGGGAAGAAAATCTTTCTATTTAGCAAAATCGAAAAATCACAGAATTCACAGTACTTGTTTGACTTCTCAACACAAAAGTTTCGCAACAGTATGAGCATCAGTGTACAATTACCATCTAAAATTACGAGAGATGGGAATATCCACCATGTTGCAATAACCGAGTGAACTTATGCAGACAATCAAATCTCATAGGATGGCAAAATCAGCGTAAGGAGAGCCATGTGAAAAGCGTTCAACAACATGGAAATAAAAGTTATGTCTAAGAAATTTTGGTCCTACATTAAACCGCTAAATCGGTCGAAGCCATAAGTCCAGATACTGTATAATGGCGTTGAAAACTACTCTGTAGGAATAAAAAAAATGTTCAAATGTTTGTTAAGCTTAAGGGACTTAACTGCGAAGTCATCAGTCCCTAAACTTACAAACTACTTATGAACTACCTTATACTAAAGATGACACAAACATCCATGCCCGGGGACGGGGAGGGGGAGAATTCGAACCCCCGACCGTAGCGGCCGCGCAGACTGTGAATGGCACGCCGCAGACCACTCGGCCACCGCGATCGACCCTGTAGGAATCAATATGGATTCAGAAAGCAACGATCATGTGAAACCCAGCTCATGTTATTCGTCCACAAGACCATGAGGGCAGTAGAAACAGGCTCCCAGCTAGATGCTGCATTTCTTGACTTCCATAAGGCATTCTGTACAGTTCCGCACTGTTGACTGATGAACAAAATGAGAACATATGGAATATCAGTCCACGTACCATACGTGACTGGATTTAAGAGTTTCTAGCTATCAGAATTGCTGTTGTTTTGACTCTTACAAAGAGAAAAGTCACGGAACAGATACACGCACGCATATGGCAGAGGTGTCTTTTGCATTCCGATTGCCACGTGAAAAGGTTTAAAACTTGGTTATGGACACACGACGACAATTAACACACTTTGGGGGTGGAAAAGGAGTTGGAACAAGACACGTGGGGCATTCCATTTCGGAAATCATTGGGGTGTTCAGTATTGGAAATTCACAGCGCCTCATGTCATAATTTTTTTAAACGTGATTATGGCTGCAAGATGAGAATTAACAGACTTCTAACGTGGATAAAGGTACTTAGAGGTGCATGCATAGGTCATTCCATTTCGAAAATTGATCGGGAATTGAATACTTGAGATCAACAATGTCAAGAGTGTGTCGAGGCTAATAAATTTCGGGAATTACCTCTCATAAGGGTCCGCAGAGTGGCCGACAGCCTGTACAAAACGACTGAGTGTGCACAGTAGTCAGTGCTAACAGACAGTGATCACCGTACCTGCAAGGACTACCTAAGCACGCCTCCCATCAGACACGAATATCCAGCTTTACCCTGCCCACAGTACTCAAACTCATAGTCACTTGGTACTAATTCCCGTACGAGTAAGGGCTCCAAACTTGCCCACCCCTCCCCACTAACGAAAGGATCATTGCCTATCACTGGCATATTATATATATATATATATATATATATATATATATATATATATATATATATATATATATATATATACACACATGTGGCGTCTATTCCGAAAGAATAGACGTCACTTTTGATCCTGCAATTGTTATTGTTTTCATATTCACAGAATATATGACTTCAACTGCAAATGGGCAAAGCTGAAAATGTGTACCAAGCCGGGATTCAAACACGGGTCTCCTGCTTTTGCCATTGCAGTTGAAGTCATATATTCTGTAAATATGAAAACAATAACAACTGCAGGATCAGAAGTAACATCTGTTCTTTCGGAATAGACGCCACATGTATATATATATATAATATGCCAGTGATAGGCAATGATCCTATCGTTAGTGGGGAGGGGTGGGCAAGTTTGAAACCCTTACTCTTAGGGGAATTAGTACAGAGTGTCTATGAGTTTGAGTACTGTGGGCAGGGCGAAGCTGGGAATTTGTATCTGATGGGAGGCGTGCTTAGGTAGTCCTTGCAGGTGCGATGATCACTGTGTCCCAAGTGGTGTAGGGGTCAGCGCAACTGCCTAGAAAGCTGGAGACCCGGATGCGAATCTTAGCTTGGTACACATTTTCAGCTTTGCTCATTCGCAGTTGAAGTCATATATTCTGTGAATATGAGATTAAACATTATGAAAGTCAAAACGCCTCAGGAGACTAAAGAGAAGCTCGATAAACATTATGGTGACTCTGCACCATCGATTACAACAGTTTATAAGTGGTTTAAAAATTTTCGGAGTGGCCATATGGGCACATGTGACGTTAAACATTCTGGACGCCCTGTGGAGCTTACGACTCCAGAAATATTTGATAAAATCCATGATATGGTGATGGATGGCAGAAGAGTTTAAGTGCATTAGATTGCTAGTGCTGTGGGCATATCGAATGAATGGGTACATAATATTTTGCATAATGATTTGGACATGAGAAAGCTATATGCAAGATGCGTGCTGAGATTGCTCACGTTTGACTAAAAACAGATTCGTGTGAAGTGTCGCAAGAAAGGTGTGCAGCTGTTCAGGAAGAATCCGCAGGACTTTAAAGTGTCGTTTCGTCACCGTGGATGATACATGGGTACATTTCTATACTACTGAGACCAAACAACAATATAAACAATGGGTTGCCAAGGGAGAATCTGTACCAAAAAAGGTGAAGACCGGTCCTTCTGCAGGAAAGGTTATGGCGACGGTCTTTTGGGATTCACAAGGGATAATCGTCATCGACTATTACAGGTGCATATTATTCATCGTTATTGAACCATTTGAAAACCGAGCTGCAAGAAAAAACGCCGGCGATTGGCCCACAAAAAAGTCCTGTTCCATGAGGACAACGCACCAGCCCACACCTCAGCAGTTGTGGTCGCAAAATTATTGGGAATAGGATGCTAACTGGTTTCACATCCCCCTATTCTCCAGGCTTGGCTTCCCAAATTTGAAGAAATGGCTGACAGAGCGAAGATTTAATTCAAACGAGGAGGTGATTGCAGAAACTAATAGCTATTCTGCAGTCTACAGCTGTGTGATATTTTACTATTGTAGGCGTCCATCCAAAATTTAAAGTAAATCAGTGAAGAACTTCTCGAGATTTTAACAACAGTTCCCCTTTATATATTACTTGTATGTTTATTTATGATTTACAATGAAGAACACGCGAATGTTCACGATAGTATCGTGTAAAAGTTTGAAGTAAATCGATAGAGAACTTTTCGAGATTGTTATACACCGACTTGTCATCATATAGGAGAATAGTTTATAGCGACTGTAAGAGCACGGTTCCGACGTTTAGAAATGACTGAAATGGAGGAGAGGTCAACGAGATTGTGCGTAGCTCAATTTAAATATGCTGTCTGGACGATGAATTATGATTCCCGTTTCACCTGGTCGATGTTCACGTTCGAGTATGAGATCTTCAAGAAGTGAAGTTGCGTGAAACGTGCATCTTACCATGTACACAGGCTTGCGGGGGCAGTATGGCAGTATGGTATTCACGTGTGAACTCATTCTTAGTCATAAATGGTTCAGGTACGATATGGTGTACACATAAGCAAGTGTAAAGGTATCTAAATGCTGCAACATGTCAAAATATCCCTAGATGCATCTTCCTGCGAACGAATAAATTTTTTATTCATTGAGAAGGTGATCAACGAGTGTTAACAGTTTATCGCATCGTTTACGCCTATTAATGGCCCAATATTGGTGTCTGATAAAGTATGACACTAAACGTAGATTTTCTAATTATATTACCAGGCTTCTTGCAGTCGTCTTCTTTGTCTAATTCTAGTGTTTGAGAATCTATGGGGCCAAACCGCAGTCCCTAGACTAAAAAACTACTTATACTATCTTATGCTAAGTAAACAAACCCATTCCCGACGGAGGACACGAACTTCCGGCGAACAGCATCCGCGTACTCCGCAGGAAGGCGCCTTAAAGCGCATGGTCACTCCATTGTGGCTTTTTGTCTGGATGTTCCTTCATTGTTGTGAAGAAGAATACTTACGGTAAATACTGCTATACCATAGGACAAAGATTCGAGCTTACCATTTCCCGATCTACAACTCAAAGATGACGAAAATAAGCTATTGAAAAGCGCATATGAGCCTATCAATAATGATATATTACTAACCAAGGATGTTTAAAACGAGCTTCGTTCAAACGATTATGAAAAACAACTTTTTTGACCTACAGAACATTGTAGTGCGAACTCTGGGATTTCCTAGGATTTTCTTATTTAATTTTGTACGGTCGTTAAAAATTACACCAAAGGAGGCGACAAACTCCTGATTTCAAATACACTTTCCCAATGGCGTTAGAATCTAAAGTTGCTGTAGCACAAAGCTACTGAGGAATCGAGAACGTTAAAATCCCATCATTGGTGTAGTAGAGGCTAAGGCAGAATAAAGAAGGTTTATTACAAATTAAAGGATGAGATAAATTAAAACAACCACCTTCCAATCATAAACGTAATTTTACAGCTCAGTGTCACTTGGTATGCATGAATTGTTAAAAATATTTCATCATAAGCACAATCAGGCGAACAATGTAGGATCGTAGAGTGTCACCTCCAGTCCTGGAACTCTGTCCACTACTACACTACTACTGGGTCGACATTCATTTTATATGTGACAATTTCTATGGCTTTTTATTCTTCTTCGAGACAATAGAAGTTATTTGCTAAGGTTTGCTTGTTATCTTGAGCAGCATCCATCTTTTAGTCATTGTTTTTGTGATGGTGCCAACCCATCCCAAAGACGCATGAATCAAGGTACTGAGTCTCTTTATTCACATAACGTTCAAAATTATTCTCCACATTCGGAAAGTCACGGTATCTATCGTATGTGAGGAAGTGTGGCCATGTGACTACTACTGTATTTTTTAATAACATCATGAGTTTGCCCAATGAGCATGCCCATCATAATGTTATTGGTGACGAATTATGATGCGTTTATGTTAGCCTCCTCAGACGAAATCTATGGCTGAGAGCTAACAAAAGACAAGGGCAGTGTGACATAATGGTCTGAGTCTGGTGGCTCGAAAAGAGTATTGTTGGCTGGTCAGAAGATGAACCAAACTATTTCAGATTTTCCGTCACACTGATGTTTTTAGCAGACAGACGGAACACGGATGGGAAAGGTAAGAAAGGGGTTTGATATCACCGTTTTGCGTTTGCGCAGATTGACCACTAGACACCGAATAAGGTATTCACTACAACGGCTGATGTGGAAGTCCACACTTCTACCGCGTGATGCGTGCTCCATTATGGCAAAAGCATGATGCTAACGCTTGTGCGTTTTGGTGATTTGCTGAACTGATGCTAATGTGTAGGTTCGATCCCTATTAATGGTAAGAGGTTTCAACAGCCACAAACGAATCTCTTCATCCGCAGCAACGTCAAGTAAAGAACGCAGGACTGTACGGGCGTTCCAAATCAACATTACACGTAACCATTCGCTACTCACTGGAACAGCGTTGGATGACTTTCGGCCGCGCGGGTGTAACCGAACGGTCTGGAGCGCCACGTTACGGATCACGCGGCCTCCTGTGTCGAAGGTTCGAATCCTCCCTCGGACATGGATGTGTGTGTTGTCCTTAGGTTCTTTAACTTAGTTGAATTATTTTGTAAGTCTAGGGACTGATGACCAACGTAGTTTGGTCCCATAGGAATAAAAACATTTGAACATGTTTGATTACTTTCGGCTGTCAGAGGCGGAGGTCGCTGCTCGTAGAAACTTTGTCTCTGATAAGTTTTTTTTTTACACACTAGTTACATCATTTTCCTTCACGAAACAATCGTCATATGTTAGTTGGCACCTTGTCGTGTGAGGTCAACAATGATGATATGCGCAGGGCTGGAGTTCCTGGTAGCTCAGAGATATTCCTTGGTTGTCTTTAGCCGAACATATGCACTTCGCTCTAGGGTTCTGGCTTCGAATACCTGCCAAGAAGAAAAATCGTTTGCATCGTCATCTCTTGTACTAGTATCACGCTTTTGATGAACATATTTATAACATCTGATTGTGCTTAGTTAATAATTCATATGCTCTCATCCAACTTATACTTCATGGCTTTACACGCTTGTGAGTTCCACTGTATTACATACCCTTAGCGGGTACCTCTCAGAAACAATAAAAACTTCTTAGGATTCCTCGTGCAGTGCTAAAATTATTGTCATTTATTTCCAGGTTCAGTATTTCGGCCTTATAGACTGGTGAAAAAGTCGATATTTTACGGATCTATATGACTAGTCGAGGCTCGATAAGGTTAAAAAAGCTTTGTTTGGTTAACAGTGAGTTTAAAATCAGATCACGAACAATAACTCATCATGTTAGTTAAATGTCCAAATCGTTGTAAACCTAAGGGACAAAACTACTGTGGTCATCGATACATGACTTGAAAACTATTTAAACTTAAACCTCTCCTAAGGACAACACACACACACACACACACACACACACACACACACACACACACACACACACACACCCCACACGCATACACACACCCATGCCCGAGCGAGGACTAGAACCTCCGACAGGAGCGGTTGCGCCGTACCTAAAATGGCGCTTAGTACCGCACGGGGAATACCCGCGCGGTCGTATAAGTCATTGTAATGAAAGTCTAATGTCGAATAGCGTGTTTCGAATATTTGTTGTATAACATAAACAGCAGTGTGCATTAGTATTCTACTGCGGTAACCATTGTGCATAGTCAAACTACTGTACCACACAGGGTTTAGCTGTATAGAGGACCCGCGACATAGCTACATTATCTTGGTTGAATTCAGCGGTGGTCCACTTTTTTTGTCGTCAAGTGTACCTTGACACCAGTAGATTCGTTCTTCAGTTGACTATGCCGGTTCTCTAAATTTTTCATTAGTATTTCATAGAAAAAATTATATATTCCAATATGAATTCATGAAGTATTTTCGTAGAACCCGCGTGGTGATGGAACCTGCTGCTAACAAATATAGTAGCACGCCTCTGAATTGCTTCAATGTCTCCCGTTAATTCGACCTCATTTGGCAACCTAAACCCACAGATATACGTGTATTCTTTGTACATGAACCACTTTTCCTAAAATGCTCCCAGTAAACCAAAGTCTGCACTCTAATTCCCTACCACCATTGTTAAGTAGTCGTTCTATTTCAAAAAGCGCAACGAAACGTTTGTAGCCGCGCGCGAGTAGCCGAGCGGTTTGGAGCGCCATGTTGCGGATCGCGCGGCCTTCCGCGTCGGAGGTTCGAATCCTGCCTCGGGCATGGATGTTTGTGTCATCTTTCGTGTAAGTAGTTTGTAAGTTTAGGGACTGATGGCCCGCAGTTAAGTCCCATAAGCTATACAAATCCATAAACCTTTTATACTGGAAAGTACACGTAGGTAGTCGCAGGAAAGACGAACCAAAGACTGCGTTTTATTGGCAGAACTATTAAAAGATGCAACAGAACTACTAAGGAGACTGCATACACTACGCTTCTCCGTCCTAATTTGGAGTATTGCTGCGCAGTGTGGGATCCTTATCAGGTGGGTTTGACGGAGGACATCGAAAGAGTGCCGGCCGCGGTGGCCGAGGAGGCTGAGGCGCTCCAGTCACGGTCTGCACGGCCACTACGGTCGGGGGTTCGAATCCCCCCTCCGGCATGGATATTTGTGCCGTCTTTAGTATAATGTAGTTGATAAGTAGTTTGTAAGTTTAGGGACTGATAACCCCGTAGTTAAGTTCCATAAGCTTAACAAACATTTGAACATTTGAATCGAAAGAGTCCAGAGAAGGGCAGTTCGTTTTGTATTGTCACGATACAGGGGAAAGAGCGTCAAGGAAATGATAGAGGATTTGGGATGGGAATCATTACAACAACGGCGATTATCGCTGCGGCGTGGTATTCTTACGAAACTCCAATCACCAACATTCTTCCCCGAATACGAGAATATATTGTTGACTCCCACCTACATAGGTAGAAATAATCATCAGAATAAAATACGAAAAATCAGAGCTCGAACGGAGAGATCCAGATGTTCTTTCTTCCCGCGCGCTATTCGAGAATGGAATAGGAGATGAATAGTATAAAGGTCGTTCGATGAACCCTCTGCCAGGCAATTGAATGTGATTTGCAGAGTATCCCATGTAGATATAGATGTAGAATTGAAACGCTTGTATACTTAATCGACGTAAAAGTGACAAGCAGCACACCACTAACACTGTAATCTAAAATTACAGGACTGTTTTTCGGGCTCATCTAATAAAATTACATTTTTCGACATTCAGAGCACGCTGCCATTCATTACGCCAAATAGCGCTTCTGTCTAAGTCATATCCTTCTGCTGTTACTCGATAAGGTCTCTCAAGGAATTTATTTTCAATGGAAGATGCCAAGGAAGCTCAGACGGAAACAATAAGGTCGAAAAACTAATTTGGAAAACTGAGACCTGGAAAACGATGTTCAATAATACGTTAAGCGTATTTTGGAGTGATCTATTTATCCACCTTGAAGTACCATTTATGATGCACGAGAAGCTGATGTGGCTCTGTATTTAGTCGGAAAACTGTTGAAATTGGATGATTCCTGGACACGAAAAAGGAAAAGACGATCCGTGCTGATCCGTTCTTCTCATGTTCACTATTTTGGAAATCAAACGTGGATGGGAAACGGTTAGCGTGCATTTACGCCTAGATGTATATGCCTTTTGCACCACACGCAAGTTGACCGAGTTGCATATGTACTTCGCTCCCCCGTAGTTGATTCTCGTGTATATACGCGACTTTAGGTGAAAAATACACAGCTAAAAGTACTTTGCATGTCACTTACCTTTTCTGTGATAACTTTAATAATTTTGTTGCTGTTGTTGCTGATGCAGCTCTCTTTCTATTTTGAGCAAGCCTCTTCATCTCATCATAAGAATAACAACCCAAATCAGTTTGAATTGGTCTCTTGGTCTCCCTCTGCAAACTTTACCCCACACACTTTCCTCCAACGATAAATTTCGATTTCTTTACGTCTAAGAATGTGTCCCACTAATCGATCCCGTCTTTTAGTCAAGATATGCCAGAAATTCCTTTTCTCCCCAATTATTTTCTGTACAGCCTTATTAGTTACTCGATCTAACCACCTAATCTGCAGCATTCGTCTGTAGCACCACATTTCAAAAGCCTTTATCTTCTTCCTGTCTGGATTATTTATCGTCCATGTTTCAATCCCGTACAAGGCAACACTCCACACAAACGCTATCAGAAAGGACTTTCCTAACATCTAAATTAATATTCCATGTTAGCAAATTTCTCTTTTTCAAAATGCTTTTCTTCCCATTGTCATTCTGCATTTTATATCCTGTGTACTGTGACCATCGTATGTTATCTTATTGACGCAGTAACAAACCTCATCTGTCACCTTTACTGTTTCGCTACCTAATCTAATTCCTTCAGCATCACCTGATTTTATTAGACTGCAGTACCCTTATTTTGCTCTTGTTAATGGTCATCTTATACGCTCCTTTCAAGTCACTGTCCACTCCCTTCAATTATTCTTCCAGGCCCTTTGGTTTGTCACATTGGGACATCATCGTCAGGCTTCGACGAGGTAGCCTCATAAAGCGCACAGAAATGGTTCTAAACACTGAAAAACATGGTTTCTATCAAGCATTAAACCCCTGTAATGATGATTTACGTTATGAGGTTGAAAGGAGTTCGATGATCTAAATATAATAAATGCGTATCTTGCTGGCCCCTACTGAGCCTCCTCAAGAGATAATGTGTTTAATTTCTCCTATATCGATAATTTCTTTGTAATTTTTATGCCAAATAGGCCGAAATATGATATATGCACACATATATTGAGAAAAGTAAAATTCTATGCAGCTCATACCTTGATATTCTACTGTCAATATTAGGTATTCAATAGTGTTTTACGTTTCAGATTGCACTGTTTTTTTCCGCTATTGGTGTAGAAAATGCTACACATATTGTATTTAACTTTGTTTAGATAGGATTTTTTTACATCATTTTTCTTTACTATCCTATCTGGGCATTTTCTTTCTAATTACAGCAGGAGTTGCATGTAAATCCGCTTACGGTAGAATAATTCATAATACTGCTATGCAGAAAAAATGATGTTTTCCAATGATTGAGAGTTCCTAAACGGAATTTATACCATGAGTTCAAAGGTGCAATCCGTTATTTTCTCGTTTGTTTGGATGCCATCTCATAACTGTATGAACTATCGCACTAAAGTTTCCGCTCCAGTTGTCACAATGTAAAAATTTCCGAACGACATGTTTCGGACCTACATTAGCCCATTCTCAAGTTCTAAAAAGAAGAAAGCCAAGGAAAACGCAAATTAAAAGGAACACACTAAAACCTTAAATACGATCCATGTCAATGTAATAAAGTACGGCCGGCCGCGGTGGCCGAGCGCTCTGCGACGCGCCAGTCGCGGTGCGCACGGCCACTACGGTCAGGGGTTCGAATCCCCCCTCGGGCATGGATATTTGTGTCGTCCTTAGTCTTAGCTAGTTCATAAGTAGTTTGTAAGTTTAGGGACTAATGACCCCATAGTTACGTCCCATAAGCTCTACAAACATTTGAAACATTTTTGAATAAAGTATGTTCATCCTAGACTGGCTTACCTTGAATTCTAAGACATATCTGCCCTAAGGCAACGTCAAGCGTAAAATATTAACGGCATATGCGCAATATCAACAGATAAACATTCTTCACAGTATAACATGTTGCTAGTTGGAGGCACAGTTGTGGACTGCTGACTATCTGCTCTGCTATATCAGGGATAGTCCAAACACTACCCACTACCAAAGACAAAACTACCATATTGTTATTATCGAAAGTAAACCCGTCTAAAAACACAATTTAAAATGTATCCAAAAAACTTCCAACAGTAAATCAGCCAACCCCAACCTAAAGGAACCAAATGCGAGGGGAAGTTTCACTGTTTATCGAGAAGGACATTACCAAAATGAGACCAGAAATGTCCTTTAGACAATTCCGTCTGTTCATTTAATATGCTATTCGGTTCTTTTCTTAACGCACAAAAAATTTCAATCTCCTCCAGGTTAGACAGCAACCATCATCCCTTATCCTCATAATGTATTGGTCTCATACTGTTATTAATATTGCCCAACGAATGCCGTTAATTTTTTAGATGCTTCGCCACCGCCGAAGAGCCATTACCAACGTTGTTATGCTCTTTAAATCGAATTTTAAAATTCCTACCAGTCTGTTCCACGTATTTCATTTCACAATCTAACCATTTAACGTCATATACTCCCGCTTTCCCCACCCAATTATCTCCTGAATCACCCCTGTGTTTCAACCTCTGTTCTAATCTGTTGTCGGTCATAAAAGCTATTTTAACCGCTTCTTTGTTAAATAATTTAGCCACTTTATACTATCCCAAAATGCCATGACTCTATATTTCTGGGAGGTTTTATCAATCTTGAGAAAACCTCCCAGAAATATAGTCATGATATTTTGGGGTAATATCTCATATAAAGTGGCTAAATTATTTAACAAAGAAGACGTTTGTGGAAGGATTGAGGTTGTGCATGAGTGTAAAAAGGGAGAAACTTTATTTCGCTCTTCGAATGGTATGGAGGGAACAACTAAACCATACCGATGACTGTGACTTTTGTTAGGTTTGAGTGTCAAGAACGAACGTGACATAATGTATTCACATTTGCAGTCGGCAATGAGACAAATCAAACATGACGAAAGCTTACCTATTCCTCGTCGTCCATCTTCAACATATACCTCGCCTCAAAGAGAAGTTTTCTTCTTCACCAATTAGGTACTAACCAGGGATATAACGACAGCCTTGAGAGAACGACCAGGGAGACGGAGCTGGACGACGTATTCCGTTGCGGCAAGTCCTGGAGGTGCGCCGTCGCTGGCACTTCACCGGAGGTGTCAGTCGCGATCCCTCAGCGATGGTTCTCGAAGGCGGTCGGCGGAGAACTGCCGTCTTGCTTTTTTTTCCTTTTTTCACACCAGCTATTACACCAGTAGGCTGGCAGCAGCTCCAGGGGCTGCTCTTCAGCCGAGAGAATAAAATACATGGATGAGATGAAAATTAAAATACAAGACAGGCGAAAAAACAACGGAGGAACAATGACATAGACAAGGTGACAATTCGAAGTACAAACACTTGACAGATGATCAAAATCAGATTTAGTCAGTTAAAAATGAGGAGCCACGGTGACCTAAAAAAACATGGAGGACGACAATAACACAGGACGGCGAGTACACGGAGACACTAATTAAAACACACGGTGCGACACTTGTCTGATTGCGGTGGACACAGTTAAAAAACATACACTTCACTGGAGCACTGCACACAACACTTTCCGTAGCACTGTTAAAACTGTCGGTCCAGAACCCCGAGAAGGGGGGGGGGGGAGATGGAACCGCGGAGGAGAGGAAAAACGGCGGGGAAGGAGGCGGTAGGGAGGAGCCGTAGAGACTCCATGGCAGGGAGGGGGTAGCCAAGCGGGGGAGTGGAAGGGGAGGGGGGATCAGGGCTGGTAGGACGGGTATATGTCGGAACGGAGGACGTCGTCAGGGAGGGGGAGGCGGCGGATGAAGGGAAGGGGGTATAACGCGATAGAGGCATGGCAGAGGCCCAGGGTTGGTAAGGATGGGGTGGACCAGGGGGTTGCGGGAGTCTATTTTACGGGTGGTATAGAGGATACGGATATGCTGGAGATATTCAAGGTGGTGGGGAAACGGGATCAGGTCATACAGGATCCGCGTGAGGGAAGGACTTAAAGGGTTCTATAGTAGGCTGTGGGAGCGGAGATCCAGGCAGGATGGAAGCTGCAAAGGACAGGACGCATGAGGGAGCGGTAGGTGTAGAGAATGGTGGAGGGGCTGAGACCCCACGTCCGGCCGATGAGGAGGAGGTTAAGGCGGGAGAGGGCTTTCTGTCGGACAGTGCAGAGGTGGGGGGGTCCAGGAAAGGTTACGGTCGAGGGTTAGGCCAAGGTACTTAAGGGTGGGGGTGTGGCGGATGGGGCGGTTGTGGAGGGTAAGGTATAAATCATGGAGACAGAAGGAGGGGGTGGTATGACCTATGTTAATTGCCTGGGATTTGTCAGGATTGACGGAGAGGAGCCACAGGTTACACCATGAGGCGAACTCAGTGAGGTGGGACTGGAGCAAAAACTGGGAGCGGGCAAGGGAGGGGGCGAGGGCATATTGTAGAAGATAGATGGGAGGCTCAGGTTGGGGCATGTCGGCGGAGTAGATGAGATAAAGGAGAGGAGAGAGGACGGAGCCTTGGGGCACCCCGGCAGAGGGGTAGAACAATCGGGAGTCGGAGTTGCAGACAGTGACATAGGAGGGGCGGTGGGTGAGAAAGGAGGCAATGAGGCGGACGTAATTAATAGGAAGGGCGTAGAACTGGAGCTTGAAGAGGAGACCGGAATGCCATACACGGTCGTAGGCTTTTTGGATGTCAAGGGAGACAAAAATTGCGGAGCGACGGGAGTTGAGTTGGACAGATAGGAGATGAGATAGGCAAATGAGCTGGTCATTGGCAGAGAAGGTGGGTCGAAAGCCACATTGGGAAAGGGGAGGAACTGGTGATGATGGAGGTGCTGATGGATACGACAGGAGAGGATGGTTTCCAGGACCTTGCTGAACACAGAGGTAAGACTGATGGGATGGTAGGATGAGGTCTGGGATGGGGGCTTGTCAGGTTTTAGGAACATGAGAATACGGGAGGTCTTTCACAGGTCGGGGTAAAAGCCAGCGAAAAGGATGACATTATATAAGGTGGCAAGAGCTTCGTGGAAGGAGGGGGGCCAGGCTCGGAGGTGGCGTTAGGTCAGCCGGTCTTGACCAGGGGCGGTGTTGCGTTTAGTCCGAAGAGTGTCGATTATGTCACAGGCGATAATGGGTGTGTTCAGTTCTGAGGGAGGGATGTGGTCCAAGTACTGGAAACCAGGGGCGAGCGGAGGAGAGGAGGTATCGGTGCACTCATGGACGTCCGGGAAGAGAGAATAGTCAAAGAGAGGATCATCAGGAATGGAAAAGACTTCGGAGAGGTAGGAGGCAAAGTGTTCTGCCTTACTGGCGTTGTCAGGAAAAGGACAGGTAGTGGGGGGGGAGGAGTGACTGCCAGAAATGCGGCAGAAGGCATGCCAGTACTTGGAGGAGTTGACAGGGAGCGTTGAATTGAGGCGGGTTCATGTCTGGCGCCAGTCCCGGCGTTTTTTCGCGGACAAGAGGTTTCGATGTGGCGTTGGATTTGCCGGTGGCGTTGGAGTGTGTCCCGGTCACAGGTCCGGAGGAAGGAGTGGTACAGACGACGGGATTCGCGAAGGAGAAGGACGGCCAGTGGAGGAAGGGTAGGACGGTGAGGATAAATCGCCCGGGTGGGGATGTGGGCACGGACCACATCAGCAACGGTCTGCTGGAGGAAGGAGGAGGCATGATCAATATCGGCGGGAGTGCGTAGGGGAAGTGGGTGGCTTGCGACCGAGGTGTCAATGGAGCGATGGTAGGCATCCCAGTCGGCACGGGAATAATCATGAACAAGTTTGGGAGGGGGCATAGGACGGGCAGCACGGGCAGGGTGGGGGTGGTGGTCAAGGGTAAGTAGGACAGGGGCATGGTCACTGCCTATAAGGTCGAGGACATCCGCCATGATGTGCCCAAGGAGGTTGGGAGACGCCAGGACGACGTCGGGCATGGTGTTGCTTTCGGGGCGAGTTTGGTGGGAGGAAGAACGTCGCCCCGGAGCGAAGTGGTGACGAACTGACCCCACCGCCAGAGTTCAGCGGGCGGACGGGAAGAAAGGTTAAGGTCGGCGGCAATCACATAGGTCGTAAAGGAGCGGTATGTGTGGGAGAGGAAGGCATATGGGAGGGGAGCAGTGCTGCGGATGTAGATGGTACCGAGGGTGACAGTAAGGGATGGGAGGAAGAGGCTGAGGGTCAGGTGTTCGGTAGGGTCATTAAGGAGAGGTTGGAGCTGGACGGGGTGGTGGCGGAGGTGGCAGATAGCCATTCCACTTTGGGCGAGGAGTGGGGGGCCATCGGTACGGTGGAGGACGTAGGGAGCGGTGCTGATAGGACGACAGGGTTGGAGGAAAGTCTCGTTCAGGAGGAAGGTATCCACGCGGTGGTGGGAAAGGGTGTGCATAAGGAGGTGTTTATTGGCAGGAAGAGAGCGGACATTATGATAGAGGAAGGTATAGGAAGGGCTTGCCATAGGCGTCGAAAGGGAAGGGCGAGAGGAGGGAGAAGGGGCGATGGGAAAAGAGGGTAGGGTGTGTCTAGACTAGGGAGAAGGTGAAGTGGGAATGTGCACAGGAGACGGAACAGGCGGCAAGGGCGATCTGTTGGAGGGTATGGGAACGCTGGAGGGGATGGATGTTATGGAGAACGGTCATGACAAAACGGATGACGTCCTCTACGGTTGGAGGGCGGCAGAGGGAGTTGTTGGGATGGAGAGGGGGGATCGATGGGACGAACAGGGACGGTAAGTTCGGGAGTGGTGGGGGCGGGGACGGATTTACATTTATAGGAGTAGGTGGGATGGGGGCCACCACAGGTGTTGCAGACAGGAGGGGAGGTGAGGTTGGGACAGTGTTTGTGGAGGTGATTGGACTTGCAGTGGGGACAGGTGGGTGGGTTGCGGCAGTGCTGTGTCAGGTAATCGTCATAAACGAGACACCTGGCACAGCGGTAGGATTGGGGTGGGGAGCGGGAGGGTTCTACCTTGTGGCGGCGGTCATAGATGAGTGCCCCCTCAAGGAGAAGGCGATCGATGGAGGATGCGGATTCGGTGAAAATCCGCATCAGGTAGGTTGGGCCAGGGCCATTACGTATCGGCTTGGCGGAGTGAATGGAGATGTCCGGGTGGGCATTGAGTTGGCCCAACACCTCCTCCTCTGTGATAACCGGACTAAGTTTAGTTATCACGGCGGTGTGGGTGGGTGGACGGCGGGGAGGGAGGGGTTGAGGGGGTGAGGAGGAGGTATAGTATGGGGTGAGGGTTACATGGGGGCCCAGGTGGATGGCAGGGAGGCGCTGAAGCATGTCGGTATGGAAAGTAGGGCTGGGAGATTTGATAAGGACAGAGTCTCTATGGGGGATGAGTTGGGCAATAGGGGCGGCAGGGAAGTACTTTCGGAGTTCCAGGGAGAGGGTAAAATTTTCGAGGAAGCGGGGATCAGGAAGGGAGAGGAGTTAGGTGTACAGATCCGGTTGGGAGGGGATGGGTGCAATGTCCATGATGTCGGCAGGCTGTGGAGGTGGAGGAGGAGGGGGAGGAGGGGGGACGAGGAGCCTTCTTAGAGGCGGAAGGGACGGGGTCCGCGCTTCCATGTTTGGTGGTCTTTTTACAGGCGCCGGTAGAGGAGGGAAGAACGGGACAGGGTCGATGGGAATGTGGCGGGGGGGGGGGGGGGGGGCTCTGGTGCAGTGCGACAGAAAGAGGCGGTGACTGTGGGGTGTCGGCCACTGTGGCCCGGCGATTGGTGACTCGTGCTGGCAAGATGGGGGGGAAGTCTGCAGGGGAGGTGAAGGGGAGATACACGGTAGCTGGCGGAGGAGGAGAGACGTGGCGTGGTGGAGAGGAGCAGGGAGAGGGGGATGCCGTGGGAAGGGCGGGCGTGCGTGGAGCTCCAAGTCATAATGGTGGGGGCGATGGTGGGGGTGGTATATAAAACGGTGGTGGTGATGGTGACTGGGGTGTTTGACATCGTGACAGACGAAGGAGGGAAAGAAGTCGAAGAGGAAGAAAAGGTGGACAGTTCAAGCGAAAGGTGGCGACCACTGCTGGTGGCCGACTGGAGCTGGCGGAAGCCTCGGACCGCGGTGGAGCGGCGGGAGACCACCGGCAGCTGGCTGGAGGGCGGCGGCGGCGGAGACGACGCCGGCGGCGACAGCGACGGCGAGGACCGACCCGAGGGGATCGGGGCGGCTCCGTAGCGGCGGCGACGGGGCGGTGAACCGGTCCGGCGGTCAGTGGGACCCCAGGGCAGAACCTCCGGGCGCCAGCGAACCGATCCCTGGGCTGAACTGGGGAAGCGGGGCGGCGAGCAGGTCCGGCAGGGCCTCCTGGCGGCGGCGCCTCCAGGCAGGGCTGGGCGGCGACAGCGGCGGCCGCGGCAGCGGCGAGCAGCAGGTCCTCCTGGCACTGGAGCGGCGACGGCGACGGCGACGGCAGACCTGGAAGCATAGCAGAGTTAGCCTGCTACCAGGCGGGAAAATGTGTCCGCTGTCTTGCTGCACTGCGCCCCCCTAAATAGTCGGTGGCAGTCTCGATTTGTTCTCACGTGACTATGCGGAGGAAAATAGTTCCGATTTAGTGCGCTCTCTGGCGGTGCTCGTCGCGTCCTATGGCGACTCCGGGACCGCCGCTGTGGGACGCCTCACTGTTATGCATGCATGGGCTTGTATCCTGCATTGCGGGTTGTCCGCTTGTCAGGCGAACCACCGGTACATGAGATCCCTCCTCCGCAAAGAGATGAGCCAGACGGAGGCCAGTGTTAGACTCTGGATCGACGTTCATGGTATCGGAAGAGCCTGGCAGTGTGTGGTTAGCCAGAGATGTGTGGTCAACGACCATCGGTATTCACCAGGATGCAGGAGTTGGCTGCCCACCATCGTCCATTGGCATTGGAGGGGCCATAGGAGGAATTGGTCTCAGGGCCTCCCGGCTGTCTTGTTGACAGGCTGCAACAACAAGAGGCAGTGAGTCGACTGCAGTCGTCAACTGACGACTCTCGAGGTGCACCTAGTTCTGCTTGCGGCAAAAGGAGCCATCTGAAAGTTGAACTTACACCATTGCTCGCCCCAGCAGTTTTGCTGCCACCGCCTGATCCCAACGACGGCCGCGACGGGGAAACATCAGGACCCAGACATCGTCGTGGATAGCAAACTGGTGTCACTGACCTCGCCCAGTGTGCTCTACAGGTCGTTGTGGATGGAGTATGGAGAGGAGCGTACGCGGTGGGCGCCCATGGAGCTGCTGCGCCAGACTGGTTCCCTCCTGTGGAGTTGTCCTGTAAGAGCCGAAGAAAGGATGGACAAAGCATCGTGTAGTGAGTGGTGTGCGGAGAGCTTCGATATTTGATTCTAGAAAGTCCATAAAAACCGCTCTGCCAGTCTATTGGACGCGGGGTATATCGAGAGAAAATGTGTCTACAAATGTTCAAATGTTTGTAAAGTCTATGGCTTCTTTGAAGACGCTGGGGCCGAAATCGGCCCACCCTTCCCCGCTCTCCGTATGTTCTCCGTTGCTAGTACCTCGTAGTCGACGGGACGTTAATTTAATTTATAACTTCATTTTCCTTCTTCACGATTAATTTGACGTTGTGAACCGGCTCTGCCCATACGATTTATTGAATAGTAAATATTCTGATTTTAATTTTAATATAAATCCTTTTGCTATTATTTATACTTTCTAATTGTAATACACTGACGGGAAAACAGTCCACCTGGAAAGGCATCGATTTTGATCCCACTACCATGGTGGATAGTGGATGCACTGCTTACGGTATCAATTTCGTCCGCCAACAGATAGCGTAGTGATAAAGATGGCAGAGCACCATGTGTGTGTGTGTGTGTGTGTGTGTATCCTTTGTTATTGTTTACAGCCATAATGCTCATATTGACATCAACGTGTGCAGCAAAAAGGGTCCGTGCCACTTTCTCGTGATTCAAATGTTTCAAATGTTTGTAAATCTATCGGACCAAACTGCATGGTCATCAGTCCGTAGCTTACAAATTACTTAAATTAAGGCAAACTAACCTAAGGACAACACACACACACCCATGCTCCAGGGAGGACTCGAACCTCCGCCGGCGAGCAACCGTGCGCTCCGTGGCGAGGTGTCTTAGACCGCTCGGCTACTCCAATGGGGCTTTTCTCGTGCTTCCTACAGCCAACCGAGAGAGCTCGAGTGGAGTCAGATTGTGGCCTTCTTAGTGTCGGGATGGTCCATTCAGAGAACTTCCACACAGGTTGGAAGTGCTGCGTCTCTTGTGTAACGATGCTGAATACAATGCTCACATAAACATCCTCACACCAGTAGACGGGGCTCTAGACGTTCACACCACACAGGCGTCCGCTAAGATCATCGCATTGTAATGGAAACAGTGGTAGATAGTACAGCTACCACAGCACAGATTAGAAAATCTGTCAGCCCAGGACCAGCGGTTCATATTTTTTAAAGAGTGGGTAGTTGTCCAAAAGTTACTTTCCCTCTAATTCCCCTCCCCCCCTCCCCCCACCTGCTGTCAGTAATCTCTATACATCAAAATGTTATTATGTTTTGTGCACAGCCATTCATCTCCGAAAGTTCCTGACCGATTGCTTTGAAAGGTTTCTAGGTACATGTTTCTTGAATATATTGTATGAAACCTTATATGTATTTTACTTTTGCGACTTTAGTACCAACGTTTGCCCATTATAAAATTTACATAAATTCATATACGACATATATTGGAAAATTATGTATATAAAACATGCGCATATAACAGTAGAACGTTGTGTTAAAATTTCAAAACATTCGGTCAAGAGCTTTCGTAGGTATATGATTTTGAACATAACACTAAACATGGCTCTAGGTTAGATATAATGCTAAGAGGAACAGAGGAGGTGGATCAAATTAATATAGAGAGGGAAAAAGAGTACGAACAGGTAGATTACTTGTTAAACGAGAAAGTTTCACTGCGACAACCGTTTCAGAAACTTTCCTGTACTTTTGGTTCTATTTCACTGGGTGTAATGTATGGTCTAAATTGCATCGATCAGTGAGCTACCCGCTATCGAACGTTTTGAATAAATTACGTACACATACTTCACGAAGAGTGTCATTTTAAAACGTCTGTTAAGAATTAAGAAAAGGTTAATGTTTTATTAGAAATCTAAGATGCTGTACTACCACAAAAAAAGCACACACACACGCACAAAGAGAGAGAGAGAGAGAGATCTTTGAACCGTATGTTTTCTTCAAAATAGAGTGAGGAGCGTAATGAAACTGAAAACACACGCAAAATGAAAATTACACATTTTCACAAGCAATGCAAAACATGTAAAGAAAAAAATAAGTTGATAAAACGATGTGCGGTGATCGTCTATACCGTCAACAGTTTTTTCAGCGTGAAAATCGGAAAGGTGATTTCCCTCATTTTCCCAGCCCGGCCCGACAAGAAGTGACCACCCCCGCGCGACTAAATGTAAATAAATATTCCTTCAAATCAGGGGCTGGTATTTTACGCACACTAAATTTTTTAACTGCCGGGACCGTGTGTGCCCAGATGCTAAGGGCAATACACGCACCCATGGCAGTTCGAGGAGTTGAACCTCCGACGGGAGCGGCCACGTAACCGTGACATACTGGTGCCTCAGGCCGCGCAGCGAAGAATTCATACATTCTGTAATAAAAACGCCCAAACAAGACAGCTGCACAGTATAACGTTTGTAGGAAAACTGTAACGATTAAATAACGCAGGAAGCTCTCTGTGAGGAGCACACATTGTAACATATTTGTTTTCGGAAATGAAACAGCCGTTTTTCTTCCTGCAATCCTATTTCAACCATAAGCGTTCCGCCATTTATTTTAGGGCATCATCAGTGGATTATGTATCTGGAAATTACATTTGTGCTTACCGATGTAGCCTCAACGGATTATAAAAAGTTCACTTTGTTTTAATCTATTAAGGAAGGCTATTCACGTTTCATAGTCGCGATTTTCGTGGTGTTCTTCCCACCTGGCCACTGGTTGAATACACGCAGCTTCGCCTCAATTTCTGTATTTCCTTTTTCATTTTATCAATCTTTTAATGATTACTATTTCACTATTTTAGTAATTCGTTTGTTTACATGTGTTGCCAACATACCTCAGTATTTGTATGGGGCGTCTGAGTTTTATGTGTGTTTGTCCTGTTGTGTTGTCTTCAGTCCGCAAACTGGTTTGATGCAGCTCTCCACGCTACCCTGTCCTGAGCAAGTCTCTTCATCTGAGAATACGTTTGGCAACCTACGTTTGGCATCCTTTTGAATCTGCTTAATGTAATCGCCCTTCGGTCTTCCTGTACGATTTTCACCCGGCACACTCCCTTATAATGCAACGTTGACGATTCCTCGATGTCTCAGAATATGTACCACCAGTCTATCCCTTCTCTTAGTCAGGATATGCAACAAACTCATTTTCTCCCCAATTCTGTTGAGCATCTCCTCATTAGTCACGTGTCTACCCATCTTACCTTCATCATTAGTCTGCAGAAGCACAATTCAAAAGTTTTTCTCTGAACTCCTTGTCATCCACGTTTCGACCCATACACTGATACACTCCAGACAATTGCTTTCAGAAAGGACTTCCTAACATTGAAGCTTATATTCGATGTCAACCAATTTCGCTTTTTCAGAAACGAATTTCTTCCCATAGCCATCTGCATTTTACATCTTCTTTAATTCGGTCATCAAATTTTGTTATTCAAATAACAAAACTCATTTACTACTTTTACTGTCTCACTACCTAATATAAATCCTTCAGCATAGTCTGATTTTCTGACACTACAGCCACAGCGGAGGGGTCGATCGCATTGAGGCGCTAAGTTACGATGTGCGAGGCCGTTCCCTGTCGGGGGTTCGAATCCCCCTCGGGCATGGATGTTTGTGTCGCCTTTAGTATAAGCTAGTTCATACGTAGTTCGTACGTTTAGGGACTGATGGCCCCGCAGTTAAGTCCCACAAGATTTACAAACATCTGAACATTTTTTCTGACACTATATTCCATTACCCTTGTTTTACTCTTGTTTGTATTCATCTTGTACCTTCCTTTCAAGACACTGTCCATCCCGTTTAATTGCTCTTCCAGGTCCTTTGCTGTCTCTGACAGAATTACTATCTCATCAGCAAACCGCAAAGTTTTCCTTTCTTCTCCCTGAAGTATAATTCCTTCTCCAAATTTCTCCTTGGTTCCCTTCACAGCTTGTTCAATGTACAGATTGAACAACACTGGGGAAAGGCTACACCCTGTCTTACTCTCTTCCCTACCACTACGACCTTTTCATGCCCTTAGATTGTAATAACTGCTGTCTGGTATTTGTACAAGTTGAATGTAACTCTTCGATCGCTATATTTTATCCCTACTACCTTCAGAATTTGAAAGAATATGTTCCAATCAACATTGTCAAAAGCTTTCTTCAGATCTACAAATGCTAAAAATGTAGGTTTGCCTTTCCTTAGCCTACCTTGTAAGACAAGTCATAATGTATTGCCTCGCGTGTTCTTACATTTCTCCTAAATCCAAAGTGATCTTCCCCAAGGTCGGATTTCACCAGTTTTTCTATTCGCCTGAAAATAATTCGTGTTTGTATTTTGCAATCGTAACTTATTAAACTGATAGTTCTGTAATTTTCACATTTGTCTGCTCTTTCTACATCTACATATACATACATACTCAGCAATCCACCGTAAGGTGCGTGGCGGAGGGTACACTGTACCACTACTAGGCATTTGCTTTCCTATTCCACTCCCAAATAGAACGAGGAAAAAAGAATGCCTATATGCCTCCATGTGAGCCCGAATTTCTCTTATCTTGTCTTTGTGATGTTCAAATGTTCTAATGTTTGTAAAGTCTATGGGACTTAACTACGGGGTCATCAGTCCCTAAACTTACAAACTACTTATGAACTAACTAAGACTAAGGACGGCACAAATATCCATGCCCGAGGGGGGATTCGAACCCCCGACCGTAGTGGCCGTGCAGACCGTGACTAGAGCGCCTCAGTCTCCTCGACCACCGCGGCCGGCTGTCTTTGTGATCACCAACCGAAATGTAAGTAGGTGGCACTCAGCTTCAAATTCCGGCCCTCTAAATTTTCTCAACAGAAATTCACGTAAAAAACGTCGTCTTTCCTCCAGAGAACCCCAATTGAGTTGCTGGAGCATTTCCGTGACACTCGCGCCTTTGTCGAACCTACCAGTAACAAACCTAGCTGCTCGCCTCTGAACTGCTTCTATGTCTTCCTTTAAACTGATCTGCTGCGGGTCCCAAACACTTGAGCAATACTCAAGACGTGGGCGTACAAGCGTTTTATATGCGGTGTCCTTTACAGATGAAGTACATCTTCCCAAAATTCTCCCAATCAACCGAAGTCGGCTGTCCACCTCACTCACAATTCCTTTGTTAGGAATTGGAATTACTATATTCTTGTTGAAGTCTCAGGGTATTTTCCGTGCCTCATTCATCTTGCATACTAGGTGGAACGATTTCTTCATGAGTGGCTCTCCTAACTATATCATCAGTACAGACGGCAGATCATCTTCCAGTTGCCTGGTTTCTACTCAAGTCTTTCAGTGTTCTGTCTAATTCTTCTCGAAGTATCGTATCTCAGTAATATCTACTTGTGTTTGACCTCTAACCCCGAAAGGATGGCTTTTGCAACGCTCCAAGCAAGTCCTTGTGGTGAGGAAAGTTTTCCCCGCAGGTCTTGCAAGTGAGGGCTGTGTACATCTGGGAGCTGCGGCTGCTTATAGGCCGGAAGCCGGCAGTTAGAGGGCTCATTGCCGTGGCGCCATCGCGCAGACACTGTTTACCGCTGCAGCCGCCTGTTCTCGCATCCACTCTGACGTCACCGCTCGAGGAGATTACGTGCGATGCCTATCCATGCCGACGCTTCTGTTCACTGTTCGGGCCTCTAGAAGCACGGACTCTTAAACCCAAGAGGTGTAGGGCCAAGACCATGTTACGCGAACTAATACGCAGTCAGCAAGTTAATTAACCCTTGAGCGGCAGCGCTGTTGCAAATATGCTACCACTTTTCTTTAAATGTTCACTGTTGTCGCAATGATGGAGATGCCGTATTTCCGCTTTAGCTATTCCTCAATTAAGCCTTAACAATATTGTCAGTGAAGATTCTGAGTTTCTAGAGCACGGCTGTGACCAACCAAAAAAAGGTTTTATTAGGGAGTGCATCACTGGTAGCATATTATCACTGCGCTAAGGAGATTTGAATTGTTTTGTGTTACGTCTAGTATTCCTTACAAATGGATTTGTGGCAGTTTTAGTAAATATTTATTCTATAAATTTTACCGTACATATTAGAATACTTAAAAATTTAAATTTATTTCCTAAATAGAACTTCAACTCTCGATAAATTGTCCTTTATGTTCTCCTGATTAGCCATGCTGCAGTTTCCATCAGTCTCATTTTTAACCCTTTTTAAGCCTTATACAATGCGAAAACGAGTGTTTTATACCAGATAATTTAATCTCCATGTCTCGTACACGTTGTATGGGTCTAGCAGATGAGGAAATAGACTTTTTTCGACAAGTAATGAAGATCTTAGTGATTTTTGTCTAGATTCCTCATCAGGTCACGAACAGGTTACTATTATTCAAAAGTAAAACCTAGTTCCTATCCAGAACAAGATTTCAGACTCAATGAATCTGATATTGAAGGCGGTACCATTCTATGGAGTAAAATGCCATACAAGTAACACGCCATAACATTGAAAAAGAATATAAAAATCTTCCCTGGTTCAAAAAGGAAAGCGAGGGGCGTGAGGTCAGAGACACAAGCTCTTTAATTCATAATAGATAATAATGATTGATGAGGTAATTATGTGTACTAAGTTACACATAACACGGGAAAAACTGACACTAAATTACTCAAGTGACAGGAACTACAGGGAAGTAACGAAAATGAAAGTACCGCTGGGTCTATTATACATGATTATTGTCCACTTTCGGAATAATGTTACGTTTGTTATATTTATACACTGAAGGTAATTGATATACTAATTCAGATATTAACAAATATGATATTTCTACCTGTACCCTGAACTATTTTTGTCATTACGATCGCATAGTAGTTATATACTAGGTTTGTAACACGGAATACACAATGGTAGCAAATATGCACCGCGCTGCTGCTGAAGTTATGATAATTGGCGTTGACGCCCGAGGGTTAAGTTAATGTAGATATCATTCTATAAGTATATGAATAAGAAAATTTGAGTACCGATTTTTAATATACGAGGAGGCCAATTAAGATTACGCAGTTGGAAATGTGCTTTGCCGTAGATATGCACAATACAAAAATCGCGTTTGTTCATCGTCGTTAAAAGGAAGTTAATGTCTATATTGACATTATCTGACATCACTGGTTGTGGAGGCGATCTGATAGATTGATATCAAAAGTAGAAAGCCAAGATCTCAAAACAATTATTTATTTTATGACCACCGGTTTCAGCGGGCTATTCTACCATCATAGGTCATATAAATTATACAAGGTGGTCACATTACGTTATTTTAAAAAAATAGGTTAAATAGTACCTGCAACATAGCACTTTTTAGAAATATAAAATACATAAGTTAAAACATGAACAGCTAGTCTCTTACTTCCTATTGATATTTTAACTTACGTGTTTTATATTTCCACTAATTGCTATGTTGTAGGTACTATTTGACCTCAATTTTTTAAATAACGTAAGGTGATTACCTTGTATCATCTATATATATAGAAATTGTCAGTATAGCCTCTATGCGTTCATAAAATATTCATTCAATTACTATGAAACTTTGGTGAACTGTTCACCGTACGCCCACGAAGGTTCCTGACCCAAAAACAAAAGAGCACGACACATAGCTCAGGAGATATGACGTCATAAACAATGAGAGGCCACCGCGGAAAAATACCCTCCCCCACAAAATGATGAAACGAGAAGTCTACCGCTCACAACAGTTTCGCTGTAGATGCCCTAAAACTCTCGCATGAGACATGACCTTGCATCAAATAAAGTAAGCATTACAGATTTGCATGTTACTATTTATTTCTTTTTGGAAGTCTCCCTTAATTCTCTTGCACCCAGAATTAAGCAATCTGTTTTCTACATCTCTGTCTATATACAGCGAAAGGACACTCACTCACTGAATAAACACGAAATCTCGAAAACTACTTCACCTATGAAGCTGAAATTTGCCAGGAATGTAGTCTATAGGAAGAAAACGTCAGCTAAAAGTATTTTGTGATAGGTGGATAGCAGAGCATACGTCTCCTACAGACTCACGAAGTTAAGTTTCTTACGGTGAATGGAGAAGGGTACCATGCAACATAAAAATTGGTCGCGCCATAACTTGAGACTGGCTCGACCGATTTTACATATCCTTTTGTTTCCGTTATTTTCAGAACAAGGGTTGTATGAAATAAAACTGGAATATTTGAGAACAACAAAATGTGACCCTGTCTTTCTATTTGATAGAAATCTATAGTTTTGTTCCGATATTGATGAAATTTTGCACACTCTACCTTAAAAACAAGGAATATCACTATCTGTATAAAATGTCGTTCAGTGCACGGTGGAGGGTACTTCATGAATTTTACAAAATGCGTAGTTTTGCTCCAATCTTAATGAATTTTTGCATGCCCTTTAAACCAAGAGGAAGATCAATGGGTACATAAATGTTTGTATGGTACATGACAGAAGGTACTTTGCAGAAAACTTTGCCGAGAGAGGGAAAGGTGGAAACGAACAGAGAGATGGGAGAGAAAGAGATGGATGAAGAGAGAGGGGAGAAGAGGATGTGGACTGCGAGAGTGTAGGATAAATAAACATCCGGGCAACGCCGGGTTTACAGCTAGTTTTATATGAACAGATGATGGTGGCATAGCCCATTCAAACCGGTCATCATAAAATAAGTAATTATTTTGCGGTCTTGGGCTTTCTACTTTTGAAGATAAATGTTTAAATATCTATAACTCTGATGTTAACTTTCCTACAGCAATCACTATGCCATGTGGATGTATAATACTGTATTCTGAGCTAAAAATTGTAGCCTGCCTGCACTTTCAGCTGAAACGTCAGACAGCTGAAGTTTAACATCCAGGTGGTATGGAGACAACGAGAATACTTACACAGAGCGGCTAACACGCGAGTTACAGCGCTGTTTACGGCAACCTGCGTGAACTCGGCCGCCATATTTTCGGTGGTCAGTACGCTTGAGAGTAGTCTGTCTACCGTATGTTGTTGCTGAGCTTGAAGTGCTGTATTTAGTGTGTATTGTCTGTACACTTTTTGCTGCTGAAATATGCCTAAAGCGTGTTCAGCATTTGAAAGCATAAATCGAAGTGATAAAAAGAAAAGTATTTCGTGCAATGTTTGATCTCAGTCTTTCTATACTCAAACAAAATTCCTGACGAATGGCACTTAGCTACCCCAACAGTGAAGCTTCAGATGACCTACCCTGCATTTTCCTTGAAGTACACACCGTAAAAAAAATTCTGTTTTCTACCTATTGATGGTGTGTTTTTTGGTGTTTCTTCTTCTGTCGCTCCTGTGGTTAATAAAGCCACGCTTTTGAGTGTCTACACCTCCTTTAAAAATATTTTAATTCGTTGTTCACAATACCTGATAGTGCATGGTTGACATGTAAATGTTCAAATGTTTGTATAGTCTATGGGACTTAACTACGGGGTCATCAGTCCCTAAACTTACAAACTACTTATGAACTACTTACGAACTAGGACGGCACAAATATCCATGCCCGAGGGGGGATTCGAACCCCCGACCGTAGTGGCCGTGCAGACCGTGACTGGAACGCCTTAGTCCCCCCGGCCACCGCGGCCGGCTTGACATGTAAGTAGTGCAATGGTGGAAGCAGGTAGTAACAGCCACAATTTTTTTTTTCATGTGTATATGTCTGTGTTCTTTGCAACAAATATGCACTTATCTCAGCATGGCAACAACGAAAGTTATTAATGATATTTTATTTCGGTGTTCAGTGCTTTTGTGGCAGTTGACCCAAGCGGATATTTATTGCAGTATTGTCACTTTCGTTTTTGTACTCAAATCTTATGTACCAAACGTTTACTTGTTTCAGCATGGCAACAAGAAAAGTTATTTCGACGCAGAATGCTTTTGTGGTAGCTGACCAAGGCACATTTGGAACTGCAATATTTTTTTGTCACTTTCGTCTTTGTACTCAAATTTCTCCACCAAACCCTTTGATAGCAATTTTACAAATTTGTAGATTTATTACGTTTAGTAAAAACCAGATAAATGTATAATATACTTCATGAAAGCAGTTGCTACACACATTAACAACAGATGCAAATCCATGATCATGATTGTTCATCATAACAATTACTGTTCACTGTATGTTTCGCAGCTCGTTTGGACCTTGTACTTGTATTCTAATCAATCTAATCAAATATTTTTGCAGTGGCACTTTCGCTGTTATTGCAAACCTTAGCTGTTAAACGTCGAACTGGAATTGTATTACAGACTGGTTCTTGAGATTTTATTACCGGATTTTTAGGAAATATAGAAACAGGTTCATCAATTCATGGCTTCAATAATGTCTGACGCAACTTGATACACATCCGTATTGAATAGTCAATCTTCATTTAAAACGTGGAACTGTAAATAGGTAAAATTGCTGAGTGGGTGTGGCATACCAGCTGTCAGCGGATACCCCAAATAACGTGGCGGACGCCAGTTCAATTTGCCTCAAACATGGCGGACCTATCTCCACACCATTAAAAATTTAAGCTCTTTGTATAGAGATCACTGCTTTTCTATCGTGCATTAAAATACCTGTGTCCATTCTCCAGTACAAATGTAGAGTCTGACTTTTGTAATCTTCAGCTACGCTCATTTTCAGTTAAGCTAGTTTCTATAGCCCTGCCTGTTTGCACAATGTATAGTTTGTTGCAGTCATTGTAAGTGATTTTATAAACCCCAGTGTTGCTTAATATACCTATTTTTATCTTTGTTGTTTAATAGGACATGCGCTGTTGTGCCTCTTACACATAATTAAGGTTTGTAATTCCAAGATTTGAGTGTTCGACTAGTTTGTTGGGAATATTTCCTACATGTGGGATTATCCACCATTTATTTTTTGTTATGGATGTTTCTGCAGAAGGGGCATAAATGTGGATCCTTCTTTGATTTTCTGTGTCGTACGTTGTCAATTAATTAAGGGTAATAGCCACTGTTAGATGCAGTGTATTCAATAATGTATAATTTAATCTGGAAATTCTATTTAGACATTGATATGGATGTAAGGCGATGCACCCCGAAATGGAAGACAGCATAACGTTTTCGATGTCGATATTTCGTTTACTTTTTTTGCAAGAATAAATGTGTGATCATTTTCCACTGTTATCAAACAATGTGATGTAAATTTCTAATTTCAGATGGGGTGATTTTGAATAATTACGACGAGGAAAAGAGGAAATAAAAGGAGAGATTGAGGAGGAGAAGGTGAAGGACAAAGAATGGAGGGAAGAAGAGAGAGAAGAATGACTAGTGGGAGTACACGACAATGGAGTAAGATAATTGTTTAACGCCTCGTCGACGACATGGTCATTAGACACGGTGCTTACGCTCGGATTGTTTGGGTAAGGATGGGGAAGGAAATCGTCCGTGCCCTTTCAAAGTGACCATCGTGGCATTTGCCCGGAAATCACAGAAAACCTAAATCTGGATGTCCGGAGGTGGATTTGAAGCACTGTACTTCCGAATACGACTCCAGTGTATTTACCACTGCGTCATCTCGCTCGCTGAACGCAAAGCACGGTACATTTTTTTTTTTTCACTGGTGTATTTTCTCGGTGAGTCTATGTTCGCAAGAATTCATTTACTATCTTTCCAGTTCATTTTATATCAGACTAAGCCACAGCGGGCGGATTTAGCAAGTTAATTTAAGTTATTGGAAGTGTTTTCTGGAGTCATTTGTCTGGAGTGGAGTATTGTACAGGAGTGAAAAGTGGATGAAAGCAGCTCAGACAAAATGACAGAAATGTGGTGCTAGAGAAGAATGCTGCAGTGTGGATGTGTAATGAATCAGGAGGTAGTGCACAGAATTGGGGAGAAAAGGAATTTGTGGCATAACTTGACAAAAAGGAGATATCGATTTGTAGGACACAATCTGATACACAAAGGCATCGTCAATTTAGTATGGGAAGAATGGGAGAGGGAGGGGGTCAAAAGTGCAGAAAAAAGAGATAAAATATCGGTTTACAGAATGAAACTTTGCAGCATATTGTGTGCTGTTATGAAACTTGCTGGCAGATTAAAATTGTGTGCCGGAACCGTGATTCGAACCTGGGACCTTTGCCTTTCGCGGCCGAGCGCTCTACCGTCTGAGATTTTGGAAAGTAGGAGGCGATGTAGTGGCGGAAGTAAAATTGTGAGGACGGACCGTGAAGCATGCCGACATAGCTCAGTTGATACAGCACTTCTCCGCGAAAGGTAAAGGTCCCAGGTTCGAATCCCGGTTCCGACACACAATTTTAATCTGCCAGGAAGTTTCAAGATATCTGTTAATTACCTCTTTTTATGGATTTTGTATTGAAATACTGTAGGTATTTGAGCACAATGGAGAAAAAAGAATTTACAGGACGATTTGAACCGTGATTTACGAACTTAGAATGATACCAATGAGCCACGGAGACTATGGGTCACTTTGCTGATATTACATCTAATTAAAGGTGCTAAAAATTTCAAAATCGAATATTTCGAGAATTTTTGGGAATTACATCGAATGGCTTTTGCTACATCTACATGTACATGGATACTCTGCAAGTCACATTGAAGTGCATGGCAGAGGGTTCATCGAACCACTTTCATGATGTTTCTCTGTAGTTCCAGTCTCTAATAGCTCGCGGGAAAAAGGAACACCTAAATCTTTCTGTTTAAGATCTCATTTCTCTTATTTTATTATGATGATCATGTCTCCCTATGTAGGAGGGTGCTAACGGTAGGCCTATACGTTCGCATTCTGAAGAGAAAGTTGGTGAAATAAATTTCGCAAACAAATGTCACCACAACAAATAACGACTTCCTTTTAATTATTTCCACCCCAACGCGTGCTTCATTTCCGTGACACTCTCTTTCCTATATCGCGATAATACAAAACGAGCTACTCTTCTCAGAATTTTCTCAAAATCGTCCGTCAGTCCCCCATGGTGTGGATTACACAGTACGCAGTAATATTCCAAAATAGGACACACAAATGTAGTGTAAGCAGCTTCTTTAGTAAAACTGTTACATCTTCTAAGTGTTCTCCGAATGAAACGTATGAAACGTAGTCTTTGGTTCGCCTTCCCTACAATATTTTCTAAGTGATCTTTCCGATTTAAGTTGTTCGTACTTGTTACTCCTAGGTATTTAGTAGAGTTGATGACCTGTAATTTTGACTGATTTAACGCGTAACTGAAATTTAATGGATTTCTTTTAGTGGTTATATGGATGATCTCACACTTCTCATTATTAAGGGTCAATTGCCATTTATTGCACCATGCTGATATCTAAATCATTTTGCAGTTGCTTTTGATCTTCTGGTGACTTTAAATCGATAAATGACAGCATCATCGGCGAACAGTCCAAGGGAGTTACTCAGATTGTCTCCTAAAACGTTTATAAAATCAAGGAAGAACGTACTGTGTCCTTTCTGACAGGAAATCACGAATCCAATCGCACAACTGTGGCGATATTCCTTAAGCACGCAGTTTGATTAGAAGATGCTTGTGAGGTATAGAATCGAAAGACTTCCAGAAATCGAGAAATATGGATCCAATTTGAGATACCTTATCGATAGCACTTATCACTTCACATGAGTAAAGAGCTATATTTCACAAGAACAATACTTTCTGAATCGTCGCGGCGGAGTGGCCCAGCGCATGGAGGCGTTATGCTCCGATGCGCGAGGACCTTCCCCGTCGGAGGTTCGAATCCTCCTTCGGGAATGAATGTTTGTGTTGTCTTTATAAGTATTTTGTTATGTTATGGACTGATGACTCCTCAGTTATGTCCCATAAGCTTAAACATTTGAACTTTCTGAATCCGTTTTGACTATGGATCAATAGTTTGTTCTATTTGAGATAGTTCATAATGTCTAGGAAATGTTCTAAAATCCGCTGCAAACCGACGTTAATGATATAGGCCTGTAATTTTGGGGATCACTCCCATTGCCCTCCTTGAATATTGGAGTGACCTTTGCAACGGAACGTTCGCTGAGTGAGCTGTTGTATATGATACTTAAGTATGGGGCTATTGCATCAGCATACTCTGAAAGGAAACTAATTGGTATACAGTCGGGACCGGAAGACTTACTTTTTTAAGTAATTTGTTTTAATTCCCCAGGGGTATCTACTTCCAAATTACGCATACTGTGAGCTGTTCTTGATCGGAATTTTGGAGTATTTACTTCGTCTCCATGAACCACAGACATTGCCGAGGTGGGATGGCTTGCGTGCCTTAACGATACAGATAGCTGTACCGTAGGTGCAACCACAGTGGAGGGGTATCTTTGTACAGGCCAGACAAACGTGTGGTTCCTGAAGAGGGGCAGCAGCCTTTTCAGTAGTTACAGGGGCAACAGCCTAGATGATTGACTGAGCTGGCCTTGTAACATCAGCTAATGTGGCTTTGCCACACAGCTACTGCGAACGGCTGAAAGCAAGGGGAAACTACAGCCGTTACTTTTCCCGAGGACATGCAACTCTACTGTATGAACATATGATGATGGCATCCTCTCGGGTAAAATATTCCGGAGGTAAAATAGTCCCCCATTCGGATCTCCGGGCGGGGACTACTCAGGAGGATGTTGTCATCAGGAAAGGCAATACTGGCATTCTACGGATCGGAGCGTGGAATGTTAGATCCCTTAATCGGGTAGGAAAATTAGAAAATTTAAAAAGGGAAATGGATGGGTTGAAGTTAGATATAGTGGGGATTAGTGAAGTTCGGTGGCAGGATGAACAGGATTTCTGGTCAGGTGCTTACAGAATTATAAATACAAAATCAGTTGGGGGTATCACAGGAGTAGGACTGATAATGAAAAAGGAAATAGGAACACGGGTAAACTACTATGAGCAACGCAGTGATCGCATTATCGTAGTCAAGATAGATACGAAGCCAACACCGACCACAATAGTACAGGTCGACTAATCCGCCGCGGCGTGACAGGGTTTCGTTGTGGTATATTTTGTAAGCTTCTCGCATTGAAGTTCTGTACAAAATTGCGTCTTGGGAATTTGGCATCATTTTTTCTTTGCTTCTGTAACAGTGAACTAACCTGTTACGTGTACCATGGTGGGTCAGTCTCCTCTGCAATTAATTAATTTGGTATGAATCTATCAATAGTTGCTGATATTATTTCTTTGAATGTAAGCCACATATGATCTACATTCACATTGTTAGTTTTGAAAGACTGGAAATTCTCACTCAGGAAAGCGTGAATAGAATTTTTATCTGCTTGAATAACTACACTTTCCTTTTAATTTTGGTGGATTTGGAAAGTCCGATTTTCATTCTCGCTACGACAACTCTGTGTTCTCTAATCCCTGTGTCTGATTTGATGTTCTTTATTAACTCCGGAGTGTTTGTTGCTAGTATGTTCTCATAACCATTTACTAGTAGGTTGATGAACTAACTGCTCGAGATGCATTCAGTATGATTTCGGACGGTGTTTTATGCTTGCCTCCTGTTTTGAACATGTGTTTTTGCCAACATATCGAGTGTAAGTTGTCGCCACCGATTATAATTGTATTCTTTAGGTACATTTTTGAAATTTGATCCAAGCTTTTTTTCGAACATTTCTTCAATCGAATCGTCTGAGTCAGGGTATCACGAAAAGAACCACTTATTAATTTATTTTGGATGTCAGGTATAACGTCTACCCATACTAACTCACAGAAGGAATCTACTAATTGCTATTTCAGTTCTGAATTTTACGTACTATAAATAAATAAAAAAACATCCGATATATGTATGGTATCTTTGTCAGTGAGACTAGAACTGTTACTAATTTACCCTGTTTACGAATGAAATTATTTTTTTTCAATAAACTATTTATTGGTAGCACACACACACACACACACACACACACACACACATAAATCCACGCACTGCAGATATGTTTGCCGCGGCGGAGCGGCCGAGCGCATTGAGGTGCTATGCTGCGATGCGCGAGTCCTTTCCTCGTCGTCTTTAGTATTAGGTAGTCCATTAGTAGTTTGTAAGTTTAGGGACTGATGACTCCGCAGTTAAGTCCCTTAAGGTTCAGAAACAAATGAACTTTTTTTTTTTTTTTTTTTTTTTTTTTTGCAGGTATGTTTCTACTTTAGTCAAAGATTTCAGTGAGGTACTTCCTATAGCCCATCCTCCCCCTCCCTCCTGTTGAGCACTGTGGCGTTGATACGAAAGTTACACTGCCTTACTGTACTTCAACTGCAGTTCCACGTCTATGATAAATTTAAAAGTGGCCCTAAGGTCAAAGCAAATGTTTGTAAAGTTATGGAACCAAACTGCAGTGCTCCTGAGTCGCTAAACTTACAAAATACTTAAACTAATAGCAACAATAATAAAAATCCTTGAGACATACATTGTCTCATTACAGCAAAGGTATTGAATATAAGGAGAAATGTTGAATTAAAATTTGTGCTTTGGCCGGGATTCGAACCCTGAACCTTCTCCTTACTAGGCAGACTGTTAGCTGAGCGGTTATAGCGTCTGCTTGGTAAGCAGGAGGTCCCGGGTTCGAATCCCGTCCATAGCACAAATTTTTATTCAACGCCTCTTATTATGTTCACTAGTTAAACTGACTGATGCTAAGGACGACACACACACACAAATGCCGGAGGGACGACTCGAACCTCCGACGGGGAGCTGACGCGCACTCCTCGGGTAGGCGCCTTAGAGCGCACGGCCACTCTCGCGCGGCAGGCCCTAAGACTGGCGTCATACTACTGGGTGATCAAAAAGTCAATATAAATTTAATAAATCACGTAATAATGTAGACAGAGAGGTAAAAATTGACACACGAGCTTGTAATGACATGGAGTTTTATTAGAACCGAAAAAAAGAAGTATTGTTAGACGCGTGAAAGATCTCTTGCGCGCGTCGTTTGGTGATGATCCTGTGCTCAGCCGCCACTTTCGTCATGCTTGGCCTCCCAGGTTCCCAGAGCTTTTGGCTTTGGGGTTACCTGAAGTCGCAAGTGCATCGTGATCGACCGACATCTCTAGGGATGCTGAAAGACAACATCCGACGCCAATGCCTCACCATAACTCCGGATATGCTTTACAGTGCTGTTCACAACATTATTCCTCGACTACAGCTATTGTCGAGGAATGATGGCGACATATTGAGCATTTCTTGTAAAGAACATCATCTTTGCTTTGTTTTCATTTGTTCGCTAATTATTGCTTTTCTGATCAGATGAAGCTCCATCTGTCGGACATTTTTCTTTTTGTTCTAATAAAACCCCATGTCATTCCAACCATGTGTGTCAATTTTTATCTCTCTATCTCCATTATTCCGTGATTTATTAAGTTTTCAAATTGATACTGACTTTTTGATCAGCCGTTAGTACTAGGCAGATGGAATGTACGTTGTTGCACAAACAAAGCTCCTCCTACAGCCAGGCGTTGCAAGATAAAATGTCAGGTACAAGGACGAGCGGTGCAAGGCAGCTTGGGTCGGCGACCGCGGCTGCGGCAGAAAAAGCGCCTCATTTTCTTAAAGGAGAGTGCGATCACAGCTCTGAAATAACGATGCGGACACACCGGTCAGCCTTGACCGCGGCGCCCTGTCGTTTACGTCACGGCTGGTTGCATTATCAGCCGTCAACCAGGACACCGGCTGTCTACCGGCAAAAGGTCTGAGGAACTCTCCCAGGGCAGGGGCAGCGCGATGGTGGCAAAAGCAACGTCACACGTTAACTGGGCGCATGCGCCGCGAAGCCTTGCCCTTGGTGAGCTAAGCAGAGACCTAGTGCAGGTGACGTCAGCGGAGTTATGGCTGCGCTGTTACGCTTGCGGTTTACTGCGCCCCAAACGAGGAGAAAGCCTTGTCACGCCTCCTTAAGGGAATTGCCGATTCCCAGCATCCGCAAAGGAGAGCTGATGCCGATAAAAGTGTTGCCGGTATGAGATCGGTTGAAGACATAGGTGTGAAGTTTTATTGCATACCAGCTTAAACCAGCGGCTCCGCTCGCGTGTTGATTGATAGATAAGCTATCTTTCAGTAGTGTGCTATGAGACTGGTTTTGAAGGTTGAAATGAAATACAATACCTTCTTTAGAAACAAATATTTTAATCAACATTCAAATAAAAAAAATAAAATTATGAGAAGTGCTTAATGATTTACAATAAATAATACATACATTATTCATTGTAGCCTGTGATGCAATATCTCAACACGTATGGTGAGAGTAATGTCCAAATTCATTTTAATTTCATTTTAGGGCATTCTGGTAAACTACGTTATTTGTAGTATTGTACTTGATGTAATGCACGAAACGTCAAATCGATTTTTTTAAAGATATGTATTAAAAGAAATTTTTTTTTACTGCTTTATTTATTTATTCTTATGTTTCCTTATTCGTAGTCTTGCCCTTACGGAGAAAGAGCTGAAGACATTGAAGAACGCATAGACCAAAGTTATGGTCTGTGGCATCACGTTTCGCTGTATGTAACCTCCTTGCTGTAGAGTCGCAAACGTCATCGCTGGCCTTCAGTCCGAATTTTTTTTTATAATTTGACGACTTTCAACCACCATATCTTCCACCCCATTATAGCTATCGGCATGGTACTGCTATGGTCTACAACGGGAGACTTCGACAACAGTTACACAACAGACCGTTTGCGTTCTGTAGTTTTCGCTGCAGGGCGAAATATTAAAACACACACACACACACACACGCGCGCGCGCGCGCGCGCGCGCGCGGCGTAGAATTTTATATACACCGGTAACTTTCCATCCCAATATACTCCACCCTTTTATCATTATCAACCCTCAAGCAACAATGCAACCAATAAAACCATTTTCAAAGAGTAAGCATAATTTTGAAACAGTAATTATTGTTGCTCATTTCGTGTTATATTCTTCATATTATTAAATATCAACCAAATCGCTATAAAACCGTGCCTAAAACCTTCCTCAGGTATAAATTAGTAATTGTACAAATATTTAAGTCGCTGCGTCTTGTCGTTCGGACGTGATAAGCGTTCACCGAACAGACATTCACACATATATATATATATATATATATATATATATATATATATATATATATATATATATATATAGCTATCCGATCGCCATAAAACCGTGCCTAAAGCCTTCCCCGGGTAGACATTAGTAACTGTACAAATTTTTAGCTCTTTATATCTTGTGGTTCAGACGTGATAAACGTACACCGAACAGACATTCACATTTATAGATATAGATATGTTTCGACAACATCAAGTTCTCCATTGCCCCCTGTAGACATCGAATATGATGGTAATAATAATACTCACTTAGAATCAGTATAATAAAAAAATCTATTTCAGCCAATGGTCACACAAAAGTAAGGGAAATAAAAAAGCAGGCGACGGAAATACTAAGGAAAATTTTCGGACCAGTTTTCGTGAAGGAATTTGGATAAAGAGGCCATCAAGAGAGATTTACTAACACACAAAACAATAACTAATATTTGTAGAAAAAGAGGCATGTCAGCAGGATGAATGAGAAAATCTCTGAGAATAGCAAATACTAGCAAAAACAACACATAATGGATCACTGAAGCAGAAGAAGACATTAAAGAACTGGGACTCACACAGGACAGCATAAATAACAGAGAGCAGTTCAGAAACATCATAAATAAACATACCTTTAAGTGATAATAAACTGGAAAAGAACGAAATAAACGGTCGGAACAATGTAAGAAAGAACTCAACGAGCGTATGGAGAGATTCTGGAAAGAAAGAAAGAAGAAGAACAAATCTGACTACTGAATTTCAACCGCTCTCTTAAAAGGGAATAGTCGATAATAGTAATAAATAATAATAACAATAAATTAATAATGATCCGAAGAGAATAAGAGATACTTGTACGAAAGGAATATTGTATAGCGATATTGTAAAATCTGGTGTCTGTGTGTTCCACATATCAGTTAAAGTGCAGTTTATGCGGCAGTGGCTAGCCGTCACGCTCGCTAGGTTAGGAACGGAAGAGCAGCCAATCAGGAGTCGAGTTATACCGGCCAATAAGATACCGTGTTTCATGAAGAGTAAATTTGACGTCGGTTTCGAAGTATTTTTAATTTCGGTGCGGCGTTTGTGTGATTCCATGTTCCATTTATGAGAGTTTTTTATATAATTGTCGTATTACGGTCATAAGTGACCTATTATTAATACACCACAGCAGTCAACCATAGAGCAGGTATAGCATGTTTTATTTATTTTATGATACGTTCGAAACAGTGATCAAGTGATATCCATACTGATAGCAACTGTAACTTGTTGATCGTCAAAAACTTTTGCATACACCGCTTCGATTTGTTTACATAGTACAATTGTAACGCTCTTCCTTATTGGCCGCGGCATCGCGACTCCTGATTGGCTGCTCTTCCTAAACTATTTGAACCAATTTCCTGGCAGATTAAAATTGTGTGCCGGAACCGGGACTCGAACCTGGGACCTTTGACTTTCGCGGGCAAGCGCACTACCGACTGTGCTATCCCGACACGACTCACGATGCCACCTCACAACCTTACTTCCGCCAGTACCTCGCTTCCTACTTTCCAAACTACACAGAAGCTCTCCTGCGAGCCATGCAGGACTAGCACTCCTGGAAGAAAGGATATGGTGAAGACATGGCTTAGCCACAATCTAAGGGATGTTTCCAGAATGAAACTTTCACTCTGCAGCGGAGTGTGCGCTGATATGAAACTTCATGGCAGATTAAAATTGTGTGCCGGAAACGGGACTCGAACCTGGGACCTTTGCCTTAAGGACTTAAACGCGATTCATCATTTGTGAGATGCTCTTGACAGACGCATTGCAGTTACACCAGCACCTCCCACAACGGTTGCAGAGCTAGATGTTGCACTAATGGAAGGATGGCCCCGCCGGCCGCGGTGGCCGAGGAGACCGAGGCGCTCCAGTCGAGGTCTGCACGGCCACTACGGTCGGGGGTTCGAATCCCCCCTCGGGCATGGATATTTGTGCCGTCCTAAGTCTTAGTTAGTTCATAAGTAGTTTGTAAGTTTAGGGACTGATGACCCCGTAGTTAAGTACCATAGACTATACAAACATTTGAACATTTTTTTGAAGGACGGCCCAATATCCCTCAAGAGCTGTTTGATAACATCATACTTTCCATGCCACATAGGCGTGCAACTGTATTGGCCGTTCGAGGTGATCACACGGCCTGTTAGAGGGCAACGAGAATGACTGTAAGACAGGCACAGAAAATTTCTGTCGATAACTGCAAATAACACCACAAAATCAAACGAACAACTACTCTGCTACGCGCATGCTTCTACGGTGACGTCATGCGCAGAACGGCGATTACGCAGGCAGTTTGGGCCCCCTTGATGATGATGGCAATGCTGTTGGTGTTGATGACGGTAATGGTGCAGAGTGCGTTGGTAGGAAGAGGCCGACGGACCGCTCAGCCGGCTGGCTAGCATTCGTCGCTAGCCGGCGCGTGGTGTATCGCGGCCGTGTCCCTCCAGCTCGTCCTTTTGCCGGCTCTCTTTTGGGATGCAGCGCGGCCGCCTCTCATTAAGCGGCCGGAATGCGGCCTCGTGTTTCCGCGGCTATTACGTCGGATTCCTTCCCCAGAGCCTCGCTGTAGCCTTCCAGACGGCGGCGGCGCTGTCTGCGACCGCCGCGGCCAACGGTCGCAACGCCAACACTCGATGTGGTTCTCTGCACCGGAGTCTCTCAACCTGCGGTCGCCAGCTCTTGTGCGGTAGGGGGGGGGGGCTGTCGCCGTCTAAGGGGGGAAGTATACGTGATCAAAAGTATCCAGTGTAATTTTTCTGGCTTAAAGCCATTCATGTATGAACCGTTTGGTGGAAATGGGAAGAAAATACGGCATGGAAATCAACATAGAAAAATCAAAAGTGATGACAATATCAAAACGTCAGAAACCCTTGAAGATAATTGTTGACAATCGGGAACTGGAAAATGTGAATCAGTTCAAATACCTGGGATGTTTTATCACAAAGGATGCCAACTGCACCAACGAAATCCGAGCAAGAATCGCCATGGCCAAAGCTTATTTCAACAAGAAGAGGACTCTGCTGGACAGCAACTTGAGTTTGGCATTAAGGAAGAAACTAGTAAAGTCCTACATTTGGAGCATTGCACTGTATGGAGCAGAGACGTGGACCGTGAGAAAGAAGGAGAAAAAATACTTAGAGAGCTTCGAAATGTGGTGCTGGAGGAGAATGGAAAAGATCAAATGGACAGATCGCATGAAAAATGATGATGTACTGAGAAGAGTAGGAGAGAAGTATTCTGCATACAATTCTACAGAGAAAGGCCAACTGGGTTGGACACATACTTAGACACGAAGGACTCCTACGCGATGTCATCGAAGGAAAAATAAGAGATACCACAGGACGGGGAAGGAGGAGGGTTCAACATTTGGACGACATGAAAGATGGAAGGAGATACAACAGACTGAAGGAAGAAGCTGAAGACAGGGAACAATGGAATCCGAAATTCTCCGTACAAAGACATGGACCTGCCAATAGGCAGAATACCTTATAATAATAATAAAGCCATTAAAATGAAAGTATTGCTTCAGTGCAGCCGGTTAGGACCAGTAGGCGACAGATGGTAAAAGCTGGTGACAACCACGACAGGTGGTACAATAGGTCGTGTTCTCATGGGAAAGAGCACTGGCAAATCTCCCCGAATTCTAGGGAAGTCCCCGAGCGGCAGGCACTGGACGCCGATTGGCTGTAGCACGGGCGGTCACGCGCCAAAACGCAATCATATTTTTGTTAATATTCATTAAACTATACATGTGGCGTCTGTTCCGAAAGAACAGACGTCACTTCTGATCCTGCAGTTGTTATTATTTAATATTCACAGAATATATGACATCAACTGCGATTGGGCAAAGCTGAAAATGTGTACCCAGCCGGGATTCGAACCCGGGTCTCCTGCTTTCTAGGCAGTTGCGCTGACCCCAGTTGATGTTATTATGCAGTTTGCTGGTTTTCTGCTTACTTTCAATAAATCATCTGGCATTCCAAACTACCACGGTTTTATTCCGTAATTATGTCAGTTCCTGCCAATAGTTTAGCAATTACAGCCTCATTCAAGAACTCCGACCTGCGTGCTATCATCTGCGTGGGGACATCTATAGAAAACGTCAGGTTGGTGAACTTTTAGCTTTTCTACTCTTCACACGGTGCAGTGGGGAGTAACTACAACCCTCGCGTACACTGTCATTGCGGTACAAACGCAAACTGTTGTGCGTCATCCATAGCAACATGGAGGAGGAAAGGAAATGATATAGGACCGTATAACATACCCCCTGTAGACATTACTCCCGTTTCACCACACACCCCGTAATCATTTTAGGTATAATGGGCTGCCACCCATAGGCGTAGCCAGGACTTGATTACGGGAGGGATTTTCAACAACTGAACATCCTAAAATATTACGTGGGTCTCCTAATAACATGTAACAATAGCCATCCAAGACTGTCGATTTGCTTCGGACAAATAGGTGCTCTATCTTGCCTCACAGTGGGATAAATATACACTACTGATCATTAAAATTGCTACACTAAGAAGAAATGCAGATGATAAACGGGTATTCAGTGGACAAATATATTATACTAGAACTGACATGTGATTACATTTTCACGAAATTTGTGTGCATAGATCCTGAGAAATCAGTACCCAGAACAACGACCTCTGGCCGTAATAACGGCCTTGATTCGCCTGGGCATTGAGTCAAACACAGCTTGGATGGCGTGTGCAGGTACAGATGCACATGCAGCTTCAACTCGATACCACAGTTTATCAAGAGTAGTGATTGGCGTATTGTGACGAGACAGTTGTTCGGCCACCATTGACCAGATGTTTTCAGTTGGTGAGAGATGTGGAGAATGTGCCGGCCAGTACAGCAGTCGAACATTTTTCGTATCCAGAAAGGCCCGAACAGGACCTGCAACATGCGGTCGTGATTTATACTGCTGAAATGTAGGGTTTCGCAGCGATCGAATGAAGCGTAGAGCCACGGGTCGTAACACGTTTGAAATGTAACGGCCACTGTTAAAAGTGCCGTCGATGCGAACAAGAGGTGACCGAGACGTGTAAACAATGGCATCACGCCGGGTGATACGCCAGTATGGCGATGACGAATACGCGGTTCCTATGTGCGTTCACCGCGATGTTGCCAAACACGGATGCGACCATCATGATGCTGTAAACAGAACCCGGATTCATCCGTAAAAATGACGTTTTGCCATTCGTGCACCCAGGTTCGTCGTTGCGTACACCATCGCAGGCGCTCCTGTCTGTGATGCAGCGTCAAGGGTAACCGCAGCCATGGTATCAAGCTGATAGTCCATGCTGCTGCAAACGTCGTCGAACTGTTCATACTGCTGTCTCGCAAACGTCCCCATTTGTTGACTCAGGGATCGAGACGTGGCTTCACGATCCGTTACAGCCATGCGGATAAGATGCCTGTCATTTCGATTGCTAGGTGATACGAGACCGTTGGGATCCAGCACGGCGTTTAGTATTGCCCCCCTGAACCAACCGATTCCATATTCTGCTAACAGTCATTGGATCGCGACCAATGCGAGCGGCAATGTCGCGATACGATAAACCACAATCGCGATAGGCTGCAATGCGACCTTTATTAAAGTCGGAAACGTTATGGTACGCATTTCTCCTCCTTACACGAGGCATCACAACAATGTTTTACCAGGCAACGCCGATCAGCTGCTGTTTGTGTATGAGAAACCGGTTGGAAACTTTCCTCATGTCAGCACGTTGTAGGTGTGACCATCGGCGCCTACCTTGTGGCGAATGCACGGTGAACGTCATTTGCCAGCGTGTGTTTGAGCCAGGTGTCCGGAAACTTTTATCACAAAGTGTACTTTCACAACCAGACGGATGCTTGTGTAAATACTTGTGGTTCCGCAGTACAATGACAAAGGTCTAATGTAAGAGATATTTTGTTTATACTAATTCTGAATTGAACAGGACGCAGACTTCTCGTGAGATCGAGTGTACTGCCGGTAGTCCGAGTCTTCCCAACAATATATTTCGACGGCGTAGCTCGTTAGTTATTCCTTGAGACTCAGTACACTAGATCTGACAAGTGTCAACGAATCGCCGGGACAGCCTACGATATTGTAGGATGTATTTTTTTTTTCTTTATTGGTATTTTAAAGCCACCGGAGGTGGCAGGCTGGCAGCAGCTTCATTGCTGCTCTTCTCAGCCGAGCGTATTTACAAAGTTAACAAATCGATTAAAACAGAGATGGGCGATAAAATTTGATGAATTTAGACACGAGTATGGAGAGTAAAATGAAGAGAACAGACATAGAGCATATAATTTGTTGTAAAACATATTTAGAATTAAAACTACCACGGTGGTTAAAATCACACTGAGATAGAAAATCCAAGGTGGTTAAAATCTCACTACTCGATGACGAAGAGACTGCTTAAAACACATGGCAACACTAATATTCAGCCTGATCGGCGGCTGCTTAAGTATTAAAACACTACTTGGGCACGTAGCACAAGCACTGGCACAACACTAAACGGCATACTGTTATAATGTATCAAAACGGTGGCCCCACAGTGGGAAAATCGAATGAAGGTGATGCGCGCTGGGAGAAGGACAGGAGGGGAGTGGGAGAGGGAGGAGGGAGGAGAGCGGAATGCTCAAGGACTCATCGTAGGAAGGAGCTGGGAGAGGAGAGCCAAGCGAGGGAGTGGGTGGCGATGGGAGGGGGGAGGAAGTTACAAATATGGGGATAGACTAAAGTTGAAAGGAGGGGTAGATGTCGGGACAGAGGGCGTCATCCAGGAGAGTGAGTGGAGAGTGTGGAGGTGAAGGGAGGGAGGGATAATAAGGTATCAGCGTGTCAGAGGCCCAGGATGCAGCAAAAGGTGAGAGACAACTGGGTGGCGAGATTCTTTTTTATGGGACACATAGCAGAGGTGGAGGTGGACGAGGAACTTCAGAAGGTGAGGAAAGGGAATCAAGTCGTAGAGGATCTGTGTGGGGGATGGGAGGCGGATACAGTAAGCGAGGCGGAGGTCGTGGCGATCTAGGATCTGGAAGGATTCATAGTGGGTAGGGGGAGCGGAGACCCAAGCAGGATGGAAGGAGCAGAGGAGCGCATGATTGAGCGGTAGGTGAAGAGAATGGTGGAGGAGTTAAGGCCACAAATCCGGCCGGACATAAGCTTGAGGAGGTTGAGGTGGGAGAGGGCTTTTTCATGGACGGATTGGAGGTGCGGTTTCCAGGAGAGGGAGCAGTCAAGGGTGAGGGCAAGGTACTTGAGGGTATTAGTTTGTGGGATGGGATGGCCATGGAGTGTGAGGTAGAGGTCGCAGTGACAGAAGGAAGGGGTGGTGTGATGATTGCCTGGGATTTTGTGGGATAACAGTAAGGAGCCACTGGTTGTACCAGTAGGAGAATTCGGAGAGATGGGACTGAAGGAGATGTTGGGAGCAGGGTTGATGGCAAGAAGGAAGGTGGTGTCAGCGTATTGGAGGAGATGAACAGGAGGCTGAGGTTGTGGCCGAATAGATAAGGTAGAAGAGGGGGGAGAGGACAGTGCCCTCGGGCACCCCTGAAGAGGGGAATAACAAACAAACTGGCGAGAAAGGAAGCGACAAAGCAGACATAATTAATGGGAACGGCATAGAGCTGGAGTTTGAAAAGGGTCGTAGGGAAACGAGGATAGTGGCGCGACGGGAGTTCACCTGAATGGAAAGCGGTAACATGCAGGAGTTGGGCATCGGCAGAGAAGGAAGGTCGGAAGCCTCATTGGCAGAGCGGAAGGATTTGGTGTTGACAGACATGCTGGTGGATGTGGCAGGACAAGATAGTTTCCAAGACCTTTCTGAACACTGAGGTGAGGTTGACAGGACAATAGGAGGAGGTGTCAGATGTAGGCTTGCTGGGTTTAAGAAAAATGAGGATATGGGAGGTTTTCCACAGGTCAGGGAAGAAGCCAGTGTAGAGGATGACGAATAGAGGGAATCAAGGGCTGTTGTGAAAGACTGGTGGCAGGATTCACAGACAAGGTGAACAGCCTGTGGAGTAAGTGTAGGGCGGTGGGGCTGCATGGTCTTGGTAGGGATATGGGAGTGGACAGTGTCAGCAACGGTCTGGTGTCAGAAGAAAGCAGCATGGTCAATGTCGGCTGGGGTGTGGAGGGGTAGGGGGTGGCTGGTGACCTGGGTGTCTATGGAACGATGGTAGGCATCCCAGTCAGTGCAGGCGTAATCATGGACTATCTTACGAGGGGACTCGGGATGGGGAGCGTGAGCCTGATGGCCGCAGGATACTAGGGTGAGGAGTACGGGGTCATGGTCACTACCAATGAGGTCGAGAACTTCCACCTGCAGGCGGCCCAGGAGGTTAGGAGAGGCGAGGATGACATTGGGGGTAGTGTTGCTCTCTGGACGAGTGGGTTGTGAGAGGGGAACGGTGTCGCCAGGGAGCTGGGCAAGGAACTGACGGCACCGCCGGAGTTCGGCGGCAGAATGGGAAGAAAGGTTGAGGTCGGCGGCAACCACATAGCTCGTAAAGAAATGGTCAACAAGGGAGAGGAAGTCATATGGGAGGGGTTTATTGCCACGAATGTAAATTGTGGCAAGGGTGACAGTGAGGGTGGGGAGGAAGAGGCTGAGGATCACATGTTCAGTCGGGGTGTTAAGGACAGGTTGTGGCCAGGTGGGGAGGTGGCGGAGATGGCGGAGATGGCCTCAAGCGAAGGGAGGGGCTGTCTTTGCGGCGGAGGAAGTAAGGATCAGTGCTGATGGAATGGCGGGGTTGGAGAAAGGTTTCATTCAGGAGAAAGGCACCCACGTGGTGTTGGGAGAGGGTGAGCAGGAAAAGGTGTGTGTTGGCAGGGAGGGAGCGAATATTGTGATATAGAAGTGTACAGGGTGGGCGTGCCATGGGAGCTGTGGGGAAGGGGAGAGAGGGATGGGGTGACAGGAAACTGGGTATAGGTGTGCTTTAACGAGAGTAACGTTGTGGGTGAAGGTGAAGTGGGAGTAGTTCTGTGTGAGAGTGGCAATTGTCACCAATTACCAGACAGAGTGGGTGGCAAGAATGATTTGTTGAAGGTAGTGCGGACGCTGGAATAGGTGGATATTCTGGATGATGGTGGTGACTAATGACATCCTCCACTGTGGCAGGGGGGTGAATGGGAGGATTAATGGGGTGGTTGGGGACTGTCAGCTCAAGGGTGACAGGGAAGGGGCAAGTCTGACACTTATAGGAATTGGCGGGGTGGGGCTATCACAGGTGTTGCAGGTGGGTGTGGAGGCGAGGTTGGGACATTGGCGAAGAAAGTGGGCCAACTTACAGTGGGGCACTTTTCAGTTGGGCGATCATTGTAGACGAGGCATCGCCTACAACGATTGGGGAGGGGAGCGGGAGGGATCCACCTTGTAGTGGCAATCTTAAATATACACCTCCTTGGTGAGGAGGCATTCAATAGAAAGATCCGCATCAGATAGGTAGGGCCGGAGGAGCGGCCGGAGGGCGGAGCGGTTGGCGATCTCAGGGTGGGAGTTGATCTGCTCCAACACCTCTACCTCCATGATCACCGGGCTGAGTTTGGTGATCAAGGCAGTGAGGGTGGGCGGGCGGTGGGGAACTTGGGGTTGGGGGAAACACAGTAGAAGTGATGTAAGGGGTTAGGGAGGCATGGGGACCAAAGTGGAAGGAAGGAAGGACACGGAGGACATCAGTGTGGAAGGTGGGCAGTGGGACTTTATCAGGACGGAGTCCTTGTGTGGGATATGCTGAATGGATGGGATGGAGGGGATGTATTTTCTAATTTCAAGGGAGAGGGCACAGTTGTCGAGGAACTGGGGGTTGGGATAGGTCAGGACGTAGGTGTAGGTTTGGCGACAGTAGCCTAGGAAAGAAGCGGCGTAGTGTCCATGGTGAGGGTGGAGGAGGAGGGAGGAGCAGAGGCAGTGGTGGAGGGGGCCTTTTTGGTGGCGCCATGGGCGGGTTCCGCGCTGGAACGTTTGGCAGCGGTCTTCTTAGGGATGCGGGAAGTTCAAGGGGCAGGAAGGATGGGGAAAGGGACGGGTTGGATGGGGATGTGGCGAGAAGCGGGGCCCAGCTGTGGTGGGAGTGGCGACTCTGCCACTGTGGCATGGCGGTGCTGAATCCTGGCTATGGAGAGTTGTGGGAAGTCTTCTGAGTAGGGGTGAAGGAGAGCGGGAGGGACGGGGGCGGGGGAGGGTGCTGAGAGGGAGATTGTGAGGGGGAGACTTGGTGTGCAGCGGCGGCAGGAGAGGAGGCGGGGACGGATAAAATAACAGACAGAGGGATGGGAGATTGCGGAAGCGAGGAGGCACTCCACGTGGTCGTGGAAGCCTGGGAGGGAGTGGTGTATACGACGGTGGTGGTGGTAACAGGGGGCGAGTCCAACTCTGAAGAAAGGATGGGAAAGATGGAAAGACAATAAGACGAAGAAGAAGAAAGCAAGGGAAGAAGGCAGTCTAGAAGTCCTGCGTCCTACGGCTTCGAGAGCAGCTGCGGCGATCTCGGCCCGCGAGAGGAGGCGGGAATGACCAGTGGCGGCGTCGACGTGACGGTGGATCGTCCCTGGCCACGGGAGGCGGCGAGGAAGGCCGCGGCGGTTGACTGCGGCGGCGGCGCCGAGAAGCTGCAGTGGGGCCTCAGCGACTCCCTGGCGGTGGCGCTGACTCCTGGCTTGGCTGATGGCGTCCTTGATGTCGTCGGCGGCTGGCAGGTACTGCGGATGGCGTCGTTTTATTGGCCCTAGAAAGCACAAAATGACCGGTTAGTGTCGTTTCCTGGTTCGCCTAGCTGGTTTACACCCCGAGGCCGGTATGTACATAACGTAGACTTTCATAACAAATACACTCTGTTAACGATGAATGACTCCGAAGCCAGAAAACTTTTTTCAGGAACCAATTGTTAACAAAATAAGCAATTACTGATACGGTGACGTTGTTTGGGACATGACCGAATATCAAGAATTGTATATATGCCTAAAACAAGAAATTGACAATTTCAGTGCGTTCGCGTTCATACGTTCGGTCACTTGCGGGAATCCATTATGCGCTGCGACCAAGAGGAACCAATAGGCAGGGGGCGCTACCATCTTAATAAGCTATAAGCTGAGAAATCGGGCAATTGGGCAGGAAGGGAAGCATGCCTCGATAGCCTAATTGCTTTTAAAACATTATTACGCAGCTTGTGGGCTGCTAAATTTTACTGCAATATATATGAAATAAGGAACTTCCAAAATTCTAAGAGCGATCTATTTCTTTACAAATTACCTGCAGAGCGAAACACTCGTCACTCGTCACCCTATATAGAGAGTGAAGCGAAATTCGCGCACTCGGGCTTGGTATCACGTTTCCCACATGCTGAAAAGTCTCACAAGATTATGTCCTGCGAATATTTCCGGCAATAAATGGACGTCGAAGACTGAGATGGGTGTGTGTTCCATACGTCAGTATCTTTCATAATTACACAAGTACACCAACAAACTTCTATAGGATGTAGAAGGAGTTCTGAGGAACAAAATGAGCATAGGAACCCATTCTCGGGAACTCCATTCAACGACGTTCCAAGTTAAACGCACCGGCGCTTGCCGCTAGACGTCCCCTCCAGCAACTTCGACCCTCTGTAGCGTCATTCGATGACGTTTTCGGGCATGGCTTCCTTTGCTAATTTAGTTCCTCAAGTTGCCTTCTTCATCCCCTACAAATTTGTTGGTGGCAACTGTTTAATTCTGAAATACACTGACGTACGGACCACACACTCACGTTGACGCCCATGTACTGCCAGAAATATCCACAGGAGGAAATTTTTGAAAAACATTTTTTAATTCGTGGCATCTGAGGAATCGCGCTGCGAAGACCGAGTGCGCTAATTTCGCTTTACTCTGTATTTCTCACTGTATATCTTTAAAAAAAGTCTATAAACACTGTTCTACACCAAGTAAATATTAAGGGGTTGTCTAAAGTGGATATTTTCATTCTATTCTAGATAGCTTTGTGTACTTGTGGAAACAATGAGGCGACGAACGTCACGGCGTGTCGCCTTATATCGTGCCGCACTGTCGAGAGGAGTGCTTCAACTGAGCGTGACCTAGGCTCACTAAGTCCCCATGAAGAACAATCAGCCATTCTGCCTCTGCATGCGAAAATCACTGCGAAAGCGTTCGCAGTACAGGAGTTTGTTCACGAACTGACCTGTCTGTTACGAGGGTTGGAACTTAAATAATGGCAACTACTTGAAAGAGTGATGTTTGTTTATAATTATTGTTTATGTACTTAAAGAAGTAGTTAATATAATTTGTGCATTACAAGGATTAGTAAAATGTCAAAGAGACATACATAATACGGAAATTAGGAAAGACAAATGTAGAGCTATTTTTATTTCTTCCTAGCTTAAACCCGCGGCTCCGCTCGCGTGTTGGTTGATTATGATAAATAAGCTATCTTTTAGTGGTATGCTATGAGACTGATTTTGAAGGATTAAATGAAATACAATACCTTCTTTAGAAACAAACATTTTTAATCAACATTCAAATAAAAAAAATAATGTGAAGTTCTCAATGATTTACAATAAATAATACATACATTATTCCTTATAGCCTGTGTTGCAATATCTCAATACGTATGGTGAGAGTAATGTCCAAATTCATTTTAATTACATTTTAAGGCGTTCTGGTAAACTGCGTTATTTGTAGTGTTGTTTGGTGCGTAAATGTAGAGATTTTTTGGCTTGCCCATCCTTGACAAGCGACGTATAATTGACCATGTGCAAAACATGCCAATGTAAATGGATTCCTGCGACGTTTAATGATTGTCCTTGAGCTTTGTTAATTATTATGGCAAAAGCTAGACGAACTGGAAACTGAAGTCTTTTGAAATGAAACGGCATATCTGAAGGGATTAAAGAAATGCGTATAAAAACATCTTTTCTGGCTGATGATCCTGAAAAAAAAAAAAAAAAAAGTTTCGCTGTATGTAATCTCCTTGGTACAGAGTCGCAAACGTCATCGCTGGCCTTCAGTCCAAATTTTTTTTATAATTTGACGACTTTCAACCACTATATCTTCCACCCTTTATAGCTATCGGCATGGAACTTCTATGGTGTACAACGGGAGACTTCGGGCAACAATTACACACAGACCATTCGTTTGCGTTCTGTAGTTTTCGCTGCAGAGCGAAATATTAACCCACACACATGTCGAATTTTATAAACACCGATACCTTTCCATCTCAATATACTCCACCCATTTATCATTATCAACCCTCAAATAACAATGCAACCAATAAAACCATTTTCAAAGAGTAAATATAATTTTCAAAGTGTAATTATTGTTCCGCATTTCCCGTTATGTTCTTCAGATTACTAAATATCTATCAGATCGCTATAAAACCGTGCCTAAAACCTTCCTCAGGTATAAATTAGTAACTGTACAAAATTTAAGTCTCTGCGTCTTGTCGTTCGGACGAGATAAGCGTACACCGAACAGACATACACATTAATATATATATATATATCCGATTGCCATAAAACCTTGTCTAAAGCCTTCCCCGGGTAGACATTAGTAACTGTACAAATTTTTAGTTCTTTATGTCTTGTGGTTCAGACTTGATAAACGTACACCGAACAGACATTCACATTTATAGATATAGATTTTATGCCACTACACATCAAATGTTTGTAGAGCTTATGGAACTTAACTACGGGGTCATCAGTCCCTAAACTTACAGACTACACATGAACTAGCTTATACTAAGGACGGCACAAACATCCATGCCCGAGGGGGGATTCGAACCACCCACCGCAATGGCCGTGCAGACCGTGACTGGACGCTATATACTAAAATGAATGTAACCGACACTATTCGAACTCACCCAATATCGTATACAGAAATGTAGCTTGCCGGCCGCTTGGAGCGCTACTGTCGCAGAGTGTAACAAAAGTCTGTAGGAATTTCGTGACTGTATATGTAAAGGTAGGTCCGCACGCAACGACCTGTCTGCGCAAATATCTATGCAAATGTCTACGCACATCAATCGTTGCGTGTGGACGGCTATTTAGATCGCTGCAAATTCTCCCGCTCCCCTTCTGTCGGTGTAGGAAAACGCTTCAGCAGAAAAAAAAACTACAGTCCGAACGGGAAGTGAATACGCTCTTTTTCGAAGTATATTTATTTCTATCAGTGATGGAAAAAAGTCAGTTGCACTGTTTGCAACGTGTCTTGCGAAAAGACTCGAAACAGAACACCAGAAAAGGAAAACCCGGACGAAATGGTCTAGGCAGTGGCTGCCGAGGCTTTCAAAATACTGAAGACTTGGTCTGAAAACCTACACCAGATCGAAGAGATTTTGAAACTTTAAATAATTCTTTAAGATGTACAGATTAGAACGAATTTTAATTAGTTATTATTTTTAATAACAAATTCCCTGTTTAATAGCAGGATCAACCAATTATAATTTTCCTTTGAGAGAATTGTACACAGCTGCTTGATTTGTCTCTATGGTTTCGATAAATATCAATAAATCAGACAGTGAATTCCCCAGACTACTGACGTATTGTAAAATGTAAACTTTCATGGCCGGAATGGTCAAAATTAATAATAATTTCCGGGCTATTATGCCGTGGTCTTGTGGATTTATTATGGAAACCCAACGTTTCGGCCCCGACTGCGGAGGACATTTTTCAATGGGGATCGTGGCACTTTTGAATGTCCGATGCACACCCTGGTTCGCCTGACTAACGAGCCAAGGTGTGCATCGGACATACAAAAGTGCCACGATCCCCATTGAAAATGTCCTCCGCAGTCGGGGACGAAACGTTGGGTTTCCATAATAAATCAAGACCACGGCATAATAGCCCGGAAATTTTAGTAATTTTTACTGGCGTATGTCAGCCATTGACGTTCATTTGTACACAAACACGACGAAAAAGTCTAAAAGAGATTTGCAGCGATCTCCTATTCACACGTTCCAACTTATCTGCACAGATGTGATTTGAACCCACAGATTTGACCAATTTTGCTCAAACATCCAATTCCAACTTCCAGGTTTGGGCATTTTCATATCTGCGCCAAATTTGCTGTCCACAAGCAACGATTTGCGATGTGTGCGTAGACATTTGCGCAGACAGATCGTTGCGTGTGGGCCCGCCTTTAAACCCGTTCTACACGGTAATCATTACTTATAGAAGTAGAAAGTGTGTTCTCTCTTCTCCGATAACACGGACTGAATAGGGTTAGTGCGGAAATCTCCCGCTAGGCAGCGCTGCGATCGTTTTGCGCGCTGGTTGTGTTATATAACGCTTACAAACGCTCCACCGTGTGCTTCGTCGCTGATTTATGGACCTTTCGGGTTTTATATGAAAAACTGTGCAGTGGTACAGATATATAATTAAACTGAACGACGTGAATGCCAAGCAAATATTTCGATTGAAACGAACAGAAGAGTGGCAGTCTCCTAAACTGGACTATACCTCCGTGTTCTGTGCCTGGTTACAAGTCAAGCTGTAGCCTACAAGTTGCAAGAAAATTTTAAGAAGTGGAAGAAGGTTATCGAAAATAAAGACAAGGTGCTAACAAGAAAGTCCTGCATTTGTGACGCTCACTTCCTGAAAATTTTATATTAGAAAGGTAAAAACTGAAAATTCATTATTTGTGGAAACGAAGTAGAACTGCCAAGAATTTATTAGCACTTGAAACCAAACTCAGTCCTCACATTTTCCGAAGTTACCCAAATATTTGTCTATCCGATTAAAGCTATGAAAATCTCCTGCATAGAGGTAAGAGCTGCTTCAAAAACTGTGAATATAACACCCACAAATTTGTGTTAGTGATATCACTTCTGATTTAAATGAAACCTAGTTGTTGATCCACTTACTAAAGCAAAGCGCAAGTAAACAAAAATTAAAAAGTAGCTTGGTCAGGACAAAGAACAAACTCAAGTCAGAGAAGGGTAGAGTAACTGTGCTGCTGTAGACGCACAACAGTCACTTCTGGGAAGGGAGTCTGCAGATCTGCAGGTGCCGACGCAAGCTTGCTTGACTACCGGCTACGAAACTCTAAATCCTGACTCAATTCAAATGTTTGTAAATCTATCGGACCAAACTGCGTGGTCATCAGTCCGTAGCTTACAAACTACTTAAACTTAGGTAAACTAATCTAATGACACACACACACACACACACACACACACACACACACACATACACACACACACACACACACCCCCATGCCCCAGGGAGGACTCGAACCTCCGACGGCGAGCAACCGCGCGCTCCGCAGGGAGGCGCCTTAGACCGCTCGGCTACTGCACCGCAGCCTTGACTCAATTACTGGAAAGTAATGATTGAAAACACAATTTTAGGAGAGGAGTAAATATCGACAATATTCTGCTATACGTGTTATAGAACTGAAAACTTTTCACTTTAGTTTATTTGCAGGATTACTAAAAGTGAGTTCGTAGTAGATTTCACGATCATTATGTAATTGGTCTGTTGCAGGAATATGAAGTGACATGGCATTAATAAACATTAGTATTGCCATATAACATTTAATTATTCTATTTTTTTCTTTTTCTTGCTACTTCAGTATATTGAAAGTGCAAAAGTTGATCACTGTGTGTGAAGTCGTGCTGTTATTCACTAGGTTCTCCTGTTTCCATCCCAGAACAATTAAAAAACGCTATCAGCGTTGACATTGCGCTAATGTTCCCACAATATAGGGACCTATATGTGAATCACGACTTTATAACATGCAATATAAATATACAATTACAAAAATGTAACTTCACTGCATGGGAGAGTAGCTCGTAAATCGGAGCTAGCCTAAGCAGCCAGCGCATCACCTGTGAAGTGTTGGAGCCTGTTGTACTCCTCTTCCTTCGTAGTTTACCGACGGCCATACTGTAAGAGTATAATGCGCAAACATTCGTGTCGCGCAATGTTAAAGACTTTTTCGCCGCCCATCGGGTCGTATGTCGCCTTGTCAACCTAGTTTTCTAGCTTTCTCACCTACAGAAATCGTGTGGTCGATGATAGCTGAACCATTGGCTCTGTTTGCACCAGCCGCAGCTGTTACAAATCAATTTTGGCAATATGTGAAAGCATCAAGGATTACTGATCTCAAATAACACCTTTAGAGCCTCTCCAATGCAATGCCGAGGCGTGTAGCAGCGGCTGTAGCCAACAGTGACAGCAACTCTCAATACTGATTTCATAAAGTCCTTCATTTTACATGCGGCTGCATTGACAATCAGGTATTGTTTCTACAACGTGTGATGATATTACAGATACAGGGGGAAGATGATTGTTTCCATGTTGAAGGTGCGTTTTGCCAGGCTGTTGGCTTCCCCAGCTGGCCAGCTAACAGTTTGAACCTAGTGAATGGACAGGTAGTCAGGGTTTCCCTAATGTGCTCAGAAACCGGAAGCGCTCTTGGCTGAGCGAGAGTGTCTATTTCACATTGTAACTGAAATACAATATAGACACACATTATTCTAAAAAACCATATAAAATCAGGGAATGATCGTACAGAAAATATAATTATATGAATGTATTCAGGAGACTCGGGAGAATCAAATGCCGTAATTACAATTTAAATAGCCTTTCAGATAAAAAGCCGATAAATTACAATACTATAATAATAATAGTATAAGACTTATATTTACATTTATTGATACATAGTATTTATCAGTAACAGATTAAGAAGCAAATGGGCAGCATTGCAACATGCTACCTATCTTCAAAGACGTACCATGTTATTTCCGTATTCTTTCAGTAAACTTTGCTTACTCTTTTGTTCTGCTTTTCGTTGAGGTAATAATATTCTTGTGTCAGAACATAGATTCCACCACATAAACACAAAATATGAACCAAGCAAAGCGCATTACATTTATATATGTATTTAATTATATTTAATATTATTCTTAGTAATGTTCATTTTTTATCTTGTAGACTGCCACTTAAATATTTCAAATGTTCAAATGTCTGTAAATCTATCGTACCAAATTGAGTGGTCATCAGTCCGTAGCTTACAAACTACTTAAACCTAGGTAAACTAACCTAAGGACAACACACACACACATGCCCCAGGGAGGACTCGAACTTCCACGGCGAGCAACCGCGCTCTCCGCAGCGAGACTCTTTAGACCGCTCGGCTACTCCACCGCGGCTTAAATATTTCATAGCCGACAAAAAATAGTATATATTAAGGATGGGAAAAACCGATACCGGTGTTTTAGTTTTGAATAACCGGTTTTTTCGGTATTTATTTGGTGTCGGTTGTAACCGGTTTCTTTTAGTTACTGCCAAGAACCGGGTAAAAAAACCGGCACGACTACTTCCTGTAGTAGTGGTTCAAAACGTGTTTTTTGTAAATAATTAAAAATAGATTAGACCGTAATATTTAGGGCTATTTCTAAAATTTCCACTGCTGTGAAATACTAGGTCATCGCAGAAACTAAGAAAAGCGATCAGTGATAATTTAAGAACAATCCCGGCAGTCAGAAACGCGCAACAAACGCGTGGCATAAGAACTGGTGCAGCTATTGAAGCATCGATGCACCTGTCGCCGTGTGGCATGGCCTATTAGACGACGCACGTGCACCGGCAGTGTACAAGACTTGCCTCCGTCTGGTCATGCGGCAGTTCCTTGCTGTCGTTGCCAGGCATCGGTTGTGTCTTAAATGTCACCATCCCGAATGTACTTCACGAAGTATGGGAGCAGTGAGATACAATGCTCCATTTGCTTTAAAAAGCTGAAAACGGGTGGAGGCACTACATACATGCTATGTCATTTAAGGAGAAAACATCCAAAATGTTCCTTGGAAGAGAAGGTAAATTCGATTCATATAACTATTATGTTAAGTGATGTACTCTAAGATTGGAATACTAATTTTTAATGTATTATCATATTGGTATCCTAACAAGTTTTAATAATGTGATTCCTTGGATGCGAGGGGCTTTTTTAATAACCAATATGGGTTTAAGTAGCATTGATCATGTGATGAGTCGCGAGGTAGCCGTGCGGTCAGAGGCTCCATGTCACGGACTGTGCGGCTGCTCCAGTCGGAGGTTAGAGTCCTCCTTCCTTCCTCGGTCATGGATGTATATGTTGTCCTTAGCGTAAGTTAGTTTAAGTTAGATTAAGTAGTTTGTAAGTCTAGGGACCGATGACCTAAGCATTTAGGCCTCATAAGAACTCACACCCATTTGAACATTCTTTGATCATGTGGTAAAGAGCTTTCGTAGTTCAATTTGCGTAAATTTACACTGACAACAATCATACTGTTAGTCGGAACTGTGACTTTATTTTTCGAAATTCTTCTGCAGTACTGATTGAAGTTTATTTACTGACTGTAACTTATATAAGTTGTGTGTATAACGAGATATTCGTATGCGCTGGCTCACAAGACCAACTTACGGAGCGGTTGGCTCAATATTCGCAACTGCCGCATGGGAATACTAGGCCAGTAAATCTGTATGCTACTTATATCGTCTTCTACGGACTCCTGGCTAGGCTTACACACACTCAAGAAGGCATAGTATTGGGAGAGGAGCTTGCAAAATATGGAAATACTAATGATTTGTCGTATAACGTAAATTTAACTAAATATTAACGAAATTTCGTAAGTTTCGGTTTCGGCCGAAACTAGAAAAACCGAAGATTACGGTTTCTGTTTCGGCCGCAAAATAAGTTTCGTTCGAACTCTACTGGAAAAAATAGAAATAAAAACCGAAAACCGGTTATTTAAAAAACTGGTTATCTTGAGCAATTTTTACGGTGTGGTAAACTGGAGATGAAAAGAACCGGTATAACCGAAAACCGGTTGTTTCCGCGATAACCGCCATCCCTAGTATATATATGCAGCAGATAATTTATATATAAACAATTATAAGTATTTGTGGACAAGAACTGAATATATTTTGTATAAAAAGCCATGATAAATTAAATATTAATTGTGTAACTATATTTCGATGGCGGCAGTATATTTGAACAGTTTGACGCCACGCATAATGGCTATCTGAGCAAAGAACTTCAGTGCCAACCGTCTTTTAGTATTGTTATGTAAACAACATTTGTAGGGAGGTGGTCAAAGCATTAATTCTGCGATTTTCCAATGTATAATATTTTGGAAGGGAAATTATATTTTAAAGATGAGGCGTTAGGATGCGCGGAAGGATACAGTTTGTGAGCAGGGAGAGCACGCTTTCGAACGCTTAGGGAGGGACTCGTATCTTGGTACTTGGTGGTGAAAGGTTGTGGCGGTGGCCGGTCTGAAGCCGCGTTACAAACTTGTGATTTGAAGAAATAGGCGTGTGTGGACTTAGAAAATTTACGGGACTGTGACTGCAGAACTTACTCTCTGCTTGAAAAGTGATAAACTATGCACGGTAGTAGGGATGTGGAACTATGATAATTCAGCAATCGTGTACTCGCGTGATTACAGTGTTTTATAACAAATACTTTAATCACAGTTTAATTTGGAACTGCAATGTTCGATGGACTACACTAATTTACGAGTGATAATTTGGAACTTTTACTCTCGAGTGCGTGTGATAGTTATTGTGCCTGTCATGAATAGTAGTAGGAGAAATATTCAGGTATTTACCGATGTATAAAGTAGGACCACCTCCCTCGTTTCATGTCTGATAAGAGTAATAAACTCCATTTATGAAGAATTACTTCGTTAGTAAATCACTTCATTATCTTAGAATCCATTCTGTTGGTCATTCAGAGGTTTAATTTATGTTTGTTAAATATATTTTCACGTCATCATATGCAGATTGGTAGATTGGCTGAACTACAGATTAATTATTGATCTTGTGTAAACAGATTGGGTAGCTGTTTAGGGCATAGAAGTTGACATACATAACTCACCCCTATGAACACAGTCAACGAGCCATAAACTTTTACTACCCTGAGTTATGTATTGCCCAAGTCTTATTGGTGAGAACAGGTAGGAAGGGGTTTTCTCGTCCGGGATCAGAAATAAAGCAACAGTTTTCTCGTCCGGTTTTAGTGAAATTCTGTTCGGATAGTTATTTTAAATTTTTCAGTACACTCATTTAGAAGCTAAGTGTAATGCATATTTAGTGATGTGTACAGCAGCAGTTTGTGCCCGTTATAATACGAAGTTAGGAGACGTATAGGACTCGGTATTCGGACTGGAGAAGAACGTGGTGAGCAAGTTACAAACACAGCGGCGCAGAACTTCACATCGCGGACACAGACGCAGCCAACAGCGGCCAGCGACTTGGAGTTCTACACGGCGCGGGAATCACAGTGGCCAACGACTACGAGAGTTTCAGGAGGCAGTCAAGATACATCGGCGGCAGAGGCACCATGGTAGAAAATCTAAGTACCAATGTCAATGATGTAAATATGTGTGTGTCTGGGGCTGGATCTTACGTTAATGAAATACCAGTAATTAAGCAGTCACCAAGCGTGTGAGGCTCCGATAATATTAGCGGAAGTGCTAACCCGAGTTCTGAGGGGGGAAATGTAAATGTGGAGGGCTATAGTTGGGGCTAGTAGTCCAGTTGCTACGAATAAAGATGATACGGCAGGAAATTCATTGGAAAGCAAACTTTACATGTGGATAATGGGGTTAAAAGCAGATTTGGGTGGTATAAAATCAGAAGTGGGTGATATGAAATCAGGAGTGGGTACTGTAAAATTAGAAGTGGGTAATGTAAAATTAGAAGTGGGTAATGTAAATTCAGAATTGAATGCAGATTTGTGTAATGTAATACCAGAAGTGGGTAATGTAAAAGCAGAAGTGGGTAATGTAAAAGTAGACGTGGGTAATGTAAAAGCAGAAGTAGGTAATGTAAAGAAGGAATTTGGCTTGGGTTTGAACAAAGTTACAGCGAACATGGAAAGTATGAGGGCAGAATTGAGTAGCAATATTGAAAATGTAAAATTTGAGTTGGAAAAATTTATATCGGAAGTGGATGGAATGGGAGAATTAAAATTAAACGATGTGAAGGCAGAAGTGGGCAAAATAAGGGAGGAAGTTGATAATAATAAAGTCAGTGCAATAGAGATAAATTTAGACAATAAAATGGAAAAGGTACAGAACGAATTGAACAGCAATGAAATGAAGATTGTGCAACGACAAGATAATTTTGAAAAGGCAACTACAGCTGAAGAAAATAATTTAACGGATAGGATGGCGGGTTGTGAAATGGAAATGAAAGAATGCAGTGGCAGAACTGCTGCAGCTACAGCAAAACATTGAGGAAGTGCGAGCTGAAATAGGTAATGCAAATGTTAGTCCACTTGTAAGTAATTTGTGGTTTACAGTTGGAAATTATAAGAATTTTTCCAACGATGGCAATTACCACCCAGTAGATTTTCTTGCCGCATGTAAGGATGGATTTGTTAGGGGGATGAGTGACCAAGATAAAAGTAAATTGGTAAAAAAGACAACTTGAGCGTAGTGCGCAGTCGTGGGCTAATTTAAATAATCATTTGTTCGAGACCTATGAGAAATATGAGATTCGTTTCTTAAATAAGTACTGGAGTGAAGCAAAGCAAACGCGGCTTCAAAACGAATTTCTTAACGGTCTAAATTTCAAGTATGGTAGTAGTTCAATGCACGAATTTTGTGTGCGCTAACTGAATAAATTAATGCATACGGATCGGCCGCTGGAAGTTCTAACGGAAATCACGACGTTAATGAGGCGATTACCAGATTATTTGCCATGGGATTTGGTGCATAGTCCGACGCAATCGGTTGATGAGTTTTTAAATTTTGTTGAAAAGTTGGAACGAGCATTAAGGTTTCAACCAAATTACGGTAACGCAAGAGGAAATGGTAGTCAGCATTGGAATTATAATAGTAATAACGGTAACTTCGGGAATCAACAAAATCCCAGTGGTAATCAGGGGAATAAATTTTATGAAGGTTAAGGCAGTGGGAATTATCAGGAGAGAAATGACGGAAGGGAACATAGCGATATGCGGTCGGGAAACTGAGAAATGCGGCGTCTCATGTGCGGGGATTGCGAAACAAACCGGCGATAGATAGGACACCGTACTATAATAATTTTGTGGAAAATAGATGTGATAGGAGGCAGAAGGAAGTTTTGGAAATATGTGTGATAGATAAATGTGTAAAAGTTGGTAATTTAAAACAGCGTGGCCGTTAGAGAAAGCAAAATTATGTTGGGCGATCATTTGAATCAGATATATGGGTTTACTAAAGCCATTTCGTGAAGAGAGAATGAGTGATGGAGTGAATGAATGTATGCTAAATAGTTCTAAGTATAATAAAGGGTATGAGGAAAATTTGAATTTGGTGGAGATGAAATGTGTAGAAAATTCCGAGATGTTATTGACCAGTAGCAATAAATGCAACTATGTGTGTACTAAAATTTGTTACTTTGAGGCGGCCGATGTAAGTGTTGAATTTTGTGAAGGTATCGTAGCTAAGGTCACGCCAGCTGGTAGCAATTTAAGTGCTAAATCGGCGGATGTGAGTAAAGTTCATAGGGAAAACGGCGTAGCATTGGTCTCGTCGGCTGGTGATGAATTATATTATGTATGTGGCATGATACGTGATTTATTGTTGAAGGGGAATGAAATAAGTGAGACGTGTGGTAAATTTGAAGTTACTGAGATAGATGCTGCTGGGGAAGGAATTTGCGCCTTTATTTCTGTTGATGAGGATGATCCAATAGCTCTTGATGGGATTATGAATTGTGAATGGAAGGTGATGGATGAAAGTGTTGATGCTACGTTAAAGGAGTGAAGGAAGGAAAGTTTAATATTGGTGAAAGAGATAATATTTTGGGAGAAAATTTGATGTGGGTTTCAGATGCGGATGAGAAACTGAAATTGTCAAATAACGATTGTATTAAACAGACAAATGAGAAGCCATGCAGTAGCGATGTAGTACATAGTGATTGTTTGGAAAAAGATTTTAATAACTCTGAGTTCAATAATAAATCGGCGGTGGTAATTAATACATGTAATAAGGTTTTAAGTGCATCGGCTGAAGTCGATAATGTTATTTGGTAAGAACGATGATTTATGTGGGAAGATATTGTATCTTCTGAAAATAATTATATGAATGAAGCAGCTAGTATAGTAATTTTTCCTATTCATGAAAGCAATTTTGAGATCGATAAGGACGGAGATGCAGAGGAGTTAAATGCATATAATATGTGGGATCGTTTTGCGAAGGGAAGAGAAAGTGACGGCGTTATTAATTACAATTATGTTGATTTAGTAGAAGGGGTAAATGTTGATTGGTTTGGAAAAGTGAACACGAATTTGCTGTTACTGACTGGCGGTGGTATGGGAAGATTTTAAAGTCAATGTTACCGCACTTATGAGTTGAAGAAAACGTTACTCCAAAGTTCGTTGACCTGGTGTAGCAACAGTGAATCCATATTTGAATAGAAAAGTAGTCTCTGTTCAAAAAAAAGTTAAAGAAAAGTTTAAAATAGCAAGGGAACTTAAAAAAAGGGTGAAAAAGGAGAATACAGGGTATTTAAGGAATTAGTTTATGGGGACGACGAAATTGAAGGGTGGACTAAAGCTTTGTGTACTATCGATATGGAAGAAAAGGAGAGAAATTGAGAATGACTCGTAGATTGTTGTACAGCCAAAAGTTGAGATAGATATCCGTAATACAAGAGTAAATGCACTTCTGGATTCGGAAAGTAACATATCAGCTGTGTCAGAAAGTTTACTGACTGAATGACTGCTACTTTGAAAATGTCTCTGGTTAGATATTTTAATATGAGAATGACTATAATGGTTTGTCTTTGTATAGTTAACTGTCATTAATGAAATTTCCGTAGCATACAAAAAATTATTTAAATTCTCTCTGTTCAAATTTAATCGGCACCAAATGGTAGAACTTCATATGTCTTAGCCAATTAAAGTTTATTTCTCAAGTTATTTTCTTATCTGTTCAGGTTTAAATTATTGTTGCAATTTATTATCAAAAACGTTACTTGAGTTGATCAAGGATTTTCATTTGAAAAAACGTTTATGACTCTAGTTTAACTCTTATATTTTAACACAAACGCTAAATCAGTTTAGTACTCATCTTTTGTGAGAATTCTCCACGACATCTTCCAGTACAATTATGACTTCACCAACAATCAAAAATGTTCAAATATTTGTTAAGCTTATGGGACTTAACTACGGGGTCATCAGTCCCTAAACTTACAAACTACTTATGAACTACTTACGAACTAGGACGGCACAAATATCCATGCCCGAGGGGGGATTCGAACCCCCGAACGTAGTGGCCGTGCAGACCGTGACTGGAGCGCCTCAGTCCCCTCGGCCACCGCGGCCGGCCACCAACAATCACAGACATCCGTACAGTAATTCTGTTGAATATGTTCACTTTGCGAGACAAGACAAATTTATACAAATGTTCATCAAGTGTCCATTCCATTCGAGTGGGTCAATTCCGGATACGCGAATTTGTCTCACGGCAGAGAAATGTTACAAATCCGTTATTTTTTTATTTATTTTATTTCTCCCACGCGCGACGCGATCACATACGTACGACGCGATAACCGAGTCTGACACTTTCAGACACTGTTGCGATAAACGACACCCCCGCACTTTCAAAATAAATTTCATTCCATTCAATGATGGTGGCGGCTGGTGCAGCAACAGTGTTGAATACTTAAATAATTCTCAGTCTCTGTTGCAGTCTGCAACAGAGATTGAGAATTATTTAATTTCAAAATAAACTTTCACAGTCAATACTTCTTCTTCTGTCAACTTACTAATAAATGTTCCGCTCGGTTTTCGTGCTGGCAATTGCACGCGGACTGTACACTGGCCTCCAAGATTAAGGCGGTTAACCGTCCCGGATTCTATGGGACAGTCCCGCATTTGGACTCTTTGTCCCGCATTGGGATGATTACTGAAAATATTCCACAAAATAACAAAAGCGTCCCGCATTTCCGCGATTTTAAAAGTGTTGGTCTACGAGCTCAAGCCGAAACTGTGTACGGCACGCTAACATACTGCTTGCAAGTCAACTTCACAATGCATCATCTACGAATAAACGACAGTCTTTTTACATTAAATACAAAAGAAAGAAAAAAAAAGATACACATCATCTGACTATTTCAATGACAAATTAGCCAGCAGTGGAAGTTGTATTTGTTTTAAGCTGGTACCGCATTTGGTGATAAACTCCGTTTTTGCATATTTTTTGTGCCTCCTTAAGTATGTTTCAATAAGTGTAATGGAATATTTTTTGGTGCTCAAGGTAGCAAACATGATGTAATATTATCACAGTCTGTATAAACGTATTTCAAATCTGACCTGCACATATAATATTAGCATTAATCTTACTTCCTTCAGTAATAAAAAGGTGGTAAAATTCTGAAGATGTGACTGAGCGTTGTATGCTGTAAGGCGAAATTAAACCCCGCACTTCATCGAAAGTACTTCTATTATATAGTAATCAAATGGTTCTAAAAAAGTATCAGATTTAATTCCAGATTATTGGAAAACATAATTCTTTGGGCGGAGTAAGCTACTTACCAAAACGTATGGACCACGATGCTCTAATAGCTGGAACAAATAAAAGTAGTACAGACAACGAAGGTGATCCGAAAAACGTAACGGAGAAAGAATAAGTAAAAATTGTAGACTCTAAAATTTAAAATAGGAGCAAGAGAAAATATTTATCAAGTCTAATATTGACTGAAAACGAAGATATGTTACTTAAAAAGTAAATGAGTGGGCCTACTCTGCTCGCCTAAATTTCTTTCCTAGTTTCAGAATAATTGCCACAATGAGTGACATGATCTTAGTCTTCCTTCACATCCTCGAAATGTCCCACATTGAGTTTTGAAAAAGTTGGCCGCCTTATCCAAGATCACCCGATCTAAAACCCTTTGGATTTTGTATCTGGGGGTCACCTCAGAATCGAAGTGTATATACCACAACCGTTAACACAGTTGAAGACTTGAGTGGAGAGCTGTACACACAGAAATGCTCCGACGGTTTTCTAAAGAATTCGAAATCCATTGCAGAGACGAGCACAGTATTGCATCCAGATGCAAGGAAGACACTTCGAACATCTGCTTTAACATGTAACCCATATGTAAAATGTGAACTTAATGCGATGTAAAACCTAATAGTAATGTCTAGAGCTCAAAGTAATGTGTACTATCTAGGACGACGTTTACAATGACGTCAGTGGGGCTTGGAGCCATATAATCGTAATTACCTTGCAAACGGCTCGTTTGCAGACCCATGTTTACTCTGATATTTTTGCTTCTTTCAACAGTGTAACTTTGCACCATCTTCTATGATACACCCTGCATATATAAGAAGAAAGAGGGATGAAAATTAGTAGGACGAAATCAGAATATTTAGAACTGAAGGATGGGCAGATAAGGTCTTGAAAGATCCAGGAGGAGGAACTGAAATCGGTCTGTAAATTTAAATACCTGGGGTCATACATACAGAGGGAACACACAGAAAATATTGTGGCGAAGGCGAACCAAAGGTTACGTTTCATTGGCAGAACGCTTCGAAGATGCACCAGCTCCACCAAAGAGACTGCCTATATCACACTTGTGCGTCCTCTCCTGGAGTACTGTTGCCCCTTGTGGGACCCTCACCAGGTGAGACTGACGGGAGACATTGAGAAGGTTCAGAGAAGGGCAGCTCGTTTTGTTTTATCACGTTACGGGGGGGGGGGGGAGCGTCACGGAAATGTTGCATGAATTAGGGTGGAAATCATTAAAATGAACACGTTATTCATTGCGGCGTGATCTGTTTGCGAAATTTCAATCACCGACTTTTACTTCTGAATGTGAAAATATTCTGCTAGCACCCACCTACTTAGAGAGACATGACCATCCCAATAAAATAAGAGAAATCAGATCGAAAACGGAACGATTTAGGTGTTCTTTCTTCCCGCGCGCTATTAGAAAATGGAACGGTAGAGAAAAGTTATGAAAGTGGTTAATGAACCCTCTGCCATGCACTTAAATGTGATTTAAGTAGATGTAGATGTAGACTGGAAAGCGAGGTACAGCACCGAATAAACTGTGGTTGGATCAAATGGAGGAAAATGAGTGGAGTGTTGTGTAACAAGAAGGTGAGCAATGGGTTCAGAGGGGAAGTGTACAAGTCGGTGGTAAAGCCTCTATGATATACAGGGCAGAGACATGGCCAATCACAGTAGCCCAGGAAAGGAAGATGGTAGTAGCAGAAATGAGGATGCTGAGGTGGATGTGTGGGGTAACAAGAAAGGACAGAATTAGAAATGAATTTGTTAGAGGAGTTGTGAAAGTGGAACCCATGGGGAAAAAGATACAAGAGAGTAGACTAAGGTGGTATGGACACTTGCAGAGAAAAGGGAAAGAGTATATCGGAAACAGAGTTGAAGATATAAAGATTGAAGGAGAAGGAGAGGAAGACCGAAGATGAGGTGGAAGGATAAGATAGCGGGGAACCTAATGGAGAAAGGATGGAAGAAGGAAGAAGCAGTGAATGGAGTATTATGGAGGAGAAGGATCCAGAAGAGCAACGCCGACCCTACTTGGCGTGGGACAAGGCTACGATAAAGAAGAAATATATATATATATATATATATATATATATATATATATATATATATATATATATATATATATAAGCTGAAATAATAATATTGATAATATGAATACAAATAACACATAATTTGGTTCGATTAAAAAATTCTTCATTGGAATAGGACGAGTTGGCCAGTAGTAAGTCTTTCAGGCTCCTCTTAAACTGATCTTTATTTGTAGCTTAATTTTTTATGGTTGTTGGTAAATTATTGAAAATGCGTGTTCCTGAGCGATGGATCCCTTTTTGCACCAAAGTAAGTGCTTTTACGTCATTGTGTAGATCGTTTTTGTTCCTAGTATTGTGTGTATGAACTGAGCCGTTTGTTGGAAAAAGGGATACATTAATGACAAATCTCATTAAGGAATAAATATACTGAGATGCGGTAGTTAGTAAGTTCTTTTAAGAGGCTTCTACAGTATGTGCGTGAATTTACCCCACAGATAATACGTATTACGTGCTTTTAGACTCTGAAAACTGTTGCTTGAGTTGAAGAGTTACCTCAAAATATTATACCATATGACATTTTGCAGTGAAATTGATAAAGTATGCAAGCTGTTTTTTTTTAATTTTTATGTCGACTACGTCTGATAACACTCGAATTACAAATACAGATTTTATATTATATGACATTGTAGTAAGGAGTGTGTGACTGATTAATTATTTATTATATTCCACGTATATGGTGGTTAAGCCACGTCACACAAATTGAATTTTAATTTACAAAAAGTAACTAGTTTCAATGAACTCTGTCATCATTATCAAACGTAAGCAAAAATTGCATTAAACACAACCTGAGAAAATAATTAAATTACATTTGATAATGATGACAGAGTTCATTGAAAGTAGTTACGTTTTGTAAATTAAAATTCAATTTGTGTGTCGTGGCTTAACCACTATATATGTGGAATATATAAAAAAAAATACAGATTTGTTAAGGCCTTTCTGCAGTTCTGTGGTGTGCTCCACCCAACTGAATTCATTATCAAGTTGTAATGCCAGGAATTTAATACTGTCAAACTGTACAATCTGATTTTCTTTTTACTTTATGCATATGCTGCTTCGAAAACTTTTACATGTTCTGAACTGCGTGTAGTGACTCTTTTCAAAGTGTAACGACAACGAGTTGTCGTTAAATCATTTATTAATTTCCTTGAAAATATCATTCACAGGCCTTTCTGGAACTATGCTAGACATGCTATGCATTGCAATACTTGTATCATCTGAAACTGTAACTGATAAGGGGGCCATTAATGTAGACAAGAAAAAGCAATGGCCCTAAGATGGATAATTGTGGAACGCCACATGTAATTTCTTTCCAATCTGATGACGACTGATGGCTTAATTTACTGGTCCCTTGCACTGACACCCATTTTAGCGTTGAATTTTAGATTACCAGCAGTGTATGTAAAAAGGAAGCGATAACTAAATAATTCCTTCCGTCACGGCAGACATTCCACTGAATCGACGTTTTCAATATTTTAAGAGGTGTCTTTTTACTGCGGCATTCGAGAAAAGGTGTTGTGGATATTTAAGTCCAACTAGGAAAGTGTACGGAAGGAAGTTCAACGACCCTGAGAGGAGAAGCGAGCAGAGCGGCAGACGAACGCCGGTGGTGGAGTCCGTTGACCCGCGGCAGGGCGTGTGTAACTCCGAGGGGCTGTCGGGTGTCTGGATGCGCGGCATACCTGCCCGAGACACTCACCAGCAGCGCCGCAGACAGGCGCGACGGGGTCGCTGCCCCTTTCCAGCCACCGCCAAGGCTCCACCAGGCCAAGTCTTCTGCTCTACGTCACGGTACAGGCGCATCACTGGCGGCTCCAAAACCATGACGTCTCAAATAATTGCATTGTACAGCTAGTATCCTCAGTACTTGCTGACGACGAAAGCGTATATATATGTTGTTGTGGTCTTCAGTCCGCAGACTGGTTTGATGCAGCTCTCCACGCCACCATGTCCTGTGCAAGTCTCTTCATCTGAGAATACGTTCGGCAACCTACATCCTTTTCAATCTGCTTACTATATTCGTCCCTCGGTCTCCCTCTACGATTTTTACCCCACACCCTTCTCTCTAACGCTAAGTTGACAATTCCTTGGTGTCTCAGAATGTGTTCAACCAATCTATCCCTTCTCTTAGTCAGGATATGTCAAAAACTCCTTCTCTCCCCGATTCGGTTAAGCACCTCATTTGTTACGCGACCCACCCATCTAATTTTCATCATTCGTCTGTAGCACCACATCTAAAAAGCTTCTACCATCTTTTTATCTGAACTCCTTATCGTCCACGTTTCACTCCCATACAATGCTACACTCCAGACAAATGCTTTCAGAAAGGACTTACTAACATTTAAATTAATATTGGATGTTAAGAAGTTTCGCTTCTTTAGAAAGGCTTTTTCCCCCATAGCCATTCTGCATTTTATATCTTCTTTACTTCGGCCATCAAAAGTTATTTTGCTACCCAAATAACAAAATTCATCCACTACTTTTATTGTCTCATTACCTAATCTAATTCCTTCAGCATCGCCTGACTTTATGACATTGCATTCCTTTACCTTCGATTTACTCTTGTTAATGTTCATCTTATATCTTCCTTTCAAGATACTGTCCATCCCATTCAATTGCTCTTGCAGATCTTTTGCGGTCTCTGACAGAATTACTATGTCATCGGCAAACCGCAAACTTTTTATTTCTTCTCCCTGCACTTTAATGCCCTCTGCAAGTTTCTCCTTCCATTCCTTCACTGCCTGCTCAATGTACAGATTGAACAACATTGGGGAAAGGCTGCAATCCTGTCTCACTCCTTTCCCAACCTCTGCGTCCCGTTCTTGCCCTTCGACTCTAATAACCGCTGTCTGGTTGAACATAACTCTTCGCTCCCTATATTTTACCCCTGATACCTTCAGAATTTGGAAGAGTATATTCCATTCGACATTGTCAAAAGCTTTCTCCAAATCGACAAACGCTAAAAACGTAGGTTTCCCTTTCCTTAACCTATCTTCTAAGATAAGTCGTAATGTGAGTATTGCCTCCCGTGTTCCTACATTTCTGCTAAATCCTAACTGATCTTTCCCGAGGTCATATATATACTCCTGGAAAATGAAGAAACACCACGGATTCGTTGAACCATCAGAGGGAAATTCTATTGACACATTCTTGCGGAAGTATGCAACACATGATCACACAGAGTCGTACGCATGTGCGTACAGTCACCAGAGCGTGCACAATGTGGACCCTAGTACTGTGTGTATCCTGCTTTTGCTGTAATGCAAGTTGAAATTCTCTCATGGAGACGATCGTAGAGGTAACCGAATGTAGACTTGTGGAATGGCCTGTCATGCAATTTCCACCTGGTGCCTCAGTTGGGCCAGATTTCATGCGGGTCGTTTAGACCTAGCAAGATGACATTTCAACCAGTCCCAAAATGAGGGACAGATCTGCGAATCGTGCTGGCCAGGGTAGCTGACGTACACCTTGAAGAGCACGTTGGGTGGTATGGGATATATGTGGACGTGGAAAAATCAAAGCGTCTTGTTGGTACATGACGCTTAGCAAGATGGGTTGAATGATGGTTTCAGTGTACCGTGCACCAGTGGCTCAGCCAGGATTTGGCTCCATGGGGGCGAGGCTCAGTTTTTGAAAATAAAGCCGACTGCAGAGGTACCCACACACCCTTGGCCAATGTCTCCCTCCCCCTCAAACTGCAACCAACTTACCCCCCCCCCCCTCCGACACCCGAGATGATATGTTCTGGATTCCTAGTTTATTACCTAATAAAAATGGTTTTGCCATTTAATATTAAAATTAAATAACTTTATTTCGCGTTCTGTAAATTGTTTTATAAAGTGCCCCACAGGCTGTCCAAGAGTACTCTTTTTTCACCCACCCTTCCAGAAATTTCAATGACGCCCCCTTGAGGGCATCTCTGGCCCACATGATTTATTAACGCTCAGGCGGCAGCGCCAATTAACTTCAGCAGCAGCGCGGTGCAGATTTGCTACCACTGTGTATTCCGAGTTACAAACCTAGAATATAGCTACTAAATGATTGTAATGACAAAAATAGGTCAATGTACACCTAGAAATATCACATTTGTTAATATATGAATTAGTACATCAATTACCTTTGGTGTATAAACATAACAAATGTAGCATTATCCCGAAAGCGCACAATAATCATGTCTAATAGACCCAGCAGTACTATCATTTGCCGGCCGCGGTGGCCGAGGGGACTGAGGCGCTCCAGTTAGATCTGCACGGCCACTACGGTCGGGGGTTCGAATCCCCCCACGGGGATTTGTGCCGTCCTTAGTTAGTTCATAAGTAGTTTGTAACTTCAGGGACTGATGACCCCGTAGTTAAATCCCATAATCTATACAAACATTTGAACATTTCTTGAGTACTATCATTTCCTCTTTCGTTACTTCCCTGTAGTTCCTGCCTGTTGAGTAATTTTCTGTGTTATGTGGAACTTACTACACATAACTACCTCATCAATCATATTATCATCATGAATGAGAGAACTTGCGTCTCTGACGTCACGCTCCTTCTGTTCCCTTTTGAACCAGGGAAGATTTTTATGATATTCTTTTTCAGTGTCTTGGAGTGCTGCTTGTATGGCGTTTTACTGCACAGATATCAGATTCATTGCGTCTGAAATCTTATTCGGAATCGTAACTAGGATTTACATTTGAATAATAGTATTCTGTTCATGATCTGATACGGAATGTAGACGAAAAACACTAAGATCTTCATTACTTTTAGAAAGAAGCCTATTTCCTCATCTATTAGACCAAACCCACCTCAACGAGACCTAAAGATTAAATCATGTAGTAGAATAAAAATCGTTTTCGCATTGTGTAAGGCTTAAATAGGTTAAAAATGAGATTGACGGAAACTGCAGCATGGCTAATCAGGAGAAACAAGAGGAGAATTTGCCGAGAGTTAAACTTCTATTTACGAAATAAATTTACATTTTGGAGCATTCTAACATGTAGGGTAAAATGTATACAATAAATATTTACTAAAACTGCCACAATTCCATTTGCAAGGAAAACTAGACGTAATACAAAACAATTCAAATCTACTTACATCACAGGCAGCGCACTGCTTATCTCTATCAGTGATGCACTCCCTAACAAAATTATTTTGGGCGGACACTTCAGTGCACTAGACACTCAGAACCTTCACTGACGTCAGTGTTGAGGCTTAAATGAGGAATAGCTAAAGCGGAAATACGGCGTCTCCATTATTGCGTCATCAGTGAGCATTTAAAGAAAAGTGGTAGCAGATCTGCACCAGCGCTGCCGCTCGAGGGTTAATGTTAAAAGGGTTCTTGTAATTCGTTATTAAAAATATAAGAATCTCTCAGATGTTATAACTGCTTAATTAACAAGAGACTCCTCGTATCGCTAGCAGTCAAGATAACAGGCATCTAATTCGCATGGCTGTAACGGATCGTGCAGCCACGTCTTGATCCCTGAGTCAACAGATGGGGACGTTTGCAAGACAGCAACCATCTGTACGAACAGTTCGACGACGTTTGCAGCAGCATGGGCTATCAGCTTGGATACCATGGCTGCGGTTACCCTTGACGGTGTATCACAGACAGGAGCGCCTGCGATTGTGTACGCAATGACGAACCTGGATGCACGAATGGCAAAACGTTATTTTTTCGGAAGAATCCAGGTTCAGTTTACAGCATCATGATGGTCTCATTCGTGTTTGGCGACATCGCGGTGAACGCACATTGGAAGCGTGTATTCGTCATCGCCATACTGGCGTATTACCCGGCGTGATAGAATGGGGTGCCATTGGTCACACGTCTCGGTCACCTCTTGTGAGTTTGTGACACTTGCGGGGAGTGACACTTGCGCGGAAAGGGAATGTGTAGACACTTGCGCGGAGACCCGGACGCTGCAGGTAGTGGACAGGGTGTTCCAGAAGTAGCGATACACCACCCCTACTCCACGCCCTCCAGCCGCTACCTGTGCCGTATTCAGGGGAAAGGCCCACCGAGCGAGGAGGAGCTGTAGTAACGGCCCGGAGATATCACAGCCTCATTCAACAGGGACATAACACGTCATACAAATATCACTCGATTTACAATACAGCACCATGTGAAGAGCAATGTGATGAAATCGGAATTGAGCGCAACCGTTGCTAACCACAATTTCGGATTTACTGCATTTTGAGTCAGAATTCGCATCTATATTCGCATTTATCGCAAATGCGAATTTTTCCTGTCCCTAGTAATACATCTAAAAATAATCAGCTGATTAAGGCACTAAAAGCAAGGGCAGATCTTTGGGTGTATTACTACAAATAACTAAAACACAATTTGATCGTGGAATTATATACAATCTCATTATAAAGGTTTTTTGTGGGTGCTTTTCAGCAGCTTTTAAATATGTTAGGAATAGCATTATGAAATATAAACAGCTACACCTTATGTTTATTATGAGATATCGATTTCGGCTAATTTCAGGTCATCTTCAAGTCTCAAACAACAGGTGTTACTTATGCATTTTTCCAGTGGCAGTCATAACCTTCAACTATTTACACACGAGGTCTAACGTTGTTAGTCGCGTTAGCGATGAAAACAGAACCCAGAATCTTTGCGTCTAAATGATACATATATTGGTGTGATGTCTTATTTCGAAAGAACAAACATCACACCAATACATAAATAGCTCTCGGTAAAGTGGAACGGTACGATGTCGTTACGTAGCACAGCACGGCGACTGGAAACGCAGGAGAAGTGCAAACAACGTTCTCTCCTCAGAGGTATGATTCTAATTAGGTTCGACGTAGACTTCTACAACATACAGTCTACACGGCGAAGATTACACCAAAAAATTTAACATTTCGTCTACTTTGGCGATAGCAACCAAATTTTAAAATCGTGTCTACTATGTAAAGATTTAGCAACACAAAACGCTTCAAGTCCATAACTTCACTGGTTTTCGAGTTCTCAATATTTAATATGTTTTTAATGTTATTACATAAAAACAAATTTGGGACTCACACTACAATTTTCATATGGCAGATTTTGTAGGTACATTCACAAGACATAATTCAACGGTTCTGTGCATTCATTTTATGAGAAATACCAATCATTTGTTTTCAGTGTTTATTTCAAATTTCTACATTTAAGTTTCTTTAATTATTAGTACTTAAATGTGGTGATGAAATAAATAAATTACGTGTATATGTGTAGTCTTATGCGGCCAAACTACTTGGGTCATCGGTCGCTAGACTTACACTACTTAATCTTACTTAAAATAACGTAGGCAAAGTACAAACAAACATACCCATGTCCGAGGAAGGACTCGAACATCCGACCGGACCGGCCGCGCAATTTGTGACACAAATTACATGTTTGATAATATTAATGCATAGAAGTATGAAATCACGTCAACACTACTTCCTGCAAAAAGTTCGACAAAAAAGTTGGCACTGAGTTTAGAAAAACAAAATTCTGGTATATTGGATTTTAACATTTTATCAAAAAATGAATGTTACTACAAGAGATACAGCCATTCAAATTTACGGGCACCATAACGTTTTCCCTTCCTGAGTAAATGAGCTGCTTCTTGTAGTTTCAACACCTTTTTCTTGAATGTTCTGAATATAAATCTTCACACAGACTTCTTGAGGAGGAGCGTGATACGGATATCTGATTGTAAACCACTTCCTATTACCTTACACCTTTTTGACTGTACTGAACAGGAGTTCCGCGTATTCCGTAATTTATATTTATACAGTTAACAGGCAATGTAATTTATAACCAACTATTGGCTGTAAATTTCGCTTCATTTTTCCTGGAAGTCTTGCAACTTGTTTCTCCCTGTTGGTTTATGCCAAGTTTGGAGTAAAAATGGTTCTATATGACGGTGATGGAAAATAGAATTTAACTTTAGCATTTTTCGGTGTGTGACATTCCCTTACACATTCCGTATTTCATACATTTATAAGATGTATTTCTAATTCGAATACAGCCAAATCGTTTTGGGGTGTACGAATAAACGCTTCAAGTATGTAAAATACTCATTGACTTATTATTAACGTTTTTTAATTGAAGGTTTAAGGTTGCGTCTCCTATTAAAAAACATAGTCGCTATTTTTAAAGAGATGGAAGTTGCGTGATAGTGGGGTTAACTACATAGCGGTCAATTACATCAACGTATCTGTGCAGCATGCCTAATATATTTATTGTTTGCGCAGGTGTCTTGAAATGCTTAGTGTTCTGAATAATATGCTTTTAGAAGGTATGACTGTGGAAAGTCATCGTCTTGTAGTAGCAAAGAATGTCTTAATAACTCTCCAAACATTATCACTATTAAAATACCTTTTTGTTTACAGGAGGAACACTCAACGGATTAATATATAGTTAGAACAAGTTACTATATTGCTCTTCAGCTTTGAAAGGGTTGTGCAATTTCACTGAGTTTCGTGTTTTGTTGACAGTGTGGGCACTTGACAACAGCAGTGCTAGACTTCTTGGTGTACCTGTACCCAGGAAAAGCCGCCCCAAGGGTCCCGGGTTCCGCGCAAGTGTCACTCCGCGCAAGTGTCACTCCGCGCAAGTGTTCCAACCCCCCTCTTGTTCGCATCGACGGCACTTTGAACAGTGGCCGTTACATTTCAGATGTGTTACGACTCGTGGTTCTACCCTTCATTCGATCCTTGCGAAACCCTACCTGCAGGATAATGCATGACCGTATGTTGCAGGTCCTGTACGGGCCTTTCTGGATACGGAAAATGTTCAACTGCTGCCCTGGCCAGCACATTCTCCAGATCTCTCACCAACTGAAAACGTCTGGTCAATGGTGGCCGAGTAACTGGCTCGTCACAATACGCCAGTTACTACTCTTGATGAACTGTGGTACCGTGTTGAAGCTGCATGGGCATCTGTACCTGTACACGCCATGCAAGCTCTGTTTGACTCAATGCCCAGGCGTATCAAGGCCGTTATTATGGCCGGAGGTGGGTGTTCTGGTTACTGGTTTCTCAGGATCTATACACCCAAATTGCGTGAAAATGTAATCACATGTCAGTCCTAGTATAATATATTTATCCAAAGAATATCCGTTTATCATCTGCATTTCTTCTTGGTGTAGCAATTTTAATGACCAGTATGTAAATTCATGGATGCAAAGGCAAGCTCCAAATCTTGTCGTGCGCCTGAAACAGGGATATTTCGCGAAATCGATCATTCCTGAAGGTTTGACGTCCATTCTTCAACCTTTAGTTGTCAGCGTCAACAAACCTTTCAAACAACATCTCTGACGCCTGTATTCACATTGGATGGCGTCGGGATCTCTTCAGCTGACTCCAGGAGGCAAGATAAGGAGGCCGTCAATACTGACGATGTGCGAGTCGATAATCCACCCAAGGGAGAAAATTAGTAACGATATTGTTAAAAAAGTTTAAAAAAACTGGAATTTCTTGTGCCGTGGACGGTTCCGACGATGACATGTTGTAAAATAGTGACAATGAAGAAGATGAGGTGTTATCTAATCCTGAAAATAGTAATGACAGTGGTCAAAGCAAGACCGCAAAATAGTGGGAGAAAATAAACAATGAAACGATGTATTGTTGCTCTTCATTGTAGGCATAATGAAATCATGAATCCAGTTCTTTTGCTTTAATTGAAAATAAATTGTGTTATTTGAAAGTAAATATCGGTAGTTAACACGTTTTGCACGAATTATCGTAAACCTTATACTTACCTAATACATTGTTTTTTTTTTTTTTTTTTCCTTTCTGAATTTCTGTTAGCGTAATTCCCTCCCTAGTGTTTCCAAGAAAATTTTCCGAGGAAAAAAGGGGGAATAACGCAATAAAATACGGTAATGATAATTTATACAGTTATGGTCACAAGAACATTCCAAATCAGCAGAAGGAGTCCTACTTGAGTCAGAACAATCTCTAGAGTTTAACAATATTGTCACGTTGCAATTGAAGTAGGCTTGACTTCGACGGCAACTAAACACAGCACTTATACTGAAAGCACGTTTATTCCGAACTCAACATACACGCAGCACTGACTGCCTCTCAGGCAGAGTGCTCTGCTATTTATACACAGAATTTACCAGAAATTAGAAGAACAGTTAACATAAGAAACAAGTAGAATTTACAAGTGAACATAAGAAAGACGTAGAACCTTCTGGAATTGTCAATTACAAAGAAATAAATTTTTGCCGGGTGGCGGAATGAACCGGCGATCTTCTGCTCTGCAGTCCGTGACGCTATCCCCTGCGCCACGCCCGCAGTTGGTGTTCGTGGTCTCTCGCGGCATTGCTCCCTCTCCTGGAGAAACAGCGACCCGCTGTTATGATCCCTGTGGAGCCAGCTGCAATGTCCTGGATCTTGACCGTGTCATGTTTCCTCTGTATGACAGTTCAAGAGAATCCTTCCCTTCTCCGCGATTATCGACGACAGACGATCCTGTCGAGGCTTCATCAGGAACATTACCGTCCTTAAAGTCCTTGAACAAGAAGCCATTGTCGTCTACCTGCTCTTCAGGATCGTAGTAAGGCTTCATGCGCAGGACGTGAACAATGTCTCTTCGTTTTTGACATTTCGACGACGGCTCATAATCCTCAACTTCGTATGTGACGTCTGACAGGCGGCGTATGACACGATACGGACCAAAGTATCGCTTCAATAACTTTTTTGATAGTTCAACCTTCCGTACAGGGGTAAAAATCCATACCAGATCTCCTGGGCTGTACACAACAGGTCGGTGCTTGTCGTTATACCGCTGACGGTCCTTCTCCTGGGCGTCCAGTGTCCGTATGCGAGCCAGCTGTCTTGCTTCTTCGACTCTAGTGATGAGCTGTCACGACTGTCACGACTGGCAGAATTGTATCCCAATCCTTCAGCTCAACATCGACGTACATCGACAGCATGTCGGCTAACGTTTTGTTAAAACGTTCCGTAAGACCATTTGTCTGAGGATGGTATGCAGTTGTCATTCTGTGGACAATGTTGCACCGTGACATTACCTCTGACACTAGTTTTGACTGGAATACTTTTCCACGATCAGATATCATGACACGTGGTGCTCCATGCTTCAAAATAATGTCTTCTACAAGGAATTTTGCAATCTCTGGAGCTTCTGCAGTCGGCACAGGTTTGGTGACAGCGTAGCGTGTGAGGTAGTCAGTGCAGACTATTATCCATCGGTTACCGGTTGCCGACTTTGGGAACCTCCCTAAATGATCGATCCCAACTCGGTGGAATGGAGCTGCTGCCGGCGGAATCGGTACGAGATGTCCTGGAGGTAATTGCGGCACATGCTTCCGTCGCTGGCACTCTTTACAGTGACTCACATAGTGCTTGACAGATCGGTAGAGACCTTTCCAGTAATACCTGCGCCTGATTCTGTCTAGGGTCTTCACGAATCCCCAGATGACCGGATATTGGAGCATCATGGAAATATTTGAGAATAGCTGGCTGGAGATGAGCTGGAACAACAAGTAGCCATTTGGGGCCCAGTGGATCGTAGTTGCTCTTGTACAATGTTCCGTTTATAAGTTGGAACTCTCCATTGGTCGGTTCTCCTTTCTCCAAGGCCTCTATCATTTTTAATAGTGTTGGATCTTCCCTCTGTTCAGCTGCAACGTCATCTAATTCAGTGAGAGCTGAAATTTCATTAGTGCTATTGTGTTCCACTAATGGATTCCTCGAAAGGCAGTCGGCATCCTTGTGTTTGCGCCCGTTCTTGAATACCACTGTGACATCGTACTCTTGGAGTCTTAGTGCCCATCTTGCTAGTCGACCTGATGGATTCTTCAAGCTAGTCAGCCAACACAAAGAATGGTTTGCCGAATAAATACGGCCGGAACCTGTTGATAGCCCAGATAACCGCAAGACATTCTTTTTCAGTTGTAGAGTAGTTTATCTCGGACTTTGAGAGTACTCTTGACGCATAGGCTATCACTTTTTCGGCACCTTCCTGAACTTGTACAAGCACTGCACCAATCCCATTGCCACTGGCGTCTGTGTGAAGTTCCGTTTCTGCATTCTCGTCGTACAAGGCTAGCACTGGTGCGGAAGTTAGAGCCTCCTTAAGTGCCTGGAAAGCTCTTTCTTTTGTCTCATCCCAATAAAATTTGGCGTCTCTCTGCAGAAGTTCTTGTAATGGACGTGCCTTGTTATAAAATCCTTTTATGAAACGTCGGTAGTATGAGCACAGCCCGAGAAAACTTCTCACATCACGAATGTGCTGAGGAGTTGGAAATTCTATGACTGCCCTTACTTTATCTGGATCAGGACGGATACCATCTTCGTTGACTAGGTGCCCGAGTATTTTTATCTCTTTGGCGACGAAGAGGCACTTCTTTGGATTGAGGCGGAGACCTGCAGCCTGAACACACTTCAACACAGTTGACAGGCGACTCAGATGTTCTTCAAATGTTTTCGAGAAAACGACAATGTCATCTAAATAGCAGAGGCACGTCGTCCACTCAAGGTGTCGAAGCAAGTTGTCCATCATACGTTTGAATGTGGCTGGAGCATTACATAATCCAAATGGCATTACTTTAAATTCATAGAGGCCGTCTTCTCCCTGTCAGCTTCGTCAACCTCGATTTGCCAGTAACCTGTCTGCATGTGCATAGTTGAGAAGTATGTAGCTCCTTTCAAGCAGTCTAAGGTGTCATCAATACGCGGCAATGGGTAGACATCTTTCTTCGTGATTCTGTTCAGCCGCCGATAGTCGACACAGAATCGCCACGTTCCATTCTTCTTCTTTACGAGGATCACCGGAGACGACCAAGGACTCTCCGAAGGGTGAATAATGTCATCTCGCAACATCTTCTCCACTTCCTCCCGAATTATCCGTCTTTCAGTTGGCGACACTCTATACGAACGCTGGCTAATTGGCTGATGATCTCCAGTATTGATACGGTGCTTTATCGTGGCCCGTTTCGTCTGGCTTTTCCCCTGCTGAGGTGTGAATGCACCCAAAAATTGGCGTAGTATACCTAACACCCGCTGGCGTTGTTCCTTGGTCAGTTCAGGCCCTATTGGCAGTTCCACGTTTGTTTCCTCCAGCGTGTTGTCTGTACTAATAGCAGGGCATGGGTCTTCATTGATGACGTTCAGCTCACCGTCCTGGATTGGTTCAGCTGTTCCGATACACATTCCCTTGGGGATAAGTTGTGACTGCTCGTGACAATTTGTGATCCAAATCTCTCCTTGACCACCGGTAATGCTTATGATAGACGCTGTTATGTAAATTTCTTTTGTGAGCCTGATAAACTTTTTACTATCAACAAGAACTTCACAGTTTAACCAGTCATCTGTGTTTGTGATTGCAACTCTTCTCATTGTCAACGGCGGTACGGTCACATTGTCAACGGCGAATAACTTCCCAGATAATTTTGTATTACGTGTATCTGGCGGAACAACTTCTTCAATTTGCAGCCCAGATCTTCCACAGTCAATGATAGCTTGGGATGCCTGAAGGAAGTCCCATCCGAGGATGACATTGTGACTACATTCTGTTAACACGACAAATTCAAACGGCTGCGTCCTGTTGTTGATGGTTATTCTTGCGACACAGGTTCCTGCTGGATGGACGTACTTTCCATTCGTGACCTTCAGCACAGTTGCTCCCGTATCACAGAACATTGTCTTCTTTAGTGTGCGGCTGTAATTATCCGATAATACAGAAAAAGAGGCTTCTGAATCAACAAGTGCCCGGACAGGTTGGCCTTCGATTATGACGTCCATGAGATTTCCCGACATCTTGGCGACTGTCGTCCATTGGGGATTTTCATCTGCGGCGGCCTCACCTCCGTAGATGGTCGCCTCGCTTAGTTTTCCTGGGCGCGGCGGCTAGGGGAGCGGCTGGTACCTCTATACGGCGACGGTGAACGGCTGCGGCGCGTCGGGGAGCGACCTCGTCTAGGGTACGGCGATGGGCTTCTCCCCATAGGTCGACTGAACTCATCAGCAGGTGACTGCCTTGTATAGAACTTCTCAGACGGCTGACGTCTTGCGGCAAAATAACCATCGAATACCCGCCTCCTCTCTCTGCAGTAGCGTACGACGTGTCCATGGCGTCCACAGTGGAAACACAGTGGTGTGTTGTCTTCTGTCCTCCAGACGTCTGTTCTTCTGCGGGGCGTCATAGTTACCGGGGGAGTTGGCTGTGGTCGCGTCGGTCGGTTCATGGGCTGCCGTTTGGCGGCTGCAGCGTAAGTCATAGCAGGGCGACGCCTTCTTCACGTCGGGTGCGATTGACGGGACAGACAGGAGCTAATGTTTGAAATACCTCGTCCTCAGCGGCGTCGGCTCCCTCGTGACTTACAGGTCTCACATCCATGGGCATAATCTGATGCTCGCTCGGTCTAATAGTCCCGGCTGCCATGCACTGTTGTAATTATTCTCTCACGATTTGTCGTATGAGAGAAGCCAAGTCCTGCTGGTCTTCCACAACGGCCATAGGGACTACATTTGGGAATCTGTCATACTTCTAGCGTCCAACCCTCCTTTGTTGTATCTCTTCAATACGCTGGCACCACTTGATGAACTCTTCTGTCGTAGCGACGTCTTTTATCAGAAGAGCTTGGTACATATCTTCTGTAATTCCCTTCATCAGGTGCGTGATTTTGTCCGCCTCAGTCATGTTCGGATTGACTACGTTACACAGGGCCAAAACACTCTGTATGTACGATTGTGTCGGCTCACCATGTCGTTGGGCCCGGTTCTTCAGTTCTTCCGCCGAGCGGATTTGTCGCTGGCGATCTCCAAACGTCTTCTTAAGTTCCTCCTGGAACGTCTTCCAGTCATTCAACTTGTCTTCGTTGTTTTAGAACCATTGCTGGGCTGTTCCGTCCAGGTAGAAATAAACGTTGGCCAAGCACATCGTATGATCCCACCTGTTGTACTTGGCGACTCGGTCGAACCCTTTTAGCCATTTGTTGGGGTCCTGTCCAGCATCTCCAAAGAACACCGACGGGTGTCTGATGTGCAGCTGGCTTATTGCTGATTTCGTCTCCATCGTTCTTCTGATAATACGGACTTTTGGAAGGATGTACTCGGTGTATCCCTTGTATTCCGGTTCCAGTCCGTGTAAGCGACGGCTTTTATGTTGCCTAATCGGAAGCACGGTGATGCAGCTGTTGCACTGCGAACCTGCGCCTCCACCAAACAATGTCGCGTTGCAATGGAAGTAGGCTTGACTTCGACGGCAACTACATACAGCACTTATACTGAAAGCACGTTTATTACGAACTCAACATACACGCAGCACTGACTGCCTCTCAGGCAGAGTGCTCTGCTATTTATACACAGACAGAATTTACCAGAAATTAGAAGAACAGTTAACATAAGAAACAAGTAGAATTTACAAGTGAACATAAGAAAGTCGTAGAACCTTCTGGAATTGTCAATTACAAAGAAATAAATTTTTGCCGGTGGGCGGGATTGAACCGGCGATCTTCTGCTCCGCAGTCCGTGACGCTATCCCCTGCGCCACGCCCGCAGTTGGTGTCCGTGGTCTCTCGCGGCAATATTATTCATTTGCTACATACAGCAAAAAAGTTAACAATCTAATTCAACAGGTGATTGCTGCTCACAGTATTCAAGTAGAGTGTGGCAAAGATAATAAAGATGGGATGGAAAGATAAATTACGTGCCCTATTTCCCTTTCGATTCAATACTGAAACACAGCTGGAATTGATACACACGATTGTGTCACTAACTACTTTTAGTAAGTAAGACCATGAATCTCAACAGTCGCCAAATTCATAGCGACGTCTAAGTTGCGCTGTGGTCGACGCTTCCTCACCTTTGGCGAGATAGCACACGGAGTACAGTTCGAATTGACCGCTTTTCACGTTCTACCAATCATCCACGCTGAGTGCACTCGTGAAAATAGCAAATCGACAATGCGTTTTGTCGTTGCAAAATTCACGTACATTCTTAAATGTCCCACCAAATCGTCTATGACCACCAGGCAATCACACCGCCTCTTAGATATCGCACCAAATCGCCCCCACATGAGCTGACGTCTAGCCTACGTTAATCCCTGATTGCTTTGCGCCGTCAAAAACCACTTCTCACTCCACGTCCGTCCCTTCTCTGGGAGATTCGGAGCTTCCTCTGACGCACAGGAAAATCAATAGATTGCCCCTGTCCCGCGCACAGCCGCGCGCGACGACAGGGAATGCGCACAGCTGCCGATTCCCCATGGGCCCCAGCTCATTCGCTTCGGCTGAAAAGGTGCTCTGCTGGATGGCTCAGAAGATTTTCTGTACGCTTCCCTTTCTAATTACCAACTACGTCTCAGTGCTGACGCAATCTTATGTACACTGCAACTCGTGGCATACAGTAAACATTAAAGTTTTCATAATAATACTCATTTCAAGTTCTAGTCACCAGTATAAATGTTCCCCTGTCCTGTGAAATATTTCTGAATTATAACTTCTCAATAAAGTGGAAAGGTTGCGAGACAGCAAGACTGCTAATTTCCAACATCTAGATAGCAGTGTGATCACAATACAAGCTTACCGACAATCGTGCCAGGTTTGTGGTTTCAGGACATCATAGCTGTAATTCAACACGTTATTTTTAACAGGATAAAATGAACAGCTGTAAAGGAGATATCAAAAATACTATTTTTTCAAAGCCTTGATTGTTTGCAATGTACGCTACGTGAGTGAACTGACGGATAACGCAGGCGTTTACGTGAAGTTTTCGCAGACGGTGCATTGCAGCTCGTCCAGCCTATATAAAATGCAGGAAGCTCTGGACGCTCGATGACTAGAGAAGTGAGTGGCAGCTGACTCTGAACCTAAATGAATGTTTCGATTTGTGCGAACAACTATTTTGCAAATATTTATTGGTGATGAATCACTGAAAATTGTAAAATACCTGGCGATAACCGTCAAAAGCAACCTGAAAAAAATCTCTATTTATGTAAAAGCGAAAGAACACTCACTCACTCACTCACTGACTAAACACAAAATCTCGAAAATTACTTCACCTATGAAGCTGAAATTAGCCAGGAATGTCGTTTGTAGGAAGAAGACGTCAACTAAGAAAGGCTTTTGCGATAGGGCCGATATTTCAGGAGATATGAGGTCATGAACAATGAAAACTTCTCCGTCCTGCGGCATGTGATAGTGTGACTTTATCAGTCCACTACTTGAGAAGGAGAGCACTTAGCGATTTGCAACAAATTTTAAACACAATTTCAAACCTTTAGGAAACTTTTTTCGCTGACAACCTCAGTAAAATGATGAAAGAAAAAAAGTTTGGCGCTTACTACTTTTTCGGCGTCCATGCAGTAAAATTACGGCATTTGGTATGACGTTACAAATTATTACTCGTACACTATTAGTTGTATTCACGAGAAATTTTACAGACAGTATACACATATACCACTGAACATACGTACGAAATTTTAACATAGTACGGCACACAGGTGATGAGATATGGACTCACAAACAAATATGTTCATGAAAAACTGCCTCATCAAGCTTGACGTTTTTGTATTACGTCTTTCCTAACTGTTCGCGACGTGTTTTGCAGACATTTTACATATACGCCCCGGATGTACCTTCGAAATAATATGGTATTGCGAAATACAGTTTAGGTGCTATGACGTCAAAGACAATGAAATGCATGAAAAGTCGCCCTAATAAGCATGAGATAGTAATTTACTACGTCTTCACTACCAACTCCATTAACAACACATTTCGCAGGCACTTTCCTAATATTCCACTCTACAAACCTCGTAAATTATGTTTTTATAGGGAACATAATTTAGAAGATATGTCATAAACGTGACATCCCTAAACAGATACTGCATTATGTTTGACATTTTGTTAAGTCTTTATTAATCTGTTCGCAGCACATTCTCTGATAAATATGACACATTTTTTTTTTTTTAAAAAAAAAGGAGATGGACAGAGAGAGAAAGGAGGAATAAATAAATACCCGTGCAACGCAGGGTTTTCAGCTAGTATTCCCCACTCCGAGGATTTTTCAAAATGTTTGTTAAGCTTATGGGACTTAACTACGGGGTCATCAGTCCCTAAACTTACAAACTACTTATCAACTACCTTATACTAAGGACGGCACAAATATCCATGCCCGAGGGGGGATTCGAACCCCCGACCGTAGTAGCCGTGCAGACCGTGACTGGAGCGCCTCAGTCCGAGGATTGTAGCGGGCTGTTTCATAACAGGCCCATAAGGAGTCGCGGTTCTATTCAGCCAATTATCAGGCAAGCTGATAGTGAGGCAAAGGGGGATCCCAATTGGGAATAAATGAGAGGGGCTTACCAGTTCCGGCATACGCCTTACAACCAAGGAAAACCTCCAGAAGAACTTGATCGGAACCGGGGGATTGGGGCCTATTTAATTTACTCATGGGACGCTATTTCACATAAAAAGTGCACTCCCGACAACCAAAAATTGTACGCCCGAATTACTGTCGTAAACTCACAGAGATCAGCTCGACCAAATTGCAATGGACAGCGGCCTAGAGGAACCGCATTAGGATGCACAGCACCTTTTGTGTCAACCGTGAAAGCGATCTAAACTTCAACGATCACATAAAACAGAATGTAAGAAAAAAAAAAAGATGGGAGACTGAGGTCTGAGGTACACGCAATAAAATCATGTAAATGTAACTGAGCCACAGAAAAGACGGTCTACAACACTTGTTTGAGTAATTCTTGCGTTTTGTTCAGCAGTGTGGTAGCCTAAATAGAAATTATGAGGAGATTCAGCGGAGAACGGTACGTATTGCCACGGTATCACTACGTTGTTGCGAGGACGTCAGAGCAATACTTCACACACCCCAATATCAGGCGCTTTCGGACAGATGTCATATGTCATGGAGAGGTTTACTCTTGAAATATCGCGAGCGTACGTTGGAACAAAATTTGGTAGAAGTATGACATCTTCCAACATAACCTCGTACAAAATGAATTCGACAAGAAAAATAAGCGGATTAAAATGTTTATTCATCTAAGGGACTTAATTGCGTTGGTTATTAGTCCTTAGGCTTACAAAGTACTTACACTAACTTAAAGTAACTCATACTAAAGACAACCAAACATCCATGCCCGAGGGAGGATTCGAACTTCCGACGGGGAACGGCCTCGTGAATCGGAGCATAGCGCCTCAATGCACTCTATCACTCCGCCGCGGCGCAGAACATCGTATTATAGATATACAGGTAGAAGGACAAGGTGTAATAGAAATCCTTGGATAACACAGGAGATGCTGCATTTAATTTATGGAAGGAGAAACTAAGACAGTGGAGCAAGCAAAAGAAGGGTAAAGCAAAAAGCGGTTGAGAAAACAGGAATAGTTAGAGGACAAATGCAAGTCCGTTGAAAAATATATAACTAGGTAAAAGATAGTAACTTAAAGTAACTTATGCTAAGGACAAGACAAACGCCGCGGTGGAGTAGCCGAGCGCTCTAAGGCGCCTCGCTCCGGTGCGCACGGTTACTCGCCGTCGGAGTCCTCCCTGGGGCATGGGTGTGTGTTTTGTCCTTAGGTTAGTTTACCTTAGTTTGTTTGTAAGCTATGGAGTGATGACCACGCAGTTTGGTCCGATAGATTTACTAACACTTGAACATTTTTTGACAAGACAAACACCCATGCCCGAGGGAGGACTCGAACCCCCGACTTTAACGGCCGCGCGCACCGCAGCATAGATCCTCAGTGCGCACGGCCAATAGCGGGTTATCAACTACCTTGCCATCCAACTGCCATACAACATGGAAGAAATTATAGTATTACAAAAAGTAGATGTGGATAAGCAAATATTATATTTCTGCGCTTTTGTAACACTAAAAAAAGTACCTTTGTGCCAATCGTCGATTTTACTTCAATTCAGAATACTTGCAGTAATACACATAAAGGCCATTTTTATACGGACAATGGCACAATTTTATGCGTGAATACACCATTTGAATGGTAATGTGAAACATCTGGTTTTGAACGAATATCTGAGAAAGCATGAGAGGAAAGCAAAAAAGCTTTGTATAAAAGGTTAATGATAATTACCGTTGTTAACGAGAGTACAAATGCACAATAAAAATGTTTGTAAATCTAAGAGACCAAACTGCTGACGTAATTGCTCCCTAGACTTACAACTTACTTAAAATAACTTATATTAAGGACAACACACACACCCATGCACGAGGGAGAATGCCTACCTCCGACGCGATCGCGGCTCGTTCCGTAACCTGACGCGCTAAACCGCGTGGCCATTCCCGCGTGGCAATGCGAGTGTAATCTTATCCTACAATAATAATATATTTTGTAAGACACTACCACCATAATCAATTAATTTTGCAAAATTAAAAAAGGATGGAAATTAAAGAAAACTTTACATCAAAGTCAACTATGTATAACAAAGTTGGTTTCCTAAATGCTGTTTTTTGGAAAATAATCTGTAAACGACTCACTATGGTGGTACTTTGTAAAATATCAAATTGCGTCAAAATTTGATGTACCACTTTAAGAACGTTAAATACCATTAAACTTTTATTTACAACAATAGATCTCTCATGCTGAGGAGACATTAGCAAAAATCCCAAATACATCATATTATCTTTCACTTAGTGTCTTAACCCCTAAAATTGGACCATGGCCGAATAGAAATAAATAAATAAAACAAATAGCGACTGTTATTTTTTACTATTCTATAAACCCACTAAGTTTAAATAAAGTTACATGATGGACAATAAAGGTTTTCTTGAAATCCTAGTACGTAAATGACTAGGAAAACAATTACATGTACCGGTTTGTTCAGGTGGAAACTAAAGTACTCATTCTTTAGGCTGCACTTCATATTAAGTGACCAGATAGGAAGAAATGAGGTACATCACGACACTGGTGTGTACAGAGAGCCCTCTTGTACTAGGCTGGCTGGAAGGACTAGCCGAGCCCAGTGGCGTATATAATGGGTGGGAGGGCCCGGAAATAATGAATATAGAGAAGAAAAGTAGGTGCAATATCTGAATTATTTTAATGAATGACGTGCAAAGGCATCGCCATGGTAGACGTCATACTTTCCTGAATTGGTAAGAGGGGTGGGGTATTATCGGTATGAATTTCAAATTCAGCATGAGCAATAAGATAAAACCACCATTACGTAATTTCAAGTTCTCGTTTTCGCTATCTTTCGTAGCTACCTAGCATTAAATGACACAATGATAATCTTCTGAAGGTTAAGCATGACCTGTGTAATACATGAGAGATAAGCCTTCTCTTAGTTTTCCTGAATTTTTCTCGGTATTTACCTTACAGTACTGTATGTGTTTCATACTTTAGAAAAACTACTCTAAATTAAGTAAATATTTATCGTTTAGTATTCAAAAAAAAAAAAAAACGTTACAGATATTAATATAGTAATGGATTATTTAAGGCGAATCAAGAAATAAAACCAATTATTTCCTCACGTACATTCGGAAACGTTTTGGGTCTAACAGCGTTCTGTGACCTTCTAGTAACAAGAAAACAGTCTAGAGCACACCATTCAAAATCCTGACATCCAGTTTCGATCCTAGGTTGGATCATCTTCAGATCTTACCATAGGTCGGCACGTGGAGAGGAGCAGGCAGTCTCAGTTAGATCTGAAGACTAGGATATAAAATGCAGAATGGTTATGGGACGAAACGCGTTTCTGAAGAAGCGAAATTTGTTGTTAATTTAAATGTCAGGATGTCCTTTCTGAAAGCATTTGTCTGGAGTGTAGCATTACATACGAGTGAAACGTGGAGGATAAGGAGCTCAGACAAAAAGATGAAAGAAGCTTTTGAAATGTCGTGCTACAGACGAATGATGAAGATTAGATGGGTAGATCACATAACTAATGAGGTGGTGGTCAAGAGAATTGGGGAGAAAAGGAGTTTCTGGCATATCCTGACTAAGAGAAGGGATAGGTTGGTGGGACACATTCTGAGACATCAAGGAATTGACAACTTAGCATTAGGAAGATCGTGTGGGGTAAAAATCGTAGAGGGAGACCGAGGAACGAATGTAGTAAGCAGATTCAAAAGGATGTAGGTTGCAAAAAGATATAAAAAAGCCAAGATCGCTGATCATAAATTTTTATTTACGACGACCGGTTTCGCTGAACTATGGTCAAATAAAATATTTTACAAGGCCATCATCTTGTAATGTCAATCAGTTGTTATATAACAATTTACAGCGCATAGGTGCACTATGTCATTATAATAAATAGGTTGCCGTTCTTATTCTCTGATGAAGAGGGTTGCACAGGACTGGGTAGTATGGAGAGCTGCATGAAACCAGTCTGCAGACTGAAGACCACAGCAGCAACAACATGATCTATGAAAATATTTAATCAAACCTGTATTTCCAGGGTGATAGTTAATGAACTATATGGAATAAAAAAGTCATAACTTCTGAACAATTTGCGTTAGGGCCTTGAAGCTGCACATGTGGTCATGGGGCACTGTGAGAATAAGTATGCAGACTATGATTTGAATATCGTTTGGTTAAGCTACGAAGCCCATTTCATTTGGATGGGTTCGTCATTAAGCAAATTTGGGGAGGGAGAGACCGCATTTTGTAATTGGGAAGTCTCTTCACCCCCACTGGGTGACAGTGTGGTGTGCAGTCACGGATTATCCAATGTGATCCTGATTTCGAGAAGGTGTGTTGATGCAAGACGGAGCATGATCCCATCGAAGCAAGAAAGTATGAAACGACCTGGAGAAGCAGTTTGGGGACCGCATTCGACTCCTTTGTGTGAGATTATATTAAAGAGGTGCTCCTTTTTCTGGCACGCTATTAAATAATGGAACTGCAGGGAAATATCTTAAAAGCGGCTAGATGAACCCACTACCATGCACTTCATTGTGATTTGCAGCGTATTTATGCGGATGTAAACATAAAAACACATATGAATTGAAAACAGCGATTCAGGACGTCGTCTGCGTCGATGTTCTGACATATCAGCGGGTCATGCACAATGTCGCTATTCGTCTTACTTCATCATTGCCACGGAAGGCAGGCATATCGAACATGTCATAACCTAAATCTGAATAGCTGTAATGATGTGCCGTGGCGGAGCGGCCCACCGCATTGAGGCGCTATGCTACGATGAGCGAGGCCGTTCCCCGTCAGGGATTCGAATCCCCCCTCGGGCATGGATGTTTGTGCCGTCTTCAGTATAAGCTAGTTCATAAGTAGTTTGTCAGTTTAGGGACTGATGACCCCACAGTTAAGTCCCATAAGCGCTACAAACATTTGAACATTTGATTTGTAATGATGTTTACATGTTTGAATAAAGTCTGTGCACCCTATAGTTTGCAAGTAACTTACAGTTTGTTTCATACAGTTCAAACGTTGTCACCCTGTGCATAATGCACATCATCTCAAATCACTGAATTGACATTATTTTTTTGATATTTTACTTCTTCACCGTCCCAGTTGCACATTCATTTGGAATTTGTGATTATTTTCGGTACATTTCGTTCAAACTTTTTTTAGGAAGTTACAAGTAATAGGATATAGTGTACATGTTATAGGTTTCAATAGTAGCAGGTTTGTAATATGGGAGCGTTATGGCCGGCCGCGGTGGCCGAGGGGACTGAGGCGCTCCAGTCACGGTCTGTACGGCCACTACGGTCGGGGGTTCGAATCCCCCCTCGGGCATGGATATTTGTGCCGTCCTTTGTATAAGCTAGTTTGTAAGTAGTTTGTATTTTAGGGAGGGATGACCCCGTAGTTAAGTCCCATAGACTTTACAAACATTTGAACATTTTTGGAGCGTTATGATCCATAGCTTACCTGTGCTTCAACCACAAGAAACCAACTGATTTAATTTTAAAATTATAGCTTGATTAAAGTTTTTTTTTTGTGTCTTTACACGTGAATGTAACCAACTGGTTGTTCCTGTATCCTTTAGATTATAGGTCGGTGCCTGATTAGAGGTCGCAAACCTGTAGCGTACATTACAAATGCACGCACAACATTTCAGTGTATTATTAATATTTGCAGCGTCATTTTAATAAATTGTAACTAATTTACTTATACTGGCCACAAAAACCGCAGTCGGTCGCAAAATTAAAACCATTTAACCTGTTTTCGGCAATAACTATGATTGCTTTCAACAGAAATGATAATTATTGCCGAAACCAGCTTAAATAAAATTTTATTTTTGCGACCGAGGGCTGCATTTTTATCCTTTGACGTTGTAACAGTCGATGACAATAAAAGCTATGTTCAAAATTTTTGTAATTAGTTTTTTCTCTGTTTTCTTTGTCAGGGTCGACGTTTCACTTGCATAGCACACTATTGGCTTGATGATGATCTGAGCAGTTCTTCCTACTGACATGAACTTTGTTTTACTTTTATTTTAGTGGTGTAAAAGCAATAAATGTCATGACTAGAAATGAAACGTTTTAAAATAAGGAAATGTCGCAATTGTAAAATTAAATATTGTGTAATTGAGAAACAGAGGATCTTAAGCAGCGCTGCATGCTGGCTTTACTGCCACAGTCACATAAAATGTTACACAACACCTCATAAAAGCACATGGGACGCACATAAAATTCACATAAATGATCACATCATAGCTCTAAGAATTCTGAATATAGACGTCGGGCTACGCTACAACGCTCTGACCTGTCAAAACTATGAAACAGAGATCGGAAGGAAGCTTTGGGTTTTAATGTCCCATCGACAGCTTGGCCATTAGAGACGGAGCTAACGCTCAGAGATTTTGGTAAGGATGGGGAAGGAAATCGGCCGGGCCCTTTAACAGGAACGATCCCGGCATTTGCCTGGAGTCATTTAGGGAAATCACGGAAAACCTAAATCTGGATGGCCGGAGGGGGATTTGAACCATTGCCTACAGAGATCTGAGACTGTGTCACATTCTGGCTTCACTGTCAAAGTTAAGTATAAGATACCGCAAACACTTCACGAACTTACAGTAAAGATTATTACATTTTACTACATAATTATGCTACGTGTTATTCAAATGTCACAATGGAGTAAAACAGAAACCACTTTTCAGTAAACGTAAACCACAGATTAGACTCCAGAATACATAATTTAATAACAGTTGCTGGTCCTAATCTATCTTGCTATGAATTTTCATTACTTTTTTTTCCTAGGGGAGCAAACTGCTGAGGTTGAAAGACGACCGTCTGTCGTCTTCCATATATTTTTTATAAAATTGTAATTTATACGATGTCCCTAGATTAACATTTTGTTAAAACTAGAACCCCACTCTTTTCAAGGCATGAGGAATAACATTTTTATGTTTTAAAATATTAATTTCTGAAATGTTAATTAATATTGTTATTTTAATAATTTATTATTTTTCCCTGTGAAAATGTGTACTTGTTTTACTTTTAAGTGGATGTGCGAGAATCTAATGGTGGTCTGAATGTGGATGGTAATAGCTCACTTTGCATGGTTCTCTCTGGCTCAGACTCGATAGTCGTTACCAACTCCTGCTGCTTATGCGACCACAGAGATTTCTACACCCTTTGGTTACAAGCTAGTCGACGAGCCTTCTCCACAGCGAGTCTCACGATCTTCTCTTCCTACCACTGCTGGGTTTCCCAGTTTTTGGTAGCTTTCCCGCCTGGTGGCCGCTCGGACTTCAATCTGTGCTCGGATCGCGGTGAGGTAAGGTTGGTTCTTCTCTTGTGCCTGGGGAGATGATAGAGATTTGTTGTATAGCATGTTTAACTTAAGACTCTTGAACTTAGATTAATTTTTTGGAATATTCCTTTCGATCATGTGCGGAAATGTGTTCTAGTTTTTCAGTCCAGTGATTTCCAACAGATAAACGCTGTGTATGTGGTACTAGTTGCAGTTTGATAACGGCCTGGTATATTCAAACCCTTTGTGATTATGTGGCGGTGTACGAACTCTGTGTAAATTCTTTCTAGCTTTGTGGGGCCCGATTTCCAACAGACGATATGTTCATTTTTGTACAGTGCATGTAAAAATCTTTCTTATCGTTTCCTGCCAAGAGTGATATGTTTTTTCTACGTGGTCGGTTCTTAGAACAAAGCCTTCAGCTTCCGCTATTGTTTGTTCCATGCCCATCAGGCAAGTAACTATCCGGGTATCTTCCTGATTTCCACCAACATTTCGCGACCTTCTCTACCTGCCTATTTTTTTTTATTTTTTTTTTTTATTTTTTTTTTTATTTTTTTTTTATTTTTTTTGCTGTTTCTTCTCCGAACTTGTAGTATGCACTCAGTCTTTGCCAATAATTCTCTACGAGCCTTGTACAACCTCCTTCAATAGCTTGCTTATTAAATTCTAAACATTTCTAAGGGTTACATGCCGACTTTTTCCGACTTTGTAATTATTTCACTTTTCCCGGTTCTGAGACCGGACTTTTTCCATCTCTGTGAACGCTCCCAATATCATGTTGCTGCATTGCAGTAGCTTCCTTATGAAATTCTACGCAGTTCTAGGGGTTGCATGCCGTAGTTAATTTTCTTTATTTTTGGGAAATTGAATTTATACATTTTATCGGTTTTCGGAAGCACTTGGGTCCGAACTCCGAATTCAGGGGTTTGCAGCTAGTCACTTCTCATAAAACCAGTGCCTACATAGTTTACCCTGAGGTTGCAACTTAAATGTCCCCCGTGATTTTGAACAATGAATCCGATTTTTAACTTTTTCACCTTCAGTGGAGTGCGATCATGTAACGCATCCGCGTGTCGCCGTTAGCGTGTGTGCCCGCGACCTAATCTAAATGCAACTTAACCTTGCTATACTAACGCACCACCTCAAATCAGGCACGACAGACCAGAGTCATCTTCGCAGTTTTATTGTATATTGTGTTGTGTGGTACCTCCGGGTTTGTTGACGTTCGCCTACGATAGCAGCGCCTGCTTCTGCCTCGTTTCAGCACGCTGATCTTGGTGAATTTCGCTGTTGCATTGCGTGTGTGTAAGCGAATGAGTGTTGTTTGTAAATCCTTTCCCCCAGTAGCGTTAAGTTCTGTGTAATTTATTGTTAAACTCAATGCTGGGCATCGTCAGTATTAAACCCTGTAAATGGAATGCATTTTTATTGTATTAACAGAATTGGTTTCCCATTTTGCTTGCGTTCGACCTGAATAAACAAGATAAGTTCAGTATAATTTTGACTTGCCTATAAGTTTTAGTTTTCGAGCACCTTCCCCTTTTTATTTAATATTGTTTTTCACCAGTGCTGAGAAAAAACTCAGATGCAAAGTTTTATGTTTAAATTCCGTTGCGCCATAAATGTTTTTCTTTAGCCACCTTTATGAAATAACTTCAATTGTGGCGGTTTGTTTGTTAATGCCTGCGTATAACTTAGTGTGAGCTGCTACGTATATTGGCCACTGTATCGATAACTTCCAGTTGTTAGAGTAATTTGAAGCAAATAAGTTCTCAATTTGGGCCTGGGAACAAGGTTTTGCAGCAGGGAGTAGCCGGTAGCTCATACGGATCTCTTGCTAATTTTACTGCTAAAATTAAGTTTTTTAAATTTTTTTATAACAGTATATTCTTATCTGGATGCCACCTCCCAGAATTGAGCTTTTATTACATACAGTGGTCAACTTTTAAGGTCATCGGTCCCTAATCTTACACAGTACTTACGCTAACTTAAACTAATTTACGGTAAGGATAACACACACATCCATGCCCGAGTGGGGGACTCGTACGTCAGGCGAAAGCGGTCACGCAATCAATTATTTCTTTTTTTCATTATTTTAATTCTTGTAAAGTGAAATGCCATTAAGCATTTCGTCCACATTAAAATCGTTGTTAAGTCAGAAAACATTATTTAATGAGTTATAAAGATACCCGTCTTCCAAACCTACAACGTAAAATGCAGCAGCTTGTGTGCTGTTTGAGACCATCAAAGCCATCGTACAATATGCATTAGATGACTGTGTACCTAGCAAGGTCGTAAGAGATGGAAAGGAGCCACCATGGTACAACAACCGAATTAGAAAGCTGCTAAGGAAGCAAAGGGAACTTCACTGGAAACATGAACGTAGCCAAAGCCTTGTAGACAAGCAAAAATTACACGAAACGAAATGTAGCGTGAGGAGGGCTATGCGAGAGGGGTTCAACGAATTCGAAAGTAGAGTTCTTTGTACGGACTTGGCTGAGAATCCTAAGAAATTTTGGTCTTATGTCAAAGCGGTAGGTGGATCAAAACAAAGTGTCCAGACACTCAGTGACGTAAATGGCACTGAAACAGAGGATGACACTCTAAAGGCGGAATTACTAAATGTATTTTTCCAAAGCTGTTTCACAGCGGAAGATTGCACTGTAGTTTCTTCCCTAGATTGCCGCACAGATTACAAAATGCCAGATATCGAAATAATTGAGAGGGATAGAAGAACAATGAAAATCGCTCAAAAGAGGAGCTGATGGGATACCAGTTCGTTTTTATATAGAGTACGCGAAGAAACTGGCCCCCCTTCTCGCAGTGGTGTATCGTAGGTCTCTAGAAGAGTATAGCGTTCCGAAAGATTGGAAAATGGCGCAGGTCATCCCCGTTTACAAGAAGGGTCCTCGAACAGATGTGCAGAACTATAGGCCTATATCTCTAACGTCGGTCAGTTGTAGAATTTTGGAACATGTATTATGTTCGAAAATAATTACATTTCTCGAGACTAGGAATCTGCTCTGTAGGAATCAGCATGGGTTTCGAAAAAGGCGTTCGTGTGAAACCCAGCTCGCGCTATTCGTCCACGAGACCCATAGACACGGGTTCTCAGGTAGATGCTGTGTTTCTCGATTTCCGCACGGCGTTTGATACAGTTCCCCACAAACGTTTAATGAACAAAGTAAGAGCATATGGTCTATCAGACCAATTGTGTGATTGGATTGAGGAATTCCTAGATAAAATAAAGCAGCAGGTCATTCTCAATGGAGAGAAGTCTTCCGAAGTAGGAGTTATATCAGGTGTGCCACAGGGGAGTGTCGTGGGTCCGTTGCTGTTCACGATATATATAAATGACCTTGCGGATAACATCGGAAGTTCACTGAGGCTTTTTGCGGATGATGCGCTGGTATATAGAGAGGTTGTAACAATGGAAAATTGTATTGAGATGCAGGAGGATCTGCATAGAATTGACGCATGGTGCAGGGAATGGCAATTAAATCTCAATGTAGACAAGTGTAATGTGCTGCGAATACACAGAAAGAAAGATCCTTTATCAGTTAGCTACACTATAGCAGGGCAACAACTGGAAGCAATTAATTCCATAAAGTATCTGAGAGTAGTCATTAGGAGGGATTTAAAATGGAACGACCATATAAAATCAATCGTCGGTAAAGCAGATGCCAGACTTAGATTCATTAGGAGAATTCTAAGGAAATGCAGTCCGAAAACAAAGGAAGTAGGTTACAGTACACTTGTCCGCCCACAGCTTGAATACTGCTCACCGGTGTGCTATCCGTACCAGGTGGGATTGATACAGGAAGTGGAGAAGATCCAACGGAGAGCAGCGCGCTTCGTTACAGGATCATTTGGTAATCTTGAAAGAGTTACGGAGATGATCGCTAAACTCCAGTGGAAGACTCTGCAGGACAGACGCTCTGTCGCTCGGTACGGGCTTTTGTCGAAGTTTCGAGAACATACCTTTACTGAGGAGTCTAACCGTATATTGCTCCCTCCTACGTATATCTCTCGAAAAGATCATGAGGATAAAATCAGAGAGATTAGAGCACAGACAGAGGCATACCGACAATCCTTCTTTCCGCGAACAATACGTGACTGGAATAGTAGGGAGAACCGATAGTGGTACTCAAGGTACCCTCCGCCACACACTGTCGGATGGCTTGCGGAGTATGGTTGTAGAAGTAGATGTAGAGACGTAGTTTTGAACTGCACCGTTACGGGAAGACCGGTCCTCCGTCGTGGCAGCCAGTGAGCGTCCAGTTGGAGGCCATGAGACGCCCTGTCCGGTCTACGGCTCCTCCTTCTAGGAAGCTAGGCGTCTGGCGGCCACTGCAGCGCAAGAAGCGGCGGCTATGCAGCGTCTGCGACAATTAGACCGTGCCGCGCTGATTGCGGCGCCCGCTCACCCGCTACGGGACTCCTGTCTGCTCCTCCCGTCTCTCCAGCGACCGCTATGGCCCAGGACAGCGCGTCCCGATGTCCACTGTGTGTCGCGTTAGCCACCGCCGCACCCACATTACACGGTACTAACAACAAATAGCTTATAAAGGTAACAGCAGAAACTCTTCGCCGAAACGTGCGACACTGCTCCCGAGCACCTCCTAGCGGCGTGAGTTGTGAACTAAAACTGGAAGCGAACGGCTGATTAACACTGTGAGACTCATCGGCGTACTTTATAGAAGTAGGAAATGGTTGGAGGGGGGAGTGTAAGTTACAGGCCTATTTCATTGACGTCAATTTGCAGCAGGGTTTTGGAACCTGTCCTGTATTCAAATATTAGGAATTATCTCGAACAGAACGATCTATTGACCCAAGATCAACACGGATTTACAAAATATCGTTCATGCGAAACACACGAAGTGTTCTCAAATTGATTCCGTATTTATTGATTTCCAGAAGCCTTTTGATACCGTACCTCGCAAACGGCTTTTAATCATATTGCATGGTTATGGTATATCGTCCAAAATTTGCGATTGAATAGGGGATTTCCTGTCAGAGAAGACACAGTTTGTAGTAACCGATGGTAAGGCATCGACTAAAACTGAGGTGATATCGGGCGTTTCACTGGGTAGTGTCATTGGTCCTCTGCTGTTTCTTATTTACATAAACGATTTATGGGAAAATCTAAGTAGTTCCCTTACGTTGGTTGCAGATGACGTCGTCATTTACCGTCTAGTAAAATCATCTGAAGATCAAAACCAACTGCAGAACGATCTAAATAAGATATGACTATGATATAAAAATTGGCAATTGACTCTAAATAATGCAAAGTGTGAAGACGTCCACATGAATACGAAAACCAATCCGTTAAACTTTGTTTACAAGATAAATCAATAAAACGTGAAGGCCTTAAACTACGAATTACTATTACTTCAGAAAGAACACGTAGATAATGTCGTGGGAAAGGCGAACCAGAGACTGCGTTTTATTGGCAGAACCCTTAAAAGATGCAACAGAACTAATGTTCAAATGTTTGTATAGCTTATGGTTCTTAACTACGGGGTCATCAGTCCCTAAACTTATAAACTACTTATGAGCTAGCTAATGCTAAGAACGGCACAAATATCCATGCCAGAGGGGGGATTCGAACCCCCGACCGTAGTGGCCGTGTAGACCGTGACTGGCGCGCCGCAGACCGCTTGGCCACCGCGGCCGGCTGCAACAGAACTACTGAAGAGACTGTTTACACCACGTTTGTTCGTCCTTTTTTTGGAGTATTGTTGGCCAGTACGGGATCCTTATCAGGTGGTTTTGACGGAGGACATCGAAAGACTTCAAAGGAGGGCAGCTCGTTTTGTATTGTCACGGGATCTGGGATGGGAATCATTACAACAAAGGCGCTTATCGCTGCGACGTGGTCTACTTACGAAACTCCAATCACCAACATTCTCCTCCGAATGCGAAAATATATTGTTGACTCCCAATTACATAGGTAGAAATGATCATCAGAATAAAATACGAGAAATCATAGCTCGAACGGAGAAATTCAGGTGTTCTTTCTTCCCGCGCCCTATTCGAAAGTGGAATGGGAGATGAATAATATAAAGGTCATTCGATGAACCCCCTGCCAGGCACTTAAATGTGATTTGTAGAGTATCCAATGTAGATGTAGATGTACTAGATAAAGCTGTAGTAGCTAACTACAAACAGCGATTCTACCAAATTCTTTCTTTAGGTTCCCGAAAAATAAAGAATTCTAAATGTGACAGTTTAAGGATCCTGCTATTAGGCCTACTGAGATCGTCTACTTTTAATAGCCGCCCGGGAGTGGCCGAGCGGTCTGGAGCGTCACGTTGCGCAACGCGGGGCCTCCCGCATCGGAGGTTCGAATCCTCCCTCGGACATGGATGTTTGTGTCGTCTTTAGTATAAATTAGTTCATAAGTAATTCCTAAGTATAGGGACTGATGACCTCCCATGAAGTCCCATAAGCTTTACAAACATTTGAAGATTTAATAAACAGTGTCTTTAAGGCTTTGATTTTCTAGATACAGGCAGTGGGTTATTAGTAACCGAAGAGCTGACTTGGATAACATTTTGAGAAAGAAGGGCCCAGAGCAAATGAAAATAAAACCTATGTATTACACCCAGACGACTTTGTGGAGAAAGATTTCAGAAATAAGATTGTAAAGCCAACGGTTAATGTAATTTGTTCATCGCATGCAGTTTAAAAAATGATGGTTAATGTGTAATAACAAAAAATGTAAAATACGAAGTCTTATTTGAATCCCTTCATTTAAAGAGTAGACGAGACTTTAGAAACATCAGCACGATACCTTTACTGCCAGCTTTTCGTATTCAAGCAGAAATTATATTTTATGAAACACAAAACTAAACAGAAATTTAAAATAATGTGTATCATTTCCATTGTCTTTTCCAGTATTTGGCTTGATGGATTACCTTCCGTTCTGCTGCCTAAATGCTCGTGGAAACTGCGTTCATGAATATGGCTAAAACGTACGTCATGTATTGTGTTACTTTCAGTTCGAATTCTATCCAAATAAGCTGTACACATTATGAAATGTATTATTTCTACGTCTACGTGACTACAATAAGTGCCATCGTTTTTCACCAGACGCTTTTAGTTTCACTGAATATAAAACACCTTCAATGGTCTGAAATGAGAGTTCGTAAAAAAATTGTAAAATGTTCACTGTTTGAGTTACGGAAATTTTTTCTTAGATTTTCGCCCGACGTCATGAAGTACCACGGTGTTGTACAGTTCATGGCAGAGACGATTGTTTTAGTTTTTTCTGCCCTACACTATAAAAGAAATTATCATCGAACATAATATCTTAAACGGCGTAACAAATGTAAACCTTTCAAAGTAATTGTGGTATGCAGCGAAATAAAATATGGACTCACAGGTATCAAGGCAAGTACAGCGTACAACTCGAGCCAACAGATGGCACTGCTAGCGGCGTCGCCAGACTAACTCATGTAAAGGCCGCGGAGTTTCCGCTATTACCTGTATAAGCTGTTTGCTAAAACCACAGATGAGGCGTATTGATACAGTGCGTCGATAGAACAATGTTAACATTTATTTACTACTAGCCAACCGGCAATGCTCCGTAATTGCCAATATGTATGAGAATCTCATTCTCCCCCTCCATTTCCCACCTATCCATTTCCTCCTGCTCCCTCCATTTGTCCATCTCCTCCTACTTCTCCCGAATTTAACTGTCCATCATCTTCATCCTAATCCCTGCACATTTACGACGGGTGTTCAAATGAAAAGGTAAGAAACCTCTTAACAACGAAACCGGTTGAAATTTCAATATGCCGCTTTAGGATAATGTAGCGCGACATCTAGGAACGTTGGTACCTTCCCTGCACTTCAGGGGTATTCGAATAATACGATTTTGACTGAAAAGGTAATCAACAACGTCTATGCCATTCGGATGTAATTTGTAATGTCTCCATTAAAACAACTGAACATTGTTATTCACCTCCTTTTTCCTTCGACAAATATCTTGTTACACACTTACCGTGGTTCAAGAAATGATTAAAGCGCTACTACCAATCGCAGAAAAGAAAGGTACTGTTACAGCTTCGTTAAACAGATATAAAAATGGATTTCTGAGGCAATCCTTACCAACTTCAAATTCATATTTCTGGTGCATTTACTTTCGTTTGCTGTAATAACTTAAAGTGCGCCATCATGGACGCCTGAACCATTTTCACGACAATGGTGACCAACTAGGTCAGTATTTCATTAAAGTAGCTAGACAGGTGCCCAAAACGCCATTTTCTCCTTTTAGAAAGATACTGCTATTAAATTTATTATGAGATTTGAGAACTCTACTCTAAAAAAATTGATTTTTGCACAACTTACAATTCGATATCTTTGCTCGGTGAAGGCTTTATTTCATTTCGCTATTTGTCACAGATGCTGTGCAGCGTCAAATTAAGTACAGTATTGCAACATATTTTAAAGAGTTTGCAGGTGTAGAAACACAGTGCTTAGACTTTACATACGTTTGACTTTAGCTTAAACATACGAGTAGCACAGTACCAAACGCAGAGGAGATATCGAAATTTTATTTAAAACTGAGAGCGCAATAATATCCCATTGCAATTTCGAGATATTGGTTTCCTATCGGACGGATGAACGCTCGTGGCGTGCTGACCTCTGTCTCATGGGAAATACGTATCCATCCATCCTTGCACTTCAAGAACATTATTCTCTGAGAATTTGTTTTATACTTCTCGATAAGCTACTGAAATTGTTTTTGTAATTTTTATACCGTGTATATAAAAATGTTTGTAAAGCTTATGGGACTTAACTACGGGGTCATTAGTCCCTAAACTTACCAACTACTTATGAACTACTTACGAACTAGGACGGCACAAATATCCATCCCCGAGGGGGGATTCGAACCCCCGACCGCAGTGGCCGTGCAGACCGTGACTGAAGCGCCTCAGTCCCCTCGGCCACCGAGGCCGGCTATACCGTGTATATAAACGTAACGAGGCACAGAAAGAAATTGTCACATATTTACAATAATAACATATGGCGAAGATCAGGTGAGCAGTTTCAACAGATTTAACTAGCATCATCAGACCTGAATAATGATGATTGTTTCATTAGACCATTTTAAAATTAAAACATCTCATCAGTAACATCCCTGGAATGTCAACATTGAAATACAAACAACTCAACATCATTTTAAAACAGTGATGTTGAGTCGTTTGTATTTTAATGTTGACATGCCAGGGATGTTACTGGTGAGATGTTTTAATTTTACAATGATCTAATGAAACAATCATGACTATTCAGGTCTGATGATGGCAGTTAAATCTGTTGAAACTGCTCACGTCATGTAATAACAATAAAATAAAATAATTAGCGATATTGGCAATATTTTATTATTGTAATAATGAGATAGCCCCTATGTAGCAATAACGAATTTCTATGTCACATCTTTACTGATACACAGAATACAGGCTGATATAAACTGAATGGATATAAATAAATGAAATATTGCGAACATAGACTAACCGAGAAAACAAGTCAGTCAAATGAATAACCTTGTTTGGGGTGCTGTAGCCATGTATATTCAAGGGGAAACTAGAGAAAAAAGTTTTTTCAGAAAATCATTATTCCTTATAAAGGAGTGGACTAAAATTTTTGTTTGTCCGCTTAAACGTACAGGACAGTTCATCACCTCTGGAGCATTCGACGTGTAATTACTGTCTATACAATCAATTCTGCCCATCTTCTCTCTCCCTTTCCATCTTCTCTTCCTCTATTAACCTCACGTCTTTCTGCCCCTTCACGTCACCTCCTGCAGGCTCCGTCAATTCTGCTTCATCTCTCTGTTCTTCTTTCCTCGTCGTAAAAGGATGAAATTATAAATTCGGAAGTTACATCAAATTTGAGGTACCGGGGGGAAATAACGACTAAGTTAATCTTCTAACTGAAGTATTGTAGCTGCCAAGTATGTATGCGTTATTGCAAATGACCTATTTGAAGATTTCACGTAACTTTGTTACTTTAGCCTGGAATTTTCACCTTAGCACGTAATCGGTACGCAGGGTGAAAGTTGATAGTATCTCATTGTTCATTGTTCACTTTTTATGTCAGTTGAAGATATGACTGCGTGATATGAAACAGTTATAGATCTACTACCTTTTCCAATCTTGATGGCGACGTACACATTATTTTTGTGTTGTGCACGTCTATGTCAAAGAACCTTTTGAATTATGTTTCATTGGTCTATAAAACATGTTACATTTTCGTGTTGCCGTATTTGTATAATGATACTAACTAAACTTCGATGTGGTTATGTGTCCTGTGAAAGTAAATTAGAGAATTAATGCGAAGATAGATTCGCCAAAAAATCGGTAACCAGCTTTGCGATACTGTGGAAATATAAAATGAAAGATATATTTAAAAATGCTGTCTCAGAAGATAATTGTCTACTGTAAAGCCAGTGGATTAATAAAATCTTTTGTTGTGGATAAAAATAAGAAAGAACAGGCAGTTTATCTTCTCTGGAGGACGCGACGTATAATTGCCCTTAAGTAAAGCTGTTTTTCTTGTACAGTCTATCTATCCCCTTTATTATCACATTTATCCAGTTCCTCTTTCCCAACATGATGCTGCTCAAAATGAAGAAATTAAAAATCAAGTGCCGCGGTGGAATCGCCGAGCGCTCTAAGGCACCTTGCTGCGGAGCGCGTGGTTGCATCCTGTCGGAGGTTCGAATCCTCCCTCGGGCATATGTGTGTGTGTGTGTGTGTGTGTGTGTGTGTGTGTGTGTGTGTGTGTGTGTGTGTGTGTGTGTGCGCGCGTACGTTTTGTTCTTAGATTAGTTTAAGTTAGCGTAAGTAGTTTGAAAGCCTAGGGACTGATAAGTTAGGTTTCACGAAACGTTTCAACTATCGTGTGTCATTTGTATCATGGCACCTGATTGCGACACAGGTCACAAGTTGTTACTTTTGATAACATACCGGTAACAATTTACTGGCACACAGGGCAGAAGTTGGTAGCACTTCTATGAGGGTTGGAACTTAAATAGTGGCAAACTATTTATTCACAATCGATACAAAAGCGTTACTGTTTGCTCCTGTTACTGTCCTTTAAAGTAGTCACCAGCGCTGTGAAGAGCCCGTTGCCAGTGATGTGGAATGCGTAGTATACCGTTAGCAGAGACTGTTCTGTTGATGGTGCGAATGGAGCGGTCTATTGCCTGTCGAATCTCTGGAACAGTTCTGAAGCGAATGCCACGAAGTGGTTCCTTCATTTTCGGAATCAAATCAAAGTCATAAGGACTTAAGTCCGGTGAGTATTGTGGATGGTACAGTACTTGATGCTTCCTAGTCCCATCGACCGAACAGAGCAGTCAGAGCTTGAGCTGTATGAGCCCGCGCATTGTCGTGCAAAGTGATGGGTGGGTTGCGCAGAAAGTGTTGCGGCTTGTTTCGCAAAGCTGGTCACAGATGTTGCTCCAAAAACGAACAGTAATACTATTCATTGACGTTAGGATAACACCATCACAGTCGTACATAGTGACACCGTTACGTAAGACCGCTCGCTCACAAGTGACTGTTTTCGTCGATTGTGCGTACGCCGGTCACGTAGGATGGGTGAGTCCATTTGCTCGGAGGTAAGGTAGGTATGTCAACAACGTGTGCTATCAGCGACAATAGTAGATTTGTTGCACAGTGTCTGTACAGCAGTGTTGTCGTTGTTTAAGTTCCAACCTTCGTATGTTCAGGTGTTATTGTTATTATGACGGAGATTTTAACGCGTGAGAGACAAGGTAATACCACCGCTAGAGATGTGAAAAGTCTACCTCGTTTTACCACTATTAATGTCTACGTACACACTTCATTATTGCTTTGCGCATATCTGTGGCAAATTATAATAGCAGGGAGTGTATTATGTACCTCCAATTCCCATTCATAGAGCTTTATGAAATTACACATTATAGAAATGTAGGGTTCCTCTTTTCTATCCTTACCTCTATCCTCTCTCTCTGCCCCTGGTTCCTCCGCCCTCCTTTCTCCATGAATCTCCCCCTCTACTCTTCAATTGTTCATTTCTACATTCCGTCTCCCCATGATCTCCCCCTCTCTTTGTCCATCGGATATCCCTTTCTCTCTTTCAGTGTATCTCCACTACTCTTCTTCACGCTCTCTCTATACATCTTCTCCTATCCCGCTATACGTCAATTTCCTTACCCTCCTCTACCTACTATTGTAACTCTAACCTACAGCCTTATTTATTGTTACGTTAAAAATCTTATATCTAATTCTACACCGAATACTTTGAAATGTATGGTTTTTAATAAAGAATCTTCTGAAGAATCACAGTATGTGGTGTAGTACGGTTACCAGAGGTCGGCATTTATTCGGACGTATACGCATTTTCAACGTTTAATGTGGAGTCCGCATATATTTTTACTATTTCTGGAAATTTTCGCATTTTTTAGATATCATAAATGTTATTTTGATTTTTGTTTTCTTCTCGTATACTTTTTACTTCGGCTACTGAATTACATAATTTGTTATTTTCTTGGAATAGTCCATCTGTATATGCTTCGAAAACTAGTTTGAATGTAAAATATCGATTTTTGTTTCGGTCTGAGTTTCGAAATACGTAGACATAGTGAATAGAAGGTATACGTTATGACGAGGATGCAACCATTTAATGAATTTTCTTGTGTTATGGCTTCAATTTCAATTCTGCACTTACGTGGAAGAATGAATAAAATTTCTGTAGGATACAAAAATTGGTGATGATGTTTTGACAAATTTCGAGATCTGCAAAAAGGAATCGTAGCCACATACAATAGGAAATCTGAAGCAAGCCAAAAGAAATGTTAACAGTTTAGTGAAATGGTTAAGACCGCACAGATTTTTGCACTGCCAGCCAAAACTTTTGTAATGAAAGGTTGTTCTCCTTAAGAAAAGCAATATGAACAAAAGTTAGTTTGGTGTTTTGAGTTTTTAAGGGGACTGAACAGGAAAGCTGTCAGTCCCCTGCACAAAAGAAGAACATACTGACAACTGTGACTCTGTAAAAGGGACTGCTAATGCATAATTAAATGTAGACATTTGAATTGTTTCAACAAATTTTGGAAACAGGATTCGGTGCATTGTAAAAGATAAAGAGGACAGAGGTCCTCGTGTAGATACATCTAATTTAACTAATAATATTCTTCTTTATTCCTAGCTGAGGCTGGGGTTCTTCCCCTGCGGTTCCGCCGGCAACACCTGCTGGCTTCATACGTTGCCCATGTTCAGGCCTTGCCACACCATCCGAACCACCAGCTTCTTTTTCCAGGCGCTGCACTCCCTATCCCTCCACGACGGCCCAGGTCGGGTTACCCGCCGTGTTCGTATCCTTCTTCTGTCCCTCGCATCCTATTCACTCCCTATCACTCTCCAATATTCCTTTCAAACACCTCCTTGGTCCATTCCTCGTTTGCAGCTCTGTCTGGATCTGTCCCGTGCATCGAAGGACTCCGTTTCCCCACTGCATCTATGTCGCCAGTTTCTGCAACTCCTCGATTCGTTCCGTGCCGCAGAATCCATTTACACAGATGGTTCCATAGTCGATGGCCGTGCTGGAAATGCGTTTCTTCATGACGACCATTTAGAACAGCATTCTCTGCCCTGTGAGAGTAGCATCTTCTCCGCCGAGCTGGTCGCTATTCTCAGAGCTCTGCAACATCTCAAAGCCTGCCCAGGGGGGTCAATCGTCATCTGTAGTGACTCCCTGAGTGGCTTGCAGGCAATCGAGCAGTTCTTCCCTCATCACCCATTAGTACAGTCCATCCAAGACACTGTTTACTCTCTTGGCAAATCTGGCCACACCTTGCTCTTCCTGTGGACCCCTGGCCACATTGGCATACCGGGGAACGAACGTGTCGACCAGATGGCCAAACAGGCCACCACAGCGCCACTTTTAAACATTGACGTCACGGAATCGGACCTCAAGTTAGCATTGCACAGGAAGGTGTATGAGAATTGGAGCACTGAGTGGGCTACGGCGAATGCGCCATATAAGATTCGGGCAATGAAGCTATCCACGGCCCAGTGGAAATCTTCACTGCGGCCGATCCGCCGAGAGTCGGTCGTCCTCTGCCGCTTCTGTATTGGGAATACTTGGTTGACCCACGGCCATCTCCTTCGTCCTGGGACCTCGCCTGCATGTCGGTGTGGAGCAGCGCTGACAGTAGTCCATCTTCTGATGGACTGCCCAGTTTTAGCCATCTTGCGGCAGACTTTTAACCTACCAAACGCACTGCCCTTACTTTTAGGCGACGATGCCTCCATGGCTAATTCTGTTTTTTTTTTAATTCGCGCCGCTGGTTTTTACAACTCCATCTAGTGGTGGGTGCTATAGCCTGATACCTCAGGTCCCCACCTACCCAGCGCTTTTGAAGACTTTTTAAGACCCTTATGCACACTACCTAGGGGATTTTAGTGTGTACATAATGTCTGGCTCATCCTGTTTTATCTCTGTGATCAGCCAGCCATAGTACTCTGCTGTTCAGTTTCAGTTGAGTTAATGACTTTGTTTTACCTCTTGTGTCTCTTCGTTTTTAGTTGTCAGCGAATTGACCATAGTCGGTCTGTCCCTTTTGTAAGTTTTTATTTTCGGAGCTTTGTTTTATTCTTTACGTTCTTGACAGTGGACTCTTCGCTAGGAACAGTCCCCTAAAAACCAACAACAACAAAAATTTTATAATAAATTAAAATATGGGAAGTGTCGTCATTTATCATTCTAAAATATGGAAAGTGTCCTCATTTTTCACCCTGAAATATGGGATTTGTCCTCATTTTTGCATTCCAAAATCTGGTAACTATAGGTACAGGCATTTGTATGCAGAGATATGTAAACACTCAGAGGACGGCACTGTGATCAGTAATGTTTATATAAGACAACAGATGTCTGCCGCAAGCAGACTGCTGTTACCGGGCAGGTTATCACGATTTAAGTGAGTTTGAAACATGGTGTTTCAATCGGCGCACGTGTGATAGGAGACAGCATCTCCGTGGTAGCAACGAGGTGGGAATTTTCCCGTACGCCCATTCCACGAGTGCACCGTGAATATGGGGAATCCGTTAAAATATCAAATGTCCGACATTGCTGTGGCCAGAAAAGAGCCTGCAAGAAAAGAACTAACGACGACTGAAAGAACCGTTCAACGTGGCGGAAGCAAATGGCTGCAGATTTCAATGCTGGGCCTTCAACAAATGTATTCTTACGAACTATTCATCATCGATATGGGCTTTCGGAGCTGAAAGTTAACTCGTGTACCGACTGTCTCGCCTGTGTCCTTCAATCCCGACATTGGACTGTTGATGACTGAAAATTCGTGGCCTGCTCCGACGAGTGTCGTGTCCAATTGTATCGAGCGGATGGACGCGTACGTTTATGTAAATCAGAGGACCCTGCATGTCAGCTGGGCACTGTTCAAGCTGGTGGATGCGCTGTAATATTGTGGGGCGCGTGCAATTGGAGTGATGTGGGACCCCGATGCGTCTAGATACGACTCTGACAGGTGGCACGTATGCATCCTGGCGGATCACCTGCATTCGTCCATGTCCAAAGTGTATTCCGACGGATTTGGACAATTCCAGCAGGACAATACAGACGTCCAGAATTGCTACAGAGTGCCTCCAGGAATACTCTTCTGAGTTTAAACACCTCCGCTGACGACGTAATTTCCCAGAGGTGAACATTATTGAGCATATCTGAGATACCTTGCAACGTTCAGAAGAGATCTCCACCACCTCGTACTCTTACGGATTCATGGAATATGGACAGCCCTGCTGGATGTCTCTTGTCAATTCCCTCCAGCACTTTTTAGACGTTAGTCGAGTCCACGGCACGGCACCTCTGTGTGGTCGCGGGACGTACATGATATTACGCAAGTGAAACAGTTTTTTCGGCTCCTCAGTGCACATCTGCCAATTCTCGATTCTTTCTCTTTTTCGTAGACACCTTATTTTACACGAAAAGCAAAGAGAATAAATTGTTTCACAACCCTTTACAAAGCACCTTAGGCCTGCGCTCGCTATTTACCTGTTGCAGTTCCTCTATAAAGGTTCATCTTGAGCTTTGTGCACAGGTAATTAATAATTTTCGCGACACACTGCGTGCTAAATCGCGCCTGTTACTTCGGTGCACGCAACAATACACGAACGTCGCTTCCATTCTTCGGCTTACAGTGTATTAAAGCCGCTGCATTTAATAAGAAGCGACCTTAAGGAAACTGTGTGGCAGGTTGATCGGGCCGCTAGCGCTGGTGGCGGCCGCGCCTTCGCGCGCTTTTCTTTTTCCGCGTTCTCGTGCCCGCTGCTCTTTTTTTTCGGTTGGCTGGCGAGCGTTAATCAGAGCGGCCGGCGACTACGCGCTCTCGCCGCTGTTCCGGGAAGCCTGTTGCGCCTTTTGTCTCTGCTAACGGACGCTGGCGGCAGATTCCCCACTACACGCGTCCACTGCAACTAACTTGCCTTACCACTGACACTTCTTTCGATAAAAAAAATTTAAATAAACAATAGTGTCTAACACTCGGCGAAACCACACGTCGATGAAATTACTCAGGGAATGAGGCAATGAAAATAATTTTAATTTTATTTAGTGCCATTTTACAAAAATCCTAAAGCCTAGATGCCAAGTAGGTCGTATTATTTACAATATTAATTTCTACATATACGAGGCGGATCCAGAAAGTAAGTTCCGTTTCAATTTATCTCCGCTGCAGCGCTGCGATTGCAGTTCCGCACATGCGCTGTAGATGATAGTGGCGGCTGGTGATAATGTGCTAATGTGCTGCAGCACACTGTAAATATATTACTAAAATTATGCCATTTCTCTTCGAAAGCAAGGAAGAATTCGCTGTAAAATTACATCCTTTCTCTTGAAATACGAGCCAGATATCACAATAAAATTATACCAATTCCATTCCAATGCGTATTAGAATGCTAGTAATAAGGATGAAAATGCATTTTGGAGCGTTCTCGCCGCGATAGCTGGAAACCAGCTCCGTGTGCTGAAGTGGGATTCAGCCGTGCGCTGGTACGTGCGCAGAGAGGCGGCGCAGTGGTCTGTTCACTAGTGCGCATGCGCAGACGTGACGTCTGGCCTGGCGACTCGTGTGCTGACATCGACTGCAGCACCAGAACAAGATTTCTCTTCGTACTGCGTGTAACAGTTGCGGAAGAATAGTATATGACGAATATTGCGGCATACAGAGTCAAATAGCGCGCTGGCTCGGGAGTCTTGCGCGTTATCTCTCAGACCTACTTGTGTGTGGCTCGTATTCAAATACCTCTGAGTCCAAATTTTTAATTTATGTAAGTAAAACTTCAATCACAAACAACATTAGTAACGTATAGCCAACATGCGAGTGAAACTGCGCTTTACAGCCAAGCAGTTTCATTGGTCACTGGTGTAGAATACAGATGACATGGTGGGGATATTGCTAAGCGTTATTTCCATTGTCAGTCACGCTTTTTATTTTAGTATATTTTGTTTCCTGTTTATTTTTGTAATATTGTAGCACACTAGTCAAATTTTGAACGAGCCGCCACTGCTGACACGCATCTCTCCACACTTCTTTGACTAAAAAAAAAATTAAATAAACAATAGTGTCCAACACTCGGCGAAACCACACGTCGATGAAATTAATCAGGGAATGAGGCAATGAAAATAACTTAAATTTTATTTAGTGCCATTTTACAAAAATGCTAAAGCCTAGATGCCAAGTAGGTCGTATTATTTACAATATTAATTTCTTCATATACTAGGCGCGTCCAGAAAGTAAGTTCAGTTTCAATTTATCTCCGCTGCAGCGCTGCGATTGCAGTTCTGCACATGCGCTGTAGACGATGCGTATCAAGGAGAAGAACGTGCCCCATTTGGAGATCGCTGTCAGTTAAGGCTATTTTACACGACGACACTACGTTACATGAAACTGCGCTACTGGCCAATGCGCATGCGCGGCAGGCGTTCGCGCAACTCGTTGACGAAACTAAATAGTTTCGGCACGTTCCAACTTTCGCGAAACTGATTGCTCGTGTTTTTAGGTTAGGTTATGACCAATACAGAACAAAATACAACATAAAGGGGGAAACGGGAGAAATATTCGGTTTTTGAACATATATGCGTTGCGTAGGTGTTTGTGCGATTTTAACGACGTGTTAGTGCTCTTCTGGCAGTTATTTGTGAAATTAATCATTGATGGGTAGACGATTAGTGAATTGCAGACTAAAATACATCCAATTCGAAATTCATATACAAACGAAGTATGGTAATTGTGGATTTCGGAACACGGTACAAGTACTGCAGAGACGAATATCTACTTGACAAGAAACGTAATGCTTTTTGTAATTTCAGTTCTGGTAATTATGCTTCACGCATAACAGTATCTTGTTTCTTTATTGCACTACTAACTCTGTTTAAAAGGAACGTGAACTGCTTTGGTGACATTCTAAGTTCATTAAAATAACATCTAGGGTCTCCAACCACATTTTCTTTGAGCAAGGTCGCTGAGCAACAGAGCTGACATCTTTTTTATTCCATTCACGAACCCAATCACGTTTCTTATTCTTTTTATGTTTAGTCTTATGCAGCGACTTCACACAGACAAGCAATAGATTCCCCAGAACTCGTACAGCTACCAAAACTTTCATTTTACGGCGACTGCGGCACTCACAAAACATCGAAACTGAAGTGTATGGTATTGGCGCCGTGTCTACAGACATACACGAAACTAGTTGCGCGCAATTCATTTCATGCAACGAGTTTCGCAACCTAGTGTCGTCGTGTTGACTAGCCTTTACGTACGCTTTCTTGTGATTGTTTGAAATGTCGGCGTTGATTGAAAATCCCGCCGCCTGTGAAATCAGGTCGGCGATTCGGTTTCTGAATGCGAGGAAAGTGAAACCAAGTGAAATTTATCGGCAAATTTGCGATGTTTACGGACCAAATGCGATGAGCGATTCGATGGTGAGAAGATGGGTCCGACAGTTCAATGGCGGGCGTATGATGTGCACGATAAAGAACTAAGTGGGCGTCCACCTTTGGTTACAGAAGAACTGGTTCACGCGATTGATGACAAGATCCAGGAAAGCCATAGGTTTACAATTAGTACTCTCGCTATGTACGACGAGATGAAAGAAACTGTTTCCAACTGGTTGAAGACACAGGCGGCAGATTTCTATGAAGAAGGTATACAAAACCTGGTGCCACGGTATGACAAATGCCTGCAAAATTTCGGCAGTTATTTGGAAAAGTAGTTTAAGAGTTGTAGAATTTTGTGCAATAAAATTTTCTTTTGTATCTGTGTACAATTTCATTTTATTCCCATACGGAACTTACTTTCTGGACGCGCCTCGTACATTTTGTCTGGAGTGTAGCATGGAAGTGAAACGTGGACCATAAGGAGTTCAGATAAAAAGATGATAGAAGCTTTTGAAATGTGGTGATACAGACGAATGATGAAAATTAGATGGGTAGATCACGTAACTAACGAGGAGGTGCTCAACAGAATTGGGGAGAAAAGGAGTTTGTGGCGTATTCTGGCTAAGAGAAGGCATAGGTTGGTGGGACACATTCTGAGACATCAAGGAAGTGTGTGGGGTAAAAATCGTAGAGAGAGGCCGAGGGATGAATATAGTAATCAGATTCAAAAGGATGTAGGTTGCCGAACATATTGTCAGATAGAGAGACTTGTACAGGACAGGGTAGCGCGGAGAGCTGCATCAAACCAGTCTACGGACTGAAGACCACAACAACAACATATATTATGCATTTTTATTTTCATTATCCAATATTTTGCAGCTATAAGTACTTCTGAACCAATTAGAGAAATTAAACATGTATATACAACAATTTATAGTAAAATTGGTTCCACTCCATATTGGTGGCTGGTGTAACTGGTGATGAATCCATCTCAAAAATGTCTCAGTTGCTAAATTTTTCTTTATTTCACTGACGCGTTTCGCCCTTTTGAGTCATCATCAGATTATGTAAACATATGGTGAGCTATTTGTCATTATCGTAAATAGACCATCTAGAAATAAAACCTATCGTCTTGGTGGTTTAAAATTTATTTACAATTTTGGTGTTAGGCAAAACCAAACACATGTTGCGCTCAGCACAGAGTGGCCAGATAGAATGCGGCCGGTGAAGGTTTCCGACCTCATGAATGATGGCTTATTCTTTATATATTTATATAATCTGATGGTGCCTCAAAAGGGCGAAACGCGCCCGTCAAAAAAAGAAATATTTTGCAATTTAGACTGACTTTAGAGTCATCAATTTATGTAAAAAGGAAAACAAAATGAGGATATTAAAGAATTAAGTTTAATAGATCATGTGTCGGCCGCAGTGGCCGAGTGGTCTGCGGCGCGTCAGTCACAGTCTGCACGGCCGCTACGGTCGAGGGTTCGAATCCCCCCTCGGCATGGATATTTGTGCCGTCTTTAGTATAAGGTAGTTAAGTAGTTTGTAAGTTTAGGGACTGATGACCCCGCAGTTGTCCCTTAAGCTTTGATGAACATTTATATGATTATGTAATGTTTTACAGCTATATTACTTGTGTACCAATTACAGAATTTAAATTTGGATATTACTACAACTTAACAGTTTATGTAGAAAAGGAAAACAGAAAGAGGATGTGAAAGAAATAGGTTTAAAACATGATAGGACAGACGGAGTAGGTTAGTCCCAACAGCGAGGGAGAGTCTCGACATGTTCGTCGAACCATTAACTTCCAGACTCATTTAATGATTATAATTACAATTTACAAAACTAATATTGTATTCTCATTTATTTATTTGTGTATTTTTTACCTATCTAAGCACAGTTTTGGAATGCCTCTTCACCTTCCAATCATCGATAACTAATGAAGCAGTGTGAGGCATATATACTGTTTTTGGAATATTCGGAAAAACACAAATCGAATTTTTTAAAAATTGTAATAAAAGTTTCTCACCTCGAAGAGGGACACTCATTAATATGAAGCTCTACTCCACTGTACCACCTCTGAGGGCGGGATGGGGGGTGACTTTGAAATCTTCAGTACGAACCCAAATTTTTATTGCAAATTTGGTTTCTCCGTGTAAAAATACGTAACATTTCTATGAAACTTTTTTTTTTACTTTCATGATAGATGCACTGCAATAGGAAAAAATTAATACGAGAAAAATTTATTGAAAAAGGTAATATCTCAATAACACATAATTAGAAAAAATCCCAGTACAGTTTTTGATGTTTTTGATAATGCTATCATGTGCCACCTCCCACAATCGAATGAAGCGCACACTGTGATCATGCTCTTTGTCTATGGCCATATTGTTCATTGTGCTTCAATGATTCGAGCTGAACACTTCTCTACGTAATTGTTCCAAGATCTTAAGGATTAGCCTCGTATTTTGAGGGTAATAGAAAGAGCTTGTCAAATGTGTGATAACCTGTTCCCGGATACGAATGTTCCTTCTGCAACGACTTTTTCCAGTATTTTCCAACTGTTTACTGGAAATGTTAGACATAAAGAAAGAGTCCGAGAGATATTATCGTTTTCAACAATTTTCAACTCATTTTCATTTTTGCCGATTACAGTGCGATCTATCAAAAAACATTTTTTAATGTTCCAACGAAAGGTTAATTTTTTTTCACGGAGAACCTAAATCTGTAGTAAAAATGTTGGTTCCTATTTAAGATTTCAAAGTCACCTCTGGGGCTGCTGCAGGAGGGTCGAGATTTGTGTTAACGGATGTTCCTCTTCGAGGTGAGCAACTTTTATTACAACTTTTTTAAATCCAATTTGTACTTTTCCAAATATGCGGAAAACAATTTTAAATGCCTCACCCTGTATGAAAATCCCGTGTCTCGATGTTTGTTTGCGATAAAAACCGAAACTACTTAACTGACATTAATAATATTTTGCACATTATGAGTGATTTGGATGAATTTTAAAAATAGGATAGTTTTTATCTCGCTTAGTGACTGAATTATTTTTTCTGTTCTGATTTGAATCTTATGGTGACCTATGGGGCCCTATTTACCTATTTAGGGCCAGAACAAGGAATTTAACCGTTGTCTATCTAGATTTGGTAATCTTCTAATAGATGGCGCCGTGTTACGATTTCAAACTTTTCTTAAAGCTACAATTTATTTTACGTTACAAGTGTTTTGCGGATCTACATGCGTCATAATCGTCTTTTATAAATTTTTCATCCATTTCATTTTAATTCTGTATTGTGTATTTTTTCAGTAAATCACTCTCGCGCCCCCTCAAAGAAAAAACTCTGACTTCACCAAAGGGCGTAACAAAAAGGCATGATGCAAACCCATTAAAAGAACTGTGTGTATGCCAATGAACTCCTCCTAAACCTTTCGACCGATTTTGATGGAATTTTGTACCTGCGTTCCAGTGGATCACTGGATGGTTTACATTCGCATCCGGTCCGGTAGGTGGCGCTGGAAAATCGAAATAATTGAGACTGGTAATATAGGAAACTTGTAATTAGTTTAGTATTTCACACTCTGTCATACGGTTCATCTGTCTGCGATAAAAGTTTGCACACTTGACCTTCGAAACAAGAGAAACGGCACTTTGTGGATAAGGTTTTGAACGACAGAATAACATACTAAGACAACAATCTGCAGTTGTATTCCAATCTTGATGAAACTTCGCGCACTTCACCTTCAAAACAATAGAAACATCACTGTCTACTCTGTCTACAAAGGATATCGTACGGTGCATGGCGGAGGAAACCTTACCCCAGACTTCGTGATCGTTTTGGCGATTGCCATGAAATTTGGCAGATGTATGTAATATTTCAGTATAGTGGTGGGAGGAGGTGAACAGAAAGAGGGGGCAGGAGGATATTGACGGGGAATAATGGAAAATTGGCTAAAGGGTGGAGCACGAGGATGCGGTGGCGGAGTAGGAGGAGGAGAACCAGGCAGTGATTGTACCAAATTACACACAGGGGACAATATTTTATTAAGATCAGCTGAGTAGTTTCGGAGTTTATCGGTGACAAACATCGCGACAAAGCTTTATTGCCCTTTATTGATACTTAACAAAGGTTTGTGATAAGAAAAGTAATGTACGTAGATTTTTGTTTCCAAATCATCGCCGCGAAGTGAGAAGTCTGCGATAATGCATGAGTTGATTCTGGTCGAGGTTGAATGTTCCACGCATGATGCTGATAAACTGTGCTCCATAATAATTCGCAAATCAGTATTTTGTCCCGTATCAGATCATATTGATTCTCCCACGCCACATGTAATATATATCCCTTTTCACTTTAAGCCATTGAGTTTAATTTAAAAAATGTCTAATTGTTCTTAAAGGCGTTGTTGCAGTTATGTTAACTGAATCATAGATGACAACGTTTACGGTTTATACATAAAATTTTCGGAAATTGCAGCATTTTACGGCTTTACGGATGGACGGTATTATTTTACGACATCGCAAGCAAAATTTTGAAACCATGACATTCGAAAATCACCGCATTTCCGTACAGTCGATTGCTTTCGTGGATCGAAAGCAGTCTACAACTTATTCTTTGAAATTATTGTTACTTTCAACGGTGTGATGTTTGTGTTGTCATTGGGACTGAATTTAAAGCCGGGACAACAGTTCTTCCATATGAATCTCAGGTGTCGACAGGCTGTGCTCCGTAAATGAAAAGAAGTGATGAAGATCTACTTTCTGGCACTCAGTCGTAGAACATAGTGAAAGATCTCCACGATACAGACAAAACAATCAATGAGAAGTTACTTTTGTACGTTCTGCCTGTGACTATATGTCTGACGAAAATGAAGATATTCAGTTTTCTTCCATTCGTTTTTTCTTAGAAAAGTATCGTACAATGTTGTACAATTAAGAGAATGGAACTACAGATGAGGTGTTAAATGAGCTTCAGAAGCAATTGACAGTTCTTCAGTTGGATGGCAGTTAGTTTGGAAATAAATGTTCTGCAACTGATTTGAGTTCGACACAAACATAAAGAATGCCTGGAACCGATGGACTTCTCTAGCAATTCAGTTATACTTATGCTCTATTATAACCACACCCATGGCAATGTAGAATGTGGACGTCTTTCAAGCTTGTGAAGAAAAATACAACAAGAGTTCAAATCATCCATTGCCAATGAATCTCGGGAGTCTATTTTGAAAAACAAACTTATTATGGCAAAACATATTCTCAAGAGTTATTGCAGGAAGCTAAGAAGGCCACAATTATGAAGTCCAACTAGTATGTGAATTGCAGTGCGTTTTATATTATTTTTGCCTGTATCTACCTAGATACTCTGCAAATCACATTTACTTCCTGGCAGAGAGTTCATTAACCACTTTAATAACCCTTCTCTACCGTTCCATTTTCGAATAGCGCGAGGGAACAAAGAACTCCTAAATCGTTCCGTTTTTCGACCTGATTTATTTTATTGGGTTGGTCATGTCTCCCAATGTAGCTGGGTGCTAGCAATATATTTTCACATTCAGAAGTACAAGTCGCTGATTGATATTTCGCAAATAGAACTCGCCGCAAATAATAACGTCATTCTTTTGATGATTTCCACCTCAAATCGTGCAACATTTCCGTGGCGCTTTCCCCCTGTATCGTGATGAAATAAAGCGAACCGCCCTTCTCTGAACCTTCTCAATGTCTTCCGACAGTCCCACCTGGTGAGGGTCCCACACTAGGCAACAGTACTCCAGGAGAGGACGCACTAGTCTAATATATGCAGTCTCTTTGGTGGAGCTGTTGCATATTCGAAGCGTTCTGCCAATGAAACGTAACCTTCGGTTCGCCTTCCGCACAATATTTTCTATGTGCTCTACAGTCTAAGCTGTTCGTAATTGTAACTCCTAGGTATTTGGTAGAACATACGACCTTAAGGTTTGACTGATTTATCGCGTAATTAAAGTTCAGCGGATTTCTTTTAGTGGTCATTATTTAGTGTAAATTGCCAATTTCGCACAATGTAGAAATTTTGTCTAAATCGCTTTGCAGTGGCTTTTGATACTATGTTGACTTCACTAACCGATAAACGACAGGATCATCCGCGACTAGTGTAAGGGAGCTGCTCAGATTGTCTCCTAAATAGTTTATAAACACAAGGAAGAGGACCTATAACGCTTCCATGGGGAACGCCAGATATCACTTCTGTTTTACTCGATGACTTACCGTCAATTACTAAGAACTGTGTCCTTTCTGATAAGAAATCGCGAATACAATCGCACAGTTGGGGCGATATTTCACAAGCACGCAATTCCATTAGAAGCCGTTTGAGGTACATTGTCAAAAGCTTTCCGGAAATCCAGAAATATGGAATGAATTTGAGATCCCTTGTCGATGGCAGTTATCACTTCTTGAGAATAAACGGCAAGCTGTGTTTCGCAAGAGCGATATTTTCTGAATCTGTGTTGACGGTTAATTTCTTCGAGGTAGTTCATAATGTTCGAACAAATTTTATGTTCCAAAATCCTACTGCAAATCGACGTCAATGAGATGGGCCTGTAATTGTGGGGATCACTGCTATTGCCTTTCTTGAATATTGGAGTGACCTGGGCATAACGTTAAACTAGATTTAATGTGTAAACGAAGACTTCTACGGCAGTTGTCATTGTTAGTAAAATCATTCTGGGCGTTGAACCGCATCGTCAATATATCACCGACGTTTCGACCGCTATTGGAAGCGGCCTTGTTCTGTGTATCACTTTTACTGTGTAAACCACTTTTCAACCATCGCATACCTGCTTCATTTATCAAGGAAGTGCTCATAGTTTTGGGGTTATTGCAGTACACCTTGTCTTCAATATAGCTCGACAAAAGGAGTCGCCAGTTTTCAGGTCCGAAGAGTATGGCGGGCAATCGAAGTCCATACCAGGGGCCTCGCGGCCTCCAGAGTTCCTCCAGGACATCACCCTCCTGTTCGATGGGGTCGAGATCTGTCTTGCTCAAAGGTTCAAATGTGTGTAGAGCTTAAGAGACTTAACTACGGGGTCATCAGACCCTAAACTTATAAACTACTTATGAACTACCTTATACTAAAGACGACACAAACATCCATGCCCAAGGGGGGATTCGAACCTCCGATGGCGGATGGCCGCGCGCACCGCAACACGGCGCTCCAGCACGTGCGGCTAATCCGCCGCGGCTCTGTCTTCCATGAAACTCATTGTCGACATCAGGGTCACTTTGGATAATGGGGATGAAATAGTCTAACACCTTGACGTCCCGTTCGGTAGTCACCGTGCCATCAAGGAATATCGCACCGATTATTCCATGTCTGGATGCTGCACACCACACGGTCACCCGTTGAGGGTGAAGAGGCTTCACGATCGCGATGTGTGGATTCTCCGTCCCCTAAATGCTCCAGTTTTGCTTACTGAGGAACACATCCAAATGAAAGTGGATTTATTCGTTAAACCAAACCACATTCACTTGCCTATTCGCATACTAATTCCCACCATGCCCCGCGGTGACCCGTGGAGTTTGAACCTCTTAGCGGATACTAGAAATTATGACGATTCCCACATTGTTCAATCATAGGGTGTTTGACTGAATTTGGAAAGTCGTCTTAAATCCTCATAACTTGCAGTTTTCCTCTTCAACTGCAGTACTTTGTTAAAGGAATGGAAAATGAATTCAAATAGTTTGAAAGCCGGTTAAAACGCTCCGCTTGACTCGCATCATTAAGCTGCGCCTGCGGACAGTGATAAATTGTTTGGATACTCACGTTTCTGGAAATGGTCTACAAACACTACCTAGTACAGCATTGTACAAATACATCTTAAAAACTCCATAAAATTTATTTTCGCTTATTTCAAAAAATGAGAAACGCTCAAAATGTGGTTGAAATTCGTTGTCAGATATCGAAATTAGATAGAGGTCATTTCGTTTACTTTTGTATCATTTTGATGCAAGTAAGCACTCCTTACGATAATTATTACTCTATAACTCCACTATTAAGTATCGCGCTCTGCAGTTGCAAAGGGTAAAGTATTATTATGTGATATGATATGATACACCAACGATTTGTTTTTCGAGTCGTACTCTAATGTAGTATGTGATTGTCACTTTTAGTATTTACATCAGTGATGCAATATGAGGAAAAAATAAACAGCTTTTGAGCGCATCTGATAAATGCAACTATTTTTAATAAAATTTGAAATTAGTACAAATTTCGTCACTCATCTGATTCTTCTTCAAATATCATTTTCTTCCGCGACAACTAAAAGAAATAATGTTTCTTGTAGAGGCTTGGATCTGAGCACGGAACGTAAAATTTGCACTTTACAACGCAAACCGTAACGTCACCAATCGGTTCCACTAAATAGTTCCCAAGCAGATAAAATGCAATGCAATGCAACAAATTGGATCGTTATTTCATTTCGAACATATTTAAAACTGGCACTAGGACAGAATATTTGCACTTATTTTGACTCTTCTTTAGCATCCGAAGTTCGGACTTAATCTGACAAGTTTTTTCGGAACAAATCAACACGAAAAAAGTGTATACTGATTATGTGGAAAGTAACAAGTGCGCAACATTAATTTACAAATACATAAGAATTGATCAGAGTCCGAACTGTAACTCCATAGTTACGCACTTATGATGTAATTTTTGCAGAAAACAACTAATAACACTTAATTTAATAGTGAACTATTGTTGGTAAAAAAAGAAGATTGAATCCAAGACGCTATGCTTATTTAAACACGTTTTCGTATGTAATAAATCGTATCTTTAGACTACAGGAAATCTTTTCATACAACCAAGCGAGAGTTTGGTTTTAAATGTAAGCATATTTTACTTTAAACACAGTTTTCAATCTTCTTATTTTCGGTAACATAAGTATCTGGATTGTTTTCGAAAAAGTTGTTGTTGTTGTTGTTGTGGTCTTCAGTCCGGAGACAGGTTTGATGCAGTTCTCCACCCTACTCTATCCTGAGTAAGCTTTTCATCTCCTCGTAAGACCTGCAACCCACATCCATTTGAATCTGCTTACTGTATTCATCTCTTGGTCTCCCTCTGCGATTTTAAGCCCACAAACTTCCCTCCAATGCTAGTTTCACGATTCCTTGATGTCTAAGAATGTGTCCTATCAGTCGATCCCTTTAGTCAAGGTATGCCAGAAGTTCCTTTTCTCCCCAATTCTGTTCAGAACTATATATATAATACATACCACGTAACTTATTACGCTGCCATGCGAAATCTTTATCAAGTTACGGATTTTGACATTTATTTGACAGCTCTACATAGATGTAATATGTTTACATTTTCACATCCGTCTGCAACCTGCTTTCTTTAGATTGGGGATTATTACATTTTTCTTCAAGTCTGAGGTATTTACTCTGTCTCATACATCTTACGCACCAGGTGAAGTAGTTCTGTCATTGCTGCCTCTCCCAGACACTTCAGTAGTTCTGAGGGGATATCGTCTACTTCTTGTGCCTTGTTTCGACTTAGGTCGTTCAATGCTTTGTCAAATTCTTCCCTCAATATAGTATCTCATATTTCATCTACATCCTCTTCACTTCCTATAATTTTGTCTCTGAGTTTATTTCCTTTGTAGATCCCCTCTATATACTCTTTCCACCTTTCAGCTTTCCCTTATTTGCTGAGAATTGGATTTCCATCCGAGTTCTTTATATTCATACAGCTGCTTTTCTTGTCTCCAAATGTTTCTTTTATTTGCCTGTAAGCGGTATCTATATTCCCTTATTTATACATTCTTCTACAGACTTGCAGTTGCCTTCTAGCCACTCCTGCATAGCTATTTTACACTTCCTGTCAATCTCATTTCTTAGTCGTCTGTACTCCATTTTTCCTGTTTCATTTACTGCATTTTTATACTTCCTCCTTTCATCAATTAAATTTAGTATTTCCTGTGATATCCAAGGATTTTTTGTAGGTCTTGCCTTTCTATCTATTTTGTCCTCTGCTGCCTTCACTGTTTCATCTCTCAATGCTACCCATTCCTCCTCTACTGTTTTATTTTCCCCCGTTTCTGTCAATTGTTGCCTAAAGCTCCCTTTGAAATTCTCGAGAACTTCATGTTCCTTCAGTTTATCCAGGCCCCATGTCCTTATTTTCCTACCTTTCTGCAATTTTTTCAGTTTCAGCCTACAATTCATGATGAATAAGTTATGGTCAGAGTTGATATCTGCCCCTGGGTATGTCATACAGTTTAAAACCTGGTTACGGAATCTGTCTTAGCATTATAAAATCTATCTGGTACCTTCCGGTGTCTCCTGGTCTCTTCCACGTATACAATCTTCTTTCGTGATTCTTAAACCAGGTGTTTGTTATAACTAAATTAGGTTCCGTTCAAAATTCTACCAGGCGGTTTCCTCTTTCATTCCTTTTTCCAAGTTCATATTCACCTACTATTTTTCCTTTCCTTCCTTTTCCTACTACCGAATTTAAGTTTTCCGATCCCTGTCTGAATAATTTCCTTACCTCCTCATACATTTCTCCAATCTCCTCATGATCGGCAGAGCTAGTTGGCATATAAACCTGAACTACTGTTGTCGGTGTTGGTTTAGTATCTATCTTGACATAGATAATGCGATCACTGTGCTGCTCATAGTAGTTTACTCAGATTCCTATTTTCTTATTCATTATCAGTCCTACTCCTGTGATACCCCCAACTGATTTTGTGTTTATAATCCTGTACTCACCTGGCCAGAAATCCTGTTCATCCTACCTCCGAACTTCACTAATCCCCACTATATCTAACTTCAATCTATCCATTTCTCTTTTTAAATTTTCTAACTTCCCTACCTTATTTATTTATTTATTGTTTTTTTCTGTTCCATAGGACCCAATTGAGGAGTGAGACTCCATGGTCATGGAACAAGTCAATACATTAATTGTTACACAAGAATGGTAATAGAACATTTTTAAGTAGTCCTTTGCACACAACAATCTTAAGAAAAAGTGAAATGAATCAATAAAGAAAAAAATTAGCTTAATTGTTTAACTTTTCTAGGAGTTCCTCAACAGAATAATAGGAGTGAGCCATGAGGTAACTCTTCAATTTAGATTTGAAAGCGTGTGGATTAGTGCTAAGATTCTTTAGTTCTTGTGGCAGCTTATTGAAAATGGATGCCGCAGAATATTGTACCCCATTCTGCACAAGTGTTAAGGTGGTGTGATGCAAATGCAGATTCGACTTCTGTCTAGTATTCACCGAGTGAAAGCCACCAACTCGTGGGAATAAGCTGATATTATTAACAACAAACGAAATTAAAGAAAAAAAAACGTATTGTGACGCCAGAGTCAAAATTCCCGGACTACTGAAAAGGGGTCGACAAGACGTTCGCGAACTTACACCACATATTGCTCGAACCGCCCGTTTTTGAGCCAGAAATATCCTTTTTGCATCAGGCGAGTTACCCCAAAAAACAATGCCGTACGTCATAAGTGAGTGAAAGTAAGCGTAATAGACTACTTTTCGTGTTGAAAAATCACTTATCTCAGATATTGTTCTAATGGTAAATATAGCAGAATTTAGTTTTGGAACAAGATTCTGAACATGGGCTTTCCATGACAGCTTACTGTCTATATGAACACCTAGAAATTTGAACTGTTCAGTCTCACTTATCACATGCCCATTATGTGTAATCAGAATGTCAGCTTTCGTCAAATTATGTGTTAGAAATTGTAAAAAATGAACGCCTTTTGCTACTGAAACTGAAGGGTTTTATTTTTATATTTTTAAAATATAAAAATAAAACCCTTCAGTTGCAGTAGCAAAAGGCGTTTATTTTAAAACCTTACAGTGAAATACAATTCAGCTGCTGCTCAAAATGGCCACTGCAAGCAACGTGTAAAAAATGAGTTTTACTGTGATTTAACATCAACTTGTTTTCTACAAGCCATGAACTTATCTCTTGAACTGCATTATTTGTTACTGTGTCAATATTACGAGCAACATCCTTCACTACCAAGCTGGTATCATCAGCAAACAAAAATATTTTACAGTCACCTGTTATACTCGAAGGCATATCATTTATATAAATAAGAAACAGCAATGGTCCCAAAACAGACCCCTGGGGCACCCCATACTTAATTGTGCCCTATTGGATTGCATGTCATAGCTATTTTCTACATTACGGAGAATTACCTTCTGTTGTCTGTTATTGAAGTAAGAGGTGAACCAGTTGTGGGCTACTCCCCGTATTCCACAATGTTCCAACTTCTGCAACAATATTTTGTGATCAACACAATCAAACGCTTTTGTTAAATCAAAGAAGACGCCTAATGTCCGTAGCCTCTTATTTAACCCATCAAGTGCCTCACAGAGAAACGAAAATATAGCATTTTCAGTCGTTAAACCACTTCTAAATCCAAACTGCACGTTTGACAATAAATTATGTGAACTGAAATGATCAATTAATCTTGAAAATACAGCCTTTTCAATAACTTTAGAAAAAACCGATGGCATAGAAATAGGTCTATAGTTGTCTACATTATCCCTTTCTCCTTTTTTATAAAGTGGTTTCACTACTGAGTACTTTAATCTGTTAGGAAACTGACCATTCTGAAAGGAAAAATTACAAATATGGCTTAGTACTGGGCTAACATATGGAGAACAGTACTTTAGAATTCTGCTAGATACCCCATCATATCCACAAGAGTCCTTAGTCTTTAGTGATTTAATTATTGACTCAATCTCACCTATGGAAGTATCATGAAGGACCATTTCAGGTAACAGCCTCGGAAAGGCATTTTCTAAAAACGTTATATGATTACCTGTAGAAACTAGAGTTTTGTTTAGTTCCCCTACTATATTCAGAAAGTGATTATTGAATATTGCACATATATGTAACTTGTCAGTAACAGAAACATTCCTACTACGCACTGACGTTATATCTTCTACCTGCTGCTGCCGACCTGACACTTCCTTCACGATTGACCAGATAGTTTTAATTTTATCCCAAGAGTTTACTATTCTTTTGGCATACCACATACTTTTTGCATTCTTAATGACATTTTTCAGAACCTTACAGTACTGTTTGTAATGAGCTACTGCATCTTCATTCTGACTGCTTCTAACATTTTGATACAACTCCCGCTTAGTTCTACATGATACTCTTATCCCCTTTGTCAGCCACCCTGGCTGTCTGTTATTGGAAGTACCCTGTTTTGATTGTTCCAGCGGAAAGCAACTTTCAAACAGCATAAGAAATGTGTTCAGAAAAGCATTATATTTATCATCTGCATTATCGGCACTATAAACATCGTGCCATTCTTGTTCCTTAATTAAGCTTAAAAAGGTCTCAACTGCAACTGGATTAACTTTTCTGAGTAGTTGATATTTATGTTTAACATTTGTTTGAGAACAAATACTTTTTAGAATTAAAAGTTGGGCATCGTGGTCTGATAGGCCATTTACTATTCTGCTGACAGAGTGCCCCTCTAATAATGAAGAATGAACAAAAATATTGTCAATGGTAGAACTGCTATTTCCTTGCACTCTCGTTGGAAAAAATACTGTTTGCATCATGTTATAGGAATTAAATAGATCTAACAGCTGACTTTTCCTTGAGCTATCACCTACACAATTAATGTTGAAATCTCCACACACAATTAAATTTTTATACTTCCTATACAGTGAACCCAGAACCAATTCCAGCTTAGGCAGAAACATTTTAAAATCTGAGTCTGGTGATCTATAAATAACAACTATTACTAGTTTAGTTCCATTAACATTAACAACTCCTGCACAACATTCAAATATCTGTTCTGTGCAGTGTTTAGAAAAATCGATTGACTCCGATGAAAAATTGTTTTTTTACATACATGGCCACTCCCCCACACTGCAAGGAACTCCTAGAGTAGAAGGCAGCTAACCTGTATCCTGGCAAAGGAAGTCTCTGAATTGTCACACCACTTAAAAAGTGCTCTGAAATACCAATAATGTCAGAATCAGTATCAATAAGCAGGTCATTAACTTTATCTCTGATACCCTGTATACTTTGATGAAAAACAGTAATTCCCTTATTAATTATATTCTTAGACTTTGTCAAAGATGGTTCCTTTCTTAGAGGGACTTCCTTTAAGCAGGAATACATATCAGCTGTCTTCAGTCTAAAAAAAGGTGCAGCCCTAACACCAACTACTACAGGATCCTGATCAAGGGATCTAACATTCCACGCTCCGATTCGTAGAATGCCACTGTTGTCTTACCTGATGATCACATCCTCCTGAGTAGTCCCCGCCCGGAGATCCGAATGGGGGTCTATTTTCCCTCTGGCATATTTTACCTGAGAGGATGCCATTATCATATATTCAAACAGTAGAGCTGCATGTCCACAGGAAAAATTACGGCTTGCTTCGAAAAAGTGAAATGCTGTAAATGCATCAAATTTCAGAAGGTTTTCTCTATCAGACTTCACAAAATTCTTTTCCATATTCACGTAAAAGTTATAAGTTCGTTTTGCATCACAAAAGAATTATAAAAAGAAAAAGTAATGAAAAGTTAGTAACTTTCGCTATCACTGCTATAACACATATATAGTTTCGTCATCCTCGTGTCATGCAACGTTACCATAGCTTCAGCCAACGACATTCAAATTAATGATTTTTAAGCTTTAATATCAGAAAACTGACATATATTTCAGAAGAATATTGACAGAAACTGTTTTTTGAACGTTATAATCATTCATAATAACAATTCGAGCCACATTTTTAGCATAGGAAAATTGCCTATTGTCATCCTGTACATCTTCAACCGTGCCATGTGATGTAGCAGCAGTTTTCACTTGCATTTCCTTAGGATCGAGTTTCAGCAGTTCATGTTCTGCAAAATGCTGATAATAATGCTTCGTTCACGTAGATCCACATCTGCTCTGTCCATGTTGCATTTTAACTGCATTCGTCATTCTCAACCCATGACATTAGGTGGCTCTGCTTATAGCGAGGTACACCAACTACTGATCGTGCATACTGATCGTGCATACTGATCGTGCATACTGATCGTGCATACTGATCGTGCATACGTACAACTGCGTTGTAACCCCTCCCTCCCGCCCCCTTTACTAGTGTATCGTTACTGCGCACGCCTCCATAAGTGGAAACTGTGTACGCAAAACGAATTGTTACAGAAACACTTCTTGGCCTCTAGGTCGGTAATGAAGGTATTGGGCTTGAAAATTTTGCTTACTGGTTCTGGTGTCGTCGTATGAAACTGTTTAGTCCTCTTGACGTGTTTGCTTCTCATTGATAAAGTCGCTTCCGTCACATTTTTGGGTGGTTCAGTTTTTTTCTGAACTCCAGAACATAGACACCTCCATGTCAAAATACAACTAACAGTTACGAGTTACACCGTTTACATTTTGTGTATAAGAAGAGATTATGTTGCAGTTTTCTCGTTTTGTGTGTGTGTGTGTGTGTGTGTGTGTGTGTGTGTGTGTGTGTGTGTGTGTGTGTGTTGTGCTCATGTGTCGTATAACAAGGATAAGAGCCTGTCAGCAGAATTCCAAAAAGGAAAGATCGTGACCTGTCGAAAATGTGTTATATCGTTCTGATACAGTTGCGCGCATTGGACGCAAAACGACGGTTGTCACGAAAATATGAAACGGATGGGTCAGGATTGTCATACTAAACGTAATACAAGAAAGCAGAGGTTCCATTCGGCTAGTACCCGCAAGAACAATCCGTCACTTCTTCTACACCACTAACGAACTCCCTTAGTATTACAACTTAATCCAAAAGACTTTGATCCGATCACTGCAGCAGATGACGAGCACTACAAATAGTCGCAAAATTATTTCCAACCGGTTTGTACTATCCCACCTATAAGCGAAATGCGATAAAAGCCAGGACAAACACGACAGATTTACACGGGAATAAATACAAATTTTGTGTGTAGCCCTGCATGGGAGTGAAACGTGGACGATAAACAGTTCAGACAAGAAGAGAACAATCTTTTGAAATGTGGTGCTTCACACGAATGCCTACAGACGAATGTTGGAGATTAGATGGGTAGATCGCGTAACCAATGAGGAGGTACTAAACATAATTGGGGTGAAAAGCTATTTCTAGAAAAGGGCCGATTAGTAGAACACATTATGAGACATCAAAGAATCAGTATTGGAGGGAAGACGGAGAATTACGCATCGCTGAAAAGAGACCCCAAGAGACAATTACAGTAAGCAGGTTCAAAAGGATGTAAACTTTTGTACTTACTCGGAGATGGAGAAGCTTGCACAGGATTGAGTATTGTGGAGAGCTACGTAATATTAGTCTTGGAACTGAAAACGACGAAACCAATGCGTAGTTCTTCGTAGAGAAATTTAGTACAGTCTGCAAGACAGTATGGAGTATAGCGCACAATAGAATTCTACAGCGTTTGACAGGTGAGTTCACTTCATTGCTGTCGGAGCGATGACTAAGAAAGTATATGTAGGTTTTGTACTCACAAGCCGTCGTACTTTATATTCCGAAGGGTCCCTTGTAGTAGCCTTCGTCACTGACCGACCGTTGCCTCCCTCGGTCCATTTCCTCCCCCTTAGCCCATCTCCTCCCCCTTTCTCCGTACTTCTTCTATATCTATCGATTTGAACTCCCACCTCACTCAATTCATCTCCTCTCTCTGTTCATCTCCTCCTCTCCGCTACAAAAAATTACATGGTTCCTCATCGGTCAGTGGCGAAGTCTACTCTACAAGGTACCTTTCGCCATATATTGTACGACGGCATTCAACCTTTTCCGTGATTAATACTTATGTGCACCAACTTTCTTAGTCATCGTTCCAACAACATTGACTTCGTCCGTCAAACGTTGTAGAATTGTATTGTGCGCCATACAGCATACGTTGGCTTACACAGTGTAGAAAATTTCTCCATGAAAAATTACATATTGTTGTTTTCGACTTCGGTCCGTAGATTGGTCTGGTGTAGCTCGCCACGCTATTCTATGCAAGCATCTTTATCTCCGAATAACCTCCTCTTGAACCTGCTTACTGTAATTGTCTCCTGGTCTCTATTGTCGATTTTTAAATCCTGAAAATTCCCTCCAATACCGAATTGACGTTTCACTGATGTCTCAGAATGTGTCTTACCAGCTGATCCCTTCGTATAGTCAAATAAATACCCGATCTCGGCGGAGTTTCAGTCAGTATTTTGCCAATCGCAGCAATTGCCTTTTAAAATACCAAAAAACAGTTTCACTTAAATTAGGTTATTTACGGGTTTCGGACACTTAGTGCACTTATTCAGACTTAAATTGCCACTCTTCTATGTCTTTTTCTGTACTTTGTGTAAATGTGGTAAGTATTTACCTTGTGGCATATAGCATCCATTGTAGTGGACGACTGTTATTGGTCACATTGCTATGCATCTTCGGACATTTTTCAACTCGTAATCGGACAGAGCCCACTGCAGGTGTTGTGCTGGTTCCACACTGTAGGGTGTCGACAGTTGAGCTGCAAAGCATCAGTTTTACACCCAAAGGCATTAGCGAGTAAGTATGGCGAGCGTGAAACGGTAGCGAGCAATTGGGAGCAGCGTTGCACCAATTATAGAAAGCAAAAAAATTGTCTGGGTATGGTGCTCGATAGATTGCTGCGAAAAGACGCGCCAGAAGGTAACATTTGAAAAAGCAAGTTTCTCGTCGCTGACGGCCAACAATTACGTCTGTAAAATTTGGAGCCGATCGGCTGAACGGCGCGACCTAAAGAGTGGGAACACGTTACAGACATTATCAAATGTCAGTGTTTTTTTTTTATTTTTTTTATTTTTTTTTTTATTCCTGAAACGATGCGAGGCATGAAATAAATAAAATAAATATAAATAAGTAAATAAAAACATAACAGAACGAAGTTGTAAAAAATGTTCAAATGTTTGTATAGTCTATGGGACTTAACTACGGGGTTATCAGTCCCTAAACTTACAAACTACGTATGAACTACTTACGAACTAGGACGGCACAAATATCCATGCCCGAGGGGGGATTCGAACCCCCGATCGTAGTGGCCGTGCAGACCGTGACTGGAGCGCCTCAGTCTCCTCGGCCACCGCGGCCGGCGCGAAGTTCTAGACAATATTCTCCTCCACAAATTCGTTTGTTCAATTTTCGTGTCAGATGAAAGGTTAATCGTATATTTTCACTTAAATTTCTAGGTGTCAAAAGCCGATCGCAAAGACCTACTTTTAGTGTTACTACCGTACCATGAAGTGGGCCAAAACGAAAAACTCCTACGAGTTGCAAGAATTTAAGTGCACAGTGTCCATTCCAGTGGACATCACCGTATTTTTCTTTACAAATGTAAAACTTAATTAAATTTCTGCATTTTATTGTAATTAACATTGTTTTCATCTATATCTATCTATACATCTTATAACATAGGCTGTACTAGAATGTGTGTATGTATGTATGTTTCACATCTCCTAAACTATTCGACCGATTTCAACCGAACTTGGTACATATGATCCTTACTATCAGGCAACAATCGCTGTCGGGGTAAGAACCACCTACGACACATACATAAGGAAATATGACGTCATAAACAATGACAGTCGTGATAAACGGTGGCATCATGCGATAATATTCTACAACTGCTCCTAAACTAATGAACCGATTTCAACTAAATTTGGTACAAATATTCTTTAAGGTCAGGACTGATTTGTTTTAGTTGCAAAAACCATCTACGATACATAGTTCATAAAATATCATATCATAACCAATGAAAACTGCCCCATCTTGTGGGACATGATAGCGTGACTTTATTCGTCAACTATTTAAAAATGAAAGCTGTTAGCGACTTTTAATAAACTTTGAACATAATTTCACATCTTAACGAAACTTTTTGTCGCTGACAACCCCAACAAAATGATGAAATGAAAAAAGTTTATCGCTTTTCCGATGTTAATGATGTATATTTACGGCATTTCACACGACATTACAAGTTATCAAGTTATTACTCCTACACAGTAATTGTATTCGCGAAACCATTCATAGACAGTACACATACATACCACTGAGTGTTCCTTCAATACCTTATCACAGTTCGATATATAGTTCATGAGATATGAAGTTATAAACAATTTGGTTCGTGAAAAACCGCATCATCATTCATGATGTTTCAATTTATTAAGTCTTTACTGCTAACAACATTTACGACATAATTTGCATACATTATGCACATATACCACTGAATGGACTTTCAAATTTGCCTGATAGTACGACACATATTTCAGCAGATATGGCGTCATAAACAATGAAATTTCCGAATAACTGCCACATCATGCGCTACTTTTCCACATCCCTCCTAAAATAATGAACCGCTTTCAACTAAACTTGATACACATAATGCTTACTATCAGACAACAATCGCTATGGGGTTAAAACTACTTACGACACATATTTCAGGAGATATGACTCGTAAATAATGAGTCACATAAACTTTTCCATCACAAGTATCAATGAATGTTGTTTATAGTCAAGTCTTGAATTAATGTTATACATCATTTGTATTTATTACTATTTTTCTTTCTTTGTATACTGCACTTAAAATGTTGTACATGATGCACGTTTCTATGTTTTATGGTTTAATAATTCCTAAGGAGTTTTCATGGATACATGAAGATGAACTGTTTTTAGAGTTTTCATTTTCGTAAAAAATGGATATATACCCGTGGAATGCCGGGTTCAGCAGCTAGTCAGTATATAAACCTCGCTACATTTCGTTATTTCTCTTTATATAAAAATCAATGTCCCAACTGACTGATTGACTGACTGACTGACTCATCATCGCCCAGCCCAGACCAGTGAAGATATAAACTTGAAATTTGTAGAGGGTGTTGATCTTACTCCGCAGGTGTCATTCAAGAAGCCATTATTCGATATTCCGTCCGTAAGGGGGTGCAATATGGGATGAAACGTTGCTTTTTAGGCAATTTTGAAGCTAGAATTACAAAATTTCGGCATTTAATTCAGGGTTCAAATTTAAAAGACACATGTTTCGGAATTTTTCGAAATTCAACCAATAAGGGGATAAAATAGGGGACGCAAAAAATTGACTTTCAAAAATAGTTTGCTATTAATTTAAATTTTAAGCTACAACTACGAAACTTCGGATATGGAATCTTTAAAAGTTTCGCAAAGTACACGTAAGTACTAAGTACAAATAATTAAAACGGTTAATCCATATGTCCGTGTGGCCTTCCAACCATAGGGTCAGTGGTTCGAATACTGTCATCGCCCGTTGTTTTCAAATACTTACACAATTTTAATATGTAATGGTAATTTTTACGAAAAGTGCATGTGTTTTTGTTTATTCATAATTTTCTATATTTTATGGAAGGTTGTTAATAATGATAGTCAATCAAGAAACGTAATTTATATGTTTACAGTATTGTAGTCACACGACGGTAGTCTTTGATTGTTCACTTTGTGAAGAGCTACGGCACTGTATTTGGAAAGTCATCCCCCTAGATACTAATGGGTTTCCAAGAAGCTACCCTACTCAACCACCGTTTTACGTGTCTACAAGGCTTTCAACTCGTCTACCTACACATAAACAAAAGTTGACGCAACACGTGGAATTAGTGATCCGAAAATGTTTTATATAACTGAATGCGAAAACGAAAAATAAATAAATAAACATGCGTCCCAGTGGGATTAAAACCTCCGACTCTATGGTTATAACGCCAGTACGCTACCACCTGCGCTAAACCGACAGATGCAGCAATCGTTCCAATTACTGGTACTTACGTGCACTTTGCAAAATTTCAAAGTAGATTTTCTCAAGAATTTTTGAGAGTTGCGTCGAATGGCTTTAGCTTATTGTTATTTAAGTTCTGAACTTCACATACCGTAAATATCAAAAAATTCTAAAATCCGATACCCATGTGGTCCCCTTGTTAGACAGAATTATGCTAAAAACACAAACAGCCACGCCCGAGGGGCGAATCGAACCCCCGACGGCGAACAACAGTGCGCACCGCAGCATGGCGCCTCAATACGCACAGCAACTCTGCCGCGGCTACAAGTAGTATCAGAACATTTCATTATGACAGTACTTAAGCTATATCTATAACAATTTATATTAGTAGGTAGAAACAACTGGTGCACACCGACCATCCTACGAATTCGAAGCAACGGGCGTTAAGCTAGTTGGTCAATATTTCGTGCATCTCAGGGTTAAGCAAGGACGCCCCATCACCTAAACGATGAAATACTACTCAAACTTATGCTAAGGACAACACACACACACACCCATGCTCAATGGTGGACTCGAACCTCCAAAGGGACTAAATGAAATAAAACACGATTAGCTACCGTGCAATGAAACTGAATGATACCGTTATCATACGCCGAAAAAGGGATACGCACTATCGACAGTCAAGAAAGCCATCTATAGATTTTAATTATCGAAACATCGATAAGAGGAACGTCTATTGCCCAGCCGCCGCGGCGGAGCGGCCGAGCGCATTGGGCGCTAAGCTATGATGCGTGAGACCGTTTCCTGACGGGGGTGCGAATCCCCCCTGGGGCACGGATGTTCGTGCTGTCTTTAGTATAAGGTAGTTCATAAGTAGTTTGTAAGTTTAGGGACTGATGACCCCGCAGTTAAGTCCGCTAAGCTTAACAAACATTTGAACATTTTACTGCCCAGTTCTTATTTAGCCGTTGTCCATTGTTGGCCTTGCTCCATTACTGGTATGTTAAGCACTACATTGTAATGCTGCCACTGCCCTGTTGTGTTGTTAAGATGAGTTTCCAATTATGAATAAGTTCATACCAAGAAAAAAAGAGAAAAACCGACTTTCATTTGTCCATTATGGTAAGTTAAAATACGTACTACTATAACAGATTATTTATCTATTTACAGTCGTTGAGTCGTTATTTGGAGTGGCAATATTTCAGTATATCATAAGGCACGTCACTCAGTATGTGTACCGGCCGCGGTGGCCGCGGGGATTGAGGCGCTCCAGTCACGGTCTGCACGGCCACTACGGTCGGGGGTTCGAATCCCCCCTCGGGCATGGATATTTGTGCCGTCCTTAGTCTTAGCTAGTTCATAAATAGTTTGTAAGTTTAGGGACTGATGACCCCGTAGTTAAGTCCCATAAGGTCTACAAACAAACAAACAAATCAGTATGTGTAGTACTCTTTGAAGTTAAGTTTGAAAGTGATATTTTACCTAGAGGATGGATACGTTGCAGTGGCAACAAGAGTAAAAGAACCAACAATCTTAGAAATAAAATTATAGACTTACGCTTCCTAAATCAGTATGCAAGGTATTTATACTGATACAAAAATTAATGCAGATTTTGTGAAACACCAAGGCAGCGAGCTTGGTGACGTGCAACCGTGTCGTTGCCAGTGTTCCAATATAAAGAAACACTTCTCATCTGATAATCTGACTTTGATCATAGAATGAAGGCTTTCACGGCAGGTGTCGTCATTACTTAAAGCTTCCGGGCTGAGATGCCGTGGTCCATATATGAAACTTTCCCCTGACGTTTCGCCCTCGTCTGCGAAAGGCATCCTCGGAGGTAAAGCCTTCCGCAGACGAGGGCGAAACTTCAGGGGAAAGTTTCATATATGGACCACAGCATCTCAGCCTGGAAGCTTTGAGTAATGAATCTGACTTCGTTTGGAATAATATATATATATATATATATATATATATATATATATAAGAAAAAGAAAAAAAAAGAAAAAAAATATGTTAGCCTAAGTTTGTGTTTAGAATAAATTTCTCTTTAACCATTCGGACCCCCGTTTGACAATATCGTGGCTATGTTATAGGGTTAGGGTTGAGGTGCGCCGCTAGTGGTAGCAGAGCAGGCGTGTAAGCCTGCGAGAGAGCAGCGACAGACAGACACACAGGCTGGGGGCGGTGTGGCGCCTCCCAGACGGCGTGTCGCGACCAATCGGCTGCGAGGCGGCTGCGTCTGGAGCCGCGGCTGCCCCAGCCACGCGCGCACAGTGCCGCGGCAGCAGACGGCGTGGCGCACTCAGCAGCGGAGCACAGTGGGCAGGCAGGCAGAAAAGCTCTACCAGCCTCCACACGGTGAGTCACGCTTACCTCGCTCTGCCGTGCGGCCGCCGCCACCCACACTGTAAGCCGCCTGTGCTGGCTTTGATACCCTGCCCAAAACCATTGGCGCATCAGCTGAGATATCGCACACAATATGCATGTGCTAACGTATTTTATTCAGTAATTTGTGACTGACACAGTACGATATTTTGCTGTCTCTTTACTTGAGGTTTACATGGCGTTTACTTAGAGCTAGGCACCACAGGTCTGACATAATAGAAGTCATACTCCTTGGCCACTAATATGGGTGTGATCACCATTGACGGCCAAACAGTTGCACACCTGGACAGTGGACAACTCTTAAGGGATATTTGGCCATTCTTTCTTAAGTGCAATATCCAACTTTGCAATCGTTTTGGGAGGTACTGGCCTGGCTGAAATGTTTCTTCCAAGTGCATCCCTAATCGTGTTTAAGTTAAGCTGGCCATTCCATTCGTTCAATACCCTCAGCTCCAAGGATGTTATCCAACAGTGCAGCTCTGTGGGGACGAGCGTTATCACCCACCAGTATTAACCCACCTTTTATGTCACCAGCGTAGCGAACAACAAAAGCTCGATAGTTCTCGTCTCCGTACATCTGAGCAATCAAAGCGGCATTCTAAACGACTAGAGGTCCGCACGTCCGCCAGTACTGACTTCTGCCCACACCATTCGTTCACCACCATAATGTGTAATGTGGCGATGTTTCATGCACATGAGAACGATTGTTCCGAGTTTCCCGTTCTCTCCAGGTGAGGTAACAATGAATGCACGGTTAAACACAAAATCTGGACTCATCTGTGAACAAAATCCGGCGCCATTCGTTACGACTCCAATCCTGACGTTCCTCCGCCCAGTTTCAAATGTTCAAATGTTTGTTAAGCTTATGGGACTTAACTACGGGGTTATCAGTCCCTAAACTTACAAACTACCTTATACTAAGGACGGCACAAATATCCATGCCCGATGAGGGATTCGAACCCCCGACCGTAGTGGCTGTGCAGACCGTGACTGGAACGCCTCAGTCCCCTCAGCCACCGCGACCGGCCGCCTAATTTCTGCAGGCTAAACGGTGTCGTCGTTTTAATAGGCCTCGGTACGTAGAGGCCACATTCCCGAAGGCGACGTCTGACCGTATGTCTTGATGTTGCGCGTCCTGTTGCTGCCTGGAGGGTGCGTTGAGCTCAGTTGCATTTAGCCTCCTGTCTCGATGGGCTGTTAACCGCAGACAACCGGATATCTCTTGCTGGTGTTACCCGTGGACGATCATGACCTTGCCTTCTTTTAACGCTTCCTGTTGTCTGAAATCGCGTCCAGCTCCTGGAAATTACACTTTAAGACACTGCAATAGCTGCAGGCACCTCCCTCTGTGTGTCTGTCCCACTTCCAACCTTCCTGTGACTCTCCATGGCATAGCTTCGGGTAAGCCACGTTGTTGTTGCACTGCAGTACCTGACCACTACGCTTTCTGAAATGCTCGTGTAATTCGTTTCCTGCAATAAACATAAGTTAACACCAACGCCCTCTGCAGGAGGAACATTCTGTTATTACCACTATATCGGTTTCTGTAATGTTGTTGTCTCCACTCCGTAGAACCGACAGTAAGACGTCCAATCATTTTAGTTCACTCTGCCCACGACAGTACTTCACAGCCTAGATATCTCAGCTGATACTCTAATTGTTTTGTCCAGTATATATTGATTAGAAATGTTACACATACGTTGTCTGTCATAGACAGTCGCGAAACTATACGGAACAATGTGCAGCTAAACCGATGCTACCGCGCCAAGCAGCCAGTTTATAAATATAAAAAATAAGCGCAGTGTAATTCACACGGCTCATAATAGCAGAGACGAAATAGTATCGTTTAAAAACTTTTAAGAGCTGAAATGAATTGCAGTCTGATGTCTGGAGATCAGAAGAAACTGTCATGATATTATTCGCGTGCTTGGTGCGTTCTTTGAAGTTGCGACAGTCTTGTTTTGCGACAGCTTTGTTTTAACGCATTTAAAACTAGACAAGATTTTTACATTCTTGAGACTAGGTTTCTACAGCTTCTTATAAATGCTCTTTTCATCTTGTCCTTGCCTCCACGCCTTGTGTGTACCTATCATTAATTCCTTTTTTTAGCTACTTAGCAGGTACCAAACTGAATATCTTCAAGAACGTGACGTCCTAATATCAACAGTTTATTCAAGGAAATGCTATTTATTTGTAGCTTGTATTCATTTTTGCAAACTACTAGGTAACCGCCAAAATAAGTCGGTATATAGGCCTAAAATTTTTGTGGAACTGAAGTACGAAACAAAGCAGACTGTAACAGTTCATAAATTGCAATCGGAGCTTTCAGACTTACTTTTATACAGCAGTAATATTATGAAGTAGTGGTTAAGCATTTTCGATTCACATTAATAGCTGAAATTTCGAAGCGAATGAATTGTTAAAAAATGCCTAAAATTATGACTAACCACTGTAAATGAACATTTTTCAGCACCATTTGCAAACGAGACATTTCCAGAGTATTTTCTTAATAGCTGCTACATTTCATAGCGCAACAAAAACTGCTGCTGCGTTACTCCAAATACACATTCAATGCACAGTGATTTGATGGTATGTCAACACGACGCAGCCACTTGCCAGCGCTGCAGTTGCCAAGTTGCAGAGAATCACTGGCAGTTTCGCGACAACCACTGTTCCATCCGACCTACGACGTTGCCGTAAATTTACGAATGCGAAATATTCAAACATCTAGAACGTGACAGTAATGGAAATCTTCTTCTGGGTCGGCATTGGAACCAAGATTTCCCACTTCGGCCAGCGGTCGCCTTAGCTAATTTATTTTAATTTTAGTTTCTGCTTTTTTAATTCGTTTAAATTTTAGTTACAGCGTCGGCGGCGTAGTGTCTAATTTCGACAAGAAAATATTCCATATGTTGAAAAATATTAAAGCCAAGATCGCTGATGATTGACTTTATTTTGGACGACCGGTATCGCTGGACTCTACCAGCATCATCTGGTCCAAAAAACTTTTTACAAGGCCGTCATCTTGTAAAGTCAATCAGTTGCTACACAACATAATTTAGTACTGTCACTCACAGTGATAAGTACACTTTTATTATAATGACATAGTGCACCTACGCACTCTAAATTATGTTATGTAGCAACTAATTGACTTTACAAGAGATGACGGCCTTGTAAAACGTTTTTTGGACCAGACGATGCTGGCAGAGACCAGCGATACCGGTCGTCCAAAATAAAATCAATCATAAGCGATCTTGGCTTTAATATTTTTGAACATATCATAATTGGATCGCCTCCTGTAATATAAACAAACTCAGAAAATATCCCATTTACGAGGATAATTTATTGAAAGGACAAGGTTACATTCTTAAACGTGTCAAACATAGAGCAAAACAGTATTCATTATTTATTTCACGGTCAACGCGAAAATTTCCATCACATTCTACATATGTGACAGAGTTTTCAAAGAGCTTTTCGTAGGTCGTTGACAACATGAGCATACTACGCCGCCGACGTGGTAAGTGAAATTTTACTTTCAATTTTATTTATTGTTTTTCTTCGGATAGATCGGTCCTTTACGGATGTTGCTTCGTGTTTGTTGATCGGTGCGTTTTTGGCTCACTTGTATTGTTACAAAGGGCGTGCAATTCTCTGGCCGTAGCCTCCGCCACAGAACATAGAAGGCAAACAGGGGGCGGCGGTTCCTTTGATCTGTGTGCAGCCAAACGTTACGCTCGACGCCGTTATTCAAACCGAGTAAACATAAATCTGGAAAACTATGATATTTGAGCAGTTGCGGGAATGGCTTCTTTATCATTTTGATTTGTGTAAAATCCTCGAGAGTTTTGCTGAATGTTCATAAAGATGATGCTGTCGGGCAACATCTTTTTTTTTTCAGTATCCCCATCTGTTAAATATATCCAGATTCCAAAGGTTACCGAACGTCACTCTGCATTCCATGCTGAGCGCGGCTCTGTTTCCATTGGACTGGTCGCTTGAGAAATGGCGTTCCGGCCGCTACGAAACTCATCAGGAAACTACTTCCGATTTTTTTAAAAAGTTTCACACCTTCACTCGGAGGACATTATACACGCTCAAACAGATTAAGATATCGGGTGAGACATCATACAAAATATACATATGGTAACGTATTTTATTCAGATGTTGGTTGCAATGGTAATTTGTGTGTGATACGGTAGTCCTAGCTCTTTACTTGAGGTAAACGTGGCATTTACTGAGAGCGAGGCCCATGGGGCTACCATAACAGTGAAAAAGTCATCCACGTTGCTCTCTAATATGGCAACATCTGTAGACAGTTGCACATCTGCGTGTCATACACAATATGAGGTTATGAATCAAGCTCCTGAGGAATATTTGGCCATTCTTCCATGAGTGCAATATCCAGCTTTGCAACCATTGTGGGAGGTGCTGGTCTGGCTGCAATGCATATTCCAAGTGCATCCCAGACATGCTCAGCCGGATTTAAGTCTGGTGGACAGCCTGGCCACTACATTCGTTCAATTCCCTCATTTACAACCTGGAAGTAGCCTAGTTTTCTGAGCACGATCTCGGGCAGTTGCGATCTGTAAATGCAAGTTAAAACGCTCACTGCTGCTCTAAATTACTTTACGAGTGGCCACAGTACTTGCGCAACGGAAATTTATCCAACTGCTCACTCCTTAAGGGATCAGCCAAGGTTTTAACAAACTCAAAATCAGTGTTAAAAAATAAATGGGATGGGGAGCATGAAATCATAAAGCAGAGGTTTGACTCTAAATCGTCATCTGTTCAATACAATAACAAGCAAATAAATGTTGGGAGATCAAATTAAGCACAATAAAGCACACACCTTGTGCAAAAGTGAATTAAATCATAAAGTTACTGCCTGTAATAAAATTGTTTCTGCCCTTTATGAATATGGAGGTAACGTGGGAGGAAACATGCAGGTACACAATGGGAAGAGGATATCACACTCGTTCAGTCACAGACACGCGCATAAAGCTTGCGCGACACTTTACACATGCGGGATCACTTTATAGCAGCGACAAATGAAGCGTCGGCGGTGTTTTGATGAGATGGCGGGTGTCTTGAGGCACAAATTTAGTCACTAGGCACTAAACCCATTTATGTATGGGGAAGCAGCGGCATACTATTCTTAAGTACCACATGGTGTGCGACCACGAGGAATTGCACAGAATTTACAAATGAAATTAATTTAGAATAAGCAAGTAAAGCACACACGAGAAATCATATAGAAGAAAGCTAGTATCAGTAAAAGCATGGCTGAAGGCCGAAGTGATGACCGTTACGAAAGCACGTGGTGCAATCAGTCATACCAAGACAGGAAAGATGGAATCAAACTAGAAAATCTGAGAAATATTTAGCATACTCGCGGATACAGACGCGACACGAAATCGTTAGTAAAAAACAACAAGAATGTTTAAACAAACTAAGTTTACACAAAGGCTGAAGGCCACACACGAGTATTCCAACTTGAGAAAAACCGGACACAAAATCATCACCGGAATGAAAAATCCAAATATTAAATTTTCTCTGAATTATTCTAGTTCTGTAAATTAAGAAACACTTCGCGCCGCATAGCGAAAGAATTACTCAAGAAAACTATTTCTGAAAAATCAAGACTGCCTGATCACAAAGAAAGCAAAGTTGTACCAGCATGCTATCCCCTCAGCATTATTCGACGAAGTAATTACCTCCGCGTTCGCAGCAAGAGTGAAGCCCCAAGGACACGCGAAAACCTTCCCTACCACACACCGGATGTAGAGCGCGCTAAAACCCCATACAGAGCGCGTTCAGAGCATAGTGTCTACCAACCCTCTCTACCTAAGGAAGATAATACCCTCTTCAACGGCTCCCAGAGAGGTCTCTTGTTACCTCTGTCGTCCAAGATTAGGTTGTCACCACACTAAGAACAAGGCCACCTCGCCATCTTGCCAAGTAAGCTTGTCTCTGGCCACCCAGCAGACGCCAGCGCAGACGACAAACGAAACCATGCGTTCTTAATTAAAGTAAACGAGGCCCTAAAGCGCGAGGCGGCGACTGTAAGCCACTGCGCAGCAACCTTCCACATTGACATGAAGACACAAGTGCAATCAAACAGTTGGAAACATATATAAACGTGGGGCATTGATCATTAATAAACATAATAAAAAATAATTAACATACTAATAGACAATATTAATGGTGCAGAAACGCTTTAGGTTAATTAATAACTCAAAAATGGAACACGACCACACATTCATTGGACGTGTTTCAAAGTATGTAGCAGATCAGTGCAGCTCTGTGGCGACGAGCGTACTTTCCACCAGAGGGAACCCATCTCCTCTGGCACCAGTGTAGGGCACAACAAAAGGTCGAAGGATCTCGTCCCTACACCTGTGAGCAATCAAATCGTTATTCTAAACGACAAGAGGTCCGTACGTCAGCCAATACTGACTCCTGCCCACACCATTCCTTCACCACCATCATGTGTTGATGTTTCTTCAACATAAGCAGGATTGCCCCGTGTTCCACGATCTCTTCAGATGAAGAGACGACGACTGTCCGGCTGAACACAAAATATAGACTTATCTGTGAACAGAACTCGGCGCCATTCGTTACGGTTCCATTTCTGATGTTCCTCCGCTAAACGGTAACGTGATTTTAATGGGCCACACACTCATAGGCGTCCGAGCGTAGCGGTCAAATTCCCGAAGGCGATTTCGGACCGTTGCTGGCTGGAGGGTGCGATGCAGCCGAGTTGCATTCAGCCTCCTTACTCGGCGGGCTGTTAGCCGGATATGATGTTACCTCTGTGCGAACTTGGACATTTTTTTAATGATTCATGTTGTCTTAAATCGCACTCAGATCCTGGAAGTTACACTGTGGGGCACTCCAAGATATGCAGTTACCTCTCTCTGTGTCTGTCCTGCTTCCAACTTTGCCATAGCTTCGGGCAAAACATGTTGTTGTGGCATTGCACTACCTGCTCACTACAATATCTGGACTCATCTGCTTGTCTAAGTTCTTTGGCCGAGGAAACACAACACCAACTCCCTCTGCAGCAACTTTCTATTATTACCACTATCTGCGTTTCTGTAATGTTGTTGTCCCTATGCCGTAGAACCGACAGAAAGACGTCGAACTATTTTAGTTCATTCTACTGGCTACAATACTTCAGATCCTAGATATCTCAACTGATTCCGTAATTCATTTGACATTTTCGTTGTGTAATTCGTGGGATTCTTCTAGATAAGGTTAAGTATTGTGGTATGAGTGGGACAGTGCACAAATGGTTTAAATCATACATAACCGGAAGTGTGCAGAAATTTGAAATAAGCAGTTCCCTTGCTGTTCTTAATATATATTAATGACTTGCCATTCTACATTCACGAAGATGCTAAGCTAGTGTTTTTTGCTGATGATACAAGTATAGCTAACACACCTGACAAACAGGAATTAACTGATGAAATTGCAAATGATATCTTTTAGAAAGTTATTAAGCGGTCCTCTGCAAATGGAATCTCATTTAACTTTGATAAAACCCAGTATATACAGTTCCATACAGTAAATGGCATGACACCATTAATAAATTTAGACTTTGAACATAAATCTGTAGCTAAGGTAGAATATTTAAAAAATTTAGGTGTTTGCATTGACGAGGGACTGAATTGGAAGAAACATATTGAAGATCTCCTGAAACGTTTGAGTTCAAGTACTTATGCTACCAGGGTCATTGCAAAATTTGGTGATATACATCTCAGTAAATTAGCTTACTACGCCTATGTTCATCCATTGCTTTCATATGGGATGATATTCTGGGACAATTCAACATTGAGTAAAAAAAAGTATTCATTGCACAAAAGTGTGTAATCAGAATAATTGCTGGAGCCCACCCAAGAGCATCCTGCAGACATTTATTTAGGGATCTAGGGATCTTCACTGTAGCTTCACAATACATATATTCACTCATGAAATTTGTTATTAACAATCCGACCCAATTCAAAAGTAATAGCAGTGTGCATAGCCACAACACTAGGAGAAAGGATGATATTCACTAATCAAGGTTAAATCTAATTTTGGCTCAGAAAGGGGTGAATTATGCTGCCACTTAAGTCGTCACTTACCAAGTAGAATCAAAAGTCTGACAGATAGCCGACTAGTATTTAAAAAGAAATTAAAGGAATTTCTGAATGGCAACTCCTTCTACAATGTAGATAATTTTTAGATAAAACTTGAAAAAAAAACTAAAAAGAATTAAAATAAATAAATAAATAAAAGCAACAAAAAATGTAATAAAAAATCCTTAAAATATTGATTGTCAAGTGTAGACAACATTTACTAGACTGACACGTTCCACACCATTACGAAATGTCGTATATATGATCTATGGAACAAGTATTAATCTAATCTAATCATTCGAGTGGTTCAAGGAGCCGCTTACTTGGAGGGCGAGGTACACCGGTCCCGGTTCAGATCCTCCCGGTGGATTAACAAAGGCAATCTATGTGGCCAGCCAGCCTGATTGTGATTTTTAGGCGGTTTCTTACATTGCATTAGGGGAATACCGGGTTGGTATCAAAGTTCCACGTGTTACATTCACAAGCACAACTCCCCATCGCGCCCCTATCAGACTTTGTGGTAAGATGACGCAGCGGACAGCCCATCAAAATCTGAACGCAGGGCTGCGAGGGGGTATTCGAGCGGTCTGAGCGCCACGTTGCGGATCACACGGACTGGCGCGTCGGAGGTTCGAATCCTCCCTCGGGCATGGATGTGTGTGTTGTCTTTAGTTCATAAGTAGTTGGTAAGTTTAGGGACTGATGATCCCGCAGAAAGTCCCTTAAGCTTGACAAACATTTGAGCATTTTTCTGAACACAGGCCAAGCAAGAAAACAGAAAGACGCTGTGTGGGACTATGAAATAAAAACGGAAAATAGAAACAGTTGATGAGCGAAGTGCTAGATCTGCAACATCGAGCCGAGTGCAATTCTCTACTATGATTTTCTTATTATAACTCAAGCATTAGCATTTCAAAACAATGGTACACTGAAAGTTAACAAATCACGTCGTTCTTAGGACAGTGAATTATAATCTAATGTTAGTTAGTTAACACCTACCATCGATGGTACGAGAATTACTGATTACTCTCGCAGCTGTTCGCCATAGCATAATGGGCGAGGAATCAGTGATGTACGAACATGTTACACGGTGGTTCGAAACTTGCGAGGGCGTGGTGGCTCAGCGCGCTCGGTGAGACGGCTGCCGGCTCGGTGTCATGGTAGCTCGACGACCTCTGTAAGGCGAAAAGTGAGTGCTCGACGAAGCGATCAAAATAGAACAAAAACCAACGTCCACAAAGTACCGATCAAACCGAAGAACCAATGAAAAGAGAGAGAGAGACAAAAAAGAGGGTTCAACCAACACCGTCTGAAGAGAAGGCCTGTGCACTTCCGTGCGACGTCACTTCATGCACAGTAGGTCGGGATCGCGTAGCTGACTGGCTGGCCGCTGAGAGGCAGTGGGCTGTGCCCCATCAGCCAGCCAGTCAGCTACGCGATCCCGACCTACTGTGCATGAAGAGATGTCGCACGGAAGTGCACAGGCCTTCTCTTCAGACGGTGCTGCTTCAGTGCCAACTGTAATAAAAAAGTAAAATTCTCAATGAACAACCCAGAACAAACATGAACTAACTTGAACAAATGAAGGCAAAGCATCGATGTCCCTGAAGAATATATATATATATATATACCATCACTGACAATTTCTCCCTGTTGCTTCCTAAAAGGTTTTCGCACACTTTTGTTAACACAAATATATTCTGCAAGATTCCGAGTTGTTCAACAGCGCTTTCTCTGTAAAGTGCATTTTGTTCTGTTTCGAGAACACGTGATCCTTGTTTACGTTTCGTGATATTTTCATTTGTTTGTCTTCGCCCACAAGTGTCTTCTCATATGAAAACAAAACGGATTTCTGTAACTGTTAGGGGAATTTATTCACAAAACCGCTGAAGGATAATAAAATAATATGATAATATTTCAGTTTTCTAATGTTATTTCCACGTTATTAGCAGAGATCAAGCATTGAGTTAATCGTGTAATTCACACCTGACAGGTCATTTTATATATTTCAGCTGTTAAAAAATTATGCGGTGTACATGAGTTCCCTGGAGTTAATCTATACTAAAGATGTTCATTCAGTGAACGAAATTGACATGCTATATTGAAATATATATATATATATTTTATATAATAATCACCAAGCAGAAATATTTATTATTGTTGTAGTATTGTAGTTATTTGGACACACGACTCATTATCGAGTGTCCATATAAGATCAAGAATTATTCGATTTGAAGAACATTTAAGCTATTTTTGTCGGTTTGCGAAAAAATTTGGCTTTTTCAATCAACTATCCTTTGCCACAGAGGCGTCAATTTATTTGAAAGAAACACTATTCCAGACTGTTGCCTTGTTTAAACTGTTCGCTGTGTTTTAAAGAGCTCTGCTATAATAAAGGACTAAACATGAGGGTATACAAAAGGAAATTTGTATTTTGAAAACCACAAAAAAAAACTTAATATCAGGCACACCTACGTTAATCTGGACATGATGATATACTCGTGGTTCGAGTAATGTTACGAAATTGATACTCTTGGCTTATCCTTGGATGTGTTGTTTGTTTCATGAAACAATGTAGGATCTGTTAATGCTGCACATACGACTATTATTAATACTTTAATTTTAATACACAGGCGATTTAATCAGTAATCGAGAATAAAATAAATACCTATATTGACCGCTTAATAAGAAAAAATGTTTTGTTTTAGGCTCCCGCTATCCACGAAACTTTTCGTATATCTGTGATACATTCTCTAGGCTTCAATTTATGTGTTGATTTGTGTTTTTTACGTTTTAAATTTATAGACTGACATTCCTTAGCAGATTACTGGAACACACTGCCAACAAATCGTTCAGTGTTTTATCACTGTACACATTTTCGTTACTTTGTACGTATGATGTATTACGTGAAAAGTTTTAATACCCTTATCATGGTTTCATTAGTCACACTAATAAAACCGAAAAATAAACCGTTGTTGTTCTGTATGATTGGTCGGCATTATATAGGAATACCAAAATAATGAGGTCACAGTTCCCTTGTTCCATCGCTACGCATGAGAATCCTGCCAGAATTGGGACGAAAAGCGTTCAAGCAGTGCAAGGTCCAGAACGTCATCTTAGTTGCGCATGCGCAGTAACGCCTACTTGCTCGTGCTTGAAAGTAGCTTTCTGGCAGCTGCTTAAACGAACTTCTTATCTCACAAGGAACACCTCTGACCTCGAACGATCGGAACCGCACGAAACCATGCTTACAATACAAGCAATAATAAACAAAACAGTGGTGTGCGACGTTTCCATGCAAAACGTAGCACTTGTCTGCCAGCGCCACATAGTGCAGCTGCACTAACCAGTGCTCCGGTTGCGTGAGTGGTGTAGCTGCAGTATGAATTTGTCTCTTGGAAATGGCTACGACACAGAAATACACGAAGTTATGTTTGATGGTTTTAACAAACTTAATCAAAATTCAGCATCTGTACTTTGAGGACTAATATAATTTCAGATGCGGGGTACTGCTGTTTTACGGTATTATAAGTACTTTGAGTTTTTGGCGCTGCTGATTGAATGTGTAATGATACGTTGATGCCATTAAATTACATATAACTTCCTTCCTATGGTACTGATTTAGAAAATATCGTTCATTCGAAACACAACTAGCTCTTTATTCACACGAAGTGATGGGTGCTATCGACAAGGATTCGCAAATCGATTCCGTATTTCTTGATTTCCAGAAAGCTTTTGACACCATACCTCACAAGTGGCTTTTAATAAAATTGCGTGGTTATGGTATATCGCCCCAAATTTGCGATTGGATAGGCGATTTCCTGTCAGAGAGGACACAGTTCGTAGTAATCGATGGTAAGGCATCGACTAAAATAGAGGTGATATCGGTCGTTCCACAGGATAGTGTTATTGGTCCTCTGCTGTTCCTTATTTACATAAACGATTTAGGGGAGAATCTAAGTAGCTCTGTTAGGTTGTTTGCAGATGACACCGTCATTTACCGTCTATTAAAATCATCTGAAGATCAAAACCAACTGCAGAACGATCTGAATATGATATCAGTATGCTGTAAAATTGGCAATTGACTCTAAATAATGAGAAGTGTGAAGTCGTCCTCATGAGTACGAAAAGAAATCCGTTAAACTTTGTTTACAAGATAAATCAATCAAAAGTGGAGGCCGGGAACTCCACAATATACCTAGGAATTACAATTACGTCTGACTTAAACTAGAAAAAACACGTAAATAATGTCGTGGGAAAGGCGAACCAGAGACTGCGTTATATTGGCAGAACCCTTAAAACATGCAACAGAACTACAAAAGAAACTGCATACACTACGCTTGTCCGTCCATTTTTGGAGTATTGCAGCCCAGTGTGGGATCCTTATCAGGTGGTTTTGACGGAGGACATCGAAAGAGTCCAAAGAAGGGCAGCTCGTTTCGTATTGTCACAATACAGGGGAGACAGCTGTACGGAAATGATCCAGGATGTGGGATGGGAATCATTACAACAACGGCGCTTATCGCTGCGGCGTGGGCTGCTTACGAAACTCCAATCGCCAACATTCTCCTCCGAATGCGAAAATATATTGTTGACTCCCACTTACATAGGTAGAAATGACCATCAGAATAAAATACGGGAAATCAGAGCTCGAACGAAGAGATTCAGGTGTTCTTTCTACCCGCGCGCTATTCGAGAATGGAATGGGAGATAAAAAGTATAAAGGTGGTTCGATGAACCCTCTGCCAGGCACTTAAATGTGATTTGCAGAGTATCCCATGTAGATATCTTGTTACTTTGCTTCTGTCTGTTAAAATGTTAATTTAAGGACAATGCAACGTTTTGCATGGAAATGAAGCACGCCACTGACCTGTTTATGATTGCCTGTTATTTCAAGTATGGTGTTTCGAGGCCAGAGCTGTCCCTTGTCAGAGACACCCATTACTGGACAATTCACTGCTGTTCACATTCCCGCACCAGAGACGTGACTTTCTGTTTGTTGCTGCTGGTAATATGCTTAGTAACTCCATCTTTTTGTTCGGCAGGCTACCCGATGCTAATTATGTCTTGTCGTCTAACCGACTACTTATAGGAAATATTTCGCTAGCAAAACTCACGTTCCAACAGCGTTGTCCTTTGAAACAGTAAGTTCATCAGGGTATATAGTCCCATATCATCCTGCTGCTGAACAAGTCACCAGGGATCGAAATTATCAATGTCATTCTGTATTCAATATGCTGTTCACATTCACGGCTGACTAGCTTTATTACGTGTGCCCATCTAACCTTAAACACATTAAAGAAAACTGTCGTGAACAACAAGACTTGTGAAAACCTTTCACATTCACAGAAATAATACTGGTCCTAAAGGGCATAAGACGATAGACCAGAAAGCTAAAGGTCCATCGCTGTCTTAAGTGTATTGTATAAACTGTTTAAGCGTGTCCTTTACAACAGATTAAATCCAATCATATTGGAATCTATTGATCAGGCCGGCATCAGACCAAATCGAAACTGCGAAATTCAAATCCTTGTACTAAAAATGTTCATTAATCGGAGATACGAACAATGGCTGAAAAACTGTGCAGTTTTCGTTGATGTGACAGCTGCTTATGATACTGTCTAGATAGACGGTCTGATATATAAGCTCCTAAAAGCTATTACATGTAAAAAGATGACATCTCTATTGGACAGCATGTTGTCAAATAGTCTTGCAAAACTGAATGAGTGACTCTTTCAGCAAATCGAAACTCCTGAGCAATGGATCAGTGATTGCGCCTTTGCTGTTCAAGCTCTATGTAGCCGACTTAACCCACTACCACTACCCGAAAATTTACGTATGTAGATGGCATCGCTCTTGCATTCCAACATAAAAATATGACTGCTCTTGAGCAGACTCTCATCAAGATATGGGACTGATGGCCGAATACTTCAAGAAATGGCGACTAACCCCAAGTATACTTAAAACCGAGACCTTATGTTTCCACATATATGATAGGCTGACTAGAACACCTCTACAAATTGAATGGTACTGCGCTACCTTATCCAAAATATCTAGGCGTAATATTGGATCGCATGCTTATAAAAACGATCTGTCAAACCTGGCTTCAAAAATCTCGAAACAATATCCATTACAAATTAACGGAAACGACTTGGCAGCTCAAATGGTCAAATGTTTGTAAACCTTTTGGACCAAACCTACTATGGTCATCAATCCCTAGAGTTACAGACTAACTTATAAATATGAAAACACACATGCACGAGGAAGGACTCGAACCTCCGACGGAGAGCAGCCGTGGCTCCGCAGCAAGGCGTAAGAGCACTCGGCCATTCTCGCGCGGCACTTGGGCAGGTGATGGAGAAACGCTTCGTACCACCGCTCTAAGCTGGGTCTGCTCAACGGCTGAATACTGCACACTTAGGAAAGGCAGATGTCGTGCTAAATGAGACAATGTCGATAATTTCTGAAGCTACTGAAACAACTCCACTCTACTGGCTACCAGTTATCAGCAACATCGAACCGCCTTATATGCGATGAAGCAACATCCTGACAAGAGAGTTTAAAAAGATCTTTCGTAACCTACTCTCCCAATCCAGCAGGACTTTATTGCATTTAGAAGTCTCGAAGCGAGAAATCCTCTTGTGAAGTCTGCATAAAAACATCGGACTTAAAACTACAACGGCGTTGAAACCTGGCGAATGAAATAGGGAAAGAGAGACAATCCACGATGGAACAGTTTACTTGAGATTCCCAACCATCCAGTGGACTTTCACCTCTCAAGGAAAATCACAGCTGTGGCTAAGCCATGTCTCCACCACACCCTTTCTTCCAGGAGTGCTAGTCTTGCATGGTTCGCAGGAGATCTTCTGTGAAGTTTGGAAAGTAGGAGGCGAGGTACTGGCGGAAGTAAAGTTGTGAGGCGGCATTATGAGTCATGTCGGGATAGCACAGTCGGTAGTGCGCTTGCCCGCAAAAGGCAAATGTCCCAGGTTCGACTCCCGGTTCCGGCACACAATTTTAATCTGCCAGGAAGTTTCATATCAGCGCACACTCCGATTACATCTTTATTCTTATCGCAGTTGTCAGTGCAGCCTCAACTTTTTCAATTCCACATTTTTATTAACGTGATAGCCAATGAACCGTGCCCAAATGTAAGAACTCTGAAAGTTCAAGCTGTTTCTTCTTAGTTTTTGTTCTTGTTTTTGGCCTCTTTTCCCACAGTTTCAGTTAGACAACTGTCCAAATGTTGGTTGTAAGACACTGTAGCACAAAACGGATTCGAGTCTGTGTTGCACTACGACAGTACACACGTGATAACTGCACGCTTAACAACATATTGACAGTGTAGAACCGTTTGAGGGAATTCTGCACTACTGACACTCATTGCAGGAGCGCCCGCAGGCTTAGATGTCAAAACATTATCCCATACATGAGATTTAGATATTTTGAGGACATTGTAGACTGTGGGATACAATACGGGATAAATAACTCTTAAAATGGGAGTGGAAGAGCTGGGCAGAAACACCTAACATGTTTGTCGTTTTGAAATTTACACAATTCCATTTTATTTGTAAAAGACAACCCAATACAATTAAAGTTGCTTCAATTACAGTAACTCCATAAACAAGCAGTTACTTTATTAATAAGAACAATAAGATCATCAATATAGAATGATTCATTTAAAGGAATTTCTGTTGAAACTGAATATATAATAATGAAAGGACTTGGGCCAGGCACAACAAGGGCACAATACAAACGCCCAGTTAAAATTTCTTAAATTAGAAAATCCTGATTAACAAATCAGATTACAGTAATCTAGTTAAATGAATTTATTTTGATATTGAATATACAGGGTGAATCACCTAACATTTGTGCCGCAAATATTGCGGAAACAGAAAGAGCAATTGATTGTAAAAATACCTAGCAAGTGTATTTCTTATGGAAACACACAATTTTTTAAATGGAACAATGGTTGTTTCTATCATGCACTGGAATGTTTTACACCAGCTGTGTATAAAGAATTTTGAATGACATTTTTATCACGTTTAGTTTGGCAACTACAACCGTTCAAAGTTTTGGGGGCGGAGGCTACGACAGTGTAGCTCACTGGCTGGTGGTCATGAGACAGTGGGCCGTGCTCCAGGGGCTAGCCACTCGGCCAGTCAACTACGCTAACGCAGCCTCCGACCCCAAAACTTTAAACGGTTGTAGCTGACAAACTAAATGTGATAAAAATGTCATTCAAAATTCTTTATACACAGCTGGTGTCAAACATTCCTCTGCATGATAGAAGCAATCATAGTTTCATTAAAAAACTGTAAGTTTTCATAAAACATACACTTTCTAAATAATATTACAATCTGTTTGTTGGCTAAAAATACGAGCCCCTGACTACCAATCCATTCTGTGAAAATCGCACATTAATCGCACTTTCCGTTTCCGCAATATTTGCGGTGCAAGTATATATTATGAAAAGATTCAAGCGAAGGCACAATATCTTCATAGTACAAACGTCCGATTAAAATTTCGTGAATGACAGTAGCCTCATTAAGAGGCAGTTACTCAAATTTTCCAAATATCAAAAGAAACAAAACACGGCGTGTACTCTTAATAACAATCCAGACTCATTGCATTCGTCTTTTGTACACTACTGACCCTTAAAATTACTACACCGAGAATAAATGCAGATGATAGACGGGTATCCATTGGACAAATATATTCTACTAGAACTGTCATGTGATTACATTTTCACGGAATTTGGGTGCATAGATCCTGAGAAATTAGTCCCCAGAACAACTACTGTTCAAGTGCCGTCGATGCGAAACAAGAGGTGATCGAGACGTGTAAACAATGGCACCGCATACCATAACGACGGGTGATACGCCAGTATGGCGATGACGAATTCACGCTTCCAATGTGCGTTCACCGCAATGTCGCCAAACACGGACGCGATCATCATTATGCTGTAACAGAACCTGGGTTCATCCGAAAAAATGACGTTTTTTTCATTCGTGCACCCATGTTCGTCGTTGCGTACACCATCGCAGGCGCTCCTGTCTGTGATGCAGCGTTAAGGGTAAGCGCAGCCATGGTTTCCGAGCTGATAGTCCACGATGTTGCAAACGTCGTCGAACTGTTCGTGCATCACAACAACGTTTCACCAGGCAACATCGGTCAACTTCTGTTTGTGTATGAGAAATCGGGTGGAAACTTTCCTCATGTCAGCACGTTGTAAGTGTCGCCACCGGCGCCAACCTTGTGTGAATGCTCTAAAAAGCTAATCATTTGCATATCACAGCATCTTCTTCCTGTCAGTTAAATTTCGCGTCCGTAGTACGTCGTCTTCGTGGTGTAGCAATTTTAATGGCCAGGAGTGTATATAAAAATTGAGGTGTTTGTGCATATATTTCATTCTGCAGCCAAAACGACATCGCAAACGAATAGTGTTTCTATGTGATAGTAGGTATCAGTATTTCATTGTGCACTATGGGGGTAGAGTGTTGATAACAATAAGGGGGTGGAAGGTATGGGAGTTGAAAGTTACCGATTTATATAAAATTCTATGTGTGGCTGTCAATATGTTCCTCTTCTACAAATACTAAGCAATGGAGACGATGTCTGTGTCGCTGTAGTACAAAGCATCCCGTTGTACACCATAGCAGTTCCGTTTTGATAGCTATGAGAGGGTGGAAAGATACAGTGGTTGAAAATCGTCAGGTTATATAAAATTCGGACTGAAAACCAGCGATGACTTTTGACATTATAATAGCAACGTGATGAACATTCTTCAGATATTTTTCTGCAAAAACCGTAAGAATAAAGAAAAATTAATGCATACTGTAGTTTTAAAAGTAAAATTACCAAGAAACATGCCAAAGCTTAAGAAAGAAATTTCGCGATCTTGATCCGTTTCTAAAAGACAGAAAACGGCGCTGCTAAGTGAATCTACAGACGAAAGAAACTTGAAAATTGTAGACGTTTAGGAAAGTAAAAAGATGAGGTTTAACAGCTTTTAAATATTTGTAGAATGTCATGTTGACCACAGATCCTTAATTTATTATCTCAAAGCAACCGGTTTATTAATAAACCATTATCAAGCGCCAGGAGAGCTTAATCAGTTGATTAATGTGTGACATTAATCAACTCGTTAAGTTCTTCTAGTGCTTGACAATGGTTTATTAACCGAAACTAGTATCTTTGAGATAATAAGGATCTGTGGTCAACATGGCATTCTACAAATATTTGTAGACGTTGTTTACCTTACACTGTAGGCATCAGCGATTTATCGATATGCCCATCCGTAAGGGTCGAAATAGGGGATGAAAGCTTTTTTGAAAGTACGTTGCTATTCAGGCAGTTTTGAAGCAAGAAATACAAAACTTCAGATTTAGATTTTTGATAGGAATTTTAAAAATAGTGGTTTCGATATTCAACCTATAAGCGGGAGAAATACGGGAAAATCTTTAAAAGGTGCTACTAAGACTATTTTGATGCTAGAAATGCGAAACCTTGAATTTGGAACCATGGTTAGAATAATAATAAAAAAAATAAAAAAATTCGGGATTCTTTGAATTGTGCCATCAATGGTGTAATAGGGGGTGGCAACGTGTATCAAAATACTTGATTAGGAAAGCATTTTTAAGGCTAAATGTATGAAAATTTGTGTTTAGAAGTAGAAACAACCAATGTAGACTATCCAGTTTACGTGTGCGGAGCAGCGGTAATTAAGCTAGTTTCAGGTTATAAAATCAAGCCGGCCGCGGTGGCCGAGCTGACTGAGGCGCTACAGTCACGGTCAGCACGGCCACTACGGTCGGGGGTTCGAATCCCCCCTCGGGCATGGATATTTGTGCCGTCCTAGTTCGTAAGTAGTTCATAAGTAGTTTGTAAGTTTAGGGACTGATGACCCCGTAGTTAAGTCCCATAAGCTTAACAAACATTTGAACATTTTTTTTTATAAAATCAAGGCCCTTTCTTATAACACACGTTAAGACTGACTTATATCTAACACTGTTCCTCCGTCAACCTTGCAGCTGACAATAAGGCGTCCGAAAATAAATGTGCAGCTATAACGGGTTTTATAAATTAGTCAGAGAAGTTTATGTAGTTGAATATAAACTGCCCCTTGAATTTCAAATTTGTTGGGTTTTAATCTTTGTCATGAAGATGTGGTTGCCACAGCAAAAGAAATTAAACGGCACAGGCCAATACACATTGAATATGTTCAATCCCATCAATCACAGTACAGCAAGGGACATTCAGCTCGTGCACACACGAGTTGTAACCGGAGCTGTTGAACAAATACTGTCATATGTAGGGCGAATTTACCTGACTAGACAACAAAACATTCGCGCTTAAAATTTTCATACAAAAGACACTCGGTGTGTAACATCTGATATAACGTATTTATGAAATTCCAACAACTGATTTTGAAGAAATACTTTTCGAGTATTCAGATGTCCCCTTTGTGACACCTCCAAAGGTCAGTGACGATAAAATTAAATTAATTACAGTTTGCACACCTGCTTGAAATCGTCAATATGAGGTAATCAATCAGCTCTTGACGGACATTTGGCCATTCTTCCATGAGTGCAAATATCTAGTTCTGCAACTGTTATAGGAGGTGCTGGTCTGGTTGCAAATGCATCCCAGTCTCGCTCAATCGGGTTTGGTGACCGAGCAGGCCACTCCATTGTATAATTCCCTCAGCTTCAAGCATGTTGTCCACAAGTGCAGCTACAGAGTGTCCAGAAAAGGGCTCCCTGATTTCAAAATTAAATATCTCGAAAACAAAGATCGATACAGGAATGCAGTAAACGGTATGTTTATTGTGAAAGGTGTAAGAAGTTTATACAGCAGTTTGAAATAATAGTTTCAAAAGCTGCTAACAGATGGCGCTGTACGCTGTACAGCACAGATCAGCATACAAAAGTGAAATAATCGTATGAAAACACTCATTGCAAACAATCACATCACAATGTTTTCAAAATGTTCACCATTGGCACTACAGAGGTGGCGCAAACGAAGAATGAAATTCGCCATCACATTTCGTAGTGTCTCAACCGAAATGGATTCACATGCCACAGAGATCGCCGATTCACGCTCGTCCAGCGTGGCGGGATGCTTCGGGTAGACCATGTCTTTCACTGTGCCCCACAAAAAAAAGTCACAGGGAGTCAAATCCGGCGAATATGGAGGCCAATCCATGCCTGAACCAATAAATTTGGTATATTCCAAAGCATTGACTCGATTCCCGAAGTATTCCTCAAGAAAGCAAAACACTTGTTCCGTCCGATGCGGTCGGGCTCCATCTTGCATAAACCATTCAGTACCTGGTCGATCCTCTAACGCATGCTGTGTGGCAACAAACTGTTCCAAAACTGCAACGTAACGTGCACCAGTGACCGTTTCTCGAATGACAAAGGGCCAATAATGCCTCTGCTGCATACTGCAGCCCACACAGTAGCTTTATGAGAATACAGGGGTTTCGCTTCACACCAATATGGCTTTTCGGAACCCCAAAATCGCGTTCTGCTTATTCACGTATCCATTCAGGTGGAAGTGTGCTTCGTCTGTAAACCAGATGAAGCCGACATCAAATCGTTCATTATCAATCATTGTGAGCATCTGATTAGCAAAGGCAACCCTTTGTTGCACAGTTCGTACGGGTATGGCCTGGTGCGTTTGAATTTTGAATGGGAACATGTGTAGGCTCTTTCTCAGTATTTTCTACGTGCTGGAAAGCTTCAAACCAGTCTCAGATGCTATTCTACGGACGGATGACATTTGATTTCGCTGAATAATTCCAGAAACAGGCGTAACTGCGGTTTGCTTGCAGCCAACATGCCCCACTAGATCCTCAGTTACGCTGCCTGTTCGTTGAAATTTTGCGAAGAGCTTACGAATGGTTTTCGCATCGGGTCCTTTTGGAACATTAAATCGTGCTTGAAAACTTCGCCTTGTTACCGTAGGACTCTCTTCTAACCTGTGGTACTCTAGCACCAGAAAAACGCGTTGTTCCCTGGAGTACATGGTTTTAATCTCTTCCTTCGGTACGCTAACCTCCTTTCACGTTTCAATAGTGGAACTTATCGCTCTGGGCTTCGGATCACTATTTATACTAGGCATTACGTATGGCGATTACAGCGCCATCTATTAGCAGCTTTTGTAACTATTATTTGAAACTGCTGTATAAACTTCTTACAACTTTCACAATAAACATAGCGTTTACTGCATTCCTATATCGATATTTGTTTTCGAGATATGTAATTTTGAAATCAGGGACTCCTTTTCTGGACACCCTGTATGTGGTATGAGCGTTATCCAGAAGGAGCGCACCTACTATGGCACCAGCATAGGACACAACAAAGGTCTAAGGATGAAGGATGTCGTCTTTATAACTCTGAGCAGTCTAAACGCCATCCTGAACGACATATATGTCCATATGTCCACCAATACTGACTCCTGCTCACACCATTCGCCCACCACCATGATATGGTGACGTTTCCTGCGTATAATCAGGATTGTTCCGAGTTCCACGTTCTCTCCAGATAAGGAACGACGGTTGTCCGGCTGAACACAAAATCTTGTTTCATCTGTGAACAGAACCCGGCGCCATTCGCCATGACTCCAATCCTGATGTTGCTCCGCCCAGTTTCTGCGGACTAAGTGCTGTCATGGTTCTCGTGGGACACACACCATAGGCCCTCGGGGGTAGAGGCCACTTCAGCCTCGTGTCTCGACGACTTGCTGATGTTATCCGTGGACGACATTGGCCTTACCTTCGTTTAACGGTTCATGTTGTCTGAAATCGCGTCCAGGTCCTGGAAATTACACTTTGGGACACTCCAATAGCTGCAGCCACCTCCCTCTGCATCCATCCCGCGTCCTACCTTCCTATGGTTCTCCATGCCACAGCTTTGGGTGAGGCACGTTGTTGTTGCATTGCACTACCTGCTCACTACACTATCTGAACCCAACTGCTTGTGTAATTTGTTTGGTAAACACAAGTCTGCAGTAAGTTTCTGTTATTACCACCATCTCGGTTGCTGTGATGTTGTTGTCTTCACTCCGTAGTACTGACGATGTCGAACCATTTTAGTTCATTGTGCCGATGACAATACTTCAAAACCTAGATAACTGATCCCGTAATTGTTTTGACTAGTGTACATCAGTTTTCGTTCACTACAGTTAAAATTTCGTTTTGTAAGTACGTTTAGCCAAAATAAAGTCTCAAAGGTAAAACTACACAAAAAAAAAGTCTCGAGCGAGGAATAGGATGCGGATGTCGCCGGTGGCGTCTTATTCACAGCTGACTGTGACAAAGGACTCGCCGTCACGGCCGGACTCTATTGTTCGCTTCCTCGAGTATAATGCACCTATAAGGATGCGGTCACGAATCTTGCGGAAGGTTACCGCTGACCTCCGAAACAGCACACTATGTGCATTCTAAAAGACTTATTCAATGGGCAGGAAGTGAGACCTCTTCGTTCCACAAGGTTCTAATCGCGTGAATTTATCAATCATCAGCTCAGCATCGAAAGTTGAAGTTGAAACTGGCTAACTTGAGGGCATAAAGGAAAAAGAGCATTATTGCTTCGTCGAGAAACAGCTCGCTGAAGACTGAACACTGCATCAGATAAGAACAAGTAACAAGATATTGGATTTCATACGATTTACGTAAACGATCACAATAGCACCATAAGGTGGTTCACTGGAACAATAACTGCAAAATGATGAAGAGATGGGGTTTGGAAGGCGGCACCCACCGACTGTTTAAGGTACATTGTCTAAGCAAGTTATTGTGACATTGAGAAAAATTTTGAGAAACATTCTCACAGAACACTTCTGAAACAGGAATACAATGATGACTCCTAATAAACGCTCCAAAATTTCAACTCCGTAACTCGATTTTTGTAATTAATTTTTCGTTGAATTTCAAACCAGCGGTCGGCAACTGGCGGACCGCGGTCCACGTCCGGACCGCGGAAAGCCGAAAACTGGACCGCCAAAACAATTTTGAAAGTGTAAGTTACATATTCTAATTAATGAAAAAATATTTTTTTCTGTGAATAACAACACCGAGCTACAAGGAAATGGGAAATTAAAATGTGATTTGGTTCAAAGTGTATCATCATTCCGTCGCAAAATGGTTCTTTGAAAGAGACATTTTAACTCAAGAATTTCATTTTGCAACAATTTTTTAATATAAAAATAATCCTAACATAAACTTTTCCGTAAGTCTCAGGCATTTCCATATTATCAAATTTCTTTGTATATCTTAAGAAGGTATTTACAGTAATATTCAAAGACTCTTCACAAATAGAAGAGTTGTCACGATTTTTAAAATCACCTTTTTGAGGTTTCTCCTGTAGCAGAATAGACGGCTGTGGCTGCGAAGTTGTTCCACCTTCCGAAGCCTTTACTTCAAATGGAGATAATAGACATGCAGGAAGACAATTCCTTGCAAACTTATAAAACTGTATCCATTGAAGAATTTTGGAGTTAATATGTTCGGGAAAAATATGAAAATTGCAAAGAATTAGCGATCTACCTGGCTGCTATGTTTGGCTCCACATATATTTATGAAATTTCATTTAAAAAAATGAATTTCTTTGAGAATAATTTTCGATTAAGACCGCCCACTTTGAAGACACTATTCGCATAAAGTCCTCCGCAGGTGAATCTAACTTTAAGTACCACCTCAAGGCCGCAAATGTAATATTTTCCATGACTTTTTTTAACAGATATATGCACTCTTTCTTAGTGAAAATTAAAATAAAAGAAATAGTAAGTATAATGCATGACCATTTTCTGGACTTTCCAAAAAATGTTTGACTATTCATTTTGTTTAATACTTTTTGTGAGTTAAAGTAAAAATAAATAGCAAATAATATGAGTTTCTCTGGATTGCTTGTACATTGTTATTTTACATCTATTGTAGCTCATATTATTTTGTGAGTGAAAATAAAAATAAAAAATTAGTTAGGAACAATCAGATTTACATCTGGACCTCGATAAAAATTTTCAAAAGTATCCGGACCCCGTCGAAGATTGCTTGCCGACCTCTATTCTAAACAGTAATAAGGGAGAATATCTTGTTGGAAAGAAAGTAATTTTTTGAAAGAAACGTCGAGAAAAATTTTTCACAAGTCATTGCCAGTTTACAACTGTGTATATTTAGATTTGAAATGTGTCATTATTATTTATCCCAAGTATCAGTGTATTTATATACACACATGTTAAACATCTTCCGGTGTGTTTTAAAATACAGGCACCGTTAACATTTTGCATCAGGTTTCGTTGTATCGTACTGGACTCGCGTTTGTTGGATTATCGGTTCAAACCCGCCTCCGGCCATGCAGAATTTCGTTTTCCACTATTTCACTAAATGGTTCAGAGCATATTCTGGGACGGTTCTTTTCAAATGGCGCGACCTATTCCCTTACCCGTCCTTAACAGAAAACACTCCGAGCTTGTTCTATAATAACCATGATATCGACGGGACGTTAAATCCTAAAATACCATCCTTTTTAAATCACATTGTAAGTTAGACATAACTGTATCGATTCATTTAACCTTCAGCTGTAACATCTTGATTGCAACATCGTTTTACTTGTTCTTTCAGTGGTCATATTGGCCCGGTCGCCGTTTTGGACGTCGCATGAAACTGACCTTTTTACATGAAGAGACTAAATTATTTCCTTTACTAATTTCTGACATAAAAGAATGTGTGGTTTTCATCATCCTAACATTCTGTGCAGTGCGGGAGTAGCCGAGCGGTCTGGAGCGCCACGTTACGGATCGCGCGGCTTCCCGCGTCCGAGGTTCGAATCCTTCCTCGGGCATGGATGTGTGGGTTGTCCTTAGGTTAGTTTAACTTAGTTTAAGTAGTTTGTAAGTCTAGTGACTGATGACCAACGTAGTTTGGTGCCACAGAATTACAAACATTTGATTTATTATTCTGCAGCAGCTCATGTCTCTTACTTTGCAGCATAATAAATTCTCTGTCGTACCATTCTATTTCATTCTTATTCCATCATCTGTATGTGTATGTTTTCAAAAGAACAAATAGACAAACGGTTTTTTCTTAATGGATCATCATAGATACTACCTTACTTATAAACGAAATAAATTATTTTCCCAACGGTAAACACTGCAAACTGTGAAATCTATTGATAAAACTTCAAAGAGAATATTACGAAAAGTAATTGCGACAACAAAGCTCAACTTATTGTTATATAGCAGCGTGACGTTGCCCACTGATGTGATTTCGACGTAAGTACAAAATTTATATCTCTAAAAACAGGCATATCACTAAAATAAATGTCTATGTACAGAAAACGAAAACGGTGAATATTATGTAAAAAGATTTATGTATATTTCGCAGATTGTCTGAAGATGGCAGTTTAGCTCAAATGGATCTATCACAATATAATAAAAAATTTAAAATTTGTAGGACATTGGTATATTTACATGATGTCTCTTAGAGAAATTTTCTGCGCTGCGTGCCCATTGGATTGAAAACTATTTAAATAAATGCTTTCAATCCAACTAACGCTAAAACCCACAAAAAAAAATGTCTGCAGGCTACTCCACTGTATGGTTTTTATGGGTAATGCAAGTACAATCTAAACTTTCATGCCCGGAAATTCCAAAGTTACTAAAATATTCTGTGCTTTTATGCCGTGGTCGCATGGATTTCTTATTCAAACCCACAGTTGCGTCTTCAACTGCGTTGACATATTTAAGGAGGATTATAGCTTCGTCTAATATCCGAATCACATCCTAGCACGCTACTGACTGTCAGTAGCGAACCAGGGCTGTGATTCGAACATTCGACGAAGCAACGATCCTTCTTAAAAATGTCCAACGCAGATGAGGACGAGACATTGGGTGCCGACCAAGGCGTAAAAGCCTGGGATGTTATAGTAGCTTTAATGGAAGTAAGTAAAACGGAATATTAAGTCAGTTGGAATGGTACCGTGAACGGCTGAGAACCGGTTGCATCTCGAGCTAGCCGTTGATGTCGTCAGAGGTTACTACCATTCCAAGATTACGAGCTGTAATGTGAGCTCGCACGTGTTGTTAGCAGCGTTAATTCATTTAGTAATTTAGCTGGTGAAATGCTATACGTCTCTTCTAAAAAACGCTCTTTCAGACTGCTGAAGAGAGTTTCAGCAATCTAGAAAGGAAAGGACACGTGTGTGTCGGACGCTGAGTAATGTACTAACAAATCCGAAATCGAGACTATATATTTCTTTCCAGCTGTCACTGGAGAATATGTTATGTTATTTTTTTTTTTTTTTTCATTATGCACGTTACTGATTTTATGCGACCCTCCATGGTCATCCCTTTCAGTTCAGTGTAGCACTTGCATCCTATCTGTTTTTCGCAGACGCTTTCCCTACAATTTTGATCCTCTTAAGCTGCCACTGCCATAGAATTTATTCTGTGATTGCCTAATTCCCTTCTTCTACTAACATACAAAGCGCTACTCCAAATCAGAAAGCTCTTTCTCACATTAAGGTCTATGTCTGATACTAGCAGACTTCCCTTGACACAGAATACTCCCACTACCTACTTTTTATGTTTCCTCATGGGTTACTCTCTTCATGGTGACTAGTTCATGCCGGCCGCGGTGGTCGAGGAGACTGAGGCGCTTCAGTCACGGTCTGCACGGCCACTACGGTCGGGGGTTCGAATCCCCCCCTCGGGCATGGATATTTGTGTCGTCTTTAGTATAAGGTAGTTCATAAGTAGTTTGTAAGTTTAGGGACTGATGACCCTGTAGTTAAGTCCCATAAGCTTAACCAACATTTGAACATTTTGACTAGTTCATGGTGACCAGTGATGCTACTCCTCTTTACTGTCGATTTCTTCCGCTTACTTCCAATCCTTATCGTATTCTACTTATACTGTTCATTCCGTTCAACCAGTCCTGTAATTCTTCTTTTACTATTATCAGGCAATATTACGACATATCCTTTCACCCCGAATTTCAGTCCCTCTTAGATGTTTCCTTCGCCCGCGTGTTATTCAAGAATGGAGCAGTACGGAAATCGTCAAAAAACCGTTTAGATGAACCTTCTGCAAGGCAGTTATGTCTGAATTGCAGAGTAGTTACGTAGATGTAGATGCCGATTTCCGCCACTGCTTCTTCGTTAAGTAGACTGAATAGTAGGAGCGAAAGACTGCATACTTGTCTTACATACTTTTTAATCTGAGCATGTATTCGTGGCCATACATCCTTAAGTAAAATTTTCTCGGTTTACTTGCCACGTCAATTCGGGATAAAATCTCGAGCTTTCGACGAGATCCTCCACAGTCATCGTCAGGAGCAATTGATTGTCTTCACTAGTGCTGTGGTGGCCATATATAGCCCTTCGACTGCTTCTGATTGGTGGGCATTCTGATTCGTCAGCTACTAACAGTAAGTACTGCTTTCGCAGGCGATGTCAACGTCTGCGATGGTGGCGACACCGCTTCCGTAAGATCGTAAAAACCTTCTTCTCTGCATCGAGCGCTTGTTTCCATGCATTGGTGAGGTTGTATCCAGTGTCACGGTTAAAGTTCTTGTCGCTCATTCATATTTCAACAGCCTCTTTGATAACAGAATCCCAGTATGTGGCAGCCTGACTCAAAACATCTGTTTCATCAAACAGTATTTTATGTTTGTTTGTGAGGCTGTGCTCATCAGCAGCTGATTTCTCCAGTTCTCTGTCTTTAGTATTCCGTTGGTGTTCAACGCAGCGGTCGGAAACGGTCCTATTCGTACCGTCCATGAGTTCCGCGGAACGCCCCGTTTTGCGAATGACTACTGATGTCTCTGATGTTGAGTACCTGGCAGTAGGTGGCACTATAATGCACCTGTGTCCGAATACTTTTGATAAAAATAAGTGTACATAAACGATCTGATTGAACAGGGTGAGCAGCCACAGCGTGATGATAGCGCAACTGTATGGCGAAGTGTCAATATGATGGAGAGTAGACTGTAAATTTCATTGTAGTTAACTTCATGTCTTGTAACACAACGTCTCAATTAGATACAATACTTGAAACTTACCTAGATTGTCGACTTGATCATTTTTCCCAGAAAACAGCCCCAGTAATTTATTCACCTTTTTTAAAATAAGTATGAACATGGATTGTACTATCAGTAGTTAGTTGACGATTCGCATTGTACATAGCGAATCATGTAGCTAGTATTCTTTTGCAGTGATTTTGAGAGGAGATAACAAAGGTTTGTGTTAATTGTCAAGGAAATAACTTCAGGAGTCATCAAAGTATTTACATATTTTGGTTCCACGGTCGTGAGTGAATTTGTTTGGTAATCGTATCACAAAGGGTGAGGATACATTTTCTTTATAAACTTAGGTACAAATCAGAAGTGGTTTTATTACGTAGGTTTGCTTTCCAGATAGCTTTCCATAGTGTGCTTACACAAGGGTTTAATCAGACAGAGTTATGCTGTGGAAAGAGGAGCAAAAAATTCAGTTTCAATCTATATACGCACAAGATACAATCACGTTATATGGCGCGTTGGAATTTGTTTAGAAATGTTATTAAAATACGAGTCAGATGCGTAAACAGGTTTTTTTACTAGTGCTAAATGAGCTCGTATAATTACAGCAAAGTTTTTAGATCTTTTGTAAACCATTGTTACTTAATCATTACTTAATCATTACAATGACTTATCTTGAGGCCTAACAACTTTGATTCAACAGTCATTCAAGTTTTACTGTGAGGCTATATATCGCACAGGGCAACTTTATTTTCTTTACACAGATAATTTTGATTCAGGTAAAGTACTTATAGACTGGAAACCTGAGTGACACAAACAAGTTTCAATTATTTTAGTAACAACTCCCACTTAGGTCTGAAGTTCAATTTTTATGATCTATTACCAATTTTCACTTAGCAGAAGTATAGCTTTCAGGAGACAACAATAGTAATACTATTTTTAATTAACACTTTTCAAGGTGATTGGGTGTCACTTGTGTCAGAAGTCTGTAGTGAGATTTCCACAATCCTCAACAGCCTTAGGTCCTCTGTTTCTGGTGTAATAGTGAAGTGTAAACGTGAAGGGACACGCACAGCACGAAAGCGAACAGGCCAGCCTCGTCTGTTGACTGACAGAGACCGCCTACAGTTGAAGAGAGTCGTACAGTGTTATAGGCAGGCATCTGTCGAGACCATCACACAGGAATTACAAACTGCATCAGGGTCTACTCAAGTGCAGACTGGCGGAAGGTGAGAAAACAGATTCGATGGTCGAGCGGCTGACCATAAGCAGATCAATGCGAAACGACGCCTCGCTTGGTGTAAGGAGCGTAAACATTGGACCATTGGACAGAGGAGAAAGGTTGTGTAGAGTAACGAATCCCGGTACTCGATGTGGCAATCCGATGACAGGGTGTGGGTATGGTGGATATGCGGTGAACGTCATCTGCCAACGTGTATAGTGCCAACAGTAAAATTCGGAGGCAGTGGTGTTATGGTGAGGTCGTACTTTTCATCCCAAGCCTACATTGATGTATTAAGCACCTCCCTGCTTCCAATGTTGAAGAACAATTCGGGGATGGCGACTGCATCTTTGAACACGATCGCGCACCTGTTGGGGAGTGGTTACATGACAATAACATCCCTGTAGTGGACTGACCTGTACAGAGTCCTGACTTGAATCATATAGAATACATTTGGGATCTTTTGGTACGCCTACTTCATGCCAGGCCTCGGCGACCTACATCAATACCTCTCCATAGAGCAGCATTCCGTGAAGAATGGACTGCCATTCCCCAATAAACCTTCCAGCACCTGATTGAAGGAGAGTGGAAGCTGTAATCAAGAGTGGGCCAACACCATATTGAATTCCAGCATTACCGATGAAAGGCGCCACGAAGATAGTGTAGAACAAGGGCCGTCCTATCACATGTCCAATAATTCTTCTGACCATTATTTCTTATGAAGACTCTGCATCGAGGACAACAGAAGGGTTTTATTAAATGAATTCCGTATCTTGCCGCCTTCGATAGCAATCTTGTACGGTGATCTGTGAATTTTCACGAAGAAGCGGTAAATTCGAAGAAAGCAGTAGCATTGGACAACTCCGTGAAGTTACTTGTTAACTCTTACAGTGTAGTATTACGACAGACACGTGAAAAGGGAAAATACGACCACCCTAATATTCCGTATCGTAGCATTCCGTGATATCTTTGAGTTTTAAAAGTAAGTGTGCTGTTCCCGCTAAAACCCATAGGTTGTTTCAATGCTTTTAATTCGTTACATTAGCGCTACATATCAGGACCTTACAAGGTAAAGCAGTCATATATCTATTTACCGCATATATAGTTAATGATCGGCGTCTGTTTGTTCCATGACCCGTCAAGGAGGTTAGAACATAGGGAGACGCCATTCCGCTCATAAAGTGAAGCCTGCCTCCGCCATACTGCTGTTTTGGAGAAGTGTTCGTATTGTAGAGCCGATGTTTTATGTCACTTAGAAAAAGAATAAAACGTCCGACGGTTTAGCCGTGATATACAACGTGTTAAAAGAGCACATTAGCCGTTAAAATTAAGTTTTCAAATATATTTGATGAGTATTTATTACTATTTATTCAAGAAAGTATATTGTGTGAAAGTACATACTTTGCAATGACTGTCAGTTCAATGTATTAACAGTAAGAGGGTCGACTTAACGTATAGTTTTAACGGAAGAAATAGCATTCTAAAACTGACCAAGATGGCAGACAGGCTACAACTGACGTATGTGCTCGGCATAGATAATGCCACCTCCCTTTATTCTAATCTCGTCCCGTGCTGTTTAGCGTTTGTTTATCGCTGTTGTTGACAAGCGTATTATTGGTGTTAGCTTGTCTGACACATTTTAAGCAAAATGGCACATGATAATGAGGCAAAACTTTAAAAATTGTCGATAAAGTTCCTGCCGAAACTGCGGATAATGCTTTTTCCACGGCTAAGACAGTCACGGTAACAACATGTTCAAATGTTTGTAAATTTATCGGACCAAAGTGCGTGGTCATCAGTCAGTTAACCTACAAACTACTTAAACTGAGGACAACACACACCCCATGCCTTAGGGAGGACCCGAACCTCCGACGGCGAGCACCCGCGCGCTCAGCAGCGAGGCACCTTAGACCGCTCGGCTACTCCACCGCGGCTCATGGAAACAATAAAGCTAATATACAGGGACCTTGCAGATAAAAAATGACTCAGCAAATGTCTACTTGGCCGTGGACAAAATCCTAATGAGAGTTTTAACAGCTGCGTGTGGCAACGAGTACCGAAAACAGCGTTTCTTGGATGGACAGTACTCAAAATAGGTGTGATGGCTGCTGTTATCTGTTTCAATGATGGTTTAATTGGCAGGACAGAAGTAATGGACAATCTAGGCATCCAACCAAGAAATAATATGATAGCTGCTCTGACTGCCATAGATCTTCAGCGACTAGTTGAAGCTGAAAGGGCTGTGAAAGTCATCACTAAAGAGTCCATAGTAAGGAAAAGACTCCTGAAAATGTCTGCAGAGGATAAAGAAGCGTCGCAGTCGAGTAGCCGGGCGGTCTAAGGCGTCTCGCTGCGGAGCGCGCGGTTGCTCACCGTGGAGGCTCGAGTCCTCCTTGGGGCATGGGTGTGTGTGCGTTTGTCCTTAGGTTAGTTTACCTAGGTTTAAGTAGTTTGTAAGCTACTGACTGATGACCACGCAGTTTGGTCCGATAGAATTACAAACATTTGAACATTTTTGTGATAAAGAAGCAGCTGGCCAGCAAGATTATGCCACTGGAATGTTCTGAAAGAGGAATACTGTCAAGAACTCTGTGAACATCCTTTTCACATTTTCCCGAAAATACATTTTCAGAACATTAGGTACATAATATATCTTCATAATGGTTTTAACAATGTTCACCAAATTTCTTCCAATTGAGAAGTGGGACGTATTTTTGTATTATGCCTAATTCATTGCACAAATGATCTATGTTTGTTATTCTGTATATTTCATCGGTAATTTTGAGACAAAATCGTAATTAAGTGTAAAACTGGTTTTTCCGTTTCCTCAGATATACTCCAAACTACAAAACAAGAGGCATAATGTGTTCCTACGAATGTTGATAGCAGCCTGCCACAGTCAAAATGCAATTAGACTGACGATGCACCAGAAAATGGTTCCAGAATGCGAACGTGTATTATCTATTAGGCAAAATATTGTAATTATTCAACCACAACAGATGTTTCAATATATTTCCTATTACAGCTTGAGTTAATGTCATTCAATGTTGGTACAGAATTGTAACTTCCTCCGCATTGTGGATCAGGAGTAATGTGCACCGAAAGCAAGGTATGAAAATGCAGCCCGTTCACGCCCAGGTCACCTTAAACCTCACACTCATGCCCAAGGGAGGACTCGAACCTCCAACCGAGAGAACCGCGCGTTCCGCAGCAAGGCGCGTTAGAGCGCTCGGCCACTCTATCGCGAGAATGTAGTTTTCCCTTCCCGATAACAAAAGGCCTATATTCTCCATATACACGACTATTGCTTCGAAAAAAGTTGAAATGTCAAGACTTGAAATTACACTTGTAGTTTATAGACATCTCACACTAAACTTGCGCTGCAGCTGCTGGTCGTTTAAACAAAATGTTGAAAATCAGCCACTGCACGTGGAGTGGCTTGCCACTCAGCATTGTGTAATTATAGCCTAACAGTCGCGACTCTCTGACTGTGAAAGTTGTTACCAACTCACAGCTGCAACGACACCAGCGCCCCTAGTGCTGGGCAAGGCGCCGTAACAGTCATGTTGTATATAATTGTTTACTATGTAATTAACCAAATAGTTTCTGTAATTTCTGCATTTCAAGCGTTAGTAAAATATCGAAAGACATAAGTAATCATGAAATAACGACGCCGTTCCCCGTCGGGGGTTCGAATCCCCCCTCGGGCATGGATGTTTGTGTCCTCTTTAGTATAAGGTAGTTCTTACGTAGTTTGTAAGTTTAGGGACTGATGATCCCGCAGTTATGTCCCTTAAGCGTAACAAACATTTGAACATTTTATAAACAGACAAGAAACTATCAATAAAATTATTCCGGGTATGAGACTGCGTCGTCATTTTATAAAATGACGACGTGGTCTCATACCCGGAAAATTTTAGTGACAACAACCGCGGAAGCCTACGTTTGCAGACGAGAAACGTTAATTGCTGTTGTGGTCTGTTCTTATACGAGAGGCACTTTTTTGACGTGTAAAACGTCAGTGTGGAGTTGATTGATTCGTTCATTTTTCAACTTAACTCGTCTGTCTTATAAACTTTTATACTTTTGAGTGTAATTACTTTTGTTTATAAAACGAATGTGTTGAAGATTCCTGCTATTTGTGGTTGATATGTAGTAACAATTGTGGAATTGGTTTCTGCTTTGTTGGGAAACTGTTTTTTTTTCCGATGTTTTACTGACACGTTTGTGAGAATTTTCCTTCAGCTACAGCTGCAGTGGCTGATCTGGTACATTAGAAAAATGTTGGTATTGCATTCCATATACGTTTCATACGTTCAACACTTAATGATTTGAATGGAGTTGCAGTGAAAGAAACTGTTACGTTTCTGAGTAGAAAACCGACGTCTTTCTGCAGTAGGTTGCGTTTTGTGTTGTTTATTAGCTATTTTTGTTCTTAACAGAAAATTAAATTCGTGGTTAAAAAGTCGTAGATTTGAAGATAGTCTTAAATAAACTACCCTGCAATGTATCGTTTCATACCTTCCAATTGTTGAAATGTAGCTTCCCGGCCGCTTGGAGCGCAGCTGTCGTGGCGTATAAGAAAATTAGTCCGAGAGTCGTTTATTTTTTATTTATTTATTGGTTTTTTCTGTTCCATAGGACCCAATTGAGGAGTGAGACTCCATGGTCATGGAACAAGTCAATACATTAATTGTTACACAAGAATGGTAATAGAAAAATTTTAAGTAGTCCTTTGCACACGACAATCTTAACACAAAGTGAAAAGAATCAAAAAAGAAAAAAAGAAATTAGCTTAATTGTTTAACTTTTCTAGGAGTTCCTCGACAGAATAAAAGGAGTGAGCCATGAGGTATCTCTTCAATTTAGATTTGAAAGCGTGTGGATTAGTGCTAAGATTCTTTAGTTCTTGTGGCAGCTTATTGAAAATGGATGCCGCAGAATACTGCACCCCTTTCTGCACAAGTGTCAAGGTGGTGTGGTGCAAATGTAGATTAGACATCTGTCTAGTAATCACCGAGTGAAAGCTACTAACTCGTGGGAATAAGCTGATATTATTAACAACAAACGACATTAAAGAAAAAACGTATTGTGACGCCAGAGTCAAAATTCCCAGACTACTGAAAAGGGGTCGACATGACGTTCGCGAACTTACACCAGATATTGCTCGAACCGCCCGTTTTTGAGCCAGAAATATCCTTTTTGCATCAGGCGAGTTACCCCAAAAAAACAATGCCATACGTCATAAGTGAGTGAAAGTAAGCGTAATAGACTACTTTTCGTGTTGAAAAATCACTTATCTCAGGTATTGTTCAAATGGTAAATATAGCAGAATTTAGTTTTGGAACAAGATCCTGAACATGGGCTTTCCATGACAGCTTACTGTCTATATGAACACCTAGAAATGTGAACTGTTCAGTCTCACTTATCACATGGCCATTATGTGTAAGCAGAATGTCAGCTTTCGTCAAATTATGTGTTAGAAATTGTAAAAACTGAGTTTTACTGTGATTTAACTTCAACTTGTTTTCTACTAGCCCTGAACTTATCTCTTGAACTGCATTATTTGATACTGTGTCAATATTACGAGCAACATCCTTCACTACCATATGTTACAAATGTTCTGCGTGGTCATCAGTCCGTAGCTTACAAACTACTTAAACCTAGGTAATCTAACCTAAGGACAACACACACACACACACACACACACACACACACCCATGCCCCAGGAAGGACTCGAAGCTCCATGGCGAGCAACCGCGCGCTCCGCAGCGAGACGCTTTAGACCGCTCGGCTACTCCACCGCGGCTATTATGTTAGACTGTGGTGTAATGCTCTCGGGCAGAGGTAGAGATAACGGCGTGTGCGGCGGGTAGCCTGCCCGCAGGGGCGGCCCCGTGACCCCTTGGCCTTGACATTTCGGTGTCGGGACAAAACGCAGACGGGCCAGCGAACAGCGAACCACCGCTCGAGGATCCGTCAGCGTGGGCCGCCACCACCTCACGATGCAAAACTCTTCACACTCTACCCGCACATCCGCCAGACAGCGCGACCGTATCTCAGAATGAGCACCACCGCAAGGTCAACACAAGATTACGGTGCAGTGCCTCATCGACGAGGAAGTCATCGGAGGCTCACTAGCTTGAATGTTCGAAAATTGCTCCCCTCCCCTCCTCCCCTGATGTCTTAACGCTTCCTACCATCCGGTCCCTACTTCTTGTCAGCGATTTCCATATGTTTATTTTCGCCAATTCTACAAAAAAACCTCCTCATTCGTGATCAGTCTACCTAATTTTAGAAAGTCTTCCGCAGCCCCAGACCACAAATACTTAGATTCTCTTCAAGTTTAGCTTCCTTAGAATGCTGTGCTCCAAGCGTACTGTACATTCTCAGATATTTCTTGTTCACACTACGATCAAGGTTTGGTACCATAGACTCGTCTTGGCTAATGAACCCGTTCTTTTCTTAGGCGAGGATATGTTTTAAGTCTTGTATGCTTCAATTGTCGTCCGTTATTTTACTTACAAAGGTAACATAGCAGAATTCCTCAATTTCATCTGCGTATTGAACACAAATTTTGATATTACGTTTCTCGCTAATTTCATTATTACTGCTTCTCATTACTTTTGCCATTTTTGCTGTTTACTCTCAATTCATATTCTGTACTTACTCCATTCAACATATCATGTAATTCTGCTTTACTGTCACTGAGTGTAGCAATGTCAATATAAAATCGTATAATTCATATCCTTTCACCATGAATTTTTGTACCATTCCGGAAACTCAATTATTTATTGAAAAATAACCTAAAATTGTACAGATATCATACATATGTCATTTTGTAGAGAAACTCTTTTTTTTTCATGTATACCACCAGAGCGTACTTTGATAATTTGCCGCTAGCGCTAGTCGCAAACGTGGCGAGTTCAAGTGCGGAACGAGCTTTGTGTGTGTCGGAGTTCGATAAAAACAAGCGTGCCACTGCTATTCAGCGGATGTTTACAAACAAGTACAGTAAAAAGCCACGAAGAAGGAAGGCCATTTACCACTAGCACAACAAATTCGATTCGACGGGTTGCTTGTGCCCGGCAAAAAGTAGCGGACGTCCTAGTGTGAGTGAAGTGAATTTGGAGCGCATACTCCATAAGGAGTCCAAAGAAATCAGTGAGTCGTGCATCCCGTGGACTCGAAATGACTCCAATGACAGCGTGGAAAGTCCTGTGACAGAAGATTTCTATGAAACCATTCAAATTAGAGCAAAGTCTCAAATAAGTGATTTTACTACGAAGAGTAGTCCACTACGCTTACTTTCATTCACTTATGACGTACGGCGCTATTTTTTGGGGTAACTCGACTGATACAAAATTGATATTTTTGGCTCAGAAACGGGCGGTCCAAGAAATATTTGGTGTAAGTTCACGAACTTCATGTCGACCCCTTTTCCAGTAGTCTGAGAATTCTGACACTAGCGTCACAATACGTATATTCCTTAATGTCGTTTGTTGCTAATAATATCAGCTTATTCCCACGATTTAGTACATTTCACTCGAAACTACATTTGCATCACACCACCTTGATACTATTCTGCAGCATCCATTCAATAAGCTGCCATTTAAAAGAACTCAAAAATCTTAGTACTAACCCACGTGCTTTCAGATCTAAATTGAAGAGTTACCTCATGGCTCACTTCTTTTATTCTGTCGAGGAACTCCTGAAAAATTTAAACAATTCTTTTCACTTAGGCTTAAGATTATCATGTGCATAGGACTACATAAAGTTTTTCTACTACCAGTCTTATGTTAAACCTTATGTATTGAATTGTTCCATGATCATGGAGTCTTAATCCTCAATTAGGTCCTGCGGAACAGAAACCATATTATTTTTATGGAGCTAGCGCAGAAGCTCAGTGACGACAAAGAAAGGCTTTTTGAGTTTTGTTCGCAGTTCCATCAACTGAATGAGGATGGCATCGTTGATCGCTTAATTTTTAGCGACAAGAGGCATAATTGTCGAACCTAGCGTACAAGATATCCACAAGAATGTACTGAATTTGATCGTGATTCACCAAAGGTAAATATTTTTTGTGCGTTGTCACGTCGGAAACTGTATGGGTCGTTCTTCTTCGGCGCGAGCACTATCACTGGACATTCCTACTTGGACATGTTGCAGCAAGTTGAGTGTGTATCCCTGTATACCACTGCGCCATGAGTGTTGCTTGTCATTAGAGACAGCTCCATGGCCGGTATAGCACCTGAACTCACCATGTTTTCGACAAGCGTTGACTGTCGGCAATTCAGATTACCAAACTACGCTGTGGCGGTACATATGAAAAAACTTTCAGGGTTTCCTTCAAAATGACATATGTACTATATCTGTGCAATAAATAATTAAATGTGTTCCCGAACTTCATGTACATTCTGTTGAATATTTGAGTATGTTGAACAGTAGCGGCGAAAGACTGCATGCCTTACTTCCTCTTTTAATTCTTGCTCTTGCATTCTGTTTAATCTCTCGTGTAGCTAATATATACCAACTGAAAAATGGTTCTGTCGGAACACAAGGAAAAGGCAGACATATTCCTGTTTAAAAACATCTGACAGGAATGTTGGGAACCAGTTGCCTCATTCCTAATACCGTGCTTCTCACCATAAATTTAATGGCCGAGTCTTTTAAACAGAAACACATTAGCGTTTCTTCTGCTCCGACAGAGGTATTTTTCAGCTGGTTTCCTTATTTTCCTTGCCAGGGTCTGAACATTTTGAGATTCTGATGCTTACCGAAGACAAATCTGTAGATAAGTAAAGATTTTTCGATTTATTTATAAGCTTTGACATACAACCTCTGAAAATACAATTCGGTGAATATTCTGAAACAGTAACGTAATTGAACTATGAATTACATTTAGCATACTGTCCTTCGAAACAGTCACCTCCCTTAACTATGCACCGCTGATATATGCGATACATGTACTGGACACTTTGCACGATGTCTTCCTTTGGGGTGGTGTCGGAAAGCTTCGTCACATTTCGTTGGCTGTCAGGAATGTCGTCAAATCTCTTTCCTTTTCAAGCGAGTTTGAGTCGAGGGGAGGGACTTCTGGAGGATTGAGATTCGGCCAGTATGGTAGATGTTCAAGTTCCACCACCCCCTTTTTTGCCAGGAACCGTTCAACGATATTGGCTGTGTGTGGGTCAACGATGTCGATAAACTTGAAAATGTAACTGATGATGAGGTACGGAGCAAAATTGAAGAGAAAAGCAATATATGGTATAACTTGACCAAAAGGAACACTCGATTTGCAGGATACATTTTAAGACATCAATATTTACTTCTTGGTATGAAGTTAGTCCTGCATTTGCTTTGAGAACAGCTGCAATTCTTTATAGTTTCCAACAGAATGTTATCCATTCTTGTAACAAACCATTCGCCAATTATGTCAACGATGTTAGATCTGTTAATCTGGTTCTCATTCTCTGCTCTAAAACTCGCCCTAATGATCTGATTGTGTTGAGATATGGCCATTTTGCTGTCCAGGGGAGATCTATAAATGTGAATGTCTGTTCGGTGTACGTTTATCACGTCTCAACCACAAGACATAAAGAGCTAAAAATTTGTACAGTTACTAATGTCTAGCTGGGGAAGGCTTAAGGCACGGTTTTATGGCGATCGGATAGCTATTTATCTATATAGATATATATATATATATTAATGTGAATGTCTGTTCGGTGTACGCTTATCACGTCCGAACGACAAGACGCAGATACTTGAATATTTTTACAGTTACTAATTTATACCTGGGGAAGGTTTTAGGCATGGTTTTATAGCGATCTGATACATATTTAGTAATTAGGAGAATATAACGCGAAATGCGGAACAATGATTACTCTTTCAAAATTATATTTACTCTTTGAAAATGGTTTTATTGGTTGCATTGTTGCTTGAGGGTTGATAATGACAAAAGGGTGGAGTATATTGGGATGGAAAGTTATCGGTGTATATATAATTCTACGTGTGTGTGTGTTAATATGTCGCTCTGCAGCGAAAACTAGAGAACGCATACGAATGGTCTGTGTGTAATTGTTGTCCGAAGTCTCATGTTGTACACCGTAGCAGTTCCATGCCGATAGCTATAAGGGGGTGGAAGATATGGTGGTTGAAAGTCGTCAAATTATTAAAAAAATTCGGACTGAAGGCCAGCAATGACGTATGCTACTCTATAGCAAGGAGGTTATATACAGCGAAACGTGATGCCACAGACCATATCTTTGGTCTATGCGCTCTACAATGTCTTCAGCTCTTTCTCTGTAAGGAAATATAAGTATAAATAAATAAAGCAGTAAAAAAGAAATTTCTTTTAATACATCTCTTTAAAAAAATCGATTTGACGTTTCGCGATTTACATCGATCTGTAATATTATTACAATCATTACTGTTGAATTTCCTTTAATCCATTCAGATATGCCATTTCAGTTCAAGAGAAGTTTCCAGTTCGTCTAGCTTTTGCCATGACAATTAACAAAGCTCAAGGACAATCATTAAACATCGCAGGAATCCATTTACAGCCGTCATGTTTTTCACGTCGCTTGCTCAAGAGTTGGCAACCAAAAGAGTGCTACATTTGCGCTCCAATAACGTAGTTTACTAGAATGCCCTAAAATGAAATTAAAATGAATGTGGACATTACTCTCACCATACGTGTTGTGATACTGCAACACAGGCTATAAGGAATAATGTATGTATTATTTATTGTAAATCATTAAGCACTTCACATAATTTTATTTTTTATTCGAATGTTGATTAAAAATGTTTGTTTCTAAAAAAGGTATTGTATTTCATCCTTCAAAACCAGTCTCATAGTACACTACTGAAAGATAGCTTATCTATCATAATCAACCAACACGCGAGCGGAGCCGCGGGTTAAAGCTAGTGTCTGATAATTTTCGGACGCCACGCCTCAATATGGATTGAGACAGTGTTCTTTAGCAGTATTGTTAGTCACAGTAAGCAGTTTGTTGTTGATCTAGTTGAGATATTCATCCGCAGTTACCAGACCGGCGAAAGTAACGATAGAAACAGTTGAATACCATGACATAGTGGAATATAAAACAAACATACAACTCACGAAACCGGTCGTGCTTTTTTATATAGTTGCAATAGAACTGCAGTGTATCTTTTTTTAATGATCATTAACAGTTTTAGCCGTGTATGTCCGTCTTCAGAACTTTTGTTTATCGAAACAATACTACTCACGTGAGTTCTGAGGTTTGCAGATGTCTTTTGCAGTGGCACTTTTACGTTGTCTAGCCACAGTCGTTTTTAACCCTCGTCGACCGTTGTGAGTTAACTTCCGGTTGCACCCACTATCTCTCTTCGCCAATGATGTTTTACCTAATTTTCTGTACGGTGTCATTACCGATAACACTGCCACTAGTGAAACACTAAACACTGCAGTCGTTTTCAGATGCTTGCGAACTTTCGAGTTACCTATTTCAGAGATCACGGATTTCAGCAATCATTTGTACAGGGCAAAACGTTCCAAGATTTCGTACGTCAACTGTGCAATGTGATCCTGTCTCATTGTTAACGTGTATTCACTGGTGCCAACGTGCAACGAGGTGGACAATACTGCATGGTATTCATATAATTTCGTAGACTTCCTGTACCATTAGAGGGAAGTGTGTGATATATCTGTGTGTGTGTGTGTGTGTGTGTGTGTGTGTGTGTGTGTGTGTGTGTGTGTGTATGTGTGTGTGTATTTGTGTTTGTGTGTGTATATAGGTATGTATGTGTGAGGTAGGAGAGGGGTGGACATAAAATCGCAGAGTGATATTACAAGTAAATAAGTTGAAATAGATGTGGGTTGTCGTTGTTACTAGGAGATGCTTGCACTAGATAGAGTAGCGTGGAGGGCTGCATAAAACTAGCCTTCGGACTGAATACTACAACAAGTCCTATTAATATTACTAGTTGCCCAAAATTATCTACAGTAAATCTACTAAATGGTGCACAATTCAATATTTAGGAAAAGTATCTCTGCACTTGGGCAGAAAACTTAAATACAGAAATTTCAGAACATACTTTTATGTATAAAATACCACTGGTCACTTTCTTCGGAATGGCAAAGACATCATCCCAGTCTTGGAACAGAGTGTGGAATATACAACATTATTTGCAAGTGAGGTAAATTTTACATTGGTCAGTTATGCAAGGCAATATGTATCAAATTGAAAGAACATCACAGACTCTGGAAACTTAGAAAAGAAAATTCAACATTTGAAGACATATGCTGAAAGAGGAACAGAACTAAAAGCAACTCATAAAGTCCTACGCCATATTCAGAGAGGGAGGAAAATGATGTACTCTGAGATATTGGAAATTAATATATATATATGTGGACTTCCCCAGACCTTGTATTAAATGACCAAACACAATTTCAATTCTCGCCACTTCTGTCTGCAGAATATATCCATACCATGTAAACTACCCATTCCTACTCGCTTGCCTCATGTCCCTACTACAGATCCATAGCCTAATTACTTTGTATGATCACAGAAGTTTAGCTACTTAATAGATGTCAATTGTAATTTATTATTTTGGTAGTAATATTGGACTTTAAGGCCAGTAACTATAATTTCACCATTTAAAATTTTAACCTTTTCACAGATGTTTCACTCAGTTTATTTTCACCCTTCTATGTTCCAAATTTTGTCCTATGAAACTTAAAATAATTTTTTCAGCCAGTTTCTGTAGATCAATATATTATCTTAGGACACATGTTGTACTTTATATCTAATCATATTTTGACAGTCTTAATCTTGTCATATTTTGTCTTCATCTTGTCTTATTTTAGCAATATTAATTGTCAAACTAGTCACATTTGAAAATTAATGTACATGTATTATCTATATAGCAGCTTCAGGTCTTTGAATGTTAAGTCCCAGCTGCACTGCTATATCTCTGTAGTGCTTACCTGATGATCGCGGTGGCCGAGGGGACTGAGGCGCTCCAGTCACGGTCTGCACGGCCACTACGGTCGGGGGTTCGAATCCCTCCTCGGGCATGGATATTTGTGCCGTCCTTAGGATAAGCTAGTTATAAGTAGTTTGTAAGTTTAGGGACTGATGAGCCCGTAGTTAAGTCCCATAAGCTGTACAAACATTTGAACATTTTTTTGTGATGGCGAAACAGATGAAAACTGTTTAGTAAAAACAATGAATTTGCAGAATATTACACATTTATTTCGTGCGTTTCATTCAAAATTACCTAAATCTGCTTGTAACAGGCGTCGTTTAGACAGCTTCGTTAGGTTACGTGACAGGCAGTTAATTGGCGGTGGTGAACGAGTGCCAGCTCTTCCGCAGTCTGTGCCTTCGGCAGGCTGGGGCGCTTAACATGTTCTGCGAGACAGCGGGTGGTGGGCGACGCATAGCAAGCGGTGCACGTTCTGCACCAGCAGTATGTCATACATAGCGCACACACTGATGGCACTTGCACAACTTACCTAGTAAACTCGTCACCTAGGCTTCTTGTTCTCGATGCTACACATGTGGTGACTACACGATGTCACATGAGACACGGGGAAGCACTGATAGAATGGACGCAACGCTGTTTGCTTGGAATCTTTGCCACCGTCTGGCGTGTCTGCTACGTTTTGATGCTATGAGTTATTGGTAGCGAATTATTTGATGCTCTCATTAGTCCGGATTTTCTGTTAGTTCAAAATGTTCAAATGTTTGTCAAGCTTAAGGGACTTAAATGCGGGGTCATCAGTCTCTAACATAAAAACTACTTATGAACTACCTTATACGAAAGACGTCACAAACATCCATGCCCAAGGGGAGATTAGAACCCCCGACGGGGAACGGCCTTGCGCATCCTAGCATAGGGCCTCAATGTGCTCGGCCGCTCCGCCGCGGCTACGTTAGTTCAATAGGAACTTAAGTCAAACAATGTTCAAATGTTTGTTAAGCTTAAGGGACTTAGCTACGGGGTCATCAGTCCCTAAACTTACAAACTACTTATGAACTACCTACAACTAAGGACGGCACAAATATCCATGCCCGAGGGGGGATTCGAACCCCCGACCGTAGTGGCCGTGCAGACCGTGACTGAAGCGCCTCAGTCCCCTCGGCCACTGCGGCCGGCGAACTTCAGTTAGTATTTGATGCTTCGTAGTACAAGACGTCCGGGAAGTACAGACATCTACACCTATGTAAACATTCTGAAACTCACATATAAATGCATGGCAGAGGGTTCACAGAATCAAATTTATGATATTTCTCTACCTTTCCGTTCACTAATATCGGACAGGAAAAAGGAGCACATAAATCTTTCTGTTTTCGACCTGATTCCTCTTATTTTATTACGATCGTGTTTCCCTACGTAGGTGGTTGCTAACAAAATATGTTAACATTCGGAACAGAAAGTTGATGAAAGAAATTTAGCAAGTAAACCTCGCAGCAACCGAATAACGCCCTTCTTTGAATGATTCCCACCCCGACTCGTGCATCATTTCCGTGACATTCTCACCCCTATATCGCGGTAATACAAAACGAGCTGCCCTTCTCTGAACTTTCTCTATATCGTCCGTCAGTTCCACATGGTAGGATTCACACAATGAACAGCAATAACCGCTGGTATACTTTACATACGACCAGAATTTCTTAGGATTTTCCACCAAATTAAGCGACAGAATTACGCTATGGAAACCATTATAACCTTCTCGCACTGAAGTTGGAGCTAAATTAACAGTTTCTGTAAAAGGTTGCCAGTCTTGGGATTGTGTGTCCGTTTAAATTTAGCATGTTTTTTCTTTGATTTTGCAAGAGTGATCTAACCTGCCTGTAGTCGAAATTCGACCAGTTGTATTTGCAAAGTCGTGAAAAAATTTTTAATGTAATGTTATTGGACTTCTTTTGTGATTAATATTAAAAATCTGTACCCTCAGTTTCGTGTTAGCGTATTTATACAATCATTATTGAAATGAATCTGAATGTATTAATACTGCGTTCATAAAATGAATTGTTAAATTATATTTAAAAGTTAAGAATTGAACATTACGACGAATTAAAAAAAATGGGGACATTGGGAATCGAACGTGGGACTTTAAATTTGAAACTCCAAGCACTAACTGACTAAGCCAACTCCACCTACGCTAAAAAAGCCAGCTGCAACGGCTCATAATATAGTTGCAAAAACTTATGGAGAATTTGGAGAATCAGCCTAAAATTTCTATTTCTTTTTACCATTCTTAAGGGCTACATACACACATAATTTTTATATTCACAATATCTATAACCACCTTTCGAATTATGTATGTTTCATTGGCTTTCTTGTAGGATTAATATTAAAAATCTGTACCTTCAGTTTCGTGTTAGCGTATTTATATACTAATTATGTACCACGGCAGGTCAGACCTCTCTTTTGTTAATTTGTTTAGCGTAGATCTCTCAATAGCTAGCGATATTATTTCTTTGGCTGTAAGCCACATCTGATCTACAATCATACTGTTAGTTTTGAAAGACTGTAGATGGTCATTCTGGAAAGCGTTAACAGAATTTTTATCTGCTTCTTTGAATTAATATATTTTTCGTTTAATTTTGGTAGATTTGGGAAATTTGATATTCAGTCTCGCTACGACAACTTTTTAAGCAGTGAAACAAATACACAAATAAATGTCGCAGGAACGAATAAAGTCTTCCTTTTAATCATTTCCATCCCAACTCGTGAATCGTTTCCTTGACACTCTCTCGCCTGTATTGTGATAATACGAAACTAACTGCCCTTCCCTGAATTTTCTCTATATTATCCGTCAGTCCCTCTTGGCGAGGGTTCCTACAATGAGCAGCAATATTCCAAAAAGGAACCCACAAGTGTAGTGTAGGTAGTTTAATAGAACTGGTGCATCTTCTAAGTGTTTTGCCAATGAAGCGTAATCTTTGCTTTACCTTCCCTGCGATATTTTCTATGAGTACTTTCCAGATAAGATTGTTAGTAATTGTAACCCTAGGTATTTGACTGATCGTGAAAATTAAGTTTAACTGATTTGTTTTAGTGCTCATGCGGATGACTTCGCACTCTCCTTCATTTAGGGTCAATTGCCATTTTTTCTTTTGCACCATACTGGTATCTAAACGATTTGTAGTTGAATTTGATCTTCTGATAAATTTACTAACCGATAAATGACAGCATCATCCGCAAATAGACTAAGAGAGTTTCTCACGTTTCCTGAACCGTTTATAAACAAAATCCCTATTAGATTTTTACAGCCGTTTTTATTATCTATACCTGGAAACCACGTTTGTGTCTTCTTAACGTACGACCCCCCTACCCCCCTGGTTTTTGATTGGGTTAACTTTCAGGTCTGGGCTATTCCAAGTACAGTAATAAGATTTTCATACAGAAATTCTTCTACACTGTACGCCTTACGCCACGTTGCTCCGTCACAGGTAGGATTTTCTCTTTTAGCACTTTGAACTATCGTCCTTGATTCATAGATCCTTCAATAAAGTACAGGTTTCCTGTACTCTGCAATGAAAAAATGCTCTGGCCTCTGACTGAAGTAGGGTGCTTCACAGTTTGACGTATACAGTCGTGAAGAAAGACCTCTGATTCCATATTGGCTGTTTTATTCTGTGACACAGGACATTTATTCTTTAATCAAGAAAATATTAAGCTTTTTATTACTACTACACTTGCCATTTCGAAAAATTTCCTGTGACATTCATAGGCAAGTTATACTAGGCTCGTAGATCACATCCACAAATGTTGAACATTATCTGTTGAAAACGATTTTATTTAATGAATGTGTATTAACGCATAACTGATTTCGTAAATTCGCTTTTTGTAGTCATTTAAGCCAATTGAAATAGGAATTTATCCAATTTCAGCGCTTGAAGGCCATTTCTGGGATGATGTTGCTCTTAGGTCGGGGTTTATGGCTGGCAAACCTGCATTGAACAACATTACCCTTGCCGTTCTAGTTTGCAGATTTACTCAGTTATTCTCCAGCTGCACAAAGAGTTCTGTACTTATAACTTTACAGATGTAAATGATAATACTTTTCTATTTTCGCTGAACCCTAGTGCTAAATTCTGGAATTCTTCCACATCTGCCCATGTACTGCTGTTCAGCAATATCTTTGGATTTAAGTTTGTAATGTTACTCACTGTTTGTTGTGAGACCCTGAGTCTGGAAAAAAAATTAGTGCTGCGTGTAGCGTCCTACTACCAGAAGTGTCCCAACAGTGGCCATTGTGGTGGACACTTGCCCGCTGACCTGCTACATGTAATTAATTCAGAATAGTATACTGAAGTGTTTATTCACTGACTAAACAATTGAGGATTACTAATTTTTCCCAACCAACAACACAACATTAAAAAAATCCTCCTTAGATAAAATACACAATGTGATCAAAAGTACCAGCACCCGCTCCCCTCCAAAACATACTTCATATTAGGTGCACTATGCTGCCACTTACTGACTCCATATCAGCGACCTCATTAATCATTAGATAGCGTGAGAGACCTCAGAATGGGGCGCTCCGCGGAACTCACGAACTTCGAACGTAGTCAGGTTACTGGGTATCACTTGTATCAGAAGTCTGTACGCGTGACTTCACTCTCCTAATCATCCATATACATCTACATCTACATAGATACTCTGCAAATCACATTTAAGTGCCTGGCAGAGGGTTCATCAACCACTTTCATAACTTTTCTCTACCGTTCCATTCTCTAATAGCGCGCGGGAAGAAAGAACACCTAAATCGTTCCGTTTTCGATCTGATTTCTCTTATTTTATTGGGATGATCATGTCTCCCTAAGTAGGTGGCTGCTAGCAAAATATTTTGACATTCAGAACTAAAAGTCGGTGATTGAAACTTCGCAAACAGATCACGCCGCAATGAATAACGTCTTTCTTTTAATGATTTCCACCCCAATTTGTGCATCATTTCCGTGACGCTTTCCCCCCCGTAACGTGATAAAACAAAACGAGCTGCCCATCTCTGAACCTTCTCAATATCTTCCGTCAGTCCCACCTGGTGAGGGTCCCACAAGGCCAACAGTACGCCAAGAGATGACGCACAAGTGTGATGTAGGCAGTCTCTTTGGTGGAGCTGGTGCATCTTCTAAGCGTTCTGCCAACCTTTGGTTCGCCTTCCCCACAATATTTTCTATGTGTTCTCTCCAGTCAAAGTTGTTCGTAATTGTAACTCCTAGGTATTTGGTAGAATTTACGACCTTAAGGTTTGACTGATTTATCGCGTAATTGAAGTTCAGCGGATTTCTTTTAGTGGTCATGCGTATTACTTCACACTTTTCTTTATTTAGTGTCAACTGCCAATTTTCGCACCAAGTAGAAATTTTGTCTAAATCGCTTTGCAGTTGCTTTTGATCCTCTATTGACTTCACTGACCGATAAACGACAGCATCACCCGCGAACAGTCTAAGGGAGCTATTCAGATTATCTCCTAAATCGTTTATAAACACGAGGAAGATAGGGGACCTATAAGGCTTCCCTGTGGCACGCCAGATATCACTTCTGTTTTACTTGATGACTTACCGTCAATTACAACGAACTGTGTCCTTTTGATAGGAAATCGTGAATCCAATCGCACAATTGGGGAGATATTCCATAAGCACGTAATTTCATTAGAAGCCGCTTGTGGGGTACAGTATCAAAAGCCTTCCGGAAATCCAGAAATATGGAATCGATTTGAGATCCCTTGTACACTGTTTCTGGTGTGGCAGTGAAGTGGAAACGTGAAAGGACTCTTACAACACGAAAGCGTATGGGCCGCCATCGTCTGCTGAGTCACAGAGACTGCCGACAGTTGAAGAGAGTCGGAGGCGTCTATCCAGACCATCACACAGGAATTCCAAACTCCATCAGCATCCACTCCAAGCACTCTGACAGTTAGTTGGGATGTGAGAAAACTTGGATTCCACTGTCAAGCGGCTGCCCATAAACCACACATGCTTACCAGGTCAATGCCAAACGACGCCTCGCTTGGCGTAAGGAGCGTACACATTTGACGATTGAACAGTGGAAAAACGTGTTGAGTGACGTAACACGGTGTTCTTTCTTCCCGCGCGCTATTAGAGAATGGAACGGTAGAGAAAAGTTTTGAAAGTGGATAATGAACCCTCTGCCAGGCACTTAAATGTGATTTCCAGAGTATCTATGTAGATGTAGATACACAATGTGGCGATCCGATGGCTGGGTAGGGGTGTGGCGAATGCCCGGGGACGTCACCTGCCAGCGTGTGTAGAGCCAACAGTGAAATTCGGAGGCGTTTCCCTTACTCTCCCGTGGTTAATTTTTCCTTATATAGGTACTTTCGAGGGTAGTTTTAGGTGCCAACACCTGAAGAGGTTGTAGTTCCTTTTATTATTAAGGTAAAATTGACGGTGGCACATTAGGATTGGTTTTTTCCCTTGGAAAAAATAGGGGCAATAAAAAAACCAAAGCGAAAAAAAGTTGTTCAAATATTTCTATTTCACAATTATGAATGCATAGTTCTCGATGTATTTTTTAAGACAGTGGACTGAAGGAAGAACACGTAGAAGGCAGAAATGTTTACGGGATGTTGACAAAAGGATCTAGTCAAAAAGTATTTAGAGGTGGTTTTTTCGTAGGAACAGTTTTTAAAGCAAGCTAGAAGTGAAGGAAGGGGAACAGTGGCGAAAGTGACAGTTGTGTATGTATCGGCAGACGGCGGCGCGGTGAACGCCATATCTATGTAAATAGCGCACTTAAACATGTCGGGTGTGGTCGTTGGCCATCGAAAACTATGCCTCTAGATACGGCTACGCCTGCCTTTCGAGTGACAGCGCCCGGACGAACCACACCAAGCATCAAGACGGCGAACTAGCGACTACGGAAGCGTGAGTACACAAAAAAAAGGTCCGCAAACTGTTGCGACTGCTAAGATTAACTTACAGAGCATTACTTGCCGCAAGAATGTAAGGTGAGGTAGTGTGACTTAATATAGCTGCCTTACTCGAAAAGACTTGTGATGTAAAGGAATTTGTACCTTGTTTCGTTTACGAGGGCGACCTGTGACGTAACGTTGTATTCTGCTATGGTGGTATCATGAATGTTGTTCAAATGTTCAAATGTTTGTATAGCTTATGGGACTTAACTACGGGGTCATCAGTCCCTAAACTTACAAACTACTTATGAACTAGCTAACACTAAGGACGGCACAAATATCCATGCCCGAGAGGGGATTCGAACCCCCGACCATAGTGACCGTGCAGACCGTGACTGGAGCGCCTCAGTCCCCTCGGCCACCGCGGCCGGCTTTCATGAATGACAGTACTCGCATTCGCACTTTCGAAGGTCGGTACGTGGTTCGTGTAACCGCAGTGCAAACAGAACAGCAGTGGCATTCCATCTCTTAACTACTTCTAACTGCCATACCAGCTCACAAATGCTTAACCTACGACTTTAATAACAGACTGTGAAAGGTAGTTATCTGCAGTGTTGGAAATGGCTGTGATATGTATTCACTCACAGTGAGGAACAGTCAAGTTTTCGGACTTGTTTACAACAGTTTTGACGAAATGTGGGTAATAACCACGGTGGAGAGACTGAGCTGCGGACCGTGCCGCTACTCGCCTTCGGAGGTTCGAGTCTTCCGTGGGCATGGGCGTATTTGCTGTCCTTAGCATAAGTTAGTTTAAGTAATTTGTAAGCCCAGGGACGGATGACCGGAGTAGATAAGTCCCATATATTGACAACCATTTGAACATTTTTGTGGGTAATAAACCTAGACGACAGCACGTAATTAAATTTCTTTTAGAGGGTAAAACCCAATACAAAATCCCATTACATTGTACTTAGAGTGGAAACGTAACTATACATTACCAGAAAGTTTCATATAAAGAAGAAAAGCTGAAGGTACCGAGGGAAACAAACAGAATGAAAACCATGTTAAAGTAATCACAAGACTCTCGCCATACAGTCAAAATTGGTTAAAATACCTTAATGACACGGCTCAACTTGGTTGTTCACCAGAACAGTTTCATGCTGCACATAATTTTCATCTCTTCCAAAATATTAATGGTGCAAAGTAAAGTCCTTTGCATACTGACAAGAGAGGGGCCGTGCATTTTGAACCTGACATCGCATCCACGGCCAGAGCGCCACACGTAAGACACTCACCACACATGCAATAAACCCCTGTGCCCTGATATTTTGTGACAAGGTCTCACTAAGGCACCTTGCTGCGGAGCGCACGGTTGCTCCCGTCGGAGGTTCGTGTCATGAGCATAGATGTGTACGCAATCTCTGGGTTAGGCTTAGTTTATTTAGTAAGCGTAGGAAATGATAACCACAGTTGTTGTTACCCACAGATCTCAAGTTTCTGTGTCTTAAGTTTCTCACCAAATATGCTAGGATTAAAAAACGCACATTGAAGGTTAATTGATAATTTCGGTTCCCATAATTTGCTGCCAAATGTACAGTCTGATTTCTGAAGTGATTTGTTGTTGTTGTTGTGGTCTGCAGTCCGCAGACTGGTTTGATGCAGCTCTCCACGCTACCCTGTCCTGTGCAAGTCTTTTCATCTGAGAATACGTTCGGCAACCTACGTCCTTTTGAATCTACTTGTTGTATTCGTCCCTTGGTCTCCCTCTACGATTTTTATCCCACACACTTCCTTCTAATGCTAAGTTGACAATTCCCTGATGCCTCAGAATGTGTCCCACCAATCTGTCCCTTCTCTTAGTCAGGATATGCCAGAAACTCTTTTTTCTCCACAATTCGGTTAAGCACCTCCTCACCAGTTACCTGATCTACCCATATAATTTTCATCATTCGTCTGTAGCACCACATTTCGAAAGCTTCTATCATATTTTTGTCTGAACTCCTTATCATCCACACTTCATTCCCATACAATGCTACACTCCAGACAAATGCTTTCAGAAACATTAAAACATTTAAATTAACATTGTATGATAACAAGTTTAGCTTATTTAAAAACGCTTTTCGTCCAGTAGCCATGCTGCATTTTATATCTTCTCTACTTCGGCCATCAGTCAGAAGTTATTTTGCTACCCAAATAACAAATCTACAACTTTCATTGTCTCATTACATAATCTAATTCCTTCAGCATCGCCTGATGTTCTGACCTTCCATTACCTTCGTTTTACTCTTGTTAATGCTCATCTTATAACTTCCTTTCAAGACACTGTCCATTCCATTCAGCTACTCTTCCCGATCTTTTGCAGTCTCTGACAGAATTACTATGTCATAGCAAAACCGCAGAGTTTTTATTTCTTCTCCCTGAACTTTAATTTCCTCTCCAAATTCCTCCTTGAATTCCTTCACTGCTTGCTCAATGTACAGACTGAACAACATTGGGGAAACTCTACAACCCTGTCTTACGCTCTTCCCAACCTCTGCAAACCTTTCTTGCCCTACAACTCTAAAAACTGCTGTCTGGTTTTTGTATAGGTTGAATATAACTCTTCGCTCCCTATATTTTACCCCTGCTACCTTCAGAATCTGAAAGAGTGTATTCCAGTCGACACTGACAAAAGCTTTAACCAAATCCAAACGCTAAAAACGTAGGTTTGCCTTTTTTTAGCCTATCTTCTAAGATAAGTCTTAATGTGAGTATTGCCTCCCGTGTTCCTACATTTCTCCTAAATCCAAACTAATCTACCACGAGGTCGGATTATACAATTTTTACCATTCGTCTGTATATAATTCGTGTTATTATTTTGCAACCATGACTTATTAAACTGATAGTTCTGAAATTTTCATATTTGTCTGCACTAGCTTTCTTCGGAATTGGAATTACAATATTATTCTTGAAGTCTGAGGGTATTTCCCCTGTCTCATACAGCTTCCATACCTGGTGAAACAGTTTTTTCATTACTGGCTCTCCTAACGATATCAGCAGTTCCGACAGAATATCATCTACTCCAGGGGCCTTGTTTCGACTCAAATCCTTCAGCACTCTGTCAAACGCCTCTCGCAGTATAGTATGTCCTATCTCATTTTCCTCCACTTCGTCTTCCATTTATAGAATACTGCTTTCAAGTTTATTTCCTTTGTATAGGCTCTCTGTATATTCCTTCCACAGTTCAGCTTTCACCTCTCTGCTTAGGACTGGTTTCCGTCCGAGTTCTTGTTATTCATACAGCTGTTTTTCTTCTCTTCAAACATCTCTTTTATTTTCCTGAATGCGGTATCTATCTTTTCCCTAGTTATACGTTCTTCTACGGTTCTGCATTTGTTCTCTAGCCACTCCTGCTTATCCAGTCTGCACTTTCTGTCAATATCATTTTTCAGACGTTTGTACTCCCTTTTGCCTGCTTCACTTGCTGAATTTTTATATTTTCTCCTCTCATCAATTAAGTTCAGTATATCCTGTGTTATCCAGGGATTTCTGTTAGGCCTTGCCCTTCTGCCTACCTGGTCCTCTGCGGCCTTCACTACCCTATCTCTCATAGCTACCCATTCCTTTTCTACTGTATTACTTTCTCCCGTTTCAGCCAATCCTTGCCTAATGATCCCTCTGAAACTCAACCACCTATGGTTCTTTCAATTTGTCCATATTCCACCTCCTAACTTTTATGCCTTTCTGTAGTCTCTTAAGTTTTAATCTGCAGAGTCTATATCTGCCCCTGGATTTGTCTTACAGTTTAATACCTGGTTTCTACATCTATTCCTTACCATTATAAAGTCAATCTGGTCACCTTACAGTGTCTCCTGGTCTCTTCCACGTATACAGCCTCCTTTTGAAGCGATTTAACAACTGAAAATGCTATCAAATTTTTAAATGTTTGTAAAGCTATGGGATCAAACTGCAGTGGTCATCGGTCCCTACACTTACAAACTATTTCTACATCTACATCTACATACATACTCCGCAATTCACCGTAAGGTGCGTGGTGGAGGGTACACTGTAACACTACTAGGCATTTCCTTTCCTATTCCACTCCCAAATGGAACGAGGAAAAAAAGAATGCCTATATGCCTCCGTAAGTGCCCTAATTTCGCTTATCTTGTCTTTGTGATCTTTACGCGAAATGTAAGTAGGCGGCAGCAAGATCATACTACACTCAGCTTCAAATTCCGGCCCTCTAAATTTACTTAACAGAAATTCACGAAAAGAATGTCGTCTTTCTTCCGCCGATCCCCAAATGAGTTGTCGGAGCATTTCCGTGACACTCGCGCATTGGTCGAACCTATCAGTAACAAATCTAGCTGCTCGCCTCTGAACCGCCTACTACCTTAGAAAATGTTCAAATGTTTGTATAGCTTATGGGACTTAACTACGGGGTCATCAGTCCCTAAACTTACCAGCTAGCTAATACTAAGGACGGCACAAATATCCATGCCCGAGGGGGGCTTCGAACCCCCGACCGTAGTGGCCGTGCAGACTGTGACTGATACGCCGCAGAACGCCCGGCCACCGCGGCCGTCAACAACAACGCAAAGAGAACGACCATATATGAGCGGACAGAGTTCCGCTTCATGTTTGTAAAACTCGCACGGAAGGCACACAATATGGTCTTGGTTTGTAATGTGACAATCTTCTGTACGTGCTTGCAGTTGGTTGATGAGGTGTGTTCGGGAAAGCCGCCAGCCCGCTTTACAAATCTGGGAATTGGGTTGCCTACCTGCAGGCGTAAACTATGTCTTTATAGCAACATGGAATCCTGATAATAGCTCCAACTACATGTGCAATCACAATGATGCATTTACAACTCATGGCGCACCAAACACCTACCTTTGCATCATGCATTGGTGACGCCTTAAATTCATGCGGATTCTCTGTAGTCTTCATACGAATATTCTGGCTGTTCACATAAGCAGAGAGCTGGAACCATGACTCATACAGGAAAAACGTTGTGACAAGAATCCCCTCTCCTCTGATCTGCAGTAAGGACAGCAACCAGTTTCAAAAGTTCACAGCAGCGGGCTATCTTTGTCTCTCATCTCGTGAAACACCGAAATTTACTACGGATACATGGAAAGTGTCTTCTGGAGAAGCTTGTGAACGGAACCAACGGACACGTATGCATACTAACCGATTTCCTTGGACTTTGCAGCATGTCATTCACCTTCGCCACTTTCTATTGGTATGTGGGTGTGGACGGTCTGCCCGCTTTTGGAGTATTACGAACGCTTCCGAAACTTCGTTATGAGGTTCTGTGCAGCACTGCGGTTAGGCACTTCACTCCTGGAAACTTTGCTGCCAATGCGGCTTCCAAAGGCCGCTGATCAGAGCAGTGTCACTAGCTCCGTTGATGTTGTGGGGCTGGGCAGGTGCTTCAGAGTCTTCTAAAGCATCACAAGCTCCGTTGATGTTGTGGAGCTGGGCAGGTGCTTCAGAGTCTTCTAAAGCATCACTAGCTCTGTTGATGTTGTGGGACTGGGCAGGTGATTCAGAGTCTTCTAAAGCATCACAAGCTCCGTTGATGTTGTGGGACTGGGCAGGTGATTCAGAGTCTTCTAAAGCATTACTAGCACCGTTGATGTTGTGGGGCTGGGCAGGTGCTTCAGAGTCTTCTAAAGTGTCACTAGCTCCATTGATGTTGTGGGGCTGGGCAGGTGCTTCAGAGTCTTCTAAAGCATCACAAGCTCCGTTGATGTTGTGGAGCTGGGCAGGTGCTTCAGAGTCTTCTAAAGCATCACTAGCTCTGTTGATGTTGTGGAGCTGGGCAGGTGCTTCAGAGTCTTCTAAAGCATCACAAGCTCCGTTGATGTTGTGGAGCTGGGCAGGTGCTTCAGAGTCTTCTAAAGCATCACTAGCTCTGTTGATGTTGTGGAGCTGGGCAGGTGCTTCAGAGTCTTCTAAAGCATCACAAGCTCCATTGATGTTGTGGAGCTGGGCAGGTGCTTCAGAGTCTTCTAAAGCATCACAAGCTCCGTTGATGTTGTGGAGCTGGGCAGGTGCTTCAGAGTCTTCTAAAGCATCACAAGCTCCGTTGATGTTGTGGGGCTGGGCAGGTGCTTCAGAGTCTTCTAAAGCATCACAAGCTCCGTTGATGTTGTGGAGCTGGGCAGGTGCTTCAGAGTCTTCTAAAGCATCACAAGCTCCGTTGATGTTGTGGAGCTGGGCAGGTGCTTCAGAGTCTTCTAAAGCATCACTAGCTCTGTTGATGTTGTGGGACTGGGCAGGTGATTCAGAGTCTTCTAAAGCATCACAAGCTCCGTTGATGTTGTGGGACTGGGCAGGTGCTTCAGAGTCTTCTAAAGTGTCACAAGCTCCGTTGATGTTGTGGAGCTGGGCAGGTGCTTCAGAGTCTTCTAAAGCATCACTAGCTCTGTTGATGTTGTGGAGCTGGGCAGGTGCTTCAGAGTCTTCTAAAGCATCACAAGCTCCGTTGATGTTGTGGAGCTGGGCAGGTGCTTCAGAGTCTTCTAAAGCATCACAAGCTCCGTTGATGTTGTGGAGCTGGGCAGGTGCTTCAGAGTCTTCTAAAGCATCACAAGCTCCGTTGATGTTGTGGGGCTGGGCAGGTGCTTCAGAGTCTTCTAAAGCATCACAAGCTCCGTTGATGTTGTGGAGCTGGGCAGGTGCTTCAGAGTCTTCTAAAGCATCACAAGCTCCGTTGATGTTGTGGAGCTGGGCAGGTGCTTCAGAGTCTTCTAAAGCATCACTAGCTCTGTTGATGTTGTGGGACTGGGCAGGTGATTCAGAGTCTTCTAAAGCATCACAAGCTCCGTTGATGTTGTGGGACTGGGCAGGTGCTTCAGAGTCTTCTAAAGTGTCACTAGCTCCATTGATGTTGTGGGGCTGGGCAGGTGCTTCAGAGTCTTCTAAAGTGTCACTAGCTCCATTGATGTTGTGGGGCTGGGCAGGTGCTTCAGAGTCTTCTAAAGCATCACTAGCTCTGTTGATGTTGTGGGACTGGGCAGGTGATTCAGAGTCTTCTAAAGCATCACTAGCTCTGTTGATGTTGTGGGACTGGGCAGGTGATTCAGAGTCTTCTAAAGCATCACTAGCTCTGTTGATGTTGTGGGACTGGGCAGGTGATTCAGAGTCTTCTAAAGCATCACAAGCTCCGTTGATGTTGTGGAGCTGGGCAGGTGCTTCAGAGTCTTCTAAAGCATCACTAGCTCTGTTGATGTTGTGGGACTGGGCAGGTGATTCAGAGTCTTCTAAAGCATCACAAGCTCCGTTGATGTTGTGGGACTGGGCAGGTGCTTCAGAGTCTTCTAAAGTGTCACTAGCTCCATTGATGTTGTGGGGCTGGGCAGGTGCTTCAGAGTCTTCTAAAGTGTCACTAGCTCCATTGATGTTGTGGGGCTGGGCAGGTGCTTCAGAGTCTTCTAAAGCATCACTAGCTCTGTTGATGTTGTGGGACTGGGCAGGTGATTCAGAGTCTTCTGAAGCATCACAAGCTCCGTTGATGTTGTGGAGCTGGGCAGGTGCTTCAGAATCTTCTAAAGCATCACTAGCTCTGTTGATGTTGTGGGACTGGGCAGGTGATTCAGAATCTTCTAAAGCATTACTAGCTCCGTTGATGTTGTGGAGCTGGGCAAGTGCTTTGGAGTCTTCTAAAGCATTACTAGGTCCATTGATGTTGTGGAGCTGGGCAGGTGCTTCAGAGTCTTCTATAGCGTCACAAGTGAGACTCAGAGGCACCTGCCAAGCTCCACAACATCAATGATGCTACAGTCCTGAAGATGGTCCAAAATACGAACCGTAACTAGATGACTAAATAATAATTCATTGCAATCTAGTTTTTTTATAAGATAAAAATAAGAGTGCTGTTTCCAAAAATATGTGATGGTATTAGAACTGTAGTGAGTGATAAGTTGAGAATTTGGACAGAATAGGAAACATGTCTGGAAAGCCTAATCGGTTAAGGGAAACGTTGGCTCAGGGCGGAAAAACCGGGTTCAAGTCTCGGTTCGGCACAAATTTTCAAGTATGTTCAATGTCCTGAAACAGCCAATAAGTTTAAAAATATGAATTTCATAAATTTTACGCTTGTTAAAGTCAACCTATGGTGTTCTTTAGAACATGTCCAGACGCCACATATATACCATTCAAGTTTGGAGGAAACCTATGGCAATTTTATGCTTGCACCGAGAACTGGACAACAGTCCAGTCCTGCAGGAAGGACAGAAACCAGTTGCAAAATTTCACACGCGTCGGGCGATCCTTGTCTCTCAGCTAATGCAGTAACGAGATTTTGTACGGATACGTGGACAGTGACTTCTGGAGAATTTTGTGAACGGAACCAACGGACACGCAGGTAGTTTGCAAGGGCAATATTTAGGAACATTTTCTTGGTTTCACATAATGTTAGCCAAGACATAACAACTGCTGTTTTACGTATTCATTATTCTGAGAGGCGTATTCCGGATTTACGGTATGAAGAATAAGCTGGAAGCCAAAACAAAGGACGGCGCTTCTGTTCTGGCAGGAGAATTAAACCTACCAACCGTGAAATTTCTTGCGCATCGTTTTAGTTCAGTTTTGCAGCAGAGCTTTTCTAAAAACCCAATAATGATTTTCTTCTCTGCGCTTCAGGGTATTCCTGCTTTCTTTCACCGATCCTACAAAAGTACAATTCTGGGCAGTTGTGGTGGCCAACTTTTGAACAGCGAACCGAGATAGAACTGTAAGGCCATAAAAATATCTGACATTCACGAAAACCGTCTGGGACTATTTAAGATTTTAAATGGAATAATTGACAGTCCAGATTCTAGTACAATGACTTCTAGAGAAGCCTGTTGTTCAAATAACTGTCTTCCTAACTTAGTGTTTGGTTTTCTTTCCTCCTTTCTTCCAGGAATGTACTTCTGAAGAAAGAAGAAATCACGCATAGATTTGCAACAATACTGTTCCAAAATGTGTATCTTACATGAAAAAGTACGAGATGAAGATCCTACGAAACACCCATAAGTAGAGCTGAAATGATGGATGAATGCATCGACAATAATCATAACAAAATACAAACAGGCATACTTCAAGGTAGTGGATAACTTTGTAACACAATTGGAGAAAAGAGGTGTCAGTTGTGACAAATAGCTCTTTCTTGAATTAGGCGATTTAATCAATTCGGCAGTTACGCTGATAATTACCCAGTTGACGGTGTGGATTCATTACCACAAACTGGTACGTCCTTCAGTCGCTCGCATTTCCGTATAGAACTGGAAGCTATGGTTTCTTCCCAACATAATTATTTCAGTCTAAAAGAAATAATCAGAAGAATGACAGACTTTACGGAAGATCAAACTAATTTGTTTAATTGGTATCATTTCTGTAGCAAGTTAGTACTTCAATTACGAGTTTTCTTGTCTACGGGAAAAAACGTATTTGAGGAAGAGTATGACCCAGGATATCGTATCACTTCTTGTCTGTAGGACTTCCTCAACTGATAAACCAGTTTTCCGATTATCTGAAAGTCGAGGCACATGACTCGACAATTAGGGACGAAGAATCGTCGAGTTAACTTTTTTTGCGGGTAACAACAAGAAAACGTCCACTCTATTAGTTATTATTATTATTATTATTATTATTATTATTATTATTATTATTATTATTATTATTATTAACAGCAGTATTACGAGCAGCAGTAATATCTTGCTTTAAAAATTAAGGAAGGTGGAATTTTCCAATACGGTTCTTGACTTCCCCAAAATTTAAGTCCATGACCCACCGCTGGCAGCTTCTACTGTTGACGTAAACTTGTCTCCATTGCGGAACACACGCTCCACAAGAAACACTCTTTGTTCATTCGTCAGCATGATTACATGTCACACAAGACGTTGGTCTTCCATCAAACCGGACCTGCAACAAAAACAAATATGGTACAAATATGTTAAACAATGGAAAATATTGTAGTATTTATTAACAATAATACCAGTCATTACTTTGGACACGACACTATGACACTGCATAGTTTTTTTTCTGCTGGTTTACATCGTAGGAAGCAAAGACGAAATATATGAAAATGAAACAGGGGATACTACACTGAGAGACGAATTTGACAGAGCACTGAAACACCTAAGCAGAAACAAGGCCCCTGGAGTAGATGACATTCCCTTACTGCTACTGAAGACTTCGGGAGAGCCAGCCGTGACAAAACTATTTCACCTGGTACGTAAGATTTATGAGACACGCGAAATACCCTCAGACTTTAAGAAAAAAGTAACAATCCTCATTCCAAAGAAAGCAGGCGCAGACAGGTATGAAAATTACAGAACCATCAGTTTAATAAGTCCTGGTTACAAAATTTTAACACGACTTATTTACAGACGAATGGAAAACCTCGTAGAAGCAGACTTCGGAGAAGATTAGTTTGGATTTAGTAGAAATGTAGGAAAATGGGAGGCGATACTCACCTTATCGTAGAAGAAAAGTTATGGAAAGGTAAACCTACATTTCTTTCTTCAATTTTGAGAAAGCTTTTTACAAAGTCGGTTGGGATACACTCATTCAAATTCTGAATTCAGCAGGAGTAAAATATAGGGAACAGAATGTACAAAAACCAGACAGCAGTTTCCAGAGTTGAAGGGCATGAAAGGGATGCAATGGTTGTGGCGTAAGACAGGGTTTGTAGCCTTTCCCCAATGTCATTCAGGTTCTACATTGAGAAAGCTGTGAAGGCAAGCAAGGAGAAATTTGGAGAAGGAATTAAAGTTCAGGGTAAAGAAATAAAAACTTTCTTTTGCTGATGTTATTGTAATTTCATCAGATACAGGACTTGGAAGAATGAATAAACCGAATGGATAGTGTCTTGAAAGGAACGTTTTTGATGAACATTAACAAGAGTGAAACAAGTGCAATGGAATGCAGTCTAAGGAAATTAGGCGATGGTGAAGGAATTAGATTAGGTAACGAAACAATAAAGGTGGTAGATGAGATTTGTTGCTTGGCTAGTATAATATCATATGGCGGTCGCAGTACATAGGATATAAAATGCTCAAATGTTCAAATGTTTGTAAATCTATCGGACCAAACTGCGTGGTCATCAGTCCGTAGCTTACAAACTACTTAAACCTAGTTAAACTAACCTAAGGACAAACACACACACCTATGCCCCAGGGAGGACTCGAACCTCCACGGCGAGCAACCGCGCGCTCCGCAGCGAGACGCTTTAGACCGCTCGGCTACTCCACCGCGGCTATAAAATGCAGAATGGCAATGAGAAGAAAAGTGTTTTTGAAAAAGAAATTTGTTAACATTGAATATTAATTTAAGCGTAAGGAACTGTTTTCTGAAGGCATTTCTGTGGAGTGTTGCCTTGTAATGGCGTGAAACATGTACAATAAATATTTGAGATAGGAAGAGGATAAAGGCGTTTGAAATGTGGTGTTATAAAAGAATGCTGAGGATTAGGTAAGTAGATCGTGTAACTAATGAGGTACTGAACAGAATTTGACAAAAAAGAAGTTTTGACATACCTTGACTGAAAGAAGGGATCGATTGGTGGGACACAATCTTAGACATCAAGCAATCGTGAATTTAGAAATGGAGGGATTTGTGTGGGGTAAAACTCGCAGAGGGAGACCAAGAGACGAATATAGTAAGCAGATTCAAATATATGTAGCTTGCCGTTCTTATGAAGAGAAAAAGAGGATTGCTCAGGATTAGAGTGAAGAGCTGCATCAACTCAACGTATACCTGACACCAAAAATGTTAACCCAGTGCTATCTACAGATTGTAATTTGGATTATATCAGATTTATGTGTAATTTTATAATTCACGTAAAATCTCCTGCGAATTTTCTGCATCAGCAAATGTTCAAATGTTTGTATAGCTTAAAGGACTTAACTACGGGGTCATCAGTCCCTAAACTTACAAACTACTTATGAACTAGCCAACACTAAGGACGGCACAAATATCCATGCCCGAGGGGGGGGGGGGATTCGAACCCCCGACCGTAGTGGCCATGCAGACCGTGACTGACGCGCCTCAGTCCCCTCGGCCACCGCGGCCGGCTCTGCATCAGCACCGAAGATTGTTAATCATTAACCGAAATCGATTTCCAACAATAAAAGCAAAAAATATTTACAGCAAATATTGATTCTTTTAATGTTTGTAACAAAAACGTTACATCGTAGGACTCGAGAGAGGATGAAAAATGTATATGTGTTATTTATTCGTCTTGACTGAAAGTAAACTTTTCTCGTAGTTTCGTTTTCACGCGGCTAATTGTTTATGACGGCATAATATCTCTCGCTCCGAGGACAACGAGATATAGGGGCCCTGTGGCGTGTTCACAACACGTGACACGATAGGACTTCCGACTTGCAACGATCGACTCCAGTGGAAAGCGAGTTACGTGTTACGGTCAGTTTAGTAACTACTATCCACATATGTAACACATGTGAGCGTCGATAACGTACGCGGAGCTGTAGTGTGCTGATTTTCATTGCTGTACTGGTTCCATTGTGGGCCCCGGACTGAGCAGAGCGTCCACGATGCACGGCATGCAAAGTAAGTAGTGTGACGTCATAAGTTCGTTGTGGAGCCCGTATTCGTCGTCGGCCCCGTCCTGAACTAAATGATGTACAGTGTACCTCCATTCCGTCGTAGGTGTGGATTGTCTGCGGAATGTTTTGAGAATATGAATAATAAAGAAGTTATAAAGCACTCATGTGTGATGAGGCACTTTTCACCACCAATCTCAATGTTTAGAACGTGTGGTACAATGACAACAGTTTGCAGGCACATTCGTTGGTTTTCGTGGATACCGCCTACAGAATGGGTCGGGTTTCTTACAAGCTGCTGATGACTTATGTATTTTATATTTCGACTAAGTGCTATGTTGCAAGTACTATTTAACTTCAAGTTTTTTAAATAACGTAACATGACCATTTTGTATAATTTTATATGACCTGATGATGGTAGCATAACCCATTCAAACCGGTCGTCATAAAATAAATAATTATTTTGCGATCTTGGCTTTCTACTTTTGAAGTTTCGAGATTATATTAAGTAGGACGGAATGGTAGACCACTGCCGCACTCGTGACGACTTGTCCTTTAATTCTAGCGTTATTCTCTCACATGGGATCCTGTATTTTGTTCAAACGCCTAGAAAAAATGATCAAATGTTTGTAAATCTATGGGACTTAACTGCTTGGTTATCAGTCCCTAGCTTAGAAGCTACATAAACGAAGTTAAACTAACCCAACCCATAGACCCATGACCGAGGAAGGACTCGAACCCCCGACGGCGATTAGCCACGCGCACCGCGGCACGTCGCCTCAGTGCGCACGGCTATTCTGCCGCGGCCCAGAAAAAGATGGAACGCTCCATTGACCGAATATGACAAAAACCATGCAACAAAAAGAAATGGAGAATAATCGACAAACACGCAAAAACTGTATTTTGTATTTTCTTACACTGCTAAAAAGAATTAGGGGATCAGTTGAGATATGTAGGTTCTGAAGTATTGTCATCGGCAGAATGAAGTGAAGACAAAAACAAGATTACGGCAACCAAGATAGTGATAACAACAGAAAGTTTCCGCAGAGAGGTTGGTTTCAATGGTGTTTATCAAAAGAATTATACAAGCAGTTTGGATCATATAGTGTAGGGAGTAGGTAGTGTACTGCAACAACAACGTGACTTACCCGGTGCTATGGCATGGATAGCCATAGGATGGTTGGAAGCGGCACGGACACAGAGGGAGGTGGCTGCAGCTATTGGTGTCCCAAAGTGTAATTTCTTCTGGATGTGATTTCAGACAACAAGAACCATTAACAGAAGGCAAGGCCAAGGTTGGGTAACATCAATAAGAGATGATCGATATCTCCAGTTAACAGCCCCGTCGAGACAGGAGGCTGAATGCCTCAGCTGCGTCAAACCCTCCAGGCAGCAACAGGATGCGCAGTATGAACACAGAGTCCGAAATCACACCAGATGTATTGAGCAGCATTGGCCATTAATGTTTTGTTTATAAACAACAGATCGATTTCAATCACATAGTGATCATCTTCAGTGTATCCTTCAAACTATAGAACGAGATCATAAAATCAGTATGGAATTAAAAACAAACACAAAATGAACTTGAATACAACTTCAAATATAATATACAGACAGAACACATACCAAGCATTGTGAATGCCCTGGATGTAACTGCAACTGTGTCGAAATAAGTTTCGGGCAATCATAAAATTGCAGTTCCAGAGGTTCAGATGTAATAAGCGCGCTGCTTACAAACGACATGCAGCGGCGCTGTAGGGATCGGTGTTATTAACGCCCTCTATTACTTAGATATTTCACTAGCACTAACTTTTTTATGCACTTTCAATCATACAAAATAAAAATTTGATTGTATTTTTACACGTAAGGTATATAAGATGGATAACAAATAAAAATGAAAAGTCAGAATACAGAAATGTATAAAAATATCAGGTAAAAGACAAGAGTATGATGCTAAGCGTCTTACGACAATTATGGATACTACTAACGTAGTAAGTTATTTCAAACAGGAAAATTAAAAAAAAAATATTTAAATGAGAAGTACCATGATGGATAGTACCCTTTATACATTGATTATAGCTACGCTGCAAAATCTCGAAAAAGACGAAGAAGAACAAGGAGATATAATTTTTTAATTTTATGACATAGTAACGAAAGTTAATTGCAGAGACATCTCGTTTTCCGTGCTTGAAGCACTTTACATAGCGTTGAGAAAGTTATAGTACAGTACAAACAGTACATCAGTCAGAGAGGCAGAGTATGCATAAAACATAATGCAAAAGGTTTAAGTAGAATAGTATGATTTAATGTTAAAAATAAATGAAGTATCGCGAGGAAGAAGATATCATTCATTTCTGATGACGTCTAGGGGATGTACTCGTTTCCGTGCTGAAGCTCGTTTCATATAATTGAAATCACCTTCGGGAATGTCGCCTCTATGCACAGAGGCCTATGGTGTGTGTGTGTCCCATTAAAACCACGATACCATTTAGCCCGCAGAAAATGGGCAGAGGAACAACAGAATTGGAATCGAAACGAATGGGACTGGGACCTGTTCACAGATGATTCGAGATTTTGTGTCTAGCTGGACAAGAGTCGTTCCCTTATTTGTAGAGATCCTGTAACTCGGAACAGTCCTGCTTACGTGCAGGAAACATCGCCATATTATGGAGTTGGACGAATGATGTTGGCAGGGGGCAATATTGTCGGACGTACGGACCTCTGTGTCGTTCAGAATGGAGCTTGGACTGCTCAGAGGTATAGAGACCAGATTCTTGGACCTTTCGTTGTACCCTACGCTGGTGCCATAGGAGATAGGTTTCTTCTGGTGGACGATAACCCTCGACTGCACAGAGCTGCACTGTGGGCAACATGCTTGAAACTCAGGAAATTGAACGAATAGAGTGACCAGCTTGTTCACCGGACTTAAACCCGACTGAGCATTTCTGGGATGCACTTGGGAGACGCACTGCAACCATAGCAGCACCTCCCACAACGGTAATAGTGCTGGATATTGTACTAATGGAAGAATGACTCAAATGTTTCAAATGTTTGTATAGTCTATGGGACTTAACTACGGGGTCATCAGTCCCTAAACTTACAAACTACTTATGAACTACTTACGAACTAGGACGGCTCAAATATCCATGCCCGAGGGGGGATTCGAACCCCCGACCGTAGTGGCCGTGCAGACCGTGACTGGAGCGCCTTAGTCCCCTCGGCCACCGCGGCCGGCAAGAATGACTAAATATTCCTCAAGAGCAGATTGATAACCTCATACTGTCCGTGCCACGCAGATGTGCAAATGTACTCGCCGTCCGAGGTGGTCACACACCATATTAGAGGGCAACGAGAATGACTTTTCATTATTATAGTAACCCATGGTGCCTCGCTGTAAACAAATGCCACGTAAACAAGTAAAAAGTTTAGACATCAAAATATCGTACTGCATCGCATACAAATTACAATTGTAACCAACATCTTAATTACCATATGTATATTCTGTATGATATCTCACCTCGTCTCCTAATTGTTTTGAGCAGTGTAATATCAATTTTACATGTCTGCATAGTAACGTACTTTATGTTATACATCATGTATGTTACAACAAACATAGTAATACGTTTGCATATTAACGCACATATAATTTCAGTCTTCGGCACTTAACAAAGTAAATTCAAATAAATAAAAGACGCGGTTGTTGCAGCGTATGCTACTTCGATGTACGTAGCATCTATACGATTTATTACGTCGATTGGGTCACATATTGCAGCCAGGAATATAACGATGAAGGAAGCTTAGAGTTTAACGTCCCGTCGACAGCATGGTCATTAGAGACGGTGTAACGATGCGTCCCACAGCAGCGAAGCATAGGTTGTGCACAGACGTAGCACATTAGACAAGCCGACCGCAGTGGCTGAGCGGTCTGCGGCGCGCCAGTCAGGTCTGCACGGCCGCTACGGTCGGGGATTCTAATCCCCCCTCGGGTATGAATGTTTCTGTCGTCTTTAGTATAAGATAGTTCATAAGTAATTTGGATGTTTAGGGTAGTAATGGGACAACCGACTGTTTTTAACAACCGATTGGTCAATCGGTTGTTTTTTCGTTCAGTCGGTTTTTTCAGTCGAATGAAACAACCGAATGAAAATAGTCTCTGTGGCCGTATGAATGTTTTCACTCACTGGCGGGGTTTGAGTGGTTTCAGTCGATGCGAAACAATCGAATGAAACCAGTCTCTGTCGGTTGCAGCCGCTATATGAATGTTTTCACTCATTCAGTGGGTTTGAGTGGTTTCAGTCGATGCGCGAGCACCGAATGAAACAAGTCTCTGTCCTTTATATGAAGGTTCTCGGCATTGAGGCGTTTCACTTGATGCGATACAACCGACTGGAAAAATTCTTTGTCGGTTTCTGCAGTTATATGGATGTTTTTATTAATTCATCGACTTTATTTGCATACTCCTTCAGCCTTTTCGGGTATAAATGAACCGTGATTCAGCATGAAACATTGTTAGAGACAAATCTGAAAAATATAGCAGTGTGTCCGTGTGTGTGTTTCTATTGCATGCAAATCTGCAGTTTTGTTCCAATCTTGAAGAAATTTTGCACACTTGACCTTCAAAGCAAGAGGAACGTCACTGTCTACATCAAATTTCATTCGGTGCATGGCGGAGGGTACTTTACAAACTAACTTCGACAAAAACCACAATTTGGCTGGGATCTTGATGAAATTTTGCACACTTAACCTTTAAAACAAGGCGAAGGTAACTGTGTACAATAAATTTCGTAGGTGCATAGCGGAGGGTACTTTACCTATTAACTTCGACAAAATCCGTTTGTATTCGAATTTTAATGATATACTTCACTCTTCACCTTCAAAGAAAGAGAATGGTCACCGTCTACATCTACTTTAGTTTGATGCATGAGAGAAGGTACTCCAGACTTCGACGCCAGTATACAGTTTTATTCCGATCTTGATGAAATTTTGCACACATGACTTCCAAAACAAGTGGCAGTTCACTGTTCATCTAAGATTTTGTATGGTAAATGGCGGAGGGATGGAATAAACCTCCACACCGTTTCATCGATAACCACAGAAATATCTTGAGATGAATGTTTTCATACACTGTTGACGAATAAAGACGCGCTGAAGAAAATTTACAGCACTGATAAATGTTGTATGTCTTCTCGTACTCCTTCAAATTAGATGGAATTAACAAAAATATTTTTATAAGAAACATTTTTATACAAAATACTTTAATAAACTTTTTTTACAATATCTAATGTTTCAGTGATCTTAGAATTTGGATCTAGCAAATATGCTCAAAGTCTTACTTAACTCTGTCCTACTAGTACCTTAGATATGTATGAATAATAAGCCGCAAACGGCACGTTTCTACCTGTTCCCACTTCGGAGATACAGTATGCGAGATTAAACTTGTAGCGATCATTTTGGAACACCCTGTAGTTTCCACGCTTCTTTATTGAGACAGTAAGAAGCCGACAACAGTGTGTGATATCACGCACCGCCCGCCAGACACTGTTGTGTGGAGTTTGGCGCGCGCCTGCTGGTGCTGTCAGCAGTGAAAACGCAAGCGAGTCAGTACCCCGTCTCGTGTCCCCGCTCCCCGCGGTACATCGTGGTCATCGGCCACTTTTGGATGTCTGCGAAAGTAATCTGATCGGCGTTTTTGAGGTCTGTGGTGGGCAATGAATGTGATCGCAGGCCTGCTCCGGCGATATGACATCTAATTAGTTACTCGTTGATGGCACCTCGAGCAATTTAATCTACAACAAAATATGAATCACTGTTACTGTGTATTATAAAACGAAAAGTTACTTCATTCAGTGCATAATTAAATGAACATTGTAATACGCATTTTAACTTTGGCATACCCCTTTTACATGACGGTATAATCTAGCAATGCTGTAGTTATCTGATGTGCATGTCAGTTTCATTCATAGAAATGTAAGCTAAAACACTAATGAGTCGTTTCAGTTGGGATAATGATTACATGGTTCAACCGTCAGAAAAACTTACTGCCTCTTTTCACTTGAAAAGAAAGAATGAGTAATTCGGTCAATGTACAAAACTGCAAAAGTGTCGCATGTTTTCATTCGGTTGTACCCACAGACTACTTTCATTCGAAAAATAAATAAATAAATAAACGAATATTAATCCAACATAGTAAAACTACGACCGACTGACTCTTTCATTCGGTTGCTCCCACTGACTGGTTTCACTCAAAAGAACTAATGAAGAGGCCAACGTACTGTGTCATTTTTTTCATTCGGTTGGTCCCATCGACTGATTTAACTCAAAAGAAAAGGAAAGAGTAGTCCAACCGACTGTGTAGATTTTTATTCGGTTGCTCCGACCGACTGATTTCACTCAAAAGAAGGAATGAGTAGTCCAACCGACTGCGTCGATTTTTTCATTCGGTTGATCCCACCGACTGGTTTCACTCAAAAGAACGATTGAATAGTCCAACCGACTGAATCGGTTGTTTCATTCGGTTGGTCCCACCGACTGGTTTCACTCATAAGAATGAATGAATAATTCAACCGATAAGAGAAACTACAACCGACTGATCGATTTTTTTCCAACAACCGAATGAATCGATTGTTTTCATTCGATTGTTCCCATCACTAGTTTAGGGACTGATGACCCCGTGGTTAAGTCCCATAAGCTCTACAAACATTTGAACATTTGAACTTAAGACAAGGAATGGGATTGCTTTCCGAAATACCCTAGTTCAGTGGTTTGCTGATCGCTATGTTAGATGCTAAATAATTCAGTATTTGAGACCGTCAGTGATTCAAAGAAGTCAGTTTGTCACTAATTATTGTAAGGCCGGGTCCACACATTGGAACCAACGTTGGCGTCCAATGTATGGATCGGTGAAATAGCATTGGCTCCAACGTTGGTACGGCTCCGTTGGTTGTCGGTATTTTGACCAAACATCAAAGGACGTTGGGCCAATGTGGGTATGTCTTCCACATATTGGCGCCAACGTTTCATTCTATTTTTGTCGTCTGCGGCCTCAAAACTGTTTTTCTTCGTTCGTTTTATTTTAAATTTTCAAAATCTCTTTGTAAATATTAGAACTGTATCGGAAAGAGATTCATTTGTGAAAGCAACCAAAAAAATCTAAATGCAACGGCAAAACTTTGGCGCGATCAGTGAAATCAAAAACTTTCATATTATGACACACTCAATTACTGAATGCATTTTTTTTAAATTAACATTACATAACATGTCCTGTCAAGTTTCACATACTTCTTCGCAAACTTCAAGCACTACCAGTGATGTGAATTACATGGTTATTTTAAAAAGATAGTTTAGCCCTCTAAAACTGTCTGTTGTAGCAAGAAATCGAAGCATCAATACCAAAAGAACTCTGGCAAGTATAGCATCCCTACACAACGTATCTTTATCTTTTATTTTAAGTTTAAATCATTTAAAGTAGCAGATCTAAGTTTTAATAATGTGTATCGATTACTTGTAACATATTTTAAAACTTAGTGATTTCGCAATTAATGTTCGCTAGGAAGTGATACAACACACACCATCTTTTACATATGTTTCCTTTTTTGGTTTGCAATGACAAAATGTAATTATTCACACTTAAAATCGTTAATGCATCGGCCGCGATTTTTGCGTCAGTTATGTCTACATTGGCTCTCGACGAATTCAACTGACTATTGGCTCCAATGTATGGGCGCTGTCGCAAAAATATTGGCCCATGTTGGCGCCAACATTGGTACCAATGTGTGGACGCGGAGTAACAGAACAGCCACTCTGAAAAGGCAGATTCCTGTGCTTGGTCATCGTCGTTGTTTGAAGAGTAAAAAATGGCAGGGGCGACTTTGAGGCAAGAAAAATTGCAAAAGCTGTTGATTTTGTGTCCCAGCCTCGTCGCCGCTTTTGTGTCTCGTTTCCGTCGTAGGTGTCGGTGGCTGAGTAGGAAGACCGACACAGGAATAAAGGTAGCACGCTTGTGCAGGTACGGAGGTGAGCAACCAGTTGGACAGCAGAAACTAGAAACACTAGAGTAAATTAGAACGAGATATATATTGCACAGAATTTATACAATACTTAACTTTTACATAGCTCAGTACTGCAGAATTCTGATACATAGTTGAGCTAGAGGCCTGCCTAGTGCCTGTCCGATAGCCAAGTCTTCACAGGTGCCTATCTGATTCCGAAGTGTTAACTGGCTCCTATCTCAGTCCCAAGTGAACGATGTCGTTCAGTGGTGGCCACGAGCGGAGTTCCAGCAGAGGGCGCTCGTGGCTGACGTCGTAAGAACGCCACGCCGTGCGTGCATGGCGGCGCGCGGCGAAAGTAGGAGGCGCGCACTTTGGACTTGTGCGACACCACATCCCTCCCCCCCAAACCGCCGCGCCGCGCCGTCGTGGCGTAGGACTGAGGGCCACGGCGACGGCACTTGGAGGAGGGCCTGAGCGGGGGCGTTACTGGTGGGACGGGCGTCGTAGCTGAGGCTGGGATCGAGACGCCGTCCGCGCCCCGGTATACACCTTGCGATCCGCCGGGAAACCTGCCAAAACCAGCGGAAGGGCGCCCGCCTCCGCCCAGAGGGAGCAGGTCATCTTCTGAGGTGCGTGGCCCAGGCGGCGGGGCACGCACGGTCCCGGAGTTCCTCTCGGTGACGCTGTCATCTGCGGCGGCGACGACTGCGTCGGAGGTGCGTCGACATCCATAGGGATCTCGTAGTCCGGGGACGAACGATGTGGCTGTGCCCTCTGGCGGTGAACTAGGTGTGGAATCAAGAAACCTGAGACAGGATCGCGCGGCCTGTGCAGACGCAATTGGTTTGCGTGGCGCCGCAGCTCCGACCCTGTGGAAGAACGTACAACATACATATTGCGACCGAGCACGCGCTGAATGATGCCTGGCAACCATGTCTTTCTGTTGCCAGCAAACACCCTGTACAGCACCGGCGTAGAAACCTCAAAACGCGAAGCGCCATACGAACCGACTCGGTGCGTGGGAGGCTGCAGCAGGTGAAGGAGAGTGCGGTGACGGCGGCCGTGTAGCAGCTCGGCAGGAGACGGGCCGTCACGTGGCATGCACCGATACGTAGACAGGAAAATTTGAAGAGCTTGCTGCCTGGAGTGCTGACCTTTCATCTTCTCCATGTGAGACTTGAATGTTCGAACCAAACGTTCTGCTTCACCATTGGACTGAGGGTGAAAAGGTGCGGTGGTGATATGCTGAATGCCATTCACACGACAAAACTGTTGAAATTCCGCACTAACAAACTGAGGTCCATTGTCACTGACGATAGTTTCAGGCAAACCTTCGATGCAAAACACTGATGTTAAGGCGCTGATTGTACTAGACGCCGTCGTTGAGTTCATGGCAATCACAAAAGGAAACTTGCTGAAAGCGTCGACAACAATTAACCAGCGCGTATTCCAGAAAGGTCCGGCAAAGTCAATATGTAAACGTTGCCATTGTCCCTTGGGGCGTGGCCAGTCTGAGAAACGTTGGGGAGGAGTCGCCTGATGCTCCGCACAAACAGTACACTGTGACGTCATGCTCTCTATCTAGGCGTCCATACCAACCCAGGTACAATGACGTCTGGCCAATTGCTTTGTCCTAACAATACCACAATGTCCTTGATGCAGGAGGCGTAACACTTCTCGTTGCAGGGAACGAGGAACAATCACTCTTGTTTGGTCGTTGTCGGTATGTAACAACAGAACACCCTGACTTAAAGACAATGCATGACGTTGTGCAAAATAACGTCGAACCAGAGGCCAATCAATGTCTTTGGCTCTGGCAGGCCAACCAAAGCGAACAAAGCGTGCTACCACACTTAGGTCTGCATCCGCAACTGTTTCCTGTGCAACCCGACGAGAGTTAAAAGGGAAATCTGCGACAGCGGAAGCATCTCTGGAGTCTATCTGACAACAAGCCATTTCTGAAGAATCAAACGACACATCCTGGCCAACCGGAAGTCGGGAAAGTGTGTCCGCGTTGGCGTGTTTAATGGTAGGTACCAAATCTCATACTGATAATTTGACAGTATCAAGGACCATCTCTGAAGCTTTTGTGCAGTACGTGGCGGAATTGGCTTCGTGGGTGAGAACAACGACGTGAGAGGCTTGTGGTCTGTCAACAAATAGAATTTTCTGCCATAGAGATAATGATGAAACTTTGTGACACCGTAAATGATTGCTAAGGCCTCCTTTTCTATCTGACTGTAATTCTGTTGCGTTGGCGTCAGTAGCTTGGACGCAAAGGCAATAGGACGATCGTGAGAACCAATACGATGCGACAAGACTGCACCCAGACCGTATGACGAGGCATCAACTGCTAACACTACAGGCTTCTGTGGGTCAAAGGGAATCAAACATGCATCACTGAGTAGTGCAGACTTTAATTTGTCAAAGGCAACCTGACAATCTTTAGACCATACAAAAGGAACATTCTTCCTACGTAAGTGATGCAGTGGCGCTGCAATCTGAGAGGCATTGGGAATAAATCTGAAATAATAGTTAAGCTTTCCCATTACTGCTTGCAATTCGTGCACATTCTTAGGAGGAGGCAAGTCTTATTGCTCTAAGATGTGACTGTAAGGGATGAATTCCTTGGGCATTAATCACATGGCCTAGGTACTCTATTTCAGTTTGAAAAAACGAACACTTTGCTTTATTGCAACGTAGACCTGCTGCAGTCAACATTTTGAAAAGACACTCCAGTTTAGATAAATGTTCTTCAACTGTACGTCCGGATACCACAATATCATCTAAATAGTTCGAGCAACACGGTACAGAAACTGTCAGCTGTTCCAAAAAGCGCTGAAAAATATCGGGGGCGGAAGAACTGCCAAAAGGGTAGGCGTTGAAATTGCAAAAGGCCCATGTGAGTATTAATGACGAAAAACTTTTTTGACTCGTCATCAAGTGGAATCTGTAAGTATGCCTCTGCTAAATCAGTCTTGGAAAAGAAGCGAGACTGTCCTAATTTGTCGATAAGTTTGTCAGGTCTGGGCAGAGGGTATGTGTCTACAATTGTTTGACTGTTCACTGTTGATTTGAAGTCCGCACAGAAACGAAGTTTTCCTGACGGCTTGGGTATAATTACTATAGGCGAGGCCCACTGACTCGCAGAAACAGGAGAAATCACCCCACTATCTTGCCAACGTTTAAGTTCATCTGCAACTGTATCACGCATTGCGATAGGCACAGGTCTAGCTTTACGAAATTTTGGTACTGCAGATTCTTTTAAAGTTACATGTGCCACGAAGTCTTTTGCACAACCTAGTTCCGGCGAAAACAAGTCACTATATTTTTCACACAATGCATTGATTTTGTCCTGAGGCACTACTGACGAAATTTGAAGCACATGTCTTTGAATTGATGAGCCAAACAAGTCGAATGCATCTAGTCCAAAAATGTTCTGTGTTGATTTGGCCTGAAGAACAACAAAAGAAACTGTTTTTGTTACACCTTGAAAAGAGGCGGGCAGGCTACACGTTCCTAGAACGGGAATATTTTGTCCTGTATATGCTGTTAACACTTGCTGTGACGCCGACAATTTTGGCGAACCCAGAGGTTCATACGTCTCTTTATTCATTAAAGTGACAGCGGAACCAGTATCAAGCTGAAATTGCACAGTCTGATTGTCTATGTAAAGAGTTACAAAAAGTTTTTGCTTGCGGCTCTCGACAGGTGCGCGAATGTGGGCAACGTCTAATACAGCTTGTTTGCTGCGCATGCGCGGGCCGCGTAGTGAAGTAAGCGGCGCAGACTCGGCACGCAGCGGATTAACAACACTGTCACTAGATGGCACTACCGCCGGATCGACGTCCGCGCATTGCGAGGTTACTACAAATTCACAAACTGATGCACTAAACTTTTGAGTAGCTACATGAAGTCTACTGTCACTAGCTGCACAGTACTGGGCACTATTACAAGGAGAAGTTGCAGAAGGCACTAGTTTCACTACAGGATTGCACTGTACATAGTCATTTTGCTTGTCCCGAACCCTTTCCCGTTGCACTGTTCTACGCGCTCGTCGGCTCTTGCTACGTGGCTCACTACATAGTTTTGCAGTCGGCGCAGAAGAACTTTCTTGCAATTGAGAACCAAGTAAAGCACTGTTCAAGTCCTCAGCGTCTATGACATTTACTGCATGAACTGTTCTCGCACTCTGCGAAGCACTGTTTCTAACGGTACCGTTCAAAAAAAAATGTTCAAATGTTTGTTAAGCTTATGGGACTTAACTATGGGGTCATCAGTCCCTAAACTTACAAACTACTTACGAACTACCTTATACTAAGGACGGCACAAATATCCATGCCCGAGGAGGGATTCGAACCCCCGACCGTACTGGCCGTGCAGACCGTGACTGGAGCGCCTCAGTCCCCGCGGCCACCGCGGCCGGCACGGTACCGTTCATTGAGTTTTTAATTTGCATACACACAGACTGTACATGTTCCGATTTGCCACATTGATAACAGGTTGCGTTGCGGCTAGGGCATTGCGCACGCTTGTGGCGAGATACACACTGGGGGCAAGATTTACTTACAGTTTTCTGAAATGAACGTTAGCTCCCGTTATTCAAATTACTTTGTCTAACACGACGGGGCGACGTTTGTGTCGCACTTTTATACTGGCTACTGTTCACTGTCTGTTCAGCACAGCCGGTAGAATTTAAAGAATCACTAGTGCTATACTGAGAACTACGGCTAGGAAAGCGTCCGTTGCGGCGCACTGAATTAACACTGGGGCTTTGAATTTCTACATCTGCTAAGTCAAAGGTATCATGCGCTTCTATAAGCTGCAGAACACTGTCTAATGAGGGGTCAGACTGTTTTAGAATTGCTGCCCTAATTCTGGGGTCCTGAATGTTCTGCGTAATCGCATCTCTCAACATAACGTCACTATAAGAAAGTCCACAAGAGCAAGTAAATTTACATTGGCGGGTTAAGCCCTTCAATTCCGTAATCCATTGCGTGTGGGTCTGTTCCGGTGATTTTTTCAGTCTGAAAAATCGGTACCGCGCCGCGGCTACGAGAACTTTTCTCTCATAATGAGCAGTCAGTGCATCTACAATTTGTTCAAAGTCTACATCACGAGGAGATGCGTGGGGGAATAGTTTCTGAAGTAATACGAAGGTCTGGGGGTCCACAATCGATAAGAAAAGGTTCTTCACTCTCTGACCTGTAATTTGATGAGCCGCGACAAGTTCTTGAAACTGCGCGAAATAGTCGCTCCAGTCTTCCTCACGTTCGTTGTACTGGCGAAACGTAGGAAGCGTTGCGGCGGCAGGTGTGGGCTGCTGAAGCGGCGGCTGTTGTTGTTGGTTAGCTGCTTGCGCTGTTAGCTGGGACACAGCTTGTAGGAGTTGCGTGATTTGCGCCGTCTGTAACTGAATAATTTCCATTAAGTTTGGGTTTGGGGTAGTGGCCATGCTGACCGATTAGGCGCCGAAATACAAGTAAATTATAACAAAACACAAATGCAATATGAAAGAGGACGCTCTGCAACAAAAAAAGTCCACAAAACACGTAACTAAATATATTCCCCCAAAAATTTTATAATAAGGGTGGGTGGGCGGGAACAATTTCTGCGTGCTCCGACTACTGCTGTCTGGCTGCTGCAAGCGGGCTGGTCCAAGGTTCTATCACTCCTCGTCGCCACTTTTGTGTCCCAGCCTCGTCGCCGCTTTTGTGTCTCGTTTCCATCGTAGGTGTCGGTGGCCGAGTAGGAAGACCGACACAGGAATAAAGGTAGCACGCTTGTGCAGGTACGGAGGTGAGCAGCCAGTAGGACAGCAGAAACTAGAAACACTAGAGTAAATTAGAACGAGATATATATTGCACAGAATTTATACAATACTTAACTTTTACATAGCTCAGTACTGCAGAATGCTGATACATAGTTGAGCTAGAGGTCTGCCTAGTGCCTGTACGATAGCCAAGTCTTCACTGGTGCCTATCTGATTCCGAAGTGTTAACTGGTTCCTATTTCAGTCCCAAGTGAACGATGTCGTTCAGTGGTGGCCACGAGCGGAGTTCCAGCAGAGGGCGCTCGTGGCTGACGTCGTAAAAACGCCACGCCGTGCGTGCATGGCGGCGCGCGGCGAAAGTAGGTGGCGCGCACTTTGGACTTGTGCGACACCACAGTTGAGGTTAGCCGCAAGCTACGGAAGCCAGCCGATAGCAGGTGCTTTACGTGCAGGCGACAGGACCGCACGTTGTCCCGTGGTTCTCACGTTTAGCGGTGTCCAGCGCAAGGCACTCGCCACGACGCCTTGCCAATGCCCGCTTTACACACATATTTCTACCAACGACACGGTACATGTGTAAAGTCAACAGAGAACTTATGAGAAATTATGAGTTCTTGCCTTCATGAGACACTAATCTGCATCCGCATCTACACGATTACGCTGCATACTCAAGTGGCTGGTAAAGGGTTCATCACTACAGTTACACTCTACAATATTGCTCGGGTAAAGCGAGTACGTCACCAAAATGATACAGTTGGAGCTTCATTCCTCTATCTCATCACGATTTTCATTTTTTCCTCTCTCTGTAGGTTGGATGAACAAAATATTTTCGGACTCTATGGTAACTGAAATTACGTATATAGATCAAAGCGAAAATAAAACGCCATTTTGTTAATTATTGTTATCTCACCTCACGTATCAGATCCGTCACACTCTCTGCCCTATTGCTTGATTGGACAAAACGACCGGCTCTTATTTGTATGTTCTCAATGTCTCCGATGAATTCTTTCTTATAAGGATCACAGACCACGTAGCTATAGTCCAACAGACTAGCGCAGTGTATGTAGTCTCTTTAGGGGGTTAATTATGTGTTCCGACAAGAAAGCACCGTCTTTGGGTGACCTTCCTCACAATGCCATCCTTATTATTAAAGTTGTTTGTAATTGTAACTCTTAGATATTCAGTTGAAATGAAAACGCCGGCCGCGGTGGCCGCGGGGACTGAGGCGCTCAAGTTACGGTCTGCACGGCCACTACGTTCGGGGGTTCGAATCCCCCCTCTGGCATGGATATTTGTGCCGTCCTTAGTATAAGGTAGTTCGTAAGTAGTTTGCAAGTTTAGGGACTGATGACCCCGTAGTTAATTCCCATAAGCTTAACAAACATTTGAACATTTTTTTTTTAAATGAAAGCCTTGAAATTTGTGCAGTTTATCATTTAACTGAAATTTACATCTATATCTACATCTATACTCCGCAAGCCACCCGACGGTGTGTGGCGAAGGGTACCTTGAGTAGCACTATCGGTTCTCCCTCCTATTCCAGTCATGTATTGTTCGCGGAATTGTTTTGTACTCGTTTGGATAATCTCACAGTATCAATTCTCACTTTTCGCTCCAAGCAGGTATCTTGTTTACGTGGTTTTTGCAACTGCTATTGCTCTTCTAATGATTACACGAGACGAAAAATGACAATCATCTGTAAACAACGAAAGAGGGCAGCTCAGATTATCTCCTAAAGTTTCCGTAAATTCATAGTGCAGTTTTAACAGGTCACAGAAAGACTACGAAACAAGATGGAAAAGTTATCCAAGTTTGCATTTCTGTTCAGCGCAGTTAGGTGTGGCTTCCATTCGTCTGTCTGTGCACATCTAAACGATATCCTAGTTCATTTCGCACTCATTGGAGGACACCAGGTGTGAGTACCATCTCTGTTCCTCTTCTTTAAATTACCAATGTACGAGAGTCAGTCCAAAAGAAATGCACACTAATTAAAAAATATATATATTCTACATGTTTGAAAATTTTACAGTGTTTAGATACATCCTTTAGGAACAATAATTTCATTTCTCCACATAATCCCCATCCCTATCAACTGCCTTACACTGCCTTGGAACCAGCGCCTGTATACCCGCACAGTAAAATTCTGGACCAGCACGTTGGAGCCACTGTTTGGCAGCGTGCACAAGGGAGTCATCCCCTTCAAACCTTGTTCCACGAAGAGTCTTCCAGTTTCCCAAAGATATGATAGTCACATGGAACCAGGTCAAGACTGTAAGGCGGGTGTTTCACTGTTGTCCATCCGAGTTTTGTAATCGCTTCCGTGGTTTTTTGACTGACATGTGTCCATGCATTGTCGTGCAACAGCTAAACATCCTGCTTTTGCCAGTGTGGTCGAACACTATTCAGTCGAGCTTGAAGTTTCTTCAGTGTCATCACATATGCATCAGAATTTATAGTGGTTCCACGTGGCATGATGTCCATAAGCAAGAGTCCTTCGGAATCGAAAAACACCATAGACATCACTTTTCCAGCAGAAGGTGTGATTTATATATTTGTGAATTTGAGTGATACCACTCCATTGATTGCCTCTTCGTCTCTGGTGAAAAATGATGGAGCCATGTTTTATCACCTGTCACAATTCTTCCACGAAATCCATCTCCGCCATTCCTGTACCGTTCCAAAAGTTCTCTGCATGCCGTTTTTCGTGTTTCCTTGTGAGCCACTGTCAACATCCTGGGAACTCACCTGGCAGAAACCTTTTTTAACGCCAACGATTTCAGTATTCTGCAAACCCTTCCTTCCCCTATTACAACGTAGCGTGACAATTCGTTCACTGTCAGCAGTCACCAATTCGTTAACTCTCTGCACATTGTCTGGAGTGTGTGCAGTACGAGACCTGCCGCTGCGAGAACAATCCTCAATATTGTCGTGCCCGCTTTCATCAGGTAAACTGCTTGCCCACCGACAAGCGATCTGCGATCGATAGCAGAATGTCCATACACCTTTTTCAACCTCTTGTGGATGTTTCCCACTGTCTCGTTTTCACAGCGCAGCAGTTAAATGACAGCACGTTGCACGTTACACATCAAGTGTAGCAGCCATCTTGAAGACATGCTATGACAGCGCCACTCACGGGAACAGGTTGAACTAAGTTTGAAAACAAGCGGTAACTATGTATCTGCACACTGTAAAACTTTCAAACACGCAGAATGAAAAGTTTTTTTTTTTTTTAATTAATTAATTTATTTATTTATTTTTAAGTGTGCATATCTTTTGGAGTGACCCTCGTAGTTGATATGAACACGGTATTCACATTTAGAAATTGCTGTACTCCGGCCAATTTTTTGACAACGAAGAGCTGATGGCGACTGTCTCATGCTGGTCTCATTCACAGGCAGCAGACTACCAGGACACAGGAATAAAAAAGTGAATCCCACGATATGACAAATGTATCAATTCTTTTGGTGACCATGTCGAAATATAGCTTAAACATTGCGTCATGTCAGTAATTAAAACTTCCGGGCTGAGAGGCCGTGGTCGAACAGTAGAAATTTCTTCCCCTGACGTTTCGTTGCCGGCTGCGGACAACATCTTCTCAGGTGAGTCGACGACTGGCTGCTGGGCCGTGGAGGTCCTGCTTATATAGAGGGCGCCACCACTCGTCACGTGATGTCAACAGTAAAACTATCTCTGGCTGGCGTCATTACTCTCGATCAAAGGTAATCGATTGTCACATCTTTGGTACAAAGTAGACCGCCATATCTTGTCTAACTTTAAGCTTTCTTCCTTCCTGTTAAAATAATTGCGGTGTTTAAAAATATCTATAGCCTCTCTATTCATACGTGCATAATAATGCGATGTCTTAGCTAGCACGATTGTCTCACTAATTTTTATTTTGTGGTCACCGTTTTCAAAAACATGGTCCGCTACGGCCGATTTCTCCGTGTGTCCCAGTCGACAGTTCCTCTTGTGTTCCGTTAGGCGAGTATTGATACTTCTTTTTGTTGTTCCAAATTTCTACTGTTCGACCACGGCCTCTCAGCCCGGAAGTTTTTATTACTGAAGACGCCGGCCGTGAAAGCCTACACGTTATGGTTGTGTCATCTGTTTTTAACTTTTTATCTTTCTTTGAAAAAACCAATAGGGAAACTTACTACTTATTGGATGCGTCTCGTATTTCCGCTTTTATTGGCAGATCTCATTAAGAAACCAAACGGCGCAGTTGTTGACTGCTACGCTTCACACACTACATATCCCCAGTTTGACATCGGAATAGTTAGTGAGCAGACCGAGATGCAGTTATGTTGTTGTTGTTGGTGTTGTTTGTTAAGCACATGGGACTTAACTACGGGGTCATCAGTCCCTAAACTTACGAACTAGGACGGCACAAATATCCATGCCCGAGGGGGGATTCGAACCCCCGTCCGTAGTGGCCGTGCAGACCGTGACTGGAGCGCCTCAGTCCCCTCGGCCACCGCGGCCGGCTGCAGTTATGAACCTGAGTATTTGCTGCATCAGAAACGTATGCCTTTAATCTTCAGAACACGATTGTTGTCTTGAAAGTCGGAAAATGTAACAAGTGCATCTCCTCCTTAGTACACTCACTTCTAATAGAGGGCTCTGTTCAAATCCACACTGCAAAGACTATTTTGCGATTCCATGGAAATCAAAAACTGCGGTGGAAATCAAAATACAGATATAAGACGCAACGAAAAAATTAAATGATCGTTTGGCATTTTTAGCCGGGAGATCCCGCGTGGGACTGTTCGGCCGCCTAGAGCAATTCTTTTTACTTGACGTCACTTCGGCGAGTTGCAAGTCGATGACGACGATGATGATGATGATGATGAAAATCATGATAACACACAACACCCAATCCCTTGCCAGGAATCGAACCCGGATCCCCTGCGTGGAATTCAGCGCATTTTTCAGGTGATAATGAGGGCGTACTGAATAGAATTGGAGAGAAAAGGAATTTCTGGCATACCTTGACTAAAAGAAGGGATCGATTGGTAGGACACATTCTTAGACATCAAGGAATCGTGAATTTAGCCTTGGAGTGAAGTATGTGGGGTAACGATCACAGAGGGACCAAGAGTAGTAAGCAAATTCAAATGGATGGAGTTTGCCGTTCTTATGAGAAGATGAAGAGGCTTGATTCGGATAGAGAAGGGTGGAGAGCTGCATCAAACCAGTCTCCGGTCTGAAGACCACAATAACAAACGAAATGAAACTTCTGGCCTAGAAATTTTTTTCCGGACTGAGGGGAATGACGTGGTAAGTCGAATGGAACGATACGTCGTGTATGTTGATAAATAATTTAGTTTACTACTCGTTTCGGATGGAAGCCATCATTGTAAAACTGATAGCAAAATAAATTATTTATAAATATTTAGGACTGTTGGTTCCATTCCGTTTAACATATCTTGATTTGTCACAATGCACAGTTAAATATTAACAAATAACAACATTGTCTCGTTGTACCAAAGGTATTAAACATAAGGAGAGACATTGAATTAAAAGTTGGCCGGGATTCGAGCCTGGGACCTCCTACTTACTAGGTAGGTGCTTCAGACCACTCAGCTAACACAGCGTTGTATCCAAAACAACTACATGGACTGTCTTAAACCACGTCTCCCTCCACACCACATACTTTAATTCTGTCTCATGTTCCCTGTGAAATGTGTATCAAATTGCCAGGGCTCTCCTACATTGTAATAGCATCCCAGCAAAGAACGCGAATGGGAACTATCCCGCCTTGTTCCTCAGGCCGAGGTGATATAAATATTAAGTAATAATACAATCCCTTGAGACAACATTGTCTCGTTATACCAAAGGTATTAAACATTCGCGTTCTTTGCTGGGGTGTTATTCCAGTGTAGGAGAAACGCATTTCACATGGAACATGAGGCAGAATTAAAGTATAAGGAGACGTGCTTTAAGACAGTCCGTGTAGTTGCTTTGGATACAACGCTGTGTTAGGTGAGTGGTCTAAAGCACCTACCTAGTAACACAGTCTTCATTAATGATGGAGCCAATGAAATTAAGAGGGTGGGTGAGGTCTGAGGGTTAAACTTACTTCAAAGCTCGCCCTATTACTTCACCAGGCTCAAATACGCGACGGTAAATCTCTGTCGAGAGCGAACGCCCGGAGAGGTTAGGCCATAGCGTGTACTGCAGTCCGGTTTGGTGAAGGACGGAGGACTCGCAGCGTGGGTGTATTCGGTAACTGGATACACGTGGCGTGGCGTACTGGGAGGCTGCGGTCGGTGTCGGGTGTCCGCGCGGGCCCCTGACCCACAGCTACAGCGGGGGCCTCAGCCACACCGCCCCACTCTGGTCGGGCCATCCTCGATACACCTGCCTGCCTGCTCACATTCGTCAGCCACCCCAGACCCCACTCTCACGTCAGCACGTGTTGAAAATGGTTGCCATGTGCCTCGATGCATGACTATTCATTATACCTTTGACTCACGAGCGCTAAAATCCCAGTGGTGACAACGCTGCTCCAGTGTCTCGACATCTGGAACGGGCTCTGCATACACGATAGTTTTGAGATGGCCGCGAACCCAGAAATCTCACGGGTTCAGATCCAGGAACAGGCCACGCAAATGGACCTCCTAGTCCGATCCATCTACCAGGGTAGACACGGCTAAGATGCGTCCGGACGTTAACCACGTAACCCTTCTAATCAAAAAGGCACAGTATGAGAACAGTACCACCCTCCAGGGGGAAACCGTGCCTCCTGTATAGCTTCATGGTAGCGCGCGAATTAAATCGCAGCCTCTGTAACGAAGCTGTTATTGTTGTTTTTATGGTGGTATTCAGTCTTGAGAATGGTTTGATGCAGCTGTACCTTCTACTATATTTGGGAGGCCGTTCCCGCTGGAAGTTCGAGTCCTCCTTCGGGCATAGGTGTCTATTCCGCCCTTAGTGTAAGTTAGCTTAAGTAGTCTGTAAGTCTAGGGACTGATGACCAAAGCAGTTTGGTCCAGTAAGTTTAAAAACATTTCATTTTCTGCTTTACCGTGAGCAAGTCTGGACACTAAAGGTTTTGGAAGCGATCTGATAGTTTACTATTCTTCCAAACTGAAACGCTGAGATCGCCAGCTTCGGACGACCAGTTTCGGAGGACTGTGCCACCATCATCTGGTCATATCACATTTTAAAGCTGGTTATCTTATTAAAAAAAATGGAGATAAAATAATAAGTGCAACATAGCACTTTGTCTACATGTAAGCAATATCACAGCTTTAATGTTTTAATTTATGTTTTTGCTTGCAATCTGTGATGTTTTACTTTATGTTTTTTTTATATGTAGACTAAGTGCTATGTTGCACTTATTATTTTATCTCCATTTTTTAAAAATAAGATGACCAACTTATAAAATGTAATAAGACCAGATGATGTACCGGTCGTCATTTAATAAACAAGTATTTCGCGATCTTGGCGTTTCACTCTTGAAGAATAGTGAGCAAGTCTCTTTATTTCCTAATAAGATCGGCATCCTACATCTATTTGAATCTGATTAAAGTATTCGTCTCTTGGTTTCCCTCTACGGTTCTTTGCCCCACACACAACCCTCCCACTTAGTCAAGGTATGACAGAAATTTACTTTGTCCCCAGTTCTGTTCAGTACGTCTTCATTAATTACGCGACCTACCCGCTTAATCTTCAGCATGCGTCTTTAGCACCACATTTCGAAACCTTCTATCCTCCTCTTATCTGAACCGTGTACCAGGCTACGCTCTACACCAGTGCTTCTCAAACTTATTGAATACGCCACTCCCTTACCACTAAAAATATTTTGACGACCCTTCACCCCATCCCGGTACCATAACACAACTAGGTGTGTAATTTCAAATGCAAAGAATGTAATATTCTTGTGTTGATGCAACTTTCATCTAAAAAGGATAAAATAATGTTATCTTGTTCATTCGCATCTGTCCTTTTTCTGACCGGAACACATCCTATTTTAAACGAATTCCGACAGAAAAATATGTGTTGTATAACAAGGTTTCGCATTGCAAGTAAAGCTCAGAAGCGAATTATGCTCGTTGAGCAAGATCCCACTGTATATTCAATTTGTAAACAATAGAATGTCTAAAATTACTTATTGTATCGTATAAATTTATCTAACGTCTGGTGCCTAAAAAACAGTTTGACACGAATATAGGAATGTTTTAGTACTCAATAAGAAATGGATTAAAACGTGATGTATGATGATACATATTTATTGAATTACGTGTTGTACAATTCTATAATGGACCAGGTAGATATTCATTTGTAAAAGAGCTGTGCGTTTGTAAAATCTGTTGCGAGTATGGTTAGTAGTTAACAGGTAATATATTGAAACCTGGTGCGTGATACGGTGGTTTTCCATGAGCGTTACTGTTTATGTCTTCATATTTCATGAAATATGTGTCGTACTGTGTTACAATTTCGAAGGTACAATCAGTTGCATGTTTGTACAGTGTCTGTAAATTTTCCTCCAAGTACGATATGTATTGTAAAAATTATAAAATGTAACGTCATACCGAATGCCGTAGGTTTACTTCATGAATAGCGGAGAAATTGTAAGCGAGAAAAAGTTTAATAAAGGTTTGAAATTATGTTTAAAGTTTGTTGCAAGTCGCTAATACTCTCATTCTCATATAGTGTATATTGAAAGTCTCGTCGCATTATGTCGCAGTTTCTTTGAACTTCTATTGTTTATGGCATTATATCTCCTCAATGATGTGTCGTATGTGTTTCTTAACCATACAGCAATTGTTACCTCTCGATAAGGAATGTGTGTACCAAATTTGGTTGAAACCGGTCCAGTGGTTTAGGAGGAAATGTGCAGCATTGTCGCGTGATGCAGCAGTTTTTAGCGGATGTCATTGTTTATGACGTCATATCTGCTGAACTATGTGTTGTACGTGATTCTTACGGCGATCGCCCTCTTGGTCTGAAGGTCATGTGTGAAATATTTCATTAACATCTGAACAAAACTGTAGATTTGTATGCAGTACGTACAGACAAACAAACAAACACACGGACACACTACTTTATATATAAAGAAGAAGATTCGAATAGAGGCAAATCGTTTTGGGATCTAAGAGTAAACACTCAAAAGATGTGACATAGTCTTTTTTTTCTTTTTAATTGAATCCTTAATGTGGAGCTCCACTTAAAATGAAAAGTAGCTGTTTTAAAGAGTTGAAAGTAGCATGATAGTTGTGTAACTACAAAGTGTTCAGACGCGTTAACATTTGAAGAGTGGAATTGCTAAAGGTGCTAAGTGCCGAAAATGAAATTGTTCAGGAAACAAAAAAAACTGCACATCTCTGTCAGAAATGGATATTTATTTATAACAAAACACATATTAACTCTTTACATGGTTATACAAATGATGACAAAGGTTTGTCTACTTATGTTGGAAAATCAAAAAGTTACGTAGCGTTTTATGCGGAAAGGTGTAAGTGCAATAAGTTTTGTCACAGCTAATAGATCTAAGTGCCACGAGACAACATTGACTTTATGGTAACAGCTGTCGGAAAAAGTCCTTGTTGTTTTGGTCCACGTAATCAATAATAGTTGGAAAATCGTTTTCTTATTTGGTGCCAGTGGAACAGTAGCTGAAAGTTTTATCACTTCCACAACTGCAGTGCCTTTCATTGCCTTGCGTTTCTTCAGAACATTAAAATTCTCCCAATCACACTGATCGGAAAAGCTTCTTTTGCAGGACACAATAGCAGACTGTTGTTTGCTTATTTTTATCAAAGAGAGCTGTGTCTTTGAAAACTTCAGAACCCGATTTTTTCTTCGTAACAATTATTTTTTATAATATAATTTTATTTATTTATTGCAGAAATATTAAAGGTATTTAAAATGTAGCTTTTCATACTCTTTTGAGGTCCCCTGTCCCATCAGGAAGTGTGTAGCAGACAGTTGACGGCCTTTTTACCTCCCTGCGTCTTCGTTGTAGGTCCCATGGCGTCGTCTTTGAGTAAGAAAAATTTCTATCTCTATAAATCCCATCAGGTAGTTGCCTTGTTGGTTCAGGTCAAGTTGATGGTATTCTTCAATGAGCTGAGTTTTCATATCAACTGTACTTATACTTGCAGAACACCTAAACACAAAACAAACGAAAAATATGTACATCGACCTGCTACAACTGGATAATGTAAACTTGTACATATATATATATATAAATAACAGAACTAACCTGTAAAGATGAAGGTTGTTTTGCATCAATTTCCCTCCTTCTTCTGCTTCTTCTGCGTGAGGTACGACGTGCCGCTAAATCTTGCTTTATCCTGTTTCTTCCTGAACGTAACGTTCTCAACACTTCCATCACCACTAAAATCACTGGCGTTCATACTATTATAATTTGATATGTTTAGTGTTATATGTACGACGGAAGGAAGTCATCATTATATGATAGCAGTGAAATAAACGTCTCAATAATTTTCCAAACATTTTCACTGTGAAAATACATCTTTGTTTTCAGGAGGAATGATCTTCGAACTATTCTGTAGTAAGATCAAGTTACTATATTGCTCTTCAGCTTGCATAAGGTTGTGCCTTTTTGTTGATTTTTGCGTTATGTTCAAAGTGGAAACTTGTCAACAACTAGAAAGTATACACCTACAGTGTGTTAAGTTGTCATATTAGTTTCATTGTAAAATGAATTTCTTAGACTTACGTTTTGCTATGTAAATTTGCAGCTACGATTATGCTAATGTTTATATTTGCATGTACATGCTGCTCTCTCTCTCTCTCTCTTTTTTCTTTACTCAAAGTAATAAATTCACATGTAGAAGTTTACTGGCAGATTTCAACTTAAGAGCTTGTCTTCGAATTAGCATTTCTGGAATAGTGCTATCAGACATTGGTCCTTTAGTGAAAAGGAAAACAATATGAATTGATATTCTGTTTTGAAGTTTAATATTTAAATAGAATAACAATGAAATACAAATTTTACAATTTAAATTTCGTACTAAAATGGCAATTTTCTTAAGACTGTAACAGTCGTAAGAAATACGATGTTACGTACTTGGCTGCTCCCCTGCCTGTGCATGTCCAAAATTACTACAACAGTCTTGAAAATAAATTTGCCACGAAACGCGTTAGTGAGCCACCTCGAAGCGATGTACGGTCGCTCAACTGGAGCGGTGTGAGCGCCAGCCAGCACGCCGGAGCGGCTGTGCTGAACTGCTGGACTGTGGAAAGCCGGTTAGTCCGGCAGAAGACCCGGTCTCCGGTCAAATGTCAGTCTGGTTCAAGTGTCACTCTGGGAAACTGTTCCAAAAAAAAATTTTCAAATGTTCGTAAATCTATCGGACCAAACTGCGTGGTCATCAGTCCGTAGCTTACAAACTACTTAAACCTAGGTAAACTAACCTAAGGACAACACACACACCCATGCCCCAGGGAGGACTCGAACCTCCACGGCGAGCAACCGCGCGCTCCGCAGCGAGTCGCTTTAGACCGCTCGGCTACTCCACCGCGGCTATGGGCAAGTGTCACTCTGGGCAACTGTTCCAACCCCGTAGATTGGTCCCATGGATTTTTAAACTTTAAACTTCTTTTTTTTTATGTCATATCCCGACTTCCTTTGAAGGGGAGACGGAAGGCAATTTTTATCCCTTTTCTGCCAATGCTATTTTACCATTTGAATAGGTAAACTTTTCAAAGGAACTGTGATAAAACAACGAAATTTTTACTGCATATATATATATATATATATATATATATATATATATATATATATATATATATATATATATATATATTATTCTTTTACCAGTAAAATTTAATTTTTTAGTACATTAATTATTATAAAACAGTTGATTGTTTTGTAGTTCTGAATTTACTTGTAATGATTTATTACCATCTTCACTACAAAAATGTCATCTTTCTAACCCCATTAGTTTATCAAATAATGGTACCGCAAGGGCGAAACCTGTTATGACGAGGGTGAGTCAGTAAATAAGTGGCAAACTGAGGTAGACCCGCCAGTACTGCGCGCTGTGTCGAGGTATTTCTCTACCACTAAGACACATCCGTCTTGTGGGTTCCAGCAGTTTAAGGAACCAAGTAAAGCTATAGTTCAAGAGGGTCACATATAGCATGGAAACGTTGCCACAAAAACATCAAGCTCCAGGCTTTTAAAGTCTTTCAGAAGCTGGGACGGGTGTTTAAATTTACAGTTTTAGTGAGCTGAAATGTAAAGCAATTTTCAGGCTTGTAAACGCAGTAATGGCTTGTCTACATCAGTTTCCGACTTATTTATTGACTCATCACTTGAGAACGACTCGACTAATTTGGCTGATCCCTTTTTAGTCGTATTCGAAATTCTCAGAAAAAGGTTAGTATGCAAGAAAACATTTGGACAATCTACCTCAAAATGAGAAAATATGAGAAAAATTGCAAATGCGTTTTTGATAGAACACTACAACTCACGATTCTGATGATGGGTTATTTTTTGCGTTTTTTAGTCCTGCATACGTTTTTATAGAAAAAAAAGTGGACTACTAAGAAGAAAACTCGAAGATGTGATCAAAGTGCAAAAACAATAATTTATATAAGCACACTCTAATGTAGCAGACGATAGGATTGACATATTAGTTCGCCTTATCACCATGAAATTTGGCATATTTCTATATTTTTTCATTCAGATAGTTTTTATGCTTTGCAACCCATTGTACGGAGCATGACGGAGATTTCGACGTCTATTGACCGATCAGTACCTTTATTCACCTTTTGACCAATCACCATGAAAGTTGGCGCATTTACATATGTTTTCATGAAGAAGTTCTTTACCCTCTGCAAGCTGCTGTATCTAAGGTATATCTAAGACAGATAGGAAGAGGAGATAGAGAGGGGATGGAGGACGATTTGTACAGGGCAGGAGGAAGGCGGGAAGAGTAGTACAATATTTAACGCACCAAATCTGCCACCACAGCTGTAGCTGAAGGAAAAATGTCACAGACTTGGCAATAAAACGACAAAAACAATCAAACTGTTTTCCAACAAAGATCAACACATTTCCACAATCGTTGCTACACCTGAATAACAAACGGCAAGAATCAACAAAAATTGGCTTTTTAAGCTAATTTTATTACACTCAAAAGAATATGCATGTATAGGAAACGCGAGTGATGTGTAAAAATGTGCGAATCATTAGACTTCACACCGAATTAATAGACGTCAAATAACTGTCTGTCGTTATAAGAACAGCCATAATAGAAACTTATTGGCTTTCTTACGTTTATATTCTAGTTAATTTAAGCGGAATAAGCTGCAAATATATACCTATTTGTAAGTATTTGTTCATGACGAAGTTGGTTTTATACCACTGAATCAGTTATATTCGGTTATTTTAACATTAATTTCCGTATTACGTATGTCTCTTGGTATTATACTAATGCTTGTAACGCATATTTCGATCATTACGTACAAAAATAACAATAAACAAACATCAGTACTTCGGCGGCTTGCCCACCGCTAGAAGCGTTAACTTCTTTCCAACTGTCAGTTGGTAAAAACTTTCACAGAAGTGAGTGTCGCTACTGTATATATTAGACTGTGGTATCATGAGGTGTTCCATGACTTTTGTCACTCTGGGCGTCAAGGCTGTACCAGAATGACAAGGTTACTGTAAACACTGTTCACCTAAAAACACAGCGCAGTTACTAACAGGGGATTCAAACCGGAGGGGGCACGCTTAGGCCTACTGGGCGCTGTGCATCGCCGATGGCCGTGACAAATGAGTCACTAACACCAAAGCCCTTCAGTATGCACACGTCGAACCTGAAGCCATTCAACATAGTCCTTGAAGATGTCGTCGTTTACTTCCGGCAGCATATTATAAATGGTGATAATCTGTATTCCTTAAAGCAATACTTGTTGATTAAGAGCTCATCCAGGTGTCGTCCTTTTCTGATATTAATGTGAAGAGCGCGCCTTGCCTTGCCCTACAGAGCATGGTAATATCGACACTACGTGGCCTGAATGAGGCCTCTTAACATACGCGACTATGTCAACGCGCCAAGGTCCCTCAGCGGGGCACAGGGTCACACTGGCATTGTGGCCACGCCTCACTGCAGCTACTCCACACTGTGTGAGGCGCGGGAACTTGGAATTCGCATAACATGACAACAGGTATATACACTCTAAAGGCGAAAAACAGAAAAAAAACAAGATGAGTACTATTTATTGATAGGCTTTATGAGAACAACAGTCAGTGGTGAAGAACGTCCAAAGCGTGTAACTTCTCGAACCATTTTAGACTGCTGATTACATGAAGCCTAATAATTTAAAGAGACATTGCAAGGTACCCCGGAAAATTTAAATAAATTCTTTATTAATGATTAATGTTTAATGGAAATTTACAAGGTATCCTGAATAGATTTAACCTTTAAGCGGTCGCGCGGAGTGTTCAGAAAACCCCCTATCATCCTTATCGATGGATTATTACATAATGGATAGGAGTATAATGTCTTATTCCTTGGTACCTTTTTAGGACGTAATACGAAAGTTTTGAGTAGCAATAGAATCTACAATGGAAGTGCAAGTTCCAAAAAAACGCGCAACGATGTGCCTTGGGGTGTTGTCGACACCCCACGCTACTCTTTATGTGGCAGTGCTGCGAGAAAGCGCACAGTTATGATCCGTAGCAGCTGTTTGTATTTTGTCGCTCTGTGCAGCTAAAACGGCTATGGATCGCTATGAAGTAGAAAAACAAAGAGTGCATGAGCTTCTGGAAGAGGTCTTAGACGAAATTTTTTGAAGGAGGAGAAAGCAGACAGCTGTGAAGTTCTCTCTCATCACAGTGACACGGAAACGGAGGTGTAGACCTTGTTATTCATCTCCCTGGTGTGAAAGTTATCGCATGGACTGTTTTTCAATATTTGTAAATGACATAATAATTAGAATGATTACATCGTGCAATAAAATTTACATACAACACATTGCATCAAATTTCACAAGAGACCGTGATGCCGAAGCAACAAATGAGAGGGGGGGGGGACTAAGGCGCTCCAGTCACGGTCTGCACGGCCACTACGGTTGGGGGTTCGAATCCTCCCTCGGGCATGGATTTTGTGCCATCCTTAGTCTTAGCTAGTTCATAAGTAGTTTGTAAGCTTAAGGTCTGATGACCCCGTAGTTAAGTCCCATAAGTTCTACAAACATTTGAACAACAAATGAGTATAAACTCAAATGCCTTCTGGGTCTGTTGTTACTGGCTGGGCATTACAGGGCAGGACATCAAAATCTGGAAGACTTATGGGACACAAATGATTTTAGAATTGCGATATTTCTTGCAACACTGAGTTGATGGCGCTTTCGTTTCTTGCTGCGTAGTTTGACATTTGACGATATTCCAGACAAACCAAATAATTTGATCGCCTAGCTCTGTTCAGAGAAGTGTTTGAATTATTCATGTCAAACTGTGTCAGTAATTATTTTATGATTTTACTGAAAAATGTTTAATTATATGTATAATGTCTAATACCTGTAACACAGTATGAAAAATAAGATAAATAAATAAACAAAATATTTCCAGAATGAAACTTCACTCTGCAGCGGAGTGTGCGCTGATATGAAACTTCCTGGCAGATTAAAATTGTGTGCCGGAACCGGGACTCGAACCTGGGACCTTCGCCTTTCGCGGGCAAGCGCACTACCGACTGTGCTATCCCGACACGACTCACGATGCCGCCTCACAACTTTACTTCCGCCAGTACCTCGTCTCCTTTCCAAACTTCACAAAAGCTCTCCTGCAAACACGCAATACTAGCATCGTGAGTCATGTCGGGATAGCACAGTCGGTCCCAGGTTCGAGTCCCGGTTCCGGCACACAATTTTATTCTGCCAGGAAGTTTCAAACAAAATATTGTATGAAAATGGGGATTATTGCATATGTTTCATATAACGCAATTTAATACTAAAGTAATATTAAATAAAACGATAATGTACCAAGAGATAGCATTCGAAATAGCAATTTGTGAAGCAAACATATTCATATCAGCGATATATTGCACAACATTGTCATTATAGATAATTTAATTTGGGATGTTAGCAACTATTAACGTTACGAAAAACCCGCGCGACCGCATAAGGCTTAATAGTGGTTGACCTTCAAAAAACCGAACAATGTGGTGACTACGACCACCGAGGTAAGCCTCAGAAAACATTAACATGCGCAACGGACTCACCCGGGAAATGGCGAAACTCAAGCACTAGAATTTATAGCCCTGTCGAAAGTACTCCCAAAGGGTACAACGAAACTGATTAACTTGAATAATGAAAGGGGGAAACAATCTGGCTACGACACAGATAAATCAAATGTTCAAATGTTTGTAAAGCTTATGGGACTTAACTACGGGGTCATCAGTCCCTAAACTTACAAACTACTTATGAACTACTTACGAACTAGGACGGCACAAATATCCATGCCCGAGGGGGGATTCGAACCCCCGACCGTAGTGGCTGTGCAGACCGTGACTGAAGCGCCTCAGTCTCCTCGGCCACCGCGGCCGGCACAGATAAATAAAATTTGACTTACCTCGTATCTTCTTATTACAAAACTGGAAAAAAGGAAACAGCAAGCAGCTCGTGTCATGCAGTATTTCAGTATTAAAATTTTTTCAGAAATGATATGTGGATAGTAATTAAGTCCAACAATAATAATAAATGAAGAAAATCAAAGGAAGGGGTAACTAAATCAAATGTTCAAATGTTTGTAGAACTTATGGGACTTAACTACGGAGTCATCAGTCCCTAAGCTAACAAACTACTTATGAACTACCTAAGACTAAGGCACAAATATCCATGCACGAGGGGGGATTCGAACCCCCGACTGTAGTGGCCGTGCAGACCGTGACTGGAGCGCCGCAGTCCCCTCGGCCACCGCGGCAGGCGAAGGGGTAACTAACTACCAAATGAGGACGCAGATCGCAAATTGAATATTAGAAATTATGTATTCTTAAAAAAAATATGAAGTGGAAAAATATTACAGATAATTGAATTGACATCATACATTACAATAATGGCATGCTGCTACACGTACTTAACGACTGCCATCTCCAACAGCGTCCTCGCGCTACCTCACCCAACAGGCAACTCCCGACAACCAACTCCCAACACTACTCGCAACTGACTCTCGCAGCCAGAGTGCTTACTCTACAATCGAATTTCCAAAGATTACTGCGCCACTTACAATGTACAACTGTGGCCAGTTCACAAAGCTAAATCAACAGAAAACCGACTATGTCTGGACCATACGGACAACATCTTAAAACCAAACATCCTGAATTAACAGATAAACCGTTTCCCCTCCTCAGGAAACTAAAAATTTTATTGTCTACCGAGAGTAAATTTGCTGAATCAACAAATAAGACTTGAAGGATACTTTTACCCCCTTGGCATGGGATTGCTAAATGCAAGAAACGACAAACAGTTGCAGAAACACTTGTTCTAACAGCAGTGATTGATATAGAGGTAGTAAATATGGAAGCGTGTGGGTAACGTAGAAACTCCAGCAGAGTTAGCCAGAAATTGTTGAAATAGGTCCTGTTTGTCACGGCAGAGGAACAACAGGCAGTTGAGCAACACGAATGCAATTTACGTTCTCACATTTTCTAAACATTTTACGAGGTAAGTTTTTGATATTAAATTTGTCTACCTACCTTGTAGTTATCTTTATGCATGTCAGCTATAAAGGGAGGTGCGAAGAAGATTTTAACAGCCCTCTATCACGCTTAAAAACTTACAATGGCCATTGTGTAATTAAAATGGAAGCATACATACAGTAGCATTGTGGAAACGTTTACAAAGATGTTTGGAGGGCAATTGTGGATTAAGTGTGTAATATGTGAAGAATGGAGTCACTCTTTGTGTGCTGGAACTGAAGGAGTCATTTGCCTATGCGATTTTTGCAAGTTAACTTCATTTATATGCCATTTTTCTATTAGGATTAGAAGCAATAGTTTCTACCATTTTATTGTTTTCATTTTGAAATTGTCAGTTTCCCACAATTTAAAAAAAAGTTCAAATGTTTGTAAATCTATCGGACCAAACTGCGTGGTCATCAGTCCGTAGCTTACAAACTACTTAAACTAAGGTAAACTAACCTAGGACAACTCACACACTCATGCCCTAGGAAGGACTCGAACCTCCGACGGCGAACAACCGCGCGCTCCGCAGTGAGGCGCCTTAGACCGCTCGGCTACTCCACCGCGGCCCACAATTTTAAGGCGTTTCTACATTACCCATAATTTGTAAAATATTAAATATTTCTTGCGCAAGTAGAAAATATTTTTTCATGTTTTACATAATCAGTTTTTGTGTTTATTCATTTCTAAAACATTGTAAATTAGCTTTGGGTAATATATTAAGCTGAAAGACAAATAAACATATCTTCTACATAGCAAAACCAAACTAGGTTTCTACATTTACAGCTTTACCTATACTATATTTGGTGCCTCTTTTTCCAAGAGATGGAACATTCTCCTGTCACTAACGATAATGTACAGAAGAATTTTCGATATTTCACGGAAAAAATTGATAAATCGGAGAACAACTGATTGGACTTTCAAGTGAACGAATCGGCTGATATTCATAAAGATGCTTCGTTCATTGGTTGTGTTGCTTTCGTTGATCAGTTTACCGTTGGAGAGGAATTTCTTTTATGTGATCTGATACTGAAAACAGGACATCTCAAAGTCCTTTTCAAAGGATCAGTGATTATTTTAATGAAATCAGAATACCATAAAATAGGTGCTCTGGAGTCGGCACAGCCACGCGGAAATGGTCGTGCGCCCTAAGGCGCCTTGCTTCGAAGTGCGCGGCTGCTCTCCGACGCAGGTTCGAGTCCTGGTTGTGTGTGTTGTCCTTAGCATAGGCTAGTTTAAGTAGTTTGTACGCCTAGGAACGGATGACCTCCGCAGTTTCGCCCCATAGCTTTACAAACATTTCAACATTTTTGAGTTTCCAAAGACGGAGCTCGCTCATTGTCTGTAATCCATGGTCGATTAAAAGCATAAGGGAAGCAAGAGATCGTGACGCAGAATGCGTGATACATCGGGATGATTCCGCCCAGCTCTGCATGAAGTGCTGCAGACAGTAATAGTAACAGTTGATGTTATTACGGCAAATCTAAAAATCCAAGGATTTTTTTAATTTCCCTGCGTTGATATGTGTGCTATACGCACTCCTTTTTTTTTTTTTTTTTTTTTTTTTTTTTTGAACTGAATAGAGAATTATTCAGACAAAAGTCACTCTCTGACTAACTCCCAGCAACGGACATTTTATAATGAAGACAAAAGCTTGCCTTTTTAATCGTCTTGCAACATTAAAAGTTCATTTCAAAAAATATTTAGTAAGGAATTTTTTTTTTTTTTTTTTTTTTTTTTTTTTTTTTTTTTTTTTTTTTTTTTTTTTTTTGTGGACATGTGAGCACGGAATTCCCAACGCTCAGCCAAGATGCGATGAAGATCCTGATTACTTTTTCCAACAAGTTTTGTTTTGTCATTTCCTGCTTTGGTAGCTATGAACTTGGAGTAGCAGTTTCTTCGATTACTCCAAGTCTTGAGAAACTTTCTTCTCTAAAGCAAGCTCATCCATCACACTGAACTTCGTAATTCACATTTTCAGTGCGATTAAACGGTTGTTTGCTAAGCTGTAAATATCGTTCAAAATGTTCAAATGTTTGTAGAACTTATGGGACTTAACTACGGGGTCATCAGTCCCTAAGCTTACAAACTACTTATGAACTAGCTAAGAATAAGGACGGCACATATATCCATGCCCGAGGGGGGATTCGAACCCCCGACCGCAGTGGCCGTGTAGACCGTGACTGGAGCGCCTCAGTCCCCTCGGCCACCGCGGCCGGCTAAATATCGTTCACTTCATAGTTTTGAAATAATGAAAATATGAAAAAAAATTGTTCTGTATTTCCGCTATAATAAGTTATGTTTCTGCTGCACAAAATTCTTCTAAATTCAGTTTGGTCAGACAGAGTATAGAATACAGAAAAAGTAAACAAAATGTTTGTTTTCTTAATAAGACAGGATTGCGCGGGGTGTGGGGGCGGAGGTAAGATAATGCTATTTTTTGTCGTGAAAGGAGGATCAGAACAACTGTGCTATAGCAACGATAAAATGTGTAATAATATCCTCACAATACGCTGGAGTAGTCAAAGAGCGAGGAACATAACGTAAATACCGTCTAACACCGGAAAGTAAAGTTTTGAGCCTAGTGCAGAGTTTTATCACACCTATAGATGCAATTGTAGCAGAACATTCGAAAAGGTCTGAAAACCGGTCGCTTTTGAGCATCCGTAATCCATTACGTCCAACATGTAGAAAATGCGAGGGAATTAATTTTCCAGATTACCGCAGACGAAAGGATGCTTAAACAAAATACGAGGTTTTCGAGAGGAACTGGCTTCAAAGACGCGATTAATTAATGGCACGGCGAGAAGCTGCTAATTTGCGGTCGGAAGCGGAGTAACGCTGCAGGCCCCCACAGTTTCGTTAACGGCTTGAAGGCGAGCGGCAGGTGGTTGCAGACGCCCTGCGGCCTTGGCGACAAGACCCAGCCTTACACAAGGCGGCAAACCGCAATGTCTGGGCGCCACTTTTGCAATGATCCGCTCCGCTGAGTGTTGCGCGGTTCTCTCGGCTGTTACTTACGCGCCAGAAAACTGGGCCAATGCTCAAACTCCAGAGTTAGTTCCGCTGAATTCAGGATCCTCAGCATTCAATGTTGCACAGTAAAACAAGTAAAGTTCTGCGTTATGGCCCTAGAGCGGTCAAAGGGACCCGATCAACCGCAGTGTCATCCTTTTACCCAGGCGATATATTGCATGGTGCAAAACTTTGCAGCTGACCCTTAATAATCTATATGACGACTAACCGAGCGAGGACCTATTGTGGGTCCCTGGCCACACGGGGATCAGTGGCAACGAACATGCCGACAGATTAGTCAGGATGGGCGCAGAGAGAGACTCCATTTATTGGACCGGAACCTGTCCTGACAATTACCAAGGCAATGATCAAATAGGAGCTATGTAACTGGCTCAGAAGACAGCACGTAGAATATTGGACCAAAGTGTACCAACAAAAACATGGCAAGGTAATGATGCCAAAGACATGTTTTAAAAGAAGCTCTGCAATCCTGGGCCTGAACAGAAGAGAGATTAGACTCATTGTTGGATTGCTGACAGGCCATGGAAATTTCAAAAAACACCTACATACAATGGGAATAACAGAAGAGGACCCTAAATGTAGGATCTGTGATGACGGTGATGAAACTGCGTCACATCTAATCTTCGAATGCATTGCATTGGAGAGTAAAAGGCACAGAACATTTGGGACAACCAAACCCGAAGAAATTGTGTCTAATAAAGAACTGGTAAAGGGACTCCTTGCACTGTTCAAGGGCATTGCTTGGCTTTACTAGATATACAGGGAGCGATACCGTACAATAAACTTAGTTTCGGTGCGGGCAGTGGCGGGTTGGACCAAGACTGTTTTGGCTTTCCTGAAAAATTCAAATCAAATCAAATCAACCCAGCGAGGTGGCGCAGTGGTAACACACTGGACTCGCAATCGGGAGGATGTTGGTTCAGATCCGCCTCCGGCCATCCCCATTTAGGTTTTCCTTGATTTCCCTAAATCACTCCAGGCAAATGCCGGGATGGTTCCTTTCAAAGGGCACGGCCGATTTCCTAACCCATCCTTCCCCAAAAATCCGAGCGTAATCTCCGTCTCTAATCACCACTTGTCGACGGGACGTAAAACCCTAAGCTTCCTTCCTTCCTTCTTGTAAAATAGCGTCTTACCTTGTGAAGTCGACTTGGTTTATTGTCAGAATTTTGGGAAGATGTACTTCACCTGTAAAAGAGACCGCGTATAAAACGCTTGTACGAGCACGTCTTGAGTATTGCTCAAGTGTTTGGGACCCGCAGCAGATCAGTTTAAAGGAAGTCATAGAAGCAATTCAGAGGCGAGCAGCTAGGTTTGTTACTGGTAGGTTCGACCAATGCGCGAGTGTCACGGAAATGCTCCGGCAACTCAATTGGGGATCGCCTACTTACATTTCGCGTAAAGATCACAATGACAAGATAAGAGAAATTAGGGCACTTACGGAGGCATAAAGGCATTCTTTTTATCCTCGTTCTATTTGGGAGTGCAATAGGAAAGGAAATGCCTAGTAGTGGTACAGTGTACCCTCCGCCACGCACCTTACGGTGAATTGCGGAGTATGTATGTAGATGTAGATGTAGACGACAGTATGACCACTAAAAGAAATCCGTTAAACTTCAGTTATGCGATAAGTCAGTCAAACCTAGAGGCCGTTCATTCTCCTAAATACCTAAGAGTAACAATTACAAACAACTTAAATTGAAAACCACACAGAAAACATTATAGGTAATGCGAACCAAAGGCTACGTTTCATTGGCAGAACACTTAGAAGATGCAACAGTTCTACTAAAGAAACTGCCTACACTACACTTGTGCGTCCTATTTTGGAGTATTGTTGCGCATTTTGGAATACACACCAGGTGGGACGATTTAGAGAGAGTACAGAGAAGGACAGTTCGTTTTGTATTATCACCATATAGGAGAGTGAGTGTCACGAAAATAATGCACGAGTTCGAGTGGAAATCATTAAAAGAAAGGCGTTGTTTGCTGTGTCGAGATGTTTGCAAAATTTCTTTCACCAACTTTGTCTTCTGAATGCAAACATATTTCGTTAGCACCCACCTACACAGGGAGACATGTTCATCATATTAAAATAAGAGAAATCAGATTGAAAAGAGAAAGATTTAAGTCTTCCTTTTTCCAACGAGCTATTAGAGAATGTAACTATAGAAAAATAGCATAAAAGTGGTTCGATGAACCGTGTGCCATGCACTTCAATCTGACTTGCAGAGTATCCACGTAGATGTAGATTCGATGCAATAAGGAGGGGTTTCTTGACGTGGAGCCGCAACTACTCGGCCAAGTACCTCGTCAATTGGTCTCACGCGCCTGAGCGAGTCTCGCTCCAGTCCATTCCCACCATAAAAAAAAAAAAAAAAAAAAAAAAAAAAAAAAAAAAAAAACTTTGTCAGTACAGTCCGTGGCTAAACTCACGACCAACCAATGTTGTTGGTGGGGGAAGTAGAAGAACCCTGGAAATGCCCCACAGGGGCAACAAAAATCTTTTTTATCTGTCTAGAGGTGTAGTGATGCGTACGGCGAATCACGTCGAATCGGTTCGTGTGGATTAGCTACCAGCGCCAGTCAGATGAAGTAGTAAAAACTGTTGGCTAAAATTACTACTCGCAATTAAGGGCCCGCAGTTTACTCAAGTTGTAGCCTTTCAACAATAGGACGCATCGCACAGGATTCTCGAACTCTACATGGGGTTTATGTAAGAGCGTGGAAGAACTTGACAGAACATAAGAATGGTCTTCTGGACAATTTCAGGTAGGGAACCTGTGGTTGGAGAAGCCAGCTTCAGGAGATGTGGAAGTAAACTTGTCTCCGCTTCGTCTCGCATTACTGTTTTCCAGTTTATTTACATCTAACATGAATACACGTTTACACATACTTAGCTGTTTATCTGCATGTATATTCTATATTTCCTGCAAGGAAATAGAGAGCATGAGCATTTCTAGTAAGTCATGATACAGATACAGATCCTGTACTTGATGTTACTGCAAAGAGTTGTTGGATATCGAACACTTGCTCGTTCGTGAGAGGGTGTGGATACAGCATAACGGAGCACCGCTTCACTTCATTGTGTGCAACCACTCAGTGCTAGTTTTCCTGGTCGCTGGAATAGGAGGGGAGCTACCACTACATGGCGTGCGAGGCCACACATTACCTGAAAATGTTCAAATGTTTGCAAATCTATCGGCCCAAACTGCGTGGTCATCAGTCCGTAGCTTACAAACTACTTAATCCTAGGTAAACTAACCTAAGGACAAACACACACACCCATGCCCCAGGGAGGACTCGAACGTCCACAGCGAGCAACCGCGCGCTCTGCAGCAAGAGGCTTTAGACCGCTCGGCTACTCCACCGCGGCACATTACCTGAATCCCCTTGATTATTTCTTATGGGAATATCTAAAGTCACGTGTGTGAGACGCCAGTGTATAAGGAGATGTATTTAGCTGCCAGAATTGAAGCTGCTTGTGATGCGATTCGCATCACACTAGGGATATGTGTCAAGGTGCGTCATAATCTTGTTTGGTGGTGTCATTCTTGCACTGAGGTTAATGGCCGTCAGTTTCAGCACATTTTGTTAGATACACTGTAAATGGTATGATGACGTTTGCAGTTAACCGTAAGTAATGTAAATAGAAAAGGACGCAGGGCTAAGTTACTTTAAGTTAGAAATCTTCAAATGTTTGTATAGTCAATGGGACTTAACTACGGGGTCATCAGTCCCTAAACTTACAAACTACTTATGAACTAACTAAGACTAAGGACGGCACAAATATCCATGCCCGAGGGGGGATTCTAACCCCGACCGCAGTGGCCGTGCAGACCGTGACTGGAGCGCCTCAGTCCCCTCGGCCACCGCGGCCGGCTTTTAAGTTAGTTTAAGTAGTTTGTAAGCCTAGGGACATAGCTGCAGAAGTTACGTCCCTTGGATTTAGAAGCATTTGAACATTTAAGTCGCGAACAAAGTTACTAGTAAAGACGTAATAAATCTAAACCTCATGCATGATGAGGCGATTTTTTATCAACCCAGTTGTTTATGACCACATGTCTCCCAAACTATACTTTTTAGCCCCACTCGATTGTTGGCTGACGGTGAATGATATATGTACGAAGTTTGGTTTAGGAGACGTGGGACCTACTACACACGTAAATTTTTATAACATCTATAGACTCCAAGATGACTGAACGCTGTTTTTAATTCCTATGGTTTTCCTATACCGTATCAGACATGGTAATGTGCTGTGTTTTTGGTGGTTTCATATTTTTGACCACATCCTGTATGTAGGGTAGAAGTGGACTGTGTGTCCGCAATAAAGTAATAACTTTAGTGGATTACTCCACAAATTTCACGATACAATAATAATACTTTCCAAGTTATAAAACATGTTCATAATGGCTTTCAACAGATATTCTGCACGAAGTATCTTTAATGTTTCGACTGTTGTCGAATATCGTTCAGAATAGGTTCGCCTAGGGGAAGTCGGATAAGATGGCGACATTAACGTTTATCATATTTTTTCTGGCTCTTACGCTGAAATCAGATATTTTATGTATGGAAAAACGATTGCTTGATGTATCTCCTTTGTAATAAAGCTCTTAAACGTTGCCTAAGACTGAAGACTTTTTAGCTAGACCTATTTTTGTTAGTAACAGTCGACTTGCCCTACAAATAGGGTAAGAAGACGAAATGAACATTTTTTTTTTACAAAACAAGACTTTTATTAATGCCCATCTACTTACCAAAAGAGACATCCCTGTAATTTAAGCCTGTACACTAAGGTAAGCCTATTTCATCAACTTTTTTTTTTTTTTTTTTTTTTTTTTTTTTTTTACATAGTGACCTATTGTAGTTTTACGGAAGTTGAATTTCCTAGCGGCGCCTACTTACCATTTCTTACACGCTGCATTGCCTCTTTCAAACATTGCTCCATTTCTGTCACCCTGTCTTCCTGATGAACTACATAATTTTGGATTCAGACTTATACATGTACACAGTCTTACACAATAAATTCATTAAACCGTTATTAAAACAGCAATAAATCCACAAGGTGTAAGATGAATCAACTGATATTCATTAATACAAAAGTATTACTTGCATGAAACTTATTTAAACAGCAGGAAAAATTGTTACAAAAACAGCATCCGTTTCCTAGCCACTGATGTCAAAAAAAAAAAAAAAAAAAAAAAAGACCGAGTAGTTCTATTTCAAAAGACACGACTGAAGAGCGCCCTAATAAAGCGGTACCATAGTGTACATTAAACAAACTGTAGATTTATCGGAGAAATTCAAAATTCGTCATCTTAGACTCCTCGTCATCTTATCCGACCTTCCCCTACTTGCTAAACGCCGGGATCTCGTTCAGGACATATAGAAATATACAAAGTCTCTCTCTCTCTCTCTCTCTTTCTCCTTTCTTTTTTTTTTCTCTAACACCCAAGTAGCAACAAGACGCTTTCGAGTCCACTGATCGTGTTAGTCAGTAGCCAGAAAAATGACCTCCGTGTCCGATTCTTCTCCTAGGCAATGTGTTGAGAGACTGACGAACAGCGATACGGAAGGCACACTCTCCAGTGAAAGAAACTGGATGTTCTACAGATAATCCATTAAGGAGTAGTGTCTGAATAGGTGGTTCCAGTAGATGTTCCGACTCAACCTTTGTCGGGGAATTCCTGAAGTACAGAGATGATTGTAGGTACTTAATGGCGTATCTACAAAAAAAAGGTCGCTTCATCGGTTAATAGCGCTGACGACAGAAACTTCGTAATGATGCTTTTCCGTTGTAAGAACCAGCGACAAAACATTTCTCCTGGAGGTAGCCAACAATCCCTGCAGTAGAGGTCTGCGTGCGGTACACACAATGTCGCCCATGCTGTCGGAACACGCGTCTGAAAGAAGGAAGGAAGATTGGAATTTAACGTCCTGTCGATAACACAAGCTGACATTACGGAGGTTGGGAAAGAGATCACTCGGTTTCCAGAGGAATCATGTAGTCATATGCCTAGAACGATTTAGGGAAAATGCGAAAAACCTGAATCTGGAAGGTTGGCACTGTACCTCGCTCCGCGTCTCTTGCAGCTTACATTGGGACGTACTAAAAGAGCGTGGAGCATGTTTTATAACGTGTACGAACATTCTACGTCCGCCGGGGTTGTTATCTCTCTGATACGACGTACGCTCATAAAGTCGCCTAAAAACGTATGCAAGGCTTCTGTGATTTGGATGGTGCTGTTGTCAGGGTAGGTGAGTCCGTAAATCCGTGCAGCGTTTCCTACTAGTCCCTTTGCTGTTCGAATGAGTAATTGAACAATCCGTTAGGCTTTTGAGTAGGCGTAGAAGTAAGGTAGTCATAATTACATTTCCCCCATTTTCGATTTACTGTTTTATAGAAGTCGAGTACTTCAAGATTCTGCACTGTCGTTACGGTAAAACAAATCAATATCCACTCGACAAAAGAAAATTTTCTAACTCCGACAGGTACAATTACTTTTGTCTTAACATTAACGTTTCCATCCGTAAGGAAAAGTTTCATTACTTCTAACATTAATCTCTTTTTGTAGTTAAAAAATAGTAGTACAGGACACCACGTGTTTTCTACTCCTTTCTCAAGGAGCTTGGTACTACCTGTAAGAGCAGTCCCAAATATCATGCTGCCTGTTGGACTGACACGTACCGCTCTTCCACCGATCAACCGATCAGTTACTGAAGCGAACTAAGAAAAAGCTAACCTTGATCAAGAAACATCGTCGCCTCCTTTAAAATTGAGTGGTGTACATTGTCTTGCTCAAAGTTTTGGAAATGACTGCGGAAAGCAGTGACAAAGTGTTTGTGAGTCTCCACTTCTCTCAACTTCGTAACGGCTACAATGACAGGAGTTTGATGTCATATGTACAGCTCAGATACAAAAAGTCCACAATGATAGCTTCTGAGCTCTCCACGCAAGTCTAGTACTGAAGATCGTTTCTATACAGCCGTCTGCATAATAATTCAGTTGTATACTACTGTAACAACCTACCAACACTGTGTATTACTACATCATGGCCTATTACAGTAGCACAGTTTGTTCGATATATATACCAGTATGTTGACGAATTGCTTCTTTCAATTCTTGATGTTTCATGTTACATCAAAAGTAAGGCAGAGAACTGAACCGGTTTCTGAGAAACACATAGGTCTCTGAGTGATGTTTCAAAACCAGCGTAATTGTAATGAAGATTATTATACATGTACATCTACGTAAATACTCTGCAACTCACATTGAAGTGCATGGCAGAGAGTTCATAAAACTGCTTTTATATTTCTCTACAGCTCCATTCCTAAATCTTACCGTTTTCGATATGATTTCTCTAATTTTATTTTCATGATTATGTCTCCCTATATAGGTGGGTGCTAACAAAATACGTACGCACTCTAAAGAGAAAGTTGGTAAATAGATCTCGTCGCAACGAATAACGCCTTTACTTTAATGCATTTACATCTACATCCACCTGGGATACTGTCCAAATCACATTTAAGTGCCTGGCAGAGGGTTCATCGAACCACCATTATACTCTTTATCTTCCATTCCATTCTCGAATAGCGCGCGGAAAGAAAGAACACTGAATCTCTCCGTTCGAGGTTTGATTTCTCATATCTTATTCTGATGGTCACTTCTACCTATGTAAGTGGGAGTCAACAATATATTTTCGTATTCGGAGGAGAATGTTGGCGATTGGAGTTTCGTAAGTAGCCCACGCCGCAGCGATAAGCGCCGTTGTTGTAATGATTCCCATCCCAGATCCTGTATCATTTCCGTAACGCTATCTCCCCTGTATCGTGACAGTACAAAACGAGCTGCCCTTCTTTGGACTCTCTCGATGTCCTCCGTCAAACCCACCTGATAAGGATCCCACGCTGGGCAGCAATACTCCGGAAATGGACGGACAAGCATAGTGTATGCAGTATATTTCGTAGTTCTGTTACATATTTCAAGGGTTCGACCAATAAAACGCAATCTCTGGTTCGCCTTTCCCACTACATTATCTACGTGTTCTATCCAGTTTAAGTCTGAAGTAATGGTAATTCCTAGGTATTTTGTGGAGTTTACGGCCTTCACTTTTCATTGATTTATCTTGTAAACAAAGTTTAACGGATTTATTTTCGTACTCATGTGGACGACTTCACCCTTCTCATTATTTAGAGTCAATTGTCAATTTTTACACCATAGTGATAGCTTATTCAGATCGTTCTGCACTTGGTTTAGATCTTCAGATAATTTTACTAGACGTTAAATGACGGCATCATCTGCAAACAACCTAAGAGAGCTACTTAGATTTCCTCCTAAATCGTTTATCATTTCTATCCCAATTCGTGCATCATTTCCGGAACACTGCACTACAAAACGAGCTGCCCTTCTTTCAACTTCCTCTAAATCATCTGTCAGTTCCACCTGGTGTGGATCCAACAATGCGGAGCAATACTCCAAAATAGGCCGCACAAGTGTAGAGTAGGCAGTTTCTTTAGTAAAACTGTTGCATCTTCTAAGTGTTTTGCCAAAGAAACGTAGCCTTTGTTTCACTTTCCCTGCAATATTTTCTGTGTGTCCTTTGCAATTTAAGTTGTTTGTAATTATTAAGCTAAGGTTACGATCGAATTACCTTCAAAACATTTTCATTTAAATTAAGCACTTTCATAAACATGCTCCAAACGTAAATTTTAATCAATACTTTTGTCTTCTATAATTAACTAGCCTAAGTAATAACATCGGTAAACTACATATATGATAATGTGATTTTCTTTGTCAAAACAGTAATTTATCTGCTTTTATCAGATGAAACATAAAATGGCCACTCTGAAATTCAAACCAATATGCCACTAGTTGCTATAAACAGTTCCACTGTCAGTGTTAATGATGCTACAAAGCCCGAAGTTTATCACGAGACAATGAAGTTTACATATCTTGATATTCCTGTTCAAAAGAAGCTGCAGCATCATCCCAAACAGGGTACGTAAGCGTGGCAACAGTTCTTTGTTAAAACAAAAAAACAAAAAAAAAACAAAAAAACAAAAAAACAAAAAACAAAAAATTGTTTCGTTCCGGAACGAAATATATTTCGCGTGTAATTCAAGACGCACGAAGATTCCGCTAACTACAGAGGTATTCAAGGACGGAGGAAATGGAGCCTCCTATTCATGTCGATTAAATACAAGGTCATTCTTTTCGCTTTTAAGACGACAGTATTATCGACCGTTAACTAATTATCGCCTGTATAGTACCAACTGCGTCTCTGAGGCTGAGTGGTGCCAGCGCAGTAGCTCAGCGCGTTCGTTCAAAGGGAAGGCCGCTATTTGTATTAAAAACAAACACTGGCAAGCAAACGTTGCTCCAGAAGATAAAAATGGTGAAGTGCCAGACCAGAAAAACAAAGGTCCTGGATGCGTGCGCGGGACACTCCTAGAATTCTTATCTGGCACTTTTATATCACCTCTGTCTGTGTTGGTTTAAGTGAATAACGCCGAGTTGCACCGCCCGTTACATGTCTGAAAGAACAGACGGCGCAAACACACACACACACACACACACACACACACACACACACACATATATATATATATATATATATATATATATATATATATATATATATATATATATATATTCAAATTTATACTGACTATTTGATCACCTGGTATAACTGGGAGAAGTAACAGAAGGGGAAGGAGATTTATTATTCATTTCTTTAATTCTCGAACATAAGATACATAGTCATTAAACTTCTAACTTCCCAGTACAATTGACCATCTAACATGCCGTCACAATACAGCAGTCTTTCACAGGTTCTTAGATGCTCCCACTTCACAACGGTGTTTTGTCTTTCACATTCCGAGTCTGTACTGGTGTTCAGCTAGGCAGTCGAGGCCAGTAATTCTTCGAAATGCTGCCATCATTTCCCTTCCTGGATGTTTAGGAAGTGCGTTCTCTTCTTCTAACAGCAGAAGCCACGTTGTTCCGTGCCCTTGAGTTGTCTAGTGCTCATAAAACTTCTTCTTCAATCTATTTTTAATAAGTAGAGATTGGAGATGTATGATAATTTTGGGCAACTTGTTTGAGATAACTTGATACTTTTTGGCTAAAATGTCTGCCATATCAGTCGCATGGATACCTATATGTGTTGGTATTCATTGAAAAACTACTTCAGTTCGAGTGATTGAGGGAAGAGAGGTTTTATTTCATTTATGCAAGCACTAGGAGTGTTTGGAAGGATGCTTTTGCGTGTATTGCAGAAGTGGAATCACAAAATATAACAACTTTCTTGTGACTTTTGGAGACGGAGAAAAATTGTTTTAGTTCCAGGTTCGAGGTTTACTGCCTCCAACTGTCCATCAAAATGGGAGAAATACTGTCCTACTGCTTTGTAAAAGCAAAATGTTTCACTTTACTCTCTAATACTAGCAATCATTCAGTTGAAGTCTGAATATGAATGCGCATAGTTTAAGAGGACTGACTGGTGGAGCGAAAACTTCTGATTGGTGGACAGTGGTCTTTTCTTACTGCATCAATGAACTGCATAAAGCCTTTCAGTGTTTTCAGGGGGAAGGAGATGATCCGAAAAAGGGGAAGTGGAGTTGGACAGTGTGAGGTCTGATGAGAGTACGAGGTGAACAGAGAGCGGTTTTGTTTCTGCACTACTTTTTCTGTTTTTAAATAAGAAATTGTGACGAAATAGATCGCAGGTGAAGAGCCTGTTGCGTTTGTACATAGGACACAATATTTCAGCAATCGTCCATGTTGCCACCATCAGGTGCATTGATGTATTGATGTACATCGGCATACCTAATGAAATACGCCTGGAGAAATCGAAGCCGGCCGCGGTGGCCGAGGGGACTAAGGCGCTCCAGTCACGGTCTGCACGACCACTACGGTTGGGGGTTCGAATCCCCCCTCGGGCATGGATATTTGTGCCGTCCTAGTTCATAAGTAGTTTGTAAGTTTAGGGACAGATGACCCCGTAGTTAAGTCCCGTAGACCATACAAACATTTGAACTTTTTTTTTTTTTTTTTTTTGGAGAAATCTAAGTACCACATAAGAAAGTCGTATTCAACCGCGGAGTAACATCGCGCGAAGGAGGTAGTAAGAACGTTTTTCTGGAAGTACCCTGAAATCGAACCACTCTCGTGTTTTTCCTGAAACCTTCTTGATAATTCCGTACTAAGCGTCAAAGATGGTATGCACCGCATGCACCATGCAAGAGCAAACGTGAGAGTGTGCTGCTGATCTATTTCGCCGACGGGAAAATACACGAGGTGCTCGAATCTGATGTAGCCGGTAGCCAATAAATTGGCGGGGAACGGCAGACGGCGACCGTGCTCTGAACATTTTAGAGGTTCTCCCGCCGGAGCTGTTTGGCATTGGCTGTCCCGCACTAGGATGTGCGAGCAGCGAAACTGCCGGGCAGCAAGTAGATTGTGCAGAGAATTCCAGCGGGCTACGCCGCCGGAATCCGCGAGCCTGGCAGTGGCGGCGGCCGAGGCGTCTGCATTGCAGCACGCCAAGCGGCTGTAGGAGGCACGGGGCACTTCAAAGGAGCCGCCACGTGGCACTGCCCGACGTTCTGCCGGGGAGGGGACACCGAGAGCGGGCCGAGCAGTTAGCGAGTGCGCCCAATACTCTCACCCTGCTGCTTACACCCAAACCTCAACGTGTCACACAGATCGGTACCAAACGCTGTATATCTATATACACTACTGGCCATTAAAATTGCTACAGCAAGAAGAAATGCAGATGATAAACGGGTATTCAATGGACAAATATATTATACTAGCTTAAATCCGCGGCTCCGCTCGCGTGTTGATTGATTATGATAGATAAGCCATCTTTCAGTAGTGTGCTACGAGACTGGTTTTGAAGGATGAAATGAGATGCAATACCTTCTTTAGAAACAAACATTTTTAATCAATATTCAAGTAAAAAAATAAAATTATTCGTATTCTTATCCTTACAGAGAAAGTGCTGAAGACATGGTAGCACGCATAGACCAAAGATATTGTCTGTGGAGTCACGTTTCGTTTTATGTAACCTCCTTGCTACTGAGTCGCAAATGTCATCGCTGGCCTTCAGACCGATTTTTTTAAATAATTTGACGACTTCCAACCACCATATCTTCCACCCCCTTACAGCTATCGGCATGGAACTGCTATGGTGTACAACGGGAGACTTCGGACAACAATTACACACAGACCATTCCTTTGCGTTCTGTACTTTTCGCTGCAGAGCGAAATATTAACACACACACACGTAGAATTTTATATAAACCGATAACTTTCCATCCCAACATGCTCCGCCCTTTTATCATTTCAACCCTCAAGCAACAATGCCACCAATAAAACCATTTTCAAAGAGAAAATATAATTTTGGAAGAGTAATTATTGTTCCGCGTTTCGCGTTATAACTTCAAATTACTAAATATCTATCAAATCGCTATAAAACCGTGCCTAAACCCTTCCTCAGGTATAAATTAGTAACTGTACAAATATTTAAGTCTCTGCGTCTTGTCGTTCGGATGTGATAAGCGTACACCGAATAGACATACACATTAATATATGTAGCTATATAGCTATCCGATCGCCATAAAACCGCGCCTAAAGCCTTCCCTGGGTAAACATTAGTAACTGTACAAGTTTTTAGGTCTTTATGTCTTGAGGTTCAGACGTGATAAACGTACACGGAACAGACATTCACATTTATAGATACAGACTAGAACTGAAATTTGCACGCAGTTTGGATGCATAGATCCTTAGAAATCAGTACCACCTCTAACCGTAACAACGGCCTTGATACGCCTGGGCATTGAGTCAAACAGAGTTTGGATGGCGTGTACAGGTACAGATGCCCATGCAGCTTCAACACGATACCACAGTTCATCAAGAGTAGTGACTGGCGTATTGTGACGAGCCAGTTGCTCGGCCACCATTGGCCAGACGTTTTCAATTGGTGAGAGATCTGGAGAATGTGCTGGCCAGGGCAGCAGTCGAACATTTTCCGTATCCAGAAAGGCCTGTACAGAACCTGCAACATGCGGTCGTGCATTGTCCTGCTGAAATGTAGGGTTTCGCACGGATCGAATGAAGGGCAGAGCCACGGGTCGTAACACATCTGAAATGTAACGGCCTCTGTTCAAAGTGCCGTCGATGCGAACAAGAGGTGACCGAGACGTGTATGTAACCAATGGCACCGCATATATCGCCGGATGATACGCCAGTATGGCGATGACGAATACACGCTTCCAATGTGCGATCGCCGTGATGTCGCCAAACACGAATGCGACCATCATGATGCTGTAAACAGAACCTGGATTCATACGAAAAAATGACGGTTTGCCATTCGTGCACCTAGGTTCGTCGTTGCGTACACCATCGCAGGCGCTCCTGTCTGTGATGCAGCGTCAAGGGTAACCGCAACTATGGTCTCCTAACTGATAGTCCATGCTGCTGCAAACGTCGTCGAACTGTTCGTGCAGATGGTTGTTGTCTTGCAAACGTCCCCATCTGTTGACTCGGGGATCGAGACGTGGCTGCACGATCCGTTACAGCCATGCGGATAAGATGCCTGTCATCTCGACTGCTAGTGATACGAGGCCGTTGGAATCCAGCACGGCGTTCCGTATTGCCCTCCTGAACCCCCCGATTCCATATTCTGCTAACAGTCATTGAATCGCGAAAAACGTGAGCAGCAATGTAGCGATACGATAAACCACAATCGTAATAGGCTACAATCCGACCTTCATCAAAGTCTGAAACGTGATAGTACGCATTTCCCCTCCTTACACGAGACATCACAACGTTTCACCAGGAAATGGTGAGAAATCGGTGGGAAACTTTCCCCATGTCAGCACATTGTAGGTGTCCCCAGCAGCGTCAACCTTGTGTGACTGCTCTGAAAAGCTAATCATTTGCATATTACAGCATCTTCTTCCTGTCGGTTAAACTTCGCGTCTGTAGCACGTCATCTTCGTGGTGTAGCAATTTTAATGACCAGGAATGTGTTATGAAACAAAACTCCGATATAATCCGTGGTATGTGCTTCCGTCAAGGAAAACGTGCTTAAACTAAACTGGTCTAAACAGTTAGGGGATCAGTTGAGATATCTAGCTTCTGAAGTATTGTCATCGGCAGAATGAATTGAATCGACTCTATGTCTTTCTGTCACTTCTACGTAGTGGAGACAACAACATTACGGCAACCGAGATGTAATCATAGTAAGTTGAAAAATTACATAAATTAATTCAAATGTTTGTAATTCTATCGGACCAAACTGCGTGGTCATCAGTCCGTAGCTAACAAACTACTTAAACCTAGGTAAACTAACCTAAGGACAACACACACACCCATGCCCGAGGGAGGACTCGAACCTCCACGGCTAGCAACCGCGCGCTCCGCAGCGAGACGCTTTAGACCGCTCGGCTACTCCACCGCGGCATAAATTAATTGCAGTACTAAAGGTAATAAACAAATGGTCACCGAAAGTAAAATTGTTACTACAACTTCAATCTATTCATGATAAATTTATTGGCAGATGTCCTCTACAAATATGAGAAATTTGACGAAATAATATTGACAAATAAGAGTCATAATTACGCGTTTACTGTTAAGTAACAATGCCGTTTTTTAAATAATTGTAACGTGTGAAGTAAGGGTGCAGTCTATAAACGTACCGAGCAACACGTCTCGACAGGAGCAGCACTTAAAGGAAATCGGGGTTGAATTCACAAGCAGGTAGTCAACCGTCTCGCCGCTGCTTGCCGCTCCACTGTTACCCCATTAAACTGCGTGCTTTATTACAAGCAGCGCAGCTTGACTCGCCGCTTGACTCTTGAATCGCCGCCCCACTATGTTTTCACCCTAAGGCGACCGCTGGCCTGAAGCGGAAATTCCGGGTTCGAATCCCGGTCCAGCACAAATTTTCAGCTTAGCCGTTGAAGTTATTTCAACGCCCCGAAATGGTTAAATAATTTTCGAATTCGTAATACTACGGCCGTCGATTCGAATACACTCTTTCAAATACTGAATCAAGCAGAAGTAAAATATTGGGAAGCGAAGGTTATATACAACTTGTACAAAAACCAGACAGCAGTGAGCAGAGTTCGAGGCCATGAAATGGATACAGTGGTTGGAAAGGGAGTAAGACAGTTTTGTAGTCTTTCTCCATTGTTATTCAATTTGTACGTTGAGCAAGCTATAAAGGAAAGAAAGGCGAAATTTCGAGAAGGAATTAAAGTTCAGGGTGAAGAATAAGAACATTGCATTTTGCCGATGACATTGTAATTCTGTCAGAGACAGCAAAGGCCCTGGGAGAATAATTGAAGGGAATGGACAATGTCTTGACAGGAGCGTGTAAGACGAACATTCACGAGGGCAAAATAAGGGTAATGCAAGCTAATAAAATCCGGCGATGCTGAAGGAATTACATTAGGCAACGAAGCAATAAAGGTGGTAGATGACTTTTGTAACTTGGGCAGTAAAATGACAAATAATGGTCGCAGTAAAGAGGATGTAAAATGCAGAATGGCAATGTGAAGAAAAGAGTTTCTGGAAAAGAGAAGTTTGTTAAGATCGAATAATAATTTAAGTGCAAGGAATCCTTTCTGAAGGCATTTGTGTGGAGTGTTGCCTTGTACGGGAGTGAAACATGGACGATAAACAGTGCGGACAGGAAGAAGAAAGAGACTTTTGAAATGTGCTGCTACAGCAGAATGCTGGAGAATATGTGGGTGGATCGCGTATCTAATGAGGAGGTGTTGTTGTTGTGGTCTTCAGTCCAGAGACTGGTTTGATGCAGCTCTCCACCCTACTCTATCCTGAGCAAGCCTTTTCATCTCCTCATAAGAACGACAACCCACATCCACTTGAATCTGCTTACTATACCCCACACACTTCCCTCCAACGCTAAATTCACAATTCCTTGATGTCTAAGAATGTGTCCTACCAACCTATCCCTTCTTTTAGTCAAGGTATGCCAGAAATTTCTTTTCTCCCCAATTCGGTTCAGTACCTCCTCATTAGTTACGCGATCCACCCACCTAATCTTCAGCATTCTTCTGTAGCACCACATTTCAAAAGCCTCTATCCTCTTTCTGTCCACACTGCTTATCGTCCATGTTTCACTCCCATACAAGGCAACACTCCATACAAATGCCTTCAGAAAGGACTTCCTTAGGCTTAAATCAATATTCGATGTTAACAAATTTCTCTTTTTCAAAAACGCCTTTCTACCCATTGCCATTCTGCATTTTATATCATCTGTACTGCGACCATCATTTGTTATTTTACTGCCCAAGTAACAAAACTCATCTACCTCCTTTATTGTTCGTTACCTAATCTCATTCCTTCAGCATCACCTGATTTTCTTGCACTGCACTCCATTACCCTAGTTTTACTCTTGTTAATGTTCATCTTATATGCACCTTTCAGCACACTGTCCATTCCGTTCAATTGCTCTTCCAGGTCCTTTGCTGTATCTGACAGAATTACTATGTTGTCGGCAAAACGCAATGTTTTTAATTCTTCACCCTGAACTTTAATTCCTTCTCCAAATTTCTCCTTGCTTTCCTTTATAGCTTGCTCAATGTACAAATTGAACAACATTGGGGAAAGGCTACAACCCTGTCTTACTCCCTTTCCAACCACTGCATCCCTTTCATGCCCTTCAACTCTGACAACCGCTGTCTGGTTTTTGTACAAGTTGTAAATAACCTTACGCTCCCTATATTTTACTCCTGCTTGCTTCAGAACTTTAAAGAGTTTATTCCAATCAACATTGTCAAAAGCCTTCTCCAAATCTACAAAAGCTAGAAATGTTGGTTTGTCTTTTCTTAATCTATCTTCTAGGATAAGCCGTAAAGTGAGTATTGCCTCCCGTGTTCCTACATTTCTCCTGAACCCAAACTGATCTTCCCCGAGGTCGGCTTCTACCAGCTTTTCCATCCTTCTGTATATAATTCGTGTTAATATTTTGCAACCCTGACTTATTAAACTGATGGTTCTGTAGTTTTCACACCTGTCTGCACCCGCTTTCTTTGGAATGGGGATTATAACATTTTTCTTAAAGTCTGAGGGTATTACGCCTGTCTCATACATCCTAGACACCAGTTCAAATAGTTTTGTCATGCTCTCCCAGAGACTTCAGTAGCTCTGACGGGATATCATCTACTCCAGGGGCCTTGTTTCGACTTAGATCTTTCAGTGCTCTGTCAAATTCATCTCTCAGTATAGTATCTCCTATTTCATCATCATCTACATCCTCTTCCCTTCCTACAATAGTGTCTCGAAGTTCATTTCCTTTGTAGAGCCCCTCTATATACTCTTTCCACCTTTCAGCTTTCCCTTCTTTGCTGAGAACTGGTTTTCCATCAGTGTCCTTGATATTCATAGAGCTGTTTTTCTTATCGCCAAATGTTTCTTTTATTTTCCGGTAGGCTGTATCTATTTTTCCCCTATTTATACATTCTTCTACATCCTTGCATTTGCCTTCTAGCCATTCCTGCTTAGCCATTTTGCACTTCCTGTCAATCTCATTTCTTAGTCGTCTGTACTCCATTTTGCCTGTTTCATTTACTGCATTTTTATACTTTCTCCTTTCATCGATTAAATTTAGTATCTCCTGTGATATCCAAGGATTCTTTGTAGGTCTTGCCTTCCTACCTACTTTGTCCTTTGCTGCCTTCACTATTTCATCTCTCAATTTTACCCATTCCTCCTCAACTGTTTTATTTTCCCCTGTTTCTGTCAATTGTTGCCTGAAGCTCCCTCTGAAATTCTTAAGAACTTCAGGTTCCTTCAATTTATCTAGGTCCAATCTCCTTATTTTCCTACCTTTCTGTACTTTCTTCAGTTTCAGCCTACAGTTCATAACCAACAAGTTATGGTCAGAGTCTATGTCTGCCCCTGGGCATGTCCTACACTTCAAAACCTGGTTCCGAAATCTATGTCTTACCATTATAAAATCTATCTGGTATCTCCCGGTGTCTCCTGGTCTCTTCCACGTATACAACCTTCTTTTGTGATTCTTAAACCAGGTGTTTGTTATAACTAAATTATGTTCCGTGCAAAATTCTACCAGGCGGCTTCCTCTTTCATTCCTTTTGCCCAGACCATATTCACCCACTATCTTCCCTTCCCTTCCTTGTCCTACTACCGAATTCCAGTCTCCCATAACAATTAAGTTTTCCTCTCCCTTAATTGTCTGAATAATTTCCTTTAGCTCCTCATATATTTCTTCGATCTCCTCATCATCGGCAGAGCTAGTTGGCATATAAACCTGTACTACTGTTGTCGGTGTTGACGTCGTATCTATCTTGACAATGATAATGCGATCGCTGTGCTGGTTATAGTAGTTTACCCGCATTCCTATTTTCTTATTCATTATCAATCCTACTCCTGTGATACCCCCAACTGATTGTGTATTTATAATCCTGTACTCACCTGACCAGAAATCCTGTTCATCCTGCCACCGAACTTCACTAATCCCCACTATATCTAACTTCAACCTATCCATTTCCCTTTTTAAATTTTCTAATTTTCCTACTCGATTAAGGGATCTAACATTCCACGCTCCGACCCGTAGAATGCCAGTATTGTCTTTCCTGATGATCACATCCTCCTGAGTAGTCCCCGCCCGGAGATCCGAATGGGGGACTATTTTACCTCCGGAATATTTTACCCGAGAGGATGCCATCATCATATGTTCATACAGTAGAGCTGCATGTCGTCGGGAAAAATAACGGCTGTAGTTTCCCCTTGCTTTCAGCCGTTCGCAGTAGCCACATTAGCTGATGTTACAAGGCCAGCTCAGTCAATCATTCAGACTGTTGCCCCTGTAACTACTGAAAAGGCTGCTGCCCCTCTTCAGGAACCACACGTTTGTCTGGCCTCTCCACAGATACCCCTCCGCTGTGGTTGCACCTACGGTACGGCTATCTGTATCGTTGAGGCACGCAAGCCACCCCACCTCGGCAATGTCTGTGGTTCATGGGAGTGGTACTGAACAGAATTGGGGAAAAAAGGACTTTTTGGCATACCTTGAGTAAAAGAAGGGATAGATTGGTGGGACATGTTATTAGACAACAAGGAATCGTGAATTTAGCAAAATGTTCAAATGTCTGTATATCTATTGGACCAAACTGCGTGGTCATCAGTCCGTAGCTTACGAACTACTTAAACCTAGGTAAACTAACCTACGGACAATACACACACACCCATGCCCCAGGGAGGACTCAGACCTCCACAGCGAGCAACCGCGCGCTCAGCAGCGAGGTGCTTTAGGCAGCTCTGCTACTCCACCGCGGCACATTAGTAACCGTACAAATTTTTAGCTCTTTATGTCTTGTGGTTCAGAAAATGTTCAAAATGTTCAAATGTTTGTTAAGCTTATGGGACTTAACTACGGGGTCATCAGTCCCTAAACTTACTAACTACTTATCAACTACCTTATACTAAGGACGGCACAAATATCCATACCCGAGGGGGCATTCGAACCCCCGACCGAAGTGGCCGTGCAGACCGTGACTGGAGCGCCTCTGTCCCCTCGGCCACCGCGGCCGGCCTTGCTTAACAGACTGTTAGTCAAGACAACATAGGATGGAATGAAATAAATAAGAGGCTTTTATAATACTGGTAACTCTTAAAAAGGAGCTACTATATGCACTACTGATGGGCAGGAAATTCAAAAAGTTTCAATTTATGATTGTGTAAAATAACTATATGGGTCACGAAATTAGTTGCCTCACTGCAGTTCGATTTTTTGTTTATGAAAGTAATATTAGCAACTTGTAACGCAGAATTTAACGGTAATATGCTTTACATATAGGTATAACAACTTAAACGAATTTGTTAATGGGTGATTGTTGATTTCACAACGTAAGAAGCTATTTTTCAGTTGTGTATCTGATGGCATATTTCACTTTCACAATCGATTTTTAACATTAGCTGTTCCCTATTTGATTTTTTGATGCTATGAAATGTCTAAATATTGCAGAATTCAGCATTAAAGCAAAGACGTAAAGTGTGAAAATCTTCAGAAATTAATGTTTATACAGAAGTTTCACAATCGTAGAATATACTGAGAAAGTGCCAAAAAATCGTGTTTGATGATGCATTCCGTTCATATGCTGCGCTTAGAACCCAAAGAAACTACATATTCGGTTTCGTTTGGAAGAGGAGACGCTGTTGGCCAATTTCTACACTGTATGTGTAATAAATTGACACACAGCCGATAGTTGCTGTATATTCAAGGAGTCTCAAAAATGTTTCAAATGTTTGTTAAGCTTATGGGACTTAACTACGGGGTCATCAGTCCCTAAACTTACAAACTATTTACGAACTACCTTATACTAAGGACGGCAGGGGGGATTCGGACCCCCGACCGTAGTGGCCGTGCAGACCGTGATTGGAGCGCCTCAGTCCCCGCGGCCACCGCGGCCGGCTTCAAGGAGTCTGAAGCTGTTTTGTAGTTATATGTTTCAATTAGACATAGTTTTCGCGACTTAACTGAATTGAATACTCTGTCTAATCAAAAGAATCTTACGCACATTTAAAGTTCGCGCGGAAGTTTGCCACTACAATGGCCGCCGAGGCGCTCTTCAATTTGTCCGCTGTTCGCAGTCAGCCGCTTACGCGATTGTGGGGGCTTGGTCCACCACCACCACCTCCCCTCAAACGCCAGCAAGCCGGACACAGCCGTGGCCTCGTGGCAGGCGGCACAAGCTCTCCCCTCACCCTCCCCTCCACGCTACCCTCTGACGTGCGAGAGGCACCCTGAGAAGTGCCTCTAGTGTGGTCTATCGGTACTAAGCCAGGGAACCGCCTGACAGCTGCTAGCATCTTACGGAACTACGAGGGGAGCGTAGGACAGTGGTTTAGGGGGAGGGGGCTGCTTCTCTGTATATGTTACTCTGTGCCTGGATGTTGTCACGCAGCACCTTGCGGTGCCACTTGGCGCCACCCTTGCCCAGCCCCTTTCATCCCTTGCCGCGGCCAGTCATCTTCTAAAAAAGCAGTCGGCTAGACAGCAGTCAGCGGCGCGACGCTCCTCTCCTCACGCTGGCTACGAATTTTCAACTTCGGGGGTTGAATTTACTTCAATGCCCCGAAACGGTCAATACGTTTCAACTTTTGGAAAACAGCAGGGAGTGGCCGGTGGGATATGGATGCGGATGCACGGACACGGTGTGGCAGTGCAGTGGCAGAGGCTAGGGCCAGGGGCCATTGTCCGGCTGGGAGCTGTGAGTGGTCGCCGTCGTTAGTGGTGGGCGGGTGATGTCAAGGCTGGCGCAGCCGGCAGCCAAGGCTGCGTGTGTGCCGCGGCTCTCTCCTCTCCAGCCCTCAGTCTGCCCGCGACGCCGCCGCGGCTAGCCGCCTCCTCCTGCTGCCTGCCTGGTGAGTCCGCTGCGCGCTTGCGTGTTTATCTCTGCCGTCGGCTCGGTCGCTCACGGCCACCGGCGCCCAACTCATACTCCACCCTCCTACGTTTTACGCACCGTCGGAAAAATTCTCTGTTTTGTCACCCTCTACGTCTCTTTCCTTTTATTGAACAGTTGTCCGTTAGTAATTTTAGGAAGTATGATGGAGAAACAGCGATCTTAATACAATGGTTAAAATTAAAACGTTCAGATCGCAGAATTTTTTTTATTTTTTTATTTATTTCATGACCAGTTTGAGTCAGCATAGACGATCACGAGATGACTAGCACCATGGTGGCAGGTGGTGGCGGTGAACGCGGTGAGTCGTACAAACGTGGACTGCGTGCAGTTTGTGCTGCTCGCCGGGTTCACCGCCACCACCTGCCACCATGGTGCTAGTCATCTCGTGATCGTCTATGCTGACTCAAACTGGTCATGAAATAAATTAAAAAAAAAAAAAAAAAAAAAAATTAATATTTTGCAACCATGACTTATTAAACTGATGGTTCTGTAGTTTTCACATCTGTCTGCGCGTGCTTTCTTTGGAATGGGGATTATTACATTTTTCTTAAAGTCTGAGGGTACTTCGCCTGTCTCATACATTTTACACACCAGGTGAAACAGTTTTGTCATGGCTGGTTCCTCCAGAGACTTCAGTAGCTCTGAGGGAATGTCATTTACTCCAAGGGCCTTGTTTCGATTTAGTTCTTTCAGTGCTCTGTCAAATTCATCTCTCAGTATAGTATCCCCTATTTCATCCTCATCTACTTCTTCTTCCCTTCCTACAACACTGCCTCTAAGTTCATTTCCTTCGTAGAGCCTCTCTACATACTCTTTCCACCTTTCAGCTTTTCCTTCTTTGCTGAGAACTGGCTTTCCATCTTCTTTCTTGATATCCATAGAGCTGTTTTTCTTATCTCCAAAGCTATAAAAACTACAAAAATTAAAGTATAGTGCGTATATACTGAGAAAAAATAATGAAAAACAAAATTCCTTAAAATTATTATGCACTACTAGCAACAAAAAGTTCATATCTGTGATTGCTTAATTTCTCCTGGCGAATAAAACAACTTCGCAAAACTTACGGGTATGCTGCCAGGTGTCAAAATCGACGACGCCTGATATTTCGGCAGGAGACCGCCCTGCGATTTTCAAGGCGAAACTGCAGTGAGGAAGCAAAGTGCAACGATCTTTAAAACCTCGGTTTACAATGAGTAAACAGGAAGGACAACACACACCGAGCAAGCAAGCACACAGCGCCGACATGACCAAAGATGAAACCGTTCACAATATCGATAACAAACATCAGTTCTCGACGGATCAGGTCGGATTAGTTTTGTCCCTCTGTTTTTTGACAAGTGAGACAGCAGGATTCCAAGCGTAATTTAAGCAGAACCCTCCATCCTTATTCATAAGGTTGTCCCCTAGTTTTATTTCTATCGCTTCCTTGATAACACAGTCCCAAAAGTTGGAAGTGCATGTCAGAATTTCCGTTTTGTTGTATTTCATAGGGTGACCTGTGTCAACTATATAGTGCTTCCACGATGTACCCGATGCAGTAAATATTACTATTACGCGTCTAATCTTTCCAGAAAGTAACTCATAATGCGGCAGTGGTATGTGATCGAGTACTTTTACATGACAAAGGAGGAATACTAAAGTAAACAAACACATATGTTACGAGTAACTCATTGCAGCTAACTGTCTAACTGGTTCAGTAGTAGTCTGCAATTTATAATTTATAGAACGAGTTACTTGCACGTGTAACACTATGTATAAAAGCAGCTACAGATGAATTTGTGGTAAAGTATTGATCATTTTGAGAGGTAATCGAAAAAATAACGATTGTAGCTCATCAGCTACACTATGCATTAAACGGTTAATTTCAATTTTAAGCATTTGTCCATTACTCTACAATAGTGTTCCTCAAACAGTGGGGGTCGCAAGTATTGCTCGGAGGTCACGGCCTTCATCTACATAAATACTCTGCAACTCACATTGAAGTGCATGGTACAGAGTTCATCGAACCACTTTTACGACATTTCTCTACCATTCCATTCTCTAACAGTGCACAGAAAAAAGGAACCCCTAAAACTTTCCGATTTCGAACTAATTTCTCTTATTTTATCACGACGATTACGTCTCCCTAGTATGTGGGTGCTAACAAAATATGTTCGCATTCGGAATAGAAAGTTGGAGACAGAAATTTCGAAAATAGATCTCGCCGCAGCGAATAACGCCTTTCTTTTAATGTTTTCCACCCCAACTCGTGCATCATTTTCGTGACGCTCAGTCCCTATATCGCGATAATATAAAACGAGCTGCCAATCTCAGTTCTCTAAATCGTCCGTGCCGCGGTGGAGTATCCGAGCGGTCCAAAGCGTCTCGCTGCTCGCCGTGGAGGTTCGAGTCCTCCCTAGGGCATGGGTGTGTGTGCTTGTCCTTAGGTTAGTGTACCTAGGTTTAAGTAGTTTGTAAGCTACGGACTGATGACCACGCAGTTTGGTCCGATAGATTTACAAACATTTGAACATTTAAATCGTCCGTCAGTCCAACTTGGTGTGAACAGCAATACTCCAAAATAGGACGCACGCTGTTTCTTCAGTAGAACTGTTTGTTGCATCTTCAAAGTATTCTCTCAATGAAACGTAGCCGTGGTTCGCCTTTAATACAATATTTTCCGTGTGTTTTTTACAATTTAACTTGTTCGTAATTGTTACTCTTAGCTATTTAGTTGAGTTTACGGCTTGTGGATTTCACTGATTTACTTAGGGTTAGTAACCAATTTTTTAACCAAGCAGATATCTAAAACATTCTGCAGTTGCTCGCAGGAGAAATTAGTTGTCATCATAGAACAACCAGCCCAGTGCATGTCTGATATTTCAGTTTCTGTATTAAAAAGTAGTGATAAGAAAAATGAAATTTATTGTGTACTAGCTGTACCCAATATGCGCTACAATTCCCGAATTAGGAAAAAAACTTGGGTCAAAATTTCAAATCAATCGGTCAAGAACTTTCCAAAAACCGACAGAAAATGTTAATGTTCCTAACTACAAATCTCCGAAAGTTCTTAACCGATTGCTTCCAAATTTTGGTACAGCGTTGCATTGAAATACGTCCATGGCTTTATAAACTTTTAAGACAACTTTAGGTCTTATGCGGCAGTTTTTCGTGCATCTCACTATTTATGACGTCATAGCTCTTGAATTGTCCGTCTTACTCTATTGTTTTTGGCCAGGAATCTTCGCGAATGTACAGGGAACAATTCACCAAAGTTTCATGGTAATCGGATGTACGGTTTAGGAACGGATACAGAACAAAAATTCAATCATTTTTATGCATAGAAAGTGAAATTATGTAATTCCTTGCTTCATATTAACTTTGAATTAGTAGAACGTTTTATGATAAGTACACTGTATGTACTATGAATAAAACCTAAACCTGGCAACTTGTTTTGGAAATTAGTCAATAGCTCAATGAAAAAGGTACAAAAAAGTACATTTGAGGTTCTGAAAAACGTCCTACTCCTTTACTACCTGGTTATACAGTGAGACCGTGCTTAACGAGCTTAACTTGCCTTTATCTTATCTGCTAGACACACGACATGCGAAATATATTTTTTGTTGGTATTCATGTAAAAATAAGCTAACGTTTTCCGTTCGGAAAAAACACACAAAAAATTATCATTTAATTTATAAAACTGAACATTTTTTCGGAAATTTGTCGTATAGATATCTCTTCTTTCGAAATACTTTGTGTATACTGTAGAGCCAAAAAAACTGGGACACTTACCTGACACCGTGTAGAACGCCAACGAGCAGACAAAAGTGTCGCAACATTAACGCACTGATTACCTGACATTCTCGGTTTTGGAGGCGATCTGATGGTTTTATATTTTGTAAGCAGTGTATTTTTATATAGTGACTAAGTGCTGTATTGCACTTATTATTCTATATCCATTTTTAATAAGATGATCGGCTTGTAAAATATACATGACCAGATGATGGTGACACAGTTCACCGAAACCGGTCGTCATTCAATGAATAATTTGCGATTTTGACATTTCATTTTGAAGAATATAAAATTAATGGCCTGATGTAGTACTGGAGGCAATTGACGCTATGCATCCTACAGGGCTGTTCATTAATCCGTAAGAGTACGAGGCGGTGGCGATGTCTTCTGAACAGCACGTTGCAAGGCATCCCAGGTATGCCCAATAATGTTAATGTCCGGGGAGTATGTTTTACTGGATTTCCCGGTGCATTCGTGAAATGGTCGTACGGGAAAATGGCCACCTAATCGCTGCCCCACAGATGCTGTGTCTCACCACTCGCGCAACAAAGCCAAGTTGTAATTCACTTAATTCGTGATAACCTGGCATTGTAGCAGCAGTAACCTATCTCAAATATTCAAAAGTTTGTAAACCTACTGGACCAAACTGCTGTGGTCACCAGTCCCAAGAGTTACAAACTACTTTTACTAATGTGGCCTATCGTACATAGGACAGACAACACGTACAGTCCAGGAAAGATGCTCGGAACACCAAAGGTATACCCGTCTCTTACAACCTAATAAATCGGCAGTGGCAGAGCACTGTAATGGTACTGAACACTCCATGACGTACGAAAACAAATTTTAGCCTCCATCTTTCTGGGACTCAGTGGTGAAAGAAGCAATTGAAATTCTCTTGGGGACGAATTTAATTATCAGAGACAGCGGCTTCAGCTTAGATAAATCGTGTAATCCGGCACTTTCTTTAATACATTTTCAAAGACGCCGCCATAGCACAGATCAAATCGAATCGATTTCTCCGCGATAATCGACCATGTAGCCACAGAAATAATTTATACACACGTGTACTCCCAAGGAGGTTAGAATGTCTGGAGATGCCCTAACACTGAATGTGAGTCCAGCAAAATGCGCATTACGCCATTTGTTTGTTCCCAAAACATTGGTCGTACTATGTGGTAAAGTACTTCTAGTCGTTGAAATGTATGTCATATCTAAGTAAATACTCCGATATGACTACCAATTTAGTACTTTATGTAAAAAGGGCAATATTCACACAGAATTTTAAGCGAGAAATCCTTGTTTTGGGCACAAAAACATGGCTTCAACCAATGTCTGTTCTCAGTATAGATACGCCACCTCCCTGGATTCTAACCTCCTTGTGTACTTCCTTGCGGCCGAGTAACGTCTTTGGCGCCTTGTTGTATCTGTGACCGCATGCACAGTAGCGCGGCTCGCGCGTTTATAAGCACGAAGCGCGTGCTGGAGCGTCAGTCTTCGACTCTCTCTGAAGATGGCTGGACGGTTCTCAGCTGCATGATCGAAACTTTTTTGAACATATTTTTACTAAACATAAATTTATCCATATTACGTGGATTCTTCTGAGGTCTGGTACTGTATTATAAACTTTTTAAAATAATTTATACTGCAGCAGTCACTTTTTACTAATATTTTTATTAGCACGAAACGTTTCGGCAGCAAGCTGCCGTCATCAGGTGCATTTTATAGTTACTGGTTCATTATTATTTTATTATGTTTTGTGTTGTGGGTGACAGTGAGGTTATGGTTGGACATTTTCACCTTTTCAGGAAGATATAGCTATTTTAGATTTATGTTTCATGATTCTGGATTATTGTAGTGTTGTATTTACTTACAGTTTTGTTGATAATCTAGTTGTCTGGCACTCACAACACAAGAACACAGTTACATATACACCACATGTAGATATTTTGTATTAGATTTTTAGACTGTACAAAGATCCTTAAGGCAACCTACTTACATCAGTATTAACATTGAATATTCCACAAAAAGTGCATATGTATATAGTATGTGTTGAAACGGATGTTGCTACATTTTAATGAATTAAACTCTGATTGAACTCCGATTGAATAATTCTTTAAAATGAACTCTGACTGAATACTTCTTTAAAATGTAGAAACATCTGTTTCAACACATGCATCTACAATGAAATGTTAATTTGACAGATAATACGAATTAAACATCCCACTGATGATGCTGCAACGCCAGCGAAACATGTATGGGAGAAATCAAAAAACATTTGTGTTTGCTCAAAGTGGACCTTACCTATAAGCAAACATGGAGATTGAAGAGTTTTTCAAACCTCAAAATATAAAGTGTTTTTAAACTATCATTCTTCGTTTCTTCTTCTATCAGATAATTGTATATGCACATTTAAAGTATTTTTATCGCATGAGAAACTTTTACTCCGTGGAGACAGCACGTATACAAGTTGTAGCGCGGTCGCTTAATATAGGCGGCAGTGGCCGCATAGTTGCATTGCGCATGCGCGGCTGAGGTTCGAATTCTCTTCTGAACCCCCTGGAGGCAGCATATGGGCGCTCCTGTGGCAGGGAGGGGCGAGGGGAAACGCCGCTTTTAACATTGGCGTTGGAGCTGGTAGAGTCTCTAGCTCCTGGCTAATCGAGCTCTGGCGGTGACGCATGAATGGTCCCGAAGCTACTGGGCACCTCGCCTTGCTCATGCGCAAATCCTCCATGAAGGCAACATCCACCCTTCATATTTGTTTTTGCCGCATTTAAGATACGTCAAAAACACGTCATAGTTGGTAAAATATCTTACAACAATAAATAAAAGACGCATCACTGTAAAGCTCTCAGAAGATCTCCACCTAGTAAGATTAGTCGTGTGGTTAGCGGCGTCGCGCTGTATTGTCAAAGGTAGTGGCTTCTAGCGTGAGTACAAGTAATTTTTTTTTAAAACCAACGTTCTTTTTAACAGATATGGAAACAACAATGACTTTTGTATTGTTACTTGCCACATATCTTTGAACTTTTTATGTGAATATGTCGCGATTTTGAGCGTTAAATTGTCTCTTTGAAGTTCATAGATCCGGAAAGTCATCTGAAGCATCAACCGCCACTGCTACCCAACAAACAAAACTTGTCTGCTACCTTTATTCATGCAGTGAAGGATTTCACGACCGGATGTCATAGCTGCTGGTAGAACTTTCTGGTTATAAGGCCGTGGTCCATAGAACTTTACAGTTTTTCCTAACGTTTCGACCAGAGCTGCGCCGGACATCTTCGGAGGTCTTCCTACTTACGCTATGTCTTTCCGACCCAAGACTCAGCGGAAGTAGGAAGACCTCCGAAGATGTCCGGCGCAGCTCCGGACGAAACGTTAGGAAAAACTGCAAAGTTCTATGGACCACGGCCTTATAACCTGTAAGTTCTACCAGCTACTACCTTTACTGTCTCGCTTCATAAATTATGAATTTCAATTAAATAGCTATTCTGTTAATATTGTACTTTTAAAACTCTGATAAAACATGATAATTTATTTTCTGTTTGGGATGTGAGGAGAACATGCTACACAATGCAGAATGCCAGCCGTCCGTTAGCTCAAATCATTCAACAGCAGGAAGTGAAATCTTTTCACGAATATTTAACCGTGCTATCTGACTGCGTATTGAAATCCTTTGTGTGATAAAAACTGTTACCAGTATCGTGTGTGTTAATTTCACATCTCTAAAGACTACTTTATGGTTGGCCACAGAGTATAATTGTTAAGTCCTATTTTCATAGAGCTACCTACACCGCCTTGTCACATGAATATCTTCAGTTCGCAGTTAACGGTGGTAAGTGAGGCGTTCTTCAATGCGACGAGAAACGCACTTTTCTGTAAACAGACCACGTCCCTCGTGGAGAGAGGCGCGCGCTTACAATGCTAATCGCCTGTGGAGACAATCGGAGAGCACCGCTGTAGAAAGGAAAGCCGACTGTGACCTCCACACACGTAAACAAGCTTTTGTTCCACATCGCGGCGACACTTCCCAACCGATCATTGGTCTTCACTGTCAGTGAATCGGGCGCTGTTTTCTGCATATAATCCTCCTTGGAAGTACATCTTGCACTGCTTTGTCTATTTATCAACTGTCTTGTTGCGTGAATTCGGATTATTGCTATGGTTGGTGCCTACTTATTTGATACTCTAAACCGTCGTAACATGTCCTTAATAAAAGTCACTTTTGAATCTGAGCAGCCATTAAGACTTCAGGATAGAACACTATGCTAGTTTTGGGGTGTCTCTTTTAAACACAAAACGAATCAAAGCAAGAAATACTATACTATTTTTTCGTTAAATTTGTTTATTATCAGACACAATTAAGGATATATATTAAGCACATATCGTGTGGTTATTTGTGATCACTCAAACTGGCCATTTATTTCTAAGTAAAAGGTTGAACGTTCCCCGAAATCTTGTTAATTACATACTTCATTAGAGTAACTACTGGTTTCGAACCTGTTAGCACGGCATGTCAGTTAAATTTATTTTCACGACTGTCAGGTGATGTAATGCCGCCACCGTGAATTGCTTTGTAATTATATATATATAGGGTGCTACAAAAAGCTACGGCCAAACTTTCAGTTAACATTCCTCACACACAAAGAAAGAAAATATGTTATGTGGACATTTGTCCGGAAACGCTTAATTTCCATGTTAGGACTCATTTTATTACTTCAAATCACATTAATCATGGAATGGAAACACACAGCAACAGAACGTACCAGCGTGACGTCAAACACTTTCTTACAGGAAATGTTCAAAATGTCCTCCGTTAGCGAGGATACATGCATCCACCCTCCGTCGCATGGAATCCCTGATGCGCTGATGCAGCCCTGGAGAATGGCGTATTGTATCACAGCCGTCCACAATACAAGCAGGAAGAGTCTCTACATTTGGTACCGGGGTTGCGTAGACAAGAGCTTTCAAATGCCCCCATAAATGAAAGTCAAGAGGGTTGAGGTCAAGAGAGCGTGGATGCCATGGAATTGGCCCGCCTCTACCGATGCATCAGTCACCGAATCAGTTGTTGAGAAGCCATGGCTATTGCCCCGTGACAATCCATACATCAAATGGGCATCTGCCAACTCCGCATTTGTAAACATTGCACTGACCGCAAAACCACGTTCGTGATGAACACTAACCAATTGATGCGACGTACTGATGTGCTTGATGCTAGTACTGTAGAGCAATGAGTCGCATGTCAACACAAGCACTGAAGTCAACATTACCTTCCTTCAATTGGGCCAACTGGCGGTGAATCGAGGAAGTACAGTACATACTAACGAAACAATTGGGTATTTTGACAATTGTCTGCACGAAATATTTCAATTTACATTTAAAGAGGAATATTAAAATGAGCTCTAGCATGGAAATTAAGCGGTTCCGGACACATGTCCACTTAACATATTTTCTTTCTTTGTGTGTGAGGAATGTTTCCTGAAAGTTTGGCCGTACCTTTTTGTAACTAAAAATTAGACTTCCCTGGTCCTGTAAGAAGTGCAGCCATGGGGCGATGTTACCGGGGCAATGTTGTGTTATCATAATCTTCGCTTTAGCTGCTGTGCTGTCGTTGATTCACACATCCTCTGGCAGACTGATTAGTCTCTTATTTTAGTGATGCAGAACAACTAAATTTTTAACTATAAATATTGAAAGCGTCTTTCTGCACCTACTGAAGGGGTATTGAAAACAGTTCGCCTTAGCACCGCTGGATGTTGCGTCCGCCGCCGTTGGTTGGTAGTGAGCCTACCTACGTACGTTAACTCCGCCACTGCGTGACGGTATGTGAGCGACCCCTGACCCATCGCGTGTCCATATATCAGAGCGGATCCTAGTACTCTAAACAGACTTCACACTACTGGCCCCACCACTTTTCTGTACGTGATGCGAGCGGTAACTTCGAAATGTTAGGTAGAAGCATAAGTTCCTATCGGCTTTGCCATGCACATACGTATTCGGGTTGCTATGACTTTATTTGTTCACCGTCATTTTTAATTGCCTGTTGCTATTTGAGCTTACATAATGTCATTTGGAGATTCGGAGTAAAGCTACAAATGGTCTGCCAAGTGGAGGAATCGGAACATTATTTATTAACAAACGTCGGATATAATTTAGTAATTTGCAGAAACTTCCGATTCCACCTTCACCTCTTAAGGTGTCTATCATTTATTGACAAATAAACGTTTGTGCTTGGCCGGGACTCAAACCTCGTTCTCTCACTTTTCGCCCGCGGCCCCTAACCTTTCCGCCATCCGAACATGCTCCCCGGCCGGCTGCTAAGTAATATCCTAATATTGAATATACATAGATATGTAATACACGTAACATGTCAATATAGGCCGAAGATGGTATAAATGTGTCCCTCCCTGTCTCTGAAATCACACTAAAATGTGTGCAAGCGCTAGAATAAGAAGATAAGTGTGACATATGGAAGTTCGGGCCTAGTCGGAGAGCGTGCTCGGATGGCAACAAGCTATGAATGGAAAAGGTAAGCTGACGGTACCGCATGTTATATTTGTTTCAACAGCCATAACAAGTACCACAGCATTAATCAAGCAAAGGAAGGTCGCCGCTGAAGGCATCTTTGGAGAGCGTCAGGATGGGCTTTGAGGGGAGGTAGAGGAGACCCAAAAACGAATATATATTTATAAAAGGTTAAGGCCTCCCCTCGAGAAAAGCAGAAGATCCGGGTTAGAGTACCGGTCCAGCAAAAATTTTCATGTCACAAAATGATAGACCACCTTAAAGCAGCAAGCTAATATCGGAAGTTTTCGCAAATTCCGAAGTACCGGTGATATATGAATTTCCGCAACTGCTTGAGTTTAATAGATGGGTGACAGCAGCGTCGGCAGTCGCAACGAAGCATGTTTATTCCCATCTGCTTGCATTACTATACCTCCCGATACCAGTGTTGCATAGCAATAGGTACGAATGTAATTAATCTATTATCATTTTCTTTTCCAAAACTTTTTTTATTCCCTTTTTCCAAAGTGACTAGCTGAAGTTATTTTCTATTATTTGACGTTGCAGAGATTTGTTTAATTAGCAGATATTAATTAGTTTATGCAAGAGACATATTGTAGTAGGTCATATAACAGGCTAATTAGTATTTCTAATGAGACTTAATATTAATAATTATGTTTCACAATTCATGTTAGGAAAGTTGTACCCTCATCTGTATAATTACCGTGTACTACGAGGTTATTGTTTAGAATCATACTTAAATATATTATTACGTGAAACAATATTAATATAACCGAGACTTGTATATCAATTTACTCTACCTGTTGCAGGTAACTGTATACTTTTCCATGTTAATTAGATTAATGAACGTTATTAACAATACGTAGGCGCGGCAGAATATCCATGCGCACTAAGGCGCCCAGCTGCGGTGCGCGCGACCGTTCGCCGTCGGGGGATCGAGTCCTCCCGTGGGGATGGTTGTGTGTTGTTCTTAGGATAAGTTAGTTTAAGTAGTTTGTAAGTTTAGGGACTAATAGCCAGAGTAGTTAACTCCCTTAGATTTACAAAAATTTGAACAATACATAAATAAATTGAGAGCTTGATAAGTCAAAAACATACACAATGGCCAAAAGCCGAGAAGCAATTGTTGATGTTGTAGCTCTCAGGGGCACTCTGGGATGCTCTATGTGTGAGGCACTTCTGCCAATATATATATATATATATATATATATATATATATATATAGAAGAGGTGCCTCACACACACACACACACACACACACACACACACACACACACACATATGCGGAAAGGTTGTTACAAAAAATCACATAAAAGTTATATACTATCTATTAAAGAAATAGTTATACAAAACCCTTCTGTATTACAATGAAACGTTGTGTCAAAATTTCAAAGCAATCGGTCAATTTCAGAGATCAAAGAGTCTGAATACACCAACATTAACGTTTTTATTAGTATATGAGAAGAAAGAAAGAAGCTCTTCTACATAAGTAATCATCATATGATAAATAAGTAACATGATATGAATGATGTGAACAAACAGCGCTTACATACTTACTTAATAATGTTATTTCAAGATTTATCAAAAACTTTTGTTTATCAGATTTTATACATGAATACTTCAAACAATTGAGGCAGAAGCGTTTCTATTGACAGTAGTAACTTTGGTAGCTTACATTTATGTTTGCAGCTCAAATAAAGGTACGCAGTTTGTTGAGAGCTTATTGAAACAGCAATGTACTGATTAAGTTTTCAAGACTTGCTTCTCTTTTGATGAGTACTTGTATTTGCTCCACTTCCATGACATCTCCCCTTGTTCTGTAATCTACAGAACACGATTAATTAGTTAGTAGTCGCCGACCGCAGTGGCCGAGCGGTCTACGACGGGCTAGTCACAGTCTGCACGCGCGTTAAGGTCGGGGGTTCGGATCCCCCCTCGGGCTTGGAAGTTTGTGTCGTCTTTAGCATAAGATAGTTCGTAAGTAGTTAAGCAGTTAAGTCCCTTAAGCTGTACAAACATTTGTACTTAGTAGTCGTTAGTAACGCCGATGGTGCTATGTGTTCTTCCAGTTCTTAAGTAAACGAGAGAATTTATCATCACAGTATTCCTATAATTGCAGGCACAATGGTGTCTATTACACTACCATGACGTGACACAATGAAAAAGCCTCTTTGTAGTCTGTAGCACACAATTAGTACAATGTTCATAGATGAGGTGTCTGTTGTTTCGGACATGTGATACAGAGGGTCGTCCACAAAGATCCGTTTCTGTTTCTATCCGCGGCAGCGCTACGATCGCAGTTTCGAGCATGGTCGGTAGCTACTCTGATTCAAGGAGAAGACATGTACGCCATTCTTAGATAGCTGCTGCTGACGTAAGCTTTGTAGCGCTTCTTTATAATGTCACCCGTAATTGAAAATGCCACCACGTGAGAAATCAGATCTGTGATTTGTTTCCTAAATGCAAGGGTAAGTTAAAACAAAGGAAATTCATCGGCAAATCTGAGAAGCTTACGGACAAAATGCTATGAGCGATTCAATGGTTAGTAGATGGGTTAGACTGTTCAATGAAGGACGTGATCAAGTGCACGATGAATAAGTGGACGCCCGTCTGTGGTTACTGATGAACTGGTTCACAGAATTGAAGAAACGTTAAGCACGACCGTAAGTTTACACTTTGTGGCCTTGCTATGGAAGTTCCGAATATCTCACGATCACCAATTCATGAAATTGTTGCTGAAAAACTGCAATTTCGGAAACTTTGCTCACATCGGGTACCCAAAATTATTACTGTACAACAGAAAAAACAACGGATGAGCAGTACACTTCATTTCTTGACACGTAACAATCAAGAACTCGATGGTTTTCTTCTCGGATAGTCACGGGGGATAAAGTTGGGTAACGTACGACACCCCTGAAACAAAACGGAAATCTACGGTATGGTGGCACACTTCATCCAGAACGGAGGTTAAGTCTAAGCAAATCTTGATACGTCGAAAAGTCACGTGCACCGTGTTTTGGGACAGAAAAGCCATTTTCCTGCCGGCCGCGGTGGCCGAGGGGGCTGAGGCGCTTCAGTCACGGTCTGCACGGCCACTACGGTCGGGGGTTCGAATCCCCCTTCGGGCATGGATATTTGTGCCGTCCTTAGTCTTAGTTAGTTCATAAGTAGTTTGTAAGTTTAGGGACTGATGACCCCGTAGTTAAGTCCCATAAGCTATAAAAACATTTGAACATTTTTTGCCATTTTCCTGATTGACTTCTTACCACGAGGCCAAACAAACAATTCAAATGGCTACTGCGAGACCATTAAGAACTTGCGCCGCTTAATGCAGCACTAGCGCCGAGGATTTGTGTTAACACGTAGGTTTTTTGACGATAGTGCCAGACCTCACTCGGTGAATGTGAACAACTCTTACGGGGATGTCACTAGGATGTGTTTGATCATCCTTCGTGCCGGCCGCGGTGGCCGAGGAGACTGAGGCGCTCCAGTCACGGTCTGCACGGCCACTACGGTCGGGGGTTCGAATCCCCCCCTCGGGCATGGATATTTGTGCCGTCCTTAGTCTTAGTTAGTTCATAAGTAGTTTGTAAGTTTAGGGACTGATGACCTCGTAGTTAAGTCCCATAGACTATACAAACATTTGAACATCATCCTCCTTACAGCCCGGACCTCGCTCATAGCGGCTTTCATCTCTTCTCACACCTAAAATCTGTCCTTGGTGGTCAACACTTCAACGATGATGACGAGCTGAAAGAACATGTTACCATATGGTTGAATAGGCGGCAACCTTCTATGAAGAAGGCATAGAAAACCTAGTACCACACCATGAAAAGTGCCTACAAAATTTCAGAACTATATTTTTTCTGTATCTGTACACGTTTGTTTTATATAACCAAACGTAACTTACTTTGTGGACAGACCTCGTATATATAATTAAGGCGAGACCGACGAATGTTCTCTTTTTATATGCTCATGCTCAGTACGCTCGACCTCCTATAGGAATCGGTGAAATGCCGCGAGTAATAAGTTAAATGAACAAAGGAACTACGTTAGTAGAGTGCAGATAACTTGAAAATTTACGTCTGAGGGGGGACGTGTTCAAATGTTTGTAAACCTTTTGCACCAAACTATTATGGACATCAGTGCCAAGACTTACAAACTACTTACGCTAATGTACACTAGTGACAACACACACACGCACACACACATGCCCGAGGGAGGACTCGAACCTCACCAGAACAGTCCGCTCAGTCTGTAGCATGATGCCTTAGACCACGCGGCAACTCCCGTGCGGCAGGGCTGACGTGATGGAGTGGTTTCCAGTGTGTGTGTGTGTGTGTGTGTGTGTGTGTGTGTGTGTGTGGTGTAATAGGCATCACAACTGCCACGTATACAGGAGACCAGTGTTCGAACACTGGGCCGGTACAAACATTCAATTTTCCTCATTGATTTAATTCAGTGCCCATCAGCAGCTAATGTAAATACCTTTATGTTGCCCAAGCCTCCTGAAAATCGGTAATACGGAATAATTGAAGATGACACGAGATAGCAGATACAATACTGCGAGAAGAATTTGACAGAGTACTGAGAGATTTGAGTCGGAACAAGGCCACTGGAGTAGAAGATATTCCGTCTGAACTGCTGATATCGTTAGGACAACCAGTCATGAAGAAATTCTTCCACTCGGTATCCAGGATGGATACCCTCCGACATGAAGAAGAATATAGTAATTCAAATTTCAAAGCAAGTAAGTGCAAAATAAATAAAGAAAGAAAAAAAAGTGGAAATTATAGACTTCAATAAACCATGGTTGCAAAATACTATCACGAATTATTTATAAAAAATGTTCAAATGTTTGTAAATTTATCGGACCAAACTGCGTGGTCATCAGTCCGTAGCTTACAAACTACTTAAACTAAGGTAAACTAACCTAGGGACAACACACACACACACATACACACACACACACACACACACACACACACACACACACACACACACACACACACACATGCCTCAAGGAGGACTCGAACCTCCGACGGCGAACAACGCGTGCTCCGCAGAGAGGTACCTTAGACCGCTCGGATACTCCACCGCGGCAATTATTTATAGACTAGTGGAAAAAATGGTGGAATCAGACCTTCGGGAAGATCAGTTTAGATTTAGGAGAAATGTTGGAACACGCGAGGGAATATTCACTTTAAGACTTTTCTTAGAAGATAAAGGAAAGTTAAACCTACGTCTTTAGTATTTGTAGATCTGGTGAAAGCTTTTGACAATGTTGACTGGAATACACTCTTTCAAATTCTGGAGGTATCAGGGGTAAAATATAGTGAGTGAAGATTCATATTCAACTTGTACAGAAACCAGAAAACAATCGAAGGACATGAAAGGGACGCAGTGGTTGGGAAGGTAGTAAGACAGTGTCATAGCCTTTCCATATTACTGTTCAATCTGTACATGGAGCAAGCTGTGAAGCTATGATGGAGAAGTTTGGAGAGTGAGTTAAAGTTTAGGGAGAAGAAATAAAAACTGAACGATTGAGTGATGACATATTAATTCTTTCACAGACAGCAAAGGACGTGGAAGAGCAGTTGAATGGAATGGACATTGTCTTCAAAGGAGGCTATAAGATGAACATTAACAAGAGTAAAACAAGGATAATAGAATGTAGTGCCAGGCGATACTGAAGTAATTAGATTAGGAAGTGGGAAAATAAAAGTAGCAGATAACTTTTGATGGTCGAAGTTAAGAAGATATAAAATGCAGAATGGCTATGGTAAAGAAAAGCAAATATTTGGTGACATCCAATATTAATTTAAATTTTGAGAATTCCTTTCTTAAAGCATTTGTCTGGAGTGTGGGATTGTATGGAAGTGAATCATTGCCGATAAGGAGCTCAGACCAAAAGATGATAGAAGCCAGTGTGGTGCTACAGGCAAATGATGTAGCTTAGATGAGTAGAACTAATGAGGAAGTACTTAACAGAACTGAGGAGGAAAGGAGTTTCTGGCATGTCCTGACTAAGAGAAACGATAGTTTGGTGGAACACATTATAAGACATCGAGGAATCGTCAAATTAGCATTGGATGGTGGTGTATGGGGTAAGATCGTAGAGGGAGACCTAAGGACGAATACTGTAAGCAGACTGAATAGGATGTGTGTTGTTCTTATTCTCAGATGAAGATGCTTGCACAGGACAGGTTAGAGTGGAGAGCTGCATCAGATCAGTCTGCGGTCTGAAGACAACAAAAACAACAACAACCGAGAAGTTATCTTTCACAAAAACAATAAATGATGCTTACTTTGATAAGTATATGTACTATACTACAGTCAAAGTGACGATAGTGTCCGTAGCTGACTAAGTAGCTCTCGTATGATGGTGCGAGGCAGACTCCTTGACCGTGAACAGCAGCGACCGGTGACAACAAGTGCTGGCAAGCTTTTCGGAAGATGATCAGGCTGCTTGTCAGGTGGCGACAATACGATAACCTTGCCAAGCGAAAGCCGTCCAGTCCTCGTGACGAGCCACTTGAAAGTAAGATGGACGTCTCTCACTACAGTACACAACATTTAGTTGTTTCTGACAAACTTTACGTAATCTTACGTAAGACTATAGAATTTTCTGAGCATCTAGAAGATGAACCTAAATTAGTCTGAAGGCAAAGTGGCGAAGTATACAAAGAGTAGTTAATAATAAAAAATAAATGCGGACTTCAAAGTTTAACATATTTCATCAAGATTCTGTTTAGTTTTCGTTTAAAGATATTAAGTTTTGAGTTTTGTTAGTTTCTTTTATTGGCGGCCGGCCGCGGTGGCCGAGGAGACTGAGGCGCTCCAGTCACGGTCTGCACGGCCACTACGGTCGGGGGTTCGAATCCCCCCTCGGGCATGGATATTTGTGCCGTCCTTAGTTCATAAGTAGTTTGTAAGTTTAGGAACTGATGACCCTGTAGTTAAGTCCCATAACCTTAACAAACATTTGAAAATTTTTAATTGGCGCGTTTCTATAATCATAATGTAGTAATCTTTGCAGCACGCCTTTCCTATAAAATTTAGAGGTCAAACCAACGTAGAGGCACGTTTGGAATCACGTAGCCCGTATCAACGACTCAGACTCAAAAAATGTTTGTATAGCTTATTGGACTTAACTACGGGGTCATCAGTCCCTAAACTTACAAACTACTTACGAACTAGCTAACACTAAGGACGGCACAAATATCCATGCCCGAGGAGGGGATTCGAACCCCCGACCGTAGTTGTCGTGCAGACCGTGACTGACGCGCCTCAGTCCCCTCGGCCACCGCGGCCGGCAACACTCAGACTGCAATAGACGTTTGGAAAGCAACGGAGAACGTATCAAGTTTACAAGTATACAACTTTCCGTTTGGTTATATAGAAGAAACGTGTACATATACAGAAAAATACTTATTGTACAAAAATCTACAACTGTTAAACTACTTTTATACATAGCTTCTGACATTTTGTAGGCACGGTGAGGATTAAAAACTGTCTTAGGTGACATAGAAGTACTTGAAAACGGTGACCGGCTTCACTGAAACTAGTAGTACGAAACAAAGAAATGTTATAAGTAATGTAGCGACTGTGGCACATAAGTACATTGTTTAAATGTCTTTATAAAAAAAATAAATTAAAAAAAAAACTTGTCATAGCATGGCACAAGTTTTTGTATGCCTTCTTTATAGAAGGTTTCCGCCTGTGTATTCAACCATGTAACATGTTCTTTCAGCTCGTCATCATCGGTGAAGTGTTGACCATCAATAGCTCACAAAAGTGTAAATTTAAGGTTGTGCTTAATCTTCTCTTCGATTGTGTGAACCAGTTCACCACAGTAACCACAGACTGACGTCCACTTCGTTCTTCATCGTGCATTTGATCACGTCCTTCATTGAAGTCTGACGCAGCTTCTAACCATTGAATCAATCACAGCATTTTGTCCGTAAAACTCTTAGATTTTTCCAGTGAATTTCCTTCGGTTGCATTTAGAAAACGAATCACAATCTGATTTCACACACGGCGACATTTTCAATAACGGCTGACATTATAAAAAGACATTATAAAAAGCACTGCAAAGCACACGTCGGCAGCAGCGATGCCGGCCGCGGTGGCCGAGGGGACTGAGGCGCTCCAGTCACGGTCTACACGGCCACTACGGTCAGGGGTTCGAATCCCCCCTCGGGCATGGATATTTGTGCCGTCCTAGTTCGTAAGTAGTTCATAAGTAGTTTGTAAGTTTAGGGACTGATGACTCGTAGTTAAGTCCCATAAGCTTTACAAACATTTTAACATTTGAGCAGCAGCGATCTGAAAATGGCGTACATGTCTTCTTCTCGAGTCAGAGCAACTACCACGCATACTCGGAACTGCGATCGTAGCGCTACCGCGGATAGAAATAGAAACGGAACTTATTTTGTGGATGATTCTCGTACGAATATTAAGCTTATGAGAACTTCAAATCTGAACTGGTAATATATTTGTTCCCGAAGCATTAGAGATGAAAGACAGTTATGTACACCAAAACCGTAATATGCGATAACCTCTTCCATTGTACCTCTTCCATTCACACACACGCACAGCGATAGAAAGAGTTTATGTGGCTCATTTAGTTTTATTCAATATGAGAAATGCAGCTACTGGTGTTAGCATAGCAGCGGCGATATATAGTTGTGATGTCCAGAAAAAAATCATTTTTTATGATAGTCGATTCAGTATTAATTTTTCCAGTCATAAACAAGGATTTAACTTAATCAATATTTCCTGAAACGAATAAACGTAAAGCTGGTAATAATGTTTATAACTCTCTTTTGCGTAGTTTTCTTTAGAGTTCTATGTCACTTCTGTGAAAGCGACCTTAATAACTTTTTTATGTGGGGCATTGTCGATGTTTTATTGATACCAGAAGAAAGCTTTTTTACCTATAAAACATGCACTATATTCCACCGTTACGCGCCTAAGAGAGAAGAAAAAAAAGAAAGATAATAGGAATTAAAAACGAATAATACATGACCTTGGAACGTTACGCAGACAGGAGATCGATTCGGCCGCCCATGTCCTATATCCTCATCCATACTCCAGAAGCCACCTCACGGTGTGTGGCTGAGGGTATTTCCCGTACCAATGTCACTTACTCCTATTCTTGTCCCGTATGGTTCGCGGGAAAAATGTTTGCTTGCGTGCTTTCGTGTGGCCCATAACCTCTCTGATCTTATGCTTCGCGAGATATACGTAGGATGAAGCAATATACTGGTTGACTCCTCATGGATCGTGCGTCTCGTACTTTAACAGAAGCCTGTACCACGATACAGAACGTATCTCTTCCACCGTCTGCCACTGGAGTGCCTTAGTCGTCTATGTAGCGCTTTCGCACTTACTAAAATGAGCCCGTAACGAAGCGCGTTGCTCTCTGTTGGATCTTCAAAATGTTCAAATGTTTGTATAGCTTATGGGACTTAGCTACGGGGACATCAGTCCCTAAACTTACAAACTACTTATGAACTACCTATGGACGGCACAAATATCCATGCCCGAGGGGGGATTCGAACCCCCGATCGTAGTGGCCGTGCAGACCGTGACTGACGCGCCTCAGACCCCTCGGCCACCGCGGCCGGCGATCTTCTCTAATGCCCGGTTTCTGGAAAACTATAGTTATCGTGCCGTTAGCTACCGTCACGTTATAATTTAACATGCCAGATAACTTCCTTGGGTTTCCCGTAGCTGATTTCAACGACCGTTAGTTAACTATGAGGTAACTGCGCCTTCTGTCGAAGCAAATAGTACGTCTCAACAGATAACAGATGGCACTACTAACTAAAATCGCAATTACTCGAATTTTATCGATTATTAAGTGAAATCGAAGAAGCGTCTTAGTTTGTATAGCAGTTACGAGTTTTCTGTTTCTGTTTTCAAAGGCAATGGGCGACAAGCGAGGAAAAAATTTGACTCTATTTGAGAAAAATCTTTTAACCAACTTGATTTTAGAAAGGAAAGTAGTTATAGTGAATGAAAAAGCAGATGGTTTGACTATTTTGGAAAAACAGCACGCCTTTGAAGTTGTCACAAAACTGTACAATTCGTTAAACAGACAGGAGAGAAAACGGTAAGGCAACTCAGAGAGCTGTATTCTTTTTTAAAAAGAAAAACAGGACAAACAACAACGAAGACAGGGTTAAAAATAAAATCATACGTATTTCTGTTGTCGACATATATTTTTATGAATTTAAGTTTTCCTCTTCCCATTGTTCTGTGAATGTGACATTACTTTTCAGAATACAGACTGGTCAATTTACGTCCACCCATCCACCTACCCGAGCCCCATGTTGTAATAATAATAATAATAATAACATTGACTGATGGTAATGGCAATTGCATGGCAGAACACTATTGCAAAGGGAAGTATCTTTATGCTTAATTGAAAGTTTTATTATGAGAGCATGGCTTTGTGATTTGGATGTGATAAAATTTTACATCCAGATCGGCGATCGCGAGAGATAACGTTGGGCACTGTTGCCCAGTGTCGAGATGTTTCTTGACCAATCGCGAGGGAGATGCAGCTATTGCAAACGTCACCCGTTGTCAACATCTCTCGCGACCGCCGAGTGCGATGTAAAATTTAACCCGGAATGTTGTTTTCCGCGTTTTTCCCAGTTTGACCCCGGCAATGTCATTGGTCTGTTTTATTATTATTATTATTCTGAAACGCATATGAAATTCGCTCTCATTACATAGATGGTATGGTTGTCATCTAACACGAAAAACGCGTCGTAGTGTTTCAACAGTACCGAGTACAGCTAAGTTTTCTTCTTCTGAACAGCTTTCCGAAGCATCAGAAGAAAAAGAAGATGATGAAAGAATTTCCGTTCTTCAGCTTCATAAATTTTAAAATTGTATGAAATTATACGGAACCCAGTCATAAAAACAAAAACAAATTATTATTGCTAAATAACTTCTGGACTTCGTTTGGAAGCCCACTAGCTCTACGTATCGGATATAGTTAAAACTAAAGTTAACGTGTAGGTAACCCCACGGGAACGCGCATTTATCTTTAACGGACCGGTAACTACGGCTGTGACGGTAACTGTTGTTTCGGAAACCCATTTTCTACTTAACGTTCAGGTAACCCACAGATAACTATAACGGGACAGGTAACTACTGTTTCGGAAACCGGCCATAAGTCTTCTACTAACCCCACCTCGTACGGATCCCACACTGATGAGCATACTCAATCGCTGGCTTCAACTACGGAAACCTTCATGAGAAGTAAACAAATTTTTAGTTACATGCAATGAACAAACAGTGGTTCTTGAGAAACAGAGCTCGCTTTCAAGTTACAAATGTAAATTACATGTGTCAAGATTTAAAAAGCAGAACTTATATGTCATGTAACTAAACGCGCCGCTGAACCACTGTCTGTTCATTTCATGTAACTTATTTATTTATTTATTATTATAATTATTTTACTTATGATGAAAGCTTCCATAGTGTTAGCCGAAACCTTGCTAAAGAAACCAACCTCTAGCTTTGCAACCGATGAACTTTATTTTTTGATTGTTAATCTTTCACGAACGGTTGCTGTCTCAACAACCATGTTTAAAATTGACAGTTTTGTAGCCTACTTCCTTTATTGAACGACTACATCTACTGAGGATTCTTCCAATGGATCTCAGTCTGGCATCTGCGTTACCCACGATTGATGGTATATGGTCGTCCCATTTCAAATCACCACTTATGTCTACTTCAAGATATTTTATGGACGTACTGTTTCCAGTGTTTGTCCTGCTATTGCGTATTTCTACAACAAAGGATATTTCTTTTTATGTAATCGCAACATTTTACACTTGCTTACGTTAGGACTCAATTGCCATTCCCTGCACCATGTATCAATTGGCTGTAATATTCTAGCATTTCAGTACTCTTTTTTAGTGCTGAAACTTCTCGATAAACTACAGAATCTTCCGCAAAAAGCCTCATTGAACTTTCTATGCTATATACAAGCTGATTTATAAATATTGTGAAAAGCAACGGTCCTATACCACTCCCCTGGGACACGCCTAACTTTGTCTAAAGACTTCTCTCCATTGAAAATGACATGCTGCGTTCTGTTGGCTGCAAATGCCTCAATCCAGTCACACAGTTGGTCTGATATTCGGTTTTTCGTAATTTGTTTATCGGGCGTCGATGCGGAACGGTATCGAAGGCCTTGCGGATGCCAAGAAACACGGCATCTAGCTGCATCATGTATCTACCACCTGCCTCTGGATCCGGTGCTTCATGTCACTCCTGCTGAGGTTCGAGTCCTCCATCGTGCATGGGTGTTCGAGTTGTCCTTACGATAAATTAGCTTAAGAAGTTTGGTCCAGTAGAATCACAAATATTTGAAACTTTTATTTATTTATTTATTTTTACTACCTAAAATGAGAGTAGTTCTTGGATCTTTCCATACACGCTCCTCTATTAACAATTACTATATTTATAATTTCTTTCTTCTTTCTACTGTACCGATCACTGTCCTGTCCAGAATCAGTAAGCATCTTAACGGGGCTGTGGAGGGATTTCTTTACCCTTAAAAAAAAGAAAAAAAACCACACATATGCACTCAACACGTACTCTGTTACCCTAGTAGCCGCTTCCTGTAAATAGTACACCCATAACCTATTCAGGGGGATCCTACATTTCTCAACCCGATAGCGGAGTTCGAGAAATTTGCACACGAAATCACCACGCAATCGTCTGATCCTCTGGTGTAAACCTTCCACTCTGCTCCAAGCCAAAGAACCGCTATCGGTTCGGGGAACAATGCTGCAAATCGAACGCTCGACGTCTACCTCATGAGCGAGGCTAGCTCTCTTGACCAAATCCGCAAGCGATCTGAAGAAGCCGAGGATGACCTCTGAACCCAAGCGCATCAGAGCCTCCTCCACATCTCGGACGAGAACCTGCACTGGTAGGCATCAGTATCGGGGCATCAGTATCGGGGAAGACAACCTGACGAAGATTATGCATTTTAAGTACCTGGGGTCCGTTGTCACCTCAGTCTGTGACACAACTCTCGATACTCGGACGAGAGTGAATGCAGCTTGGGTCAAGTGGAGACAGGTCACTGGAGTCCTTTGGGATAACAAGATGCCTCGACGTCTAAAGGCAGAAGTTTACAAAACCATTGTACGTCCAGCAGCAATCTATGGGACTGAGTGTCGCCCTATGACGAAACAGCAGGAGCAAATGCTGCATACGATGGAAATGAAGATGCTTCGTTGGTCCATAGGGCTGACCCGATATGACCATGTAAAAAATACAGAAGTCCGGCAAAAGTTTGGTGTGCCGCCCATCACAGACAAACTGAGGGAAGCCCGTCTCCGCTGGTACGGCCACATCAGCAGAAAGGAGGACAACTTGATTGCGAAGACAGAACTCCACATCAATCCAGGAGAACAAGACCATAAGGAAGACCGGCAAAGAGATGGACTGATAACATAAGGGCAGACGTACATGCTGTTGGTTTAAGGCAAGAAGATGCCAACGACCGAAAGAAATGGATGAGACGCAGCAAAGTAGCAGACCCTGCGAGTCGGTATTAATGCTTGGAAAGAGATGATCCCCAAACTGTTTTGAGCAGTGAACTTAAACTAACTTATGCTAAGGACAACACACACACACACAGAGCAATGCCCGAGGGAGGACTCGAATCTCCGACGGGATCGGCAGCGCAATCCATAGCAAGGCGCTCGGGGCATTCCACCTCGATCTCTAGATTCGTCGTTTAAGATGTTTTTGCTTATAGCTGTACGTGTAAAATTACATTTTGTCAGAGACTTCGCTCCCACAACTATTTTTAAAATGATTCAAAAACGAAGATGATTAAGAACTGCTGAGGAAGGAAAGTCGGTCGAGTAGTTCTGGGAAAAGCATAGCGTGCCGAAGAGAGCGTGGTGTCACCCGCTGTGTGTTCGTATTCCTTCCCACCTGTCCTGTCACAGTTCAAGCGCTTCTAGGCCTCATTGTTTACCGCACGTAATGCTCTCTTTGTCTTAAGCTTGGCGGTGCGCTGTAATTTTATCTGGACTCGGTGTTGTGGGCTGTGTACCGTGAAACATCGCGCTCACACAAACACAGGTGTTACCTGCTTTCTCGGCTCTTTCTGTACTGCACCACAGGGCATTCATCCCCGTGTGTGTCTGCATCGCAGTAATTAACTGCTCGAGCAACACAAAGCATACAATACGAAAGGGGGGAAACTACGCCACTGCATTCGTAACAACGTACTCTAAACCTTAACGTTGCGATAAAATTGAAGTGACTTCAGTCGCAACACTTTCAAATGTTCAAATGTTTGTGTAGTCTTAACTACGGGGTCATCAGTCCCTAAACTTACAAACTACTTACGAACTAGGACGGCACAAATATCCATGCCTAAGGGGGGGGGATTCGAACCCCCGACCGTAGTGGTCGCGGAGACCGTGACTGGAGCGCCTCAGTCCCATCGGCCACTACGGCCGGCCGCAACACTTTAAAGTTGTTACTGCACAATCCGTAAGATTATACATGTAGGGTAACCAAGTGTGTGGATTAAACCGGACGTGTCCTCCTTTTTAGCTCTTTGTCCGTGGTCGGGAGGATTTCTTACTTTGTCCTCTTTTCCCGCAAATTTGGGCGTATAAAATTAATTACCAAGACCAGGTGTTAATCCTCTTTTGTGATTTTTTTAACAATAGTCATATTTGCAATGTTTTGCACAGGTAAGAAGAAGCAAACAAGGCCTTTATTGTAATTGCAACACTAACTCTTACAGGGTGTTTATCTTGAGGAATTACAGGCCAACACTTTTTAGGCTCTGCAACACTTTCGTATTAGAATTCATTGTAATGATATTATTTCAACTTCAATAGCTTCCCTGTCTAAGAAAAAACATCTTCTCAGGAAGAAGATTATTCACAGTTGAAGTTTGCGCCATACCACAGAATTTTTAAAAAAATCTGAAAACCGGTCATTGAAATCATGTCTCAAAGTAGCGATCTTAGCTGTAAAATATCCCGTCACACTACTCGTACACTACTCGTACACCCGGTACACTACTCGTAAAATTGCTGTTAAAGGGTTTAGTTGTGAAGTTTGGTTGACGAAATTTGAGTACAAAGATGAAAGTAACAACAGAATACTGCAATCAAAAATGCGCCTAGGTCAGCTGCTACAAAAGTCTTCTACACCGAAATAATATGTCGTTAATAAATTACGTTGTTGCCACGCTAACACACGTAAATATTTGCTACGCAGTACACAAACATTTAACAAGTGAAAAATGCTGCCGGCCGCGGTGGCCGAGGAGACTGAGGCGCTCCAGTCACGGTCTGCACGGTCACTACGGTCGGGGGTTCGAATCCCCCCTCGGACATGGATATTTGTGTCGTCCTAGTTCGTAAGTAGTTCATAAGTAGTTTGTAAGTTTAGGGACTGATGACCCCGTAGTTAAGTCCCATAAGCTTAACAAACATTTGAACATTTTTGAAAAATTCTGGGTGTTACTATTTCTTCTGCGGTTTGCAATGATCATATGTTAACCATGCTTGATCAAGTATTGTCAACAACAAATGGAAATATTTTTAAAGAAGGTGTGGACACTCAAACGTGTTTATTTTATTTTCTTATTCAACAGATGAGACACTCTTTTATCAACCACAGTAGCAACAGAAGGAGAAACACACAGATGGTAGGCAGAAAATTTATCGAAATATTTGTCGTTTTCACAACTAGATTTCTGTATTTAAATGCTGAACACACTTTAGACATATTGCAGAAGCAATGATTGTACAGAAAATTTACAGTAAATATAATACACACTAAATACAGCACTTCACGTTAAACGACAACATACGATGAATAGACTCCTGTCAAGAGTACTGACCACCACCAATATGGCGGCCGAGTTTACGCAGGTAGTCGCAAAGAGCGCTGTAACTCGTGTGTCAGCCACTCTATGAAATTCTAGCTCGTTGCAGACAAGTGTCGCGTCGTTTGTTTTTAATAAATGTTCAAATGTTTGTTAAGCTTAAGGGACTTAACTAAGGGGTCATCAGTCCCTAAACTTACAAACTACTTATCAACTACCTACAACTAAGGACGGCACAAACATCCATGCCCGAGGGGGGATTCGAACCCCCGACTGTAGTGGCCGTGCAGACCGTGACTTGAAGCGCCTCAGTCCCCTCGGCCACCGCGGCCGGCTGTTTTTAATACTGTTTCTCCGAGTACTCGCCGTCCTGTTTGATGTCATAATGCACGTTTTTTTAATGTCACCGTGGCTCTTTGTTTTAACTGACTATATGTGTTTTTATCCATCCATCAAGACTGAAAGTACTTCAAGATTGTCTTCATATCTATATTTTAATTCACCATTGTTTTAACTCCATTTCATGTTATCTGTCTTTACAGCCATGTTTTACTGTTTCTTTTGGCTGAAGAGCAGCACTTCATGCTGCTGCCAGCCTACTGGCATGTTTGTGGTGGTGTAAAATTACAATAAACGAAAAAAAACTGCTATAGCTTCAGTGACAGAGGACACCTTACGCTCAGTTTGGGATGAATTCGGCTGTCGGCTAGATATCGTCCGTGCAGCCAATGGAGGACATATTGAACGTTTATTATGGAGTTTTATAAACTTCTGTCTTTTGTGAGTAATCTAGTATGCAATTTGTTGGTGTTAAGCCCTTCTTCCTAATAAATAATTCTATTTAAAATCAGATAATTCTTTTTGGGACACCATGCAAACGCACTTATTAAATTTGGTCATATGTTTTGCGCGTCTTTGTTTCTTACTTTGTCCTTCTTTTTTAAGTTGTTTGTCCTCTTTTTTTTAAGATTTCGGCTGGTCACCCTAACAACATGCATTAATCTGTCTCTTTGCTTGATCAAACAATCGTAACAAAATGATCTTCAAGCAGAATTTAGAAACATTCCTTCTGTACCATTTTTTTCTCTTTCGATCGACAACAATCAGGTGTAAATCCACTTAAAAAGAGCCCAGTGGTGAATAAAGTGGGAAATTCAGTTAAATTCAAATAAAATCATAGCAACTACTAAAGGAATTTGCTGCATATAGAGAAATTGTGTTATGGTAATTTCACATTTTTCGAAATTCTTCCTTATTCTATAGTAGACCAATTTAATTCTTGAGGAAGAATCGTGTAGAAGGGTGTCACACTTATCTGCTTCCTTGTTTTAATCAGGCAGTCACCTTACAGTCACACGAACTACAACTTCGAAAATGGAGAAAGTGAATTTGGTTTACAGACAATAATCCACCATAAAATAATTTTTTTTTACCTCCAAAGCACAGTACCAATACCCCCCCCCCCCCCCCTCCAAGAAATCTTTCTTCCTTCTTTATTTTATACTAGCTGAAAACCCGGCGTCGCCCGGGTACTTACGTATTGCAGTCTTAAGTCAGTCCATCTCTCCTTTCCTTTTCCCTCTCCGTGCACCTTCTGTTTCCTTCTCTCTCTGTACATCTCTCTTCCCCCTCTCTCTCTGCCTCTTTCTCTTCTCATCTCCCTCTCTCCGTTCATCTCCTCTTATCTATTTCGTTTCCGTTCTACGACAGTGTCAATTCAGATGCCAGCCACGGTGGCAGAGGAAACTGAGGCGCTTCAGTCACGGTCTACACGGCCACTACGGTCGGGGGTTCGAATCCTCCCTCGGGCATGGATATTTGTGCCGTCCTAGTTCGTAAGTAGTTCATAAGTAGTTTGTAAGTTTAGGGACTGATGACCACGTAGTTAAGTCCCATAAGCTTTACAAACAATTCAGATGTGTAACTCGTCAACGTGCGCTTAGGGTCAGAGAAACGTCTCAGAGTTCCCTGTCCTGGCATGGAGAGAGTTTACCAGAGGTGCAATGTGTGTAACGACGTTGGTGGTCGCCACATCGAGCCACTGTTGTAATGCATTGATCAGTACGTTGCGGCTGGTGCCGTAGATGCTGGGTTTTTGTTGTTGTCGACTAATGTAAACCATAAGGTGTAAATTGTAATGAAAATGCGTAAGTAATAACGGAACGAATCAATATTCTTTTCAGATTGATTGCAACAAATGTAATGAGGCGCGCCTAATTACTTTCCTCAAGTAGAAGTGGATGAGATAATCACCTGAATTGAAACCGTCGTGGAACGGAAGCGATACGTTTCCGGACATGGGTTCCTATTCTAAATGTTATGTACTCACTACCCTTTACAAGTCCTAGAACTTTGAAACGAAAATTTCAGACCACCCTGTACATGAAAACATACATACAGGGTGTCCAGAAAAGGGCTCCCTGATTTCAAAATTAAATATCTCAAAAACAAAGATCGATAGAGGAATGCAGTAAACGGTATGTTTATTGTTAAAGCTGTATAACGTTTATACAGCAGCTTAAAATAATAGTTACAAAAGCTGCTAACAGATGGCGCTGTACGCTGTACAGCTCATATCAGCATACATAAGTGAAATAATCGTATGAAAACTCTCTTTGCAAACAATCACATCACAGTGTTTTCAAAATGTTCACCATTGGCACTACAGAGGTGGCGCAAATGAAATTCGCCATCACATTTCGCAGTGTCTCAACCGAAATGGATTCACATGCCACAGAAATCGCCGATTCAAGCTCGTCCGGCGTGGCGGACCATGACTTTCACTGTGCCCCACAAAAAAAAGTCACAGAGAGTCAAATCCGGCGAATATGGAGGCCAATCCATGCCTGCTCCAGTAAATTTGGGATATTCCAAATCAATGACTCGATTTCCGAAGTATACCTCAACAAAGCGAAACACTTGTTCGGTCCGCATAAACCATTCTTGGTCGATCCTCTAACGCTTGCTGTGTGGCGACAAATTGTTCCAAAATTGCAACGTAACGTGCACCAGTGACCGTTTCTCGAATGAAAAAGGGCCTATAATGCCTCTGCTGGGCTGGGGTATACGGGGTGCAGCCAAGCCTGGAGGGCGTCATCTCTCTAGGGAAACTGGCCTCAGTATTCCAGGCCGAAATCACTGCCATCAGGGCATGTGTGGAGGAGAATTTGCGTAGGTGCTACAAAGATCGTAGTTTCTACATCTATTCAGACAGCCATGCAGCCCTGAGATCACTGGCAGCTCCTGCAACAAGGTCTAAAATTGTTGCAGAATGTCACAGGGTTCTGGTGGAGCTAGGGGAAAGCAATAGAGTAAACCTATTGTGGGTCCCTGCCCACTCGGGGATCAGTGGCAATGAACATGCCGACAGATTAGCCAAGATGGGGGCAGAGTCTCCATTTATTCGACCGGAACCTGTCCTGACAATCACCAAGGCAATGATCAAATTGGAGCTACGTAACTGGCTCAGAAGACAGCACGTAGAATATTGGACCAAAGTCCATCAACAAAAACATGGCAAGGTAATGATGCCAAAGCCATGTTTTAAAAGAAGCTCTGCAATCCTGGGCCTGAACAGGAGAGAGATTAGACTCATGGTTGGATTGCTGACAGGCCATGGGAATTTCAAAAAACACCTACATACAATGGGAATAACAGAAGAGGACCCTAAATGTAGGATCTCTGATGACGGTGATGAAACTGCATCGCATCTAATCTTCGAATGCATTGCATTGGAGATTAAAAGGCACAGAACATTTGGGACAACCACAAATGTGGTTGAAATTGTGTCTAATAAAGAACTGGTAAAGGGACTCCTTGCACTGTTCAAGGGCATTGGTTGGCTTTACTAGATATACAAGGAGCGATACCGCACAATAAATTTAGTTTCGGTGCGGGCAGTGGCGGGTTCGACCAAGACTGTTTTGGCTTCCCTGGAAAAATCAAATCAATCAATGCCTCTGCTGCATACTGCAGCCCACACAGTAACTTCAGAAGAATACAGGGGTTTCGCTTCACACCAATATTGCTTTTCGGAACCCGAAAATCGCCAGTTCTGCTTATTCACGTATCCATTCAGATGGAAGTGAGTAGGGGTATAGCCTGGTGCGTTTGAATTTTGTATGGAAACATGTGCAGGCTCTTTGTCAGTATTTTCTGCGTGCTGGAACGCTTCAAACGAGTCTCAGATGCAATTCTACAGACGTATGACATTGGATTTCGCTGAATAATTCCACAAACTGTGGCGATATTTTCAGGCGTAACTGCGGTTTGCTTGCGGCCAACATGCCCCACTAGATCAACAGTAACGCTGCATGTTCGTTGAAATTTTGCGAAGAGCGTACGAATAGTTTTCGCATCGGGTCCTTTTGGAACATTAAATCCTGCTTGAAAACTTCGCCTTGTTGCCGTAGGACTCTCTTCTAACCTGTTGTACTCTAGCACCAGAAAAACGCGTTGTTCAATGGAGTACATGGTTCTAATCTCTTCCTTCGGTACGCTAACCTCCTTTCACGTTTCAATAGTGGAACTGATCGCTCTGGGCTTCGGATCACTATTTATACTAGGCATTACGTATGGCGATTACAGCGCCATCTGTTAGCAGTTTTTGCTACTATTATTCCGAACTTTTGTATAAATTTCTTACAGCTTTCACAGTAAACATACTGTTTACTGCATTCCTCTATCGATCTTTGTTTTCGAGATATTTAATTTTGAAACCAGGGGGTCCTTTTCTGGACACCCTGTATATGCGCCAAGTTTCACGGTGACCGGTCAAACGGTGTCAAAGTCTCAAGGTACTGTCCGCCATTCTAAATGAACTGCCTTGTAGATTATAAAAATCTCCTTCATGAAAACATACTTTGTTGTGCTGACTTTCATCGACACCAGTCAAACAATTTGGATTTTTGTTGTAACGTAACCTCCGTCATGCACCTAAGGAAGTTTACGAAAGGTAGCCCATGTATTAATTCGGAATATAAGCTATCTTCATTCCCCTTACTTCGTAATTCATCTTGTCCACCGCCCCCGAAAATACATGCTATATTCGCTCCTGTATATCGCAGATATTTACTGACACATGCTTCCATGGAATCTCCTAAATTTGCAATTACGTCATAAAAAATATCGCACAGTTGCTCACATTGCAGGTCATTTAACTCATTTTGTAATAATGGTATTATTTGGTGAGTAATTGGTGCGCCCATAAAGATAATATCGATTTGTGCCAGCCCGGTCATCATATTAATGAACATGAAGGGCTGGGTAACATACAAATTTTTATAATGGAGCAGTCTCGCTAGTTTTAACATTTTCAAAGTGTTACGGTTCTCACTAAGTTCAAGGAAGACGTCGAAGCCTTAAGAACGAAAAGGAATATTAGGTCTTAACGTCCCGTCGACATTGTCGTAATTAGAGACGGGGCAACGGGGCTAACGATGAGGAAGAAAATCGCCCGTGTCCTTTGAAAGCAACTATCCAGGCGCCAGAGTCCACCTGAACTACCCTCACAGCTTCATTTCTGACAGTAACACGCCCGCTAGATTCAAGAAGAAATACACTATGTGGTCAAAAGTATTCGGACACCTGGCTAAAAATGACTTTGTGGCGCTCTCCATCAGTAATGCTGGAATTCAATATGGCGTTGGCCCCTCCTTGATGACAGCTCCAGTTCTCGCAGGCATACATTCAATCAGGTGCTGGAAGGTTTCTTGGAGAATGACATTGTTCTTTACAGAGTGCTGCACTGTGGAGAGGTATGGTTGGTGAGCCCTGGCACAAAGTCGACGTTCCAAAATATCCCAAACGTGTTCTGTAGGATTCACGTCAAGACTCTGTGAAGGCCAGTCCATTACAGGGATGTTACTGTCGTGTAACCAGTCTGCCACAGGCCGTGTTCGATTGTGTTGAAAGAAACAATCGCCATCCTGCAATTCCTCTACAACAGTGGGAAGCAAGAAGGTACTTAAAACATCAGCGTAGTCCTGTGATGTGATAGTGCCACGCAAAACAAATGGTGCAGAATTTTACTCATTCCAGGCAAATGCCGGGATGGTTCCTTTCGAAGGGCACGGCCGATTTCCTGCCGAAAATCCGAAAGTAAGCTCCGTTTCTAATCGCGCTGTCGACGGAACGTTAAACCCTAAGCTTCCTTCCTCCCGCATTTTACTGTTGGCACTACACAGGCTAGCAGGTGAGGTTTCTCCGGAATTCGCCATACCTATACCATGCCATCGGTTCGTCACATTGTTTACCATGATTCGTCACTCCGCACAACTTTTTCCACTGTTCAATCGCCCAATCATTACGCTCCTTACACCAAGCGAAGCGTCCTTCGGTATTGACCTGCGTGATATGTGACTGATGGTTAGCCACTCGATCCGGAAATCCAGGTTTCTCACTTCCCGCTAGTCACAGTGCTTGGAGTGGATCCTAATGCAGATTGGAATTCCTGTGTTATGGTCCAGATACATCTACATCTACATACATACTCCGCAATCCACCGTACGATGCGTGTCGGAGGGTACACTGTACCACTACTAGGCATTTCCTATTCCATTTCCAAATAGAAAGAGGAAAAAAAGAATGCCTATATGCCTCCGTACAAGCTCTAATTTCTCTTATATTGTCTTTGTGATCACTAAGCGGCAGCAAGATCGTACTACACTCAGCTTCAAATTCCGGCTCTCTAAATTTCCTCAACATAAATTCACGAAAATAACGTAGTCTTTCCTCCAGCGATCCCCAATTGAGTTACCGGAGCATTTCCGTGACACGCGCCCATTGGTCGAAACTACCAGTAACAAACCTAGCTGCTCGCATCTGAACTGATTCTATGTCTTCCTTTAAACTGATCTGCTGCGGGTCCCAAACACTTGAACAATATTCAAGACGTGGTCGTACAAGCGTTTTATACGCGGTCTCCTTTACAGGTGAAGTACATCTTCCCAAAATTCTCCCAATAAACCGAAGTCGGCTGTCAGCCTTTCTCACGACTGTCCTTACATGTTCGTTCCATTTCATATCGCTCTGCAATGTTACGCTTGAACGATGCGACAGCATCAAGAACCTCACTACTAACGCTGTATTCGAACATTATGTGATTGTTTTTTCTACTCATGCGCATCACCTTACATTTTTCTACATTGAGAGCTAGCTGCCATTCTTCGCACCAACTGGAAATTTTATCTAAATCATCCTGTATGCTATTACAGTCAGTTAAAGACGACACCTTCCCATAAACCACAGCATCGTCAGCAAACAGCAGCAAATTACAAAATAATAGAGGTCCTACCACACTCCCCTGGGGCATGCCTGACGATACACTCGTCTCTGATGAACACTCGCCGTCGAGAACAACGTACTGCGTACTGCGTCTCCTCAGCTATCGGCGGTCTCTGTCGGTCAACAGAAGAGATCGAACTGAACACTTTCGAGCTGAACTTGTCTCTTGACGTTTCCACTTCACTAAAACATCAAAAACAGTGGGCATAGGGATGTTTAGGAGTGTGGAAGTATCGCATGCAGACTTCTGGCCACGTTGGAATTCCGGCGTTCAGTGGAGCGCCCCATTCAGATGTCTCTCACGAAGTCTAATGATTACTAAGGTCGCTGATACGGACTACCTGGCAGTAAGTGACAGCACAATGCACCTAATATAAATTTTTATTTATTTTGTTGTTGTTGTTGTTGTGGTCTTCAGCCCGCAGACTGGTTTCATGCAGCTTTCCACGCTACCCTTGCGCAATGTGCAAGTACCTTCATCTAAGAATACGTTCGGCAACCTACATCCTTTTGAATCTTCTTACTGTATTCGTCCCTCCGTCTCCCTCTACGATTTTTACCCCCAAACACTTCCTACCAATGCTAAGTTGACGATTCCTTGATGTCTCAGAATGTGTCCCACCAATCTATCCCTTCTCTTAGTCAGGATATGCCAGAAACTCCTTCTCTCCCCAATTCGGTTAAGCACCTCCTCATTTGTTACGTGATCTACCCATCTAATTTTCATCATTCGTCTGTAGCACCACATTTCGAACTCTTCTATCACCTTTTTGTCTGAACTCCTTATCATCCACGTTTCACTCCCATTCAATGCCACACTCCAGACAAATGTTTTCAGAAAGGACTTCCTAACAACATGTTCAAATGTTTGTACAGCTTATGGGACTTAACTACGGGGTCATCAGTCCCTAAACTTACAAACTACTTATGAACTACTTACGAACTAGGACGCCACAAATATCCATGCCCGAAGGGGGGATTCGAACCCCTCGACCGTAGTGGCCGTGCAGACCGTGACTGAAGAGCCTCAGTCCCCTCGGCCACCTCGGCTGGCACTTCCTAACATTTAATTTGGGCGGGATTTGGGGGGGGGGGGGGTGGGCTCCTGTTACTTGTGATCACCTAGTGTCGCTAGATACAGTTAGACACGGGTAGTGCTGTAGGTGAACCGTGTGCTGAGAAAGATTCCCTGGCGGAGGCCGTGGTCCGGCGCGGTGTGGGTGGCGCCGCAGCGGAGCAGGGAGAAAGCTGCGGGGAAAGCCGCCAGCGAGGACGCAGAGTCCAGCGCCAGCGGCCAGCGTCCACCTGCCCGTTACGTCACACCTCTCTTACGGCTGCTCGCCGCCGCCTAACTCGCTACTTTGTCCTGGACGGCCAAACACTAACAGGAAGATAAGGGCTTATCGTCCCGTGGAATGCGCGGTCATTAGAAGACTCATCTGAAGAGGGGATACCACCCGTCGGCTTTGACCCGTGGCATCGGCGTGTTTTCGTGTGCGCGCGTGTCTGCATAGTCGAGCCGAAATAGGATGATCCCTGGTACTTGCACCAATCGGCTTTGAGCGCCGGCTTCGGCAGCAGATCATTGGAGTAGTCATACTCGAGCTTTGCTCTGCGCATGCGCGCGTTCGGTTTCGCTGTGCACTTTTGCCAGTTCTGTCAGACAACAACGACCTGTAGCTATACTCGCCGGCAGTGAACTAACTACGTGGAAACGCGGCTGCATTCAGTTTCCGCGGCCGAGGCGGTCTTCCAGCCCAGTAGTCGGTTCCGGGGATCGCTACGATTATTGCACGTCGTTTCTAGCGCGATCATACTAGTGATCCCGTTCAAACGACAGACGACCGCCATTAACGCAACTTATTACCAATCTATTACAAGTCGAGGCAGCATGGACTACTACACCGATGAGCCAAAGAAAGTGGTGGGGCAAGTGTATACAAACACAGATATGTACTCAGAGGACAGTGCCTATATTACACAAAAGGTGTGTGGTGCAGGTGTTAGATCGTTTGCTGCTGCTACAGTGGTAGGTAATTACGATTTAAGCGAGTTCGAATGCGGTGTTTTAGTCGCCGCGCCAGAGGTAGGTCACAGCATCTCTGAGGCCCCGTACGACCATTTCACGAGTGCACCTTAAATATCGAGAATCAGATAAAACATCAAATCTCCAACATCTCTGCGGCCGAAGAAAAAGATCCTGCAACAATGGGACCAAAGACGAGTGAAGAGAATCGTTCAACGTGACAGAAGAACAACCCTTCCGCAAACTGCTGCGGATATCAATGTTCGATCACCAACAAGTGTCAGCGTGCGAAGCAGTCAACACAACGTCATCCATATGGGCTTTCGCAGCGGACAGTCCACTAGTGTACCCTTTCTGATTGCACGATGCAAATCTTTATAGCTCGTCAACTTCGACATTGGAGTATTGATGAGTGGAAACATGTTGCCTGGTTTCACGAGTCCCGATTCCAATTGTATCGAACGGATATGAAGACAACCTAATGAATCCATGTATACTGCATGTAAGCAGAAGTCGGTTCAAGCTGGTGGAGACTTCGTAATGGTGTGGGGCGTGTGTAGGTGTGACTCTGTGAGGTAACACGTACATACGCATCCTCGCTGATTATCTGTTTCCATTCTTGCTCATTGTAATTCCCACAGAGATGGGGAATCCCAGCAGGACAATGCGACGCCCCAACATCCAGAATTCTTACAGAGTAGCTTCAGGAGGACTCTTCAGAATTTAAACACCCCCGCTGGCCACCAAACTCCTCAGACACATGAGCATATCCGGGAAGGCTTCGAACGTGGAATTCAGAAGAGATCTCAAGCTTCTCGTACTGTATGAAAAAATTGTTGAAATGTCTTGGTCGCAGTTAGCTTTATTTTATGACGCGTTTCGAGACATCATCATCAGAAAAAGATTTTAAAAAACGATGGGAATTACACCATCTTGGTATAGATACATGAATACAAATTTAAAATACCATCATGGATGTCTGGTGAAGGTGTTCAACCAAACTTACATGCTCAACTCACAGTTGAGCATGTAAGTTTGGTTGAACACCTTCAGCAGACATCCATGATGGTATTTTAAATTTGTATTCATGTATCTATACCAAGATGGTGTAATTCCCATCGTTTTTTAAAATCTTTTTCTGATGTTGATGTCTCGAAACGCGTCATAAAATAAAGCTAACTGTGACCAAGACATTTCAACAATTTTTTCATACATGCCAACGTAAGGTCGCGTGTCCAACAAAAAAATGGATGGTTTTATGAACCAAGTGATAAGCTTCTCGTACTCTTGGTGCGTTTATGCTGCCACCTCGCAGCAGGCAGCTGGCTACTCGCTGCTGGCACCTGGCATGGCGCTGCTCGCCGGCAGCCTCGTTGCATTCTCGCTGCAGGCACCTCGCTGCTCGCCATGTGTGTTCTCCTGCAGCTCTTACATTACAGCTGAGTGCACAACTGCAGTAGCGTGAAACGTCAAACATGTTTTCCACATAGTCTGACGACAGTGACAGTGATTTGTTCGCTAAATAAATGTTGTTATTGGAGAGGATAAGGAAGAGGAGGTATGGAGTGCAGCCTTTGAATACTGAACGTCTAACTTTGGACACTTTCACAAGTACTATCAACAGCTCAAAAACTATCCAGATCGTTTTTCCAGACATAATAATCGTCTGCTTCAGATCTTCACTCATTGTTACCTGTACTGAAACTACAGTTCCACGCACGCAACCTGTCAAACGTCGCGCTGCTAGAGTAACTTTGGAGTAACCAAACACAGTGCAAATTTCGGCGGGGCGGTGATGGTCGTAACGCGAAACACAAGTCTGTTTGATATCTTCGCCTGGTGAGGATCGTAGCGAGCAGCGAGCAGCGAGCAGCGAGCTGGGCGGGCTGCGATGGTGCACGCTAAATAAACCGGTAAGACTGTCGGTTTGATTCATCATCGCCGTGCCATGACAGCGAGCAGCGAGTAGCGAAGTGGCAGCATAAACGCACCCTTACGGATTTATGGACAGCCCTGCAGGTTCTATGGCGTCAGTTCCATCCAGTACTACTTCAGACATCACTCGAGTCCATGTGACGTGGATCTTCTGCTTGCTCGCCGGTGCCTTACACAATACTAGGCAGGTGTACCAGTTTACTTGGCTATTACAATCAGTGTATATTGCAACAACACATACAGTGCCGAGGATTGTAGCAGCGCTTATGCCAGCAGTGGCGGTAGCACTGAATAATGAGTTCATCATGTTCCTCACGTTACCTGGTGCTGTATTTTCAATCAAATGATCTTTGTATGTGTTACGTCGCAAATTAATTTGCCTGTAATATCTCTGGTCCTTCTTCGTGTCGCATCCCCGATGTTCTTTAAGAACTTGACGGTCTGCCGACCGAAACTGCTCTTGTTCCAATGTTCAAATGTTTGTTAAGCTTATGGGACTTAACTGCGGGATCATCAGTCCCTAAATTTACAAACTACTTATGAACTATCTTATACTAAAAACAATGCAAACACCCATGCCAGAGGGAGGATTCGAGCCCCCGACGGGGAACGGCCTCGCGCATTGGAACATAGCAATGCGCTCGGCCACTCCGCCGCGGCAACTGCTCATGTAAAAAGAGAATTTTATTCAGCAACTCCAGCCTCGAAATTTTTAATATTCATTTTTTTCGATTTGCAACTCTTATTATTGCCGTGTTTCCAGTGAAAATTCTAGTTGTGAGTATCTTATTATTTCTGAGCTGTCGATTATCACTTCCTAAAAATGGACTGCATCGAAGAGCTAATCATTTTCGTAATCAAGAGTTTAGCACATTGCACGATAATTTGGCGTTTATTGTTTATTTTCATGGTGTACCCATTTTTAAGAACCAGTAAAGTAAGATTAACTAATGGATAACTGTCCTGAAATTTGCGTCAACAGACAACCACAGAAGTAAACTATTTGGACTGATAGGTCGTGAGATCTGTTGTTGTTGTGGTCTTCAGTCCGGAAACTGGTTTGATGCAGCTCTCCAACCTAATCAATCCTGAGAAAGCCTCTTCATCTCCTCATAAGAATGGCAACCTACATCCATTTGAATTTGCTTACTATATTCATCTCTTGGACTTCCTCTGCGATTTTTAGCCCACACACTTCCCTCCGACGCTAATTTCACAATTCCTTGATGTCTAACAATGTGTCCTACTAATCGATCCCTTCTTTTAGTCAAAGTGTGCCAGAAATTCCTTTTCTCCCCAAATCTGTTCAGTAGTTCTTCATTAGTTACACGATCCACCCACATAATCTTCAGAATTCTTCTGTAACACCACATTTCAAAATCCCTCTGTCCTCTTCCTGTCCGCACTGTTTATCGTCCATGTTTCACTCCCATACAAAGCAACACTCCACACAAATGCCTTCAGAAAGGACTTCCTTATGCTTAAATTAGTGTTATATGTTAACAAATTTCTCTTTTTCAAAAACGCTTTTCTTTCCATTGCCATTCTGCATTTTATATCATCTGTACTGCGACCATCATTTGTTATTTTACTGCCCAAGTAACAAAACTCATCTACCTCCTTTATTGTTTCGTTACCTAATCTAATTCCTTCAGCAACACCTGATTTTCTTAGGCTGCTCTCCATTACCCTTGTTTTGCTCTTGTTAATGTTCATCTTATATGCACCTTTCAACACACTGTCCATTCCGTTCAATTGCTCCTCCAGGTCCTTTGCTGTCTCTGACAGAATTACAATGTCATCGGCAAAACGTAATGTTTTTATTTCTTCGCCCTGAACTTTAATTCATTCTCCAAATTTATCCTTGCTTTCCTTTATAGCTTGCTCAATGTACAAATTGAACAACATTTGAGAAAGGCTACAACCCTGTCTTACACCCTTCCCAACCTCTGCATCTCTTTCGTGCCCTTCAACTCTGATAATTGCTGTCTGGCTTTTGTACTAGTTGTAAATAACCTTCCGTTCTCTATATTTTATTCCTGCTGATTTCAAGATCTGAAAGAGTGTATTCCAATCAACATTATCAAAAGCTTTCTCCAAATCTACAAAAGTTAGAAATGTAGGTTTGCCTTTCCTTAATCTGTCTTCTAAGATAAGCCGTAAAGTCAGGATTGCCTCCCGAGTTCCTACATTTCTCCTGAATGCAAATTAATCTTCCCCAAGGTCGGCTTCTACCAACTTTTCCATCCTTCTGTAAATAATTCGTGTCAAAATTTTGCAAGCATGACTTATTAAACTGATGGTTCTGTAATTTTCACACCTGTCTGCACCTGCTTTCTTTGGAATGGGGATTATAACATTTTTCTTAAAGTCTGAGGGTATTTCTCCTGTCTCAAATATCTTACACACCAGGTGAAATCGTTTTGTCTTGGCTGGCTCTGAGGGAATGTCGTCCACTCCAGGGGCCTTGTTTCGACTTAGGTCTTTCAGTGCTCTGGCAGATTCTTCTCTTAGTATAATATCTCCTATTTCATCTTAATCTACATCCTGTTCCCTTCCTACAATATTGTCTCTAAGTTCCTTTCCTTTGTGAAGTCCCTCTATATATTCTTTCCGTCTTTCAGCTTTCCCTTCTTTGTTGAGAAATGGTTTTCCATCTGAGTTCTTTATATTCATACAGCTGCTTTTCTTGTCTCCAAATGTTTCTTTTATTCTACTTCCCTATTTATACATTCTTCCACTGACTTGCATTTGTCTTCTAGCCACTCCTGCTTAGCTATTTTACAATTCCTGTGAATCTCATTTCTTAGTAATCTGTACTGCATTTTGCCTGTTTCATTTACAGCATTTTTATATTTTCTCATTTCATCAATTAAATTTAGTATTTCCTGTGATATCCAAGGATTTTTAGCAGGTCTTGCCTTTCTACCTATTTTGACCTCTGCTGCCTTCACTATTTCGTTTATCAATGCTACCCATTCTTCTTCTACTATTTTATTTTCCCCAGTTTTTGTCAATTGTTGCTTAAAGGTCCGTCTGAAATTCTCAAAAACTTCAGGTTCCTTCAATTTATTCAGGTCCCATCTCCTTATTTTCCTATCTTTTTGCAGTTTTTTTCAGTTTCAGCCTACAGTTCATGACCAACAAGTTATGGTCAGAGTCTATATCTGCCGCTGGGTATGTTTTACAGTTTAAAACCTGGTTTCGGAATCTATGTCTTGTTGTTGTTATGGTCTTCAGTCCGGAGACTGGTTTGATGCAGCTCTCCACAATACCCTATCCTGAGCAAGCCTTTTGTTGTGGTCTTCAGTCTGGCAACTGGCTTGATACAGCTCTCCGCCCCACTCTATCGTGAGTAAGCCTCCGCATCTCCTCATAAGAACGGCAACCCACATCCATCTTAAACTGCTTACTATATGCGTCTCTTGGCCTCCCTCTGCGATTTTTACCCCACACACTTCCCACCAATGATACATTTACGATTCCTTGATGTCTAAGAATGTGTCCTACCAGTCGATCCCTTCTTTTAGACAAGGTATGCCAAAAATTCCTTTTCTCTCCAATTCAGTTCAGTGCTCCTTCATTAGTTACGCGATCTACCCGCATAATCGATACCACTCTTATGTAAATCACATTTCAAAAGGCTCCATTCTCTTCCTTTCTATCATCAACTCCATTCAAGGCAACACTCTTCACAAATGCCTTCAGAAAAGACTTCCTTACACTTAAATTAAAAAGCAAAAATGCTTTTCTTCTCATTGCCATTCTGCATTTTATATTCTCTGTACCGCGACCGTCATATGTTATTTTACTTCCCAAGTAACAAAACTCATCTACCACCTTTATTGTTTCGTTGGCTAATGTAATTCCTTCGGCATCACCTGATTTTCTAACACTGCATTCCATTACCCTGGTTTTGCTCTTGTTAATGTTCATCTTACATGCTCCTTTCAACATACTATCCATTCCGGCCAATTGCTCTTCCAGGTCGCTTACTGTCTCTGACAGAATAATAATGTCATCAGAAAAACAATATTTTTTTTTCTTTACCGTGAACATTGATTCAAAATGTTCAAATGTTTGTTAAGCTTAATGGACTTAACTGCGGGGTCATCAGTCCCTAAACTTACAAACTACTTATGCACTACCTTACACTAAAGACGACATAAACATCCATGTCTGAGGGGGGATTCGAACCTCCGACTGTAGCTGCCGTGCAGACTGTGACTGGACCGCCGCAGAGCGCTCGGCCACTGCGGCCGGTGATGTTTGATTCTTTCATCAAATTTCTTTTTGCTTTCCTTCACAGCTTGCTCAATGTACACATTGAATAACATTGGAGAAAGGCTACAACCCTGTCCTACTCCCTTTCCAACCACTGCGTCTCTTTCATGCCCTTCATGTCCCTTCATGGCCATTCATGGGTATATATGACATGTTATATGTTAGTGGTAGAGTGTCAGACTACCAATCCAAAGGTCGCGGGTTCGTTCCCCGCCAGGTCCTACGATTTTTATCTGTCACTTTCCACTTCTTTCACCTCTGGCAGTATTGCTCCTGTGAAAATTACCGAGTAGCACCGTGGTTCGGAACCCACGTTAAACTGTAGGTCCCACTATAACTGGCTGGGTAAGTCAGTTCGAAGGTCGGAGGAAGGCAACGGCATACCACCTCCAAACAGGACCATTCATAGTAAAGCACTGTGGTGTTCGAACCAGTCTTCGGATTGTTGACTGCTTTACCTTTAGACATTTTGCACTTTGAATGCGATTTCCGGAAGAGATCTGTGTGATCTCTGATGTGCTGCAGGATGTAGTTGGAGCTTTTTTCGTGTAACACTACGAATAAAACAAACTGGTGAGTGCTGACTGTAACCATTCGTACGGCCGTCCCTGCCTGCGTTATCGCCCGTGCTGCTTTGGTCAGGCGATGGTGTAACCAGCAGCTGCTTCGCTGGCACAGAAGTTACGCTGTGTTTGCGTTGACAGCGTGTTTACGGTGGAACAACTCCGCAGCGACCCTTAACCTACTCTATCGTTGTCCAACACGCCACTTGCACACCACTGGTCTCAGTCCGCGAGTAGACGTCACTCTGTCGCTAATCTGACAATCTGCATCTTCCTAAGCGTTGGGATTTTTTTATAATTACATCGAAATGACATGGCAGCGGACCTGTTAGATTTTCTGGTGTATGGGACAGCATAACACGACAGCTTCCAGGAGCACTGGCCTTTCTCGTCGCCTTGGTGTTTGATGTAAGTACACTGCGTAAACAGCCAGCCGCGGTGGCCGAGGAGACTGAGGCGCTCCAGTCACGGTCTGCACGGCCACTACGGTCGGGGTTCGAATCCCCCCTCGGGCATGGATATTTGTGCCGTCCTTAGTATAAGGTAGTTGATAAGTAGTTTGTAAGTTTAGGGACTGATGACCCCGTAGTTAAGTCCCATAGACTATACAAACATTTTAACTGCGTAAACAACAAAGTAATCGTCGTATCCATTTCAGCTGTGTACAATGTGGAGACTATGACCGCTATTACTATTGCCTTATTTTCTTAATCAATAACCACTCTATAATCTGATTTGTTTTTAATTGCACAACTTTTAGCTTCATATTATAACATGTTTTAATGGCTTATTAAGTAAATTACATTTCATTCTACCACTTCCAAACAAGACACTTAGCTTTTCAACATTACGATTTATGGGGGTTCTGCTCGCTACAACATTATTCTCGTGGGGCGTCGTGGTAGAAATAAATACTCGTAGATACAATTTTTCACTTCTTCTTTAATTTGCAATCAGACTGCTTCTCCACCAAAACATTACAAGTTCATAACAATGCAAGAGAACTTAGCTGATAGTACTTCCATTTCAAGACGCAGACTAACATAGAGTCCAGTGCACTTTGTAAAAAAAAAAACTCGAACTCCCCCACGCAAGGCGGTGAGGCAAATATATAACATCGACAATAAGGGCATTACATTATCCATTGTTCATAACAATTGAATATATTGATTTACAATTACCGAACATACAAATGAAACATTTCATGTACAAAGAATAATCACAATATAAAATGAAAACTATGCATACAATAATTTTACATGGCCCATATATTTTTAAGTCATAATTTCGGTTCTTTCTGTATGATAACAAACAGCAATGTTAAATGTCAATTAATTAGTTAATGAGTACATCATACATGTTCCTAACATATACTGAACTATCAAATATCGTCGCAAATCTGAAAATAGGTTCAAAAACTCACGTCAGTCAATGTATACAAAGAATCACAATATTGAATTTCGACTATTACATTAATTAACACAATTAGCTGGTCAATACAATTTTTTTATGAGCCTAACCTATATACAATGCTATTTATTTTCATGACTTTATGTTTTACATAAGTTTGTACCCTTCGTGTGTCTATTTATTAAAATAATGTACAATGACAAAAGTATTGTTTATAGAACTATCTGGAAACGTCTTATACAAATCTCTTAATTAATTAAATCTGTCACTTGTTTTGATCACAGTATCACCGAGACACTGTCCTACACTGATTCCTAGACTGGCTATATCGTTTGTAACTTCACAAGCAAAATATATTACTATTATACCACACGATTCCGGGTCCGACGCAGACGGGATCGTACGATAACATTGAGATGAGAGGGCCAGCAGTATCGTCACAATATGTAGTGAGTGAGATACTGAACCAAATTCACCAGGAGTCATAACTGGCCCCAAAGCTACCACTAAGTAAAAAGAGCACTGTTTGCTTTTGACGTGTGAGCTCTCACACAACTCAGACAATGGCGTTCCATTTCGTCATTAAGAAAAATTCGGAAAATAGTAAAAATACTGCGTTCACCGTCTTTAACGAAAGTGGGAACACACAGTGATTTGCATATAATGGTTTTCTCTTCTACAATAGTAGAAAAAATTCACCTCTCACTTTCGTTCAAAATGATGGTCACTATCAATTTTAATGCAGGGAATTTCTCTCTCTTTATTTATTTCTCCTTTTTCTTTTGGTACTTTATTATTTTTTTAACATCCTGTCTGTCACTGGGAAAGGCGAACCAGAGACTGCGTTTTATTGGCAGAACCCTTAAAACATGCAACAGAACTACAAAAGAAACTGCATACACTACGCTTGTCCGTCCATTTTTGGAGTATTGCGGCCCAGTGTGGGACCCTTATCTGGTGGGCTTGACGGAGGACATCGAAAGAGTCCAAAGAAGGACAGCTCGTTTCGTATTGTCACGATATAGGAGAGACAGTGTTACGGAAATGATACAGGATCTGGGATGGAAATCATTACAACGGCGCTTATCGCTGCGGCGTGGGCTACTTACGAAACTCCAATCACCAACATTCTCCTCCGAATGCGAAAATATATTGTTCACTCCCACTTACATAGGTAGAAATGATCATCGAATAAAATACGAAAAATCAGAGCTCGAACGGAGAGATTCAGGAGTTCTTTCTTCCCGCGCGCTATTCGAAAATGGTATGGGAGATAAATAGTATAATGGTGGTTCGATGAGCTCTCTGCCAGGCACTTAAATGTGATTTGCAGAGTATCCCGTGTAGATGTAGATGTAGACTGCTATGTTGCAAACTTTTAGTTTATAGTGCATGCACCTCGCTGCCTTCAGTGTAGAAGAAAGAACATGTGTTTCATTAGGTAGATTATTATTTTACATTCAGTGTTGTTCATTCGTAGCTACAACATTTGATAAAATGTAGAATATGGCTTTAGCGTATGGCTTCAGTCTGAAAGCGTGTCACATCTGACTGATATTGCAATCAACGCTATGCTAAATCCATTATGTGATACCACTTTCATATTGTCGCAGTAGAAATATCAATTGTTCAGCATTGTTTTACTACGTCCGGTATCTTAGTTTTTGTCGGAATGTGCAGTTAACCGTCAGTGTGAGAAACATCCCTTTCATACTTAGAGCGAGATATTTACCGCAATTTTGGAAAACAAACCACGTCAGTACCTCTATTAAATATCGATAAGAAGACTATCAATAGTCGGACACTTTAGCAGTACGGCAGAACTCGATAATTCATGACAGCGAGACTTCATGCACAACCAGACTGTTGAAAGTCTCGACTAATTTTTTGGCGGGAAAACTAAACTAACCATCTCTTTAATACTTTTACGCGAGAGACATCACTGACTGCACTGGTAGTCGGTATGTTTCGCGCTTCTGTCGTATCCTATAGCGGCGTTTTCCATAAACGTCGACCTTCGATAGAGATATCTTGATTCAGCAGCGCCATAAACACAAGCCAACCTGTAAATTATTGCCAAAACCGAGATTACTAATATCAGTTGTGGAAGAAACTGTCACAGCTTGAAGACCCATTTACTAATATAACTCTCTTGCGTGCTTTAAGGGAATCAGAAATTATTGGTAAGCTCCGTTTTCTAACCCAAATTCGATTTTGCAGTATTTAATATTTGCTCTTTCTGCATTTTCCACAAGATATATTTCACCTGTTTCTGAAATAAATGTCCCCTGCTATGGCCCTTTCCGATAACTTACATTTCGGAATATTTTAAGACAAATTTTCAACTGTAACACTTGTCTCGCAGATGAAACGACACGGCGGTAGATTGCACGGATCAAAGCCAAGCCTGTCGCGGCGACCTGCTTGGCACGAGTTAAGCGTTGCAGAGAAAGCGTGTCAGAACTGAAATTACTTTCCTTTCCTTCTGTGACACATAGCAGAACAGTCTAAGCAATTCACGGCATTGTCTTGCAGTGCGAAGTGATTCTAATGAACGGTGCCGTTAACTCCGTATCCACATGACGCGGAATGAATTCAGTTATTGTTGTTGTTGATAATCGTCTTCGGCACAAGACGAAGAAAAACATAACAAATCCATGTGTTTGTCTCAAACACGCGCATGTTTACATTTTACCCTGTGCTACAGTAGTTTCCGCACCGTATGTTATGCAGCTTCACAAATTGTACCAGGCCCTATTGAAAGCATTCTTCGCTCTGCAGCCTTGTATTTCACCCATATAAGTTTCACTTGTACGTCCGCCTTTCGACTTTTGTTATATTTTATGCCTCTTAAGTGCTTTCTTTCATGTAGCACTTTGAGTATTTCTTGATTTCTATTGTTGTGTTTATTTCTATTTATGTGTCTGTACAAAGTTCTTTGCATTTTTTTTCATTTTTTTTTTTTTTCGCGAGAATCTCTTATTTTCTTTCTATTGATGACCAGCGAATTTTTCTTGAAGACGTTCGGTACAAAGATGATTTCAATTACACTTTGAAGCTAACTGTCTCGTAATTACGGTGTTTCATTACATTAGCGTAGCGCGCATATCCCTGCAAGTCGTGATGTTTTCCTTCTAAAGATATAACGAATGTTAATAATATAAAATGTTATGACAAACAACTTGCTAAGTCTCCATAACAAAATACATGTCAAAAACGTAAACATAGTTCGAAATGATGTTACCATCAACAGATATCTACCAGACGACTGATAAAAGACATTTACAAGGTTACAGTAAAATAGTTGGCCTATGGATCATACGGTTCAGATATTAAATAACAAAACCTATAGCTACCAATACGTTTCAATCGTGATGAGTTCAGTAACCACTAATGCCACCATTTAAACTATTTGAACTTGAAATATTGTTTATATATAGTTTTTTATGTTCTAATATACCTATGGGAGACGCTATTGAACTAGAAAATACTTTTACCATATTGCATGTGTAGCTTTATCACGATAAGTCTTTATTTCTTAATCCTACACAAATAAGAATAAACTAGGTAAATTGTCACAACAAGGTATAGAATCTATAACATAGAAGTACAGTTCACAGACAAAAAAGTGTTATCCAAGGGTTGTCCAATTTATAGCAAGGAAAAGAAAAAATCAAAGATAGAAAATAACACCCTTCAAACAGGCTAGTAAAACAATTTGATTTGATTAATTATTTTATTTTTATAATCGCCATTTTTTATTCTTTTCGATATACTAATGTACAAGTACTTGAAAACGACGCATTGTTTAAATTTCTCAGAGAGTCCTTATAGTGTCGGCGACCTGCAAAGTTTTCTTCTACTAGTTACTTAATTGCTAGACATTAAAAGTCAAGTAAATTTCGAACGCCCATGAGAACCGTTTGAACTTTTTGAAGTCCAAAATACTTTTCTGGAGGCCACGTACTCAACGAAGAAAGGGGCAAATAGTTAAGCGATTAGCGAGTATTCATGATATAATATTTGCACTTTTTGTTCATCATTATCTGATGACTATGAAAGCTTCAACATTCGTGTTATGGGACTTGACACACATATTTCATTTAACATTTTCGATTTTTAAACTTATATGTATTCTGTACCTTTTTCGTTTCGAAAATGCAGTTACATTCATAATACCAATATCTAATTGTTGGAATACATCTTCTTTCTTAATCTTTTGGCCCTTATATTTTTATCTTCAAAGGCCGTTTTCGTTCGCTTGTTAGTCTCCTGTTATTGGTGTGGTTACATGGAGTACTGTATTCTGGCATTTCTCTGTGGGGGTGGTTAGCGTTTTTCTTGGAAAAAGGAGGTAGGCCCATCGTCCCAGCAGAAGGACTGGGTAATTTCTTTCGAGGATTTCTTTCTTCAACCTTTGATTTTCAAAAGTCGGCGCCCCAGCGTCAGTGTGGGTGCTCGTTTCATTTTTCATTACCTTTTCGGCCACAAGGTTCAAAGAATGGGCGAAGCAGTACTCAATTTCTCTGTTTTTTCTTGCAACCTAGAAAACGTACAGTCATATTTGTCGCTCTGTCAGTAGTAATAACATTTCATGATTTGATATCTAGAGAAAAACGAGAGAGATCATCCACTGATATTATTAACAGCACTTCAACTGTGCTAGATTCAATATTATAGAAAACGAAATAAGAAACAAATACAAAAAAATAATTAATTTGAAAATTAGCACCACTGGTACGTTCAGTAAATTTTAAGAAGTTTAAAACGAATCATACGATTGAAGGATGTTGGTATTTCGTTACTGATTTGCCTCTCTGATAGACGAAAGTCTTTCATAAAAACTTTGATTTAGTCCTTCATCTCTCTTATTAGACGTTCTTTGCCCTGAAATGATTAATTTCTTAAAGTGCATAGTTATATGAGTATGGAACGTCAGATTTACTATCCAGTTTTAATCTATGCAACAATGAACTTTGCCCCTTTCATTTAGAGAGACATATTTCCTCATGACTGACAAACAAAGTAAAGACAACTAAGCCAACGAACTGTACTGTGCTGAGGTATATACCCATGCTCCACTTGTTAACTTTCAGGAAACCTTTGAAACGGCGATTATTTATATGGCGATAAAGCACAGATACCACACGTGACGTCTTTTATTACGGCCCTGGTTGCACTCTTTCAGCAGACAATGGCGCTTCGTGAATGGCGCAATGAATAGTCAAAACCTCTTTCCTGGATTCACTTTTCAGTTCATTTCTGTATATGTGTGTCATAATTTAGCTCGGCTACTAGCCCTGCAGGTGCTTCGCCCTCTACCTGCCCGCGATGTTTTACATGAAGTCGTGTGTAACGCTACTATACTAGTACGCTGTACTTGTTAGCAGAATTAAATATTTTGACGTAAAAGACAGTGCGGACGTCTTTCTATCTTAATGAATTAATGGAGCTGCCACAACAAACTATGTCTGTCATTGAACTCTGATTGTTGCATCGGTTACGACGTCATGCGGCCAGGGGTCAGTGGTCTCGACCCTCCCCCCTCCCACCATCCCTCCATCCAAAGGGCTCCAAGCCTCTACAGTAAGTGCTCCTTGGGGCACTGTTGGAACAGCCTAGCGGCACAGACAAAAATATCGGCTTGGTCGTGATTGCTACACTGTGATGGCAAAAATGCATAATTGACAGCTATGACTTTCCCACATTTTTGTGCTACTTTATTTTCCTCCCTTATTTTGTGTGGGTGCTGAGCACCCCCAAAAATTTCGTGGGGGGTGCACCAGCACCCATGGAATCGGCGCCCCTGCTTTGACGACTTAATATCTCATCTAGGAGACCACTGGATTGGGTTGCCTCCTTCGCAGTGCCGACTATCTTTGCTTTCACTTCAGATTTTTCAATTTTCTGATATAAAATTAGATTCCTCTGCTGCTCTTAAGTTATAGACTGTGAGTTTTTAAAATTTCTAACGTATGTTTTCTCTTTTCAACAGGTTGACATCTTACTGTTAAAGTGCTGACTGAATCGTCTAAGTTACAGAGAACAGTTGGATTTCTTCGATTCGTATACCTGAATAGCTGGGTAAGTAGTGAAAAAATCAAATTTTTAGTTACTTCGAGGCTAAAGCTGAACTTCCATTTTAATTTTATAAAAGTACCTTAAACATCAGTCTTATATCTGCAAATGAAACGCTTAATTTAAAATTAAATCGAAAATATATCTATTTAAAAGAGCAGACAAAAATCGCCTAACGCTTTTGTTCGTGAGAGTCTCCACACTTTGGAATTTAGTGTAGATCGGATGTGGCTTAAATTCAAAGAAATAATATCGACAGCAATTGAAAGTTATATGCAAAATAAATTAACAACAGATGGGAGTGACCGTGGTATGCAAAAAAAATCACAACACTGTTGCAGAAACAACACTTAAAAACGCACAAAATTTAAACGCACACAAAATACCAAAAATTGGCAATCTTGTATATAAAATCACAATTTAGTGGGGACTTCAATGCGAGAAGCTTATAATAGTTTGAACAACCCAACCCTTTCTTGGCATGTGGCAGAAAATCCAAAGAAATTCTCGTCATATGTGAAGCAATGGTGATGCTAGGGATGACAGTGATTCTAAAGCAGAGTTATTAAACTTAGCTTTCCAAAATTCCTTTACCAAACAAGACGTAGTAAATACTCCAGAATACTACCACCCTCGGATTAGTAAAGCAACTTACGCCACTTTCCAAAAATAAGTCTTCAGATTCAGATTGGATACCAATTAGGTACCTTTCAGGGTATTCTGATACAATAGCTCCATACCTAGATATCATATAGCCTACAATCACACTCTCAGTACCCAAAGACTGGGAAGTTGCACAGGTCACTCAAAAATTCAAGAAAGGCTGTAGGAATGATCCGCACACTTAGAGGCCTATACATGAACCCCGCTTGCAGAAGAACTTTGGAACATATTCTCTTTTCAAGAAGAGAACGATTTATTGACCCATAATCAACTAGGATTCAAAAAGAATCGTTCTTGTCAACACAGGTAGGTCTTTACTCACGCAAAGTGGTGACTACTGTCGAAAAGGGATCTGACATCCATTTCATATATTTTAATTCCGGAAGCCTTTTCACAAGGTTCCCCACAAGGAGGTTCTAATCAAATTACATGCTTATCGAAGACTGTCTCAATTGTTCGACTGGATTCGTGATTTCCTCTCACAAAGGACACAGCTCTTAATAACCGAAGGAAGTCATGGAGTGAAACAGAAGCGTTATCTGGCGCTCCAAAGAAAGTATTATAGAGCGCCTGCTGATCCTTGTCATCATAAACGATTTAGGAGACCATTTGAGCAGCCCTGTTAGACGGTTTGTGGATCATCATAGTTTGGAAACAAACCGAAAATGATTGAGATTAGATAGCTCCAAGAGCCAAGCAAGCAGAAGACCCTGGTTGGAATCCCTGCTTGATACAATTTTCCAACTTCCTCAATTAATTTCAATTTCATTTGAGACTGATGTAGTCTTTTTAAAAAGAGCTATTCGATTTACACGCCTGGGAACATTACTGACTCATTTTCCCATAAAGGTATTTGGTCGTTTTGTCCCAATCAAATTTTACTTACATATTTTTCATTTGTCTTTGTTTTCAGTCTCTGTCTCAATCATTGTTATTACACCACACTGAATAAATCAGTCAGTTGCCAATTTATTTGTGGTCATCATCGTAAATATATACGGGGACCTGTTGCAAGGTAATCCTCGGAATTTTGAAATCTGTTGTTGTTGATGTTTAGAGGGGACTACACTGCTCGGTCATCAGTCTTGAAATCTGTTGTCAGATAGACTGTGGTGTTGTGTATGCTGAATTCGAGTTTCTAAAGACATTAAAAGTGCCTCCAATTGAAATCCATAATAGGATTCGGTCGACTGAACATCCGCAACTGAGTCCACCGAGCATATCTGCATAATTGTTTTCTCACATCACACACGACCGGTTTCGGACGTCATAAATCCCATCATCTCGTGTTTAACAAATCATAAGTAGCGTCGGTGCGCTAGGTTTAGTGGGTGCACCCACTGAAATTCAACACAGGGCAGGCGGGCACAATACACATGGTTTCTTGGAATTGTCTGCTTGACTGAAGCGAATGAAAAGCCTTTATTCTACTGCCACTGTTGTTCCCTTTCCTTGCATCAAATCCCTCTCTCTCTCTCTCTCTCTCTCTCTCTCTCTCTATATATATATATATATATATATATATATATATATTTTTTTTTTTCATTGCAATCGAATTAATGGTTTATGCACACACAAATATATATATATATATATATATATATATATATATATATATATATATATATATATTCTGTGTGTTCATAAACCATTCATTCGATTGCAATGAAACTTTGGTGAACTGTTCACGGTACGCCCACGAAGGTTACTGAACCAAAAACAAAAGAACATGACACGTAGCTCAGGAGATATGACGTCATAAGTAATGAGCGGCCACCGCGTGGGAATACCCAGATTTATGAGTCAATTATTGGAAAATGGGAGTAGTTAGGGACCTGATACAAAGTTTGCATGAAATTTCGGACGTTTATGAAGCGTTTTGTATCTGACCCCCCGCCCCCTACTAAATGATGAAACGAAAAGAAGTCCACCGCTCACAACAGTTTCGCTGTAGATGCCGTAAAACTGTCGTATCAGGCATGACCTTGTATCAAATAAAGTTAGCATTACAGATTTGCATGTTACTATTTATTTTTATCTGCAACTCTCCCTTAATTCTCTTGCATCCAAAATTAAGCAATCTGTTTTCTTAAACTCAATCTAAATAAAAGCAAAAGGACACTCACTCACTGACTAAACACGAAATCTCGAAAACTACTTCACCTATGAAGCTGAGATTTAGCAGGAATGTAGTTTATAGGTAGAAAACGTCAGCTAAGAAAGTATTTTGTATGGTGGAGCGTACTTCTCCTACAGACTGACGAAATCTACACTTTCATTCTGATCTTCACGAAATTTCGCACGCTTGACCTTCAAAACAAGAGGAAGCTCACCGTCTACCTTAAGTTTCATACGGTGCATGGGCTAGGGTACTTTGCAACATAAAAATGAATACCTAAATATCTTGGTCGCGCCTTAACTTGAGAACGGCTCGACCAATTATTGCTATTCTTAGAACAAGGGTTGTATGAAGTAAAACTAGAATATTTGAGAACAATGAGGTGACCTTGTGTTTCTATTGCATAGAAATCTATAGTTTTGTTCCGATACTGATGAAATTTTGCAGACTCTACCATAAACACAAGAGGAATGTCACTGTCAGTATAAAATTTCGTTCGGCGAATGGTGGAGGGTACTGAACTTACGGAATTTTACAATATGCATAGTTTTACTCCAATCTTTATGAACTTTTGCACACATGACCTTTAAACCAAGAGGAAGATCACTGGGTATATAAATGTTTGAATGGTACATGACAGAGGGTACCTTGCAGAAAACTTCGCCGAGAGAGGGAAAGATGGAAACGAACAGAGAGATGGGAGAGAAATAGGTGGATGCAGAGAGAGGGGGAAAGGTGATGTGGACCACGAGAGTGTAGGATAAATAAACAACCGGGCAACGCCGGGTTTACAGCTAGTAGCTTATAAATATAAAACGTGCGACAGCGCTCCCGAGCACCTCCTAGCGGCGTGAGTTGTGTACTAAAAGTGGGAGAGAGCAGCCGATTTACATTGTGAGGCTCAGAAAACTTGCTTGATTCGTCGACTTACTTTAGAAAACTAGGAAATGGTTGGAAGAAGGAGTATAATAACTACAAACACCAAAGTACCGAAATCTTTCTTCCGGTTCCAGAACAATAAGAGATGTAACTACGATAGCTTACTCAGGCCAGCGTTAGACCGATACAAATAGTTAATAAACAATCTTTTACGGTTTCATTTACCTTATTTTTATAATTTATTTATACATGCAGCCAGCGAGTTATTCGTAAGAGAAGAGCTGGTTTGAATAAAATTAAAAAAAAAAAGTAAAGTCAAGAGCATTTGAATGTTTGTTATCCCACAACACTTTGTGCAAAAATATTTCATAAATAAGGAGGATTTGGTGTAACTTGTTCCTTGAGTGTAGCTTTTATTTTAAAAGATTGGGAATTTAATACTTCAACAAATGTGTAATGGCAAGTTTTATTTGAATGCCTTTATTCAAAGAGTAGCCTATACAAGAATTTAAACACACTATTACAATACTTTAACTGTACATATTTTATTGCCATTTTCAATATTTGGATAGGTGCCGTGCCTTCCATTCGGCTTATAAAATCCTCATGTAAAGTGCATACATGTGACATATTTTGTGTTATTTTCAGTTCGAATCCTATCCAATAAACGCTACAGATTATGAAGGGCTTTATTTGTCCGTCTATGCAACTGCAATTGTCAACGCGAGGTGATGGACGCTAAATCCATAATCCATAAAATAATGAAATGTGTGTTCGGGGATGGTTGTATCAGCATCAGTAAGTTGCAACGTATGCTTGTTCGTACTCCTAGTGAGAGAAACGATCTTAGTAACCTCATCGCGTGTGACAGCTCTTGGAGTGGAGTAAGGCTATAGGACTCATCGGAATCGTGTTGACGAACTCATTAGAGTAAATCGTCAAATAACACACAGCTCTCTGGTAAATGTGGCGCGTAAGGAGAGCGAGTACAGGCTCCCATTAAAGAACTGTGGTAAACAGACCAGAAGCCTTGGTGGGTGTTTTGGATGCCCACTGTTCAAACATAGGAGACGGCACATCTGTCAACAATTTCTTTTGCATTTTGGGCGTGATTGTGATGACTTCCTTAACAACATTATAGCTGATGAAAGCTGGGTTCACCATTTTGACCCAGAAAACAAGAGAGCATCAATCGAATTACACCACAAACCTTTTTCGACAGCAGAAAAACTTCAGATGCTGCCATCGGTAGTTAGTTAACAAAATTCTGTGACTGATAGCGATCTTCGAAAAACGTTTTTATGTTTTCTGAAAAAGTTAAAGTTTATTAACAATCAGTATGGCTTTACGACTAATTAATAAGTGTTATATTTCTGAAGTAACTGCAGTTAAAGTAGCAGTTATGATATAAATCGAGAAAGGGAGCGAATTATTTATTCTAACCGACTCTACAAATGCTTTGGGATTATTAGAGTATGGAATTTGGAGATTTTATCACAGGCGAATATGGCATGTTGGAAAGCTACGAAAGCTAACAAGAAAATAAACCCGTGTGTCGATTAAAACGCACTTTGTGTGTCGTGTCGTCACATTCTTCCTGACGCCATGAATGACAGGAGGTGAATGCGCCCAATAAAAAGTGGCATTTAGACAGCCAACAACAATGCGTCTTTATGTTTTATGCTTTGTAAAAAAATCGGCGTTGTTGACGTATATATATATATTTTTTTTTACAAGTAACGAAATGAAAAATCGTGACACATTCGTAAAAAATACGTTACATATATTTACGGATAAGAAACTGCAATATCGTGACATATTCTTAGAAAGAGCGTTGTGTTTTTTGTTGACCTACCGTGTCAGTGAATTTGGGAAAAGTGTTTCGTATCAAAGGCACGGCGGCTTTAAGATGTAGTTATTTGTCGAAGGGGTGGGCCATTGAATGGCAAACATTTTGAAATGTACAACAAATAAAAATTACAGATTGCGCATTCGCCGGAGAAAAAATGTTAGAGAAGAAGTCAAAGAAAAGTAAAACGAGAAACTGTCACTACGTAAGTATAATAGTTTTCTTTGACTAGAAATTTGCTGCTTTATCAATACGCTCAACTTCCATTCCGTAAAACAAACTTTTACACCCTTCTAGTGACTGGTAGCTACTTTACTGATTAACAAAATCGTACAAATTGGTATTTCCAAAGACATTCTATGTACTTACCAACTTAAGACAGTTTCAGGACTAATTTACATCATGTGACAGCTATCATCAGGTATTTTCCATACAAGTAGGCCCTATCATTCAGGTGTTGAAGCACACCGAGAATTTGAAAGTAAGAGTTAATTAATGGAAATAGAGCGGAATTCAATCACCGATAACATTTACTGCCTCTCACTACGCAGAATGTTTCCTATTAAGCTACGTATTGGTCGGATAATTAACATTAAAATCACTACTAGTTTCAATTATGTCGATTGTATGACAGGAAAGACACATTGTTATTGGCTGTCTGAACGCCACTACTGATTGGATGCTTTCACCTCCCGACGTTCTTCGCGCCGCTGCCAACATCATCCTGTCAGGAAGAATGAACCGACGACACAAACTGCATTTTAAGCCCGTACATCTAATTTAGCAAAGGGTTATTCAGGTATACTGCACAATGAAATAGCAGGTGGCCTCGCAAAAGACAGCATCGACAAGCGGCCCGCTATTTACACAGCTTCCACTTTACGACTTCCACGATGTTTCAAGAAAAGATACAACAAGCAATGGAAACAATAGTTGAAAATATTGCAGTAGAATAAAGGATTTTCGTTTACTTCAGCCCTGTATTGAATTTCAGCGCACGAGACGAAGCAAAACTAATTCTATTAGTGAAGACTACATTAAATGTAACGTGATGTCTGCTCTGCTGTATCTTTCAAGTTAAAATTACATTATATTGCTAATTTCTATAGTACCAAACAGCAACTTATAAATACTTGTTATTGTGTAAGGCGATACGTACACGCGCACACATAATTATGTCACGCGCAAACAACTGACTTGCGTCAAAGCGCCAGTATTTTCTCGGATGGAAAGAGCGGTGAGCTGCGAAATATATTCCTACTGTTGTTGTGGTAATTTCTTATTTTTCGAGCTGCAAGTAAAAGCTCTCTAATAAAATAATCCGTTTGCTTTAGTAGTGAACATGACACTCTAGATCTCGGTGTCTTTGTATACTGCTAATTGTTCCAGACTATCGAATGCACAGACAGGTTAACAGTCAGTATCATCGAGCATAACACAACTAGAAATATTTAAGCTTAATGTCAACAAACTATGCTTCTACACAGTATTTTAACGTGTGAAATATTTATGGTACGAAAGAATTAGTTCTATAAACTTAGGTTACCTTGCTCAACTGTCTCATTACAAATTTTCGAGTACATATTGTGGATTAAAATCCCACTACCTGAAATTTAATGTGGATATATCAGTAACTTTCCTGTACTACAATAACTACATCTTTTATTAGTTATTAACTGAGTGCCTTTTCCGTATACACGCCCTGCAGAATTATTAATTATTTCCATTCTTTTGAAACTAAAGTTAACACTATCTAAAATACTTCCAGAGATCCAGTTTTATTTATTGCGCAGACATATATTATGTCTGTGGATGCGTTCGCTGCAATGATCTCTATATTACCTGATGTTGAAATTCGCCGTCCGCGCGTGCCAACTCCCAGTCGTAGATGGAAAGATAGTCATATTCCGTTTCTTGTCATATAATATCATGGTTGCTACGAAATGTTATTAGAACACGAAAAAAATGATTCCGTTGCCATACAAGCCTCGGACATCCCATATTGACATGATATTTCAAAACAAGAACCAACCAAGCAATTATTTTCACGTACAAATTGATAGAAATTCGTTAGCCAAATTACGGCAATGCAAAATCATGTACAAAACATATGATTGTGCAGGAACGTTGCTGTTCTGGACCAGAGTTATAAACCCCGGTTCTATCCAGAGACATATATTACTAGACTAGCAATCTGATATACAGTATCATAGGTGTCACTGAAGTCTTGCCGCCAATTTTTATCCTATAAGCGATTGAGAAGTCGTCTCTATAATTAAAGAAAACAGTCTTTAGAGTTTCGACATAATTGTCAATTTGCGTGCTGTGTCTGTAATTTTTCGTACACCAAACATAAGACACATTCAGTACTGAGTTGCATTGATTTGATGTATCTATTAATCTGTTACCAATTTAATTCAAATTCGACTTTTATTTCGGTAGTGTGGTCGTTATATAAGTTCTGTTCGTGGATGACAGGTATCTTCATTCTTGTGAGTGTTCTTACGAACTACAGACTGCTTTGACACTACAGTGATGAGTCGGGTTTATGTGATATTATTGTTACCGGTTTCGATCAAATTCGGCTTTTCTTTCAATAGTATGACCGTTGTCAGTGTGTTACTTGTCGTGGATGATACGTATCTTTATTCTTCTGAGTGTTTTTTCCGATAACTACAGTCCGCTTTAACTGTGTGTAATGTTTTCTTCTCATAACACGATTCTACAATGCGCGTTAAATTCAACTATGCTCAATTGCAGAGCATGTTTAAACCAACTAGTAAAGCTTACAACTTCTCTTCGTGTCAGAAAACCATAGTATTACCACAAGGAAACTTTGTGACGTGAGATAAAGCAAAATGGCGGCATAAGGTTTCAGTTACACGGGTAAATTTGCCAGTCTAGTAATATATGTCTGTGATTCTATCATTGGTCTAAGGAGGTTAGAATTCTAACCTCCTTGACAGGTCTGTTGTGAAGAATATCTATGACCCAGAAACCAGAAACAAGTTAATAGTTTTACCTAACATACGAAAAATTCATTGTTAAATGTATAAAAATTGTTATTATCCGTTATTTATCTTTTGGTCCTTTTCTTGACATGAGTGCGAGTTGGATGTTACATAATAAGAAATAAGAGGATGCTGCAACGAAGTCACTCAACTCCTTCCCTTAAAATTATTACTTTCCGTCAATTTCATATTAATTCGTTATACTTATCTTTCGATTATAGGTAACCGAATTATATCATATATATATATATATATATATATATATATATATATATATATATATATATATATATATATACTAGTTTCTGACAAACATACTCACAAGATCTATATTTTTTGTCAAGTTTTAATTTATTTCTCTTTCATACAAATTTATCATATCTAACAGAATTGAAGTTACGTTAAAATAATTTCATTTGCCTGACACTGTGACATGCGACAAAGTAGTTTATACGTTATATAAAGACCTGCCTGCTTTCAGAATTCAGTAACTACTTTCACATGATTAATATTAGAATCAAATTAACTTACTTTGGGTTTTAAAACGTACTAGTACAGCATTGAGAAAAATGGTAATCACCACAACGGTTTCAAGTCATAACAGAATCAACAATACATTTTAAGTGTAACCGCTACTTTACCAGTTACACAATAAATATTACAACTAACGCTCTTCAGTATATAACAGATCGTGAACCCTCTAACACATCCTGATTGAATAGTTACTCGTTATTTCTTGCATTCAAAATAAAACAAAAATAATGTCTACGAGATGTCTCTTAATAAGGTTTGATACTGGCAGGATAGAAAGCATTAGTTAATCATAATCAATAGGAAAATAATCAATAGTAAACAAAGCCTAAAATCAATACAACATTCCAAACTGAAAATTACGATAGTATCTCCATTAACAAAACACATTTCATTCATGGAACTACTTCGTATAGCCGCACTAAACGTGAATTTTCTCATATACAACTTCTCCGGTGAGTGCTGAAGCAAACACTAGCTAACTTTCCCCTGACTTCTGATCACCAGTACCAACTTTTGAAATAGTGTGAGTATTGTAGATTCATATGCTAAAGTAAGCGTTGAGAACCGCAGTATCTGCATATTTTTAAACTTACCGCGCCGTAATGTACATAGGATACACTGCAAATCACATTTAAGTGCCTGGCAGAGGGTTCATCGAACCACCTTAATACTATTTATCTCCCATTCGATTCTCGAATTGCGCGCGGGAAGAAAGAAGGCCTGAATCTCTCCGTTCGAGCTTTGATTTCTCGTATTTTATTCTGATGATCATTTCTACGTATGTAAGCGGGAGTCAACAATACATTTTTGCATTCGGAGGAGAATATTTGTAATTGGAATTTCGTAAGTAGACCACGCCGCAGCGATAAACGCTGTTGTTTTAATGCTTACCATCCAAGACACATTATTTGTCTGTGACACTGTCTCCCCTGTATCGTGACAATACAACGAGATGCCCTTCTTTGGACTCTTTCGATATCCTCCGTCAAAGCCACCTGATAAGGATCCCACACTGGGCAGCAATACTCCAAAAAAGGACGAACAAGCGTTGTGTATGCAGTTTCTTTAGTAGTTCTGTTGCATCTTGTAAGGGTTCTGCCAATAAAATGACATTATCTACGTGTTCTTTCCACTTCTGTTTTGTCCTCGTCGGCCTATCTTTCGGGAGAGGATATGCTGAGAACGCGTGGGATGCGTGGACAGCTAAAACATCTATACAGATTAGTAATATAAATTTCATTTATTAAGATTTAAAAAAATATTTAACTTTGGTTTATGAGCAAGTTCGTGTGTCCTCGCGGCGGCGTCTTCTTGCACGATGCTAGCTGCGCTGAATCACAGTAACTGCCTAGTTCGGAGTCGAGTCCGGAGTGCGCTTCCAGACGCATGCCGGCCTAGGTAAAGGTTCCTGTAGAGCGCGCGCTTCTCGGCTGCTCCCTCCAGGAGGCGCGGTTCCACAGTGTGGTTGGCTGCCGGTTATCCGCTGCCTTCTTCACCAGCGTTTGGCATGTGTCGCTGACTTTACGCCACAACAAGTTTAAGTCTCAAGTAATAGTAATTCCTAGGTATTTAGCCTTCACTTTTAATTGATTTATCTTGTAAACAAAGTTTAACGGATTTCTTTTCGTACTCATGTGCGCGACTTCACACTTCTCATTATTTAGAGTCAATTGCCAATACACCGTAGTGATATCTTATTTAGGTAGTTCTGCACTTGATTGTGATCTTCAGATGATTTTACTAGACGGTAAATGACGGCGTCATCTGCAAACAACCAAGAGAGCTACTTAGATTTTCCCCTAAATCATTTATGTAAATAAGGATCAGCAGAGGGCCAATAACACTACCCTGTGGAACGTCCGATATCACCTCTGTTTCAGTCGACGTCTTACCATCAATTACTACAAGCTGTTTCCTTTCTGACAGGAAATCCCCTATCAAATCGCAAATTTGGTGCGATATACCATAACCACGCAAATTTGATTAAAAGCCTTTTGGAAATCGAGAAATACGGAATCATCAAATACGTAATGATCAAATACCGATATATGTTCCTCCAAGTATGACGATCAGGTTCGTATCGTGGTAAAAACGAAACTGCCTATCACCTCATGTTGAAACCTATGAAAACCATATTCTGTAGTAATTTTGTTACTGCGCGATAGTCAACTCATTGTAATGCGCGGCCACCACAGCTTCTTTTAGCGGCCTGATGTTGGAATGGTAGACCAACATTCGACTGAATTTTCGTAGCTGCTTTCTCTCTCTCTCTGCTTTACTAAGTAGATCACAACACGCATCCATCTCCTAATTGTTATCTACTACATAAATGGATACAACGCTTAAAGAAAATTTTTGACATTCATTAGATACTATCTGTAATGCCCGTATTAGAACATAACAGTGTGTAAAAATTTCAAATCAGTGGGTCAAGAAAATCCTCGAATTGCTATTTAAAACAAAAGATCAATAAATTTTAATGTTCCTAATCGCAAATCTCTGAAAGTTCTTGAACGATTGCTTGGAAGGTTTGATACGACGTTGCATTGGAAAACGCCCATCGTTTTATTTTCTTTTATTCTCCTACGTTTGCAAAATGTGTTGGAAATAGCTTTAGTAGTTAAGAAGTGGAATAAGGGGGACATATTTACGATAATGCAAACTATTGTGTATTACAATAACGCAAACTTTTATGTTTCAGCAGAATCATAGTACAGTAAGAAATGAAAACCTTTTTCACACAATATCACACCTTGTTTCTCCTGCCCCTTCCTTAAAGTGTGACATAATTTATGGATGGCCCTATAGTTCTGATTATTTCACCAATACTCCCCACCCCCCGCGCCCCTTCCGAAAAAATTCCTGCATCCGCCGCGTCTCGTAGAGTGATATCACTAAATGTCCCAAAAAATTTATATCTGTCGATACTGCGTGCCAATAAATTTGTTGTGAATACGGACGTAATACGACAAAGTGATAAGCGTAATGCGGCAGCTTAAGTACTTAGTAAAAAGTAGTAAGATATAAACTTCTTTTCATATTTTGTGGCGATTGTAAAGGATAACAAAATCTTAACTGTTTGAAATGGTAAGTTAAACCTTTAATGGATAGTGTAGCTGATCAGCTACATACCTTAACAATATATTTCAAATTGATCAAAATGTTTCGACAAATTTATTTGTAGCTGCTTCTGCACATAGTGTTACATATGCTAGTAGCTCGTCATAGAAATTATAATTCGTAGTTTGACAGTTAGCTGCATTGAGTTATTACTAACAGGTGCGTTACTTCAGTATTCCTCCTTTGCCGTGTAAAAGCAGTCAACCACTGTTGCATGATGAGTTACTTTTTGGAAAGATGAGAGTCACATCGTAGAAGCACTATACAGCTGACCAGCTATGAACGGTTTTTTTGCTCGTAGTGCAATAATAATTTTAAGGATTTTTTTTTTCTATATTTTTCTCAGTATATATGCACTATACATTAATCGTGGTATTTTTATAGCTTCAAATGAAAAGTCATGCATTAAAGTGTTGTCGCTAAGTGCTCTCATTGTCAAACACTAATTCCATAAATCTAGGTATTTTCGTGATGTGACATCTCATTGTTTATGACATAATATTTCCTCAACTGTGTGTTATTTATTCAGGAAAGTATGGAAGACAAAACATGGAAACATTCTATTTTAGATACAGGTTATTTTTCCACAGTTTAGAAACTCTAGGGATAGATCGAATATATATATATATATATATATATATATATATATATATGAAGCGGCCCGAAATATAAAATTTTCGCAATATATTGTCGCATCTCAAACTCTTTTTCACCTTGAGAACTAATTAGGAACATTCATGATACTGTAGCCTCATTATGACGGTTTCCAATTGACTCACACTATAGGCCCGGTAATGGCATACGACCTTCGACCATAGATACAAATAGACCGGGCAAACAGCTGAGCGGCTATACACATGACGTGGTTCCAACATAGGACCACGCGGCAAACATTAGCAAGATATAAAAAAACAACTCCGCAGTTTTCAAGAAATACCATCGTTTTATACTAATAACACTTTCACGTGGAATTTAATGTTACTTCCCTTTATATAAAGCTTTGTATAATCCTAGGCAAGGCTGGACACTACCACATGACTGTTGGCAAAGCAATGGTAAAGCTGTATAGATGTTGGTGCCATGAAAACGATGTCATGCCCAGACTACCAATATCTATGGTCGAAGCAAACGACCTAACCGAGCGAGGTGGCGCAGTGGTAACACACTGGACTCGCATTCGGGAGGATGGTCTTTCAAATCAACCTCTAGCTATTCGGAAATGGGTTTTCCGTGATTTCCTAAATCACTCCAGGCAAATGCCGGGATGGTTCCTTTCAAAGGGCATGGCCGATTTCCTTTACCCTCCTTACCAAAACATCCCGAGCGTAAGAACAGCCTCTAATGTCGACGGGGCGTTAAACACTAGTCTTCCTTCTTTCCTCCTTCTTCCTCCATACGACGCATTAATCTCTGCCAGTCGATAATAAAATCTTCAACCGCCCAGAGACGGTAGTCTTATTTAAAATTAGAAAGGTGAATGTGCCCCTCATATGCGAAAACTCGGAAAAGATCGGTTTTAGCCCAACCGGTTCCAGATATCATGAGATGCACCGAACATTCTAACGGTTTTAAATTTTATGTACTTCGGGGAGTTGACTGATATAGAATGTTGGATCGGCTGTTAAATACCGAGCATAAAATATGAAAGTAGTTGGCAAAAGAAAATAACCATACAGCTGAAGAGGCATTGCCGAGAAAGGGATAATATTTGGTAGGATCGCTTAATGTGTTTATGGTTCATTGGTATCCCTTCTTAAATATTCTTAAGCACAACGGGCATCATTGTGGAAATATGGTTGGTGAACTGATGTATTCTTTCCACACGTATACTTAAGTACTCTTTCACAATGGTAAATGTATCCTCACGACGATATTGGAACAAATATGAAACTTGAAGCAAGTTTAAAGTTATTTACTATTCTTGGACTTAAACAACTGAACCGTTGTCTTTGCATGTTGCAGTCTACTAATATTTATTCAATTCATTAATTTAATCGTTATGGATTCACACATTATATTCGCTTTCGGGAGGACTGTGGTTCAAATCCGCCTTCGGCTATCCAGATTTAGGTGTTCCGTGATTCCTTAAATGACTCCAGGCAAATGCCGGGAAGGTTCCCTCCCCATACTTGACAAAAACCAACCGAGTTTCTGATCCGTCTCTAATGGTCATAATGTTGACGGGGCGGCCGAGCGCGTTGAGGCGCTATACTGCGATGAGCGAGACCGTTCCCCATCGGGGATTCGAATCCCCCCTCGGGCATGAGTGTATGCGCCGTCTTTAGTATTAGCTAGTTCATAAGTAGTTTGTAGGTTTAGGGACTGATGACTCCGTAGTTAAGTGCCATAAGCTCTACAAACATTTGAACATATTTTAATTATGGTTTCAACTGTTGTTCTCTCTCGTCAGAACTTTCATGTTTGTGGACAAGAGGAGGAGCATTCTCAATCAACATTCCGTTAATTACCAGTTTTGCACTGTTACTCCACACAAGACGTTCATTACGTGATTTCTAATTTGAGTGTAGTTTGCCCGACTGCAACTCGACACTTGAACCAATATTTTTTGTAGCTTGAGGTTTCCTTGTTACTCCTTCATAGAAACAAAATTTACTTGCATATCATTACAATGATTTCATATCCTCATAACGTGGTGTTATTCTATTTTCAGACTTTTATGAATGACTATATAGATAAGATAATAAAAAAATATTGAGCAACATATAAACTATAACTTCTTGAAGAACGTAAATGTAAGCTATTCAAAAGTTAGTTTAAAACACTGATTTCTGACCAGTGAAGCGTGATGAGCCTCCACCCGAACAGCCTATGACAAATATGTAAGGAGCATTAATCCAGATACGTGTAGTGACCTTAACGGCCACAACACTCCAAAACAGTATTTCTCCATCTCCGTCTACGTCAACAGCGCTCTAGGGTCACGAACGACAACGTCTCTGAAGCGATACGAAATCTTAACGACTTCCTGAGTACCTCTCTCAAGGTTTCCAGTAGGCACTGGTGACAGAAGATGGCTGGCTTTCTGTGTTGTGGCCAGGACCTATTAAACCACTGCAGCACCCACGTTACATCGGTTAGCAGCACGTATCTCTTTCTTAGGGACTGTCTCCTTTCTGATTGAAGCAATATGGATGGGATAGGTGAAGACATGAACGTAGGGCACGACATTCTTATATAAGGTTTGCTCCGTCCCATATCTGCAAGAGAAACGATTACATTTTATTTGTTTAAAAATTTTGTTAAATTTTTCGAGGAGCAAAATCTTTTATTAAATAGTTCCTACAAATAAGCGAGATTTATGATGGAGCGAAATCTTCAGACAGTATTGTCTGGCGTACTGGAAGGCATTGTTTTAGGATCATTATTGCCCACAGCGAAAAGAAAAACGTCGGCTGATCCACAAGTCTCCTCTTGGATGATACTGTTGTATACTTCGGAAATTACCGTTACAAACGTCTTGATCTTGTAGAGGGGAGTGAGTACATGATATTTTTTCTCAGCTTGCTCAATGTACTAATTGAGTAAAATTGGAGAAAGGCTACCAGGTCTTACTTCCTAGCCAACCGGTGTTTCCCTTTCATGCCCTTAGAATCATATTAACTGCTGTGTGGTTTTTGTCCAACTTGTTAATAACCTGTCGTACCTTATATTTTACCCCTTCCAACTTGAATTAGGAAGAGTGTGTTCCAGGAAACACTGTCAAAAGCTTTCGCTAACTGTACAAAAGCTAAAAACGTAGCTTTACCTTTCCTTAACCTATCTTCTAAAATATAAGTCGTGAAGTGAGTAGTACCTCACGTGTTCCTACATTTCTTCTAAATCCAAATTGATCTTTCCCGAGGTAGGATCTACCAGGTTTTCTATTCGTCTGCAAATAATTCGTGTTATTATAGGTTTCAAAAATTACTGCAACCAGTCGCCTTTTGTTTCTTCTTAATGAAGATTTATTTAAACCATTACCGGTTTCAAGCTGCCTAGCAGCTCATCATCAGATGGTATACATTTATTGAAAATTACATTTGTATAGCTATGCGCTTCATAGTTCACATACAAATGTAATTTGCAATAAATGTATACCATCAGATGATGAGCTGCTAGGCAGCTTGAAACCGGTAATGGTTTAAATAAATCTTCATTAAGAAGAAACAAAAAGCGACTGGTTGCAGTAATTTCTGAAACCTATTTCAAGAAACAGTCGCAGGTTCCAACACAATGGATAAAAGTTTTATTCGTGCAACCACGGCTTATTAAAATGTTGATTATGTAGTTATCACACTTGTCTGCACTTGCTTTCTTAGGAATTGGTATTTCTATGTTCCTTTCGAAGTCAGAGGATACCCTCCCTGTCTCATACATCTTCCATACAAGGCGGAACAGTTTCTTCATGACTGACTCTCCCAAGAATATCTGCAGGTCAGAGGGAATATCATCTACCCCAAGGCCCTTGTTTCGACTCACATCTTTAAAACCTCTTTCAAATTCGTCTAGCAGATCGTATCTCCTGTCTGATTTTCATCTATTCCTGTTCTCCTTATACAATAATATTGCCTCCATTTCCCTTGTAGATGGCCTGTATATCTTTGCTTAGTACTGACGTCTCTTTAATTTTTCTGTAGACAAAACTAATAAATAAATGAAAATTAAAAAAAAAGAAAACAAAAAAGAAAAACAGTTCGAAAAAATGAGCCACAGGCTTGATATTATAACAATACCAAATCAAAGTTTGTACCTACTGCATATGTGTTTGCCGAAATTTACAAATATGAACGGATAACTCGATGGATATAAGGTGCGAAGGAAGTGTATATTTCTCACTGTGTGCCTACGGGTTAGGGGCGTTCACTTCAACAGCTGTCAGTCAAACATAGCGTCGGAGATAAGTTATCTTCTACGAATATTTGCCATGACTGTGAATGGAACGTCTTTATCGGCAAGGCTTAATCGCTGGATAAACTGTAACATTACAGATGGTTTACCGTTTCTAAGAATGGCATCCATTATCGTTAGCGGTGCTTAACTAAAGGCGGTGGTACCGGGCCTAAGCATTATGAAAATGGCCGTCGTTGTCTCTCTGAGTGTTGACTGCATGCAGAACGTGTCAGTCGTTAGAATAAGTGAAACAGTACTCAATCTATTAAGGTCACCTTGCTGTCGTCTTTCCGTTTGAGCTGTGCGTCGAATTGGCCAACGAACAAGTTCTGAGTACACCAAACGCTTTAGGCAAGTCATCTTTGAGACATACACAGCGGCCACATTTATCAACCAAAGAAAATAAACTAGAGAGGAATCACACTTTACGCAAGACTCTTTGTGTGTTTCTTTTTCCGGCTAAACATGTTTCGGCATTTATTGTGCAATCTTCAGTGGATTTTTTGCCCTTAATTTCTCACATGAAGTGAATGGCAGGTTTTACAAATTGCCTTAATTAAGCACTAACATGCTTTACAGCTTGTCATTCTCTGTGGCCGTATTTAAACCAGCAGCCAAAATTATTTGATATTTGATTTTAGTTTTGATAAACTTACTCTGTTTTTTAACTTTACCTCTTTAAACTATTATTTTAATAGCTCTCCCATATTTTCATTATCTGTTTCCGGTAAGATATTATCACCTGTCTTTCCATGGTACTTTGCCTTCTTTTTCAAGTTTATTTTCTTTCGTTGTACTGGTTTACATAAAATCAAGTGACAATGTGAAATAGCCGTTATATTTGCAAACATCACTGAAACGATTCGAGATATGAAAAAAAAGAGAGAAAAGTTGTAAAGAATTTTATCGTCTACAAATTCAGAAAAGTGAAAAGGTGGGGATTAACAGCATTTTTATATTTGTAGAATGTCATTATGCCGATCACAGCTGTTTATTTATTACCCAATGGTACCGGTTTCGTTTTTTACAACATCTGACATAGACAAACGTTATCAAGTGCATTAACTATCAGTTATGTACAACATTGATGGAATATTGTCACACATTATATGTAGAAATACTTAAGACCTTAAACAGTTGAATAAAGTGATATGTTACAATCTAGAACAAGTTGAAAACAAATATCTCGCATTATACTTGACTTTGTCTGTAACGAGCAGTCACTGGAGAGACACTTCTAGCAAGTCAAGTATAATGCGAGATATTTATTTTCTACTTGTACAAGATTGTAACATGTCACTTTATTGAACTGTTTAAGCTCCTAAGTATTTCTATGAAAATGGTGTAAAAACCGAAAACGGCAGCATTGGACTAATAAACAGCTGTGGTCAACATAATGACATTCTGCCTCTACAAATTCGTTTCTTCAATTTTCGTGTAGGATGAACGGTTCAGGCGTTAATTGCAATTAAATTTTCTGCTGTCAAAAGGCCATCACAAACGTTGTGTTTTTAGTGTTACTAACCTATTTTTTGTCCGAAATGCCCGCGGTGGAGTGGCCGAGCCCTCTAAGACGTGTTGCTGCGGAGCGCCCGGTTGCTAGCCGTCGGAGGTTCAAATCCTTCCTCGGCCATGTGTGTGTGTGTGTGTTTGTTTGTTTGTTAGTGTAAGTAGTTTGTAAGCCTAGGGACTGATAACCACAGTACGTCCCATAGATTTACAAACATTTCAATAGTTTTTGTCCGAAACATTTGAAAAAGGAAATGTTATTGACTCCATCACTACTGATGGAACCGGGAAAAAGGGAGGTTCTGGTCGCTGGCAGCCAACAATTCCGTCTGTAAAATTTCGAGCTTATCGTGTGAACGGCGAGACCTAAAATGTAGGAACGCGTTGCAGACAGTGCCAAATCGCCGTTATTTCTACAGATATCACTGAAACGAAAAGACACGTGGGAAAAAAAACGCAACGGAGGAAAGAGAATTTCCCATAAAAATTCGGTTATTCAATTTTCGTGTCAGATGAACGGTTAAGCCGTTATTTTTATTTAAATTTCAAGCTGTCAATCGGCGATCGCAAAGACCCAATTTTAGTGTTACTTCCGTAACCTAAAGTGGGCGAAAATATCATTTAGAGCATCAAAATAACTGTCAAACAAGAAAGTCATTATTTTAAAAATTATTAAAAAAACTGCTTTCTAAGAAAGTACCTATTAAAATCACATAGAGGTACAGATGCTGTGTGTATATTGGCAACAAATAGACAACCACTTGACAATGCCAAATACGGCGAAACAGCTGTAGTGGACAGTTAAATAAAGCTAATAAGCAGCAGTAAAGGTGATTATATTTATTAAAATTTAATTATTCATTCAATTTTTCATTCATTATTCAATTATTCATTCATTATTCAATGTTCGTGTCAGACGAACAGTTAAGCCGTTATTTTTATTTAAATATCAAGCTGTCAATCGGCGATCGCAAAGACCCACTTTTAGTGATACTTCCGTAACCTAAAGTGGGCGAAAATATCATTCAATTTTTCATGAAATTATTCATTCATTACTCAATTATTCATTCATTATTCAATTGTCGTGTCGGATGAACAGTTAAGCCGTTATTTTTATTTAAATTTCAAGCTGTCAATTGGTGATCGCAAAGACACACTTTTAGTGTTACTTTCGTAACCTAAAGTGGGCGAAAATATCATTTAGTTATTCATTAAATTATTCATTCATTACTCAATTATTCATTCATGTGTTCAATTATTCATTCATTATTCAATTTTCGTGTCAGATGAACAGTTAAGCCGTTATTTTTATTTAAATTTCAAGCTGTCAATCGGCGATCGCAGACCCACTTTTACTGTTACTTCCGTAACCTAAAGTGGGCGAAAATATCATTCAGAAAGGTGTCCCCTGTCAGTAGATGAATAAACCGCTAAGGAGAGCTGCAGTAGTCACTCTCCACGAGTACTCGATTGAGACGAGAAAGTCTCTTCGGTAAACAATAAAAAACGTGCGCCGCTGCGCTCCTTTAGAGCCATCTCATTCTCACTGGCTTTGCTACGCCGGGCAACAGCGTCACGCTATCGCCTGCCGAAACACCCGCCGCCGCCGCCGCCGCCGTCGTTTCCCTTCGCGGAATTTCTTTGCCGCGACTGGTTCCCACTCGCGGAATCGCACTCTGAGGAAAAGTGGCGAGAAGGCAGGTGTAGCCGTGAGGGGATCGATGCGCTCCTGGAAACAACAAAGACGTGACCTCGGGCAAGGCGCGAGGAGGAAGCGGCAGTAGTGCGCCGGCGACCGCACGCGGCTATCGGACACGCGAGACGAGCGGATAAGCCGCGGCAGCCGCTGCTGCTGCCACTGCGTGCTCAGTGCTCAGTGCGTGAGCGAGCGCGCGGGGCCGAGTCTCTGCCGACGCATGGCCGACGCCGACGCAGGCGCGGGCGGCAGCCGCCGGCGCTGCAGGCGCCGCTACGTCGTCTACGCCGCCTCCATCGGTGAGTCAGCTGGCCGCCGGCTCTGCCCCAACTACCAGAAAGCAACAGCCTCTGGAATAAATATTCCTTCAAACAGTCTTCATTGCAAATTGTTTTACTAGTCAATCACGCGTTTCGCCCTTTAGCAGGGCATCTTCAGATTATAATGCGCTCTCCGTGGTGTGACACCGTAAGTTGTTATTGCGGTGTTTCTATTTTCCTGGAATGTTTTTTGGTTTTCCATGTGGCCCTTAATCGAAGCGGTGGTCTCTGATGACACAAGATAAGCACATGTTTACACTTGCGCTCACGGGCGGTGGGCTGGCGTGGTGTGCTGCTCCGCTGACTTGTACAGACTACTTGCAGCACACCACGCTCGCCCACCGCCCATGAGCGCAATTGTAAACATGGGCTTATCTTGTGTCATCAGAGACCACCGCTTCGATTAAGGGCCACATGGAAAACCAAAAAACATTCCAGGAAAATAGAAACACCGCAATAACAACTTACGGTGTCACACCACGGAGAGCGCATTATAATCTGAAGATGCCCTGGTAAAGGGCGAAACGCGTCATTGACTAGTAAAAAAAATTGCAATCAAGACTGTTTGAAGGAATATTTATTCTAACTGATTCCTGTTGTACACCATGGATTGGAAATCAACTCTGGAATAGGGATAGCGGCACCCTCGGCGGTGGACTTTCCTCATGGTTCAGAGTTTCCCAGCGCGTCACGTTTCACGTAGGCAGTGGTGTGTTACATTCAGTGAGAGGCGAGAAAAAGATTTGTTATTATACAGCCTAAATTGAAAAGCTTTGGTGCGGCGAGTGTCAACAGCCGTAATATATTTCATAAAATGCATTTTTTTAAAACCATCAGCTGTTTATTCAAAACTTTATATATCTACCAGTTTCGGTCAATAGACTATCTTCATGGATAAAAAGGTGTTAAAACTGAATGCTAAAATGCATCAAATAAGATACATCTAGCTGAGACAAACAGGAGTCAGTATAACTAAAAGTGTTAAAAATACAGTGGTCATCTTAGATAAAACCTATCAGTCAAACACAACATTAAAAAAAAAAATTAAAATTTTTTTTAATGTTGTGTTTGACTGATAGGTTTTATCTAAGATGAACACTGCATTTTTAACACTTTTGGTTAATTCTTTTTTATGTTGTGTTTGACTGATAGGTTTTATCTAAGATGACCACTGTATTTTTAACACTTTTACTTATACTGACATCTATTTGTCTCAGCTAGATGTATCTTATTTGATGCATTTTACCATTCAGTTTTAACACCTTTTTATCCATGAAAATGGTCTATTGACCGAAACTGGTAGATATATAAGGTTTTGAATAAACAGCTGATGGTTTTAAAAAATGCATTTTATGAAATAAATTGAAACGTTTGTTTGGATTGGTGTTTTTGGCAGTGCGTATTTGCTCCTGTCTCTCGTAGTTTCGTGGGTTAAAGTGCACTTTACGTGTCAGCTCCTGCTGCTTGACTATGCTTGCGTTTCTACGTCGTCTATGCCGCGTCCTATTGGTAAGTCAGCCTACTGCTTACTCTACCAGCAGTAGTGGAAATTTCAGGTTTTTCATCCTTCTTAGGTTGCCAGCGCACCACATTTCACGCAGCCAATATGTTAAATTTTTTGTTGACTTTAAACAACCGTTAGACGTATAAACAATCAGAATATCTTTCTATGAATTATTGCAGTCCGCCTTAGCTGTTTGTATACGCCTTTATTGCGTTACTACCGGTTTGCCGCAGTGGAGTAGCCGAGCGGTCTAAAGCGTCTCGCTGCGGAGAGCGCCGTTGCTCGCTGTGGAGGTTCGAGTCATCCCTGGGGCATGGGTGTGTGTGTGTGTTGTCCTTAGGTTAGTTTACCTAGTTTGTAAGCTACAGACCGATGACCACGCAGTTTGGTCCGATAGATTTACAAACAAAACTACTGGTTTCGTAGCGTTAAAGGTACATCCTCAGGCATCTGTATTAAAAAAACAAAATGTTATACATAGGGTTTATAGCTATTAGTATTTACAAATATACCTGAAGATGTACCTTTAACGGTACGAAACCGGTAGTAACGCAATAAAGGCGTATTCAAACAGCTAAGGCGGACTGCAATAATTCATAGAAAGACATCCTGATTGTTTATATTACTTTCTAGAATTGAATTACAATGTATTTCAGCTGTGGATGCCCGAAATATAAAATAGTTTGTAACCGTTAGACGATTCGGGAAGTGCATGCTTAAACTATCAGCTGCTTTTTTTGTTGCTAAAAGGTTGAACCAACTGATTAGATAAACACATACACCATCTTCCTCTCATGGGCGCTTACAGACATTATGGATGAGTGCGATTGCGTTGAATAAAGGTATTTTGAATAAACAGCAACCAGTCACGTTTCATGTGGAATTTTTTATTATTATTCTTATAACATTACCAGTTTCGCGATGCCTAGCTTATCATCATCAAATGTTAAACCGGTTTTTATATTACATTTGGTGCAGAATCATTTAGGTAATGTGACAGTTAGAGAACAATAAAAGTACAAGTCGTGCGTACTGAGTCACCGTGCTGCGGTGTTCGCTGCTGCTCGCCGTCGGAGGTTCGAGTCCTCCCTCGGGCATGTGTGTGTGTGTGTGTGTGTGTGTGTGTGTGTGTGTGTGCTGTTCTTAGGTTAGTTTAACTTACTTTAAGTTGTTTGTAAGCCTAAGGACTAATATCCAAGCACAGATTTACAAACATTTGATTTTTGACAATAAAAGTAAATCTGGCTGATTCCATAGTCACGGGTGTGACAAATAGACACGTTGAGATCAGCAGTAAAATAATTTTAAAATATCCCATATAAAAAATTCCTCTTTCAGTATATATCATTTAAAAGGAAATTGATTTTATTATTCCATCTGAATATATATATATATATATATATATATATATATATATATATATATATATATTTTTTTTTTTTTTTTTTTTTTTTTTTTTTTTTTTTTTTTTTTTTTGGTAGAAGATTAAAACCTATATTATTAAGCAAAATCCATGCGTCACGGGTGTGACAAAATTCAGAAGTACAACCTTACACTTTGACCTTTACAGGGAAAAATCTGTGAATTATATGATTCTATGGAAACCAATTAATAACTGTTTAATGCTGAAAACTCACTTTATTAGCCATGAATGTATCAGAAAGAATATTAAATTATTTTCATAATACCAGCATAATTTTTGCTGTCACGGGTGTGACATAACTGTGTCACGGGTGTGACATGTACAAATATCTCGCAACATTTCAGAAAATTAAAGGTAATAGTTGATTAAAACCAAGTTTTTGGCAATACAATGCTTAAGTAAAGTGGCGTTTGTGTTAAATTAACAAAACTCAAATCTTTAATATAAATTTTATAAACAACTCTTTTTTCAACAAAATAATCTAAACTTCTTCAGAATATTGCACAATATGGAGAATTTAAAGTAATGTACGGTTGAAACAAATAAATGATTGAATACTTAACAACATTAAGAAATATAAACTGGCATACACATTTAAATAACTTTCTCACAAAAATAATAATAAACTTTATTTCCTTTCATTTGAATTGCAGGAGGATTTAGGACTTTAACAACATTCTTTTGTAAAGAAACAACTGAAATGTCATTTTCATTAGCACAAAAGAGTTTCTTTTCTTTCTTGCATGGTTTTAAAAACATCACCTTCATTTCATCGGCCACACAGTCTGACAAACAGCAACAAAATTCTGTTCATTTCCCCTCTGACTTTGAAGCTCTATGTTTAGAAAGGTTCCTGCTGTAATTTCCATGGGATTTATGGTTTAATTTATTTTATTTCCTGATGTTGTTTGTATGTCTTCAGCATTAGACTATTCAGAATCTGAATAAACATCAGAAAATTTCAGCTGTTTTCTGGATTTAGGGATCTCCAGAAAGACTTTATATCTTGTCATTTCACTGCCAGATGTTTCTGCTGCTAAAATGTGGTGACTGTCATAGTTTTTAAAGTAATTGTTAGAATGTACTTTAGGAATTGGAATGACATTCTCCCAAAACCTCGACTTTCTTTCCTTTGTCTTTTCCACATCACTGCTTGAAACAAAAAGTACATGAACTTCATTCAGCTTATCACAGGCATAATCACAAAATTCCTTTGCATTATTCACCACCACTTGACGACTTTTGATTCCTCTCCATACAGTTCTCTTCACAGTCCCTCCTATCCCATCAACAGCACCTTTGCCATGTGAAGCAGCAAAGAAGTTCCACTCAATTTCAACTCCCAAATATGACTTCGTATGGCAGAGATAGGACAACGTAAATTTATTTTTAAACTGTGCAGTGCAGTTGTCAGAAAACATGTGAATTTTTTCTAAATTTGTATTCTGCTGTTTCAAGTTTGCTATTATTTTTTCAAGAAAGCACCAAACAGCAAATTTGTCATGTGAAAGGTAATCACTTGCAATTACATAAGACGAAACCTTTAAAGTATCCCATACACAGCATGTAAATAAAGATACTTGTTTATGGCTCCATTGTGCAGCTTGAATTTCATCTTGTGATGTTAATGAAAAGTTCTCAGCAAAGTCAACTTGCATGACAACCTCATTTGGTGCAAGTGCTTTCTTACAAGACTCAAAATATTTGGCCTGTCTCTCCCTTATCCAGAAATGCCTTTTAAATGTTGGTATCTGGTTCTGTAACTCTTCAATGACTGTTTTCAGCGTTGATGTACTTTCCGTTAACTTTGGCACTCCGTCACAGTCCTTCCACTGTTTCCATGACAGAATTTTATCTTGATTTTCATTACTTATCCACAGTGAAAGGTCATGTTTACACTTTGTGCATTTTCCTGTCATACAGTCTTTATTTTGTATGTTACAAGAAATTTCCTGAAGCAACTGTTTAGAAGAATTAGGAAACTCAGGAATTACATGTGAAATGCATTCAGTGAGAAATTTAAAATTTGCATGGTATTTGCATACACACACATTATGAGGTGTTTCTGACACTGGAAGAATATGACTTGGCCTTAGATTATAAAATTTTGACTTTCCTAATGGAGTATCAGGATTAGTTTTCTTAAATTCCTCATAGGCCTCACCAACGGTCATAATCATATACCGTTTCTGAACGTGTTCACGTTTTTCACTTCCGGGGTGTCGAACAGATTTTACGTCACGAATGCCAGGAGTAGCTCGACTGACATCATCCTGACAAAAATACTCAATTACTTTATTTTTTGTTTCAGTTGACAATCTCCTTGATCCTTTAGCAGGTTTCTTAATGTTTCCTTTTATGTCAGCAAGATCCAGATCCTTAACCAGTTTCTTCACAACAGCAGTTCGTTTATTTGGACTGATTGGAAGTGACTTTTTCACCTTATTTACAGCTTTGCCTAAAGTTTGAGGACATTTGTAAGAGCCTAACTCACTAGTTTGGTTTGTTACTGTCACATTTTTACGTTTCCTTTCTCTACACAACCTTTGTCTTGCGTTGTCCTTTTCTCTCTTTTTTAGTAGACTACGTCTGTTCATCAGTATTTCCTCTCTGTTCTTCATTCTTCTCATTTTCTCTCTTTCTCTCTTCTTTTTTAAATGTTCTTCATATTTCAATGGGTCTTCCTTCATTTTACTCCTCATCTTTCTCATTCTTTCCGTTGAAGAACTCATTATCTGGGAATGCAAGATAAATTGGACATTTATTTTTAATGTCAGTAGATCTGTATTTACTTTGTATCTCACCAGTTTAATATGTCACATGAACAGAAAGTGATTGTTAAAAATATTAAACACTGGCATTTCATTCAGCTGGCATGCTTTCAAAAATGTCTGCATTTTGTCACACCCGTGACAAATGTTATGTCACACCCGTGACGCCATTCCTGGATAAAACACAGTTATTCCCAGAAATTAATAGGTTTGGGAGTTAATATATTGCCTTAACCTTACTTTCCCAGAATATAAATAATTATGAAGTACTTGTTCAGGCAAGAAGCAAACTTTATCTTCTTTTTTGTCACGGGTGTGACAGTGATCCCTGTCAATTTCAAAAAGTGAAATAAAATCAAAAGAAAGCTTACCTGAAAAAATTAGTCAGTGTAGGATATCAAGGAAGCTTATTGTTACATAACAAGTTACTCATTGTTGCAGCAACTGACTTAAAGACAGCAAATCAGTACAGCCAATATAACAAAGTTTTATGGTCTTCATGTGTGTTTGTTCAACTACAATCTTTGGGACGGCAATTCATAGTTAAATAGCTTGAATACAATAAAAATGAGTTTCAAATCATTAAATTTAGTATTTTGTTAGTGCAATCACATGCCTAAACCTTTACTTTTGTGATTTTAAAAAATGACAATTTGGCTCATTTCATGTGGAATGAGCCATCTACTATGTGGCGACAATAATATCGACTCCTAAGTCGCTATTTACAATTGGTAACATTAATACATTCATTGTGGTGTGGTACTGAATCCATAATGGTACAACTGGTACAAATACTACGCCACAGTGGATGCATTAATGTTACCAATTGTAAGTAGCAACTTTAAGTCGATACTATTATGTCAATAATTATCGCCACATAGTAGACTTATTTTGTGTAGCTCTCTAATTGTCACACATACGTAAATAACACTCAGCACTAAATGTAATATAAAACACACGTCTACCATCTGATGATAATATTGGTACGCATATCGAAACCGGTAACGGAAAAAGAATGTTTCTATTACTCTACATAAAAGGAGACTGGTTGCTGTTTATTCAAAATATCTTTTCTTACAGTCATTGTCGAAGTGGTAAAATTTACAATACGTAACACAGCATCAAGTCTGGACAAATACATGCAGTATTTTTCCAGTCCAGGTGCTGTGTTACAGCCGGCCGCGGTGGCCGAGGGGACTGAGGCGCTCCAGTCACGGTCTGCAGGGCCACTACGGTCGGGGGTTCGAATCCCCCCTCGGGCATGGATATTTGGGCCGTCCTTAGTAGTAGTTAGTTCATAAGTAGTTTGTAAGTTAGGGACTGATGACCCGGTAGTTGAGTCCCATAAGTTTTACAAACATTTGAACTTTTTGCTGTGTTACATTTTCCTAATTTTATCGCTTCGACAAGTATGTAAGCGCTGATAAGAACATGGCTTGTGCCTTTATATAATCAGTCGAATAAACCTTGCAGTCAGTGAAGACGGTTTAGGACCGAAACCGGTCAATGTATTTACAAAACTAACGTTTTAATCACGCACTTTTCCAGTGTTATGTTACTTTCAATGTTAGACGAGATAAGATGTAACGAATTTATTACAGGTCCTAAACTGAAACGTTTTTCTGGTTTGGTGTATTTGGCAGTGCATATGTGAGGCTGTATTTCGTAGTTTCTGAAGGTTAAAGTGCAGGTTACTTGCCGGTGCCTGCTGTTCCACGTGTAGGTGGTTTTAGCGGCGTGATAAATGATGAGGCAGCCAATCACTAATGGCTTTCAGACAGCTAATAACAATGCGTCTATGTTTTCCGCTTTGCAAACAGTTCGGTGTTGTGGACGTAATTACTTTTTACGAGTAATACACTACAAAAGCGTGATACATTCTTAGAAAATTCGTTAATGTTGGACCTACTGTAAATGTCATTTTAAAATCTTGAACCTGGCTGTTATCGGAAACTACTCAAGCTTGAGAATAATAAGTATACCGTCTTTCAGTTTGACGTAAAAATTTTATTAATCTCTGCCAAGCTTTAGACACTACTATGGCTGTCTTATTCAGAATAATAATTTATTGCTCAAGTATGTTTTCAAACAATACATGATTAAAGGTGATATGGAGCGATATAGCTCACATTAGTAACATAGTATATGTTCCAAGATGACGGTTATAGTGATGTAGAAACCATGGTAAAGGTTCATAAAGTATTGCTTCCGATTAGCTGTATACTTATTATTGTGTAAATGTTATTGCTGTTGAACTGAGTACCGGCGTACCAACGTAATCGAAAGTCGTAGGAAATAGCTTAACTTTGTTGACGAACTACAGGGTAACCATTTGAAAGAAGCGTTTCGTATCGAAGGCACGGCTTCTTAACGATGTATTTGTGTGCCGAACAAGCGAGACGACGAACGACCAAATTTTTAAATGTATACATAAACAAAAATTAGAATTCGCTCTTTCGTCGGGGAAGAAATAATTGGACATGATCGACAAAAAAAGTATACTTAGGGCCAGTCACTACTCGGATGTAACAGTTTTTTAACTCTGTAGATTTTAGTGGAAACAATCTTTTAATTGTTGAGCAATAATAATTATTGCTAAATAAATGTACTCAATTTCCTTTACATGAAACAAACTGTTCACCCGTATAGTTATTGTTTCTCGATGTACTTTTCGATTCGCGGTTTCATATCAACTTTGATATTTAAAAGTCGTAAAATATATTTATGTCCACCACACCGAATTGTTTATACAGCGAAAAACGTAAAGACGCATTGTTATTGGCTGTCTGAAAGCCATTCGTAATTGGCTGAGTTCACTTCAAGTCATCCGTCGTGCCACTACCAGCATCTAAATGCCATCAGCGGCAACCTACACACAGAATGCACGTTAACGATTTCATGTGATTATGGTGACATTGCAGACGTATCTTACATTCA